>OW026441.1:1250000-2500000 GCA_932274075.1 Diarsia rubi
TTATTCTCTATTCAATCTTTATAATATAAAATAGAGATGTCCCGACGTATATTTTATTCAAATCCGTTCAACCGTTTAGGGGAACAAAGAAATGGACATACATACATGCAGGTCAAGCACACAAAGCTCCTTTTGGCTTCGCCGCAGCCGGGTAAAACGTAATTTAAAGTTTTAATTTAAAACAAAATCGTAATTTTAATGGTTTTAATTTCACTAACAGCCGCACTCAAAGACGTTTAATGATTACATAGGCCATCAATATTATAGAGTTTGACACTATTTTGAAGGTTTTGTATGTCAAATCTCTACTAATTGACGGCTATAATCATGAAATATCAACACACAACACTAGTTAGGTATAAATGGTGTAGAAAAATTAGTGGTGAGACAAACGAGAATAAAATTCCTGTTTGTCATACTGGTATGATTAGATTAAGAGCAGTTTTACACCCTTTAGGCGCTTTGCACATGGAGCAACTATTGCAGCAACTGGTAACTAGCGGTTTATATCCATACTAATATTATAAAGCTGAAGAGTTTGTTTGTTTGTTTGTTTGAACGCTAAGATCTCAGGATCTACTGGTTAGAATTGAAAATATCTTTTAGTGTTGGATAGTCCATTTATCGAGGAAAGCTTTAGGCTATATAACATCACGCTACAACTAATAGGAGTGGAGCATAAATGAAAAAAGTTGCAAAAACGGGAGACGATTTTACTTATTGAGAGCTTCCGTTGCGTGCGCTGCGAAAATGGTTTAAGTAATACAAAAATTATTTACGAAAGAAATGTTCCTTTTTAAATGTTCTACAAATAAGTCAGCGACAGCATAATCTATCTACTAAGATTGACTCACAGTGACCATTTTTTCTATCGATATGTTATGTTAAATAGAATTATTTTTTGCGAAGCTTATTTAACCCATATGGTATTAAGCTATATCTAAATAAATATGTTTGTTAGAAAGGAAATTTAATATAGAATATTTGTTCTTTTTACTCTATATGGTTTAAACAAATATCTTAGAAGATATCGCAATGTTAAAATGTACGAGCGACAAAGTGGAGATTCTGCCTTCCGGGAAATCCAAATTGAAAATATTTATTGCACCATAATATTTACAAGGTGTTATTGTATATGTTTTAGTGAGCAGTAGTGGCCCAGTGGTGGCGGCTCCGACTTACGAACAGTTGGTCGTGGGTTCGAACCCAGGCAGGCGCATTACTTTGTGTAATTTATTTCATCACAAATGCTCTCAAAACGGTGAAGGTAAACATCGTAAGGAAACCGGCATATCTTATAACCAAAAATTTAAAGATTGTGACATATACCAATCCGCACTGGCCTGCGTGGTGGATTATAGCCCATCCCACTCCTAGAGAGCAGGCCTGAGTCCCTGCAGTGGGAACAATAATTATAGGCTGATGATGATGATGATTGTGTATTTAACAGTAAGAGATAGGGACCTATAGTCATTCTCAATTTAATAATGTAATCTAAGGTTCTATCAAATATTATAGAGAGGAAAGATTAGCTTTTTTGTTTGTTACGATTTAACTCGAACTGAGACGACTTGGAAAATTCTTTCAACATTAGAAAGCTAATTGAAAAAATATTACTATGTTGGATAGTCGATCTATCGAGGAAGGTTGTAAGTTATATATTATTGTGACGCATACGAAGTTGCGTGGGTCAGCTAGTATTATATATTTTAGTTGGAACGCGTACACATAGCAACTCGAGTTTCGAGTTCCGGGATCGTCAACAGTTTTCAGTTGCTGTAATCGATGACTAAGTTAGTTCGCAACTGTTAAATATTATACCAGTTTCTGAAGTTGCTAGTCTGTTTTTAATTTCCATCGGCACACTGAACGCTGATCGCTGCGTAATTGTCATAAATTGCGGCAATCGTAAACGTTATAGCAACCATAAACTACGAGTAGTTACAGGAAACTTTTAAAATGTTTATAGTTGCCTCAACTTAAGTTGCTCCATGTTCAAAGCGCCTTATAGGGAGTCAATGCATTAAAGATAGACATCATTAAATTTTGCTGTCGCGGACTGTTTTTTAGAACCTATAGAGGAACAATTCCATCATACATTAAATTCAGCGCACGCAACGGAGGCTCCCAAAAGGAATAAATACTGTAACATTTTTCATTGATGCTCCGCTCCTATTGGTCGTAGCGTAATGTTATGTAGCCTAAAGCCTTCCTCGATAAATGGGCTGTTCCTCATTAAAAGAGTTTTTGAATTCGAACCAGAAGTTTCTGAGTTTAGCGCGTTCAACCAAACCAACTGTTCAGCATTATAAATACTTTTTCTATTTTGTCGTCATTCTACATAACATCACGCTTCTAACCCCCGATGGGTTAGGCAGAGGTGTACCTAACTAACAGAACACCCACATTTCGACATTTATGTTTGAAGTTCCTTGTAATAGGGCCAGCCTATTGCCATAAATCGGGCACTAATCCCAGACACCGTGCTACTAAAAATTCCCGATAGAATTTTAACACTTTGCCCGACTCTTTAATGCAACCCAGGACCTCCTGTTCATCAGTCGCGCTTGCTCACACGAAACAGTCCACGGGCCTAAACTAGTACATTATAAGTACTTATAACAATTTAATCACAAAATAATAGATATTGCCTTGACCAGTGCATCGAAACTGCAATTATTATGTTATCGATCAAAACTGGCGCTCATTATATTATTAACTATTATTAACAGACTAGATATGTATCATGTATAAGCGGATCATTACGCCAATATTCTCCTGTACAGGACAGCAAAAGTGGAGGACCTCGTGGCTCAATAACAACTGTCCCTCAGATCTATCTTCAAGTTAAGCGCTTGTCTAGGTCGGTCCGTGGATGGATAACCACCTAATACATACCGAGTTTCCTCCGTGCCTCGGAAAGCACGTTAAGCTGTTGGTCCCGGGTGCCATATATAAATCTTTGGCAGTCGTTACAGGTAGTCAGTGACCTGAAATTCTGACAACCAGTCTCATCAAGGGCAGTGGCGTAACTAAGGTGGCAGGACTGGCAAAACGTCACGGGCCCCCGGCCTGACGTGGTCCTCGGCCCGAGAGGGTGCGAGTTCAAAAGTGACCTAACATTTTGGATCAATCCCATTAGTTCTACTGCACAGTTCTACGGTAGAACTAGTGGGATTTTTTTCCCATTAGTTCGTAGTTTGCTACGCTTTCCATACTTATAGCAGTGTTACTAACTACCAGGAGACCAGAATGGCTAAGTAGTAGTGTCACTATAAATTGCACACTGCATGTTAAAAGAAATGTATATAGATTTGATGATGAGATTTCTAATAACATTCAGTATGCAATTGACGGCATGGTTGGCGCAGTGGCTCAAGCAATGGACTGCTGCGCTGCGTGTCGCGGGTTCGATCCCCGCACGGAACAAATATTTGTATGACCTACAGATAGTTGTTCCGGGTCTGGGTATTTGTGTATGTGAGTTTAAATGTTTGTGAACGCACCCACGATACAGGAGAAATTCCTAGTGTGGGGCGACCCCCACAAAAAAAACAAAAACAAATGATGACACTAATAATTCACATCTCTGGCCTCCGGTAGTTTGTGGGACTTAAGGTATTATCCTGGTTTCCTATCTCCAACAAAAAAAAGTTCATGGTATTAGAAATTAATAAATAAAATTTGATTTAAAGATTCAAAAACCTCCTTCGTACTTCTGTTCTCCTGGTAGTTTGTGGGACTTTACTACCTATCCTTTTTTTTTCTTCTGCAAAAAAAAGTTTTCAATACCTCCTGCCTACTTCTATTTATACCTCCTGCCCACTTCTATTCTCCTGGTACTTTGTGCTGTAGTTGTACCCTAAATTTTGTGATAGAACGAATGAGAAACTTGAGTCCTGATGGTTTTACGATTTTGTTGACCCTTAAATCGTAGTAAATCATCAAATAACACAAACAAATAACCTCCCGCAGGGCAGAGCGAAAGGGAGTGTCAGATTTCTACTGACTAAAAACCACCCATGTTCCTTCTTAGCCCTATATGTCGAGGCCGCAGTAACTTGTGAACAACCCGCAGCCCCGACGGTATAACAACTTGCCTGACTTTGAAATTGAATTCGTTACAAGTCTAATTGCTTAGCAGTTACGCTTTCGATCATATCAACGTACCATGACACTGGCAGTCCAGAAACTGAACATAAGTACACATGTCGTACAGTCACGAGCAATAATATGTAAACACTTGGCAAAGTTCAAATGCGAATATTTCGTTAAATTACTATTGGAACTTTTAGATACTATTATGACCTTTATGATAATATGGGTTCCAAAATTGTGTGTTTCGTTACTTAAATTAAAAATTAAATCAATACAGTAGGTGGAAATTGCTGCTATACGTATTGTTGTTGCTGACTGTACATGATAATTCAGGCCAATGTTATAGACCATGAAAGTAAGTACATGGGTCTTTAAACAAAACTAGCGATGTAGGTAATAATCGGACTTACATTTCGTCAGGTAAAAAATTAATGAACGAAAAATTGTTATCAAGGAAAATAGGTACTAATGCATTGTTTTATAAGATTTTTTTTTCATTTAATTAAGTAATTCGCAGGCGGAGTGGTTAAGCGGTCAACAGTCGATGCAAAGGTATTGCTCAATTCAACCTCGAACAATATATGCCGCGGGAAACTTGTAATTATAAGAAAAAATCCCATCCGTTTGTTTCTACACAGTACTTAGCGAAGTGTTTGTGAAAAACCACGTATTTTCGTCAATTTAAATCTTCATTTTCAATTTTTTTTTTTTTTTTTTTTTTTTTTGTTTATTTTTATACATTAAAAATTAAATAATGATTTTGTGAAACTAAAAATATTTTTCATAAAAAAAATAAACTCAAAAAAAGAGCGGGGAAAAATGACGTTCCAAAAAAATGCGTTCATAATCAAAATAGTTATTTTAACAGTCGCGTTCACGGAAATTGCGGCGTGGACGATCGATTTGCCGGATGTGAGAAGATTTTTATTCGAGAAAAATGAAAAATATAAGAAGAAATACAACAAGAATGAGTATGAAGACTATTTAAATGACGATCAGAAGTTTTATAGTAACATTGAGGGGAACAGTGAGCATAATTCTGAGGATTATAAACATGAACATCACCACGATGATGACAAACACACTGATGAGCATGGCTACCACACGTCCTATATGGAAAAGAAAGTAAGTATTCAATTGGCACAGAATATCAAGCACAATTCAGGGACTAAACTAACTAGGAAAAATTAGACGTAATGAGTATCGTTATGACAATAATACGAACGACTAGAGTGCCTATGCCTTATAGATCTAGTGGTCGCAAGCGCAACTGCTTATTATCGAGGTCTTGGGTTTGATACCCGGCAGGGCTATTGCGTATCTTTTAAATGTCAGTGGCTATCATAGTGTCCATCAAATAACTGTCAAATGGTTCCATTTTGTACTAAACCGTAACCAATTTGACAGTTAATCGATGGAACTATGATAGCCACTAAAATTTAAAAAGATACGCAATCGCCCTGCAGGTCGGGCAAAGTGATATTGGGTGTCTCTATGAAGAATCAGTAGAAGAGATGGAGTCTGGCTTTGTGCTCGGTTGAAAGCTCGCCCCCTATAACATGGGTGTTAAGAATAACTGTCAAAAATGTAGTTGTACTAGGTACGTTGTTATAGAACATTTAGAAGCACTTGATTTCATTTTCGTGTTATATAACGAAACTTAAAATCATAAACTAGCTCACATCTCAAAGTTGATTTGCAGGGCTATTGCGTACCTTTTAAATGTCAGTAGCTATCATATTGTCCATGGATTAACTGTCAAATTGGTTATGGTTTAGTACAAAATGGAACCATTTGACAATTAATTGATGGACATTATATGATAGCCACTGTCATTTAAAAGATACGCAATAGCCCTGCTGATATCGTTATTTCACGAGAAATTCGCGTTTGAACGTTGCAAAGTGTATACTTGCTCATGATTGTACACCTCAGCCTTACTCTTCAGGGATTACAGGCGTGGCGACCTCTCGTGCCCAGCTTTGGTGCAAGCCATGGTCTGGGTCGAGAGGGAATGGGACGCCGTCGCCTCCTTCTGCGAAGCAGTGATGCTAGCGAAGGAGGTGGAGGAACGTGAGAGGGAGAGAACCTCTCGTCCCAATCGCCGCGGGCGTCTGGGGCCCCGTGACGGCTTCCGGTCACAGTAGACGCGGGCCTGTGGACGGTGAGTAATGGGCTTGCTCGCCGTCCGTCCGTCTTATGACGACGCGACGACAGGCCGTGTCGACGGCGGAGCGTTCCAGACGCTCCTCAAACAAATGTCAGCAATGGAAGAGGCCCGCAAGGGCCAATGCCCGTCGGGGCTGCGGGTTGTTCATAAGAGATACCGCGGCCTCGGCACAAGGGCTAAGAAGGAACAAGGGAGGTTTTTAGTCAGTAGACGTCTGACACTCCCTGGATTCCTTAAGATCATTAAGGATCACAGGGGGGATGTTATGTAATGAGGTGTACATCGTAGGTTCAAACCGCGACTGACACCATCTACTCAAATCGGTGAAGCAAGCGCGTCTAAACCTAAAAATCGGCGCGAGTGGCTAAATAATTATTTGTCAGTCCATCAGTGTAGAAACGTTAATATTGCGAAATTTGCACACGCGACGCGTACATCGAGGGTTCGAACCTCGACCGACACATCTGTGACTCCCACTGCTCTCAAAACAGTGAAGGAAAACATCGTGACTAGACTTGCATTTATAACCTTGACCCGAGAATTCTAACTCACACTAGTCGTGTGGTAGATTAGAGCTGAAATCCTCTTAGTAAAGAGTTCTTTGTTCTATCGGCGGGAAAAACATCAGCTATTCATCATCTGTCTGTGTCTGTGTTGTCTGTCTGTCTGCTTTCATTCTATCCGAATGGAGTGGATTACCAATATTTTACCGCAAACGAAGGGCACTTGTTCTACCCACTACTGCGATCATTTTTTTTGTTCTAGACCATATCTGGGAACCCCCTAGTTACGGAGATATTGGAGGCAAAGTTCCAATGTACAGCATATTTTTCACAGCAACTTTACTTAAATTACCTCTATGACCCGTTCATCCATTATCACAATGTTTTAAGAGTGCAACATTGAGTTTTACCGTAAAATGTGATATTTGACCCAAAAAAAGTCGTCTCCCAGCAAAAATTTTTGCGTAGGGGTACTTATTTTGATGTACAGAATGCTTGGTTGACGTATGTGTGAAGGGTTAATTTACCCGTATATCTGACCTCAAGAACTCACTAAAGACACTTAATTAGTACCTACTGAGTAATACAATACCCCTTGGTAAGTTGTCAGACTTATGGGCCACTGTCTACCTGTAGATAATGACTGCCAGAGATCTCGAATGACAGTCGGGACCAACAGCTTAACGTGCTTTACGGGGGACGGAGGAAACTTAATACTTTTTTTTAATTTTATCGCGTTGAATACATCAAATATCCCCACCTGCTCTTGGGCAGAGCGAAAGGGAGTGTCAGACTTCTAACAAAAAACCACCCATGTTCCTTCTTAGCCCTGTATGTCGAGGCCGCGGTATTATTGTGAACAACCCGTAGCCCCGACGGGAGACTCAGTACGGTACGTGAAAATCCCAACGCGCTCGGCTGCGTGGTGGATTGCAATCAACGAGTTCTTTGTTCTGTCAGTGTGAACAAATTAGGGTGATGATAAGAAGTTAATTTAATTGTTATTTACTACTTTATACATAATGAGAAAGGACGTAGGTTATGTGAAGAGGGCCAAATACCCTTATTGTTAAACCTTATTGTTTATTATTTATTTTTTTAAACGTTGCCCCACACTAGGAGTTTCTCCTGTATCGTGGTTGCGTTTACAAACATTTAAACTTCACGTACACAAATACAAATACCTGTAGGCCATACAAATATTTGGTCCGTGCGGGAATCGAACCCGCGATACTAAGCGCAACCAACAGTCCAATTGCTCAGCCACACTAAATAAATCATATCGGTAATCGCTATGGTTAGGCGAAGTTTTTTTGAAAGGTCAGGCGAAGGAAGTATACAGGGTGTAAATCAACCCTTCACACATACGTCAACCAAGCATTCTGTACATCAAACTAAGTGCCCCTACGCAACAATTTTTGCAGGGAAACGATTTTTTTTTTGGGGTCAAAAATTTATTTTTACGGTAAAACTCAATGTAGGACTCTTAAAACATTGTGCTAGTGGATGTTTTAAATAGTAAAAGGGTCTTGGAGGTAATTTAAGTAAAGTTACAACCTGAAAAACTAGTATTCACAAAAACAGCTGTGCAAAATTTGGGACTTTGACCCCCAAAATCTCCGTAACTAGGGGGTTCCCAGGTATGGTCTAGAACGAAAAAATGATCGCAGTGGTGGGGACAACAAGTGCCCTTCGTTTGCGTCAAGGGTACTTTTACACCCTTTATGTAGGTAAGGATCGTACCCGTCGGGGATGCGGGCTGTTGTAAGATAACTACTGTCGTAACTAGGGGGTTCCCAGGTACCCCCCGGTAGTTACGGAGATCAATGCAAATTTTTTTTGGTACAATAAAAGAACCAAAAAAATATCGCAGTGGTGGGGAGAACAAGTGCCTTTCGTTTGCGTTAAGGGTACTTTTACACCCTTTATTTTACTAATGATTATGATATACAGGGTGTTTGGTAGGGAGCTGTACATACGCCTAGGGTAGAAACTAGGGATAGTCTGCTACCTACCCCCGCCCATTATATTGACCTTGGCCTCAAGGTTTTTTTTTAATTTATTATTATTTTTTATTTGATTTTTTGACTAAAACTACCTGTAGCTCAAAATCTATCCATGGGACCGGTCGGCTAATGGTCTTGTTTTAATCGTTAGAGTCTTAGGGTCCTGCAAAAAATTATTTTACACCAGAAAATTGTGGAGAAGAAAAGTTATGGGGCCTGAAGTACCGTAGTAAGGTAAAGAAATAATTTTAAATTAAAAAAAAACCTTGAGGCCAAGGTCAATATAATGGGCGGGGGTAGGTAGCAGACTATCCCTAGTTTCTACCCTAGGCGTATGTACAGCTCCCTTCCAAACACCCTGTATTATATTCTAGGTTCTCAACATAGTTAAAGACGGCAATTCGTACTTGGAAGGTCTTCGGCGATCTCTAGAAGATTACAGCATGTTTCTAGAAAGCTGTAACCGACAGAACTCAAGCATGGTAAGCTTTACATCATTATCACCCGCTTCATCCGCTACAACATGAACATTATCCCACGGGAAGATAAAATCGGGATAAAAACTATCCTATGTGTTAATCCAGGTTGTCAGCTAACTCCATACCAAATTTTATTGAAATCGCTCCAGTCGTTTAGACGTGAAGAAGTAACAAACATACACACTCACAAACTTTCGCCTTTTATTATTAGTGTGATTATGCGGCGAGTGTAACTGCTTAAAACTGGGTGTTTTTCTATCTATAATATGTATGTATTTACAAAAAAAAAAAATGTATATAAGTAGTTTATCAGCCATCTCGTTTCCATAACACAAGCATTAGGTTGCTTAGCTTGGGACTAGATGGCGTTGTGTGAAATGTCCAAGGATATTTATTTATTATTATTATTTAAAAGGTAAAAAACCAGCTTTTAAATATAAGTGACGTCATGTTTATTTTAGTTTTCTTCTCAGCAAACCCATTTAATTGATACTCATATCATGGAGGTGCATAAAAAATAATCCACCTTCTTTAGAAGTCCACCATATTGCATCTAGAATAACGTCACTTATGTAGCTATGCGTTCAAATTAAACGCACCATGCAGAATTTCAGCTCAACAAAAAAGTTGCAAAATTTGACCTAAAAAAAAAAGCACATGAGCTTGTGAAAAATGTCGAAGATATGTGAGTCTGCTAACCCTTACATACTGTATCCGGATGCCCACTCCCTCGCATTTTACGTTTTGTATATATCGATGACTTGCAGAAGTTGCAGAGTCCTTACTCAACGCGAGCTCGATTCCGACAAGAAACACCTACGTTATTTTCAATGCATTTTAAATACTGGGGTATCTAGATTGAAATATACATAGTTTCATTCTAAATAGGGTAGTTGTCTGAATAAAAAATATGATTCTCTTAAGTCCGTCTGTTAGATTATCGAAAAATATTGGATACGTGTTTTTTATTTAATCAAATTAACGAAGCACTGTATCGTCTTTTGTTTAATAGGTACGTGAAAAAAGAAAAAATACGTATCCAATTATTTTTGGAAATCTATCTGACGGTTTTTTTTTTGTACCTCAAAACACACCCACAATTTGAATTCCAGCAAAATTCGACATCAAGCAACTTCCCAACAAACTCGACACCTTGGCGACCACAATACGATCCCCCATCCGACTCCAACTCTTCACCCTTCCCGTCTTCTTCCAACTCCACACCAACCATGAACTTCCAAAACAATTCTACTTTCCCGTGGAGTCCGAGCTCGACTGAAGACAGAAGCAGGACGAATAATATGAGGATTAGAGGCAACAGAAGGAGATTGTCTTGTGAAGAGGCCACGGAGTCTAGTGAACAAGTCAGGCGGTATGCGGATCTGGCTCTGTGGGCTACGGGAAGACTACAGGATTTGGCGTATGCTAAGAAGTATCAAAAGGTAAGATTTAATACGCTAGTTAGGGTTCCGTACCCTCAATGACGACACGGTTGGCGCAGTGGCTCAAGCAATGGACTGCTGCGCTACGTGTCGCGGGTTCGATCCCCGCACGGAACAAATATTTGTATGACCTACAGATCGTTGTTACGGGTCTGGGTATTTGTGTAAGTGAGTTTAAATGTTTGTGAACGCACCCACGATACAGGAGAAATTCCTAGAGTGGGGCAACGTTTAAAAAAAAAAATAGATAAAAAACAAAACTACAAAAAAGTGAAATACTTATAAACTTCAGAAAAAAAAGCCACACACGAATAGAGATGGAAGTCGGTTAAAAAAAGGTAACATCACTTTCTTGTCTCTGTCTGTCTGTCCGTGTGTCACTACCGATTTTCTCAGGAACGGGTGGTCCCTCAAGTTGAAATTTATAAGAGATACTGAGGTCTATAGTCCCTATTTTATAAATGTATACAAATCAACGTCCTGAGTCAACACGATAAAAAGATACGGGCAAATTTAGGTTTTTTTTTGCGAAAACTCGTAAGTACCAAAATTTTCCTTAACTTTCATATTTTTTTATTTTTCAGAAGTTTCCCTTTACTTCTGCTGTTAGGCCTTGCATTTTTTTCGCTCTCGTTTGACTGTCTCGAAGGTCTAGTGGTTGCAAGTGCGACGATTGTGCAGGGTTATTGCGTATCTTTTAAATGACAGTAGCTATCGAATAGTGTCCATCAATTAACTGTCTTTCAAATGGTTTCATTTTGTACTAAACTATAACCAATTTGACAGTTAATCCATGAACCAGCAGGACCAGCAGGGCTGCTGGTCCCGGGTTCCAAGGTCGGGCAAAGTGTCATTGCGGTTTCCCATCAGGAATACCTCAGTAGTACGCTACGGAGTCTGGATGTGTGGCCGGTTGATAGCAATAGCCTCGGATCGCCCCCTGTTACATAGGACTGTTCCCATGGGTAATTCACAAATAAAATCTAATTAGTCCATCTGTTAGATTATCGAAAAATATTGGAAACGTGTTTTTTGTTTTATCAAATTAATAGAAATTGACGAAAATAAAACGTTCCAAAGATCATGAGCCACTTTGTGGGTAAAAAAGTACTTACCTTGTGACGTCACACGACTTGACACGACTTTTCGAAGAACAATTGTGTCGTCTTCATTGTTAGTTTACGTGAAAAAAGTAAAAATACGTGTCCAATATTTTTTTGAAATCTACCCGACGAACTAATTAGATTTTTTTCGTTAACTACCCTATTTTAGAAGTACTTAATATAGCGCTTTGTTCGGATCCGTGGAACTTCACCCATATCGGTAAACCCCTTTTTTTTAAGGGTGGGAATTCATCTTAGTTCTCCTCTCGTTCTGGGCAGAGTGGTAGGGACTGTCAGACTTCTAATAAAAACCACGCATGTTTCTTCTTAGCCCTTTGTGTCGAGGCCGCGGTATCGCTTTCGAACAACCCGCAGCCCCGACGGGATATCGGTGGCCCTTAGCCGTATCTAGATCTCCTTGTCAGATGATAGTATTCCTAAAACTGCATGTGCTTTAGTTACGGTCTAAAAACATTTTGAAGGGTTCAACACTAATTGATTTCCCGTAATTATTTACCTACGTAAAACTACTTAGGTATTTAAAACGTCTAACCTTGCTTAACAAAGTTATTGAGTAAGAATTTAATATTTCAGTCTATCTAGGTACTTATTAAATACTAATTAATTACAGTTTTAAACTAGGTCGTGTTGTTTTTTATTACATAACATTACATCAAGCCAAACCCGATGAACGAGAGGGCTATTTTTTTATTTGGGACAAGCGCCACACTATATCCAAACCACTGTAAACTCCTGAAAGCCAGAATCAACAGTGGCGACCACAAAAAAAGCGCCGAGACAATGAAGCTCGACGAAGTCCCAGAGAAACGATTTAACTGTCTTGGATCCCGCAACGAAATTAATCAGAAAAGAATAGCGGAGGAGTAGGGAAAACATAATTCCCACTTCCCTCCATATCAGCAGGAGACAGAACAGAACAAGGCCAATAGGCACGCAGGGACGTATACAACTGGGATAAGCCCAGTTGCCTAGCACCATGGATATTATTGTCATTAATATTACTGGGTCCTAAGTTGTGAGCTGTGCAGAGGGCTAGGCAGCGATGTACCTAAGAGTACACACCCACGTCATACCGCCTGTTATTGTTTAAGACTCATGTTATGGAGGGCGCGCCCATTGCCATTAACCGGGCACGAGTCCAGATAAGGAAAGACGTATTTTGTTGGACATAGGCCTCCTCTAGGTGTCGCCACAATGGCTGGTCCCTTGCGTCTCGCATCCAGCGGATCCTCGCAACTTTTATACGGCCGACACACTCGACGAGTGTCATGGGAAGTAGCGAGGAAAGAAGGCAGAGACATAGTGTGCCCCCTTTACTCGTCATGCCGCACGTCATGCTCCTCGTCCTGCCCATCGCTCCCTATGTTGTCGGTTTTTGTTTTTGTAGGAGCGTCGCGATTAATTGCGCGAGTAGAGCAGTGTGGGCAGAGCGGGCAACATCGAGGCAAATAGTGGCAGCGCGAGGAGCATAGTGTGGCGGCCGTATTACCATGTCATCGGTTCATCTAGTGGGAGGCTTTTCAACATTACTTCTTCCGGTTCGCGAGCGCTACTCTTTTCGGCAAAATCGGCCATCCGTCTGCGAGCAATAGGCCCTGCCCATTGCCACTTAAGTTTGACAATTCTTCGGGCTACCTCGATAAACTTTGCTCTCTTGCAAGAAACTCCGAGCATATACCTCTCCAATGCCCTCTGGGTGACTTTAAGCTTTCTGATGAGGCCAATTGTGAGCGACCACATTTCGATCCCGTATGTAGTCACTGGTAGAGCAGTGGTGGCCCAGTGGTGGCGGCCCCGACTAATTAACAGTTTGTAGTGGGAAGGCGCATTAATCTGTGTAATTTATTTCATCACCACTGCTCTCAAAACAGTGAAGGATAACATCGTGAGGAAACCGGCCATATCTTAGAACCAAAAATTCGAAGATATGGGAAATCTACCAATCCGCACTGGGCCCGCGTGGTGGATTATAGCTCATGCCTCTCCTAGAGAGGAGGCCTAAGTCCCTGCAGTGGGAACATTATATTCTGATGATGATGTAGTCACTGTATCACTACCAAAAAACGTTGTAACTAATAATAATGCCGTATTACCTCCACAGACAGACGAACAAGAAGAGAATGAGCTGATTCTGAAGCTGGCGTGGTTCCTGGACCGGCTGGCCTACCTCAGTGGATATGAGCCGGAATACAAGGATTATAATTACTATGAGCCCAGAGGAACTAGTAAGGGTCTTTCATAATTCATAATTTTTAGGCCTCCGTAGCGAAATTCAGCAAATATTTGTAATGTAAGGTCACTCTATCCTTTTGTAATGTTGCCCCCCCACATGATGAATTTTACGAACAGGAGAAATTCGTTTATGCTCCCGTGACACAACACAGTCAGCCAGACCCCGAACAATTTTATACATTTGTATGGCTTACAAGTGGTTGTTGCGCGGAAATCGAACCTGCTTAGATAGCACAAAGGGGTACGCACTCTGACCTCGCATAACCCGCATAGAAAGATTTATAGGGTGTGAAAGTACCCATCGCAAACGAAAGGCACTGGTTCACCCCACCACTGCGATAATTTTTTTGTTCTAGACGACACCTGGGAACCCCCTACATACGGAGATATTGGGGGTCAAAGTTTCAAAATGTTCACACCGGCTTTTTTCTAAATACTAGTTTTTCAGTTTATAACTTAACTTACATTACCTCCATGCCCCGTTTGTTATTCAAAGCATCCACTAGTACAATGTTTTACGAGTACTACATTCAGTTTAACCGTAAAATGTGATTATCGACCCCAAAATAAAAAGTTGTTTCCCAGCAAACATTTTTGCGTGGGGGTACTTAGTTTGATGTACAGAATGCTTGGTTGACGGGTGTGTGATGGGTGTGTAATGGGTTGATTTACACCCTGTGTACGATTCGACGACAATTCGGTTCTAATATAATTTGCAGCAGAAACATGTCTTTTTTAATAATAAGTAGTTGGGCAGCCGTGGCCCAGTAGCAGCGGTCTGCGGCCCCGACTTACGAACAGTAAGTCGTGGGTTCAAATTCAGGCAGGCGCATTACTATGTGTAAATTATATCATCACCGCTGCTCTCAAAACGGTGGAAGAAAACATCGTGAGGTAACCGGCATGTCTTAGAACCAAAAAAATCGCAGTCATGTGACATCTACCAACACGCACTGGGCCAGCGTGGTGGATTATAGCCCATGGGATCTCCTAGAGAGGAGGCCTGAGTCCCTGAAGTGGAAACATGCTGATGATGAAGTAGGACAACTAATAACGATTTAAATTTTTGATAATGTCTGTAATACCTGTCTTGTTTACCTAGGTGCCCCAACTACCAGCCCTGTACCCTTAACCCTGGTTCCATCATCAAACGACCTGACCAGGGAGATGATGGACTGCCTCAAGCGCAACTCTTCGGAGCCAGCCACCGAGCGCTGCCGGTATCCTATGGAGATACCCGACTTCATAAACCAGGCTATGAGTGGAGGTAAGACTTAAATTAAACATGGGCCATAGATATATACATCCTTATAGACCTTTTTTTTTTTGGCGGGTGGAAAATCATCAAATAACCCCTCCAGCTCTTGGGCAGAGCGAAAGGGAGTGTCAGACTTCTACTGACTAAAAACCACCCACGTTCCTTCTTAACCCTATATGTCGAGGCCGCGATAACAAGTGTACAATCCGCGGCCATCCTTATAGACCTTCCAACAGTATTTGTCGTAGTTACATTTACGTATGACAAATACAGTTTTTTAATAGAAAATAGAACTCACTTGTGCACGAACTGCCGTACTCAGATTATATTTAATGATTACTTATGCCGTCACTTAGTAAATATTTGACTTGCAAAACTTTCAGTGAAGTGACGACCTCAAGACGAGGTCCAGTTCGATTTTAAATTCCTTGAATGACTATTTTGATGAAAAAAAGCATTCAAGGAAGTTAAATATGAACTGAGAGGGTTGTTTTGGTGATTTGAATAGTTATATTTATATTCATATCATATTTCGGTGCCAAGAACCCAGTATATGGGTCGAACAATAATTCATTTGTGTGCTCACTTGTTAAACAATTCAAAATGGATTATTTTAACTTGCATATTACTGCGTCGTTGGTCCTGGGACCCTAGTGTAAGTGCTAATCAATCGTGAATTGTCGAGAAAAAAAGAAAGGAAAGGCATTTGGCCAGGATTGAGACAAAACGGGATAACTGAAAAAACAAAGAAAAAGTATCAGTACTACGGACACCGTTTCCTCCAAAAGTTCTTTATTTTTCAATTACCTATGAACAATTTTGGGGTGGTTTAGAATGTACTGAATACGTGGTACCTAACCGTTTGTGCATCTATGTCCCTTCGGCCTTGTTTGAAGTATAAATTTTTGGTACTTTTGAATAGTTTGCGCTAATTATTTAGATAATATTATATAATCTGATGGCAGCGCTCTCTCTTGGGTTCGATTCATATTGCGTATCTTTTTAAATGTCAGTGGCTATCATAGTGTCCATCAATTAAGTGTCAACGGTTCAATTTTGTACTAAACCAATAATCAATTTGACAGTTGATCGATGGACACTATGATAGCCACTGTCATTTAAAAAGATACGCAATAGTCCTGCAGGTCAGGCACAGGGATAATCAATTCGGAATTTTTCAGTAGTCAGCATTTCTGCCGGTTTGTTGGCAAATAGACTCGCCTCTTATTACTGGGAATTAAACAAGCGAAATATTAGTGTACTACTTGGTACCTCTGTGGCTCTGTCTAACCCTTCGGGTAATACAGCCGTGTGTGATGTTTAATCGTGTTTTTATTACAGGTACAACAGAACCATCACAGCCATCCAACTTCGAAAGCGTCGTCCCAATGAACAGCGCATCAGACCAATCAGAAGTCCTCATCGCTTCTCCCAACAGCTTCGTTCCTACTCGACTATCCAAAAGATCTACGGACTACACTTACTACTACCCTGCGAAACCCTTACACGAGCTTACTTACCCTGTGCCTATAGTAAAATTGATTAAACATCGTCTATCAAATATCAAATCAGTTGTCAAAACGTTTGTAGAAAGACGCCTCGCCCATCTAGCCGAGAAAAAAGAAGAAAAACACCATTTTGACAAGCGATCGATCGATGACAGTT
Organism: Diarsia rubi; assembly: GCA_932274075.1. Taxonomy (NCBI): domain Eukaryota; kingdom Metazoa; phylum Arthropoda; class Insecta; order Lepidoptera; family Noctuidae; genus Diarsia; species Diarsia rubi. The sequence continues at coordinate 1,266,978 of OW026441.1, forward strand.
ATGTGGAAACGTCAAATACTATTGTTATGTCAAATGGCCAAAAAACAACCATGTCTATAGAAAAACGCACGTTGGATGTTGGGTCTCCATTGGTACATTATCCTGTATCCGATGCTTCGGTTATAAATACCAAATCTTTCAGAAAGCGCTCTATAGATGAACGTAGGGACACTACTAATCATTTTAACAAAAAGTCCAATTTTAAATCTGCTTTTAAATCTCCAAAAGGTCCAGTTTTTAAAAAGAAGTTCGAACACTTTCTCTTATCTTCGAAATTAACAAAATCGTCGAAATATGCTATTTCTGACATAAAATCAGTTAATAAACGTTTCACAAACGATCCTTTCTCAAAATTAGCGAATTACTACATAAAATACAAAGTATGGGATAACTCAAACCCGATATATCAGAAAAAGAATTTCAACAAGAAAACTGGTGTATTTGAAGTAAAAAATCATTTGAGCGAGCCGAAAAAAGTACAGAAACGCTCTTTATTTCAAAAAAAGGTCGTACACTTGCATGTTCCAAAACCTTTTGAAGTAATCCGTACTTACGCACAGGGTTATAAACATATACACAACGTTCAGAAGCCAAAAATCCTAGCCCACTTGCGGAAACTCCACGATTTGAAGCATAAAAAGTTGGATAAAGTACACAAAATTACTAAAAGGTCTATTCATTATGAACGCATGTACTTACCCCGTATTTCAGCGGACCCACAGGGAGATATAAGTTATTATGTCAAAAATAAAGAAGGGACCAATTTCAATTCTGATTTGGTACAGGCAGGTCAGGTGAGGTTAGGTTTGGAGCAGGTATTTCAAACTGGTAATATAGAAGTAGTGAGAAGATTTGGCGCGAACTATAATCCTTTGAATCCTGCGCCGTTTTATACTGGATTGGTGGCTAGTATTGTTGATATTTAGGACATTAGATTTAACGCCCATCGACGTGTCCCACAAGAAGCCACAAATACCTACCTAAAATAAAATATTTCAACATCTTATCGATAACCATCATGATTCTAATAAAGACAATATTTTGTATTAAACGGAGGTTACAGAGTTTTAATGACGTTTGTTTTAGGACGTTTTCTTGTCGGCTGAATCCGACGGTGGCATTCAAAAGGTTATTCAAGTAGGTTCATAAAAATCTGGCCTACTCATATCCCTTACTATTATTTTAATGAGCTATATTTGCATATAATCATAAATATCATCATTATTCTCCCTCCCTTATCAAAATTTATTTAGGGTCGGCGCAGCATGTCTTATTCTTCCATACCTCTCTATCTCTCGTCATGTCAGTAGTCACCTCCTTCCTAACCATATCATCCTTCACACAGTCCATCCATCGTTTCTTTAGTCTTCCTCTACTCTTATACCCATCGACATACCTACATACTCAACATTTTTCTCACTACATTTCCCCATTTCTTCGCGTCATATCACGATAACCGATTGCCACACAACTTTTCATTTACCACTTTCAGACTTCCTCTTATGAGCTCATTCAAATTATAAATAAGAATTATTATTATAAATCCTATCCTATAAAGCCTACTTAGATTTGGACTCGCTAGTCGGGTCCTAGGCGTGAGCCGGGTCATCTATAGCTACGTGTAGCCACGACTCGGAGATGGGTTGTGGGGACACGAACGAATTATTGTTCGACCCATATGCTGGGTCCTTGGCACCGAAAGTGTTAAATTAGCAATATTTGTATTAAAATACCCATATTTAACGTAGAAAATGCTTACTAACTATGCTTTGTACATTAATCAAAATAAAAACGACATTTTCATATTATATTGATGTTTTATTATAACTTTGACAGTACAGAACAAAAAAAAGATGTTATAACTTACATTATGCTAGCATAAGGTTTTTAACAAAATTATAAAAATCCGGCAAAGGAAACTCGAAAACAGGATTTAAATATTTAAAGCTACATTAATAGCTTGCAAAAAGTGCTTTAAAAATACTGTTATGTATAAGTGAACATTTAGATCTGGTGAATGAATGAATGAAATCATATTATATAGTTCGATTCACTCGTTCTTTTCTTGAGATATTAAAAAAAAGTTTCCACTACCGAAAATAATGAATAATAAAAATGATTCTTAAAAGAAATGTTTCCTAAACTAAGAGACTGTAAAATATTATTTAAAAGATTGCTTTCGATTTTTATAAAGATGAGATTTTAAAATGTAACTTTTTATCATTGACTTAGGTATTTATTACTGTTAAATTTAAATGGAATTAATCCAATTATTTTATCTCTTTTGATTAATCTTTTATTTAATATAAAAGTTATTAGTTTCTTTCCTTAGCCCGTAAAAGACTAAAACTAAAGTTACATTTTAAAACCACAACTTTATGTTTAGACCAGTGACTTAACTATTTGGTCCCAATTTGTGACAACGTCTCACGATCTTAGACTGCACACCCATTCAATTTGCGGCCGCACAGCGGCTGCTTAACTTCAATAGAATAATGACTTAAAAGCTTTACTTTCCGTAATGATTAACAAATGCATTGGTAACAAGTTGCATGACGAAATTTATTTATTTAATTTTTTTCTTTATAATTACGCCAAAACTCTAATAATACTTTTAACAATTGGCAGCATTATTTACTCTATTATTGTCTGGAATTAAAACAAAAAACAGTAACATTTTTTTTACAATCTAATACATTTTGACTAAGATCGTGTTTTAGGAATGTTTAACAATATATAAATATATCCAAAAAATATATGATTAAAAGAGAAGAAACTATTCTACATAAATATGAACTTACTTACGACGAAAACTCCACTAAACAATGATTTGCTAAACATCGTTAAAGTGTCAAAAGTTAAAAGTCCACCATTTTGAATTTTACGTCAAAATACGACACAACAAATCATTGTACATAGAAAAGAATTTTATGAAACGACAAAACATGTATTTTCACATTAATTTCTCGAAAAAGGCACGATTTTTAACAACTATTCCAACTTTATACTTAATCCTAAAAATAATAATTATGTATATACTCGCTATACCATACAAACTGTCTTCTTTCAAATTGATAACTGTCAAATTACTAACATAACCAAAATTGTCCGTAAAATAAAATGTTATTTTTAACAGATACATTACAATACCGTAAACTGTCTAAAAAAACTACAAAGTTGTCAAAGGCTTAGAAAAGCTTAACTTATTCCTTGCTATTTATGAATAAACACAAATTGATAATTATCAATCAACAACTACTGCTTTTTTTCAATCAATAAATCAGATTTATCAATCAATAATTTGACAGCTGTCACAGTGACTTTGACATTGACATTACATATGACTCTGTGGTCGCTTCTTCCTACTGAATAGGCCTCCGAAGACGCCCTTCTTATCTTTCTTGTCCTTTGTGACGCCGCTGACTGATAGCTCGGACTCGCCTGATGACCTGGTTTAAAGAAAAGTTAAATGTTACTAATTTTTTTTACCGTTGACTAATGCGGCCAATTTAATTAATTTTACCATAGGTTACCCTTTTTTTTTTCTTTTGGCGGGTGGAAAATCATCCAATAACCCCTCCCACTCTTGGGCAGAGGGAGTGTCTGACTTCTACGGACTGAAAACCACCCATGTTCCTTCTTTAGCTCTATATGTCGAGGCCGCGGTAACTTGAGGCGCGCGTGGAACACGAACACACCGTAGACACGGCCTGTCGTCGTCGTAAGACGGACGGACGGCGAGCTAGCCCATCACTCACCGTCCACAGACCCGCGTCTACGGTGGCCGGAAGCCATCACGTGGCCCCCGATGCCCGGAGCGCCTCCCGCGGCGGCTGGGACGACAGGTTCTCTCCCTCTCGCGTTTCGCCACCTCCTTCGCTAGCATCACTGCTTCGCAGGAGGCGACGACGCCCCATTCCTTCTCGCCCCGGACCATGGCTTGCACCAGGGCCGGGTGCGAGAGGTCGCCACCGCCGATCGCCGCTACGAGAAGACAGCAGGGCTTCGCCCAAGCGGGGCACACCTCCAACCATAGGTAACCCTTGCTTATTAATGAATATTTTGGTCACGATGATTTCACATACATAAATTAGTTTACAGTCAAAGCATAGTGTTAAAAACGTTCTTTAATGTAGTTCAGGCTACAGATTATGGTGTCTATAAGTACCTTTCGGCTTCTTTAAGAGTACTTTTTACACTCATAAGAAATATTTACCTAGAAGCGGGTCTCTGGTCTAGCGCAGGCGAGCCTCCACTGCCAGCGACTGATGCAGGTCGAGTGTTGCCTCCACTGCTGCCTCCATAAGCTAGAAAATAATACAGGACTTTAGCATCTTGATGACTTAATTGGGTACAGAAAGGTAAGAGGTAGATTGAGAGTAAAACAATTATACTTTGTTGTGACTGTGATTAAGTGCTTGGCAATTTTTGCATTAATGAATGAAAGAAATTATGTATTATTAAGGACCGGTTACATAATATGCGATGCTTAAATAAAAGGGCGCTGTTGGATTCAATTCGAACCGTTTAAGGCACTTGTAGGTGCTAAATAAAAATTATACATATATACACTATGGACCCAGTCGGACACAGTTTTTTTTAAATTAAGTAAAGAGCAGCTCTTTATTAAATTTCTTGTTAAAAGTTAAAAGTTTGTATGATTTTAGATCCTATCTCTTTTAAGGCTTGAGTTTATGTGCCTCTTAGTTAAATCGGGTATAAAAGTACATTTTAATAATTATGAAAGTGTTCAAAATGCCAGCGTCTGATAAAATATGAAGTTAATATTTTAATACGTTTGTGTTGATTAATTAGATTAAACCAAGACTTTAACCTAACAACAAAATATAACCTGTATTACTGGAAGCTACAATATGAAAACCAACACCCAAAAATATAAACAAAAGCACACAGAAAAACAAAACAAAATCAATCTAAATCAAAATTATTTAAAACTACAAACATAGGAAAGCAAACAGCAAAATAATTGTTCAACTTAAATACAATGGAAGCATATTTACCCTAAAAATACCGACTAAAATATATTTAAGTTAAATAAACTAAGTATAGCATAATTACATACTTAAATTACGATACAATTTCAATATATTACATAGCATAAAATATAAGGATTGCAGCACATAATTTTCTTTATTGGACGTACTGTCAAAAACGTGTCAAAAAGTCTGAATAACCTTTACCAAATCCATGGAGCAAACTGATTTGTTTAGATTTTCAACAAAACAGAGCTGGGTCGCCCAGCAGGGCTATTGCGTATCTTTTAAATGACAGTGGCTATCAAATTGTCCATGGATTAACTGTCAAATTGGTTATGGTTTAGTACAAAATGGAACCATTTGACAGTTAATCAAAGCACACAGAGCCAAAGTGATAATCAATAAATCTGTCAACAGAGATACGCAATAGCCCTGCAGGTCCTATTTAGCTATATGCCAGCAGTGGAGAATAATTTGTAATGCTCATTTAGTCCAAAATGTATGAACGTGAACGAGGTAAAAGGAATATGTAAGGATCTTAGCAGGTGGTATTTTGGAGTTGCTGCTTTACCGCATGGACAAAAGGCGTGAGATTAAATTGTATGTGAGTAGTCCAATATAGATAATTACGAATATAATTAAATATAATATCATACACTGCAGGCGATGCAGTATGTAGAGTAGGTGGCTTGCTCCTGATAGCATGTGAGAAATATAAGTAATTGTTAGAAAAATAACAGTTAATTTTGTATAAAGCATTTTTAGACTAGGTCATACGTTAGTGGTAACCAAAACGGGAAAGGTTGGCCTCGTGTAATACTTATGGTGCCAAGCACCCAGCATATGGGTTGAACAATATTTCGTTTGTGTGCCCACAACCCGCCTCCGAGCTATACGTAGCTATAGATGACTTGGCAATTTTGGCCAAACAAACAAAAATAATGGCCGGGAAAGTGTTAAATTAAAACTTAGGAGGTATGCCCATCTGTATCAAAGAACAAATTCATTACCGAGGAAATTTGGTTTTTTTCTGAAATGATCATCAAATCAAATGTGTTTTGATTTTAATTTATGTAACTTTATTAGCTTAGACATAAGCTTTATTATACAAACTGTGGTCTCCTGTAAGTGAAAGAGTATATCTACGTGATAGATTTATCGTCCATTATTTATTTCGCATGATTTGTTTATCCTTTGTTGAAGATCTTAAATAAATAAACAAGGACTTTCATGTTTGTGCATTAACACTTTCCCTGTCAAGTTTTTTTTTGTATACCCGAAATTTCCTAGTCATATATTGCTACGTAAAGCGACGACTCGGAGGCGGGTTGTGTGCACACAAACGAATTATTGTTCGACTCATATGCTGGGTGCTTGGCGCCGAAAATGTTAATGCACTCGTAAAGTCTTAAATAAGTTGGTTCTTTGATACAGACATATTAAAGTAAATTAGTAGATTCTTATTTACAATTGGGTAAAGCTACTCTTAAGCTAGGCAAGTAGATAGGCTAGCTAGATCTAAGAGACTCATAGGCGAAAGGCATAAACAAATTATTGTAAAAGAAATAAAATATAAAAATAGTTACAGAATTTTGAAAAGAATTACAACACATAATATACTAAAGACTTATTCAATAGATCAAAGTACAGTTATATCTAAGAAAAAGAAAGATATTTACGAAAAACAATATCTAAATTTTAAAATACAGATAGAATCGTCGACATATTTCAGACAATATGATAGAAAAATTATCGAAATATTGCACACTGCCAAAGCTAAGCAAACTTTAGCAGCTAAATTCAGGAAAACAAAACAAAGCAAAGGTATAAAGGAAACTGCTCATAATAGCTTAGGTCTAAAAAATACTACAGTAAAAGCAACCTAGACACGAAAATATAGATCTTGGTAAACCTATTTCTCTGTTCAACTTGGTTATGTTAAAATAAATATTTGTTTCATTCGAAATTAGGTTTTATAGTAATGTTACAATAGGGAATCGGACAAAAAAAAACTAATTAGTCCGTCAGATAGATTTCCAAAAAATATTGAACACGTATTTTTCTTTTTTCACATAAACAAAAAATCAAGACGATACAGTAACGTACTCGAAAACGTAACTGACGGACTAATTAGAATCATATTTATTGACTCGTTCCGATCCCCTATACTTATATCAAATTGTTCGTTCAATATTTATTTTATATTTGTTCATTTTCGTGCTAGGTTTCTAGACTTTCAGTATATTTTGGAGGATCATGGAGAAAACAAATGTTAACACCAAGTTTCATCTAATTTTTTACCTACTTAAGTACCAAAATATACTGTATGCTAAATTACTTAGCGACAGCTCACATACTTTAATAAAAGGCATTCATTTGCGATTTTAATGATTATCACATTAGATTTATATCTTAACACATGAGAGCCATAGCTAAATAGTTGTTTAATACAAAAAATATTCCAGCTAAAATACAGTAAATTAAGAGCTAAATGTTAGTAGTGTCTACCAAGCTCCATAACCCGGCTACTTCGGTACTTGAAAAGGCTCAAATGGTACTTTTGAAAGTTGTGGTCTGATGGTACTTTAGAAACCAGCGCGGAAGAAGCTCGTACAGAACTTTGCTTACTTATCTCTTATTTTACAAGTCACATAAAACCTAACATTTTTACAGCAGGTTACCGAAACAGATATCTATCAGTTATTATAGAAATAATACTATTTGAAATTTAGATTTTTCGCGCCAAGATTCAAACGAGAACTACTCTACAGAATGAAATACAAGATATCGCCTCTTTTTCTCAAATAAAAGAAGTCAACGACATCACAGAAAAAAATATTAACGCGTAATTGGATTTAGTGTTCCTAAAAGTACCATCCAACCCCAAATTCCAAAGTACCACTCAACCCACAAACCAACTGACCAGTTTCACTCGTCGAGTAAAAGTGCGACGTAGTCTCAACACCCTGCCAATTATTGTTCTGTCCCGATGGATATCCTTGCCACGACGTCGTATTCCTTACTTGGGTGTTCGCATTAGAATCTCTGCCTTGACCCCAATTTCCCCCCGACATTCTTTGTTGATAGCTATTCACTAGGGCAGACACTGATTGCTTTTCTCCCTGAGCGTTCGTTCGTTCTAAGTTCGGGTTTCTCTCGGGTAAGTTCGGCCCGCGATCGGGTAAGATCGGCGCGCGTTCGGCTAAGTTCGGCGCTCGATCGGGTAATGGCGGACGGTCTGGTGGCCCGTAGAGGGGCAATGGCGGTGCACTGTTGTCAGCTAGTAGGTAATTTGTTGTTAAAATTGTGTTAATGAATTTTACCCTAGTTGGGTATAAGTAGTTATTGAAGAATGAATTTTACCCTAGTTGGGTATAAGTGGTTATTGAAGAGTAAATTTGGTCAATTATGATGTTACGAATTATATTATTAGATGTCGTTTTGTGCAAATCAATGGTGAATTTAGCGTGATTGGTTATTTATTTAGAAATGGTAATAACTGGCTGGACTAGTAGATTATTCAATTAGCTATAGTGCTAGAAATAGTTATAGAAATTATTCCTGGATTAGAGTAAAAATCATACTCAATTGAGAACCACACAAATAAGTATAGTAGGTACACATTTTACTTCAAAATTAAATCTAAAACGACAATCACAAAAAGACAAAACACAGTGCGAAAACGTCACAAATCAGACAAACATTTTAAAATAACCCACATTTTAAATGAAAATTATCCATTTATGAAATCTTTATAATATTAATGAATTTACTGAACTGTGCATAACACTTATACAGGGTGTAAGTGACAACCCTCTGCAAACTGACAGGGAGTATTCAGCTCCGTAATCTGAATCCTATTCCAACGGAATTTTTCAACGGAAATTCATATTATCAACTTTGTTTCTGTTACCATTGTATAATTACTCCGTAATAATAGCTACGGCTAAAATAAAAATAAAACCAATAATGGATGTTGAAATATGAAAAACGACGCGTGAAATAAGTTGTTCAAGAGTTTATCAAATTCGTCGTCGCGATTTCCGTTCGCTACGTGCGTTTTACCACGGTAGCAATACACTGCTTTTGAAGAAAGGGGCCATTTTGATTTTTTTTTCGAAATCGCGGCGATATGTATGAATAGAGGACATATAGACGAACAACAAATGTCCAGTAACATGGTACCCCAATGTGTCACGTTACCGAGATATTTGAAGGTAAAGATCGAAAAATGAGTACAACGACAATTATTAAAAATAGACTCTCGTGCTCCTAGTAGTATGTAATGTACCTAGTCTCTCAAATAAACGGTAAAAATAATAATCAAATCCTTTATACAAAAAAGGAACGCCTATAAACTGTAAAAGATTTTTTTTTTTATGTGATCATTGTACTCATAATATGTCGATCTTTACCTTCAACTATCTCGGTAACGTGACACTTTGGGGTACCGTGTTACTGGACATTTTTTGTTCGTCTATAAGTCCTCTATCCATACATACCACTTCCACCGTGGGCCACAAATTCGAAAAAAAAAATCAAAATGGCAGTGGGTCGATATGCCAGCGTCCATACAAAAAGTTCAAACCCCTTTAACCAATCATATTTCTATGATTCCCATAAAGTTTCTGAAATAATATTGTACCGTTCATCTTAGTATGATATATTGAATTCCCTCCATCAGTCTGCGGAGGACTGTCCTTTACACCTTGCATTGTCTATTATTTAAAGTGCTTCTAAACGGGCAATACTTTCCCCGCAATGTGTGGCCGACGAAATTACATTCCACAGCGGCTTACATTTGTGACTAGCGGACGTCACGCGGTTTCACCCGCGTAGTTCCCGTTCCCGTGGGAACACAGAGATAAAAAAACCTATGTCACCCGGGGATAGTGTAGCTTCCCAACGGTGAAAGAATTTTTCAAATCGGTCCAGTAGTTTCGGAGCCTATTCGTTACAAAGAAGCAAACAAATCTTTCCTCTTTATAATATTAGTGTGGACAAAAGAATCCACAACGACTCAACAATATAATTTTTTTCGAAAAAAGTGACGCGGCAATATTTTCAGTATTTTCGATTGCCAAGCGATCGTTCAGCAATATTGCCGGTCATACCAAATGTTAAGTACCGCTATATGGTCGAGCCATAACTGCAATATTGCAAAGTCATCATCTATCTGGGGGGTTAAAATGGCCACTTCAGGAGATCATAATATGAATTGCATTAAAAAAAAAGTAAAGTGGACCTTTTATCATAGACTGCGTCTGTGGACATTTTACGAATTTAAACAGAATAGGGGATCGGACAAAAAAAAACTAACCGTCAGATAGATCTCCAAATAATATTGGACACGTATTTTTTCTTTTTTCACAAAAACAAAAATTGAAGTCAATACAGTGCTTTGAAAACTCGTTAACTCTTCGAAAACGTTATATGATAGTACATTTTTTAACTACAAATGACGTCACAACCACATCTATCTCTCCCAATCTATTCGTCAATTTGTATTAATTTGATAAAACAAAAAACACGTATCCAATATTTTTCGATAATCTAACTGACGGACTAATTAGAATCATTATAATCATTAATCATTAGTCTAGTGGTTAGTGACCCTAACTGCTATGCCGGAGGTCGTGGGTTCGATACCCACCCAGGACAATTGTTTGAGTGATGAGCACGATCATTTGTTCTGTGTCTGGGTGTAATTTATCTATAATATGTATGTATTTAGAAATATATAAGTATGTTTATCAGTTGTCTAGTACCCATAACACAAGCTCTGCTTAGCTTGGGACTAGATGGCGTTGTGTGATAGTTGTGGAATATAATTATTATTGTTTTTCGACTCAGTCCGATCCCCAATTCATATTATTTTTCTATTATAATCATTTTTTCTAAATGTTCACAGACGCATTACTATTATGATAGATCTATTTTACGCTTTTTGACGCAATTCATATTATGATCTGCTAAAGTGGCCATTTTAGACCCCCTAGATAGATGACTTTGCAATATTGCAGTTATGGCTCGACCATATATAGCCGTACAGTACATAACATTTGGTATGACCGGCAATATTGCTGAACGATCGCTTGGCAATCGAAAATACTGAAAATATTGCCGTGTCACTTTTTTCGAAAAAAATTATATTGTTGAGTCGTTGTGCATTCTTTTGTCCCGGCTTCCAGTCTAACTGGTTGCAGCTAAATGAGCAGCGGTGGCCCAGTGGTGGCGGCCCCGTCTTACGAACAGTAGGTCGTGGGTTCGAACCCAGGCGGGCACATTACTTTGTGTAATTTATTTCATCACTGCTGCTCTAAAAATGGTGAAGGAAAACATCGTGAGGAAACCGGCATGTCTTAGAACCTAAAAATTCGAAGACATGTGACATCTACCAATCCACACTGGGCTGTCGTGGTAGAACATAGCCCATTCCCTCTCAAAGAGAGGAGGCATGTGTCCCAGCAGTGGGAACATTAATAGGCTGTTGATGGTGATGATGACCAGTATTTTGCATGGAGCGACTGCCTATCTGACCTCCACTACCCAGTTTATGCTGGGGTCTATACCATACCCGGGACCAGCTTAACGTGCTTTCCGAGGCACGGAGGAAACTCGGTATGTAATGGGCGGACACCCATCCAGAGACCGACCTAGGCAAGCGCGGCTTAACTCAAAGATTGACCTGAGTGGTAGTTGTATTGCAGCCACATATTGTAGTAAAATATTGACCGTTTAGAAGCTCATTTACTTAATTATTCTTTAGCAAAATGTATTAATAACTCACCAATCTGTTGTGATCTAATGAATTCAGCGTTGATGTCACGTCCGTTTGAGAATCTCGACTTCCCCCACGAACTGCCCCCTGAGGACTGTTCCTGACTCCTGTTTGGAAGGTAATGAGGTTATAGTTCAATTTTCAATAATTTTCCGTACATTTAAACAGTTTTATTTCCGACTACCTGTGCCCCGCGATCTTGGTCGCGAAAAATTATGAATTCTCTATTTGAATCGGAGTTTGCTACCAATTTCAAAGGTTGCCATTTTTTTGGAAGATCTGTGTTCCCGAAAAGTCCCGTCATAATCGGTACAGTCGTTTTGGAGAGAACCCCTCCCGCTCTTGGGCAGAGCGAAAGGGAGTGTCAGACTTCTACAGACTAAAAACCACCCATGTTCCTTCTTAGCCCTTTATATCGAGGCCGCGGTATCTCTTACAACATCCCGCAGCCCCGACGGGACTGTTGGAGGCCTCTGTCTCTAGAATAGGCTAATTAAGAAAAATAGTGTCATATTTACCGGAGCACCACTTCCGTGGCATCTTCTTCTTGAGGAGGCTGTCTTGGCGGTAAAGATGGTAGCACCGTAGATTCTGTTATAACAGTCATTTCCATTAATATGCTGTGGTACTAATTTAAAGACGAAAAATGTCTGTGTACTATTTTGTACGCGTCTGTCTAAATTTTTGGAGATAAATAGGCGTTATGTTATTTATTAACTAGCTTTGCACGGGTGCAATGTAAACATAATAATCTTTGAATCACTCGTATCTATTGTTAAAAACGGCATTCAAATCCGTTGCGTAATTTAAAAGATCTAAGCGTATTTTATACTGTTTATGGATTAATAATTTATTATTATTTGATTTGTGTAGTAACGTATGATGGGTCGTTTAAAAATGATATAAGGTTTGTTAATGATGTTTAAAGCAATCATTATTTGTTTGTGGTATATACCACAGTAGATAAAAATAATGGTTATGTTAAACTAGTCTTTGCTGGCGGTTTTCCTCCCGTTGTGAACGAATATGAACTTATGGAAACGTTTTAAAGCAGCCTATGTTCGGGGTTACTTAAACTTCCCCTTTGTGATAAATAATGTTAATTTTGCAAATAGGTTTTTACAAACACTTTTACAAATCACTTTTTTAAAACTAGATGGGGCCGGTGTTTCGTACCTGACAACTCTGAGAAGAAATATCAGAAATAAATTCAGAGGTCATACTTTTAAGGTCCAGACATTATCTAACCTAAATAACGACTATGCAGATTAGTGTCTGAGATGGTCTTTTGAAGAAAGCACCGCATATATTTGAGTGGACTCGTCCAGTCAGTGCAAGCATTTGTCAGTGAAAGATTTTCTGAACTGAATCGAAGCCAAATAGTTGCAGCGCATCGCTTGCGCTCAGGACATATTCCACTAAACAAATTTGCTTATCTTATGCGAAAATCGGACACTCCAAACTGTGAGGTGTGTGGTAAGATCGAGGATGTGCATTATGTGTTGGTGGAATGTGTCCGATATACTAATAAGAGAAATGCAGTTCTAAACGCGATGAAATTGTCGGTAACGGATGTTGGAATGTTCCATGGTATTTTAGCTAAGCCTACATCTGAAGCAGCAAAAATATTATACACTTTTATTAGATAAGAAGGTTTGGGGTATTTTATAAGTTAAATAAGTCTAGGAAGTAAGTAAATATTTGCAAAAGCACGATGGGAGTGACATCGTCGCAATTGTGTACAAAAATCCCTTAAATAAAAAAAAAAGATTTTCTGAATCGGATCAGTAGATCCGAACATTATCCCTTACATACAAACGCACAAACAAATTTTACTTTTTTTATAATATTACTATAGATTATTCAAGTAGGAAGGTAATTTAAATGTCATTATAATGTGATAACCTGTAGATAACTGGTCGGGCAAAGTGATATTCGGTTTTCCTCAAATATTACATAGAACTGTAACCAGGACCTCTGCCTCAGCATTCGCGCGTACGACCACAAGACCATAAAGTAACTTACCGATAATTCTCTCAGGGGTGGTCGAAGATACACGCTGTGACTGCTGACTATTCCTATGTTCCTGTAGGATCTCGGCCTGTGTGCGCGGTCTGCGTTCAGGCTCAGGGGACGATCCTGCTGATGATGAAGACTCCGCGTTCCTGAGGAGTTAGGAGGTTGAAGTGAGGGCTGTGGTAGAGTTTCAAGATTTGGGGTTGATATGTCGTGGTGGAATTGCGGAAGGTCAGTTTTGGTTGAAGAGGCTGTTGAATGGTTTTTTTGTTGTTTTGGCTGTGGTAGAGTTTGAGGGTTTTAAAGTGATATGTCGTGGTAGAATTGTCGTATGAACATTTTCGTGGAAGATACTGATGATTTTTTTTTATTAAAGACTAGTCAAAGTTACGGCTGTGGTAGCGTACCAGGGTTTGGAGATGGTTCGTGGTGATGGAATTATGGTAAGTCTGTTTTTTTTTTTTTTTTGTATTTTGTAAAAGAAACTGTTGTTTTTTTTTGTAGCTCTAGTTTCGTTGGTGTTGTAGTTTTAGTTTTCATCTATACCGTAGTATTCCAAGGTTTAAAGGTGATGGAATCCCAGAGGATCGGTTTATCTCTAAAAGACTCATTTTATATCAACTTACTCGTGTAATCTTCTTCGAATCTCGGCTGTGGGGGACTCTCCCGGTGGTACGGCGGAGTATGGAGTCAGTTGCAGTTCCGGTGGCAGCTGAGCGTGGAACGACAGCTTGGCTACCCATTCCTGATGATGAGAGGATAATTGGTATTCAAATTTTGTATACAGAATATTATTGGAGGTTTTTTGCAGCAGATATAGCAGAATTACAGAGAATTACTTGTGACCTAATCTATTCAAATAAATTTAAATTGAATTGGCAGTTTGTGGTTTCAAATTACATCTTTTTACTAAATGCATATAATAAATATGAAAGTACATACAGTACTTAATACTATTTATTTTAGGTTTCCGTGAAAAAAAAAATGAAAATCCTTGAAATTGTTAACAAAATCCAATTTAATTAGGGAACAATTTTTTTTTTAACATTTCTGGCGAACGATGTCGCGTGGCACAGCTAGTAATAATAATTAATCTTACCTTCATCAAGTCTTTGGAGGAGCAGGCGAACAGATATTCAGCTCCATCGGCACCCGCCAACCGGAACACGTTGGCACGCTTCGTGTAGTCACCTGCCGGCTCACAGCGTGCCTAGAAGGAGAGAGTTTTGTTGAGAAAAGAAAGATAAACTATAAAATAACATTCCCCATATAAATAAAAATAAAATAAATAAATAATATTCCACAACTATCACACAACGCCATCTAGTCCCAAGCTAAGCAGAGCTTGTGTTATGGGTACTAGACAACTGATAAACATACATAAATATATCTAAATACATACATATTATAGATAAATTACACCCAGACACAGAAAAGTAAAAAGGCCTTTTTATATATAATATAAAAAGGCCCATAAACTACACCCACATTTCCACAACAACCGAACAAATCTACACTAAAATCATAAAAAGGAAAGATTTGTTTGTTTGAAACGAATAGGCTCCGAAACTACTGGACTGATTTGAAAAAATATTTTTTTAAATGAAGGTAATTTAAGTCATTACAAAATCAGCTGTGAAAAATTTGGAACTTTAACCCCAATATCTCCGTAACTATGTATGCTCTGGAACAAAAAAATGTGTAAATTGCCGTTTTTTTTTTGGAAAAGGGTGGGAAATCATCAAATAACCCCTCCCGCTCTTGGGCAGAGCGGAAGGGAGTGTCAGACTTCTACTGACTAAAAACCACCCATGTTCCTTCTTGCCCTATATGTCAAGGCCGCGGTAATATATAAATTGAGACAGCCCAAAAGCCAAACTTGGCATTTTTAGTTCCGTCCATCAGCTCCTTTGATGTGCGTGGATGCTGTAAAGTAACGGGACAGGCAGAATATTACTTACATTGAGTATAGCCACAGGCGGCGCCGCAGCCTTAGCACTAGCGAAGTCCAGTTCGTCTCTAAAGAAGCACAGCAGTTGTCCACACAACACGGAGTAGTACGCGCGCCAGGAGCGCACGGTCGCACGTTTGCCGCCGCAGCCTGCCTCTTGCTTGCGTTCTAGGTAGCCTGGGGGTAATACGGAATATGAAAAAAATGGAATAGAGGTAATATGGAATATGGGTAATACGGAAAAGGGGCAATATGGAATAGGTGTAATATGGAATAGGGGTAATATGGAATATTAGTAATATGGAAATTAGGTAGTGGAAATTGGTAGTCAGAAGCTTTTTTTTCAAGTTTTCAGCTGTTATAGAACGTTAAAGGTAATTAAAGACATCTAAACATACATACATACAAATAAATAAAATATAAGTGTATGTTTGCTTTGTTATTAACAAAGCTTTTTACTGAATGCACATGAAAGTACGTACGGTACAAAACCAAATTTATATTTTTTTATTACATTCTACCTATTTGTTTCAGCTAATCTCTGAAACGGTTAGACTGATTTTGAAGGGACTTATTCTGGCAGATAGCTGATGCTATATGGTTTATCATAGGATACTTTTATATAAAAAAGAGCAAAATAAAAAAAGTCGTGATATTGTTTCCAAAATCCGGTTCGAATAGGGAAGTAGGTAATGTTTATAAAAATCAATGCCACTTATCGTTGCAATTTTATAACTCAAGAACGGGCTCACCTATTCAAACCAAATGTTTAGGCTTTGTTCGGACTATTTAGTAGATGGTGTATGTGAAGATTGCACAAAATCGGTCGAGCAGTTCTTCATTTATCACATTTTTTGTAACAAATGAATTCAATAAATGTCGGATCATTTTGTTAATGGGGATTTTGCTGTCTTGGACCCGGTAGGTGGCGCTGCTGTCCGGGCAGTACGACTTCGGCCAGGTCCGCTAGCTATTTTTGTATAATAATTTCACGCGAGCGAAGATCGCGAGGCACACCTAGTCTTTATTAACTGTCATTGTTGCGTTTGTTTACCTTCAATCTCGACAGGCGGTAACTCAGCGATATCACCGCGGCGATGTCTCCTGAAGCTTTGTGTACGTCTGCGAGTTGTGAACGATGGGGTACGTTTGGGAGTCTTCACCACCTGCGGAACAAATAAATATGGTTTTTATACAACATTAAACATGTTTGTTTAAAAATACTACACCTTTTTATCGACGTTTTATAGCGCCCATGTAGGCCTATGTGAAATAAAAATATTTTGATTTTGATACTGATCCACGCCTTAAAAAAAAACTTATTTGCAAAAATGGCTGACTGGCCTGTTGGTCTAGTGGTTAGTGACCCTAACTGCTATGCCGGAGGTCGTGGGTTCGATTCCCACCCAGGACAAATGTTTGTGTGATGAGCACGATCATTTGTTCTGTGTCTGGGTGTAATTTATCTATAATATGTATGTATTTAGAAATATATAAGAAAGTTTATCAGTTGTCTAGTACCCATAACACAAGCTCTGCTTAGCTTGGGACTAGATGGCGTTGTGGGATAGTTGTGGAATATTAAAAAAAAAAAAAAAAAAAATGTAACTCGTCAAATTCTAACTATCAGCGGGCGCCCTTCCCGTCTCGGGACTAAGTAAGTAACTTTCACCCCTCGGATAACAATGTACTATAGCTTTGACTGTACTCAGCAGATGACTTCTTTACACTGAATGACGATTATGATGAAATACTTACGCTCATACTCTCAGCTCGCTTGACATGTTGGTCATTCTTGGGCAGTCTGTCGAACTGCGGCGCCGGAGAGAGGGTCTCCTCTGACGATGCAGGGGCTACTGATGTCTGAAGGCGTTCCGACTAAGAGAAAAACAAATACATATTTTAGTTTTCAAAAGAAAATTCCGGAATTACTTTTAAAATCGGACTGAATTGCTCTAAATCTAGTCACTAGTCTTAGTAGGTATATTTTAAGGTTTCTCGTATTTGTATGTATTAAAATATATATTACTTTATTTAATTTAATCAGTATATTTATGTATTAGTATGCACCAATTTATGTATTAAGTTTACAAAATGCATAATAAGTTTGCAAAATCCTTATTTTTATTGTTTTTGTAAAGTACCAAATACCAAAAAATGTACGAAAATAAAACGTGTTAAAACTCATGAGTGGGGGCTTTTGACGTCACTTTGTGGTTAAAAAAGTGCTAACCTTCTGACTTCACACGACCTGAAACGACTTTTCGAAGCACTGTCTTCATCTTTTGTTTATGTGAAAAAAGAAAAATGGCGTGTCCATTATTTTTTGGAAATCTGACGGACTAATTAGATTTTTTGGTGAACTATTAACTATTCATCCGTGTTCCTTCTATAGGCCTTTGCGTTCGAACAAATTCCGGAATCCTAGGCTTGTGGGGCCTTGTGAGGTCTGTTTACACCTTGTAGTTGGCAGAGGTTAGCCAGATGATATTCTTACCTCTCTAACCATAGGCACTGGCGCGGTCTCACGTCGCCTCTCCTCTGTGATCCTCTCCATCTCTCTCTTCCTGTACTGCTGCAGTCTCTCCGCTTCCTGTCTCTCTGCAGATTTACGGCGAGCCTGTTCTTCCTCATCACGCTGTGTCGCGAAGGCTTGTTCCACCTGGAGGAGAGTAGGTTATGGGTTAATTATACTATTATTTTGAATCTAATGCAAGTTTAATGACCAACAGTGATTATATTCTTTACAATAACTTCGTCTGCAAAAATTGTGATATCTCGGCTATCATTTATAATGATTTTCATGCCCTTTATTCAATATATTTGGTGTCGGCCCAACAAGTTCTTTTTCTTCTTGCATCCTTATCTATGACTCGTCATCTCAGCCATTCTCAGAAGACATTTTGCGCCGAATGCATAATTTAAATATCATTTTCAATAAACTTCCTTGAAAACTAGCTCTTATTGCACTACGATTAGGTTCGAAATGCAACATATTTCGCAAGCGTGCGGTGTTCTTATTTTTCCGCAACCAAAGGCAAGAACGAAAATTACCACAGATAACCACCATTATGTCCAAATCGATTACAACTTAAGAAATTGAAAAAAATAAACATTTTTTTTTAAATTTCGTCATTTTGATTTGCATACAGTGTACAGCATAAATATTTTTTAAATAATCTCTGTGTAATCATGGAATACCTTACAGGAACAAATAAATTAATTCTTGAGGTGAAAAAAATGGTGGGAAGTTGATATGAGAGAGGGGCAAATTACACTACGTATATTATACGTGTTTAGTATTAATTCGATACGCTACAAAAATAAAAAGCACCAAACATTAGGTTTTTTTTTTCAAATAAACTAAATAGCTTACAAACCAGAGTAAAACGCAAACACCCTTTCCTTCAAATAAATATAACTGACCTTAAATACCTAGCGCGCCAAAGCGGTCGGGCGGCGCAACACAGTGACCTATTTCCATTTCTTTTACGCGCGGGATGTTTTGCTATGATTGTCACTGTCGTAGAGAAAGTGCACGTGTGTGTATTTATTTTGTTTCCTTGTTTGCATTGCCATCTCTTAGCGAAAAGATACATCGTGTTCAAACGGAACAAAAACTTAAAAAATCATTTGCGACTAAACTACTGCTCCTATTT
Source organism: Diarsia rubi (assembly GCA_932274075.1). Taxonomy (NCBI): domain Eukaryota; kingdom Metazoa; phylum Arthropoda; class Insecta; order Lepidoptera; family Noctuidae; genus Diarsia; species Diarsia rubi. The sequence goes on from OW026441.1 coordinate 1,286,382, forward strand.
AATTGATTTTTGGTACAGAGCTTGAAAATGGTACCCAGTTTATGCTGTTTAAAGGAAAGCCTCTCTGTCGTATCAACTTTGTATATTCCCTTTACTTCATAAAGGGTTAAGATACTTACAAGAGTGATCCTCTTAAGTGCATTGAACTTGTCCCTCTGCGCATCGATGGTCTCCTCCAGGTCGCGATGACGGTTGATTAGTTCCTCCACTTGGGCGACACTCTCGCCGTACTTACCGTCGCGGACCAGAGGTACTCTGTGAAAAAGAGTCGTCAGAAATAAATAAATGAGAATATAAGATCCCATTATAATAGACGGACAAATTTAAAACACAGCGGACAAAAAAACACTGATTTAAGTGATTTTATTTCGATCTAAAATGTTGGGTAACGAACATTTTTTAGTGTATTTTCATTCAAACATTTTTTTTCTTGTAAGTAACTTAGCGTTTTTTATTTATTTTTAACCATTGTTCTTATGATATGTCTGAATGATTTCTAAAAGTTTGTCCATGTATTTTAATGAGACCTTATTTATTGGAACAATATATCAGAAAGAGCAGTTAACGTGTGCACCTTCAATGCTTTAGTTTGTTTCATTCCGTTTCATTTAAGAGCGGTATTATGGTACAAAGGAAAGTATTTTGAGATTTCAGACAAGACAACAAGTTGATGACGGGAGCCTCTTCCATAGCTAAATCATTTTACAGAATGGAATTACATTATTCACTTGATTATATTATGAAAATTTTACGTATCTATTTTTTTTTTCAAAAGTGGTGCTTAGTGCTTATTTAATTATTTAAACTTTATGCACAATAAGATAAGATAAGATAAGATAAGATAATTTTATTTGTCCAAAACATGAGTATACACACACATAGCATGCAAGATGTTACATCAAATTATAATTATGACAGTCATGTTTTGCCTGAACGGCGTACAAATATAAGACGTCGGACGCTACACAACATCAAGTGATTTTAAATTCGTTTACACAGCAAATATAGCTATTAACAATCCAATTTAGACCACATTTATACCAAAAGGTACAATATAATACAATCATAATAATAGTGTCGTAAGCTCATCATAGTAAATAATACAAATCAAAAAAATCTAATGTTAAAGCAATTATTAATAAAATTAGGATGTCTTAATACATGTCAAATTATTTTGTCAGTTAGAAATTCGTCAGTGCTGTAATCGACTTTCTCTAACAGATGGCTTTTTAGTCTATTTCTTAATTTTTCAGTGGATAATTCCCTCCAATGTTTTGGCAACTTATTATAAAGAATTGGCGCCATACAGAATACACTTTTACGCATAAGAGCTGTCCTGGATCTCGGGATACATAGCTTACTATTGTCACGTCTGTTTCGAACTACTTTATCTGACAATAAGGGGAATAGGTGTGGATTCGATTTGACAAACATAATGGTCTCCAGAATATACATTGACGGAAGCGTTAATATTTTATATTCTTTAAAAAAGGGTTTACAACTCTCTGTGACATGAAGTCCAAACATAGCCCTCAGGCTCCTTTTTTGCGTTTTAAAAATCACACCCTTGTTTGTTGAATTTCCCCAAAAAATGAGCCCATATCTTAAGTTAGAGGACACTAAGCCATGGTAAGCGGTTAGCAGCGCATCAACATTTAAAATGGGGGCTAGTTTATATAGTGCATATGTGGAATTACTTATTTTTTTGCTTAATGCTTCCGTATGCGCTTTCCAATCCAATTTGCTGTCAATAGTTACTCCAAGAAATCTGGTTATGTTCACTTTTTGTATGCTGTTGTTACAATAATGGACATTTACATTTGGTATAGATGACCTTTGGGCAAAATGCAGAATATTAGTTTTTCCAAGGTTTATCTTAAGATTATTGTTTTCCAACCATTTTACCATTGATTCTATTGAATTGTTAATGTCAGTTTCATATGTGTCCCTATTTTTGCAAGAGATTGTTATAGTACTGTCGTCGGCAAAAAGTGTCATTGGGTGGTCGATACTTTTGGGTAGGTCATTAATATACAGTATAAAAAATAGCGGGCCTACGACAGTGCCTTGCGGTACGCCAAATTTAACTAAACGTTCCCTTGATTTATATATAACTTCCTGTTTATTGCTTTTATTTATTGCTGAAATTTCTGTCAATTGTTTTCTGTTACTTAAATAAGATCTAATAAGGTTTGAGACGTTACCTCTAATGCCATAAGCTTCTAATTTCTCAATAAGTATGTCGTGCCGAACATGGTCGAAAGCCTGTGTCATGTCACAGAATATCGTACATACAGGTATATTCGAATCTACTTTTTGCATGACATTATGTAAAAAATCGTAGATTGCCAAGTTTATTGTTCTACCACATCTAAACCCTTTCTGTTCATTAGCGAGTATCTTTTCTTTTTCGAGGTAGTTATACAACTGTTTATATAAATACTTTTCAAATATTTTAGAAATTATACTAATAAGGGAAACTGGCCTATAGTATTGCATTTGCTCTTTATTTTCCTTTTTAAATAGTGGCTTAATGGTAGATATTTTTAGTGCATCGGGGAAAACACCTGTCTCGATGCACAGATTAATTAAATGGCTTAGATGTGGTGATATTTCTCCCGCTACAGATTTTAAAACTTTTGTTGATAGGCCATCATGTCCTACACTATTTGTATTTTTCAATTGTTTTATAATTTTAAACATTTCAATTGGCAGACATGGGGCGAGAAAAAAAGAATCTTTTCTTTTTGGTATAAGCGATGCAGCATTATTCGCAGATCCTGCTATAGGATTAATTTTGTCAACGAAGTAATTATTAAAAGCATCTGCAATAGCCTTTGGGTCAGTGATGACGTCATTTTTTACACAAATTTTGTCAATACAGTTTTTTGGAATGTTGAATTTGGAGTTATTTATAATTTTCCAAGTAGCTTTTGATTTGTTATCTGACGTATTTATTGCATGATTATTCTGTGCCTTTTGAGTGAGTTTTACAGTTTTTTTAAATACTTTTGAATAACAAGTTAGTTTTCTTTTATTAATCTCATTTGGTTTAAGTCTATATTGCCATAAAAGTTGCCTTTTCTTTTTACTACATAGTTTTACACCACGTGACACCCATTTTGGTTTTCTCGACGTGCTAATTCTAACATTATTTTCGGGAAAGCACAATTTATAGAATAACGAAAATATGTCAAAAAAGGCTTTGTACGCTACATTAGGGTCATTGGTTTTGTAAATGTCAGAAAATGATAATTTATTCAAGCAATTTTTAAATTTTGTCATGTTTTCATTGCAATAGTCGCGTCTTGTAACCTTCCAATAACTAATCTTACATTTTTTGTTGTACTGGAAATGTCACTAGTTGTGCCGTATGGTCCGATAGAGCAAGTTCTAGGACTTCGGCCTTACATGCTTTGCGAAAATTATGAGCAATATTATCAATACAGGTTTTACTCTTTAGGCGTGTAGGTTGATTCAAGGCTAATTTTAAATTGTAATTCAGTAATAGGCATTCAAATTCAATGGTTTGAGCGTTCTTTTTTAAAATGTCGATATTGAAATCCCCTGCAATAACAATATTATGATGGCATTTCTTAGTTAACTCTTGCAGGAGTAATTGTAATTTGTCCATACATACGTTGAAGTTTGTTAACTTGGGAACCCTATACACACATGCCAGGACAATGTTATAATTAGGTAACTCTATCGCACAACATTCAAATACTCCGGGTTCTGATATGTTGGATATCTTCTTTAATTCGATAAAGTGGTGTCCGTTCTTTACCAAGATGCATGCTCCACCTCTCTTGCTTTCTTTTCTGCAGTACGAAGCCGCTAGTTGATAATTTGGTATAGTTAAGTACGACTCGTATCCTGTCATAATGAAGTGTTCAGTTACACACAATATATCTACGCTTAGACCCTTTTCTGATAACAGCTCATCTAAGCATATTGTGACATTGTCGGATTTGTTTAGTAACCCGGCAATAGTGATACACTATTGCCGGGTTACTACACAACAATAGTGATACATAGGCGGACTTAATGCCACAAGGCATTCTCTACCAGTCAACCTTAGGGTCAAACAAGACAACATTGTGGTAGGATACAACCTATCTAGAAAAAAAAAACAATATCAATTAAAATATATATACAGTATGTTAACTAACAGAGGGCGTTCCCGTCAACCAAGCATTCTGTACATCAAACTAAGTACCCCTACTCAATTTTTTTTGCTGGGAAACAACTTTTGTTTTTTGGTGTCAAAAATCACATTTTACGGTAAAACTCAAAGTACCACTCTTAAAACATTGTGCTAGTGGATGCTTTAAATAATTAATGGGTCATGGAGGTAATTTAAGTAACGTTATAGCCTGAAAAACTAGAATTTACAAAAACAGCTGTGAAAAATTTGGAACTTTGACCCCCAATATCTCCGTAACCAAGGGGTTTCCAGGTTGGTAGTTTTTTTTTTAGCATGTATGGATGCTATACTATTGCGGGTTAACGGGAACGCCCTCTGTTAGTTAACATACTGTATATACTTATATTAATACTAATACACATATAAAAATAACATAAACTAATAAATATTGTAACAAATACCAAAATAAAACATAACTGGTAATTACCATGACTGATTGTAATAGCTATTTGGTCTGATAGCTTATGCCTAGAAATTGGACGGTGACTAAATCTTATATAATAATATGTATGGAAAAAACAACAGTTATGTTAAATCACTTATTAACAAATACCTGTTAGTAATCCAGTTATCCAGCGCATCAGCGTCTCTCTTGAACACGAGCGCGTCCAGATGCTGCGTGTAAATCCTCTCTCTGTTGGACCACGCGCCGTCTAGCTGAGCGCGACGACTGCGTAGGATAGACATGCGGTCTTCTATCTCGGGAGACATGAAGTGGCCTTCTTTTACTAGTTTTTCGCCTGCGGAGAAAATGATTAAGTTATGATGATAATTTTTTGATTATTTAAATTTTTCTTGCACAAAAAACAATAAATTTTTCAATACTCATACTCTGAAAGTACCGCCTGCGGAGCGGGTTGAAAGTACTACTTTTCAGCCCTAGGGAGAATCGCTTTCAACTGACAGCTGTCAAATTAAAAAAAAAAACTAAGTCTATTTTTATAACTTTGAAAAATTAAAATGTTAATTACAAATCAAATCAAAATATAAAAAAAAATATTTCATTTTTTTTTTACATTACTTTTTGTTTTTGTGACATTTCTTGTTTTGCCCCTGTAACCTACATGTATGGAGAGACTTACCATCGCTATACAAGGTGTGGAAGGCATCTTCCTTCGCTTCAATCTCCACCTTAATATCCTGGTGTCTGGCCAGCAGTCTCTCAGCTCCGGACACATCGTGGGCGAGGTCTGGTGCTGTCACACGGGCTAGCGTCTCGTTTGTCCAGGCTCTGAGGGTGAAAATTATTAATTAGAGACTGAAAAGAAAAAAATTGAAAGGGGTCGGTTTAAACCATAGTTTAAACGGATCATGGATGGATGTTTGGTGCATTTGTTGTTATGAGATACAAAGGCACATAAATAAATTAAAATAAAACCTTCAAGTTATTGGTGTTTTAAAGTGTGTGGTCGATATATTATTTGGATGTATGTATACAAGGTGTAAATAAGCCCTTCACACATACGTCTACCAAGCATTCTGTACATCAAACTAAGTACCCCTACGTAAAAATTTTTGCTAGGAAACAGCTTTCATCTTTGGGGTCAAAAATCGCATTTTACGGTATAACTCAATGTAGCACTCTTAAAACATTGTGCTAGTGGATGCTTTGAATGGTAAAAGGGTCATGGAGGTAATTTATGTAAAGTTGTAACCAGAAAAACTAGTATTATCAAAAACAGCTGTGCAAAATTTGGAATTTTGACTCCCAATATCTCCGTAACTAGGGGGTTCCCAGATATGGTCTAGAACCAAAAAATTATCGCAGTGGTGGGGAGAACAAGTGCCCTTCGTTGGCGTTAAGGGTACTTTAACACCCCTTATATATTGGTATGTTCCGCTGCATCCGATTTTAATGAAATGCGACACCAACATTGTTAAAAACAAGACTGGAAAGACTACGCTAATACTTACAGCAACTCCTGATAGGTGTCGAAGTAGGCCTGCAGCTGTCCAGCGAGCTCCAACTGATGGCTGCACTGGTCTGCGCGCTGCACCAGGCTCTGTAGGGCTTCGGTGACGTCCTCCAGTTTCACTGTCACGTGCTCCTTCGCGTCGGGGAAGGCTGTGCCTAGTCTGTTGGGCAGAAGGGGAAGTGAAAATTATGTTTTCCCTACTCCTCCGCTATTATTTTCTGATTAATTTCGTTGCGGGATCCAAGACAGTTAAATCGTTTCTCTGGGACTTCGTCGAGCTTCATTGTCTCGGCGCTTTTCTTGTGGTCGCCACTGTTGATTCTGGCTTACAGGAGTTACAGTGGTTTGGGAATAATGTGGCGGGCTTGTCCCATAAAAAAAAAGGGGACAGTTCGTAAGATTGTTGAAATTGTTACTAGCGAAGAATGAGAAGTGTGTAAGGATCGTAGCAGGCGGCGTTCTGTTGTGTCTGCCTTACCCCCATGAGAAAAGAGCGTGAGTTTATATGTGTTGACTACCATTAACAGCATCACATCATGTGGCCCCGAAAGGTTGCTGAGTTAAAAAAAAATAGCTTGCAGCGACAGTAACCTCATTTAATTTATAAATATAATTTTACTACACGTGTGTATGTCGCTGAACTCCTCCGGCTAGACTGATTTTGATGAAAAAATTTGTGTGTGTTCAAGTGGATTTGAGAATGGTTTAGATTTAAAATAGGGGATCGGACTGAGTCAAAAAATTAAGATTCTAATTAGTCCGTGAGTTAGATAATCGAAAAATATTGGGCACGTGTTTTTTGTTTTATCAAATTAATAAAAATTGACGAAGATAAAACGCGTCAAAGATCATGAGTGGGGGGTTGTGACGTCATTTGTAGGCGAAAAATGTACTGACATGTAACGTTTTCGAGGAATTACCAAAAATAAAAAATATGTGTCCAATATTTTTTGGAAATCTATCTGACGGACTAATTGTTATATTTTTGTCCGATCCCATATTGCAGCAGACGATTGTCCGGGCAGAACGACGTCTGCCAGGTCCGCTTGTTTAGTATAATATACTTAAGCTTTCTAATTTCTTTACAATATCTCCTGTATCGTGGGTGCGTTTACAAACATTTTAACTCACATGCACAAACACACCCAGACCCAAAACAACTATCTGTGGGCTATACAAATACTTGTTCCGTGTGGGGATCGAACCCGCGACACGCAGAGCAGCAGTCCAATCGCTCAGCCACTGCGCCAACCGTGCCGTCAAATTATCACACTAATCACACTTCACATTAATATTATAAAGGCGAAAGTTTGTGAGTGCGTGAGTGTGTATGTTTGTTACTTCTCCACGCAAAAACTACTGCACGGATTTGGATGGAATTTGGTACACAGACAGTTTATAACCTGGATTAACAAATAGGATAGTTTTTATCCCGATTTTATATTCCCGTGGGTTGTAGCGGGTGAAGCCGCTGGCAATAGCTAGTATTATTATAGGCGAAGTTTGTGAGTGTGTATGTGTGTATGTTTGTTACTTCTTCACGCAAAAACTAATGAACGGATTTAGATAAAATTTGGTACACAGATAGTATATAACCTGGATTAACACATAGATAGTTTTCATCCCGATTTTATCTTCCCGTGGGATAATTTTCGAGTTGTAGCGGGTGAAGCCGCTGGTAACAGCTAGTTATTCATATTTATAAACACTCACCTCTCAGCCTCCGTCTGCAGTTTATCATGGGCTGCTTTAATAGCATCTAAATCAGCCTTAAGCGCGTGCAAGCTACGTTTCTGCGCATGCAGCTCGTGTAAGGAGCGCGGTGGTGCAGTCTCGCTGCCGAGCGCGGAGTCCTTCTCTCCCACCCACGCCGCTGTCTCTTCCGCTGAGCGGTCGAACTCGTGGACTTGACGGGCACCGGCTAGGGCCTGGTGAAGAGTAGGGAATATTTAGTACTATAGTTTCATCATCATCATCATCATCAGCCTATAACGTTCCCACTGCAAGGACTCAGGCCTCTCTAGGAGAGGGATGGGCTATAATCCACCACGCGGGCTCAGTGTGGATTTGTAGATGTCACATATCCTCGTTTTTTTTTATTCTAAGACATGCCGATTTTCTCAAAATGTTTTCCTTCACCGTTTTAAGAGCAGCGGTGACGAAATAAATTACACAAAGAAATTAAAAAAAAAAACTTTAATTCAGGCCTTGATCCATATGATGTTAGTAATACACACTCATTATAAACTTTGTTAGTGAATAAAAGATCTGTTGATAATTCCTCTGTATTTTAAATAGCATTTTGCCTGCAGTAGTACATTAATATTATAGGCCTTCTCGTTAAAGCTACCTAAAGCAATGTCAAACCATAACTCTAAAGAAGAAAAAAGAAGACATAATATTTCGTAAGTAATTTTAAAAAAATATGCAGATTTTTGATTTTGACTTCGTCACTATCTGTCTCGCTCACTCATGGCAAACATACCCACTATCCCTCTCTCTCATCATTTTGCCTTAAAATTAAGAACCTACCTAGAGCTTGTGCGAATCAAAAATATTTTAACTGAGATAGCAAAAATCGGGTTACTTGAGGTTTAATTTTTTTACTCTTTTTTATTGTATGGAACTAACAAGTATTGTACCATTTTAGAATTCTGATTAAATGCGCCAACTTTTAATGCCACTTGCCAAGGCACTCTAGTACATTTTTTATAAAGGAGGGCCTGTCAAAGTCGACGACACTTCAAAATTTTAAATTCGTAGTTTAACAAATAGTCTCAATTCTCGGAAACTTGAGGCAATTGTGTCATTATTTTTTATTGGGATTCTAGAAATGTTATTTGTGATTACGTTTCCAAAGTTCAAATGAACAAAAATAAAAAAGAATAACCACAATAACCGAAAAATGGTACAGTTTGATCAAATTTCTAGGTTTTTCTTGAAATGCCCATAATTTTCAAACTGCATGGGATAGATTTTTTTTCAGATTTTTCTCGTGATGGTTATGATCAATCCTGTCACCCCGCTTCGGCTTGACGTTGAGTTCTGGGACACCCTGTATATATTAGCCCGTCAGATAGATTTCCAAAAAATATTGGACACATATTTTTTCTTTTTTCACGTAAACAAACAATGAAGACGATACAGTGCTTTGAAAACTCGTGAGACGTCATATTCTAAGACATTAGTATGGCATTTTTTACCGGTCAGTGACGTCACAAACCCCCACTCAAATCTTTGACGCGTTTTATCTTCGTCAATTTTTATTGATTTGATAAAACAAAAAATATGTATCCAATATTTTTCGATAATCTAACAGACGTACTATTTTTTTTTTCAGTAAACATCCCAATTAATCAGTATAATCCGTGACTTCATAGATATGGACGATTGTCGTTCTATCACAAACAATATTTTAGACCAAACTCTCTATTTTAGTAACAAATAGCACTCACCTCCTGCCGAGCCAACGCCAGCTCCTTAAGATCATCCCACAGACCCTTGATGTCATCAATCCTCTGCTTCACTCTGTCGGCCTCAGGAGTATTCTCCTCTAGTAACACGGTGCCTGCCTCGCAAACACCTTCGATTCTACCCTCGTTGGCTGTGGACGAGCAAAATAGGTTAGTTTTACGGTTCCGTACCAAAAAACGAAAAAACGGATGTCCGTCTGTCTGTCAAGACCCTTTATCTCGGGCACGTGAGGAGTTATTGAGTTAAAATTTAATTCATATACTCAGGTTTAAAGTCCCTTTTTTATCTACACTAATATTTTATAGAGGAAAGATTTGTTTGTTTGTTTGTAGCGATAAAGCTCAGAGACTACTGGACCGATTTGAAAAATTCTTTCACCGTTGGGAAGCTACACTATCCCCGGGTAACATAGGCTACTTTTTATCCCTGTATTCCCACGGGAACGGGAACTACGCGTGACACACTTTGCTAATTTTATACGGTTATAAGTTATTTCTTAATCTTGAGATAAAAGTTCGGTCGGGTGGAAAAAGTACTGTCGAGGAAATCATGAAAATGTATGCCGTTTGCAGAACAACGTTCCTCACAGTTTGAAATCAAATTAGTAGTTTCAGTGAGGCACTTTACACATAAGAAACCGTAAAATATGTCTGAGCTTTAATGTATAAAATTTACAGGGACACTTTTGGAAAAACTCATCTATCGAATAACTCTTTCCCAACTTACCCTGTAACTGCGCGAGGAAGTTGTCGAAGGCTTGCTGCAGTGTCTCCACATGCTCTACATCCAAGCCATACTCCTCGCTGGCGGCTGTCGTCATCTGTTCGCTGATCCATTCTTGGACCTCCTCGCATTCTTGGACGAACCTGAAGGATAGGCCAGAAATATGTTAATATAAAAGAACGAATTCTGATGTTTACTGACTTAAAAAAATATGATTCTAATTAGTCCGTTTGTTAGATTATCGAAATATATTGGATACGTATTTTTTGTTTTATCAAATCAATAAAAATGTACGAAGATAAAACGCGTCAAAGATTTGAGTGGGAGGTTGTGACCGCTAAAGAATGTCATACTGATGTCTCAGAATATGACGTCACACGAGTTTTCAAAGCACTTTATCGTCTTCATTGTTTGTTTACGTGAAAAACTAAAAAAATACGTATCCAATATTTTTTGGAAATCTAACTGACGGAGTAATTAGTTTGTTTTTGTGTTGTTGTTACTTTTCTTTTGTATACAGAGAAGGTGTTAGGTCATCAGATGAAATCTTAAAACAAGAGACTGAGGTCAGTTTTAGATCGCCCGTCGGGGCTGCGGGATGTTGTAAGAGATACCGCGGCCTTGACATATAGGGCTAAGAAGGAACATGGGTGGTTTTTAGTCGGTAGAAGTCTGACACTCCCTTTCGCTCTGTCCAAGAGCGGGAGGGGTTATTTGATGATTTACCACCTCCAAAAAAAAAGTAGTTAGGAGGTATTATAAACTCATCTGACGTCCAAAATCTGCCACAAAATCTGGGCCTCGGGGCCCTGCAGGGCTATTGCGTATCTTTTAAATGACATTGGCTAACCTATAGTGCCTATCAATAACTGTCAAATGGTTCCATTTTGTACTAAACCATAAGCAATTTGACAGTTAATCCATAGACAATATGATAGCCACTGTCATTTCAAAGATACGCAATAGCCCAGCAGGTCTGACTAGAAAGTGTACTAATATAATTATGTATTACGCAGGTGGCTTTACGAAGTAAATGAATATTAGTAGAAGTAATTGAGTAATTTATTTTTATTAGTTTATTGAGTGAGAAGGAGACCTGGTATTTTGGGTGAGAATACTTACTTGAAATACTTCAAACTCTGCTGTAACCGCTGTTGTCTCTTAGCTGACAGCAGTTTCATATCCTCATACGTCGCCTTAATCTCGTCGATCCTCTTCTGTAGCTGTTCGCCGTCGATTGAGGAGCGGTCCTGAATTGAAAAGTGTTTGTTAATATGTATAGTTGGCGCCACATAAAATGAACGATGAGGGGAACGCGGGGGGGGGGGGGGGCTTTCCCACTCTCGCGCACGAAACTACTAGGCCTATTGTTTTATTTTCGAACTATAGCTTTTCGTTTGCGGAATGGAATTAAAATTTGTGTGTGTGTTGTAAATGTGTTTAATTAAAAACACAATCCTTCTCACTGTAGACTCGCAACATTTTGCCTCTGCGGTCCGTTTAGCGCATTGTTTTAAATAATCAATAATATTATTAACAACCTTTCTCTTCACAAAACGATTTACGTCATAAATCATTTTTCTCAATTGCTATGTAAAACAATTTCGTAAAACTTTTGTGCGCGTATTTTTAAAACGACGGACCAATAGCGTACCGCCAAAAATACATCGCATATTTTCCGGTACGCTATTGGTCCGTTTGGCCCCCCTTCCCGCCCCTACCTCATACCACTAAAAAGACCGATAAATCGCCTAATACGCAGCTTGAACCCCAGCGTCCATCTTACGTGGCGCGACCTGTATATGTAGCGAGTTATTGTAGAAGCTTCTGCTACAAAATACATCGATCATCATCATCATCTGCCTAGCCTTTTCCCAACTATATTGGGGTCGGCTTCCAGTCTAACCGGATGCAGCTGAGTACCAGTATTTTACATGGAGCGACTGCCTATCTGACCTCCACAACCCAGTTAATACTAGGTAGTACGATACCCTTTGGTAAGACTGGATGTCAGACTTAAACAAAAACAAAAACAACAACAAAATACATCGATGAGGTAGAAAATGAAAGGGATAATAATAATAATATGACGTAAGTTAGTTGAGTTTACACACATTTTGGCTAGTTTTATTTACGCCCCACGCCCAGTGTGTGTGGGTACACCCACTATTAGTTACAATCTGTCTAAACCTTCCGGAACGACAGCGTAATGTTAAACTGACTTTGCCAAAACGTAGACATCAGGTTTAGTCGTCTGCTATTAAGGTGGAAGCTCACATCTGGCCCGCGAAATTCTAATTTTCTTACGTTTTTGGCAATTTGCAGGCCAGTGCTTGGCAGGCAAATTTTCATGAACATATTCATGAAAATTTGATTTGCGACTGTAAGACGTATGAAGTTACCGAATTATAACCATCAAAATTATCAATACAACCCTCCAAGTTCATTTTCATGTCAAGATTGATTTTTGCATGTAAAAGTCATTCTTTAGTAATTTAGTCGTCGTTCTTTAGTAGTTAGTAATTTTGATGGTTATAATTCGGTAACTTCATACGTCTTACAGTCGCAAATCAAATTTTCATAAACATACAACCAAGCACTGGCCTGCAAATTGCCAAAAACGTAAGAAAATTAGAATTTCGCGGGCCAGATGTGAGCTTCCACCTTAAGACACATCAAGTCGTCTGCTATTAGGTATCCGCGATTTTGAAAATAACCTAATTTTTAATCTATATATATATTTATTGTCTTACTGCGGTACTCAGAGATATTTAATGATTACTTAAGCCGTCACTTAATAAAGATTTGACATACTTTTGTATCACAAAACAGTCAAAACCTTTACTAAGTGATGGCCTAAGTAATCATTAAAGCTCTCGGGGTGCGGCAGTTCATTATTCAACTTAATTATTCATTTAGGTACTTTGAAAGTAAATTGTTTCCAATAAAAACCGGAACAAACAGACAGAGAAAATATTAATTATTTGTTTATAAATATAAGTTCCGTAAACACTTTCATATGAATTCATAATGAAGCTGTTATTTTGACATCACAAACAGAAACTTTAACTATTTGAATGTTATGTTTAGATAATGTTATTGTATTCCAACTCACCATTAACCCACCAGCCGCCTTCTCCAATTTAACGACGCTAGCATCAAAGCCAGTGACCTCCCTCTGGAGAGCGTCCAACCGTCTCACGAGCGCTAGTGCCGAGTCCTCGTCCCGTCCTACATCTCCTGACACTAAGACTATGCGACGTTCGAGAAGCCATGCTTCGGCTTCTGAGATTTCGGCTAGTAACTGTGAAAGAGATAGAAGCAAATTACATTAATTAATTAAAACGAGAGCAGTGGTGGCCCAGTGGTTGCGGCCCCGACTTACAACCAGTTGGTCGTGGGTTCGAACCCGGGCAGGCGCATTATTTTGTGTAATTTATTTCATCACCACTGCTCTCAAAACGGTGAAGGAAAACATCGTGAGGAAACCGGCATATCTTAGAATCAAAAATTCGAAGATATGTGACATCTACCAACCCGCACTGGGCCCGCGTGGTGGATTATAGCCCATCCCTCTCCTAGAGAGGAGGCCTGAGTCCCTGCAGTGGGAACAATATAGGCTGATGATGGTGAAGATGGAATTAAAACGAGGCTGTTAAAAAAAAGAGAAATTATGCAGTTGATTTAAAAACATCATGTGTGGGTGTTTGGAATAATGTTCAGCCACAAGTAAAAGTTTGTACCTATACACTTAACGAATTCAATAGTACATTATTGTGCGGGGTGTGGAGTTGTTGAAGACTTACACCACTTATTGATGGACTGTGTCCGATATTAGTCTGGGAGAAATGAACTGTTCAGGGTATTGAGGTTGAACAGATTTGAAGTAGGCACATTCCACAAAATCCTGGCTCAATCAAATAGTGATGATGCGAAGAGTCTGTTTAGGTTCATGGCCCACATATGACAAATGTATATTTAGGATAATTATGATGGGACTGACATACGCATTGCGATTATAAATGTCCCTAGATAAATAAAGAAAAAAAAATAGTACATTGTTACCCAAGGGATGGAAGTTACTTGAAAAATGTGAAATAGACCAAGTTTTTTTTTAATAATTTGACAGCTGTCAGTTGAAAGCGATTCTCCCTAGGGCTGAAAAGTAGTACTTTCAACCCGCTCCGCAGGCAAGTTATGACCTACTTTCAGAGTATGAGTAATGAAAAAGTTATGTACACATAAATTTGTTTGTATAGTCACGAATTGCAAAATGTTCAGTTCCATATAACGGGTCTGGGTAGAAGCACCAGTTACACAGTGGACAACATACTGTCACCCTCTGGAATTCCGCCAAAGAACAAGATGATATATCTAAACGCCGAGACCCACTATTAAGAATTAAGTATTCTCACTATTAGTTAGTCCAATGGGGGTTTTTGAGGAAACAAGACGTAAATAAATGGGGAGCCTTTCTTTGTCAGTATTTTGACGACCGCTGTCTTCGTGGCTTGGGTTGTAACACAATTTTAAAGAATCATCGATACAATAAAGATGGCATATTATAAGTACAAACCTGCAGTAGTGCGCATCTATCCTTAATAAGCTGCGTCCTATTGGCAGCGGCATCCAGCAGAGCCCTGTGAGCGCTGGCGAGGTCCCTCGCGCGCGCCTCTAGCGCTGCGCCCGCGAAGTGCCCGCGACGGGACAGCTGGCCCGCTCGGGTTAGCAGGCCTTTTATTATTGGTTCTCTGTGGGGAGGAAGTATGATTGTAGACAATAATAGCATTAATATCGAGACAGAGAGAAGACTAAAAATCTTATTATTTATTCAAATAAAAAAAAAGTAGTAAATAAACTAAAAAAACCCAACTGAAAAGTAAAAAACAAGCACAAAATCAAAAATCAATCAATGTGCTTGTTTTTTACTTTTCAGTTTTTTCAGTCGGGTTTTTAGTTTAGTTTTCTTAAACAAAACTCAATAAGAATAATTATGCTAGCGGAGGTCATTAGATCACGGAGGATCTTAACACCGCGATCAAGGATCGCGATCGGATTCTTATTGAGTTTTGATTTGTAAGACTGAAGTAGCAGTGCATTCGTGGATCACGTCCTACGGGGAATGGTCTCATGAGACTCAGCAAAAATACCAATTTTTTTGGATAGAGGACCCACTGTCCGCTTCCTTCGTCCTTACTGGAAAAAGGTTGCCGGGGCTTGTCCTATATAAGTTTGTACGTATAGGAAATAAATCCTTGTCACGAACTTGATTTTCTCTTCCTGCCGGAAAACGGTGACAATATCCCTTACACTACTTTTTTATTTCCAACTTTTTAGTTCTTTTGTGTTTGTTCTTTCGTTGGTCGCGTAAAAATCTTCGCAGATGATTTAACTTTTGTGTTTGTGTATATGATTTGTGACTTTGAATTTATTTTAAACATATAAGTGTCATATATTTTTGTATTTTCTTTTTAAAACCCTTCATTTTGATACCCTACTCGATGGTAATGAGATTTTTTTATTTTTTGAAATACGCTAAATGGCCGAAAAAAAATGGAAAATCCGAAAATTTCTGTTCTTTTTTAATTTTAATGTAGCCAGTGACACTCGCGCCATCAAGACGAATCTAATGACGTATATTTTATTCAAATCCCTTCATACGTTTAGGGGTTATGAGGGAACAAAGAAACGGACATACATACATACACGCCAAACACATAACCCTCCTTTTGGGATTCGCCGCAGTCGGGTAAAAAAATAAATAAATGATGTAATGGATCATGATCATGGATATATGGAATCCCGTACCAAACTGCATCAACATCAAACTTTGTTTTTTATTGTCAAAATCAACTGACAGATGTAACAGAACGACTTTTGAACTTAGTAAAACAATATTCATACTTTAAATTAAATTCCCCATTCAAAAAACAAATCCCAGCCGTATAATGTCGTTAAAAAATATGAAAATAATTACTATAACATTTTGATCTTGAAACGAGAGAATTCTTGGTACAAGTTTTGGTCATTGTCTTTTAAATTTTCATTTTTTTTTTTTTTTTTTTAAATATTAAAGATTAGCAGAATATATAAACTTTTTTTGTGTTACCTAATCGTAAGATTCTATGAAGATGACTTAAAATTTACATAATTTTTGATTATTTATTTCTTTATATTATTTGTGTGCGTGAACTTAAAATTTACATAATTTTTAATTATTTATTTCTTTATATTATTTGTGTGCGTGAACTTATAAACGCACCCACGATACACGAGAAATTATTAGTGTAGGGCAACGTTCTGTAAATAAGAAGACATACCTGGCTAATAACTCAGCTTCCAAAGCGAGATGTTTCTTGAGCATCGCCTGTGCTTCAGCCAGCGTCGAACCCGCTTCCTCTTGCCTCACTGCCGGCTCACGTTCTTGTAACCTGTATAGGTAAATGTTGATTTGTACTGATTTAATTATAGAATTTATAAAGTCCACTATCGTCGGCAGTAAGTAAACAGCAATAGAGATGTTTCCTGATAAAAGTTAGACTATCAAAAAATATTGAAAACGTGTTTTTTTGTTTTATCAAATTAATAAAAATCGGCGAAGATAAATCGCGTCAAAAAGGTTGTGTTGGCTTGTGATGTCACTTTTTGGTAAAAAAGCGTACTAATAAGTGACGTTACACGACTTGACACGGCTTTTTAAAGCACTGTATCGTCTTCATCCTTTTGTTTACGTGAAAAAATAAAAAATATGTGTCCATTATTTTTTGGAAATCTATCCGACGGACTAATTAGATTTTTTAGTAAAATACCATATTCTGAACAGAGACATATTTTGTCGGAACGGTTGGCGCAGTGGCTCGAGCAATTGATTGCTGCGCTACGTGCCGCGGGTTCAATCCCGCACGGTACAAAATATTTGTATAGCCTACAGATAGTTGTTTCCGGTCTGGGTGTTTCTGTATGTGAGTTTAAATGTTTGTGAACGCACCCACGATACAGGAGAAATTCCTAGTGTGGGGAAACGTTTAAAAAAATAAAAAATAATTGTCGGCTTAAAAAAACAGCAGACACTAATGATAAGACATAGCTATGACTGACCATCTGAACTCCTCGTCTGCATCTCTGTCCCATCTGTGCAATAACGCAGCATCCTCCAAGTTGTCACGGCGGATCTGCATCGGCTCCTGCAGTTGGCGGTACCTGTTGAATCAAAAAGAAGAGTTAGTACTATTTATTGGCCTCACAAATGACAATACAGGATCTTTGACAGTCGGTGAACAGAGGGACTAAAATAGCCACTTTAGCAGATCATTATATGATTTGCGTTAAAAAGCGTAAAATGGACACTCCTTTTATTTTTCTTGGCGGGTGTAAAATCATCAAATAACCCCTCCCGCTCTTGGGCATAGCGAAAGGGAGTGTCGGACTTCTACTGACTAAAAACCACCCATGTTCCTTCTTAGCCCTCTATGTCGAGGCCGCGATAACTAGTGTACAACCCGCGGCCCCTCGGCCCCTCCCATGTTGCTGACATCTCTTTGAGGCGCGAACCCTTTATAATAGAAACAGCGTCTGTGACGATGTGATTTAAGAAAATAGATCATAATAGGAAAATAATCTGAATTGCGTTAAAATTCGTAAAATGGCCACAGGCGCAGTTACTGTTACGAAAGGTCCATTTTACGATTAATTCATATTATGATCTGCTTAAGTGGCCATTTTTAACCCCCTGATAGTCTGAAAAACAGTCTTTCAGTTCTTTCCAGTCTAGCGTAATGAAGTTAATATTATACATGGTGCGACTGCCTACCTGGCCTCCACAACCCTGGATTATATGATACCCCTTGGTTACACTGGTTGTCAGACTTTCAGGCCTTTGCCCTTGAGTTATAAGTCGACCTCCACGATAACTGACAAATGCTTGCACTGATTGGACGGGTCCACTCAAATCTGTGTGGTGCTTTCTTCAAAATACCATCTCAGACTTAATCTGCATGGTCTTCATGTGTGTATTATACCTTATTGTTAACCCAAACGATTTTAAAAGATTAAAAGTGTAACGTTTTGAGTTTCTTGCCGGTTCTTCTCCTTAGGAATCGACCAATGCACCGAACCGTGCACATTTTTGGCGACGTTTTATAAGTGCCTATGTGAAATAAAAATATTTTGATTTTGAAGACTGCCAAAGATCTAAAATTGACAGCCGGGACCAACGGCTTTCTAAAGCACGGGTCAGCTACAAGAATGATAGATCATAGGTTTTCAAAACCTAGATCTAATTTCCAAAAATATAGCGATTAGACTTCGCCATGTGAAATTGTGTTCAAAATGTATCTTGCCGTCTTATGCAAACGCGTGTAACGAAACCATAGCGCGATCTAATTAGACGTCAACGCCATCTATCGAGATAGGTGGCAACTTTTTATGTCGGTGTTAGTGGTGGTAGCAAAATAAAGCACCGTGCTTAATACACATATATTAAAGCAAATGCTATCGTGGCTCTCACAAGTTGCTATTTGCTTATTGCTTTTACATTGCACTCTCTGTCTCTGTCGGTCGCGCGAAAAGCAACGTTGTGTGCGTAATCGTTATAAGCACCGCGGACGATTTTGCGATCTCGGGCGGCTCACATAAATAAATACGTAATATAGTTACAGTTTTGCTTCGTGCATTTTAAGTGTAAATACGCATATAATTGCTTTAAATACTAACTTATTACATTTCATAATAACATTTGCTCAATTATAGACAGTCCTAAGCCTGAAAAGTATGAAGGAAAGTTCATTGTATTTTTAACGGTTCTGTTTTATCGTAATTCATAAACGCGATGTAATATTCTTTTACAGCATGCTGCCACTCACCGCGCTTGCTTTAAGTCACTTGACTTAAAGCAAGCGCGGTGAGTGGCATCATGATATGCCTACGCGTTTATAAATCACGTGCTTTAATAAAGCATATAAAATCACGTGGTTAATATATAAATCATTAAGCATTAAGCAAGTAATTGCCTTAAAGCAACTTTGAACACCGTTGAACTTTAGACTCGTGAATGAGTGGCCATCCATCTGCGAGTCTAAAACACTGACGTCTTATATCTGCAACAAACTAATCTAAAGTGTTTGTAATTTTATTTTTTTAATTTGTTAGGCCTAAATATTGACACAAACTAAATTGGAAATAATAAAAATAAGTAACAAAATTTCTAGGTTTTCGTACGCTTTATCGGAATTGAAAAAATCGACGGATTTTAAATCTGCTAAAGCTGCCTATAATGCATACGCGCACTCTTGGCTCCATTACGGCATAATACATTGCCAACATTTATTTTGACTTTGGATTTTATTTGACATAATGAATACTGTATATCTTTTATAATTTTAATAATTTTGTAAAACGTGACAAGCTAATTATGTGAAATGTTATTAATTCGATTTGATTTGTATTTGTTTCGCAGTGCCCCCACTGCACAGGGTGCATGTTTGATACCTCTAAAACTATTCCAACTCATGTACAACATGTATGCAACAAACTGATTTGATTTAATGATTAATGATGTTTTTGTTGCAAATAGGTTTTTGAAAACACTTTTACAAGTCACTTTTTTTAAACTAGATGGGGCCGATGTTTCGTACCTGACTACTCTGACAAGAAAAATCCGAAACAAACTCAAGAGGACCGTCTCTTTTAAATTGGAGACAATGGTCACTTCATATGAGGACAATGCAGATTAGTATCTGAGATGGTCTTTTGAAGAAAGCACTACACAGATTTGAGTGGATCTGTTTAATCAGTGCAAACATTTGTCCGTTATCGTGTAGCTCGAATTATGACTCAAGGAGCTCAACGACACGACGAACAATACCAAAGAAAGAACATTTGGTATAGCTGACGTTATATGGAGTAACTTAGGCCTATAATTATTGTCTCTCAATGGTAAAATACCAAGATATACTGCTAAGTGTCTCCTCTGCCATGAAGTGGTCGTTGTCAGCGAGTTGTGTCACTCAGTCAGCCTTGCTAGACACTTGCTGTTCTATCTCACTCACCTCTTGACAGCTGCATCAGCCTTGCTAAGTATCTCCTCTGCCATGAAGTGGTCGCTGTCAGCGAGTTGTGTCACTCAGTCAGCCTTGCTAGACACTTGCTGTTCTATCTCACTCACCTCTTGACAGCTGCATCAGCCTTGCTAAGTATCTCCTCTGCCATGAAGTGGTCGCTGTCAGCGAGTTGTGTCACTCAGTCAGCCTTGCTAGACACTTGCTGTTCTATCTCACTCACCTCTTGACAGCTGCATCAGCCTTGCTAAGTATCTCCTCTGCCATGAAGTGGTCGCTGTCAGCGAGTTGTGTCACTCAGTCAGCCTTGCTAGACACTTGCTGTTCTATCTCACTCACCTCTTGACAGCTGCATCAGCCTTGCTAAGTATCTCCTCTGCCATGAAGTGGTCGCTGTCAGCGAGTTGTGTCACTCAGTCAGCCTTGCTAGACACTTGCTGTTCTATCTCACTCACCTCTTGACAGCTGCATCAGCCTTGCTAAGTATCTCCTCTGCCATGAAGTGGTCGCTGTCAGCGAGTTGTGTCACTCAGTCAGCCTTGCTAGACACTTGCTGTTCTATCTCACTCACCTCTTGACAGCTGCATCAGCCTTGCTAAGTATCTCCTCTGCCATGAAGTGGTCGCTGTCCGCGAGTTGGCGCGCGCTGTCAGCGAGTTGTGTCGCCAAGTCAGCCTTCCTAGACACTTGCTGTTCTATTTCACTCACCTCTTGACAGCTGCATCAGCCTTGCTAAGTATCTCCTCTGCCATGAAGTGGTCGCTGTCAGCGAGTTGTGTCACTCAGTCAGCCTTGCTAGACACTTGCTGTTCTATCTCACTCACCTCTTGACAGCTGCATCAGCCTTGCTAAGTGTCTCCTCTGCCATGAAGTGGTCGCTGTTAGCAAGTTGACGCGCGTTGTCAGCGAGTTGTGTCGCCAAGTCAGCCTTCCTAGACACTTGCTGTTCTATTTCACTCACCTCTTGACAGCTGCATCAGCCTTGCTAAGTATCTCTTCTGCCATGAAGTGGTCGCTGTCAGCGAGTTGACGCGCGTTGTCAGCGAGTTGTGTCGCCAAGTCAGCCTTCCTAGACACTTGCTGTTCTATTTCACTCACCTCTTGACAGCTGCATCAGCCTTGCTAAGTATCTCTTCTGCCATGAAGTGGTCGCTGTCAGCGAGTTGACGCGCGTTGTCAGCGAGTTGTGTCGCCAAGTCAGCCTTGCTAGACACTTGCTGTTCTAGACGCGTGTGGCGCTTCAGTAGGGCTGTTACTGATGCTAGGTCCTTGCCTGGAGGAGAGGAAGATTAAGAAGATAAAATTAAGCTAGATATTAGATTGGTAATCTAACCATGATGATACGCTAGTGACATAGTGTGTTGAAAACATAATACAACTAATTTTCATCGACAGAAAAAAATCGCGAAGGTACCTCTAAAAATTTCTTGTAACGAGTAAAAACCATACAAAAATACATGTTATCGTTCTGATTTTTTGGTAAATAATTCTACAAGCAACATTCTAAGGTTATAGTGTTTTATTTTTGTAGTCCAATCAATTTTTTTTTTGTAAATCGCATATTCTTATTCCCAAACACAATTTTGTATGGTAATTAAAAATCGCGCTGGACAGTCTTACTATTTGAAACGTGTAGTTACCCTACGAAATTACGTGCATGCATTTCGGGGAAACGTTTCGCGGTCACGGGGAGTGATGCAAGCTAACTCCACTCGCTCAAGGTCGCTGGCGTTTATTGTCGCCTTAAAAGAGTGTCTATAGAGTTCCTTGCTCGTCCTTCTCAATATACATCTACGCTTTGTAATGAGTAAATACAGTACTTTTCCAAGTTATTATGCTTTGTGACTGTGACTGTAGCTTCACATGATTTGTTTTTGTGACATTCAAAAGTGCCTGTAATGGTCTAATTGAAATAAATTCTCCGAGTTTGAGTATCTACACAAATATTATAAAGAGGAAAGATTTGTATTTTTGTGTGTATGTATAAAGGGTGTAAAAGTACCCTTAACGCAAACGAAGGGCACTTGTTCTCCCCACCACTGCGATCATTTTTTGGTTCTAGACCATATCTGGGAACCCCATAGTTACGGAGATATTGGGGGTCAAAGTTCAAAATTTTGCACAGCTGTTTTTGTAAATACTAGTTTTTCAGGTTATAACTTTACTTAAATGACCTCCATGACCCGTTTACTATTCAAAGCATCCACTAGCACAATGTTTTAAGAGTGCTACATTGAGTTTTACCGTAAAATGTGATTTTTGACCCAAAAAAAAAAGTCGTTACCCAGGATTTTTTTTTGCGTAGGGGTACTTAGTTTGATGTACAGATTGCTTGGTTGACGTATGTGTGAAGGGTTAATTTACACCCTGTATGTATGTTTGAAATGAGTAAACTCAGAAACTACTGCGCCGATTTATTTATCCCTGTATTCCCACGGGTACGGGATCGACGCGGGTAAAACCGCTTGACATCCACTAGTCGTAATAGGAATAAAGTGTACAAACCATGATCTTCGCTAAGAAGTTGTGCCTCCACATCATCTAACCAGGCAGTGAAGTCGTCCAGACCTCGCAGGTATACTCGCGCTTGGTATGCTTCTTGGAGACGCTCACGACGTAGCTTGGCGGCTGACTGCGACGGAAATAACAAATAAAAAGAAATTAAATAAACAAAACAAAAATTAGGAAAGCTACAAAAGAAAAATAATTAAAAACTAAAATCAAAATATAGTAAAACTTAAATGGAGATATGTATGTTAAGGTAGGTATGTGTTTTTTTAAAGTTCATCTTTAAAAAATAAATCATTTTAAAGTAAAAACTAACCTATAAAAAAGTCAAAGCATAATTTTATTCTAAAGTTAACTTTATGTTATTTTGATTTTAAATCGCGCTGTAATTGAGTGGCTGTATAAAAAGGTAAAACATGGTTCAATAAAAATTAAATTAAATAGACAAAGTTATTTTTTGATAATTTGACAACTGTCAGTTGATAGTGATTCTTCCTAGGGCTGAAGTAGTACTTTCAACCCGCTCTGCAGGCATGTTATGACCTACTTTCAGAGCATAAGTAATGAAAAGTATATTACCTGTAATTCTCTCCATTGATATTCCAGTTCTTCGACGTGTTTGGCGATCTCTTGGGCCGCGTAGTGTTTGGCTTCTATTAAAACATAACATAAAATGAATCATAATTATTGTTTAATCAGCTTTTAGTCCGTCAGATAGATTTCTAAAAAATATTGGACACCAATTTTTTCTTTTTTTACACAACCAAAAAATGAAGACGATACAGTGCTTCGAAAACTCGTGAACTCCTCGAAAACGTCACATGTCAGTACATTTTTTAACTAAAAATGTTGTCACAACCCCCCCCCCCCCCCTCATGGTCTTTGAGAAGTTTTATCTCCGTCAATTTTTATTAATTTAATAAAACAAAAAACACGTACCTAATATTTTTCGATAATCTAACTGACGGACTAATTAGAATCATATTTTTTTGACCCAGTCCGATCCCCTATTGATAGATTTACGTACCTATGAGAGTCTCCCCGTGGTTAGCGACGTCGTCAATGCGTCCCTTGTTCGCGGCCAGCTCTGATTCGAACGCCGCGTGCTTCTGAATCTTACTCTGAAGGTTTGATAACTCCCTAGAGAAAAACATGGCAAATACACAGCAATCAGTAAGATATGACACTCGCTTATATTCCCCGAAAATATAAGCACTTAGGACTTAGGTAGAGGTGTTTAATAGATAATAGAGAGAGTTGAGATAGTTTGTGGCACATTAGGCGCAGTGGCTTAAGCAGTTGACTGCTGCGCTACGTGTCGCGGGTCCAATCCCCGCACGGAACAAATATTTGTATGACCTACAAATAGTTGTTTCGGGTTGGGTATTTGTGTATGTGAACGCACCCACGACACAGGAGAAATCCCTAGTGTGGTGGTAATGTTTTAAAATATATATATATAGTTCCACGAAATAAAATCACGCCTCTAAGATCGCCTCGTTGATCTAGGGCAGGGGGTCAATAAATGGCGGACCGCGGTCCGTATCCGGACCGCCAACGTATTTTGTTTGGACCTTGTAAATTTACCCCGCACTTTGTCTTTGTTGCCGTCAATTCGGCAAACAGACAAAAAGTTTGAAGGTAAAATGACATTTTTAACATTGATATTTAAAAAAATCTTTGTTACTTCTGTAATAAACTCAAGTAGACCGCGGTCCATTCGCGGTGGTAATTTATTTTAAAAACCAGACCTCCAAAGAAATTAATTGGGGACTCTAGGGGGTTGCAAGCACGACTGCTGATCATGGCGACCTGAGTTCGATTACCAGCATTCACAAACAATCGAACCGAAATCGAATCGAATTTGACACTTTTTCGAGTATCAGAATTCCGGATCGAACGATTGCCAAATGCTATTCGCAGATTCGATCGACATTGTAGTACATACACACTCGTGGCGAAAAATTTTATGTGGCCAATACATTATCTTTAATAAGTATTTCTATAAGTTTTACTGTAAATTGTACTGAATATCCGTCGAGTAACTAAAAATATAATTAAAACCAATTAAAAAATGATTTCTATTTTAAATGGATACGCAACGACTCGTGTGTGCGTATAGTACAAAATGGCGTCGTAATTCTAATTCGATTGCACTTCCGATAGCAAATAGCTGCCGGCAATGACAATCGAATCTATTACTCGGCTTCGGTTTTGTGAATAGCGATTTTCGATAGTACGTTGGATCGATTGGATACGACTGACAATCGAATGGTTGTAAATAGCTGAATGCGGGTCGGCCAAAAGTGTTGGGTGCTTCCATCAGGAACTTCTCAGAAGCAGTCTTGAGTATGGATTTGTGCCCAGTGGCAATAGGCAATAGGGTAGATTATGTTGGACAGTGTACAGGTTACACCCGGAGTTATTAAAATTTAAACGGACCTTGTAGAAACTAGAAAAAATTTCCGTGCGTTCAAGCATTTTTGTCATACCTATTATTGGAATCAAATACAACAACACACACAACTCAGGACCCAGTAATATTAATGACAATAATATCCGTGGTGCTAGGCAACTGGGCTTATCCCAGTTGTATACGTCCCTGTGTGCCTATTGGCCTTGTTCTGTTCTGTCTACTGCTGATATGGAGGGAAGTGGAAATTATGTTTTTCCTACTCCTCCGCTATTCTTTTCTGATTAATTTCGTTGCTACACTTTATTGTTAAAATCATTTTCAATACACTTCCTCGAAAACTGTCTCGTGCTGCAGTTGTCGACTACCATAGCAACCTCGTCTGTGGCTCGTTTGTAAATTCCGCCTCGAATGCAATAACTTATATCAAAACGTATTAAATATTATAAATCTTACCTATAGTTCTGGTCGTTAGCGATCTGCATCTTCAGTGATATCCACTCCCTCTCATGATACAGGTTCCTGAGGAACTGGTGGAACTGACGCGACTGTTCTAATGTCTCGCCGCGCTGCTTGCAGGATTCCTGGAGATGAGATGGTGAGGGATTTAGTATATTGTATGTAGGGACTGTGACGCTGGTTGAGAGTTAGTTAGTAAGTTTAGTTTAGTTTTTTTTTATTTTTTTATTTTAGTTTTTTTTTTTTTAGTTTTTAAGAAGTAGACGCAACTGGTTATGGCACCACAACACATTGGTTGCTGCATCAGAAAATAATTGAATTCGGGACGAAAAAATAGCTTCGAAAAACAACGTGATTTGGGTATCAAAAAGCACTGGTTTTAGCAACGTATAATTAATTTTAACCTGGAGTCGGTTCCAAAATAAGAAACGGTTTTAGAACAGAACCGGTTCAGCACAAAAAAAATTACTTGTTTCTTCACCAAAGACGACCTTGGAATTGTCAGTCAAACGTGTCACTCAACCAACTGACGTTTGACCAATTTCGATCTATCGGAATTATATTCCAGAATAAGCACCCTGATTTGGCCACCAAAGATGACCTGATTTCGGCACCACAAATCTACAAGTTTCGGCATTAAAAAAGCATTACCTTTTTTTTTGGGGGGTGGGAAATCATCAAATAACCCCTCCCGCTCTTGGGCAGAGCGAAAGGGAATGTCAGACTTCTACTGACTAAAAACCACCCATGTTCCTTCTTAGCCCTCTATGTCGAGGCCGCGATAACTAGTGTACAACCCGCGGCCCAAGAAGTAACTCCTCACCTGTAGTTTATCCCTCCTGTTAAGTATAGTCTTGAGCCGCTGCTGCACATAGTCGCGATCATAATGCTGTTCCTCCAGCATGCTGCGCGCGAACTTCTGCAGCTCGCCCACCCTGCTGAGCTGGCTGTGCAGCAACTTGGAGAACTCGGCGTGCTTGCGGATTAGCGTCTCTACGGCTGGAATGCAGAATGGTGGACTTAGTAATGTATGGTGTTGTATATTTGTGTGATGGGAAAGACAAATTGCGAAACATGTAAATGTAACTTTAAATGGCCGCATACACAGAGTAGGACAGCACGGTTGGCGCAGTGGCTGAGAGATTGGACTGCTGCGCTGCGTGTCGCGGGTTCAATCCCCGCACGGAACAAATGTTAAACGTTGCCCACACTGTCTCTAAAACCCTACAAACCTATACAAATAGTATGACCTACAGATAGTTGTTTCGGGTCTGGGTATTTGTGTATGTGAGTTTAAATGTTTGTAAGCGCACCAACAATACAGGATAAATTCCTAGTGTCCCCACACTAGTAAAAACAAAAAAAAAATTTTAACTATTATTAAACTATCTATTCCTATACCCATTATATCAATACAAATATTTATTTTCATGATGAGAGTTTAGGCTACTTTCATTGTAGAAAAAGTATGCATTTTCCGTGCAAAATATTAAAGCCTTTGAAATTGTTAACAAACTCCGATTCAAATAGGGATCCTATTATATTTTAATCTGATTTTGTTAACAATCTATTTGTATCTGGTTATATGGATTTTTCAATGACATTAATTTCATAATAATTTGAAGCGGATGAAAGTCGTGGGCAAAAGCCAGTGTCATAATTAAAATAACACTTACCATCCAAATTCTCTCCAAGATCATCATTGTTCAAGAACGCCTCTTTAGACGCGAGCCAGTCCTCCGTCTGTCTCGCTTGCTCCTTCAGAAGCTGTAGTTGATGTGCCTGAGAGAGAAAGAGATATTAATAGTTTTGGTAGTTATCAGGTGCTCGGCAAACATTTACACGACAGAAATCGATTAGACTCGCTAAAAAAAAAAATGTTTTTAAAGTGTTATTGTGTTTTTCTATCCGGGAAAGACAAAGCTCGTACCAAGAATTCTCGTGTTTCAAGATCAAAATGTCATCACACTAATATTATAAAGCCGAAAGTTTGTGTGAGTGTGTATGTTTGTTACGTCTTCACGCAAAAACTACTAAACGGATTTGAATAAAATTTGGCACACAGATAGTTTATAACTTGGATTAACACATAGGATAGTTTTTATCCCGATTTTATCTTCCCGTGGGATAATTTTCGAGTTGTAGCGGGCGAAGCCGCCGGCAAGAGCTAGTGTTTAATAAAATGGGATTCGCGGCAGTAACAATTGTCTATTTACTGAGTAATAATGATTAAAACCACCAAAACAACCGTCTTAGTTCATACAAGTGTCAAGAGTGATAATTTGATGAAAAAGGCATTCTTGACACTTGTGTGAACTGAGACGGTTGTAAAAAACGTAAGGAAATTCGAATTACGCGGCATACACCTTAAGAGATTGGTCTCAAAAACATTTTTGCCCTCATAAGTACTTTCACCTTACCCTTCCTAACCCAAGGGTTGAAGATGTCGTACCTACAACGCCACGAGAAGTTATAATTTTTGTAAACAAAGCACTCACACTAAGTGAATAGAGTATTTCACAAAAAAAAACTAATTAGTCCTTCAGATAGATTTTCAAAAAATAATGGACACATTTTTAATTTTTTCACGTAAGCAAAAGATGAAGACGATACAGTGATTCGAAAAGTCGTGTGACGTCACAAGTTTAGTACTTTTTCACCCACAAAGTGACGTCAAAAGCCCCCACTTATGATCTTTGACACGTTCTATTTTCATAATTATTTGTTAATTTGATAAAACAAAAAACACGTATCCAATATTTTTCGATAATCTAACAGACGGACTAATTAGTTTTTTTTGTCCGATCCCCTATTGTCAGAAATACAAATAAAACGAAGTTACAGTCCCAGTCACAAGGTAAATAACTGTGAAAGTACTGTAGTTACCCATTCCCTCGTAGATCTCTATGGAGAAGAATGGGCAAGAAACTCTATGATACTATCTATAATTATTTTACTTGACACAGAGTGCAAAGCTGTTTTACATCCGTCACTTCACTATGTCAGGTTCAGTTGAAAACCAGCGTCGGGCACTAGCTGCTCGGCAGTTTGCTGAACTGGACCTATTTGGCGCTGCCGTGAGACACACAATTTTATCTCTTTTTTGTTTCCTGCTTAGTTTCTAGTTTTTGTATTTTTTTTTGTTGTGTGTACTTATGGTATGTGCCAAATAAATATGTTTTGTTTCTTTCTTCTTTCTCAAATCAAATCAAATCAAATCAAAATCATTTATTTCAAGTTGGCCAGTTACAGGCTCTTTTGAATAGTCGAACAAATACTAAATTTTAATAAGCTAATAAACTAAGCTACAGTCCCACTCACAAGGCATAATAACTGTCAGTGTACTGTAGTTGCCGATTCCAAAGCGTTGGTCTCATGAGAAGAATGGCAAGAAACTTCATGGATACTCTTTTAAATCATAATATTGTTACATGGACACTGTAAAGTCAACTAGTAAACAAACAATCAAACATACCTGTGTGAGGTACTGTTTCCTCTGCAGCCAGGCCTGGTCCAGGGTGCTGGAGAGTACTTCCACCCTCTTCACCTTCTCGGGAACCTGGTCAGCTTCTTTCTGGAGTGTGCTGATCACTTTCTGACGACCGTCGATTTCGGCCTGTGGAGACAATTTGGGATTTAAGTAATTTAACGGAGGCGCGGTGATGGTAGGTTCAATAAAGTTTAATTCGGACTGTGAATAAACCTACTAATTTTAGAAACGAGAAAGTTTGTAAGTGTGAATGTATGATTATATGGATGTTTGTTACTCTTTCACGCAAAAACTACTGAACGGATTTGGATAAAATTTGGTAAACAGATAGTTTATAACCTGGATTAACACATAGGATAGATTTTTATCCCGATTTTATCGTCCCGTGGTATAATTTTCGAGTTGTAGCGGGTGAAGCCGTTGACAACAGCTAGTAATCACACTAATATTATAAAGGCGAAAGTTTGTGAGTGTGTGAGTGTGTATGTTTGTTACTTCTTCACGTAGAAACTACTGAACGGATTTGGATAAAATTTGGTACAAAGATAGTTTATAACCTGGATAAACACATAGGATAGATTTTTATCCCGATTTTGTTCTTCTCGTGGGATAATTTTCGAGTTGTAGTGGGTGAAGCCGCTGACAACAGCGACAATTTAATATAATTTAAGTTCTGTAAAAAAAAAGGAAAATGATGAAAGTAAATAAAAATGATCACATCTTACCTTTTTCTCATGATGCAACTCCAGTAACGCCTCAGCATCAGACACAGTCTCCGGCGCGTCTGTCTCGTCCATGCGCTTCACAGCCTCTGACACCCACAGCTCTAGTTCCTGAGATAAATAGGTTATTTTAGTTTGAAAATAAGTGCAGAATAGATTTTTTTTTTTACGTTATTTTACGGACGTAAATTAACGTCTACTAATGACGTAGAAAATGCCCTAAAAATTAAAAAGAGAGAAAAAGGAACTAACCAGTTAGTAAAACATTTAAGAGTTCTTACTTTCGTTCAAATACTCCTAAATTTTTAATTGTTACCTAATAAGTATAGGGAATAATTTTGAAATAACTTAAAATCGAAAAAAAACTTTAATTTGAATGCTAGGCCCACTGTTCTATCTATCTCTTTCGCACACCGGGAACTTTCCCTAAGGGAGAGAGGGATAGCTACCTTTATTTTTTATTTTTTTGGGGGGTGGAAATTCATCAAATAACTCCTCCCGCTCTTGGGCAGAGCGAAAGGGAGTGTCAGACTTCTACTGACTAAAAACCACCCATGTTCCTTCTTAGCCCTATATGTCAAGGCCGCGGTATCTCTTACAACATCCCGCAGATGTCAGAGGCCCTTGAGGCGGTTTGGAAACTCTGACATTAGGGTGTGTGAGGTCGTTAGATCTTACTGCCTTAAACTTAAGGATACATTAGAACAATTTTTTTCCGCAACCACCAAACGGATTGCTTTTCAAAAAAATATATATTAATTTACACAATCTAGAACATGTCCTCTTCAGTCCAAAAAAAAAATAAAAATAAAATTTAAACATCATAAATAAATATGCAAAGTAGCCTCTGTTTTTTAACTCACAACAATTTTTCTTCTAAACTATCAATCATAGGATATTTTTATTGCCATTAATATATTGTATCACACTAATATTATAAAGGCGAAAGTTTGTGAGTGTGTGAGTGTGTATGTTTGTTACTTCTTCACGTCTAAACGGCTGGAGAGATTTTACTAAAATTTGGTATGGAGTTAGCTGACACTTTGGATTAACACATAGGATAGATTTTATCCCGATTTTATCTTCTTGTGGGATAATTTTTCGAATTTTAGCGGGTAAAGCCGCTGTAATAGATAAAGTCATGTTTATGGGACCTTCAGCTTATTTTTGCCAATAACTGTCTTAATTATTTATTTGGATTTTTTTACGTAATCGCTACTCGCAAATCGCGTAGCTACTACTCCTCTGGTGCCCAATAAATCGGTTGCGGGAGGGTGAAATGTCAGTGGCGTATATCCAGCTCTTAAGAAGTTTACTTTGAGACTCTTATCGCAAATGCTTCGTCTAACAACGCCGTTTGGCCAACACTTGTCTCTTTCACACACACGGTACTTTCCCTAAGGGAGAAAGGGATGGCTTACCTTGAGGCTCTCATCGAATTTATGTTCGGCAATGGCTTCGTCTAGTATAGCAGTACGTTTTGCCGCCAATTCCTGTAGTTGTTCCCATCCTTCGCGTAGAGACTGCAGGCTTGTTTCGATCTCTTTCGCACGTTCTGGGTATCTGTTGGGGGTGAGGGAGACGGATATAGTTTTGTTTTTTTGCAGCTCAGGAAAGAAGGATATTTAAGTTGGTATGACTGAATTAATTTTAACTCGAATAGTCCATGCGAATAAATAAAATGGAAGCGACAGTTTTTGGAATTTCAAAATCAGCAACAAAGTTTACTGACTTTGGTTACGTCCAAAAACACAAAAATGCTTGAAATCCGATTCTCGAATAGGGAAAAACCAAATATGTTTTAATAATAATTCCATTTCAGAATTAATACACAAAACACATAACCCTCCTTTTGGGCTTCACCACAGTTGGGTAAAAAATCTCATATCGCATCAAGGATTACACTTTAAAACTGGGGCTAACAGCTATGAAATAAAGATGTGACAATAGGGGATCGGACAAACAAATAATAATTAGTAAAAAATATTGGACACGTATTTTTTTTTCTTTTTGCACATAAACAAAAAATGAAAACGATATAATGCTTCGAAAACTCGTGAGTTCCTCGAAAACGTCACATGGTAGTACATTTTTCACCAACAAATGACGTCACAGCCCATGATCTTTGACGCGTCTTATCTTCGTCAATTTTTATTAATTTAATAAAACAAAAAACACGTATCCAATATTTATCGATAATCTAACTGACGGACTTATTAGAGTCATATTTTTTTGACCCAGTCCGATCCCCTATTGATTTAATATGACAATAGCAATCTTAATAATATTATAACTAAAACAAAATTCACTGTAATTCGACGGCACGGTTGGTGCAGTGGCTCAAGCAAAGGACTGCTGCACTGCGTGTCGCGGGTTCTATCCCCGCACGGAACAACTATTTGTATGACCTACAGATAGTTGTTCCGGGTCTGGGTATTTGTGTACAGTTCGAACAAATTATCTTGGCAGGTCCGAACTTCGTGCAGAACGCTGCGCAGTAACATTTATTAGGAACCAAATGGTGACATGAGGTGAAGTTCGGGGGGCGGAGTATAGGCTAGAGATGCACCTTACATAAACACAATCAATCCTTTAAACGATCAAATATCGTAATCGATTATTTTTATTTGGAATACGTTATTATTAGTGTTTAGAAGATATTTAAGTGAATACATTAACTAATAAAGTGAATTTAATCATTAATAATTGAGTTTTCGTCTTTATTACATAAAAAATGTATAGTAACATTATGTTTTCTCTGTTAAAAGACATGATTTACTTATATTTTAGAAATCTATTACAGACTTCTTGAATAACGAATGTTTACGAATATTTAAAACCTCAATATAAAATTGAATAGAAACATCTATTTATTACTTAATTTCAATCGATTCTAAGAATAATCGATTAAACGACACCCATTGCACATGCACATGCACATCTCTTTTTGTTAACTTCGTGACCTTCGTGCAAGTTCGGCAATATTCGGTACGAGGTATTATATCTCAGTCACACGACAGCATTTGTTTAGTGTTTGTGTTGCTATCTCTGTCTTGAGCACATTCGATTAGAAAAGTTTTCGTTGTGTTTTTGTTTGTTGTTTTTAATATTACTGTTATTTTTTATTATTTGTTAGAAAAGTTAGTGGGCACTTATTTCGTCAAATATGCCACCAAAGTATAGTAGTGTTTTAAATCGCCAGGCGAGAAAAAATATTTACGATTTAACTCAGTATATGAAAGGGGAAAAAGAAAATGGAGTTAAAAATGTAGACTAGGTATCTAAAAGTGTTTTGATATTTATTTCATTTGTATTTTCTCACTGTATTAGGTATTTTCTGATCGTATATGTGTTTATCTGGCAATAACAGTTTTCTTCGCGAGTATACATGCGCAAAAGTTCGCAGAGCCTATGTTCAGACCTGCCAAGATAATTTGATCGTACTGTATGTGAGTTTAAATGTTTGTGAACGCATCCACGATACAGGAGAAATTCCTAGTGTGGGGCAAAGTTTAAAAAAAAAAATAAGAAACTACTAGACTACTAAAAACCTCAGACTCTATCTCTCTTCTCCCTCTACTCACTTCGCACTCAAACTGCTACCCTCTCCCTCCAACTGTTGTATCTTGTCCCCGATAGCTCCAGCTTCAGCGGCCCTCGCCAGATGTTTCCGTTTCAACTCATGCGCAGCCGCAAGTTCACGACCACGCTCTGAACTGCTGAAGAGTGTCGACTTCTTCGATATGCGTTCTGCTGTATCTTCTACGTCTCTGTGGAGAGAGAAAAAGGAGTTTAAAATAACATAACATCAGATACTCGATAATAGATTATGCCGACGACGCCTGCTACCTGGACGCTACTGAGGAGCTATTAAATAAGCTTGAGCGCTTGCAAAATTTATGTATTCGCTTTATTTATGGTCTCCGTAAATCATCATCATCATCATCAGCCTATAATGTTCCCACTGCAGGGACTCAGGCCTCCTCTCTAGGAGAGGGATGGACTATAATCCACCACGCGTGCCCAGTGCGGATTGGTAGATGTCACATGTCTTCGAATTTTTTGGTTCTAAGACATGCCGGTTTCCTCACGATGTTTTCCTTCACCGTTTTGAGAGCAGTGGTGTTGAAATAAATTACACAAAGTAATGCGCCTGACTGGATTCGAACCCACGACTCACATTTCGTAAGTCGAGGCCGCCACCACTGGGCCACCGTAAATATGACCACGTTTCTCACCTTCGCAAAGAACTCAAGTGGCTCCCAAACCGTCTTCGCAGGAACACTAGGATCCTATGTCTCCTCTTCAATATCCTACACAACCCGTCCCATCCTTCTTACCTGCGCGAGCGTTTTTCTTATGCCCGCTCCACTGACGTTCCGTGTAGATCTCACCTTAGATCCATACTTAAATCCCCTCCTCACAAATCTCCTATTCCTTCTCTGTCCATGCTGTAAGGTTGTGGAACTCACTTCCGCCTATCATTCGGGACCTTAAGACTATCTCATTATTCAAAACCAGAGTGAAAGAATATTACCTTTCCCCTCCATTGAGATTTTTATGTACATAAGTATATATTTTATTTGTTTATATATATTAACTTTGTGTATTTATATACGTATATATTATTAATTTCTTATATGTGTATATATTGTTATATAGGTTAAGTTAGTTACGTACGACACATAATCACTGAATTCTTTTCCGCTTCTCACACACTATAGTCTACATTTCTTTTTTCATTTCTCCTTTTGCAGGTCTGCTGGCAGAAATTTCTCGAGAAATAAGCAGTACCTTTGTACTTTAATGTTATATTTTATAATTTTTCCGTGTTGTCTACTGTGTGTACATAAACAGTTAAATAAATAAATAAATAAATATTCAAGTAAAGACGATGAAGCAGTGAATCGTTACAATCATCGGCACGATTCTCACGTTTGATTGGCCTGTTGGTCTAGTGGTTAGTGACCCTAACTGCTATGCCGGAGGTCGTGGGTTCGATTCCCACCCAGGACAAATGTTTGTGTGATGAGCACGATCATTTTGTTCTGTGTCTGGGTGTAATTTATTTATCTATAATATGTATGTATTTAGAAATATATAAGTATGTTTATCAGTTGTCTAGTACCCATAACACAAGCTCTGCTTAGCTTGGGACTAGATGGCGTTGTGTGATAGTTGTGGAATATTATATTAGTGAATTGTTACAATCATCGGCACGATTCTTGAGCGCTGACCTTCACCTGCGCAAAAGTGAATTATTGGGTCCCTTTGGTGGTACGAAGCAAGGCGCGGGGGCGGGGAAAGTGCAGTGATTGGCCCGTAGCGCATCGCGTCAAAAGCCGTCACTGATTTGTTCTTTACTCCTGCTGCATGTACCTCACGACGAATAAATAATGGGTATCATTTAAGCTATCGCTAATTTAACAAGTATTGTGTTTCTTAAGTAATAGGGTTTGTCCCCAAAATAGTAGGTTTGTCATCAAAACGTAGTCTCCAAACAGTATAAAATCAATTCCACAATAAATCACCTAAAATCATGGAGAATTATAGGCTCTAGTAGCAAATAAATGTTTTTGTATGTATTATAATAGTTCAGTGGTCTGTCTGCAGGGATTAAAGGAACCTAACTAACCGAACCTCGGGGTGACCTTGACGTCGACCCTCTAGGGTTAGGGTTTCTTTCAGCATTATTTGGTGACAGATCTACCATTCTGTGCACAAAACTATTGTTTATTATTGTGCTTTATCAAAAGTAATTGTTAACCTCTTTTAGCGGCAACACTGATTTATATCTTGTCTATGCTTTTTCTTTATAATAAAACTTCATTCTGTTCTTTGTCAACCGAACACGTAGTTTTCTTTATAGGTTATGGGCCCAGACCCATGCTTTAGTTGATTTTAAAAGTAAAAAGTAATAGTAATTTTGACGGAATTAGGAGTTCGAGATAAGTTTCTCGCCGTTCGGAGTTTCGGACTCGAGATGGCTGCGAATTACCTGGTCAACGTGCCTAAACTAAAAGGCAGAGAAAATTACTGTGAATGGACTTTTGCTGCGGAAAACTTCCTGGTGCTTGAAGGGATGCTTCATTGCATCAAGCCAGTTGCAGGAAAAATAATCGACCCCGCTGATGATCTAAAAACAAAAGCTAAACTCGTCATGACAATTGACTCAACGCTGTATGTTCATATACGAGATGTATCGACGTCTAAACTCCTGTGGGATAAACTAAAGAGTTTATTTGATGATTCGGGATTCACAAGGAAGATAAGCCTACTTCGTACTTTAACCTCGATTCGTCTAGAAAACAGTGACTCGATGGCGTCGTACGTAACACAGATGATTGATACTGGACAAAAGCTAAGTGGAACCGGATTTCAAATAAGTGATGAATGGATCGGATGCTTGTTGCTGGCTGGATTAACTGAAAGGTACATGCCGATGATTATGGCAATTGAGCATTCGGGGCTTAGCATATCAACAGACGCCATTAAAGCCAAATTGTTAGATTTGGCGGGACCCTCAGATTCCGGTGAAAACCGCGAGGGCGCTGCGTTCGCAAGCTCACAAAAGTGGCAACGTAAGAACAAAAATAAGTCTATGGACAATGGCAAAGATGGCGGCTCGTCAATCAAAACAAAGTCTAATGTCAAATGTTACAAGTGTAAGGAGCCCGGTCATTATCGAAACCAGTGCACAAATAATACTAATCAAACAACTAGTAAGGAAAATACAAGAAAACAAACAAATGCATTTAGTGCTGTATTTTTAAGCGGCAACTATAACAAACATGACTGGTATATTGATTCTGGAGCCAGTGCGCATTTGACGGCTAATAAAAGTTGGGTTATGAACGCGTGTTACAAACAAACAGAAGAGATTGTTGTTGCTAATAATAACAAATTACGAGTTCTGTGCATCGGTGATGTAAATATTATCACTAAAACAGATGAATGCGAGTATGAAGTGCCGATCAAAAGAATACTTTGCATTCCGGACTTGACAACAAACTAATGAGCCAATTAATGAGAAATGGCAATAAAGTTATATTTACGGAGAGTTGCTGCAGTATTTACAATAAAGATGGTGACTTGGTGGCTATAGCAGACGTGATCAACGGAGTGTATAAGCTGAGGATACCTAAATATGTATTGGCGGCTTCTACAGTATCTGGAAATGTGTGGCATCGCAGATTAGGGCATGTAAACAGTAATTATTTACACAAGATGAAAGCAGCTGTAGATGGTTTGAACTTGGATGAAAAAGTGGATATATCTAAGTTGACATGCTCAGTATGCTGTGAAGGTAAGCAGTGCAGGTTACCTTTTAAGCATGTTGGTTCCAGAAGTATTGATGTACTAGAATTAATACACACAGATATCTGTGGGCCAATGGAAGTCCCATCGATTGGAGGTTCTAAATATTTTTTAATATTTGTTGATGATTATTCACGAATGATATTTGTTTATTTCTTAAAAAACAAAAGTGAAGCCTTGTCTTATTTCAAAGATTTTAAAGCTAAGACAGAAAATCAAACTAACAAGAGAATCAAAGCTATAAGAAGTGATAATGGTCTTGAATTTTGTAATAGGGAGTTTGATTTGTTATTGCAGAAAGAAGGAATTAATCATCAGAAAACCAATCCCTATACGCCGGAGCAGAACGGCATGAGTGAAAGATGCAATCGTACAATAGTGGAAAAAGCAAGGTGCTTGCTGTTTGACGCAGATTTAGGCAAGGAATTTTGGGCTGAAGCAACAAACACAGCAGTATACCTACATAATCGCATTGTTGCATCTGGATTGGATAGAAAAACACCATATGAAATGTGGACAGGAACCAAACCAAAAGTGAGCCACTTAAGAATTTTTGGTAGCAAAGTAATGGTTCACATAGCAAAAGAAAAGAGGAAAAAATGGGACAAAAAGTCTGTAGAACACATACTGGTTGGCTATTCAG
This sequence comes from Diarsia rubi, assembly GCA_932274075.1. Classification (NCBI taxonomy): domain Eukaryota; kingdom Metazoa; phylum Arthropoda; class Insecta; order Lepidoptera; family Noctuidae; genus Diarsia; species Diarsia rubi. The sequence goes on from OW026441.1 coordinate 1,324,309, forward strand.
AAAATGTTAAAGGGTACAGACTGTACAATCCTATTACTAAAACTATAATAACAAGTAGAGATGTTATTGTTATGGAGCATGAAAAGAAGCAAGTTGAAGTTACCGTTCCTGTGACTGAGACCATACCTGTAGAGAATGTATCAGACTCTGAAGAGCTGTATGATAGTGTGGATGAAACCATTACAACAAATGAATTCTTGGATGAAACTTATGTACAAAGTGAAAGCGACTATGAGGATGGTGAAGATACTCCAGTTTTATCCAACTCCAGGCCTGTCAGAGAGAGAAAGAAAACAGAAAGGTATGGATACTCAAACATGTGTGTCAGTAATGAAACTCTTGATGAAGCAAATGGCTTAACCCTAAAAGAAGCACTAAGTGGCCCTGAAAGAGAAGAGTGGTTAAAGGCTGTAAGTGAAGAAATTCAGTGCTTCGAGGACAATTGTGCTTGGGAGCTGGTCGATGCTCCAGCTGATAGCAATGTAGTGAAGTGTAAGTGGGTGCTCAAAAAAAGTACGACAGTGATAACAGTGTTAGATTCCGTGCTAGACTTGTGGCAAAAGGTTTTATGCAAAGGGAAGGTGTGGACTATACTGAGACTTTTTCACCTGTGGTGAGGCACACTACACTTAGACTTTTATTTGCCCTAGCAGTTCAGTTAAATTTAAATGTTACTCATCTTGATGTTACCACTGCTTTTCTGAACGGGGACCTTGAAGAGACCATATATATGCAGAAACCTGATTATTTTCCAAATTCAGTTAATGATAAAAAAGTTCTGAGATTAAAAAAGGCGATATATGGGTTGAAACAGTCTTCAAGGGCTTGGTACAGAAAGGTTGATGACTGTCTTGTTGGTTTGGGCTATAATGCGTCTAAAATTGAACCTTGTTTATTTACAAAAACAACCTATAATAAGTGTAAAACAATTGTAACTTTATATGTTGATGATTTTTTTGTTTTTTCAAATGATGCCTCCGAAACGGAGAACTTAAAGAAGGTTTTGGGTTCAAATTTCAAACTGAAAGACCTAGGAGAGGTAAAGCAATGCCTAGGAATGAGTGTGAATATAGATAAAACTAATGGTGTTATCACACTTTGTCAGGAAAATTATGTAAATCAATTGTTGAAGAAATTTAACATGATGGAATGTAAAACAGTTAATACTCCAATGGAAGCAAAGTTAAATATAAACAAAAGTGAAAACTGTGATTCAGAGCTCCCTTATCAACAACTTGTTGGTAGTCTTATGTATCTGGCAGTATTAACTAGACCAGACATTACTTTTCCAGTTGGTTTCCTTAGTCAGTTTAATAATTGTTATAACTCTGAGCATTGGTCGTATGCAAAAAGAGTATTGAAATACTTAAAGAAAACCAAACACTTTGGCTTAACATATAACATAAGTGGGAATTGTAAATTAGAGGGTTACGTTGATGCTGACTGGGGGAATGATGTTGTAGATAGGAAGTCATACACAGGTTTATGTTTTACTATGTCAGGTAGTGCAGTCTCATGGGCGTCCAAGAAACAAAAAACTGTGGCCTTATCAAGTACAGAGGCTGAATATATGGGTTTCACTGAGGCATGTAAAGAGGCCATATATCTGCGCCATTTGTTATCTGAAATAACGGGTGAATTGTACACTATTAATGTTTTCAATGATAACCAAAGTGCTTTGAAGTTGTCTGCAAATAGTGTTTTCCATAATCGTACAAAACACGTTGATGTACGTTATCATTTCTGTCGCGATTGTGTTAACAATAAAATTGTAAAATTACAATATTTGGAGACAGCCTAGATGCCAGCAGACTTACTGACCAAATGCTTAAACAATGTAAAACATTACTGTTTCTTGAAAACACTGGGTATACAAAGTACATATTGATATAGACATGTGTTATTATGTAAGAACCAATTTTTTCTGTTATACTATTTTTCTGTGTGTTGTTCTGTTGTTGTGTGTTGCATTTTAAAATGTTGAGTTGAACTAGTTTATTTAATTGTTTTGATAAGTGGGAGTATTGTGCTTTATCAAAAGTAATTGTTAACCTCTTTTAGCGGCAACACTGATTTATATCTTGTCTATGCTTTTTCTTTATAATAAAACTTCATTCTGTTCTTTGTCAACCGAACACGTAGTTTTCTTTATATTTATGTTATAAAACTATTATTATAAGAACGAAGTTTATATTCATCTAATGAACTACCTTTTTGTTGCTCTTATTTTACACATAATTATATTAACATTAATTTGATAATTCATTTCTGGAAACACTTTTTGTTTATCTGAGAACGAAAATATTTAGTGGTGACGTTTCTATATATTAGGTGATACAACTTGGTGACAAGAAATATAGTCCCCATAAATAATAAACGGGTGTGCGTTTTATTTGTCATAAGTGTACGATGCGCACAGCGATCTCCACTTTTCCGCCAAGCGCTCAAGAACCGTGCTGTTATCTGTCCTAACATAGTTTTAAGGCTCTATTTACTTCCGTCGGGGCTGCGGGTTAAGAGATACCGCGGCCTCGACATAAAGGGCTAAGAAGGAACATGGGTGGTTTTTAGTCATTAGAAGTCTGACACTTCCTTTCGCTCTGCCCTTTTGTAATAGTGAGCGAGTCCATTGCTACCAACTGGCCACGAACTTATACCATGTGGCTGCTAGTCAGACTCAGATTTCAGATGGAAAATCCCAATAACACGGACCGAGCCGGGAATCAAACTCGGAGGAGTCGCAAGTAAAACGCAGAACTGCTCTATGAAAAAGTACTTGGCATAACTCAACACTCGTCAATACAACACACATTAAACGAACAATTGGGCTTTTGAATTTAAAAAAAAAGAAAACGATTTTTTATAACTATTTAATACTTATTGCCGCACTCAGAAAGCTTTAATGATTCCTTAGGCCATCACTTAGTAATGGTTTTGACAATTTTCTCATACAAAAATATGTCAAACCTTTACTAAGTGACGGCTTAAGTAATCATTAAATGTCTCTGAGTACGGCAGTTAGTATTTTAAAACTTGAACACAAATTGTGTAAAAACTCCATGCGAAAAACTCTTCTTAAATTTTATTTTCACTGAATAGTGCTACAGTTAATTTTGTTAAAAGAACCACATGAATTCGAACGCCCCACGATTGGTTGTGACGTCATAATGTTAAAGCAATTTTACGCTAGTACATTGACTAAAAAAATCCGAAATAAAAAACACTGCAGCACCTGTTTGTTTCTATGAAGAATTGATATTGTGACGACACACGCGCTCGGGTTTGTTCGTCGGCATGTTTTCGGTACTGGATTCAAAAACTTATTTTCAATTTTATCATCATCTGCCTAGCCTTTTCCCAACTATATTGGGGTCGGCTTCCAGTCTAACCGGATGCAGCTGAATACCAGTATTTTACATGGAGCGACTGCCTATCTGACCTCCACAACCCAGTTAATACTAGGTAATACGATACCCTTTCCCCTCCCCCCTTCCTTTCCCTTTCCTCTTTTACCCTTTTATTTTCAATTTTATATAACTTTTAAATTAAAGCGAAAAAATTAAAACTTATGAAAGTGAAAGTGTGACTTGATTCAAAGTCCTAATTGTAACCAGACTCAGTCTAGCTCAGGCGCATTTGCTTTTGTTCATTATTTGTTACTTATTCTAACTGCATTTAAATACTGATTAGCATGTTTTATTTTTAAGGAGAAATAAACAAACTTAATAATATAATATAATATTACACAACTATCACACAACGCCATCTAGTCCCAAGCTAAGCAGAGCTTGTGTTATGGGTACTAGACAACTGATAAACATACTTATATATTTCTAAATACATACATATTATAGATAAATTACACCCAGACACAGAACAAATGATCGTGCTCATCACACAAACATTTGTCCTGGGTGGGAATCGAACCCACGACCTCCGGCATAGCAGTTAAAGTCACTAACCACTAGACCAACAGGCCAGTCAATAAAATTTAATATTCCTATCATATTCATCAACAAACCTGTTAAATGAATGCACTTCGGCGGCAGCACAGAGGTTCTCCCTGTACTTGTGTAGGGCTCCTTGTAACGCGCGCCACTTCGCGAGGAATGCGTCGCGACGCTGCGATACAGCGGCGGCTTGTTGAGTGGGTCCCTGGGTAAGGAAATGGTAGGATTAATATTTGATTTAGGTATTTGTGAGAGGCATGCACGATAGTTATCATGACTAACTGCCGCACTCAGAGAGCATTAATGATTACTTAACCCGTCACTTAGTAACGGTTTGACATACTTTTGTATGACAAAACTGTCAAAACGATTACTAAGTGATGGCCTAAGTAATCATTAAAGCTCTCTGAGTGCGGCAGTGAGTATCATAATGGCTGCTAATGTCAGTGGAGAACCAACGAGTCAGAAATAACAGAGGTGTGGAGAATACCTTTGTTCTCTCTCTGCCTCGATAGTTCTTCCCTCACTCTCATACTACTTAGGGTCCGCAGGCAAACACGACCAGAGAGTTTAGACCAAGAACAGTGTTTTACTAAAGGCATATGAAATTTTATACGGTACTTTAACAAGAAAAAAAAATAGACCATGTAACTAGACTACCTCAAACCCCTTTTAAATTTCAACCTTAAGTTCCAGAGTTTTTTTTTTTTTTTGTTGCTGATACGCTCGCGTTTGACCACTATCTCACCTGATGTTAAGTGACGATATGGTCGAAGATGTAGCACGCTGACCTAGAAGTAACCTATTCACTCTTGACTTGAAGACCCCTAGAGCGCGGAGAAGTATTTTTAATTTATGCTCGGCTCCTATTGGTCGCAGCGTGATGTTATAGCCTTTCTCGTGAAATAAACTATCTAACACAGAGAGATTTTTTAAATTTCAACCAGTAGTTCCTAAGATTAACGCGTTCAACCAAACTTACTCCTTATTTTGTTATTTTTGTATCAGTCCAAATTATGAAATGACTCTTACCGCTGCTGTAGGAACATTATAAGCTGATTATAAAGATGGCAATTGGCTAAAAAAGCCACATTGAAGATGAAGACGCTGAAAATAACTAAATAAAATATGCAAATGACCTGCTGCAATAGTTTATCAGCCAAAGAACAGATACTCCTGACACTCTTATCATTCACCTTCATATCGCTATCAACATCGTCCAGCTTGGGTAACAAGGCCGAGCAGTGCTCGTAATCTCTGCCGAGCTCGTGAGCTTGCACCATCATCTCTAAGGTGGTGTATTTATAGGCTACAGTTGCCTGAATATAAAGTAACTAGATTTTGCTTGGAATAGTTAATTTGAGAAGCATTTTTAATTTATACGCCGCTCCTATTGGTCGAAGCGTGATGTTATATAGCCTATAGCCATCCTCGATAATTAGACTATCATCCACAGAAATATTTTTAAATTTCAACCAGTAGTTCCTGAGATTAACGCGTTCAACCAAACAAACTAAATCCTTTTTTTTGTTTCTATTTTTATCAGTCCAAATTATGAAATGACTCTTACCGATATTGGCTGATTATGAAGATACCCGTTGGCTAAAAAGCCACATTGAAGAAGAAGACGCTGAAAGTAACTCAAAAAAATATGCTAATGAACCCACCTGCTGTAATAGTTTATCAGCCAACGCACAGATGCTTCTGACTCTCTTGTCATCAACCTTCATATCGCTGTCAACATCGTCCAGCTTGCGTAACAAGGCCGAGCAGTGCTCATAGTCTCTGCCCAGCTCATGAGCTTGCACCATCATTTCTTTGTCCCTGATCCAGGCTTCTATCTTGTCTAAGTGTTGGTTGAATTCGAGGATGTCTTGGGCTTCTTCTAGACCGCGACCTGGAGGGGAAATAGGAGTTGTGATTTAAAAGAAGCACATTAGTTTTTGTCATTAAATAAAACGCATAAAAAAATGCAAATAAAAGTTGTTAAACATACTAAAAAACCCGACTGAAAAAACTAAAAAGCAAAAAAACAAGCGCATTTTAAATTAAACAAAACTCGGAAGCAGGCGGCAATTGAATATTAAATTATGAAATGAAAATAGAATTGACCCCGCTTGCTTCCAGGCTTTGTTTTTTTAGCTACTTTTTTTTATTTCTAACTTTTTTGTTGTTTTGTGTTTGTTCTTTCGTTGGTCGCGTAAAATTCTTCGCAGATAATTTAACTTGTGTTTGTTTATAGGATTTGTGACTTTAAATTTATTTTAAACATATAAGTGTCATGTATTTTTGTAATCTCCTTTTAAAACCCTTCATTTTGATTCCCTACTCGATGGTAATGGTTTTTTTTTTAGATCAGCGATATGGCTCCCAAAAACCTCAATTTTTCTTTGTTTTTTAATTTTAATGTAGCCAGTGACACTCGCGCCATCAAGACGAATCTAACATCCCGCAGCCCGCCAGCTGGGGGCCTTAAATTCATTTGAAGTCACCACAGGATTGCCTGGTTCAGCAGTAGACCATCCATCTAGAGATGCACTGCGAGTGGCCATAACAAAAAAAAAACAGCATCAAGTCATAATATGACAGTTCCTTACCTCTCTGCTCCGTGGCAGTTTCAAGCCGTTGCCAGTCAGTTTGCAGCTGTTTCAACTGCTTATCCACTTCAGCATCAGGAGACAGCTGTGTCGCCAACTCCTGGACCTCTTGCAGACGAGCCCTGTTGGCTGCTAGTTCGGCGGTGAAGGCCTGGTGCTTTTGTAGTTTCTTGATTTTGTCTTCTAAGTTTGTTACTTCGCCTGTGAAAGGGATTAATATGAGTGTCTTGTTTGTGAGGTTGGTTATTCAATATGTTAGGTTAAACGATACTTTTTGAAGGACTGAGTTAGGAATTATTCGATTCTCGTCCCAAATAATGTAAAAACTATAACGTAAATTTGTAACGTAATAGGGGACGGACTGAGTCAAAAAAATGTGCTAACATGTGACGTTTTCGAGGAGTTTACGTGTTTCCGAAGCGCTGTATCGTCTTCATTTTATGTTTAAGTGAAAAAAGAGAAAAATACGTGTCCAATATTTTGACGTCACCAACCCCCACTCAAATCTTTGACGCGTTTTATCTTCATCAATTTTTATTGATTTGATAAAACAAAAAATACGTACCGTAAAACGGGGTGAATTGGGATGCAGGGGTGAATCGGGACGAAACTTTAAAATTGATTTGAACTTAAAAAATATATAGTTTGTTGCTAACAAGGACACTATCTTTAATTAAAAAACAGTAAACATATTACAATCTTTTCTGGCCACAAACTATATTATTTCAATGTTAAAATCCATAAGTTTCGTTCCGATTCACCCCTGCATCCCCATTCACCCCGTTTTACCGGTATTCAACATTTTTCGATAGTCATTTATCGGATGGATAGTTATGGGTTGTCGAAGAAGTGTTTACAAAGTGCCTTCTTCAATTTAGACACGCTTATGTACATACCATGTTGATGTTCAGCCGCTAACTTAGCCAGCTTGTCGGCAACCCACCCGCGTGCCTCCGCCGCGTCGCGCGCGAACTGTGCGCGTGCGCGGGAACGTACCAGCGCTGAGCGACGGGCTGCTGCTGCTTCATATAACTAGAGCAACAAATCATCATCATCATCATTTCAGCCGAAAGACTGAATAAAAATTGACTAAGATAAAACGTGTCAAAGATTTGAAAACTCGTGTTGCGTCATTTTCTGACACATTAGTATGACATTCTTTAGCGGTCAGTGACGTCACAAGCCCCCACTCAAATCTTTGACACGTTTTATCTTAGTCAATTTTTATTGATTTGATAAAACAAAAATACGTATCGAATAATTTTCGATAATCTAACCACCGACTCCTGACGCATTGCGCGTCTTCGCGCCAGACGCTTTTAAAGTCGTTTGACGGGCAGCGGCGGCAGCGCGCGCGCAGTCAGGCTCAGCGGTGACGGTAGGGTGGGGAGGGAGCGAGACAAAAGACACGCCTTCACTCAAATAATCAATTTGTATTTGAAATGTTAGTACTGTTTAACATTCAAATCATACTTTTGGTTCTAGTTTTGTAATTTATCTTTTGTAACAATGGTTTTAATTTATATAATAATTGTGTCTTACTTTTGAGTCATGTCAAGTAATATTTCGAGCACTGCTTAATTTATTTTATATACCTACTTAATTTTGAAGCTCTTGGCATTCGTACGTTTTTCACGGGTGACCACTGAAAACCAGCGCTGTGCTGTGGGCGACCATAGCACAGCACCATGCTGAGTGGCAACCTACTTGTCGCAGTCACAACGTGCAACATTTTCTTTTTTGTAATCCCTGCTTGTTGTATTTTTTTTTATATCTGTTATGCGTTGTTTGTGTAATGTTTTTTTCCTGTATACTCGGTATGTTTCTGCGACAAATAAATAAATTTTCTTTCTTTCTTTCTTTCTTTCTAACAGACGGACTAATTATAATCATATTTTGTGAGTGTGGGAGTGTGTAAGTTTGTTACTTCTTCACGCAAAAACTACTGCACGGATTTGGATAAAATTTGGTACACAGATAGTTTATAACCTGGATTAACAAATAGGATACTTTTTATCCCGATTTTATATTCCCGTGGGTTGTAGCGGGTGAAGCCGCTTGGAACAGCTAGTAATATTATAAAGGCGAAAGTTTGTTAGTGTGTGAGTGTGTATGTTTGTTACTTTTTCCCGTCTAGACGGCTGGTGCGATTTTAATAAAATTTGGTACGAAGTTAGCTGACACCCTGGATTAACACATAGGATAGTTTTTATCCCGATTTTATCTTCCCGTGGGATAATTTTGGAGTTGTAGCGGGTGAAGCCGCTAGCAACGGCTAGTAACTTATGTACCACCGGAGACGTTATACTTAATGCACCCAAATTCGGGTTAAACAAAAGTCAACCTCATAGGTTAATCTGAAAACCTCATTGTAATGTAACATTAATGTTTGATGATTTAACATGTAGAACTAAAGATTCTGGTCAGTTATAAATCCAACGACTAACTGCCGCACTAAGAGCTAAGCTAAACTAAGCTTTAATGACAACTTAGGCCATTACTAAGTACAGGTTTTGACAGTTCTGTCATACAAAAGCATGTCAAACCTTTACTAAGTGACGGTTTAAGTTTTCATTAAATATCTCTGAATACCGCAGTAACACGGGATGGAGCTACAACTTTTTTTTTTCTGGCGGGTGAATAATCATCGAATAACCCCTCCCGCTCTTGGGCAGAGCGAAAGGGAGTGTCAGACTTCTACTGACCAAAAACCACCCATGTGATTTCTTAGCCCTCTATGTCAAGGCCGCGATAACTAGTGTACAACCTGCGGCCCCTGGAGCTACAAGTCCAACAGAAAAATTGGAATCATGTAAAAAGGTGTAAGTTATGAAATAAAAATTCAAGTGATGGCACTCATTTAAAACTCGACTCGATATATTTTGTTTTGTTTATTATTTTCTCTGTACCTAATCATATTTATTTAAGTCTGCAAGATCTGTTATGGGTCATAGTTGCCTGAGAATAAATGATTGTTGTCGTCGATGTTGTATCACACTAATATTATAAAGGCGAAAGTTTGTGAGTGTGTGTGTGTATGTTTGTTACGTCTTCACGCCAAAAATACTAAACGAATTTTGATAAAATTTGGTACACAGATAGTTTATAACCTGGATTAACACATAGGATAGTTTTTATCCCGATTTTATCTTCCCGTGGGATAATTTTTGAGTTGTAGCGGGTGAAGCCGCTGACAATAACTAGTAATATTATAAAGGCAAAAGTTTGTGAGTGTGTGTGTGTATGTTTGTTACGTCTTCACGCCAAAAATACTAAACGAATTTGGATAAAATTTGGTACACAGATAGTTTATAACATGGATTAACACATAGGATAGTATTTATCCTGATTTTATCTTCCCGTGGGATAATTTTTGAGTTGTAGCGGGTGAAGCCGCTGACAATAGCTAGTAATATTATAAAGGCGAAAGTTTGTGAGTTTGTGTGTATGTTTGTTACTTCTTCCCGAAAAAAATACTAAACGAATTTTGATAAAATTTGGTACACAGATAGTTTATAGATTAACACATAGGATAGCTTTTATCCCGATTTTATCTCTATGTGGGATAATTTGAGTTGTAGCGGGTGAAGCCGCTGGCAACAGCTAGTTGTCTCTCATCTTACCTTCTTCCTCCTCTCATTGATATGCTGCAACTCATCAGCAATACGTTGGCTCTCCACGTGGTTCTGTTGCAGTAACTTGTCGCCGTGACTGTTCAGGGTCGCTAGTTTCTCGTCCTGGTGGGAATAAAAGATTCGGTATTACAACGTGTTTAGTTAAAAAATAAACTATTGCTGTAAATAGTGTTAAAGTTCGAGGATATATCAATAACCTGAAAATTAAAACTTGGGCTTACAAGCTCAAGCTTTTAAGGGTTTTAGGGGGCAATGGACTGCTGACTGACTGACCCCGCACGGATCAAATATTTGTACGACCTACAGATAGTTGTTCCGGGTCTGGGTATTTGTGTATGTGAGTTTAAATGTTTGTGAACGCACCCACGATACAGGAGAAATTCCTAGTGTGGGACAACGTTTAAAAAAACAAAAAAAAAGTGCTACAACAACATGAAATTTAAAAATATTAATAACTTTACACCTTGTTCTTTATACCCTAAACTAGCAAGTTAAACAAAAAAAAAACACATTATTTACCTGAGTAGCGAGTAGTTTTTCGAAGGCCTCGTGTTTTTTCAGAGCATTCTCCACCTCCTCAACGCTGCTCGTCTGAGATATTTCAGTACCTGAGCAAAATATAACGTTAATTCGTTTGTTCGTTATCTATAATATGTATGTATTTAGAAATATATAAGTATGTTTATCAGTTGTCTAGTACCCATAACACAAGCTCTGCTTAGCTTGGGACTAGATGGCGTTGTGTGATAGTTGTGGAACATTATTATTATTATTATTATTAAACATTTTTAGTGTATTTCTGTTAGCTGATTTCTATTGTTAGCGATTTTCTAGTCAAGTTCGTCCCACAATCTCCTTTCTGACCTAGCCGTGTTGCCGTTTGCTGCTGTTTGGGACCCATTTTGTGGTTTATTTTGGCCCATAGCTCATCCAGCATGCGGCAGATGGGGCCAGTCCAGTTCCATTTGAGCTTGGTCATGGGACCTACGTCGCCCCTTTTGAGTTTTGGAACGCAGGACCGACTTTATTTTAATTTTATTGTACACTATTTTGTATTTAACAGCAGTTACAAACTATAAAAATGACGTGTTTTATTCGGATAAAATAATAATAATAATAATGGATCGATCAGAGCGGCGTGAATAACGGTCCCGCATGACGAGAACCTCGTGAAAGCCGAGAAAAATGAGCAAATCAAATATCTTGACTTGGCTCGCGAGGTTGTCGACATGTGGGTGTGGACTCTGCGATCATTGTGCCGATAGTCATTACAACCAATGGCTTAGCTTCTATAGGAAATATTAAAAATTTAAAAATGTATAAAATTTGTTTCTATATGAATAAAGATCATAAGTATGGGAATATTTAAAAATATAATTTATATGTACTTACAAAGTTATAAAAATTATTTCGATTTTTTGTTTATAGCCGACGGTGGTGTTTTAAAGGTTAATGGGACCTTATATACACAATATATACTTACTCAGCGCAGCCTCTTGCGCAGCACAAAGGTCATGCAGCAGTTTAGCGTCTCTGAGGAAGCAATGCAGGTCTATGAGCTGGTCCAGCGCCACCTGGCGAGCTGCCCAGGCGCCGTGGAGACGGTTGCGCTCTTCTAGTAGGGCTTCGCATTTCTCTTCTACTTCCTGTTGAGAGAATTTAGGGTTTGTGATATGGAAAGCATGTCCTGTAATCTATAAGTGTTGAACTAACTCCTGTTTTTTTTTCAAAATTTTAGCCGCAGTAGTTTTGGAGATATGGCGGGGGGGGCGGTTGGTCGGACAGACATACACACGAGTGATCCTATATAAGGGTTTCGTTCATTCTTTTTGAGACGAACCCTAGGATTCTTAAAAGTTTGCCTGTGAGCCTAACTTTATTTTGTGAAGTCAGTGTTGTGTTGCTCACACCACCTTAACTAGTCTGTTTTTTTAAGTGATGACGTGTAGTTAATTGGCTGTAAATTTTATTCTGTTTTGTTTAGCTTACGGCTAAACAAAGCGTCGCCAATGTGACGGAAAAGGGGTGCGTGGCGCAGGTTATTATAAATAAGACCACGCAACCAGTCTACATAAAATATATTAAAATTAAAAAATGGGTGTGGGAAGGTCTACGGACACAAACTCCTAAGGCATCCCTGTGGGATGTGCTGTACTGCCCTGATAGCCGGCGTGGCAATAACCGCAGCGAGGTGCCACGCTGGATGCGTAGGGGTGATGGCCAGCTCTTCTTTACGTCGGCCCGGCTCGGCCCACGTGGCAAGTATGGCCAACAGGTGGGAAGTCCGATGCCGGCCCGATTTTAGCACGCACGACGATACCAGCCGCGTAACTAAGCGTCTTTTATGGTACATAATTATATAAATAAAATATAATTATACAATGTTACCAAGTACTGACTAATTCCTTTAAAAGAAAATAGTAAAAAAAACTTCGTATAAGAACACAAATACTCACAGCGGCATTAGGATGCTGCGTCGCCAGCTCCCTACCCATCTGCAGCGCATCCCTAAACGAGGAGTCCCGCGCGTCCAGCTCGGCGCGCACGGCGTCGTGCTCCGCGCGTGCCGCCTGCGCGCTCACCGCGTCGCGCACGCGCACTGCACGCGACATCGACGTGCGCAGCGACACTGACCAGGAGGTTAGGTCGCGGACCTACGGAGAGAAATCAGGAGTTAAATAAGAATATTTGAAAAAAAAAAAAACAAACAAGAACATAAAAAAGAAAAGTCATTTAATTTTTTTGGCAAACATCAAATATTTTCTTACTAATCATTCTTCAAACTCAAAGTATTTATTTTCATTAGATAACTAGCAGACCTGGTAGACAACAAAATCCCCATTAACAAAATGATCCGCCATTTATTGAAATCATTTGTTACAAAAAATGTGATAAATGAAGAACCGCTCGACCGTTTTGTATTTACTTCACATAAACCATCTACTAAATATTCCGAACAAAGCCTAAACATTTGGTTTGGATAGGCGAGCCCGTTCTTGAGTTATAAAATTACAACGAAAAGTGGCATCGATTTTTATATAATACTAGTGACCCGCCCCGGCTTCGCACGGGTGTAAAAAAGATATTAAAACCTTCCTCTTGTATCACTCTATCTATTAAATAAAACCGCATCAAAATCCGTTGCGTGGTTATATATAAAAATTTTTCTTTATTTTTTTTATTATTAATATATTTAAGCATACATAGGGACATAGGGACAGATAAAGCGACTTTGTTTTACACTATGTAGCAATAAAAAATTACAACGAAACTTACACGCACTTTGAATGTCAAAAAAAAACAAAGAAAACGAGGCTGTTGACAAGGTATAATAACTTATGAAAGTACTGTAGTTGCCCATTATGAGGTGTATATTGTAGATGTTATGTTTTTAATGTTATGTTATTGTTCATCATCAACCTTAACGGCCTTATTACAAAAGTGGTTAAACCTGGGTTTAACTTAGACTTTGTTTATCTCGCATGATGTCTCACTTCGATAATATTCAAAAGAAAGTGATGTGAAGTGGCATGCGATGTAAACCAAGTCTAAGTTAAACCCAGGTTTTACCAGGGACTCTGGCCTCTTTAGGTGAGGGATGGGCTATAATCCACCACGCGGGCACAGTGCGGATTGGTAGATGTCAATGCTTTTTGTTTTTTTAGGGTTCCGTACCTCAAAAGGTAAAAACGGAACCCTTATAGGATCACTTTGTTGTCCGTCTGTCTGTCTGTCTGTCTGTCTGTCTGTCAAGACCTTTTTTCTCAGGAACGCGTGGAGGTATCAAGCTGAAATTCATATCAAATACTCAAGTCTATGGTCTCTTGGAGCTGTGAAAAAATCAAACTTCTAAGTCAACGCGATCAAAAGATACTCCCGTTTATGCCGCAAATTTTCGACACTCGCAAGGGAATCAAAACCTACAGGGTACTTCCCGTGCACTCAGAATCTTGAAATTTGGTACGAAGCAACGTCTTATAACACAGATAAAGGAAAAATTGCGAAAAGCATAAATTTTTAGTTACATCATATAATAAAAATATTTTTAAGTTGAAATTTTCACTGAATGTGTCTCTCTGTTGCTGCTATAACAAAAAATAAAAAGCGACTCCCCTACTACGATGGTACGGAACCCTTCATGTGCGAGTAGGACTCGCACTTGGCCGGTTTTTTTATTTTAAAACATTCAACAACAACAGCCGGTTTCGTTTTCCTTCACCGTTTTGAGAACAATGGTGATGAAATATATTACACAAAGAAATGCGCCTGCTTGGGTTCGAACCCACGACTTACTGTTCGAAGTCGGGGCCGCCAACCCTGGGCCACTGCTGAAATAGTTTAAAAAAATCCATACCGTCAGACAAATTTCCAAAAAAATTTGACACATATTTTTTGCTTTAAAAACTCGTGTGACGTCATTTTCTAAGACATTTTTTACCTGCGAGTGACGTCACGAACCCCCACTCAAATCTTTGACGCGTTTTATCTTCGTCAATTTTTATTGATTCGATAAAACAAAAAAATACGTATCCAACATTTTTCGATAACCTTACAGACGGACGGACGGAGAATCATATTTTTTTTAAGTCGGTAAACATCTTTATTACTGTTGTTGTGTTGTATTTGTTATGTTTTTTTATGTTGTAATAGTCGATCGGACTGAGTCAAAAAACAATGATTCTAATTAGTCCGTCAGTTAGATTATCGAAAAATATTGGAAACGTGTTTTTTGTTTTATCAAATTAATCAAAATTGACGCAGATAAGATGTGGTTGTGACATCATTTGTAGGTAAAAAATGTACTATCCTATGACGTTTTCGAAGAGTTCACGAGTTTTCGAAGCACTGTATTGATCTCATTTTTTGTTTATGTGAAAAAAGAAAAAATACGTGTCCAATATTTTTTGGAAATCTATCTGACGGACTAATTAGTTTATTTTTTTGTCCGATCCCCTATTGTCATATTCTAGTTGTTAAGCTCTAGTTACCTGTGTCAAGAACTGGTGCAGCTGCAGGTACTGCTGCAGCGTGTGTCTCCTCTCATCTGAGGCTTGTTTCAGCATAGCCCAGGCCTCTTCTAGCGCCTTCTGTTGGAGTTCTATCTGTTGAACGTTGCCGCCAGGGTACAGTTTGCGGAGACGGTTGCCTTCCTCTTGGAGGACCTGTGGATGGGAAACTTGTATTAGTTGTATAGTATTAGTAGGATTTTGAAAATCAAAAACACTTATTTCAAGTAGGCCAGTTACAGGCTCTTTTGAATAGTCGAACAAATACTAAATTTTAATAAGCTAATAAACTAAGCTACAGTCCCACTCACAAGGCATAATAACTGTGGGCCGCGGGTTGTACACTAGTTATTGCGGCCTCGACATAGGGGGCTAAGAAGGAACATGGGTGGTTTTTAGTCAGTAGAAGTCTGACACTCCCTTTCGCTCTGCCCAAGAGCGGGAGGGGTTGTTTGATGATTTTCCACACGCCAAAAAAAAGGCATTATAACTGTCAGTGTACTGTAGTTGCCGATTCCAAAGCGTTGGTCTCACGAGAAGAATGGCAAGAAACTTCATGTACACTCTTTTAAATCATAATATCGTTACAAAACTTTGGTTACATCATTCATTTTGAGAAAGGGTTTTATCTTCTTTATTGTGTGGTAAGTGTGTAACTTGTACACTATTTCAATGCATTCAAAACTCAACTTAGCCAGCACATAATTGCGGATCGATCACTTCTGGAGAAATGAATGCATTGAATGGGTAATATTAAGTTAATTGTAATACTGATGATGAACTTATTGTTATCTAAATTTTTTGTATTGTTCTCAAGTAAGTGACTTGTGCCTTTATTTTCTACTATATAAAAATAAGTCGGGTTTTCCTCCCTGACGCTATAACTCCAGAAAGCAGGAAACGATTTCCACGTAAAGTTTCAAGTTAATTTTCTTACCTGCATCTGAGCATCGATAGCTAGCAGATCGTTCTGGGCAGTGTGCAGCGCCCGTAGGGCTGCGGTGGCGGCGCGCAGGTCCCTCGGCGGCGGCGGCGCGTGCAGGGCGGCGCGGCCGTCGTGCGCGCGGCTGGCCAGCTCGCCCACGTCGCGGTGGAAGCGGTGTATCTCGCCCGCTGCGTGTAAACGGGACGCGCGGGACTCCATCTGCTCCACTAGGCGCTGCCACCACTCTCTGTTGGGAGAGGTTTAGTGATGTTGATTGGCCAAAGCAGCGGTGGCCCAGTGGTGGTGGCCCCGACTTACGAACAGTAGGTCGTGGGTTCGAACCCAGGCAGGCACATTATTTTCTATAATTTATTTCATCACCGCTGCTCTTAAAACAGTCAAGGAAAACATCGCGAGGAATCCGGCATGTCTTAGAACCAACCTAATCTAACTGACGGACTAATTATAATCATATTTTTTTGACTCAGTCCGATCCCCTATTGTAAACCATTTTGAACCATGATAGTCCAAACAAATCGAAATAAAAGTGTATATTAACTTACCCTAACGCTTCCTGTCTCTTCTCAATATCTCCAATGTAAGGACTCTCAGTAGCCAACAGCTTCTTAGCCAACTCTTCACATTGGTTGAATCGTTCAGCACCGCTTTCTACACGATGGCGTAGCTCGTCGAATTTAGAGCGGAGGATCTGAGGAAGAGATGGGAACAATGTTTTAATATTGCATACAAAATTAATGTTTCATCTATAAAAGTGAGTACCAATACACGATGCAACTTTTAAAAGTGAAGCCACACCGTAAATCAACACTGCAGGAGAGTTTTGATTGACGGTGTACGTTTTACTGACATAGCATTTTAGAAGCCAAACTATAACGAAATGGATCTTTTCTCAAAGTAGAAACAACTTTTGAACGTTTCTAAGTGTACATAAGAAAAAGCTTTTTCATTACTACGCTCTAAAATTAAGTCATAACATGCCTGCGGAGCCGGTTGAAAGTACTACTTTTCAGCCCTAGGGAGAATCGCTTTCAACTGACAGCTGTCGAATCATTAAAAAAAAACTATGTCTATATTCACATTTTTATGGAACCATATTCCAACTTTTTATACAGCCACTAAATTACAGCGCGATTAAAAATTAAATAAAGTAATATATAATAAAGTAATTTTCGTCTCTTGGATAACAATGGACTATTGAGTTTTGCTAACTGTATACATATTCTAACTTGGATAGCTGTCTGTACATAAAACGTGACCGGTAAGCGGCTATTGCAGTCGATATTCTCCGAAAGAAGATATGGCCATCCCTTGGCAAGGGTTTGTCTTTAATAGGGGATCGGACTGAGTCAAAAAAATATGATTCTAATTAGTCCGTCAGTTAGATTATCGAAAATATTGAATACGTGTTTTTTGTTTTATCAAATTAATCAAAATTGACGAAGATAAGATGTGGTTGTGACGTCATTTGTAGGTAAAAATGTACTATCATATGACGTTTTCGAAGAGTTCACGAGTTTTCGAAGCACTGTATTGTCTTCATTTTTTGTTTATGTGAAAAAAAGAAAAAATACGTGTCCAATATTTTTTGGAAATATATCTGACGGACTAATTAGTTGTTTTTTTGTCCGATCTCCTATTGCATGCCTTAATTATTTTTTATATATATTTTGTACCTTTTCGCAATGTTGTCCTCATCATCATCTGCCTAGCCTTTTCTCAACTATATTGGGGTCAGCTTCCAGTCTAACCGGATGCAGCTGAATACCAGTATTTTACATGGAGCGACTGCCTATCTGACCTCCACAACCCAGTTAATACTAGGTAATACGATACCCTTTGGTAAGACTGGATGTCAAACTTTCAGGTCACTGACTACCGTAACGACTGCCAAAGATCTATATATGGCACCCGGGACCAACAGCTTAACGTGCTTTCCGAGGCACGGAGGAAACTCGGTATGAAATGGGCGGTCACCCATCCACAGATCGACCTAGGCAAACGCAGCTTAACCTAAAGATCGACCCGAGTGGCAGTTCTTATTAAGCCACGAGCTCCTCATATCACAATGTTGTCCTATTTGACTCAAAGGTTAAGCTGGTAGAGAATACCTTGTAGCATTAGGTTCACGATAAAATAAGTAAATAATTTCTAAAGCATTTACTGTACTTACCAATAGATGTTCGTAATCCTGTCCATAGTCTTCGCTGGAGGCTGCAGCATACTGCTCTTGTATCCAACTTTCCAGTTCTGCGCTCTCGGCGAGGTATTCGTGTCTGTGGGTAGAACAAAAATATCAATATGTTTGAAGGGTAGAACGATAAAAGGTTATTTCACTGTCAGTTAGATTATCGTAAAATATTGGATACAGGTTTTTTGTTTTATCAAATTAATAAAAAAATACGAAAATAAAACGTGTCAAAGATGTGAAATGTAAAATGCGAAGAAAATGCGTTCGATGCAAAGTAGAACGTGTGAAAATGGACATAATGCAATATTGCTCACCCGCCTAAGTTTTAATAGCGATATAATAGGTATAGCCCATGTGATATTCCAGACTTATTAGTCTGGAATCTATCTCTGTGCCAAATTTCATTCCGATCCATTGAGCCGTTCTGGCGTGAAAGTGGAACAAACATCCATACGTCCTCACAAACTTTTGCATTTAAAATATTAGTAGGAGTGGGGGTTTTTGACGTCACTTTGTGGGTAAAAAAAGTACTAACCTTGTGACGTCACACGACTTGACACTACTTTTCGAAGCACAGTATCGTCTTCAACTTTTGTTTAAGTGAAAAAAGAAAAAATAAGTGTCCATTATTTTTTTAAAGTCTATCTGAAGGATTACTTAGATTTTTTCTATAAAATACTCTATTTTGGTGCTGTACAAGGTGTAAATGAATTTTTCACGAAGCCATAAATCAATTTTTCTGTACAACCAACTAAATAATCCCACGCAAAAATGATTGCTGGTAATCAATATTTTTTTTTTGGGGTGACAAATCAAGTTTTACTGTAAAATTCAATGTAACGCGAGAACCCCCTTTCTTTTTGGCCAGGGTTCCATTAATGCCTTTTATATTCTGATTCAAATGATCTAAGTCTCTTTAAAGACGCTTTTGTGATTCTTTTTTGGGTTTAAGATCATTCCTATTCATATTGTTGAGAATATTTGACATAAAAAGTACAATTAGTAATTAGACATCGATTATAAAGTATGTAAAAGTACCCTTAACGCAAACGAAGGGCAATAGTTCTCCCCACCACTGCGAACATTTTTTTGTTCTAGAGCAACCCCCTAGTTACGGAGATATTGGGGGTCAAAGTTACAAATTTTTCACAGCTGTTTTTGTAAATACTAGTTTTTCATGTTATAACTTTACTTAAATTACCTCCATGACCCGTTTACTATTCAAAGCATCCACTAGCACAATGTTTTAAGAGTGCTACATTGAGTTTTACCGTAAATTGTGATTTTTGACCCCAAAAAAAAGGTCGTTTCCCAGCAAAAATTTTTGCGTAGGGGTACTTAGTTTGATGTACAGAATTCTTGGTTGAAGTTTGCGTGAAGGGTTCATTTACACCCTGTATAACTGTTTAGAGGATAGTTTACGAATAAATACAGACAATTAATGTTATTTCTTTTTAAAAAACTCATCTACACTAATTTGATAAAGACAAAAGATTTGTTTATTTGTAACGAATAGGCTCCGAAACTACAGGACCGATTTGAAAAATTCTTTCACCGTTGGGAAGCTACACTATCCCCGGGTGACATAGGCTACTTTTTATACCTGTATTCCCACGGAAACGGGAACTACGCGGGTGAAACCGCGTGACGTCCGCTAGTGCCATAATAAAGATACCTATAAGAATTACTCTACACACCTGCAAACACTCTCAACCAGCGCCTTCTGCCTTTGAGCCGCCAACCTCTGCAGTCTCGCCAGACTGTCAGCCAACAGCGCGTGCCTCGCCAGTAGGGCTTCGCCTTCAGGGTGCCCGCCGTTGGCCATGGATGTGGCCACGTGGCCCATCTCGGCGATGATGGCTGCGTAGGTATCGAGTTCTAGTTCTACGGCCTGTTGGAGTAAAAGGGAATTATTCTAAGGAAGGTGAAGAACATGTGTGTGGTGTTTATACAGTATGTAAGTTTGAATAAGGGACATATTGAAACCTGCTATAGGGCTGCTTACATGGTCCTGATTAAAATAAGAACAAAAAAAATCACTGATAAATGACAGACAGAACCATACCAGATACTTCTTGCGACAGTCGCTCTCTCCATGTCGCGGAGGTACTGTACGCTGATCGGGAATTTGCCGATGTAGTTCCTCCGCACGCCATTCATACAGACGCGGGAGATCTATCCTCAGAGTCACTTAAAGCCAGAGTTGCCAAACGTACGAGGTTCCTCGTACAAATACGAGATACGTGGTATTCCGTACGAGGTACGAGGACACTATCAACCTCGTACAATTATGTACGAGATTTTGATAATATAGAACTTCCATACGAACATTTCGCATCACTACATAATATATTATAGTAAAAACTAGTGCCATCTATCAGAACTTGTAGGAACTTCTTACACCAAAATTTCATTGGCGCATTTACGCGATGATTGTCTATCTTAGCGCAAATTTCTACTTTCTTTCTTTGCTGTTCCATTCGTTGTACTTTTTTTTAATAAATATTTTTTGTTTCATTTCAACACACAGTGATGTTTGTTTTTGTAAGAAACTTGCAATACTTTATTTCATTGCGTAAAAAGTTCTAAATTTAGTAGTAAATTATGCATTAATTTTGGATGTTTTTAGGACGTTTTCGATGCATTATAAATATACGAGGTTTTTAGCTGCAAATATACGAGGTCTTTTTTGTTGGCAACCCTGCTTAAAGCGCTGCCTTCCAAATTACTCAAAAACCCTTACCTTATGCCTCGTCAAGAGATGCGTAGCCCGATGTCTGTCCTTAGCCAGGTCAGCATGTGCCAACGCGGCTGCCTTGTCATTCAGCCAGGCATCCACCTCCAGTGCATCATGCATGAACTGCTGCGCTTTGAGAGCTGCTTCCAGTCTTGCACCGCGCTCGTCTGCCGCTGAGGACACGGAGGAGTAGCCGGCTTCTAGTTCTTCGCAGAGAGCTTCGATCTGGAGGAGGAAAATTTAGGATGAGCAAATTAAAATTGACTGGCCTGTTGGTCTAGTGGTTAGTGACCCTAACTGCTATGCCGGAGGTCGTGGGTTCGATTCCCACCCAGGACAAATGTTTGTGTGATGAGCACGATCATTTGTTCTGTGTCTGGCTGTAATTTATCTATAATATGTATGTATTTAGAAATATATAAGTATGTTTATCAGTTGTCTAGTACCCATAACACAAGCTCTGCTTAGCTTGGGACTAGATGGCGTTGTGTGATAGTTGTGGAATATTATATTATTATTATAAAAATGGAATTGGGCAGGCCATAGGGTAAAACCAGGATAATTGCCCCACTTTTTTTAAATTGAGAGCTGCATATTGAGAATGTAACTTTATATTGAAACTAGCTGTTGCCAGCGGCTTCACCCGCTACAACTCGAAAATTATCCCACGGATCATAAAATTGGGATAAAAACTATCCTATATGTTAATCCAGGGTATAACCTATCTACATACCAAATTTCAACCAAATCGGTCCAGCCGTTTATGCGTGAAAGAGTAACAAACATCCACACATCCATTCTCGAAAAATATTAGTAGGATAAAGGACAAGTCAACACACAAGACCGACATACAAAAAAATTTGGTTTTATATATTTGTGTAGTCTATGTTTTATAACTGTTTGTTGTTCCTGAATAATAGTCAATGACGTACTAGATAAGATAAGATAATATTTATGTACTGCTTTATACATCTCACTCTTTTAATTTCTTTCTCACACTCTTCTACCACTGTATTTCTGGCTGTTTTCTTATTAACCCTTAAATTTATTTCCTAGAAACATCATCATCATCGACTATACAGGGTTATTTGTAAAACACCGTTAACCTCTCAGGACTAAGTTGCTAACATCATAATCAACAACTTTTGTTCTATGACTTTTAAAAATTCATCATATTTTAGTTCATCAGATTTACTTACAAAAATAAAAATATTTAAATTGTATGTTCTAAATGTTACAAAGTCTGCGAAGCAAAAGAAAACGATACTCGATAGTACAATAGCGAGGGGAGCGGGGTAAGGGCAGCGGGGTAATCGTAGCGTAGGGAGTTACGACAGTGCGCGACAGGCGTAGGTAGGTACAGCAAAATACAGAGTTGAAATGTGTTAGATAGGACAACGAAATCTTGTACTTTTGTTATTGGTAAATGTATTATGTTTTGTAAAAAGTCATAGAACAAAAGTTGTTGTTTATGATGATAGTAATACAGTCTTGGGTTAACGGTGTTCTAGAAATAACCCTGTATATCCATAATATCTATCTCATTCCATCTCTTACCTTCTCCCTCTGCGGATGTCCATCCTCAACCAGCGAGTTGCCATGAGCGATGACCCTCTCTATCAGCGGTCTCCTGCCCACCAACTCTGCCTTCAACTTGTTGTGCTTCTTCTGAGCGGACTGCGCGGCGTGGAGGTCCGTCGGCATCACTTCGGATGCTGCGGCTGCAGATCTCTCTGAGAGCCAGTCGAGTTCACCTGCTACTTCTGCGGCGAACTTGTGGAGTCTACAAGAGAAGAGAGACGATTAGAGAAATATTTCGCCATTTTTTTTCGTTTCCGTTGTACAGTCGAACAAGCTAATAAGTATTCAGGTAGACTTTTATATAATTCTATCACACTGAAAATATTGATTTTATTAATCAATCAATCAATCATTTATTTTGTCAAACATAGGTATTTATAGATAGTAGTTTTTAGGGTTCCGTAACAAATGGCAAAAAACGGAACCCTTATAGATTCGTCATGTCTGTCTGTCTGTCTGTCTGTCTGTCCGTCTGTCCGTCTGTCCTTCCGTATGTCACAGCCATTTTATTCCGAGACTATAAGGATTACACAGTTGAAATTTGGCAGATAGATGTATTCTGTAAACCGCTTTTTGATTTTTATATAAATTAAAAAAATATAAGATTAAGAGGGGGCTCTCCATACATGGAATTGAAACTAAAAAAACTTTTTTTCATCAAACCTACACATGATGATGTATCTATGGATAGGTCTTCAAAAATGACATTGAGGTTCTTAAAATCATTTTTTCTCAAAGTCAATCGTTTCAAAGATAGACACATCCAAAGTGGTAAAATGTGTCCCCCCCCCCCCCTCTAACGTTGAAAGTAAGAGAGTGACAATTCTAAAAAAAAAATATAATGTAGATCTCAACAAAAACTACCAACCAAAATTGGTTTGAACGAGATCTAGTAAGTATTTTTTTTAATATGTCATAAATCGTAAATCGCAATTTACCGTTCATTCAATCACCTCAATTATAAAAATTATGTTAACATTATGTTACTTGCTGCTACGGAACCCTTCATGGGTGAGTCTGACTCGCACTTGGCCGGTTTTTTTAGAATATGTGCTCTATGCTTTGCCAATATATGGCGTACACAATTACATAGACATATTTGGTTACAAATTAAAGTGGCATGTCAACAGATTACAATAGAAAATAGCAAAAATAATTTAGAATATGTCAGTTACAATAAAAAAAAAACAATTTAAAATAATAATCAGATACAATACAAAATAAAAAAATCAATTTAAAATATGTCCTTAAACAGATCATTACAAATTGAAATAAAATAAACACAGTCATACCTAATCAGCCAATTATAAGTCGGAATCGTCGTACCTTTGTTTATCAGTTGTAAAATCAGTGATGGAGTAGTAACATCCATCTATAAGGAATTTAAATAATAATAATAATTGCAGTTTTCTACACTAATATTATAAAGAGGAAAGATTTGTTTGTTTGTAACAAATGGGCTCCGAAACTACTGGACCGATTTGAAAAATTCTTTCACAGGAAACAACGCAGTGAAACCGCGTGACGTCCGCTAGTGTTTTATAAAGCGTTTCGACCGCTGTGAAACACTGTATCGTTTGGCATCAGTCCCTAACTGCCGCACTCAGAGACCTTTAATGATTTACTTAGGCCATCACTTAGTAAAGGTTTTGACAGTTCTGTCATACAAAAGTATGTCATGTCTTTACTAAGCGATGGCTTAAGTAATCATTAAATATCTCTGAGTAACGCAGTTAATGTATCTCAAAAGTAAATGCAAGTTAGCTGGCTGTATACTTATTAGTTTGTTCGACTGTACTTATACAGCTCTGAGTTAAATAACAATAATCGCACTGGTCGATCTTCAAAGTTAAACAGCACTTGGCAAGGGCAGTCTGGAGATGGGTGACCATGGCTTACATATAAAGTGTGGTAAACAGTCGGGACCAACTGTAGGATAGCCAAAATCAACAGTAACGATCACTAGACAAACGCCGACGAAATCACAGTGAAACAATTTAACTATCTTACTGCCGCACTCAGAGAGCTTTAATGATTACTTAGGCCATCACTTAGTAAAGGTTTTGACAGTTTTGTCCTACAAAAGTATGTCAAACTTTTACTAAGTTGCGGTTTAAGTACTCATTAAATATCCCGCAACGAAATTTATCAAAAAACAACAACAAGTCAGATAGATGAAGATAATGTACTTAACTAACCAAAAATCTTAGCATGAATGATGTAACCAAGCTTTTGTAACAATATTCTGATTTAAAAGAGTGTCCATGGAGTTTCTTGCCCGTTATTCCCAATAGAGATCTACACTAGGGAATTGGCAACTACAGTACTTTCACAAATTAAGTTGCCCTGTGACTGTGACAACAGCTTTTTGTTTTTTTGGGGGGGTGGTATATCATCAAATAATCCCTCCCGCTCTGGGCAGAGCGAAAGAGAGTGTCAGACTTCGACTGACTAAAAACCACCCATGTTCCTTCTTATCCCTATATGTCAAGGCCGCGGTATCTCTTACAACATACCGCAGCATTTATTTTGTACTACCTGTTGCCAGCGGCCTCACCCGCTACAACCCACGGGAGTATAAAATCGGGATAAAACCTATCCTATTTGTTAATCCAGGTTATAAACTATCTGCGTACGAAATTTCATCCAAATCCGTGCAGTAGTTTTTGCGTGAAGAAGTAACAAACATACACACTCACGCACTCACAAACTTTCGCCTTTATAATATTAGTGTGATTCGACAATGCTAAAGTGCCTGTAACTGGCCTACTTGAACATGCTTTGATTTTTGTTTTTTTTTAGTGATGATTAAAGCTGCTTACTGCAAACTGCTCTCCAACGCCTGTCGTCTCTTAGCTGCAGGCGGCTGCAGGGCCCTCACTGCCTGCAACAACGCTGCCGAGTCTCTCTCGATAGCTGCCGCGTCGAAGTGACCTCCGGACACCAGGTCCGCGCCTTGGTCCGACAGGGAGGTCGCTTTTGTCTCCCAGAGGGATAATTCTTGTTCTAGAGCCTAGAGGTTTGGAGAAAAAAGGGTTAATTTAACTTAAGAGCTCTTACCTTGAAAGAAATAAAGAAGAAGTATTTATTGGTCTAATATAGGACAAAACAAATTGATAAGAAAAATAAAGATTTAAACAAATTGGTCTCACATTTAGAGGGTGTAAAAGTACCCTTAACGCAAATAAAGGGCACTGTTCTCCTCACCACTGCGATAATTTTTTTGTTCTAGACCATCCCCGGGAACCCCATAGTTACGGAGATATTGGGGGTCAAAGTTCCAAATATTTCACAGCTGTTTTTGTAAATACTATTTTTTCAAGTTACAACTTTACTTAAATTACCTCCATGACCCGTTTACTACTCAAAGCATCCACTAGCACAATGTTTTAAGAGTGCTACATTGATTTTACCGTAAAATGAGATTTTTGACCACAAGAACAAAATCGTTTCCCAGTAAAAAAAATTGCGTAGGGGTACTTTGATGTACAGAATGCTTGGTTGACGTATGTGTGAAGGGTTAATTTACAACCTGTATGTATGATCTCAACATGAATTATGTAACCAAGATTTGTATTTTGATTTCATAGAGTGTCTTGCAAAAACTTCTCCATCGAGAAGTCTACTCTTTAGAATGTGCAACTATAGTATTTTCAAAAGTTATAGGGTATGCCTTGTGACTGTAGCCATTTTTTTTTGTTTTGCTTGAGTTACTACGTTGTTTTTCTTTCTGTACATTTTAACAATACTCATAAATTTCCAGTTCTATCCAACATTTATTAAAAAAAATATAAACTTACTTGATGTTGATTCAAGAGTCTCTTGCAGCTCCTCAGATCTGTACCGATTTCTTCACTCTTGAGCTGTCTCTCCAGGTCAATCAAACGGGCCTTTGCGTCTTCAACAGATCTGTAGGGAAACAAAACAATATTAAATTTAGTGTCTTATGAGGTTTACGTAAGCGTGACCACAATTTAACATAAAAAAAAGCTTGAAGTTGGATACACATACGACTGAAGATACTTCGGGCGTATCTTCGAAAGCGTAAAGTCCGACGGGGTATCGGATCACATCATCCGAATCGAATTGAGGCAAATTTCGACTTTGAAGAATTACTTGACTTGACAAATAAGATTTTTGGGATAGGCTAAAACTATGTTCACCAACTTAAGTTTTAAAATAAACTTACGGAGAAACATATATTTTTTATTTGGCTCTTCAACCATGAGTCACTTAAAGAATGAACCCGGAAAAGATGAACCAATTACAACATAAGGCAAAACAGAAAAAAAAACTTTTTTATTTATTATTTTTTTTTTAAATTATTTTTTTTTAAATTAATTTATTTATTTGAGATTTTTATAAAATAAACCATACCTTCTATGTTTCCTCTGCTGTGCAGCTTGTCGCAACTTGCTTCCCTTATCCCTGGAGGCAGCCACCAGCTCCTCCCACGCAGACTGTAGACCTGACAGGTGTTCCGATACTTCAGCTGACCGGGACGGGTCTGACTTTTGGAGGGATTGGCCGATCTGACGGTGGGAAATGGGGGTTTAAATTAAAAGTACATACACTTACATACAGCTTAATACAATAGGAGTTCATTGAATCGCATCCAATACCTTAAGTGCGTACCTAACTAAGATTAAGTTACACTTTATAACATCAGCTATCGGCCAGTAAAGGTCCCGTCTAAATCGGTCATCGGTCAGATAAAAGTATTAAAAATAAAAATATTTTCTTGTTATATTCTTACGTCGGTCATCTAGAATCTTTGAGAAACCTCGCTAATAACTCTGAAGTAACGACAAGAGTCTAGTAAATTCTTTTAGTTACCTATTTCTATTCTGTAGGTAGTAAGTGCGCGCACGGCGTCGACGGTACTTGCATTTTAATTTCGACCGTATAACTACGGCGTAAAGTAACTTCTTCTTTGTTGGTAATTTTATCTTTAAGTTTATTTTTTTGTTAATGTTTTTTCTAGATGCTTTATGGAATAATAGGGAAATTTCCCGAATATCTTTTGTGTGTTTGTGGTATAAAAGGACCGAGAGAGGACGAAGCGAGTCAGTCTACTTTTAAGCGAGACAACGAAAGGTTCGAAGAGATATCTAGTGCGATAAAGTGTTCAGTAGTGATTTGCGACTGTGTCTAACTGCCGCACTCAGAGAGCTTTATTGATTACTTAGACCATCACTTAGTAATGGTTTTGACAGTTTTGTCATACAAAAATATGTCAAACCTTTACTAAGTGACGGCTTAAGTAATCATTAAGTATCTGAGTACGGCAGTAAGTGTTTTGTGAGTAATAAAGTTATTTCGTGTGTTCAATTGGTAGTGTTTTTATTTATCCCATATCCAGCTCGTAACAATATGTACCGTGAATACTCTCATAAATAAGCATTCAGTAAAAAGTTGTTATTTTGACATTACAAAAAGACACTTCAATAGGGGATCAGACTGAGTCAAAAACCAATGATACTAATTATTCCGTCAGTTAGATTATCGAAAAATATTGGATACGTGTTTCTTTGTTATATCAAATTAATAAAAATTGACGAAGATAAGACGAGTCAAAGATCATGAGTGGGGGGTTGTGACGTCATTTGTTGGTGAAAAATGTACTACCATGTGACGTTTTCGAGGAATTCACGAGTTTTCGAAGCATTGTATCGTCTTCATTTTTTGTTTATGTAAAAATAGAAAAAGTACGTGTCCAATATTTTTTGAAAATCTATCTGACGGACTCATTATTGTTTTTTTGTCCGATCCCCTATTATAGGTATTATTTGTATAGATGAGTAAATACTTACGCTCTCGACATTCCTTAGTTGTTTCTCGTTCGCCTGTAGCTCTCGTTCAAAAGCTTCGTGTTTCTGTAGTTTACGTTCCAAATTGGCTAGGTCCCTGTTACATAAATAAAAGTTAAATTAACCCATTACAAGCTCAAGGAGCAGTGGTGGCCCAGTGGTAACGGCCCCGACTTACGAACAATCAGTCGAGGGTTCGAACTCAGTCAGGCGTATTACTTTGTGCAATTTATTTGTTCAGCGCTGCTCTCAAAACGGTGAAGGAAAACATCATGTCTTAGAAACAAAAATTCGAAGACATGTGACATCTACCAACCCGCACTGGGCCCGCGTGGTGGATTATAGTCCATCCCTCTCCTAGAGAGGAGGCCTGAGTCCCTGCAGTGGGGACTTTATAGGCTGATGATGATGATTACAAGCTTAGTAACCATTCAGTTTTGACCCCTAGTTTAACAGGGCTTAGTTTATTGCTAACGACCTATAGTATAAACCATTTCTAAGAATAGGTCTACTGACCTGTAACTCTGGTCCTTAGCAGTCCTTGTTTTGTCTTGAATCCAGTTCTGCAACTCTTCGGTTGCAGCGACGAACTAAAATAAAAAATCAAGTGTCACAAAAACTATATTTTTTAAAACTTTTTAATAAATATGTAGTCAATTAAATTTGATATTTCCTTGTTTTTTTTAAGAAACTCTCAATGGCGAGGTAACTCTCACAGACACTAAACTAAAGTTAATCATCATTATCACTTACCCGACCGACCGACCGACTCATGGCCAATGACGCGCCTGACGCGTCATAAGCAAACATCACGGGAGGCCCATGACGCACCTGGCGCGTCATATCGAATTTACTTTTAAAACAGTTTTTTTTAGTCGATCTACGTAAGATAACGGTGAAATACGCATAAAACATCACAGGTGACCAATGACGCTCTAGGTGCGTCACTCTTACTACAGGCCCATGACGCGCCTGGCGCGTCATTGCCCAATGTTCGGGGCCTGGCTAAAGTATGCATGAATAAGTCGGTTAAAACGGGTATTTGACAATGATATCGATTATTTGCTTCGTGTTCCTGATATTCCGTTCAGTTTATCTGTGATCATGGTGCTTGTAACAGCGTCAAAATATCGGGGACACATCATTATTCCATGTTATTTTAGGGTCGGCGCAACACGTTGTTTTTCTTCAATCGGACAAAAGCGTACGGACAGACGGACCAATAGCTTACCGGAAAAAATGTGATGCATTTTTGGCGATACGCTATTGGTCCGTCGTTCTCAAAATACTGTCGCACACAAAAGTTTTTACATAACAATTGAGAAAAATGATTTATGACGTAAATTGTTTTTTGAAGAGAGAGGCTGATGATAATATTATTGATAATTTAAAACAATGCATCGAACGGGCGCAGAGGCAACAAAATGTTGCGAGTCTACAGTAAGAAGCATTGTGTTTTTAATTGAACATATTTACAACACACACACACACACACACAATAAATTATATACTTTTTTATTGTTGATTTGTGTCTGTAGTAAATCTAAATTGAACTTACACCTTACTATTGTATCGAGTCTGGTTCTTCTAACCAACATAACTGACAGATGTGTTGCTGGGGAGTTTGTTCCGTCACTTCTTCTTTCCAGCTAAAACACTAGGAAGTGCCGAAGGGTGGGCGTTTTGGGGGACTGTCTCTTGTAAATAAGTAAAGTAAAGTAAATTTTGACGTTCAAAAAGTGCTGATTATCAGGCTCATTTGAATAAATGACTTTTGATTTTGTTTTTTTAATATCCCGTTTTTTAATATCCCGTTTTTTAATATCCCGTTTTTTAATATCCCGTTTTTTAATATCCCGTTTTTTAATATCCCGTTTTTTAATATCCCGTTTTTTTTTATAATGAAAAGGGTACTAACCATTTCAAATTAAAAACTGATAGCTAATAAAACTATCTGTGAGAGCAATTTGAATTTGCCCTTTACTTCAATTTGTTACAATAAAGAAGATATATCTAAGAAGATTAGTGACAAAAATTGAAAAGAGTATGCTAAGGTGGTTCGGTCATGTAGAGAGGATGAATGAAAGTCGATTAACAATAGTACATTATGATATAAGTGCGGTAAGTTGAAAATTACAGCCGAGGCGATATTGCTTGCCCGAGCCGTAGGCGAGGGCTAAAAGAAAGCAGAGGCTGTAATTATCAAAGCGCACATTTTATCTCCCAAAGTTAATTTTGTTCATAAAATGTTGACCACTTAACTGAAATAAAAACTCTTTGCTAAGATTTAAAAAAGTAGGTACCGTTCGTTTTGACAGAGCATCTTCCTAAACCGTGCGATTTACATTACATTACCGCACAAGTACGTAATGAGATACATTACGATATTGAAATTGGTGAAATAAGAGACCCTTTACGAGCAAATGTGTTATAAAAGGTATTTACAAGACAGATGTGAGTAGCAAGGGGACGCCCTATAAAGACATACACTGATCTTATTGGTGACCTTCTTCAGAAAGGACAGGTGCGTAGTACTCGTGACCGGCGTGCGTGTATGACCAGATGTATGAATGTGAACGAGGCAAAAGAGTATGCAAGGATCGTAGCAGATGGCGTTCTGTGGTTTCTGCCTACGCCTATGGGACAAGGGAGTGAGTTTATGTATGTATGTATGTAAGATATATCTGTGCTCCTTACCTGTTGATGCGCCAAACTAGCCAGCAACGCACGTCGTCGCTCTGCGGCGGCGTGACGCACACCGTCGCGACGTTGTAACACAGCGGCGCGACGGGCTGCGATACTGAGGGAATGATATACTGTTAATATTGTGTGTCCTTCACGGGTTCGTGGCTATGTTACTACAACCGCTCGGGTCTATCTTTAGGTTAAGCCCCGCTTGCCTAGGTTGGTCTGTGGATGGGTGACCGCCTACTACATACCGAGTTTCCTCCTCGGAAAGTACGTTAAGCTGTTGATCCCGGCTGCCATGTATAGATTTTTGGCACTCGTTACAGGTAGTCAGTGACTTGAAAGTCTGACATCCAGTCTTACCAAAGGGTATCGTATTACCCAGTATTAATTGGGTTGTGGAGGTCAGATCAAATCGGCAGTCGATACATGCAAAATACTGGTAGTCAGACTGGAAGCTGACCCCAACATAGTTGTAAAAGGCTAGGCAGATGATATTATAAAGCTGAAGATTTATTTGGTTGAACGCGCTTAAAAATTGCTAATCTTAGTAACTAGTGGTTGAAATTGGATATTTTTGTTTTGAATAGTCCATTTATTGAGAAAAGTCTATACAGGGTGTAAATTAACCCTTCACACATACGTCAACCAAGCATTCTGTACATCAAACTAAACGACTTTTTTTTTTGGAGTCAAAAATCATATTTTACTGTAAAACTCAATGTAGCACACTTAAAACATTGTGCTAGTGGGTGCTTTGAATAGTAAACGGGTCATGTAGGTAATTTAAGTAATTTTATAACCTGAAAAACTAGAATTTACAAAAACAGCTGTGCAAAATTCGGAACTTTGACCCCCAATTTCTCCGTAACTAGGGGGTTCCCAGGTATAGAACTAAAAAAATATCGCAGTGGTGAGGAGTACAAGTGCCCTTCGTTTGCGTTAAGGGAACTTTTACCCCCTTTATAACATCACGCTACGACCAAAAATAGCGGATTATAAATTAAAAATGCTTCTTAGTCATTATTCCATGCAAAAGGCAGTGTAACAATAAATACTCACTGTTCTGCGGCATAATGCGGGATCTTCTCCAGCACCTCAGCTCTCTGCACGAAAGCGGCTAGTCGCTCGTCCTGTGCCGCTAACCGAGCCTCCAGCTCCTCGTGGCGCTTGATTAGGGCTTCGGCCTCGTCTACTGATTGCTGTGGAGGGGGATGTGATGTTAGTTAAATCCTAAGAGAAGGGTGATGTTGGTTATCTGTTTATCAACCTAAATCATATGTTTAAAAAAATACTGTTCAATCCAAAAGGGGCGTATAAGTAAACCAAAGACTTTGCCAAATGAAATTCAATACATGGAACTGAACGTAAATGTTTTTTTTTTAAATAGTGATTTTCGAGCACAAATTCAACCATTTCTCTAAAATCTTTGAAACTTTTAAAACATGACAACACCATCATTGGCATTAGTTTATGTTCAATCGTTGATTGTTTCTGATCGTATTTGTTCAATACGTTTATTTTTAGTAAATTTTATAAAAGGCGATTTTTTTTTAACTTATGACTGAACGCTGACCCCTAAAATACAGGTCCAGGCCTAATTTGGGGTTCGGGAGGCGCTCCGGGCATCGGGAGGCGCTCCCGGCGTCGGGGGCCACGTGACGGCTTCCGGCCACCGTAGACGCGGGCCTGTGGACGGTGAGTGATGGGCTAGCTCGCCGTCCCTCCGTCTTACGACGACAGCAGGCCGTGTCGACAGCGCGTTCGTGTTCAACGCGCGCCTCAAAGAGATGTCAGCAACATGGGAGGGGCCCGAAAGGGCCGACGCCCGTCGGGGCTGCGGGTTGTACACTAGTCACCGCGGCCTCGACATATAGGGCTAAGAAGGAACATGGGTGGTTTTTAGTCAGTAGTAGTCTGACACTGCCTTTCACTCTGCCCAAGAGCGGGAGGGGTTATTTGATGATTTCGCACCACCCCCCCAAAAAAAAAGGCTTAATTTGGGGGTTAGGATGTATTTTTAAAGTGTCAAATAAACATATATATATCGTTATTTTATTTCTTATGTTTTAACCAACTTCTAAAAAAGAAGGAGGTTCTCAAGTCGGTTGTTTATATTTTTGTTTGTACGGGCATAACTCCGTCGCTTGCTAACCGATTTGAAAAATTATCTTATACCGAGAAGCGACCGGTGTTGGGATGTAAGTTTCCTCATCCGACTAATATCCTATACTGATATTATATAAATGCGAAAGTTTGTGAGAATCTTCTACGCAAAAACTGCTGAACGTGTTTCGATAAAATTTGGTACACAGATAGTTTATAACCTGGATTAACACATAGGATAGTTTTTAACCCGATTTTATCAACCCTTGGGCTAATTTTTGAGTTGTTGCGGGCGAAGCCGCTGGCAACACCTAGTGTTATACATAAATACAATTTAATCTCGATACCGAATACCCTCCCAGATCGAATTGTTTTTATTTACTTATTTTATAGCTAAGAAGTGCATTAACGAGGAAAGTGGAAGGAAAGGGAAGGAAGGAAGGGGGGGGGGGGCTCTGCACAGGAGTGGGAAAGATTAAGCTAACTAAAAAAAAGGATAGGTTACTCTGTTGAATTGTGTCGCTCTAGTGACCAAACACGTGGGCCGATTTTGATGAATTTTAAGTCAATCAAAATTGGTCTTAATCTTGCAAGGACACAGATTACATTTTAGATATACCGTACCCCAAATTGCTTGTATTCCAGATAAGCCTCATGAGCTCCACTGGACGCGTCGATCTGATCACATTCACGGTTGAAACTCTGCAGTTGGACCAGCTGCTTCAAATATGCGTCTTTTTCTTGCCATTCTGTTGAGAGTAAAGGGTTGACAATGAATAATGTTAAATAATCGACCCCATAGTCAAACCATTGCAACGGTTTTGTGGGGCTTAGCTTATAAGTTACTAACCTTTTTACCCGACTGCGGCGAAGCCCAAAAGTGTTTGTGTTTGGCGTGTATGTATGTATGTATGTTTGTAAGTATGTATGTATGTATGTATGTCCGTTTCTTTGTTCCCTCATAACTCCTAAACGGATGAAGGAATTTGAATGAAATATACGTCGTTAGATTCGTCTTGATGGCGCGAGTGTCACTGGCTACATTAAAATTAAAAAACAAAGATAATTGCTGGTTTTGGGGGTCAAATCGTGGATTTGAAAAAAAAAAAAAAACAATTACCATCGAGTAGGGTATCAAAATGAAAGGTTTTAAAAGGAGATTACAAAAATATATGACACCTATATGTTTAAAATAAATTCAAAGTCACAAATTCAATTAACAAACACAAAAGTTAAATCATCTGCGAAGTATTTTACGCGACCAACGACAAACACTAATGAACTAAAAAGTTAGAAATAAAAAAAGTAGTTTAGTAACTAAAAAACCCGACTGAAAAGACTGAAAAAGGCGGGGTTCATTTGAATATTAAATTATGGAATGAAAATAGAATGGACCCCGCCTGCTTCCAAGTTTTGTTTAATTTAAGATGTGCTTGTTTTTTGATTTTCAGTCTTTTTAGTCGGGTTTTTTAGTTTCTTAACTACTTTTTTGGAATAAAGATAAATAAATAAAAAATTGAGATATTGAAAGACAGCATCAAAAGTGTCGACCACCAGAAAAGTCCCAAGAATGAAACTCGAGGTAGTCTCAGAGAATCGATTTGAAATATTCTTTATATTTGTTAAAGGATATACTTTCTGATTGGACCCATTTTTCTGATTGGTTCATGATTTGAATGAAAAAATGATGCATGACAAGAATTAATGCAATAAAACTTTTGGAAAATAAACCACAGATTTCCAAAACCGCACTCTAGAGATGTTTAATGATTACTTTATCCATCACATAATAAAGATTTTTACAGTTTAGTGAATCTCTGTAAGTCAAATCTTTACTAAGTAACGGCTTCAGTAATCAATTAATAATACCCCCTACCCACCCCCCAATCCCCCCACCCTTCCGTGCGGGCCCCGGGCCCGGGTTCCGGGGCGGGGGACGTCAATATCATAATATCTCTGAGTGCGGCTACTCAGAGATATTTAGTGATTACTTAAGTCGAGTAATACTCGTAAGTCTATGAAACAAACGTAGTCAATGACTTCCAAGAATTAAGTTATTTACTGTGGTACTCACATATATTTAATGATTACTTAAGCCGTCACTTAGTAAAGGTTTGACATATTTTTGCATGACAAATCTGTCAAAACCATTACTAAGTTATTGCTTAAGTAATCATTAAAGCTCTCTGTGTGCGGCAGTTAGACTTATTTTTGTGTATTTTGAAAGTCAATTGTTTTTTATGCAAATTTGGTGCTTTGTTCGGATAGATTATCGTTTACTAGTGACCCGCCCCGGCTTCGCACGGGTGCAAAAAAGATACTAAAACCTTCCTCTTGAATCACTCTATCTATTAAATAAAACCGCATCAACATCCGTTGCGTAGTTTTAAAGATTTAAGCATACAAAGGGATATAGTGACAGAGAAAGCGACTTTGTTTTATATTATGTAGTAATTCAACATTGTCCAATCGAATTAGAGTATCTAACACCCGATAAAGACTCATAATTTCGACAGTTTAACCACCGGGGATGTAACTCAGTGGTAGAGTGTCTGCTTCGCATGCTGAAAGTCCTGGGTTCAAATCCCAGCATCTCCATATAGTTCTTTTTGTATTTCTGTTTTTTAAATGACTTTAACCAATATAAATTAATTTTTAAATGTCGATTTTTATTCAAAATACACCAAAAAAAAATCTAAAGCAATTTTATACAAGAAAGACATGTGCTCCAGAGCCGTTTAATAAAGTGCTACCTACAGGCACTTTTAAGAACAGAATAAAAAAGGGATTATTTAATAGATGATAATCATACCAACACGCCTGTGATCCCCGAAGGGTTAGGCAGAGGTCAACCTAATTGAACACCAATATGTTTTAAGTTCGATTTAATAGGGAGGACGTTATTTTTAACAACCAGACATAAATCCAGATCCCATGGCTGCTAATGAATAAGATCTTGTTCATGGATGTATGGAATCCCGTACCAAACTGTGTCAACATAAAACTTTGTTTTTTATTGTCTACTTTTATCATATTAACTTCTACAAAAGTTCTTTTTGTAAACTCATTCAGAGAGTCATTTTATAAAATCGAAAATAACCTCAAAACCAGGCAAGTAGGTATTGTAGGGAAACCTCTACGTTGCGAAGTCAGTCGAACTGCCAAAATCAACTGACAGATCTAACAGAACGGCTTTTGAACTGGTTGTGTGAACGCCATGTATAGGGAGTAAAGCAATATTCATACTTTATGTCCCCATTCAAAAATCAAATCCCAGCGGCATAATGTCGTAAAAAATTATGAAAATAATTACTATAACATTTTGATCTTGAAACTCGAGAATTCTTGGTACGAGTTTCGGTCATTGTATTTTGTGATGGAAAAACCCAACATTAATTTATTATTTAAAATGAATTGAGTCTTTAACTAAACATTTCAATCCAATTTTAATAATGTATATAATTGTAATAATGTATTCTGCATCTGATATTCTTTACTTTTTATTTATTTAAAATGTAATGTTCAACACAATGTAAATTATTAATGAATAATATTGAAAAAACACCAAGACCTCTTTTCGGCAGTCATCCTGCCCTACTCAGAGATATTTAATGATTACTTAAGCCGTCACTTAGTAAAGGTTTGACATATTTTTGTATGACAAAACTGTCAAAACCATTAATAAGTGATGGCCTAAGTAATCATTTAAGCTCTCTGAGTGCGGCAGTTAGATCATTAAAGGAAGTAACGATGGAATTATTTGCTCTTTCGTATTTGAATCATAAATTGGCAACGATAAGCAATATATCTCTTTGTCTTCACTAATATTATAAAGAGGAAAGATTTGCATTTTTGTGTGTGTATGTATGTTTGTCACACTAATATTATAAAGGCGAAAGTTTGTGAGTGAGTGTGTATGTTAGTTACTTTTTCACCTCTAAACGGCTGGAGCGATTTTAATCAAATTTGGTATGGAGTTAGCCGACACCTTGGATTAACACATAGGACAGTTTTTATCCCGATTTTATCTTCCCGTGGGATAACTTTCGAGTTGTAGCGGACCAAGCCGCTGGCAAGAGCTAGTTATGAATAACCTCAAAAACTACTGCGCCGATTTCTAAAATTCTCTCACCATTGAAAAGCTACATTCACCCTGAGTAGCATAGGCTTATCCCTGTATTCTCACGGGAACGGAAACTACCATCCCACTGCAGGGCCTTTGCCCTGCAGTGGGATGACACAGGCTAACAGTATCAGTATCTCTCTTAAGGTGGAAGCTCACATCTGGCCCGCGAAATTCTAATTTTCTTACGTTTTTGGCAATTCGCAGGCCAGTGCTTGGTTGTATGTTTATGAAAATTTGATTTGCGACTGTAAGACGTATGAAGTTACCGAATTATAACCATCAAAATTATCAATACAACCCTCCAAGTTCATTTTCATGTCAAGATTGATTTTTGCATGTAAAAGTCATTCTTTAGTAATTTAGTCGTCGTTCTTTAGTAGTTAGTAATTTTGATGGTTATAATTCGGTAACTTCATACGTCTTACAGTCGCAAATCAAATTTTCATAAACATACAACCAAGCACTGGCCTGCAAATTGCCAAAAACGTAAGAAAATTAGAATTTCGCGGGCCAGATGTGAGCTTCCACCTTAAAGTGTTTTTTTTATTCAATCCTTTTTACGTTAGTTTGCCATTCAAAAGTCACATTTTCTTTAAAATGTCTCATTTAGAATATAAAAATTGATAACTTATCAATAGTGTACCTTTAGCGACTGCGTTATGGTCGTTCTCCAGACTCTTGATCTTATCAGCCACATCCGTCAGTGCTGGATTGTTAGCCAACAGCTGCTTGCCTAGCCCGATGACTTCCTTGTACCTGACGAGTAGACAGAAATCAAAGTTTGAAAAACCGTAGTTTTTTAAAGTGTGTGCTCCCGCTCTCTGGCGAACGCTCTAAGGTAAGATTTACGCTTTGACGAGAAAGTGTTTCAATACATTGCCACTTGCAGGTAATCTCCCACCTGCAGGGCGTATCTTTTAAATGACATTGGCTAACCTATAGTGCCTTTCAATTACTGTCAAATGGTTCCATTTTGTACTAAACCATAACCAATTTAACAGTTAATCCATAGACAATATGATAGCCACTGTCATTTTAAAGATACGCAATAGCCCTTGCAAGGCTATTGCGTATCTTTTAAATGACAGTGGCTAACCTATAGTGCCTTTCAATTTTGTACTAAACCATAACCAATTTGACTGTTAATCCATAGACAATATGATAGCCACTGTCATTTAAAAGTCATTTAAAAGATACGCAATAGCCCTGCTGGACAGGAGTTGCCATGGCTGACCTGTAAGTCTTTTAATAGACTCTGGACACAGGTTGGCCTTAGCAAGGAAAATCTGTTCCGGTGGAGATTCATTAATGACTCTGTACTGGACACATAATTGTGATACTTGATACCGTGTCTTGTTGCTTGCACATAACAGGAGCTGATGAACGCTACCGAAAGTGTCAAACTCGTCGCCAAATGGGCTGACTCAATCCCAATTAATGTGCAATCGACTGTATTTACAACACTTCCCAAGGTTTTTATACGGCTAAGAAATGGCCGTCCTTCAGTTTTCGTACAGGTATAATGTCACTATTTGCGTTGATAGTCAATCAGGACATACGATTTTATAAGAATAAAAAACATAAATAATACTGACTCGTCATCATGTGCCTTGATATCATCCATGAGCTCTTGATGCTGTTTGTGTAGTGCTTCCGCCGTCGCCACGTCTTTGGCGCTCGCCTCCTGGGTCAATTGCTCGCGAACTTTCTGGTGATAAGAGATAATAGATAAGCAAGATAGTTACACACACAATTAATAAAACAGGAGATCTTTTGAAAACCAGTCGTACCCCACTGCTGAGAAAATGGAGTGGACAGGGGACACAAGAAAAAAATGGCCGTCATGGTCACGCCAGAAAAACGTTAGAGCATTTTCTTTACTGATCGAAAACAAAACAGTAATAGTTGCCAAATGGGTGCGATAAATAGGTCCCGTTCAGCAAAAATGCCTCACAAAAAAAAAGTAGTTAAAAAAATAAAAAAACTGGCTGAAAAGCAAAAAACAAGCACATTTTAAGTTAAACAAAACTTGGAAACAGGCGGGGTCCATTCTATTTTCTTTCATTTCATAATTTAATATTCAAATGAACCCCGCCTGCTTCCAAGTTTTGTTTAATTTAAAATGTAAATTTAAAACTTTTTAGTTCTTTTGTGTTTGTTCTTTCGTTTGTCGTGTAAACTACTTCGCAGATAAATTAACTTTTGTGTTTGTTTATAGAATTTGTGCCTTGAATTTATTTTAAACATATAGGTGTCATATATTTTTGTAATCTCCTTCTAAAACCCTTCATTTTGATACCTACTCGATGGTAATGGATTTTTTTATTTTTTCAAATCCACGATTTGGCCCAGACCTATAAAACCAGCAATTTTTCTTTGTTTTAATGTAGCCAGTGACACTCGCGCCATCAAGACGAATCTAACGACGTATATTTCATTTAAATCCCTTCATCCGTTTATGAGTTTTGAGGGAACAAAGAAACGGACATACATACACGTCAAACACATAACCCTC
The DNA here is from genome assembly GCA_932274075.1 of Diarsia rubi. Classification (NCBI taxonomy): domain Eukaryota; kingdom Metazoa; phylum Arthropoda; class Insecta; order Lepidoptera; family Noctuidae; genus Diarsia; species Diarsia rubi. The sequence goes on from OW026441.1 coordinate 1,364,194, forward strand.
CTTTTGGGCTTTGCCGCAGTCGGGTAATAATGCTTGTCGTTGGTTTTCAACTGGACCTGAAGTTGATAACCTAGATGCACGTCTTCTCTACCACAAATTCCTCGGAATCTGGAAATATCAGGAGCATAAACCTGGACTAAGGAAAAATGTAATGGGCCGCGGAATGTACACTAGTTATCGCGGCCTCGACATAGAGGGCTAAGAAGGAACATGGGTAGTTTTAGTCAGTAGAAGTCTGACACTCCCTTTCGCTCTGCCCAAAAGCGGAAGGGGTTAATTGACGATTCCCCCCCCCAAATCCCCAGCCAGGATTAATAAACTAGGGAAATTAGCTGGCAAAACTGTCGCTGTACAAACCTGCATCCAGTGCGTCAATGTAGTAGAACTCCTGCCGAAGATCTGGTGTCCCACAGCTGACTCCAACCGACTCCTTCTTTCCGCTGCCTGAGCCTGGCATCTCTCCCACATTTGTTGGATCTCCTTCTGGCGACCTTCGACGTTGCCTCTCTCGTTCGGGTATTGAGATTTCACCCTGGGGGTGACAATTGAATAATAGGATATTTCACCAAAAAAATCTAATTACGTAGTCCGTCAGATAGATTTCCTAAAAATAATGGACACGTATTTTTTTTTTTGTTTACGTAAACAAAACATGAAGACGATACAGTGCTTCGAAAAGTCGTGTGACGTCACTAGGTTAGCACTAGTTTACCCACAAAGTGATGTCACAAGCCCCCAATCATGATCTTTGACATGTTTTTCACGCCCCCCCTTCGACACTTTCGAAAACAATAGGAAGTGTCGAAGGGGGGGGCGTTTTGGGGGACTGTCTCTTGTAAATAAGTAAAGTAAAGTAAATTTAGACGTTCGAAAAGTGCTGATTATCAGTCTAGTTTGAATAAATGAGTTTTGATTTTGATTTTGTTTTGCTTTCGACAATTTTTATAAATTTGATAAAACAAAAAACACTTAAGTATCCAATAGTTTTTCGATAATCTAACAGACGGACTAATTAATTTTTTTTGGTGAAATACTCTATTCGTTAACTTTAAAAAACGGTCAAAACGTATGAAAACTAATTTAAAAATATTTATGAAATGTTCAGAATGATGAAGGTACTAAATAAATGGTACTCGTTTATGCGTGGGTTACTTCCTCTCTGTTTAGTAATTGTGAAAAAGTAAAAATCCTTATCTACACTAATATTATTAAGAGGAAAGATTTGTTTGTTTGTTACGAATAAGCTCCGAAACTACCGGTACGATTTAAAAAAATCTTTTACCGTTGGTAAGCTACACTATCCCCGGGTGACATAGGCTACTTTTTATCCCTGTATTCCAACGGGAACGGGAACTACGCGGGTGAAACCGCGTGACGTCCGCTAGTGATTAATATTTTGTTTGTTGGAATAGCAAGCTACAAATGAATAAATGACTTATGACTTAAATGGCTACGGTAACCAACACCTGTTAAAAAAAGGCAAAGATGGAGGACATTTCATTTTTCCTTCGGTCTCTCTTTTTTATTGAAAATTCTAGTTTAAGGTGAAGGCGACGAAGTAGCCCGCGACATTCGAATTTCTTTACGTTTTTTGCAATTTCCCGGTCAGTGCCAAGTCGTATGTTAAATAAAATGGGATTCGCGGCAGTAAAAATAAGGGATCGGACAAAAAAAAACTAATTAGTCCGTCAGATAGATTTCCAAAAAATAATGGACACGTATTTTTTCTTTTTTCACATAAACAAGAAATGAAGACGATACAGTGCTTTGAAAACTCGTGAACTCTTCGAAAACGTCACAGATTAGTAATTTGACAACAAATAACGTCTCAACCGGACTCATGATTTTGACACGTCTTTTCTTCGTCAATTTTTTTTTAAAATTTGGTAAAACAAAACCCACGTATCCAATATTTTTCGATAATCTAACTGACGGACTAATTAGAATCATATTTTTTTGACCCAGTCCGATCCCCTACTGTCTATTTACCGAATCCCATTTTATTTAACACACGAATTGACACTGACCGGGAAATTGCAAAAAACGTAAGGAAATTCGAATATCGCGGGCTACCTCGTAACCTTCACCTTAAATGAACTAAGTCCTAGTTAGCTAAAAGACTGGTGTTTTGTAAGTTCTTACACATCAAAGTAGCAACTAATCTAGCATTTAAAAACATGTGCGAATGTCTTACTCTCCACTTCCGTATCGTTCAATAAGGCTGCATGAAAAGGTAAAACAGTTTAATGTTTAATTTAAAATTATTTGTTGTCGTTTGATTTGTCGCTACGTAACTTAGGTGAAGTTCTTTGTTTACATATAATATTCATTATAGGTTCTCGTAGCGTGGAGTATACATATATATAAAGTAAATAAATAAAACCGGCTAAGTGCGAGTGGGACTCGCGCATAAAGGGTTCCGTACCGCCGTAGTAGCGGAGTCGCCTTTTAAATTTAATATTTCTTGTTATAGCGGCAACAAAAATACATGATCTTTGAAAATTTCAACTGGCTAGCGTTCACGGTTCATGGGACACAGCCTTGTGACTGACCGAAAGACGCAAAAAACGGGACCTTATTACTAAACTAAGACTAGTTTAGTAATAAGGTCCCGTTTTTACCCTATGGATACGGAATCCTAAAAACAGCTTTACAGTTATCTATACAGTTCAAAATAATAACAAAATAAATACTCACGAGTCAGCCAACAAACTAATAGTATTAACTTTCTCCCGCACTGGTTCCAACTCTCGCTCCAATTGCGCATGTCTCCTCTGCAGTGCCCGCACTGTGCGAAGGTCTGATGCTGGAGCGGAACTGGCAGCGAGCTGGTTTTCCTTCTCAGCCATCCAGTCTAGAGCCTCGTCACAGGTGCGGCTGAATAGTTCCACGCTAAAGAAGGAGAGAAAAGCGATTCGTTCATTCCACCATAGTTTATTTTTTGGTTGTTGGATAGTATGTGTAATTTTGAACAAATCTCAAACGCATTTGTGAAATACCATGTTATAAAGAAAGCTCTTGAAGTTTTCTTTCCAAGAAAAATAAGCGAAATTATAGTTTTAGTTTACAAGATGATTTTTTACTCGCCGTCCAAATTCTTTCCAGGCTTTAGGTATCATTCACTAACACCATTTTTGAAAAAAAATCGATACGTAAAATCTCCATATTAAATCATTTTATCGAAAGAATTATCCGCTCTCCGTGAAACGTTAAAACTTCGTGATGTGATATCTTAATATGTATTTTTGTATTGAGTGATACTAAACAACAAAACAACACCTATTCAATGATTTTCGCGAAAGATTTATATATCAGAATTAGGACGGTGACTTAAAAATCATCTTGTATTTCGAACTTCAGGTTAAGTTTATCCTATGAATTTGCAAAATTATTGAACATACAGGGTGTAATTTAACCCTTCACACATACGACAACCAAGCATTCTGTACATCAAACTAAGTACCCCTACGCAAAAATATTTGCTGGGGAACGATTTTTTATTTTTGGTCAAAAATCACATTTTACGGTGAAACTCAATGTAGCACTGTAAAAACATTGTGCTAGTAGATGCTTTAAATAGTTCATGGAGGTAATGAAAAAATAGTATTTACAAAAACGGCTGTGCAAAATTTCGAACTTTGACCCCCAATATCTCCGTAACTAGGGAGTTCCCAGGTATGGTCTAGAACAAAAAAATGATCACAGTGGTGGGGAGAACGAGTGCCCTTCGTTTGCGTTAAGGGTAATTTTACACCCTTTAAATTTCAGAAGAACATGAAACGTGTTTGTAGGGAACTTTCAGCTGCTTCAATCTCAGCAAGCGAGCCCACTGCTCTCAGCAGATGCTTTAGCAGTCTGTCGGTGTTTAGCAGCTACCAGTTCTTACAGCATGAATGTATATGGGTTGCTAGCCAAAAACCCCAAATTGCTACATCTGTTCCATCTTAATATCGACCTAAATGCCCAGTTCTTACTCTTCAGCTCCTTAAAAACTGAGGATTGGACCTTCTGACCCAAACACGGAAAAAAAAAACAAAATCCCATATCCCAACCACTGTCCCAGTTCACTAGCTACCTTAATCCCCAAACACGACTTCAGAACTCCTCAATAACCTAGGGTTCCTTACCTCGAAGAACCTGCCAATCTCTTTTACTTCTGTTGCTTCAGTCTCAGCAGGCGATACCATTGTTGTCTCCTGGCCTACCTTAGCGGCCTGACCGTGTTCAGCTACCAGCTCTTATGACATGGAGGAATATGGGTTTCTAGCTAAAAAACCCTTGTTCCTACCTATGATCCATCTTTCTACCTACCTAAGTTCCCGGTTCTTACTCTTCAGCTTCTTAAAAACCGAGGGTTAGACAACAAACATGGAGTACTGACCCAAAATCCCATATTCCTACCAGTGCTCCATCTTACCAGCTACCTAAATCCCCAACTTCCACTCCTGAACTCCTCAAAAACCCAGGGTTCCTTACCTCGAAGCACCTTCCAAGCTCTTCTCCTTCTGTTGCTTCAGTCTTAGCAAGCGGTCCCACTGCTGTCTCAGCTGCTGTCTCCTGGCCGTTGCCTTAGCAGCTTGACCGTGTTTAGCAGCTACCAGCTCTTCAGCAGCAGCATCGATGTGTTCCAGGCGTTTGGACGCTGCTGATAGGTCGGTGACGAATTTCTGGAGGGAGAAAGAATTTTTGGGTGATTATACAGATATTTATTGAGAGTCGTCGAAACTAGTCGTTGGTTCTGTCCAGGTCGCCCCGCCATCTCCTGCGAGGTCTACCGCGTCACTTTCTGGTTGTGTCAGGGGGTCTAAAATGGCTACTTTAGCAGATCATAATAGGATCATAATATGAATTGCGTAAAAATTCGTAAAATGTACCATAAATAATAGTAACTGCACCTGGGACCATTTTACGAATTTTAACGCAATTCATATTATGATCCTATTAAGATCTGCTAAAGTGGCCATTTTAGACTCCCAGACTCCCAGGGCTCCACAACGTGGTTACCTTTTTTTTTTTTTTTAATTTCCACAAAGGATTAACGCAAAAATTGTAACGATACCACAAATATCGAAATTGGTTTGGGCGTTCTTTTGGTGGATTAAAAATACACAAACACACATATAGTCACCTGCAAAATTGCATGGATACTAGTTCACGTTAGGTGGCGTCATTTCTCGCTTCACACGATTTTAGTTCTGAATTGTCCATGTATTTTTGCAGGACTGTACATGAACCGGTACGGTTGGAGCAGTGGCTAGGTGATTGGACTACTGCGCTGCGTGTCGCGGGTTTGATCCCCGCACGGAACAAATATTTGTATGGCCTACAGATAGTTGTTCCGGGTCTGGGTATTTGTGTATGTGAGTTTTAATGTTTGTGAACGCACCCACGATACAGGAGAAATTTCTTGAGTGGAACAACGTTTTTTTTAAAAAAAACCCTTAAAAAATAACCACTCCTTTATCGGGCAAAATACAGAAAAAAAAAAACAAAACACATACAATACAGAATATGCGAATACAGATTGTTTCCGTCTGCAGAATAACGCTTACTACTAAAATTTAACTTCGTATTACCAGATTAGAACGTGACCTGGATTGGTGGTATGCTTCATTTGCAAAATAATGCTATGTCTCTCAGAAGTTAGATAAATAAAGTAATTTTCTTATGTTAAATAGAACTATTACAAACACATAACCCTCCTTTTGGGCTTCGCCGCAGTCGGGTAAAAATTATTATGTACTTAATATAACTAAGTTATTAAATAGTGGTTTGTTTAAGGAATATTAGATAATATTTATGTATAAGCACTCGAATGAGTTACCTGAGATACAGGTTTATTCCTAGTTTAGGTAGATCCTAATATACTGTATGCCTATAGATTTTAAGGCCTTAATGTAAATATTTTGTAATTCAATTGTTTCAATTAACAATTTCAATTTCAATTAAACCTTACCTCATACTTCCTCTTGGCATTCTCCACACTATCGTCTGCGTCATCAGATCTCAACATCTTCTCCTTGTCTTTGATCCACTTGTCGAAGTCATCGCATTCAGCGAAGAAGCTGTACAGCTTGATAGCGTCTTCTAGTTGAGCGCGACGCGCGGCTGACAAGGTTAGTAGTTCATCTGTAAATAAATAGACATGGTTTATTGTCTAGCAGTAAGTTGTTTGACGGCACGGTTGGCGCAGTGGCTCAAGCAATGGACTGCTGCGCTGCGTGTCGCGGGTTCGATTCACGGAACAAATATTTGTATGACCTACAGATAGTTGTTCCGGGTCTGGGTATTTGTGTATGTGGGTTTAAATGTCTGTGAACGCACCCACGATACAGGAGAAATTCCTAGAGTGGGGCAACGTTTTTTTAAAAAAAAACAGTCGTCAAAAGACGTCCACTGCTGGACATGAGCCTTCCCAAGTGTCCTTGCAACCTTCACCAGGTTATCGGTCCACCTAGTGAGAAGAATTCTAACGCAACGTCTACCGGTTCGCGGTCCACAACTTTTCGGGCGCCATCAGTCTTTCATTCTGCGAGCAATGTATCCTGCCCATTGCCACTTATTTTTTGCAGTTCTAACGGTAAGTAGGTACATAATATCAGTGGATGGGTAGGTGATCTCCGATTATATCTCTTTTTTGCGATGGAAAATCATCAAATGACTCGAAATGAGTTGAAAAAGGTACATGATGGTCATTGGCCCGAAAATCCGACAGCTGTATAACATAGGCAGTATACTTGTATACTAGTATACAAGAATACTATAAAGAATACAAGTATACTATATAGTAGTATACTTGTATTCAGTTTCATCCGGTTCGACTGGAAGCTGACCCCAACACAGTTGGGTGCAAGCAAATGAATGAAAGAGACAAAGAAAACATTTTTTCATTACTCATACTCTGAAAGTAGGTCATAACATGCCTACGGAGCGGGTTGAAAGTACTACTTTTCAGCCCTAGGGAGAATCGCTTTTAACTGACAGCTGTCAAATTATAAAAAAAAAACTTTGTCTATTTTCACATGTTTATTGAACCATGTTCCAACTTTTTATGCAGCCACTCGATTACAGCGCGATTTAAAATTAAAATAACATTAAGTTCTTAAGAATAAAATTATATTATGACTAAATAAATAATTTTCGTCCCTTGGATAACAATGTACTATTATTTAGCGCATGCCACAAGAACACACAACAAACATTCACACTAATATTATAAAGGCGAAAGTTTGTGTGTATGTTTGTTACTCTTTCACGCTAAAACTACTGAACGGATTTGAATAAAATTTGGTACACAGAACCCTATTAATACATAGGATAGTTTTTATCCCGATTTTATCTTCCCGTGGGATAGTTTTCGAGTTATAACGGGCGAAGCTGCTGGCAACAGCTAGAAAAAAAATAAAAAGAAACTAAAAAAGCAATGATAACTAACAGCTGATGATCAATGACGTATTATAATATAGACACGTCATGAACTAACATGGCGGCGCTTCAAAACGCCGAAAATACTATGTAACTACTTTTACGCGTAAAGAAAGGGAAAGAAAATATGACACCGTACAGCGGGATGCCTGTTGATGCCTGTTGTCTTTATGTTTCGCGCAGGTTTACACACACGATTTAAATTAAAAACAAACGTAGCGTCGCGCGAGAGGTTGGTGCGTAACTAAGCGCGATGTGGTCAATTGGCTTCATTTCATGTTGTCAGTTTTGAGGGCGGACAACGTATCTATAGTTTTAATATAAAATATCATTGCTGATGATGATGTTTATAATCTCACTTACCATAATCCTTCTGTATGCTGCTCATCCGAGTATCAACACTATCAGTCCGAACTGCGGGCAGAGTGGCGCGACTGGTGCGTCTGGCCTGACTCGGCTTGTTCCGTTTGACCGGCACCACTTGCTTCACCAACACGGTCTTCTTTACTCTTTGGACTGTGCGCACCTTTTCTGGGCGACGGACTTGCACCTGGAGAAAAATTTGTTTAGTTACGGGTTCAAGAGATGGACATCGAAAGTTACTACATGGGAAGGTCCACAAGGCAAGCGGCGCGTCGGTCGACCGTACGCACGCTGGGAGGACGACATTAGTAAAGTCGCTGGACCGCACTGGATTTATGTCACCAGAGACAGAGATAAATGGAAATCTTTGGAGGAGGCCTTCACCTGAGAGGGGTCCATGCATGGGCCGCGGGTTGTACACTAGTTATCGCGGCCTCGACATAGAGGGCGAAGAAGGAACATGGGTGGTTTCTAGTCAGTAGAAGTCTGACACTCCCTTTCGCTCTGCCCAAGAGCGGGAGGGGTTATTCGATGATTTTCCACCCGCCAAAAAAAACAAAAAAGAGGGTACCATGCATGTAAAAATTCTAAATAATAATGAAGAAAAAAATATATAAATAAATAATAGTGTGTAGTATAGTGAATTTACGATGTTTGTGATTACAGCAATTTTTCTATTAGATAGGTACATAATTTATAACTGAATTGATAATAATCAATACAAGCATGTGATTTAAAATTCTAATATTGTAAAATTATTTTGTAATTGCTTGGAATAAAAGGCTTTTTTATTTTTATTTATACGGGTTCAAAATAATGGTATATACGTGTAGAAAAAGAAACATAACGAAACATGTCATGGCTTCATGTCATGGTTCGTGAAAACGGTAATGAATCTAGCAGGTGAAAATGACTTTTAAAAGTTGCTGAGGGTAGATAAGTTATGTACTTTTTTATTTTTACATTGTTTATAATTATATATTTTTTTATTATTGATTTATGTCTGTAGTAAATCTAAATTGAACTTACACCTTACTATTGTATCGAGTCTGGTTCTTCTAACCAACATAACAGACAGATGTGTTGCTGGGGAGTTTGTTCCGTCACTTCTTCTTTCCAGCTAAAACATAAGGAAGTGCCGAAGGGGGGTGTTTTGGGGGACTGTCTCTTGTAAATGAGTAGAGTAAAGTAAATTTTGACGTTCGAAACGTGCTGATTATCAGCCTAGTTTGAATAAATGAATAACGACACGACGCCACCTGCTACGATTTATACATACTACTTTCGCCTCGTCCACATTTAAAGACCGACGTTTTATAAGTGCCCATGTAGGCCTATGTGAAATAAAAATATTTTGATTTTGATATTTTTGATTTTTTTGAAAAACACCAATAATAAAAAATCAGTACTTACAGGTACAACTCTAGGTTCAATCTCCCGAACATAGTTGGCAGGTACGAAGCCATCGGTGCGGTCAGCCTTGCGAACTGACCACCAGTCTGGGTTGGTCTTGTTGATCAGGAACATCACCTCTCCCTTCGCCATTGAGATGCCTTGACCGGTGAAGGCGTAAAGGGCTTTTACCTGAGAGTGGAAGGTGTGGATACATTTATATAAAACGGGATGTGCAAGTGGAACTCAGAAACGACTCTTTTTTATGGGGTAAAAATCACATTTTACGGTAAAACTCAATGTAGCACTCTTAAAACATTGTGCTAATAGATGCTTTGAATAGTAAACGGATCATGGAGGTAATTTAAGTAAAGTTATAACCGGAAAAACTAGTATTTACAAAAACAGCTGTGAAAAATTTTGAACTTTGACCCCTAATATCTCCGTAACTAGGGGGTTCCCAGGTATGGTGATAACCTCAAAACCAGGCAAGTAGGTGTAGGGAAACCTCTACGATGCGAAGTCATTCAAACTGTCAAAATCAAGTGACAGATCTACCAGAACGACTTTTGAACTGGTTGGTTGTGTGAACGCCATGTATAGGGAGTAAAACAATATTCATACTTTTATACTTTAAATTAAATTCCTTCTTCATAAATCAAATCCCAGCCGCCTAATGTCGTAAAAAATAATGAAAATAATTACTATAACATTTTGAAGTTGAAACTCGAGAATTCTTGGTACGAGTTTCGGTCATTGTCTTTTCAAAGTAGGTTTTTAATAAAAAATTGTTAGATATTACTCGTTTTTATCAAGTTATTGAAGAATAAAGAATAGCTAGAATCCTGAACATCAAATAATTAAAAATTCAGAAATGTTAAGTTACTTCTGTTGGTGACCGTACATCGATTGGAAACAAAGGATTACAGTCTGTAGACCGATATACATAAGCTTCAAACTCACTTGCGGCACACTCCTCTCCTCTGTAACAGTTCTATGCTCCAGCCTCTCTACAGGTTCTTCTTCCCAGACCTCAGTGGGCACCAGGCGAGACTCGTTCACCCACTCCTCTTCCTCTATGGCAGGAGTTGATTCTACCTCTGTTGGGAGCTGTTGAAGAGAAATGATTGGATTAGTTCACAACATAAGCACACTAATATTATAAAGGAAAGTTTGTGAGTGTGTGAGTGTGTATGTTTGTTACTTCTTCAAGTAAAAACTACTAAACGGATTTGTATGAAATTTGGGACACAGATAGTTTATAACCTGGATTAGCAGATAGGATAGTTTTTATCCTGATTTTTCTTCCCGTGGGATAATTTTCGAGTTGCAGCGGGTGAAGCCGCTGGCAATTATATATAATTTTTTAAATACAACTCTCGCGGTAATAGGTGATCGGACAAAAAAAAAACTAATTAGTCCGTTAGATAGATTCCCAAAAAATATTGAACACATATTTTTTTCTTTTTTTCACATAAACAAAAAATGAAAAGAATACAGTGGTTCAAAAACTCGTGAACTCCTCGAAAACGTCACATGTCAGTACATTTTTTACCTACAAATGCCGTCACAACCCCCCACTCATGATCTTTGAGGCGTTTTATCTCATTAAATTTGTATTAATTTGATAAAACAAAAAACACGTATCCAATATTTTTCGATAATCTAACTGACGGACTGATTAGAATCATATTTTTTTTAACCCAGTCCGATCCCCTATTACGGGCCATTTCGAACCGTTTCGTTGTACCCCGAAATCTTTAGGCTCAAACTAAAATCATTTTTGTGCAACAATAGATTTCTAGGGGTTTTCTTTGCTAGTTCAGTCCGTCATTACACTGACAAGACCGAACACTGTCGTTGGACCCCGAAAACTTTCGGACTCAATCTAAAAAGTCTTATTATATGCCACAAATTATTTCTAGGGGTAACTATTGCTAGTTTAGGGAATTCCTGAAATTCTTTTGAACACTTAAAACATATTTTGTGCGCGATTTTCTCCACATACCTGTAGGCAAGTGATTCCAGCAGCATTTAACCTCGCTGCATGAGCACTCAGGGTATCCAGTTCCGCGCTATAAGCCTTGATCTCCTCATGAGTAGCTCTGTGTCTCGCCAGTAAAGCGCCGGCAGATGGCGCGTCTCGGCCGCAGTCGTCGGTCGCCACGAGAGGGCGCTTCTCTTTCATCCAGGATTCCGACTCGTTTGCGTCGCCGTAGAACTGTTGGGGTGAAAAAATTAGATTAGGCAGGAAGAAAAGACAAGAATTTTACAATTCAGAATCATCCTAACAATTGAGAATTTTATGAATTAAAAATGAAGACGGTTAACAAAAATTAATGATCGTCTAAAGGAAGAATCAATTTATATGACACCTGTAAGATTCTGTTTTATTTTTTTGCGAGACAACGAAAGGTTCGAAGAGATTTCTAGTGCGATAAAGTGTTCAGTAGTGATTTGTGATTGTGTATAATAAGTGTTTTGCGAGTAATAAAGTTATTTCGCGTGTTCAATTGGTAGTGCTTTTATCAATCAATCCAGCTCGTAACAATAGCTATGCAGAACCCTTGTGAACAGTTTGTAGCACGGTTTTCATTACATGAAGAGTTAAATACCTGATGAGCCTCTGCAGCATCAGCCAGCTGCTTCTCTCTGGCTGCAGCCAGCTCTCTCAGTATCTGCCATTGCTTGTTCAGTGACGTGAGGCGACGTTCTATCTCCGCCGATTTTGGGTGCTTCGCGTCGATTAGGCTGTGGAGAAAGAGGTAGCATTATAATCTCCATTAGACGTTGACAAAGAAAAGGTAGAAACTATAAATAGTTACTGTAATCTTTAGAGAGAGTACTTATTAACTTTTAAGTTGTCTTTTTTGGATGGTCGGAAACCATGAAATGACTTGTCCCGCTCTGGGCGGAGCGGTAGGGAGTGTCAGACCATGTTCCTTCTTGGGCCTTCCGATCCAATTTTGCTATGTGGGGTAAAATCGACCCATCTCAGATGCAATGCGAGTATGGAGCCCTAACACAGGACATGTCAGTTATGACTTGAATGAATTAAACGACAGAGCTGTCCAGGGCGTCTAAAATGGCCAATTTAGCAATCATAATAGGAAAATAATATGAATAGGGGATCGGACTGAGTCGAAAAAATATGATTCTAATTAGTCCGTCAGTTAGATTATCGAAAAATGTTGGATACGTGTTTTATGTTTTATCAAATTAATCAAAATTGACGAAGATACGACGCGTCAAAGATCATGAGTAGGGTTTGAGACGTCATTTGTAGGTAAAAAAATTACTAAAATGTGACGTTTTCGAGGAGTTCACGAGTTTTCGAAGCATTGTATCGTCTTCATTTCTTGTTTAAGTGAAAAAAGAAAAAATACGTGTCCATTATTTTTTGAAGATCTATTTGACGGACTAATTAGTTTTTTTATGTCCGATCCCCTATTTTTACTGCCGCAAATCCCATTTTATTTAACATACGACTTGACACTGACCGGGAATTTGCAAAAAACGTAAGGAAATTCGAATTTATTCATTTGTAGCTTGCTATTTATTGAAACAAAAATGTATCATGTGACGTTTTCGAAGAGTTCACGTGATTTCGACGCACTGTATCGTCTTCATTTTCTGTTTATGTGAGAAAATTAATATTTTTTTGTCCGATCCCCTATTGCGTTAAAATTCGTAAAACGGACCATTCAGAATAAACTGCGTCTGTGACCATTTCACGAATTTCAGCGCAATTTATATTATTTCCTATTATGATCTGCTCAAGTGGCCATTTTAGACCCCCTGGTTGCTACGTACTGGTCGGACCAAACTTGAGTCATGGATTCGAGAAGACAAAGAACGAAATTTTGTAAAAATATAAGTGTAATTTTGTAAAATGCATGTGAAGTGGCAATGGGCAGGCCACATCGCTCGAAGAACCGACGACCGATGGGGAAGAAAGGTTCTCGAGTGGCGACCACGAACTAGAAGATGCAGCGTTGGTAGGCGTCCCACCAGGTGGACCGACGACATCGTGAGAGTTGCGGGCAACCGGTGGATGCAAACGGCAGGCTGCCGTTCTGTATGGCGTTCTATGGGGGAGGCCTTTGTTCAGCAGTGGACGTCTTATGGCTGATGATGATGATGATGACTATTAGGTCACACCTCTACTCTACCCCACCCTTCAGAGATCGTATGGCTTGATCTTACCTCTGTCCTTTGGCCCTGTGTCTCTGCGACACATGGTCTCTAGCCCTCAGCTCGTGCAGTAAGGCAGTATGTTTCTGTCTCAGCGCTAAAACGGCGCGGAGTTCTTTAGCGGCTACGTCTGTGCGGCATATACGTTGCTTTTCGGTTACCCAGCCTGTGAAGGAAAATTATGGTTAGGTTATTAATTATTATAATTAAATAATCGCTTTGTAATTTTCTTAGTTTAAAAATAGAGTGAGAGAACGACCTTTCCTCTCCTCCATGAGTTATTATACACATTATATTTTATCTGTTTGTATACCTTAGCATTATGTATTCATTCATTTATTTACTGAAACTAACTGGTTGAAAACTCTAGGGCCGTGGGGTCCTTGTGCGCATAGCCTTTCTAAGGATATTTCTAAACGCCTTGTTGACGCTTCCTCTGTCCCAAGGGCTGGCTTTTTCTTTGGCCAGAGGCTAAGTGTTGCCATACAACGCGGCGACGCTGCCAGTCTCTTGGGCACTTTACCTGCTGACAGCGTTGAGGAGTTTTTCGATGCCCTTTTATAGTTACTTTGTTTTTAGGTTAGTTTACCTAGTTTATATATTTAGTATAGTCTTACTTTGACAATGATAAATACAATAAAAAGTTTCTATAGTAGAACTTTATTTACTTATCATGTGTATTTATTATTATAGGTTAAGTTAGTTAGTTCATTTCGTTTTTTATTCAGACACTATAGTCTACAATTTTTTTTCATTTGTTTTTGCAGGTCTGCTGGCAGAAATTTATTTAGAAATAAGCAGTGTGCGTGAGCACAAAGGTACTGCCAGTGTTAACTGGGTAATGCAATATCATTTGGTGAGACTGTTAGTCAGATATTCAGGCCACTACCTCTAATGACTGCCAAAGATCTACAATTGACAGCCAGCCAAACAAACAGATAGACAGGCCGACAGATTTTTTTTTAAATTTTAGGTACCTTAAATACGTTTACTTTTACGAAAGTACACGTACATACGGTAACATTCAGTAAAAAACTGTTATTTTGAAATTCACAATCAACAATTCAATGTTATTTATTTGTTAAGAAGATCAACATAGTGAACATCTTACCTTCTTCCTCATCATGGTCTTCTAAGAACTGGAACAGGTTCCTCGCATCTTCTAGCCTCGCTTTCCGGTCCTTAGCGGCAGCCACTAGGCTGTAAACAGACATATCTTGAGTATACAAGGTGTAAACAGACCCGTAGGAAACGTCTAAGTCGAACCGTTCACATTTTTTCGACGTTTTATAAGTGCTCATAAATCATCTGCCTAGCCTTTTCCCAACTATATCGGGGTCGGCTTCCAGTCTAACCGGATGCAGCTGAATACCAGTATTTTACATGGAGCGACTGCCTATCTGACCTCCACAATCCAGTTAATACTAGGTAATACGATACCCTTTGGTAAGACTGGATGTCAGACTTTCAGGTCACTGACTACCCGTAACGACTGCCAAAGATCTATATATGGCACCCGGGACCAACAGCTTAACGTGCTTTCCGAGGCACGGAGGAAACTCGGTATGTAATGGGCGGTCACCCATCCACAGATCGACCTAGGCAAGCGCAGCTTAACCTAAAGATCCACCCGAGTGGCAGTTCTTGTTAAGCCACGAGCTCCTCCATAAGTGCTCATGTGGAATAAAATATTTTGCGTTTGATTTCACCTTTCACGAGGCCTTTCTTTTGGGTGTGGGAAATCTTCAAATAACCCCTCCCGCTCTTGGGCAGAGCGAAAAGGAATGTCAGACTTCTACTGACTAAAAACCACCCATGTTCCTTCTTAGCCCTATATGTCAAGGAGGGGTTATAGGATGATTTCCGAACACAAAAAAAAAACAAAAAAAGGTTGACGTTGTCATGGCGTGATGCATCCTCTATGTCACGTAAAACCAACCTTATCTTATTAGAATAAGGTGTCTTGAATGATTGTTAAAAAAACTACCTTAACCTGTCGACATACCTATCATAATCCTGTGACTGGTTAAACTGCATAGTCAACTGCTGCTTGTGTTCACCTACTTTTGTCATAGAAAAATCAACCATAAGGGTAGTTAACAAAATAAATCGAATAGGGGATCGGACTGAGTCAAAACACAATGATTATATTTAGTCCGTCAGTTAGATTATCGAAAAATATTGGATACGTCGTGTTTTTTGTTTTATCAAATTAATCAAAATTGACGAAGATAAGATGTGGTTGTGACGTCATTTGAAGGTAAAAAATGTACTATCATATGACGTTTTCAAAGAGTTCACGAGTTTTCGAAGCACTGTATTGACTTCATTTTTTGTTTATGTGAAAAAAAGAAAAATACGTCTTCAATATTTTTTGGAAATCTATCTGACGGACTAATTAGTTTTTTTTCGTCCGATCCCCTATTAGTCCGTCAGATAAATTTCCAAAAAATATTGGACACGTATTTTTTCTTTTTTCACATAAACAAACAATGAAGACGATACAGTGCTTTGAAAACTCTTCTGAAGTCATTTTCTGAGATATTAGTATGACATTCTTTAGCGGTCAGTGACGTCACAACCCCTCACTCAAATCTTTGAGGCGTTTTATCTTCGTTACTTTTTATTGAATTGATAAATCAAAAAATACGTATCCAATATTTTGCGATAATCTAACAGACGGACTAATTAGAATCATATTTTTTTAAGTCAGTAAACATGCCTTTTCCTCCACATACCTATTATAATCCTGAGTCAATTTGGCCTACGTTGCAACTTCTAGACACTTAGTTTTGCCATAGAAAAATCGACCTAAATCCATCTACATACCTATCATAATCCTGAGACAACTGGTTAAGCTGCGTAGTCAGCTGTTGCTTGGGGCCCTCCCCGCCCTCAGCGCTGGCTCCGTGCCGCACAAGTCTTCGGATGCTCTCGTCCAGAGCTCCGAGCTGCAACTCCTGGAGTGCGTGGGCTTGCAACAGGCGCTCGACGTCGACTAAGTGACGTCCTACTTCTTCCGATTGGAATTGAGCCTGTGGAAAGGAAAATCGTTATTAAATAAATTATATCTTACCATTCGTTCAAGTATTGAGTCAATCATTATCAACACTGGATGAGAATTTCCGGCAGGATGAGATATGTCAGTTTCATATTTAAGGTTAGCTGAACACCGTTGTATGTGTCTTCCCTATTTTTAACCGACTTTTAAATAGGAGAAGGTTCTCAATTCGTCGCATCTTTTTTTTATGTTTGTTACCCGATTACTCGTAGATGACTGGACCGCTTTTTTTGTCTTGTTTGAAAGGATATACTTTTCAGGTGGTCCCATGATCATCAAGTCAGTATCTGATGATGGGATCCTGGATAAATAGAGAGAAATCTTCATATACAAATAAATAAATAAAATAAAAATAAAACTCCAAATTTTATATGCACTCTTGAAATGATTTGAGTAGTTTTTGGAAGAATACCTTCTCGGAGTGATCCCAGAATTACACCAGTTCATAACATAACATCACGCCGGTACGCTTTAAAGGGGTAAGTACATGTGAAACAGTAAAAAGTGAGAATTAAAAATAAAGTCGGTGACTTTTGTTTGTTTGATAAATTTTTTGCCACCGACTTCAGAAACTGATTTTTGTTCAAAAGTATTTTTTTTTTACTTATTTGTTTTTTTTTAAGTCGGTTTTATTTTTTGTTAAAAAGTTTTTGAGCATAGTGTACAAAGACTTGGCCGGACTGTTTTCAAATTCAAATACCTAACCTTTTAGCCTACATCTATTTTAAGATGTCAGATTTTCCAACGTTAGTTCAACACAGAGTTTTCAACACAAACTGTCTATCGATCACTCTCTATCGCTCTGTAATATTATATACGTATGTATTTATTTTTTATGCGTTTCTACACTAATATTATAAAGAGGAAAGATTTGTATGTTTGTATGTGTGTATTAATTGTTAAGTAGTAAATTCTTCCACCATTTTTTTTTTTTTTTTTTGGTGGGTGTAAAATCATCGAATAACCCCTCCCGCTCTTGGGCAGAGCGAAAGGGAGTGTCAGACTTCTACTGACTAAAAACCACCCATGTTCCTTCTTCGCCCTCTATGTCGAGGCCGCGATAACCGTTGGACTACCCGCGGCCCAAATTCTTCCACCATTAGAAAGCTACATTCACGCCGAGTAACATAGGCTACTTTTTATCCCTGTCTTCCCACGGGAACGGGAACTATGCGGGTGAAACCGCGTGACGTCCGCTAGTTTATTAAAAGTTAGTACAATATTATAACACATTTATTTTCCATTCCTCTTTTTGCAGGTTTGCTGGCAAAATTTTCCTTAGAAATAAGCAGTATCTGTGTACTCAAATATTATATGTAATTTTCCTATGGTGTCTTCTGTGTGTACATAAATAGTAAAATAATTAATAAATAAACAAATAAACCCACCTTCATCTCAGACAGCGTATGGCCAACAGTATCAGCCTCCCTCAACAACGCCATCAAATGCGCCAGCTTGCCCAACGAGCTCCTGTGGCGTTCCAACAGATCGAGTAGCTCGTTCCATCTCGTGAGCACAGCTTGTTCCGTGCGAGACACAGCTTCTGCCCCGTGGTAGCTCTCGCGTACGAGCTCGGCCGCCATTGCTGATAGGTCTTCGAAACGTTCCGTTCTGGAAGGGAAATGGTGGTGATGTAAATGGAGTTTGGTATTGCAGTTGAGAGGGGATTTTGCAACTGAGCCGCAGGTGATGTGGAGCCGAAAATTGCAGTGAAAAAGTAGTTACTGTGGACTTTTTTTGTTAATTTCCGCTCTTGTAGAGAAAACTGCGGTAAAAATTAGTGGCAGTTATTTGTGGAATTTTGAGGATAAACCTATGTATTGTTAACAATGTAAATTAAATGCATAGCAAGTACAGTCTGTACCCAGAAATACCTGACCTCCATTCTCACACTACTTTCTTTGTTCTTCTTAATACGGGGGGTCAGGTAAAAATGGGTATAGACTGTGCTCGATGTTGCTGGCATTCGGCGGCGTGTGATTCGGCGTGGTGGCTTTCGGAATGACGTATTGCACTCGTAGTTTTGTTTTTATGAATTGTTCTTCTGACATTCAAAGTGCCTATAAAGGTTTAATTGAAATAAATGCTTTGAATTTATATTTGACTTTTAAAGTAAAGTTGTAGTATCCTAAACTAAAACTGTAATAATGTAAAAACTTTTGTCTAATAAATTAAATCGACTTCAAGACACAAAAAGTTAAAAATAACTTGAGCTTCTGTGGCGAAAACAACTACATTTGCCAATATCTTTTTATCGTAATGACTCAGGGCCTTGTTTTTATACAACTAATAGAGACTATACACTATCTAGACCCCCACGTCATTAAACATAAGCAAAGTAAAGACCCTAGAGTAATATACATTTACAGGGTGTAAAGTAACCCTTCACACACACGTCAACCAAGCATTCTGTACATCAAACCAAGTACCCCTACGCAAAATTTTTTGCTGGGAAACAACTTTTTTTTGGAGTCAAAAATCTCATTTTACTTTTTTGTATGTTTTAAGTCAATTTTATATTTTTGCCAAAAAGTTTTTGTATTGCACACTTTCTGTCCAAAACTTACCTGGCCAGTATATCAGCTGAGATAGCCTCATGTTTCTTGACCGTAGCGTCTACTTGTGCCAAGTTGGAGCCGTAGCGAGGGTCTGATAGCACCTGGATCATCTCCTTTAGGTAGCCTTTACGGAGAACTGACTGTGGGGGAAAGAATAGTTAGGATTATATAAAATATTATATTATTAATATTATAACGCCGCGAAATAGCGGTTTCCTAATATGTACTCTATAATAAATTAAATATTTTTTCATTACTCATACTCTGAAAGTAGGTCATAACATGCCTGCGGACCGGGTTGAAAGTACTACTTTTCAGCCCTAGGGAGAATCGCTTTCAACTGACAGCTGTCAAATTATTAGAAAAAAACTTGGTCTATTTTCACATTTTTATTGAACCATGTTCCAACTTTTTATGCAGCCACTCAATTACAGAGCGAATTAAAAAGTAAAAAAATAATATAAAGTCCATAGGAATAAAATTATATTATGACTTAAATATAGTTTAGTTTTAACTATTTCTCTAAAATGACATAGAGTTCGACAAAATCTTTGCCTTTTTTTAATGATGAACATGAAAAATACTGGCTGTTTAGCTGGACGACCAGAGGATAAAAAAAACGAAATAAGCGGAAAAGCGACAACATCCGTTCAACACTAATTTTATCTTTAGTCAATAATGTATGTTCTTATTTTCCTCGTATTCGTAATGAAAAGCATAGTGTTTACCTCGGGTAAATTACTAATTTAGTCCCTCCAAATAAACCCCGTCTCGGGACTAAATAAGTAGTTTTCATCCCTTGGATAACAATGTACTATTGTCGGTCCTCTAATCACGGCCGTCAAATGGGGCATGTTTTGTAATATTTAGTGAGTCATATTTTCTTTACTTGAGGAGGTCAGATAGGCAGTCGCTCCATGTAAAATACTGGTATTCCGCTGCACCCGGTTGGACTGAAAGCCGACTCCAAAATAATTGTGAAAAGGCTAGGTTGATTTTATTTACTTTGTTTAAAAAAAAATGCACTTCTTTGAAAGAAGGAAATGACAGGGACTACTCGTCTACAGTAGACCTAGATTTAAAAATAAAATGATTGCTCTAGAGGTTTTATCCATTACTCAAAATTTGTTTGGTTTTTAAACAAAAAAAAAACTAATTAGTCCGTCAGATAGATTTCCAAAAAATATTGGACACGTATTTTTTTTCTTTTTTCACGTAAAAAATACAATGAAGACGATACAGAGCTTTGAAAACTCGTGTGACGTCATTTTCTGAACCATTAGTATGCATTCTATAGCGGTCAGTGACGTCACAACCCTCCACTCAAATCTTTGACGCGTTTTATGTTCGTCATTTTTTATTGATTTGATAAAACAAAAAATACGTATCCAATATTTTGCGATAATCTAACAGACGGACTAATTTATTAGAATCATATTTTTTAAGTCAGTTAACATTCCTATCGCAGCCCGTGTTCCAATTTCAGTGCAATATAAAATTAAAACAAAAAAAAATTGTTTATAGTTCAGTAAAATCAATTTACTAAAGACGTAAAACGAAACCAGATACCATATCTTGATAACTTATCAATTTGCCCTTTTAATCAAAATATTACTTAATATAATTATTATATGACTATTCTACACATAACAACAAAATATACAAACTAAGTTAAAAACAAACTAACTATTAAACATTGCCCTTTTATTGATGTATTTATATTAATATTTAAAAATACTTACTTTAGTGTTAAACTTATAGTTGAGTTGCTCTAATCTCTGTTGTCTCAGCAACTCAGTTCTCAACGCGATCTCACGCGCATGCTCCGCCTGTACACAACAAATACACAATTAATAAAGCTAACTTCAAAGGTTTTGTCAATACTACACCATATTTCTGGTTAACGTCTGTCCACCATACGGTGGACAGACTTTGTCTATGACTAACATCTAGAAATCCAAACTCAAGATTTGCCAAAGAGTAACGGAGCGCAGTAAATTAGGTGTTAAATTAACAAATAGGATAGCTCTTATCCCGATTTTATATTCTCGTGGGTTGTAGCGGGTGAAGTCGCTGGCAACAGCTAGTTATAAAATAATGATAAATAAGTTCCAGCTGTTGCCAAGTCTTAGCCAAAGTGTCTTCGTCTCTAATATTTATGTCTAGTATACCTGTTCCAGCTGCTGCCAGGCCCTCTCCAGGTCCTGGGGTAGCTGCCCCTCCAGGGGCACCCACGCTTCGCCTGTGAGTTGCTTCTGCATTGTGTTGATGTGGAAGTATAGGGCTTCGATCTCTGAACGCTCCTTATATCTAGAGTGGGGTGGAGATGAGGTTTATTAGTACTATAGATAGCATTTCGATATTAGGCAAAGTAAAAAAAAAGTAGTTAAAAAACCAAAAAAAAACCCGATTAATTAAAAAAAAGTAGTTAAAAAACTAAAAAACTCGACTAAATAAAAAAAAAAGTAGTTAAAAACTAAAAAACCCGACTGAAACAAACTGAAAAGCAAAAAACAAGCACATTTTAAATTAAACAAAAGAAGCAAGCGGGCAGATTCTATTTTCATTTCATAATTTAATATTCAAATGAACCCCGCCGTTTTTATGTTTATACATTACAAAAATACAAATATTTCCTACTTATAATATTAATAATGCAGATCGCACTTATAAACCAGTTATCACTTACTTAGGTGGTTTTTCCACGGTCCTGTACTGCTTAAAAGACAGCAGTAATCGTTGTATGCCGTCCAGAGAATTTGGGAACTCTCTGCCGTTCAACTCCTGGATCTTGAGAAGTATCCACTCCAGGAGTACGCTGAACAGTTTGCTGTATTCTCCTTTGCGGTCGTCACAGTCCATCATTTGCCCGATAATCTAAGGAGAACGGAAAGGTTAATTTTAACTATAGGAAAAAAGATGCAGTCGAAATGAGTACCCTCCTTATTGGAGTTAACTTCAAAGATCCCCAGTTTAAAAAAATAAAACACTAATAAAATAACCGACTTCCAAATCGAGGAGGTTATCAATTCGTCAGTTTTTTAGGGTTTCGTAGTCAATATGGAACCTTTATAGTTTCGCCATGCCCGTCTGTCTGTCTGTCTGTCTGTCCGTCCGTCCGTCCGCACTATATATCTCAAAGATTCTTGGTATTAGAACGCTTTTTTAGGTTAAAATCAAAATATTTTGATTTCACATAAGCCTACATGGGCATTTATAATACGTCGACAAAATGGTATCTCCAGTACACATTAAAGTGGCGATGATTTTTTTACTCTCTCAAAATCCATTGGATGGGATTCGTTGGATAGGTCTTTAAAAAACATTGAGAGTTTGCTCAAACAGTTTATCGATTATGGGATTCGTTTGTGAAATATTAAGCTATAAAGTGCAAATTTTTGTTAGACTCAAGTGTGCCAACTTTAACCACCCATACGGGTCGTGTATGAACATGTAAAAAAAATCATGGTAGTAGCATATACAGGGTTATTTCTAAAACACCGTTAACCTTGCAAGACTGTATTACTATCATCATAAACAACAACTTTTGTTCTATGACTTTTTACAAAACATAATACATTTACCAAAAACAAAAGATCAAGATTTCGTTGTCCTATCTAACACATTTCAACTCTGTATTTTGCTGTACCTACCTACGCCTGTCGCGCACTGTCGTAACTCGCTACGCTACGATTACCCCGCCGCCCTTACCCCGCTCCCCTCGCTATTGTACTATCGAGTATCGTTTTCTTTTGCTTCGCAGACTTGGTAACATTTAGAGCGTATAATTTAAATATTTTTATTTTTGTAAGTAAATCTGATGAACTAAAATATGATGAATTTTTAAAAGTCATAGAACAAAAGTTGTTGATTATGATGTTAGCAACTTAGTCCTGAGAGGTTAACGGTGTTTTACAAATAACCCTGTATAACGAAAATAAAAGGAAAACTATCCCAGCTTTGCAAGTTCACGAGTAATAGTCGACCAACTTATAAAATGTCTTGTATGAAATATTTTCCTATACATAGTGTATGGAAGCGCAGGTCTCAAAACTGCAAATGTAAGTTTGTTTTATTTTTACAATAAAAAATTTCGTTCGGAGGCAGATCAGTTTAGTAAGTTTACATATTTCGATGGGCAACTACGGAACCCTACATTGTGCGTGGTCTGACATGCACTTTGCCGGTTTTTTTTGTGTATGTACCGGTATCTTCGCCAATTGTAAAAAAATCGATTATTCTTTTTGTATTTGAAAGAATATTATTCCGCGATGGTCCCGTTTTGATGAAGATCTGACGCTGATTTTCGGAGGACAATGAAACTCTTAAAAAAAAACGGCAACTTCAGAGGTCGTTGGCTAAAACAATACAATCGAATTGAGAATCTCCACTTTTTTTGAAGTCGGTTAAAAACTGAGTCAAACTAACAAAAGTTATCGACTTCAGAAGCTTTTGTTATTTCTTGCTTTTTAATGTTTTTCAATTCGGTTTAATTGTGTGCAAAAAAGTTTTTTAGATGATCTGGGTATCTAAAATGGCCGCTTTATCAGAATCGTAATAACAAAAATGTTAAATTCTTAGAGTGGGCTTAATAGTTATAGACATAAAGTCTATTTTAGAATTTGAAAATTTTAACGTGATTCATACTAAGATTTTGCGTGGATTCTGATAAAGCGGCCATTTTAGACCCGCTGTTTCGTTATACTGTATACACTTACATTAGCGATCCTGCGGCCGCTTTTCTGTTCATTCTTCATCCTAGCGAAGGTATGGTAGTATGACGCCACGTATGTCATCACCGACTTCTCGTCAGGTCGGCTGGTGTCCACATCTGAGGATTATGTTAGTGTTGATGAAAGAGCAATTTTATCATTTATAATAGTGAGTTTAGCTCGTATTGTCAAGAAATATGATTATTTCTTTATCCGCCCATTGGCGGTTACAACATACAGACCCTTCCATTTTACTTATTTGTGTTGATTGTTCAAAGTCTTTTGCGTTTGGTTTTTGTGTATAAGACCCAGTTTTAGCGTTCCCCACTGGCGATATATTGACATCTAACATTGCACACGCATTTCACCAAAAAATCTAATTCGTCCGTCAGATAGATTTTCAAAAAATAATGGACACGTAGGTACTTTTCTTTTTTCACTTAATCAAAAGATGAAGACGATACAGTGCTTCGGAAAGTCGTGTGAAGTCGTGTGACGTCACAAGGTCAGTACTTTTGTTTACCCACAAAGTGACGTCAAAAGCCCCCACTCATGATCTTTGCCACGTATTATTTTCGTCAATTTTGATTAATTTGATAAAACAAAAAACCCGTAATTATATTTTTTTGGTGTAACACCCTATCGAGACCTTTATAACTTTGTACAACTTTCTTTTAATATGTAACTGTTTCGACAGCAGATAAAAGTTAGTCATCATCAGAATGGGATCAAAGGACGGCACGGTTGGCGCAGTGGCTCAAGCAAGGGACTGCTGCGCTGCGTGTCGCGGGTTCGATCCCCGCGCCGAACAAATATTTGAATGACCTACAGATAGTTGTTTCGGATCTGCGTTTGTTTATGTATGTGAGTTTAAATGTTTGTGAACGCACCCACGATACAGGAGAAATTCCTAGTGTGGGGCAACGTTTTTTTTTAAAACAAACAAAAGAAAAAAAACATCATTTTAGCCAAAAGTAGTCCACTGCTGGAAATAGGCCTCGCCCAGGTGTCGCCACATTGACCGGTCCAGTGCGTCTCGCGTCCAGCGGGTCCCCGGAACCTTCACCAGGTTATCGGTCCTCCTACTGGGAGGCCCCGCTCGGCACAAATAAGAAAACCATGTTACCTTCAGCGTCAAGCAGACGTGGTATTCCCAAGTGTTTGTGCGCCACGTCGAAGGCGTGGTTGAGTGTCTCCACGTGCTCCGTGACGGGCAGCTCTGACCAGCGGAACAGGTCGGGTCTGCGAGGAGATGTAGCGGTTAGTAAGTGGTAAAAGAAAATGGATGCGATAAGATAAATGATTTGATTAAAAAATAAATGGAACATAAAACACAAATAAAATCAAGAAGTTGTTTTTTTTTTCAATGCTATGAATAACTAGCTGTTGCAAGCGGCTTCACCCGCTACAACACGAAAATTATCCCACGGGAACATAAAATGGGGATAAAAACTATCCTATGTGTTAATCCAGATTGTCAGCTAACTCCATACCACATTTTATTGAAACCGCTCCAGCCGTTAAGACGTGAAGAAGTAACAAACATGAGTGTGTACTCACAAACTTTTGCCTTTTTATTATTAGTGATTGTGATGTGGTAATTTATGAATTTCGAATCTGTGTTTCTTAAATTGATCTACATTATATTTTGATAATTAATTATTATAGAAAGTTGAAAACAAGAAAGAAACAAAACCTATTTATTTAGCACACACTACCGCACTCAGAGTTTTAATGATTACTTAGGCCATCACTTATTAAGGGTTTTGACAGTTTTGTCATACAAAAGGATGTCAAATATTTACTAAGTGACGGCTTAAGTAATCATCAAATATCTCCGAGTACCGCAGATAGAGTGAATAAAAATAAGAACATAATATTGTGTGCCTCAAATAATCTGCGTTAAATAATAAGTTGGAGACTTTTCCCCAGCGATCCTGATGACGTGATCCGCCCAAATCCACTTCAGCTTAGCTGCCTTCTTGCCAAAGACCACCATGCATGCACGCAGAGTGGTCTTTCGAATCCTGTCTTGCCTTTTTACACTCAAAATGCTGCGTTACATTGCCTTTTAGAATACTCCAAGGCGGAACTTAAATAAGTTGGAATATTTATATGTAGGTACAGTCACCTGCAAAATTGCATGGATACCATAATGTGCATTTTCCTTTACATTTATCGACAGCGTGATGTGAGCGTTTACATCTATCGACTGTAAACGCTCACAGCGAGAAATGACTGAGAGCTGCAGAGCGAGAAATGACGCCACCTAACGTTTACTAGTTGTAAACGTTAGGTGGCGTCATTTCTCGCTTCACACGATTTTAGTTCTAAATTATCCATGCATGTGCTGTTTATTTCTTAGTAATTTTAATCCTTTTATATTCAATTCGGACAAACTGTGGGCCAAAATAGCAGGAAACTGGTGCCCTGACACAGTGAGAAGGGGTCGTGGCAGGCCACGAAAGAGATGGCGGGATGAACTAGATCGGTTCCGTCAAAATTGGAAGGAGGACGCGCGGGTTCGCGAGAAGTGGAAAGAGTGGAGGGAGGCCTTTGCCCTGGAGTAGGACAGAGCAGGCTAGAGAAAATAAAAAATCAATTTTTAATACCAATCGCACAAGAGTTGCAGTGTTTTGGGAATAGTGTGGCGGGCTTGTTTCTATTATAAATTAAGCACTTCGAAAAACTATTTTCTTACCTATGAGCATGTATAAGGGCGTTAAACCCGAGACCAGATCTCCAGGAGTCGGTAAAGTTGTGTATGTGTACTCCATGGTACCCCGAAGTCTTACGTTGACACCACAGCAGCAAGGCATCCTTGGCTGATTTCTTCTCTGATGATTCGTTTGCTTCGTCCTGGCGAGAGAAGAACATGAACGTTTGGTTTTTTAGGAGAGACAAACAAATATAATGGTTGTACTCCCGAAGGATAATGCAGAATTGTACTTATTAGTAACCTCTTGAGGGACAGGCACAAATCCAGACTTCATGATTGTTTGTATTCCCCTCAGACCAAGTAAAAAGTATAGACGGAACTCTGCGAACAGCAAAGTGAGGCCGGTCAAACTACGCCTCGCATACACGCACACACGGCTCAGACCAAATAAAAAGTTTAAGACCAAGGCGTAGTTTATGTTGTACGTGTGTGCGTGTATTGTGTATGTACACGGCGAGGCGTAGTTTGACCGGCCTCACTTTGCTGTTCGCAGAGTTCCGTCTACACTTTTTACTTGGTCTGAGGTATTCCCGAATTTTATACTGGTTTTACTCTCGAAGGAATAAAACATCGATCCTGGAATAGGGCAGTTGACAAAATAAAACTAATTTGTCCGTCAGATACATTATCGGAAAATATTGGACACATATTTTTTATTTTTTCACATAAACAAAAAATTAAAACGATACAGTGCTTCGAAAACTGACACTGCATTTCTTACCACGTCGTGACGTCAAAAGGTTGATCTTTGTCGCGTCTTATCTCTGCCAATTTTCATTACCGATAAAACAAAAAACACGTATCCAATATTTTTCGATGACTGGCGGATTAAACAGAATCATATTTTTTTTGTCAGGAAACAACCCCTATTGAAACCAGGATGCCATAAGGCAGTCAGTAAAACAAATATAGCCGTTTTACTCCACGAGGGCGAAAACAGGTGTATGGAACTCCAGGTTACACACATCCCAAACTTGGAAGTAAGGCAGTGAGGTGCTCGGGGCTGCGGGATGTTGTAAGAGATACCGCGGTCTTGACATATAGGGCTAAGAAGGAACATGGGTGGTTTTTAGTCGGCAGAAGTCTGACACTGCCTTTCGCTCTGCCCAAGAGCGGGAGGGGTTATTTGATGATTTACCACCCACCAAAATAAAAAGAGCAGTGAGGTGCTGACTGTTCAGGGTGCATCTAATTTAAGCCACCATTGCGCCGCCGCTGCTATCCTGGTTGCTGGCTCATCGTGCTAAAGTGGTACTGGTCCTACTTTGAAATTTCCTCTGATTGGCAATTTATTTATTTATTTAGGAAACCAACAGCGATACATTAAATTAATTTACAAAATATGTGTTTACAGTTTCTATGGCAAATTACAGGTTTCCCTGTAAAACTAGATATAATATAAACTACTGCAAAACAATTTAATTAAAAATTACACAAAATAAATTTCGATTTAGATAATAATTTTGAAAAACTTTAAACTAAAACGACAATATTGTTAAGCAAAACAATTGCAATGTTAGACAATAGAAGAAGAATGGTTGCCTGTCATTTATCTCCGTTTATAGTTTTCATGATTCGTTTTTTAAAAGTCAGTTTACTGCAGTTAAACAAATCAACTTCAGAGAATTCCGAGTTGTAGATTCGAGTAAAGCGAGTTTATACACACAATTAGTCAATGAATATTTTGTTTAATAAATAGGTTATGGTACTTACAACATCAATTTCAATCTCCTGGATCTGGAACCGCAGAATGATGGTCCAGATGAGACCGAGGATCAAACGCGGGTTGCCGTCCACTATGTCTTCAGCACCTATTGACTCCAAGCGCACCTATAACAGAATGGAAACATGTTTTATAGAAATATTCAGTTAACTATGCAGGGTTTAAATTAAATTAACCCTTGACGCATACGTCAACCAAGCATTCTGTAGGATCAAATTAAGGAAAAATCGTTTCCCAGCAAAAATGTTTGCGTAGGGGTACCTACGCAAACATTTTTGCTGGGAAACGATTTTTTTTGGATCAAAAATCACATTTTACTGTAAAACTCAATGTAGCACTCTTAAAACATTGTGCTAGTGTATGTTTTGAATAGTAAACGGGTCATGGAGGTAATTTAAGTAAAGTTATAACTTGAAAAACTAGTATTTATAAAAACAGCTGTGAAAAATTTTGGAACTTTGACCCCCAATATCTCCGTAACTACCCTCTAGTTTTGTATTCCCAGGTATGGTCTAGAACAAAAAAAATGATCGCAGTAGTGGGGAGAGCAAGTGCCTTTCGTTTGCGTTAAGGGTGCTTTTACACCCTTTATATTAGTCACATGTCTTTGAAACTTTAGTTCTAAGACCTGCCGGTTTCCCCACCTAATTACCGTCTTACGAACAATGCCCGACCTACGACACGTAATCCGAGGCCTTGACCAATTTCCTGTATCCTAAATAGGAACGACCGATTGACTTTTTAGAGCACAGAAGACTTACAGTTAAGAATGACCGATTGACTAAAAACTAGTGACTAATTTGGAAGTTTTTTCACGCCAATCCCCTAAGACCGAACAAATCCAGACTCCGTTGCCGTTAGTTTTCGAAAGCTCCACACTAGTTAATTAGTATGCAGATTTGATGGTTGGATATCGATAAAAGAAAATACTTTAAAAGTAAGTAATAATAATACATTATGGTACAAGTGTGTAATGTTGGGGATTACCGCTGAGGCGCCATTGAGAACCGAGCCGTTAGGAGGGTCTTTTAAGAGAGCCGAGGACAGTAATCATCAATACACACGTGTGTTATACGATGTTTTTTCACGGCAATCCCCTAAGAGTTAACCTGAGGTGTACCTAATAGAACCTATTGCTTTTAACTGGGAATAAATTCAGACTACGTTGCTGTTATTGCAAAATCTTTGTTGGATAAATTAAGTAACACTAGACCTTTTTTTTTGGTGAGTGGGAAATCATCAAATCACTCCTCTTACGCTGGGCAGAGCGGTAGGGAGTGTTAGACTTCTACCGACTAAAAACCACCCATGTTCCTTCTTAGCCGATTGTGTGGTGGCCGCGGTATCTCTTCCGAACAACACGCAGCCCCGACGGGGTAACACTTGGGCCTCAGCAGTCACTTTTTTTTGGGACATGCCCGCCTCACTATCCCCAAACCACTATAACTCCTGTAAGCCAGAATCAACAGTGGCGACCACAAGAAAAGCGCCGAGACAATGAAGCCCGACGAAGTCCCAGAGAAACGATTTAACTGTCCTGGATCCCGCAACGAAATTAATCAGAAAAGAATAGCGGAGGAGTAGGAAAAACAGTAGTCACACTTGCGATCATTAGACCAGCAAGGCAGCCTGTGAGCAAAGATTACACATTTCTACCTGTATGTCGTATTATTGCATAATCTTTGAAGCCCGCGGACAACACGGAAGTTGTAAGACTTCCTTACATGCTCACTTAAGTTGTCTTTCGATGAAATTATAATTTAAATTTGAAAGGTAGTTGTCTATCCTGGTATGAGGAGGGATGAAACGCATGTGACTAAAAAGGGAAGGATATAGAGGTCATGACTTCGACTCCCAGATCAGACAAAGTCCCGTTGGGGCTGCGGGTTGTTCGCAAGAGATAGCGCGGCCTCGACATGGGCTAAGATAGAACATGGGTGGTTTTTAGTGAGCATAAGTCCGACACTTACTTTCGCTCTGCCCAAGAGCGGGAGGGGTTATTTGATGATATGCAACAACACCAAAAAAAAGGTCAGACAAAGTGTTATAGGGATTTTTTGTGCATGAAGTTAAAATAAATAATATCTTACATAATATATATAACCAACTTAAAGTTACTAGTATTTGATGATTACGTTTGCAAGCGTCGTACGTTTTGAACCGTTAAAAAAACCAAAGCTTTACTTAATAAGTTATTAGTATAAAACAAAGTCACTTTCTCTGTCCCTATATCCCTATGTATGCTTAAATCTTTGAAACTACGCAACGGATTTTGATGCGGTTATTTTTTAATAGATAGAGTGATTCAAGAGGAAGGTTTTAGTATCTTTTTTGCACCCGTGCGAAGCCGGGGCGAGTCACTAGTAGAATTCTAAACTACAGAATTTAAAGTAGTAAAAAAACTAATAAACCCGACTGAATAAACTAAAAAGCAAAAAACAAGCACATTTTAAACAAAACTTGGAAGCAGGCGGGGTCCAGACTATTTTGATTTAATAATTTCATAAAACAAAAAATACGTATTCAATATTTTTCGATAACAGACGGACTATTTAGAATCATATTTTTTTAAGTCAGTTAACATCCCTATTCACGTGTGTAATATATTTTTACAGTAATCAGCTGACCCATATAAAATTATCCATATATGAAAACAATAAGTAGCGAAACAGCGACATTGTCACCACGTTTATCTACTGATAAGATACAAGTGCGATATTTCTAATGATAACACTTTATGTAATACATTGTCAAGCATCTAATTTATTAAGAACAATACAGGGTGTAAATTAACCCTTCACACATACGTCAACCAAGTATTCTGTACATGAAACTTAAGCACCCCTACGCAAAAATTTTTGCTGTGAAACGACTTTTTTTTTGAGGTCAAATTTACATTTTACAGTAAAACTCAATGTGGTACTCTAAAAACATTGTTCTAGTGGATGCTTTGAATGGAAAACGGGTCATGGAGGTAATATAAGTAAAGTTATAACCTGAAAAACTAGTATTTACAAAAACAGCTGTGCAAAATTTGGAATTTTGACCCCAGTATCTCCGTAACTAGGCGGTTCCCAGGTATGGTCTAGAACCAAAAAATGATCGCAGTGGTGGGGAGAATAAATGCCCTTCGTTTGCGTTAAGGGTACTTTTACACCCTATATACATCATCATCATCGCCATCATCAGCCTACATTGGTCCCACTGCAGGGACTCAGGCCTCCTCTCTAGGAGAGCGATGGGCTATAATCCAACAAATCAATAAAAATGACGAAGATAAAACGCGTCAAAGATTTGAGTGGGGGTTGGTGACCCTGTCCTCCTTTCTTGAAGTTGGTTAAAAACAACATTTTCGAAGCCTTCATCTGGCACAGTATCTGTCACTCACCTTAGTATGCAAGAAGCTCAAACTCTTATTGACGTTCTCAATCTTATGCACTCTCATGCGGCCGTTGTTGGCTTTAGGCAGGCGCTCACCGCTGATGATCTCCAGCAGCTTGAGCAGCCTCCGACCGTCTGCTAGGTCTACGAACAGGTCTTCGACCTCCATCCGCACCTGGAAGGAGAAACGACAAGGTTAGGGTTACAATTGTTGAGGGTTCGTTTAATACAAATCAATAATTGACTGGCAACACACAGCCTTAACCTTTAGAAATGGCGACACGGTTGGCGCAGTGGCTAAGCAATTGGACTGCTGCGCTGCGTGTCGCGGGTTCGATCCCCGCACGGAACAAATATTTGTATGACCTACAGATAGTTGTTTCGGTTCTGGGTGTGTTTGTGTATGCGAGTTTAAATGTGTGTAAACGCACCCACGATACAGGAGAATTACCTAGTGTGGGGCAACGTTTTTAAAAAAAAAAATATATAAATAAAAAACGTTCCCAACACGCCACCGTCGGCTATAGCCGACTTTTTTTTTTTTTTAACTTTTTAGTCATGAGTCAGTCGGAAACTTTAAATTGGTGTCGTTTGACACTGTATCGAATTAAAGTCAAGTGGCAATATATGCAGCGATTGATTAATTGATCCAGTCCCTTGCAATCCTGGGCATGATTTTTAAATATTTATTAAAAACTTTACTACATATTCCAAAACAAAGTCGCTTTCTTTGTCCTACATATAGCCCTATGTATGCTTAAATCTTTAAAACTACGCAACTTATTTTGATGCGGTTTTTTTAGGGTTCTGTACATCAAAAGGAAAAAACGGAACCCTTATAGGATCACTCGTGTGTCTGTCTGTCTGTCTGTCCGTCTGTCACAGCCAATTTGCTCCGAATCTAATGGACCGATTAAGTTGGAATTTGGTATACATATGGGTTTTTGTGACCCAAACATGTACGGCTAAAGTAAATAAATGAATTTCGAATATGGGGGTCGCTTTTACGGGGCAAATAAGAAAATTTAAAAAAAAGTTTTGCAAACTGTATCATGTGACACATCAAATGAAAGGGCTTACTATGAGGGTCTCAAATATATTTTTTTAATAATTTTAAAATAAATAGTTTTAAAGTTATTTAAGAAAATAGACGAAAATTGACCGACCCCCCCCTTATCTCCGAAACTACTGAGCCTAAAATTTTGAAAAAAATACAGAAAATAGTTCTATACCTGTAGATTACAGGAAAACCTATAAGAAGTCCATGGTCTAAAAAGGTAGATATATTATATTCATCGTACGGAACCCTCTTCACGCGAGTTCAACTCGCACTTGACCGGTTTTTTAAATAGATAGAGTGATTCAAGAGGAAGGTTTTAGTATCTTTTTTGCACCCGTGCGAAGCCGGGGCGGGTCACTAGTCACACTAATATTATAAAGGCGAAAGTTTGTGAGTGTGTGTTTTTTACTTCTTCACGTAAAAACTACTGAACGGATTTGAATTAAATTTGGTACACAGATAAGTAGTTTATAACCTGGATTAACATAACATAATAAAAGTCTAGTGGTGTGACTGTTGGACTACCAAATCATTGGTTTTCAGTTCGAACCCAAGCACAATGACCTCTGATTTTTCGGTTTTTATTTGCGTATTGTATATTTATCTTTTGCTTATGTACAGGTAACATCGTTAGGAAACCAGCTACCAAAACATGCAATTTCTGTAAATATTCGCGGTCCGGTCTCCGGAGTTCGACTGCAGCTTTACTAACGGGCAAAGCCGCGGGCACAGCTAGTGATCAAATAAATCAATTGTATCGGCGTCAATTTAGATAAAACAATTGTAAATAATAGTTTTGACCTTCCACTTCTTGACCTCCGATGATATCATAGTTACTTAGTTATCTACACTAATATTATAAAGAGGGTTTGTTTGTTTGTTTGTAACGAATAGGCTCCGACACTTCCGGACCGATTTGAAAAATTCTTTCGCCGTTGGGAAGCTACACTATCCTCGGGTGACATAGGCTACTTTTTATCCCTGTATTCCCACGGGAACGGGAACTACGCGGGTGAAACCGCGTGACGTCCGCTTGTTCGTAATATTTAAGTACCTAATGTAAAATATGGGCGGCACTAGCCAAACGAAGAAGAAAAATAAATTGTAGGTTATGCCACGTTGTAATTTCTAAATTTTGGCTTTTTACTGAATGCATAAGAAAGTAGGTAGGTATATGTACAGTAGGTACGGCGCAGGGCTCCGGGTCGCAGGGCTGCGGTTGCGCATTGCGGCGTACATTCGTTGTTCCGTGATTCGAGGTCTCGTGCATTCGTTGTTGCGGTGTGCGTCGCTGCGTGCTTTCGTGCTCGGAGTTCGTTGCGGGCATTCGGCGAAGTGTGGTTCGGCGTAGTGGCTTTTTGCACTATTGCACTCGTATTTTTTCGTACTTTTGTTTTATGAATTGTTCTTATGACATTCAAAAGTGCCAGTAATGGTTTAATTGAAATAAATGCTTTGAGTTTGAGTTGAGTACGTTTAATAGGTACATATAAAAGTTTTTTTTAATGTTTTCAGTCTGTCGGTATGTCAGTTTGTTCCGGCTAATCTCTGAAACGACTGCACTCCGTTTTTGAAGGAACGTTTACGGGCAAAAAGCTGATTTTATAAGCAGTAATTCAAAATATAATAGCAAAAAAAAACATTAGGAATCCGTACAAAAAAAAAGTACTTATACTCACATACTTTATACTTTTTGGAATGTGTGTGTTAAGAACAATTAAATAGTATTTAGAATTACCCTACCCCTACCATTTACTAATGACTAACATCGCTTTGATTCATTAATTTATGTAGGACGGATGATATCACTCTTGTAGCCAATGATCAATTATCACTTATTAGCAAGAAATAACCTATTAATTAATTAGGAGTTTTCTTAACAAAGAAACTGTCAACTTGATCCTAATAAATTATGTTCTAGTGATTACTATTACCTACTATTGCTGTTTAGCTCGTCTCGTCGCCCGCTCTTGGACAGAGCGAAAGGGAGTGACAAGCCCGCCACACTATTCCCAAACCACTGTAACTCCTGTAAGCCAGAATCAACAGTGGCGACCACAAGAAAAGCGCCGACGCAATGAAGCTCGACGAAGTCCCAGAGAAACGATTTAACTGTCTTGGATCCCGTAACGAAATTAATCAGAAAAGAATAGCGGAGGAGTAGGAAAAACAAAAATAAAAAAGGTAAAAGGTAGGTAATTTAGGAAACGAATTGAAAGGGAATTGAGGGGGGAATTGGAAGGGATTGAGGTATTTGGGAAAGGGAGTGTCAGACTTCTACTGAGTAAAAACCACCCATGTTCCTTCTTAGCCCTTTATATCGAGGCCGCGGTCTCAGTAGCAGACTAGCAGCCGAAACCGCAGCAAGTCGGTAGTATTTACTATATTATTAAGTCGAGAAGGTATTTTTTTTTTAAATCAAGTAATTGTCCACTAAATAGGACATTACGTGGGCGTACAATAACATAATTGCAATAACAATAAATTAAATTATAAATAACTCGGAGATATATCGAGAAAATAACGCAATCAACAATGACGAATTGATGACACATCTATGTACATAGCCGTACCTACAGATAAAGTGAAGTGTATGTTTGTAATTTTAAATTAACAGCTTTTTACTTAATAAATATGAAAGTATACAGCGTGGGGGTAAGAGAGCAGTGGTGGCTCAGTGGTTACAGCCCGGACTTACGAACACTAAGTCGTGGGTTTGGACCCCGACAGGCGCATTACTTTGCTTAATTTATTTCATCACCACTGCTCTCAAAACGGTAAAGGAAAACATCGTCAGGAAACCGGCATGTCTTAGAACCATCAAGAAGACATGTATTGTGACATCTACCAACCCGCAATGGGCCCGTGGAGGAGAGGGAGTGAGCCATAATCTACCACAGATTATGGCTCACTCCCTCTCAAAGAGGGGGAATATTGTTAGCCTTTTTTTTTTTTTTTTTTGGTGGGTGTAAAATCATCGAATAACCCCTCCCGCTCTTGGGCAGAGCGAAAGGGAGTGTCAGACTTCTACTGACTAAAAACCACCCATGTTCCTTCTTCGCCCTCTATGTCGAGGCCGCGATAACCGGTGGACTACCCGCGGCCCCGACAGGCGTCGGCCCTTTCGGGACCCTCCCATGTTGCTGACATCTCTTTGAGGCGCGCGTGGAACACGAACGCGCCGTCGACACGGCCTGTTTTCGTCGTGAGACGGACGGACGGCGAGTTAGCCCATCACTCACCGTCCACAGGCCCGCGTCTACGGTGGCCGGAGGTCGTCGCGGGACCCCCGACGCCCGGAGCGCCTCCCGCGGCGGCTGGGAAATATTGTTAGCCTGATGATGAGAACATGCTCCTAAGTGGAATAAAGCTATACCATCGTAAAACCCGCGTGGTGGTTTATAGGCATTTTCCTGTCCTAGGTCTGAGTCCCGAATCTCCGAGTAGCAACCACGGAATCTGGCCTTAAAAATAACGAGCGGAATGTGTGTGTTCTAATGGGTACACCTCTGCCTAGCACTTATGGACCTACCACACGCTCATGCTTCACCACAGTCCCCGGCCTGCGCGAGCTTCTCGCACGAAAATACTGAACACGGATGGCGCTACCACACGCTCAGTCAAGTACGCGCAGGCCTCATTTTTGTCGAAATCGTCGACTTGAAAACAATGTTTTCCAGTGAAGATCCCTAGATTTAATTTTCCAAATTGCAGGCAGAGATTTAAAGACTTAAAAATCAGTTAAAAAGTCGCGATCATACATGAAACGAAAAATGTGATATTTTTATACAATCCGTACATGATTCCGGAAATTCAGAGGTCTTGGATTCGAACTCGAGGCCTACGACTTGTCAGTCGGACGGGCACACCACAGAACTATAAGCTTATTTAGTAGACTGCTATATGAAAAAAACGTACAAAGCAGGGGCTGATCTCTAGTTTTAAATCACTAAAAATGATACATTGAAAACGCAATCAGTAATGATGGGATGACAAATTATTGACACATTCATTTTAATAGAACATTGTGTCATACATCATCTAGTGTTGCTTTATCGCTTTTTCTCTGTTATTTAGTACAGTCGAACAAGCTAACAAGTATTAGGTACTTAGAGGTTTTTATAATTCTAGAACACATAAAATATTGATTGCAATGTTGTTTCGCATTAAGCTCACTGATCTCAAACGCTATATCGTTTGACATCAGTCTCTAAATGTATCTGTGTAATCTTAAAAGTAAATACAAGTTAGTGGCTGTATACTTATTAGCTTGTTCGAGCTGTACTAGCAGATGTCTGCGGCTTTGTGCGCGTGGATGTCGGGACTTGACAAATTATACACTAACACCTTCCTCGAGAACGACTTTATCCATTGGCATAAACAGCATGAAATTCGATGCAGTAGTTTTTAGGTTTATCGCAAACAGACAGACACGCGGCGGAGGACTTTGTTTTATAAAACACTTATAGCTGTTGCCAGCGGCTTCACCCGCTACAACTCGAAAATTATCCCCACGGGAAGATACAATCGGGATAAAAACTATCCTATGTGTTAATGCAGGTTATAAACTATCTGTTTACCAAATTTTATCTACATCCGTTCAGTAGTTTTTACGTGAAGAAGTAACAAACAAACACACTCACAAACTTTCGCCTTTATAATATTAGTGAGACTAGCTGATGCCCGCAGCTTCGCCAGCGTGGATGTCGGTCAAATTATATACTAAAACCATCCCCGAGAACCACTCTATTCATTGGCGAAAACAATATGAAAATCGGTGCAGTAGTTTTTGGGTTAATCGCGAACAGAAAGACGCGGCGCGGGACTTTGCTTTTAATATACTAGCTGATGCTCGCGGCTTCACTCGCGTGGATGTCGATCAAATTATATTCTAAAACCTTTCTCGAGAACCACTCTATCCATTGGTGAAAACAACATGAAAATCGGTGCAGTAGTTTTTGGGTTAATCGCGAACAGACAGACAGACGCGGCCGAGGACTTTGTTTTATAATATGAAGTGATTATTGACACATCTATTTTAATAGAACATTGTGTCAAACAGGTAAATAGTGTCACTATAATGTTATTTAGTACGTATACACTTATACTTAGTCAGTCACGTTTTTGTTAGGTAAATAGTTAGATAGGTACTTTGTTTAGTGTAAGTGCATACAGGGTGTAAATCAACCCTTCACACATACGTCAACCAAGCATTCTGTACATCAAACTAAGTACCCCTACGCAAAAATTTTTGCTGGGAAACGACTTCTTTTTTTGGGGTCAAAAATATCATTTTACGGTAAAACTCAATGTAGCACTCTTAAAACATTGTGCTAGTCATGGAGGTAATTTAAGCAAAGTTACAACCTAAAAAACTAGTATTTACAAAAACAGCTGTGCAAAATTTGGAACTTTGACCCCCAATATCTCCGTAACTAGGTTCCCAGGTATGGTCTAGAACAAAAAAATGATCGCAGTGGTGGGGACAACAAGTGCCCTTCGTTTGCGTTAAGGGTACGTTTACACCCTTTATATCTTGCATATTGCCGTCTAATTGTAGTAACTTGACATAGCATCACGTCTGAAATGCCCGAAGGGGTAAGCAAAAGTGTATCCTAATAGTACAGCCATCTTTTGCAAGTTATGTTGTAAGTCCCATGCAAAAGGGTTGTACAGGTTATGGACACCGACCGGTTATGGTCCGACCATTAGGGGATCGGACAATTATTAGTCCGTCAGACAGATTTTCAAAAAATATTGGACACGTATTTTTTCTTTTTTCACATAAACAAAAAATGAAGACGATACAATGCTTCGAAAACTCGTGAATTCCTCGAAAACGTCACATGGTAGCACATTTTTAACCAACAAATGACGTCACAACCCCCCACGCATGATCTTTGACGCGTCTTATCTTCGTCAATTTTTATTAATTTGATAAAACAAAAAACACGTATCCAATATTTTTCGATAATCTAACTGACCTGACGGACTAATTAGAATCATATTTTTTTGACCCAGTCCGATCCCCTATTGACCGCATAGTCCGACCAATCGGACTACGTGAATTTTTTTTCCAGTTGGTTCGAATAATCGGACTTTTGAGATTCAACATGCTCAGTAATTGTGCTTGCGACCGGTAAACTTATAATTACAACTAAGATACGTTTCTGAGATGTTGCCAATAAGTTTGCGAAGTTACAATGGGAGGGTCACATTTACAGGATCGGTCAGGACTGATGGGCCAGAGCCGTCACACAGCTGGTGTTTGAAGACAGTCGTCGCCTTCACCGAATCAGGCCCAAGAAACGCTGGCGTGCTGATTAAGACTAGTTCCAGACTTGACCAGAGTAGAGAAGCCTTGCCCAGCATTGAGTCAGAACAGGCTAGCACGAAAAATAACAAAACAAGATTCCCATACCTTCTGCAAGAACGAGTTGATCCATTTCGTGAAGGTCTTCTTCTGTATATGGAGCCGTTCCTCCTGTAACGCCTTAATGCGGCCCTGCTCAAACTTCAGGGCGTCCTCTCGTTGTGTCATGTTAGTACGCTGCTGTACTGCCGTGGCGTAACCTCCTGGCTCATACTGTTGTCCTAGTAACAGAGAAAAAAGAAGGTTAAAAGATGTGGTTTATAAACTTAACATTACGAGTGTCTGTGGCCCTGGTACCAGAAAAAATGAAGGTTACAAAATGTGGTACTTGACAGAAAGAGATCAAGCCTGCCTAGTCCCCGAAGGGTTAGGTTAGGTGTAGCTAACATCAAATTGCATCCAATGTCTGCAGGATACGCTGGCAGAGTGAACTTCATGGAGGACTGTAGCTGCCGGTTGTCGCTCGTGCGACGACGGTCAGGAGCGCAGAGTCGTGGGATGGATAATCTCCTTCTGTGAAACCGTCATGTCACAGAAGGAGGCAGCAAAAAGGTTGAGAGAAGTCGAGACAACTCTCTCGACCGTCGAATTACCGGACGGATAACGCCCTCTCCTAGCCTAAGCAGGTCCAGAGGGACAGCGGACTTGGGGATGTCCCCCCCCCGTATAAGTTGGTCCGAGGTGGTGGTGCCTAGTGTCCTGCGCGCGTCCCATCATCCCCGCTGTAAATGTGGGAAATGCGGGAACACCGATGTGGCTTTTTCTTTTCGAGTCTCATGTGACAATCGCGTGTATTTTTAAAACTTACCATATTTTCTGGAAGGCTGATAATCCTGATAGGAATAAACACTGACGTTACTCAGTTGCCGCTGCATTTTTGTGACGCGGCAACACTCAGCACAAAGTTCTCATTTAGTTGGCAACACTGGACGCCACAGATTAACTACACTTTCAACTTTTTTTCTAATTCTGTTTTACCTGAGATAGAATTATTTTCGTTACTTATTTCGTATTAATTATATTTGAATACTTTTAGCCTTTCTATTTTTGATAGATTCGTGAAATAATGCTTGAAGTAAAGTAGTGGAATAAAGTACTATTATTTTATATCGATAAAGTTATGGCGGATAGATTTAGGATACACATCGTTCATAGAGGAAAATGTTGAATATGAATGTATAAGAGTAGAGGAAGACCAAAGAAACGATGGATGGACTGCGTGAAGGATGATTTGGCTACAAGGCGGGGTCTGCGGAAATAACGAGTCATAGATTACTTGGGTATTTGTGTATGTGAGTTTAAATGTTTGTGAACGCACCCACGATACAGGAGAAATTCCTAGTGTGCGGCAAAATTAAAAAAAAAAAAACTTTAGTTATAGAATATCTCTTGGACGCCGCCCGCATTGGGTGACGCTAGCGCAAACAGTCATATTGCAGTAACTCCAACCGTCCTTGCATTACAGTCATGAGCGGAAATCAATGGTTATGTCAATTAACGTGCTAATTAATGAGTGCGCCGACTGGAGCAACGTCTTTGTTTTGTGTTGCGTTATTTGAAATAAAGGGTCGAATGAGTAAAGCTATTTTTAGGGATGCTATGCTATACAAGTATAAATATTATGTGCTATTCACCTCAAGCAGCGGTGGCCCAGTGGTGGCTACCCCGACTTACGAATAGTAAGTCGTCGGTTCAAACCCCGGCCAGGCACATTACTTTGTGTAATTTATTACATCACCACTGCTCTCAAAAACGGTGAAGAAAAACATCGTGAGGAAAGCGGCAAGTCCTAGAACGAAACATTCGAAGATTTGTGTCATCTACCAATCCGCACTGGGCCGGCGTGGTAGATTATAGCCCATTCCCTCTCGAAGAGTGGAGGCCTGTGTACCAGCAGTGGGAACATGAATAGGCTGATGATGATGATGATGAAATTAAGTTTGTCCTGAAAACGACGACAATGTGGTGTTTCCGCACAAGCTATGGGGCATTTGATATCGTTTCCTACCTGCCCTGTTGTTTGCACATCAAAGGAGCTGATGGAGGCTACTGTGCCTAAACTCGTCGCCAAATTTTGGGCCGACTTAATTTGAATTTTAATCGACACGCTAAGAAGAAGGGCGAATATTAAACGAGCTAACCAAAATAAGCCTTCATTAATTATTAATTCGCGTTTTAAATAAACACTTAAATAGATATTATTATCATACTAGCTTGACCTTCGTCCGCGAATAATTTTAATGTTTCTATAACAATTCGAAAGTCACGTGGCGCCAAAAAAAAAAAAATAATAATATAATATGTTTAATTTCTCATCACAGACGTTACAGTGAACAGTAATTATTTAATCTAAACACAGGGCAAACATTTGTGGGGGCCTGGTATGCTACGGGTTACCGGGCCCCTAAGATATTCTATTTTCTCATCACAGACGTTACAGTGAACAGTAATTATTTAATCTAAACACAGGGCAAACATTTGTGGGGGCCTGGTATGCTACGGGTTACCGGGTCCCCAAGGTTTTCAGGTATAAAACAAATTTAGATGACTAACTGCGGTCAGAGATATTTAATGATTGCTTAAGCCGTCACTTAGTAAAGATTTGACATAACATTGTATGACAAAACTGTCAAAACCTTCACTTAGTGATGGCCTAAGTAATCATTAAAGCTCTCTGAGTGCGGCAGTAAACTTTATAACTAATGCGTGATGATTTTACTTAAAATCTAAATACAGACAATGTAGTTAATAAAATGAATAAATATTATGTTGGTTTTCTTTTTTCGGGATGAAAGGTACCATGCCCGTTTTCTGTACACCTGACAACGTACGCGTATAAAGGGTGTAAAAGTACCCTTAACGCAAACGAAGGGCACTTGTTCTCCCCACCACTGCGATCATTTTTTGGTTCTAGACCATACCTGGGAACCCCCTAGTTACGGAGATATTGGTGGTCAAAGTTCCAAATTTTGCACCGCTGTTTTTGTAAATACTAGTTTTTCAGGTTATAAATGTACTTAAATTACCTCTGACCCGTTTACTATTCAAAACACCCACTAGCACAATGTTTTAAGAGTGCTACATTGAGTTATACCGTAAAATGTGATTTTTGACCCCAACAAAAAAAATCGTTTCTAGCAAAAATTTTTGCGTAGGGGTACTTAGTTTGATGTACAGAATGCTTGGTTGACGTATGTGTGAAGGGTTAACTCGGGTAAATATACACTTCAGGCCAAAAATGAGTGCAGAACACTTGTCAAACGACACAAAAGCCAGATGGTAGCCCTGTTCACAATACGATGCGCACGCGCATATGACCGTGAACCAGAGCTAACGGTGCGGGTCGCGTGCCATTGACCACTACATCACACAACATTACGCTAATTACTACGTACGAGGTAATCAGAGGCGAAATTGTTGAGGAAATGTACAATATCGGTACAGTTCGCCCAGCAGGGCTATTGCGTATCTTTTAAATGACAGTGGCTATCAGATAGTGTCCATTAATTACTGTCAAATGGTTTTATTTTGTACTAAGCCATAACCCTTTGACAGTTAATCCATGAACAATATGATAGCCACTGACATTTATAAGATACGCAGTAGCCCTGCAGGAAAAGTATACGCTTCGAAAATAATCGTTTTTTCGTCGGCAATACAAACGGATTGGTAAAAAACCTGCCAAACGTTCTCCCAACGATAGTGTCTAACAACTAACAACTACCGCAACTACCTTTGTGACCTCCACAACCCAGCAGGGCTATTGCGTATCTTTTAAATGTCAGTAGCTATCATATTGTCCATGGATTAACTGTCAAATTAGTTATGGTTTAGTACAAAATGGAACCATTTGACAGTTAATCAAAAGCATACAGAGTCAAAGTGATAATCAATCAATCTGTCAACAGAGATACGCAATAGCCCTGCAGTTAGTGGATAATTCAATAGGGTAGTTACCAAAAAAAATCTAATAAGTCCGTCATATAGATTACCAAAAAATATTGGACACGTATTTTTTATTTTTTCACGTAAGCAAACAATGAAGACGATACAGTGCTTTGAAAACTCGTGTGACGTCATACTTTAAGACATAGTGACGTCACCAACCCTCACTCAAATCTTTGACGCGTCATACTTTCATCAATTTTTAAAGATTTGATAAAACAAGAAATAGGTACCTACTTATTCAATGTTTTTCGATAATCATTAGATTATAGTCGGACTAAATAGAATAATATTTTTTTTTAAGTCAGTAAACATCCCTTTTGGCAAACCTTTGGTAAGACTGGCTGTCTGACTCTCGGGCCACGGACTCAAAATCAAAATCAAAAGTCATTTATTCAAATTAGGCTGATAATCAGCACTTTTCGAACTATCTGTAACGCCTGTTAAAGATCTACAAATTATAGCCGGCGCGCGCCAACAGCATAACGTTTTTTCCGAGATACGGATGAAAAGCGGTATTATTAGGATTCGACAGCCACCACCAACACCACCTTAGCAAGCGCGGATAAACCTAGGTCGATCTGACCGAAAGTTTAAAAGTGTTCGATCGATCTTAGGCTGGACTTTTACAATTTACGTGACTTATCGCATGAGCAAAGAGGCATACCCAAACAGCCTTGTCAAAATACCGTATTCAAACCATTCCAAACCATAGTGTTTTTTTTTTTAATTTGTATATAGCACTGGCACGCGCTAGTTACGGTTCGTTGTCGGTCGCATGGTCAGTGGGCACGCGACACGGCTCGCCAGTCGTGTATGAATACGTTTATGTATCGCGAGATGCTTTATTAATTGTTTTTTTTTCTTTTGCTGTCATTTTTGATTTTGAAATGTAACATTATTTATTACATTACAGACGTAATGTTATACGCAAAGACTACAATATATATAAGGAGAGTTATACGCCTGTAATTCCTGAAGGGTTAGCCTGCCACATTACTCCCAAACCACTGTGACTCCTGAGCCAGAATCAACAGTGGCGACCAACAAAAAAGCGTCGATACAGTGAAGCCCCACGAAAACCCATTGAAACAATTTGACTGTCTTGGATCCCGCAACGAAATTCAACATGAAAGAAGAGCGGAGTAATAAGTAGATACGTGATTTCCTCAAAGATGTACCTAATATCAATAGTACCCACAATTCTCCCAGTTTTGTTAAGTCCCATGTAAAATGGGGAAGCCTTTTGCCATCAACCTGCCACCATTTTAGCCTCAGATAAGGCTAAAAAATCAGAGGAACCTGCCTACTAAGAACCTTCAAAGAAAAGTGCGCACTTGCGAGAATCTGTGCTTTTTTTTTATTTCCTTATTAGAAAAACCCCGGGAACTGCGTTACCTATTCTACTTACACAACAAAACGGTATTTTTTAATATACAACATGCAAATAAACTATAATTTACAGTTACCAATCTCTCATACTTCATTTTATTATTTATTACATACAAACTTGCAATTAGTGATGCACTATCCGATCCGATACTTTTATAGTATCGATAAAATATGATGCCATGCTCCGATATTTTGTATCGATAGAAACGAATTATAGGAAAAATATACAAATCGTGTAAAAAAAATCAAAAAAATCAATCAATCGAAAAAAAAAATCAATCGATCAATCGTGAATCGTGATTGTGATCGTGATTAGGCTTGTCGTACTGTATGGATCAGAATGCTGGGTGGTTGTGATAAAGATGGATGAAAACGACCGTCACAATCGTCAGAACTGGATAATACAATATTATCTCTGGTAAAACTGGTGTTTAGACTTTCTGACTATCGGATCGACATAATTTATTTTATCTAAATGGCATATCGCAGCTCAACCTATGAGGCTTCTGCTTAACCGGAGAAATCCTATGGGTGCCTTTGATTATAAGGCCTCCAGCTAGGGCATAAAACTAATAGACTAACTGACAGTTCGCTAAGGGCAGTTCCACTTAAGGCGTCACCCTGGAGAGCAACAAAGGGACAGGTTGTCTGGTAGAGTGTATCGATGTAATTCTAAAGCTA
This sequence comes from Diarsia rubi, assembly GCA_932274075.1. Taxonomy (NCBI): domain Eukaryota; kingdom Metazoa; phylum Arthropoda; class Insecta; order Lepidoptera; family Noctuidae; genus Diarsia; species Diarsia rubi. Next base: position 1,409,173 of record OW026441.1, read on the forward strand.
TCGATATACATGCAAGTACAGTGTGGTGCATCCCTACGTGAAATAGTTAAGTTATCGGATCCCGAGTCAATGACCGCGTTGTCAGCAAATATAAATTATGTGGAACGGACGACCTGGCGATATTGTTGTTTTGATAATGCAGTTTTGCGTATCAATGGAATGCAATGATTTTATGGTTTAAAGCGTTTGACGGCCTAAGTGTAAGCACTTATTATTTTCATGTGTACATACAGGGTGTAAATTAACCCTTCACACATACGTCAACCAAGCATTTTGTACATCAAACTAAGTACCCCAACGCAAAGATTATTGGTGGAAAACGATTTTTTTTTTTGGGGTCAAAAATCTCATTTTATGGTAACACTCAATGTAGCAGTCTTAAAACATTGTGCTAGTAGATGCTTTAAATAGTAGAAGGGTCATGGAGATAATTTAAGTAAAGTTATAAACTGAAAAACTAGTACATATTTACAAAAACAGCTGTGCAAAATTTGGAACTTTGACCCCCAATATCCCCGTAACTAGGGGGTTCCCAGGTATAGTCTAGAACAAAAAAATATCGCAGTGGTGGGGAGAACAAGTACCCTTTTTTTTTTTTTTTTTTTGGTGGGTGTGAAATCATCGAATAACCCCTCCCGCTCTTGGGCAGAGCGAAAGGGAGTGTCAGACTTCTACTGACTAAAAACCACCCATGTTCCTTCTTCGCCCTCTATGTCGAGGCCGCGATAACCGTTGGACTACCCGCGGCCCCGACAGGCGTCGGCCCTTTCGGGCCCCTCCCATGTTGCTGACATCTCTTTGAGGCGCGCGTGGAACACGAACGCGCCGTCGACACGGCCTGTTTTCGTCGTGAGACGGACGGACGGCGAGTTAGCCCATCACTCACCGTCCACAGGCCCGCGTCTACGGTGGCCGGAGGTCATCGCGGGACCCCCGACGCCCGGAGCGCCTCCCGCGGCGGCTGGGACGAGAGGTTCTCTCCCTCTCGCGTTCCGCCACCTCCTTCGCCAGCATCACTGCTTCGCAGAAGGAGGCGACGGCGTCCCATTCCTCCTCGCCCCGGACCATGGCTTGCACCAGGGCCGGGCGCGAGAGGTCGCCGCCGCCGATCGCCGCTACGAGAACACGGCGGGGCTCCGCCCAGAACAAGTACCCTTCGTTTGTGTTAAAGGTACTTTTACACCCTTTATTTTACTGTGTATCTTTTAGTATGAAATTTTGTAATATTTTATTCTGTAAATTTTGTTTTGCCAAGGGAGGCCTATGTCCAGCAGTGGACGTCTTTTGGCTGAATTGATGAAGTGTGGTGGTTTTGATGTAGTCCGTTGCCCTGCAGTGGACGTCTTTCGGATAAAATGATGATGAATTGATGATGATGATATCCGACTACCTTGTTTGTCTTGTGGTTAAAACTGCGACTGTTGAGCAGGAGGTCGTGGATTCAATTCATGGATTGAACAAAGATCTGCTGGGTTATTTCATCAGGATTTTTTTAAATAACAGTCACGGATTTTGGATGTGTGCTCGTAAGATGACAAATAGTTCACCCAAATTTTGCCGGCTATGTTTTGAATGCCATGTAGGGGCCAGCCTTTCACCGTCGGGGCTACGTGTTGTTCGGAAGACATATCGCGGCCTCGACACAAAGGGCTAATAACCCTGCTTTTGGGCTTCGCCGCAGTCGGGTAAAAAGGAACATGGGGGTTTTAAGTCAGTTGAAGTGTGACACTTCCTCCCGCTCCGCCCAGAGTGGGTGGAGTCATATAATGATTTCCCACCGTCCTAAAAACAAAAGGTGTCCAGTCAATAGCCATCAATTAGGCACAAATCCAGACTCCGTGGTTATTCTTACTGCTCACTTGCTATCGATTGCAAAAAAACCGTCGAGCTTTGCTGACAATGAAAATTGACATTAAGGCGTGGATATACGTGAATTGACCTTTTTAGGATACATTAGAACAATTTGGTTTCCGCAACCATCAACGGATTGTTTTTCAAAAAAATATATATTAATCTAGAGCATGTCCTATTCAGTCCAAAAAAAATAAAAATAAAATTTAAACATCATAAATAAATATTCAAAGTAGCCTCTGTTTTTTAACTCACTACAATTTTTCTTCTAAACTATCGATCTTATGATATTTTAATTGCCATCAATATAATAGATAAAGTCATGCCGATGGGACCTTCAGCTTATTTTTGCCAATAACTCTCTTAATTATTTATTTGGATTTCTTTTACGTAATCGCTACTCGCAAATCGCGTAGCTACTACCCCTCTGGCGCCCAATGAATCGGTTGCGGGAGGGTGAAATGTCAGTGGCGAATATCCAGCTCTTAAAGGTACACTCGGCGCGACAATAAAACTTGATTTACAATCGTCACGGTTGGCGCAGTGGCTGAGCGATCGGACTGTTGCGCTGAGAGTCGCAAGTTGGATTCCCGCACGCTTTAAATATTTGTATGGCCTACAGATATTTGTTTCGGGTCTGGGTATTTGTGTATGCGTGTTTAAATGTTTGTAAACGCACCCACGATACAGGAGAAATTCCTAGTGTGGGGCAACGTAATTTTGTTTAAATACAGTAACGTTTATTATTTTGTGCATGTGTAAAATATTTTCTACGAGCTTAAGTCAAGGTCGAGCATAATTATTATTCCGGTTTCAGTCGAATAACGAGAAATTGTGATAAAAATTGCGCGATCACGTAGTCATTGGCCAGAAAGCCTGACAACCAGTCTTACCAAGGCGTAACGTATCCTATTACTCAATACTAACTGTATTGTGGAGGTCAGATAGGCAGTCGCTCCATGTAAAATACTGGTATTCAGCTGCATCCAGTTAGACTGGAAGCCGACCCCAACATACACACATCAAAAGTGTCTAGGGATCAACATATATTTTTGCAATAACTTTTCTCCTGATTGATATTAATTAAAATTTTCTTTAAGGATTCATCAAATAAAGTGTTTTCGTTTGTCACAGTAACGATAAACCAAGTCACCTTTGCATTAATAAAGAAATTTGCCATTTTCCTAATAAAGGGATTTTTGACATTTGAACCACTAACATTAAAGTTCGAAAAAAAGACTGAAATAACAGTTTTCTTTAAAATTTTATTGGGTAACTTAAACAATTAATAATCCGTGTTTCTACCGCGAACACTAACAACACAAGAACATCGGTTTGGCATACTCAAAATGAGTTCATCCAAATCACGCTGTGGAATGGCCGCCCATGTTCGTTGCAACAACAAAAAAAGGTCTTCTTGCGACTGGATACCCTCCATATTCGGCAGAGCTCTTCTCTGTAGCATATCCCATGCATGCTCAATCGGGTTCAAGTCTGGCGACTGAGCAGGCCAGGGCAGGACATTGATGTTAGCTGCGGCGAGAGTCTGTCTTACAACTCTTGCGGTGTGCGGTCGTGCATTATCATGCATTAACTGAAATAAGGGACCGATTTGCACTTGTAGAGGAACGATGACGTCTGATACAATCGTCTCAGCATAAATTTGAGCGTTGAGGTTGCCTCTGATCCAAATCAACTCAGTTCTTCCGCCGATCCAAATACCCGCCCATACCATGATGGTTCCACCACTATAAGGATGGACTTCCTGGCAGGATTTTAATCGCTGTTGGCGTCCAGGGGTTCTCCAGTGTCGTATACGTCTTGTATCCGGTCTCATACCAAAACGAGACTCATCAGAAAAGCACACGAAACGCCATTGTTCTTCTGCCCAATTTCTGTGTTCAAGAGCCCATTGATATCGAATCCTACGATTGTGCATTGCTATAGGTGGTACCCGTAGCGGTCTTCGGGAATGAAGGTTCACTTCATGCAAGCGGTTTCTGACTGTTTGGTCGCTAATTAAGTTCCCTGAAGAGTGATGAAGCCTCACGGCTAACATCATGGCGGTTATTGTTGGAGCTCTTCGAGTTAAGATTTGAATGTATCGGTCTTGTCTCCGTGTGGTGCAGCGATACCGTCCTCCATGGCGCTCAGCCACGGTACCAGTGCTTCGGTAACGTGTCCAAAGTCGACTGATAACACTCTGACTTGTATTCAGAGCTAAAGCCACAGTACGTTGCCGGGAACCAGCTTCTATCATTCCCACGGCTCTGAGCATTTCTTCCCTGCTTAAATGACGTCGCCGCTCCATAATAACGTTGGTTTTAATCAGTAGTAGGGAAACAGTAGCACTAATAATGTCTTCAATGCGTTGTATGTTTTTATAGGGAAAATATTGACAGCTGATTTTCATCTTTTACTCGAATTTGATTCACAGTTCCTGATTCAAATTATGAAATGCACCAAAAAGGATCCATATAAATTTATAAAATCATAAATTTATTACAAAGCCACATCTCAATCTCAAGAAATCCGCATAAAAATGCTTGATCCCTAGACACTTTTGATGTGTGTAGTTGGTATAAAAGTAGTTAAAATCTAAGAAACCCGACTGAAAACTGAAAAGCAAAAAAACAAGCACATTCATTTTGAATATTAAATTATGAAATGAAAATAGAATGGACCCCGCCTGCTTCCAAGTTTTGTTTAATTTGAAATGTGTTTGTTTTTTGCTTTTCAGTTTTTTCAGTCGGGTTTTATAGTTTTTAACTAGGTACTTTTTTATTTCCAACTTTTTAGTTATTTTGTGTTTGTTCTTTCGTTCGTCGCGTAAAATTTTTCGCAGATGATTTAACTTTTGTATTTGTTTATAGGTTTTGTGAATTTGAATTTCTTTTAAACATATAAGTGTAATATTTTTGTAATCTTCTTTTAAAACAATTCATTTTGATACCCTACTCGATGATAATGGTTTTTTTTTTGTTTTTTGAAATCCGCGATATGGCCCCCAGAATCCGCAAATTCCTTGTTTTTCTTTTTTATTTTAATGTAGCTAGTGACACTCGCGCCATCAAGACGAATTAAACGACGTATATTTTATTCAAATCCCCTCATCCGTTTAGGAGTTATGTGGGAACAAAGAAAAGAACATACATACATACCCTCCTTTTGGGCTTCGCCGCAGTCGGGTAAAAACGCAGGTAGATGATGGTAGTTAAATAGAATTCGTCTATACCTTTTATTTACAATATGTAATGGTGAAGTATTCCATTTTGTTATCGGTTTCAAGTAAATATTGATAAGAAATAAGGCGGCCGCTCCTCGAACGATACCTTCAGTAAACATTTAACAAACGCTAGGCAACACTATTTTTATGCCTGCTCGTATGTACGAGTATAAATGCATATGTATGCATAACACGCTGTTTGATTTTTCGTTCCTAACTTCAGCGACTTGCTGGCGCACTCGGAGAGCTTTAACGATTACTTAGGCCATCACTTAGTAATGGTTTTGACAGTTTTGTCATACAAAAATATGTCAAAACTTTACTAAGTAATGGCTTAAGTAATCATTAAATGTCTCTGAGTACGGCAGAAAGAGTTGAAATTGGGTATTTCACCTAAAAAATCTAATTAGTCCGTCTGTTAGATTTTCGAAAAATATTAGTTACGTGTTTTTTGTTTTATCAAATTAATAAAAATTGACTTGAATAGTAAATTTTATGTCTAGCTTTCAAGTCTCTACTGCGCATTCCCAGACCATTTTTACCTACATCATTAACACACAAGTGCTAAAACGACTGTCGCCAAACACTTAGTTAACACAGGAAAGGCAACATGATAGACTTGTAAAAGTGCTCCGTTCTTCGAATATATAAGAAGTAATGCATGTATTTATGTAAACTTTGTGAAAGTAATGTGAATGGGATAATGGTTTCGAGGACTTTTTTTTTTTTGTCGGGTGGAAAATCATCAAATAACACCTTCCGCTCTTGGGCAGAGCGAAAGGGAGTGTCAGACTTCTACTGAATAAAAACCACCCATGCGCCCTCTATGTCGAGTTCGCGATAACTAGTGTACAACCCGCGGCCCACGGTTTCGAGGACTGAATTGTTATTTTGTCAACTGGCTGTCTTTTTACAGATATAGGTATTAAAAGAAAGGAAGAAAATACTTACCCAAGGGCAAGTCGGACTTGTCCATGAAGGGTTCCGAACGTCCGTACCATTGTAGTAGATATTGAGAGATTATCCATTGTATTTTAGCACCATTAACTTCTTAAAGGTTTTCTTGTAATCTATATTTATGTATTATTTTTCTCACGATGAACGCATCCATTATTTGAATTCCAACTGATCTCGACTGACCGGAGCAGTGAGTCGATTGATTTTCGTAAAAGTCAGACTAACACATGGCGAATTTACAATGTAAAGAAAAAAAATGGCGGTTTTTGGCGGCATTTTTTTCTGTTAATGGTATAACGGTTTTTTTTAAGAAACATGTGTTAACCGTATGGCTATAGTTCCTAAAGGATTTCGTCATCGCTTTGAGTCAAAATTGTCTGAGAAATTAGGATTTAGACAATACCATAGTTATCTTATCTTATCTATTCTTTGTCCTTTTTTTTGGAGATAGTTCTGTACATGCAGATGTGAAAATATAACTCGAGAGCTGACAAAAATGCTTGCACTGATTAAACAGGTCGATCTGTGTGATTTTTTCTTCAAAATACCATCTCAGACACAATTCTGCATCCTACACCAAGATTATGTCTGGACCTTAAAAGAGACTGTGACCTGTGAGTTTGTTTGGGCTGTTTTTTCTTAAAATAGTCAGGTACGAAACATGCCCCATTTAGTTTTCTGTCACAATTTCGATCCTCGGTGGTTCAACCTGGTGTTAAAACAAAAAAAAACAACAATGCGCCTTCATAAAGGCATGTATTAGCTTTCGTTTACTGTTGCACTCTACACTACTCGTAACCGCACTATTATAGTTTTATAACTACATAATATATTTGCCTAGTAAATTCTTAGAAAAAACTACAACGTGACGAATAATTTCAGTTAATTCTTTTAGTCATCACTTTACGCTGTTGATTACGTCACCTTAGCAAAGGTCGGAACTCGGACCACAATGAGAGCTGTTGTAGTCTGTTGAATAGTTGATAGGCTATCGTTATTGCTCTACCATAGAGCGTAGAGTTTATCTATGACTGTCATGGCGGACCTTGTAACGGCGAAATGTCAAAAAACAGGGCCTAAGTTTTCAAGTTTTTTGGCCAAGTATTTGTACAGCAGTATCGGTTCATAGTATCACGTGAATGACGTCTTATTTTATACTTTTTTTGTACATACCTACATAATACAAAATTTATCGACCAGATGACTTTTGGCGTATAATTTTCACGACGTACAAAACCATGGATAGTAATAATTAACATCATCTTGAGTCATAGCCTTGGGATACATTTTTTATTTCTGATAGAATTATGCGAACCTTACCGATAATTGGCATTTAAAGTTTATTTTCTAATAACCAGTCATTGCTTGAGGCTATTTTAACATTATAGAGTTGTTATTGTGTTGATTTGATACAAAAAATCGCTTATCTACTCTTAGGATTATCTTCAGCATACAAAATGATAAAGAAGATTTAATTTATCGCTAAATATTACGTAAATATGGAGAAAATTTTATCTCTTTTACGCGCGCAAAAAAGTGATAAGACAAGACAGACATACTTCCGGCTACAATCTTTGGTATTATTTTTATGATTTGGCGCCAGTTATGTATAAAGTCAGGATTTACTTTAACAATGCGTCAGAATCAGGTTAAGAAATAATAAGAAAGTACTTTTGTTTTTCTAATCTTAGACTTAGAGTGACGTCATTTTATTTAATTTCGCGTATTCTTCTCTGCAAACCCTTTCATTTCATATCCATGTCACGGGAATGCATAAAAAAATACTAGTCCGCCATCTTTAGTAGTCCGTTACATTAGATTTTGAAGATGTCACTTAGCTAACCATGTATTGTCATCCAAAGTAAACGTGTATGTAACAGCTTAATCGGAAACTGACACATGGGTCATATCTAACTTCTAAGATTTTTTTATATAGTAATTTACAGGTGAAAGCTCAAAGTTTTCACTCATCAATCATCATTGTACAGTCTACAGGCTGTATATCGATCGACCACAGATTAAAAAATCCCTCCGCGCTGACATTAGCCAAGCGTGTCTCCATAACTCAATTTTACAAACTCTGGTGGCAAAACCACCCAGTTTCCCTTTCTCAAAGTCGTTCAACCGTAAAATATATAATAATAAGTCCAAATTAGGTTACAATACTTCCAAGAATGGCTTACAATAGGAGCGCTTATGTTTCAAGGTCACGCCGTGTTCGGATTTAAAATTCGACGCCATATCGAAAGATTTTTGCAGAAGGTTTACTTTTATCTATCTTCTATATATTTAATGTAAAAATCAATGCCACTTTTCGTTGTAATTTTATAACTCAAGAACAGGATGGTTATGTGAAGTTAACACAAAATCAGTCGACAGGTTCTACATTTATCACATTTTTTGTAACAAGTGAATTCAATAAATGGCGGATCATTTTGTGTGTGTTCAAGTGGATTCGAGAATGGTTTAGATTCACAATTGGACCCTGTACGTGGCGCTACTGTCAGGGCAGGACGACGACTGCCAGGTCCGCTAGTAGACTATAATTATTTACTACATAACTTACAGCCCCGTTGGTCTCGTAGTCGCAAGAAAAGTGCTATTGAGCTTTCCATTTTTTTTTTAGAAGTAGCCCGTAGTTTCTTTTCGGGGCTAAAGGACTGTTCCAAAGAGATACCGGGGGCACGTAAGGGCTAAAAAGAAAAAATAGTCTGACTGCCGCACTCAGAAAGCTTTGATGATTACTTGGGCCATCACTTAGTAAAGGTTTTGACAGTTAAAAACGTTTTCGAACGTCAAAATTTACTTTACTTTACTCATTTACAAGAGACAGTCCCCCAAAACACCCACCCTTCGGCACTTCCTAGTGTTTTAGCTGAAAAAAAGAAGTGGCGGAACAAACTTCCCAGCAACACATCTGTCTGTTAGGATGGTTAGAAGAACCAGACTCGATACATCTTTCCGATCGTGTCTACGTACTCACGCCAGCACTATAATATCTCCCGCGCCGTGCGCTAATCTCCGATAAGATTGACCGCCGTGATCGAAAACGGCTGGGTCAGGGAACTATATTTTTGTGTGTAATCATCAATTAGGAACAGTATACTTTCTTTAGAGTTCAACACAGGCTTGATCTACTGCCTTAATTTATTATGGCATAACCATTGTCGTTAGACAGCCGGTGTTTCAAAAATGGCCGACGAGAACTCATGGCATTATACCCGTTTTTATGACACGTTTTTTTAACCATATTTGCATATTGGCCTGTTGGGAATAAGTAGTAGACTGTAGACGAAATATTATTACTACCTATCTAAAGATAAAAGATACATTTTTTGAGAAACTTATTCGTCTTTTTCAAGAATTGTTAGTACCTATTCAATTTGCGATTGAAAATGACCTCTATAATAATATAATATTCCACAACTATCACACAACGCCATCTAGTCCCAAGCTAAGCAGAGCTTGTGCTAAGGGTACTAGACAACTGATAAACATACTTATATATTTCTAAATACATACATATTATAGATAAATTACACCCAGACACAGAACAAATGATCGTGCTCATCACACAAACATTTGTCCTGGGTGGGAATCGAACCCACGACCTCCGGCATAGCAGTTAGGGTCACTAACCACTAGACCAACAGGCCACCTCTATGGTTATTTTTAGGGATGCAGTCATTAGGAGTTTAGGAGTAGAACAGCTCGTAAAAGACAATTGGTACACATGAGTTATTTTGTAGAACTAATACAAAATTGGTTTAGGTAAAGTTTTCTTTAAAGATTTATTAATACTTATTAGGTTATGTATTCATAAATCTTTAAAAAGAAAACTTTGTTTAGTATGCTCGCAGTCAATAAACAGCCTTTATAATATTAAATTACTACAAAAAAAGATTAAACCTGCACTAACTAATGTAACTGAATAATGCCGTACTTTTGCTTTTAATAACTTTCTAAAGTTTAACCTTTATTTTCTAGGGTATTTAATTACTAATCTAATTGACAGTTTGAACCTAACGTTAAACCGAAATTTAAGAAAATAACCAGATCAACCTGTGTTATTTTTAATCAGCGCAAACAATGCAATTTTACGCCACTTTACGGGCGGGAACTTCGGTGTTCGGTCTAAGCATAGGCAAGCATTGTTTTTTTTTTCATTTATTTATAATCTGGGAATCAGACGTTTGTAGTGTTGTGCTCACAGTCGATTTTTCCCACGATAGTTAGCTTCAAGTGATTTAATAGGTCAGTATAGTCTACTTTTATTAAACCCGTTGATTGCTGAATCGTTTATTTTTGGTGTTATTATTTTCGCAATTTATTTTATACTGTTGTTTGGATTCATTTAGATTACTGAATCGGTACAAATAAATAAAATTGATGCGACACTTATTTTTATACAGGGTGTTTGGAAGGGAGCTGTACATACGCCTAGGGTAGAAACTAGGGATAGTCTGCTACCTACCCCCGCCCATTATATTGACCTTGGCCTCAAGGTTTTTTTTTAATTTATTTTTATTTTTTATTTGACTTTTTTGTGATTTTTTGACTAAAACTACCTGTAGCTCAAAATCTATCCATGGGACCGGTCGGCTAATGGTCTTGTTTTAATCGTTAGAGTCTTAGGGTCCTGCAAAAAATTATTTTACACCAGAAAATTGTGGAGAAGAAAAGTTATGGGGCCTGAAGTACCATAGTAAGGTAAAGAAATAATTTTAAGGGCAACTTTCTATGGGGTTTAAAAAAAACTAACAGGGTTGGAGTTCTTCTGATTTTTTTAAAACATCCTCAGTCCATGCCCTTTCTAACGATATGCTAAAAGTGTATTTATCACTTTTAGTTTTAAAGTTATTAATTAATTTCCGCAACTAGGGCACTTTTACCACCACGAGTCGACATTTGTAAGACAAATGTAATTTCCAGAATTTAAACCAGTTTGGCCTACAGTTGGCAAATTTGTTGTCTCACTCTTACACGAGAGCAACATGTAAGAGACAAAACATGTCATGTCATGTCTCTTTCGCTCTTGGGTCGACGGGGCCGGGCAGGTAACTCGTTGGGGTCTTTGTTAGTCAGTCGAGATTTACCCATCTTAGCTAACTTACGTACTTGCCGTTACGACGCTCCACTGTTTTCGTTAATTTTGTTGAGTTTGTTATTACTTCGTTTTTGTTAAGTTTTGTTATTTGTTACCTTGTTGTTGGCAAAATGGCTGGATTTACCAGTGAAGAGTACACCGACATGCTGGTGGTGTATGGAATGGCTGATTGCAATGGGCGCGAGGCACGGAGGATTTATCAAGAACGGTATCCTAACCGGCGAGTGCCTAACCACCAAACGTTTGGCTCAACTTATCGGCGTCTGCGAGAAACCGGAAATTTAAATTTCCGGGAACCAGCCGTGAACAGATTTCAACCAAATTTGGCTGCGGAAGAACGCATATTGGCTGAATTTGAGGAAGATCCGACCAGAAGCGTAAGAACCGTAGCCCGGACGCTTGGTTTAAGCGTGTGGAAAGTCTGGTCGGTTCTTCGCGAAAATGGACGTCATCCTTTCCACTACACCCCTGTTCAAGGTAATTTTTTACATAAAGTTTTTGTTTTTAGCTCTTATGTAATGAACTAGCATGTGAATTTCATAGGCAATTTTTAAATTAACATGAGCATGTGTGTGAGAGAGAGAGAAATGGAAAGACAGAGATAGCAATCAATGTTACATAGCTACTAATTCATAAGGAAACCGCTAACGTTGATATTTTTATTGTTTTAGGCTTAGAGGATAACGACTATGCAAGAAGGGTGGAGTTTTGCCGCCACTTGCTCCATACGGACGTGGAAGATATTATTTTTTTACGGAGTATTCTCTGGACTGACGAGTCCAAGTTTGACAAGGAAGGAATTGTAAATTACCACAATCTCCATCACTGGGCACCCAGAGATCAAAACCCGAGAGTCAAGAGGCACAGAGGTTTTCAACGAAGGTTCTCCGTGAACGTATGGGCAGGCGTCATCGGTAATCGGTTGATAGGGCCGCACTTTTTGCCAGACAACCTAAACGGGCAAAACTACTTAGATTTCCTCGAAAACGATTTGCCTGATTTAGCGGAAGAAGTGTTTGAAGAAAATCGGCCCATAGTCTTCCAGCACGACGGCTGTCCTGCTCATTGGAGCCTAGCAGTGAGGGAGCTTCTGGACAACTGCTTTCCTAATTCTTGGATTGGTCGGGGTGGGCCAATTCCCTGGCCCCCAAGGTCGCCTGACCTTACCCCACTCGACTTCTACGTCTGGGGAAGGGCGAAAGAGTTGGTGTACGCAGAAGAAGTACCAACAAGGGAGGTTCTAATTAACAGGATCCACGCCGCATTCGATACAATGCGCGAGGAACTGCTGCTTAGAACGGTGACCGTGGAGATGAGGAAGAGGTGCCGAGCATGTTTACAGGTCAATGGTCATCAATTTGAACAAAATTTGTAATTAATTAAAATTAGTAATTAATTAAAATTTGTAATTTAATGACATTAGTCATTACCAAATTTTTTGTTTCATTTGCCATCCTTTTACGATCGAACACATTTAATTTTCATTAGTTGAAATTTTTGCTTGAAGTGCCCTAGTTGCGGAAATTAATTAATAACTTTAAAACTAAAAGTGATAATTACACTTTTAGCATATCGTTAGAAAGGGCATGGACTGAGGATGTTTTAAAAAAATCAGAAGAACTCCAACCCTGTTAGTTTTTTTTTAAACCCCATTGAAAGTTGCCCTTAAAATTATTTCTTTACCTTACTACGGTACTTCAGGCCCCATAACTTTTCTTCTCCACAATTTTCTGGTGTAAAATAATTTTTTGCAGGACCCTAAGACTCTAACGATTAAAACAAGACCATTAGCCGACCGGTCCCATGGATAGATTTTGAGCTACAGGTAGTTTTAGTCAAAAAATCATAAAAAAGTCAAATAAAAAATAATAATAAATTAAAAAAAAACCTTGAGGCCAAGGTCAATATAATGGGCGGGGGTAGGTAGCAGACTATCCCTAGTTTCTACCCTAGGCGTATGTACAGCTCCCTTCCAAACACCCTGTATAACAAAGCACATTTTTTTTGTGTGTCTGTTCCGGTTAATCTGCGAAACGGCTGGACCGATTTTGAACGCAGATTTTGACTGGTATTTTATTCAATTAAGGAGTAAAACCATGTAAAACTTTCAAAATTGGCAACTAAATCGGATTCAAAAAAGGAAGAATTAACTATATTCTTTTTTAAGTTTTCTCTTGTTTTTGTTCCTATATAAGTCAATTTTTTATTATTAATTTCTTGTCCTGTGTGAGACCAATAAATACTTTTTCTCTCTTTTACAGCTAGTGTTATAGTATAAAGGGGCATACGTTGCCTAAGTTAGGCCTTGACTATGACGCACGCCCTACGTGATTTGTTTCAATACAATGTCTAGTATCACCTCAGCACTTTAGTCAAATGCGTGATTGTAACGTCAACAATTTTATCAAAGTTCAACTTACACTTCGTATTACCTAGTATTAACTGGGCTGTGGAGGTCAGATAGGCAGTCGCTCCATGTAAAATACTGGTATTCAGCTGCATCCGGTTAGACTGGAAGCCGACCCCAATATAGTTGGGAAAAGGCTAGGCAGATGATAATGAACTTACACTTCTAACTTATAAACAAGTGTTTTGGAAAAACCTTACACTATATTTTATCTGAGACGAGACGTGATTGACATACATTATTTATTAAGTTATTAGGCCTTTTGTTTTGTGCGGTGAGAAATCAACAAAATAACCCCTCACCACCCATGTTTCTTCTTAGCCCTGGTGCCGAGGCCGCGGTATCTCTTTCGAATAAACCGCAGCCAAAGAAGGAAGGAAGTTATTAGGCCTTGCAGATTCCTAGATTCTTTTTAACTTTTTATAGTGTTTTACGTTTTTTTGTGTTGTCACTTGTTACCCTATACCTAAGTAAGTAGTTAATATCTATTAATAGCATGAAGTTATTGTAAAACAGAGTAATTTTAAAAGAGTAACTGGAATTTCTTCTCTGTTCTTCTTCAAATGAAACGGCTAACACGAACCGTGAACCTTTTTTTGGCGTTTTATAAGTGCCCATGTAAGCTTATGTGAAATAAAATATTTGATTTGATTAACTACACATTTTGCATAATGGTAGTGATGGGACTCCTTAAGTTATCACACTAACAATATCGATAATCGAATCCTTTTTATTTATTTTTTTTACTTTTTAAAAAAACGTAGCCCCACACTAGGAATTTCTCCTGTATCGTGGGTGCGTTCACAAACATTTAAACTCACATACACAAATACCCAGACCCGGAACAACTATCTGTAGGTCATACATATATTTGTTCCGTGCGGGAATCGAACCCGCGACACGCAGCGCATAGACCATCTATAGTCCATTAGTAGGTTTAGTCCATTTATAGTTCATCTTCTTTTTCTATCGTGAAAGTTATTATATTTTGTTTTTATTGAATAATGATTGTCCGGTTTATAAAAATCTCCAGTCATGGTGACATTCTAATATTTGTTTGTCATGCATGCATGATTTTTATCACTTAGCGATTTTGTAAATTTCACAAAAAAAAAAACAGATGGATATTTGTTTTTTTTTGTGAAACTTTACAAAAAAACACATGTCTAAAATACTCTTAGTGATTTGACGAATGGGTACAGTAAATGGTATCTTTAAACAATATTGTCACCTTGTTGCCTAAAACTCAAGCACATTTTCAAACACACGCGTCACATCACCCATCACATTTCCCAACCTAGAATCGAATCAAGCCGGACTTGCGAACAGACAGTGGAAGCCATAGAATGTGGCTAATGCTCTTAAAATGGCGATACGTACTTACGCAGCTATCATGATGTGAAGCAAGAAATGCTGATGCATGCATGCAATGTGTCGGTGACCGAGATACGCGATGATTTGCTTGCTTAAAGCAGAGGTAGTTTGGGTTTTGCTTGGTTTTAAGTTATTATAACATACCTAACGTCACTTACACACAAGACTGTTCGTAACCTGCGGGACTGTTTGAAAGAGATACCGTGGCCACGGAACGCAAAGGGCTAAGAGGGATTAGGGTGAGTTTTAGTCAGTACAAGTCTGACACTCCCTTCGGCTCCACCCAGAGCGGGTGAGGTCATTTGATGACTTCCCAGCCAGAAAAAAAAGGGGTTACAGGTAGACCCACATTACGTCAGTTAAGCAGATGGTGACATTAAGCTAGTCAAAGAGGTCATCATCTGTCTGCCTTTCCTCAATTTTGTTGAGGTCTTCTTCTAGTCGAACCTACAGGGCTATTGCGTATCTTTTAAATGTCAGTGGCTATCATATTGTCCATGAATTAACTGTCAAATTGGTTATGGTTTAGTAAAAAATGGAACCATTTGACAGTTAATTGATGGACACTATATGATAGCCGCTGTCATTTAAAAGATACGCCATAGCCCTGCAGATGCAGCTGAATGCTAGTATTTTACATGGAGCGACTTCCTATCTGACCTCCACAACACAGGTAGTAGGGGGTAATACGATACTGTAAAGTAAGACTGGTTGGCAAACTTTCGGGCCCAGACTACCTGTCTGTAACGACTGTCAGAGATCTACGAATGACAACCGGGACCAACAGCTTAACGTGCTTTCCGAGGCACGGAGGAAACTCGGTATGTAATGGTTGGTCAACCATTCCCATACAAATCTAAGCAAGCGTGGATTAACCTCAAAGCTAATCAAAGAGGTGTAAAACTTTGATACCGCGGCCTTGACATATAGGGCTAAGAAGGAACATGGGTGGTTCTTAGTCAGTAGAAGTCTGACACTCACTTTCGCTCTGCCCAAGAGCGGGAGGGGTTATTTGATAATTACCCAACCCCAAAAAAAAAGACGTGTTAAACTCCCAGAAGAAGATGGCGAGACGAACTCGACTCTTTTTGCAGGGATTGGCAAACAATATCACTGGATAAGTGGAAGGAGAAAAAGAAAAGAGGAGAGGAAGAGAGGCCTTTGCCCTGCAGTGGGACACAAATGGCTAATAATAAATAATAATAATAAACTTAAATGTTTCTTTTTTGAAAATATATAAACATTGACATATTATTCTAGTTAAATTTTTGACAAAAATTTGGTTGTTTTTGCGTTCAAATATTATTCAGCTAACCCGATAAGTTTGTAAAGTCCTTGAAGCCTTCAGACGTCCTCAAAGAGTGATTAGTCTGAGAATTCGAATTGTTTGTTCGTTCTTTGTTGGATTATAAGTAATGAGAATTTTTAAAGACACTGAATAATCAGTATGCAGTTTTATCGCAAGAAATCTTGAATGTATTTTTGTTATCCTCGTGTTGAGTACATAAATAAGTTTTACTTAATAATATATCTCGCTATTGTTACTTCTTAATCCAATAGGGTCTAAAAAAGTGATATTTTAGCGGAAATACCTATTGTTATCTAATCGTCACGTTTCTATCCTTATCCCATACTAGCTGTTGCCAGCGGCTTCACCCGCTACAACACGGAAATTATCCCACGGGAAGATAAAATCGGGATAAAAACTATCCTATGTATTAATCCAGGTTTTCAGCTAACTCCATACCAAATTTAATTGAAATCGATCCAGCCGTTTATACGTGAAGAAGTAACAAACATACACACTCACAAACTGTCGCCTTTATAATATTAGTGTGATTACTTAGGATCGGCGCAACACATTTCTTTCGTGCATTCTCCCCTGTTCCGCAATCATTTATACCTTTTTTTTCATATCATTCCTCACAGCATCCATTCATCGTTTCCTTGGTCTTCCTGTCCTTCTCCATCAATCAACAACTATATTCATCACTCTTCTAGTCACATGCGATTCGTACCTCGTTTTCACATGACACTCGATTCCCTTTCAACTTTTTTGTAACTGGCGAAAGTTTCATACGAGGTACTAAATTAAATATTAGTAATAAATGCATGTTTAAAACCTGGAAAAACCAGCTGTGTTTGTAAACTAGGTTAAGCCAGGTGTTTGCTGCATGCAAAGTTTTTATAAGGGCACTTTTGTAGCGCCAGGTGATTCTAAGGAAGTTATTAGAGGGGTGTCGCACAAGGGACGCGTCTTGGACTCTTGGTGAATAATATGAAATATATTGAAAGGGTGCGCCAATTCTTCAAGTTTGTTTAATAATCATTGTATTATTAACTAGCTGATGTTCGCGACCTTCGACCGCGTGAAATGATTATAAAAATATTTGAATCCGATGTTGTTACTATTTTATAGGTTTTTTTTTTGCACGGGACCCTAATCCTTTTTCTATAATAAAAATAGTTTCAAATTACTTATTATAATATCAGCTATCTGCCATGACCTGCAGGGCTGTTGCGTATATTTTAAATGACAGTTGCTATCATATAGTGTCCATCAATAAACAGTCAAATGGTTCCATTTTGTACTAAACCATAACCAATTTGACAGTTAATAAAATATGATAGCCACTGACATTTAAAAGATACCTACGCAATAGCCCTGCCGATGGACGCTACTGAAAGCGCCAAACTAGTAGCTCAGTTCTGGGCCGAAACAATTTGGATTGCCATCGACACGCTAGATGAAGACGCGAACAAGTTGAAAATCTTTTAAAGAAAATCGACAGATTGTATTAGTTTGATGTGCTGGCGTCTATACATTATATTTAGCAAGCGCCCGATCTTAATTACTACTAATTTAGTCCTGAATTAAGATGTTTGCACTCAATTTATTTTGGGTACCGTTTGAGTGTGGCTGTTTGATGTTACGCTAAATGCATGCCGTATTGAACATGAAGTTCGGTTATTTATAGCAGTCTTTGATTGTGTTTTTCCTGTAGTGTTTTAGTGACTGAAACTCGGTATGTAGTGGGCAGTCACTCATCCACAGACTGACCTAGGCAAACGTGGCTTAACCCGAAGATTTATTCGAACGACTGTTATTTTCTAACCGCAAGTTCCTCAAGATAAGTATGGATGTATTCAAGAATCCTTCCGGCTTCTAAACGACAAATTGTCTACGTGATGCCATGTTAGCATTTCAACATGACCACCTATTTTTAGTATGGATAAGTGATAATTGTGTGACGTCATCCAATGAGTTGGATAACGTGTCTATGTGAAGGTATTTCTTATCTACAAGATAAAATGCTACTTAATTTGCAACATGTGTTACAATGTTATGTAAGAAACGCAGAACCGTGAAATAAAGTAATAATGAAAAAAAAAATTAAAAATAACTGTCTAATATATTATTAACTAAGTACACAAAATCAAAGCATTTATTTCAAGAAGACGAGTTACAAGTACTTTTGAATTCTCGAAACAAATACAAAAATGAGAATGTACAGTCCCAATCACAAGGCTCAATCATTTGTGGAAGTACTCTAGTTACCCGTTCCAAAGCATAGACCACTGTAGAGAAGAACTGGCAAGAAACTCCATGGACACTCTTTTTAAACAGTATACTCTTGCTTTACTCCATTATATGGGAATTAAAACTTAACGGCCGAAATATGGAAAAAAGATGTAGTTGCATACTCCTTACCACCTTACCCTTTGGCGATTACAGGCGCGATATTATATTTAGAACAAAACGACTACTAAGAAAATATGGTCAAAACGCCAAGCAAGAAATGGTGATTCGATTTTTATCGATACGTTTCTACATTTCGGATTACAATACTCCCATCACTACCTAATTACGAAATGTCAAATTTACGCAGTGTCAAATATCAAAAACAATTATTGCATCAAATCAAACACATTATTACTTATTTTTGCACAAGATTCTTATAATTATCACAGTTTATAGGCAAAATAAACTTACGCGCCAATTAATAAAGTTAATTGGCTTTGCAATCCTTTAAATTATAGCTATCCTCATAATAACCCTTAATATTTCTTTTTTTATCATCTCACGTACCATAAACAGCTGCACCTTACTTTTTAATTTTATTTCTGTTTGGTCCACGTGCCTCGAGTGTTTTGTTTTGATAACCGACACTCTGGAAACTTGAGCTGTACTTATAATGAGAGCTGTAACGATTAGGAGCCGTGGTGTACGTGATTAAAACTATAATAATTGCTTTAAAGGTTGACCTTGAAGCTAGGTTACAAGGTTTATGAATACTGGACTCAGGACAAAGGAGGGTTATGATTTTGACAGGGTTTGCGTTTGTATTTTTATTAAGTTTCAATGTAAGACCAAAAATATTTCTGTAATTTTGTGTGTGCTTTTACATCATACAACACATGACGTCCGTAGAAAGAGTGGCTCGACGACTTATGCGTTCCGTGAGGGCTGGTTCGAAGCGGTGCGATAAAAGAGTTAATGGGAAGGAATTGAGGCTTTGGCCAACAGTGGGAGAGTATAGGCTAAATAAAAAAGAAATGAACTTAGTAATAGGATTCCGGTTTTACCCTTTGGGTACAAAACCCTAAAAATTTATTTATTTATTAAAGGTACACTCTGTGCCAGAAGAACGGACGGAGAGATAGAGGAGCCTTAGTAAAAAGGTCCCGTTGGAACTATTTGTGTACGGAACCCTAAAACAGCGCATTTAGAAACTTTGACAGCTGCAAAATCTAAATTTAGCTCGCCCTACACTGACTAATCCCTGATTCCTGTCTTGTTCACCCGCATGTGTCCAAAAAGGACTCCTTTTGTTTTTGCCAATGTGTTTTTTTTTGGGGTCTCTCGACGGTTTTTTTTTTTTATGAAGACAGGCAGAATGTCTTAAGTTTGATGGACCTTTCGGAAAAAAAAGGTTTGCTTACAAAGGCTGGCCAGACAGGCGAGGTAAAAAACTAATTGCATTTTGATCGTGAGAAAAAACCAAGGCCAATAATAATAAAAAATTTAGTTTTTGAACTTACTGTCCTTGTATTACGCATTTTATTAATCATCATCGATAGCCGTTAGACTTTTCCCAACTATGTTGGGGTCGGCTTCCACTCTTTGCGGATACAAGTGAACCAGTATTTTACATGGAGCGACTGCCTATCTGACCTCCACAATCCACTAAGTACTGAGAAATACGATAACCTATGTTAGAACTAGTTGTTTTACATATTAATATGTAATATGTAAATTATTACAGATGGTAACTAATCCTACTACGGACGGCAAAACATCTGCCACATTTACGAGTAAGTTACCGTATGTATTTAATTTCTTAACATTGGCCTTGAATTTAGAGCCAACGACTTTGTAACTACAGACACGCTAATCAGAACACATACTGTTTCAAATTACGCATTACCAAACCAACTGTCAAAAATGACAGTTTGTTTTTTTTAATTTCTATAGTCTATTTTCTCTCAAAACGGTGAAGGAAAACATCGTGAAGACATGTCATAGAACAAAAAATTCGAAGACATGTGACATCTACCAACCAGCACTGGGTACGTGTGGTGGATTATTGTCCATCCCTCTCAGAGAGAGGTCTGAGTCCCTGCAGTGGGAGCATTATAGGCTGATGATAATGATAGTCTATTTATCGGAGTAAAATGTCTCGAGACGAAACATTTGATGTGATGTTTTTTTTTTGAGTATGAATGTAAATGGCAGGAAGAGTAGAAAATTACTAAAGAAACGATGAATGGACTGTGTGAAGGATGATATGGCTAGAAAGTAGTTGAGGAGTATTAGAGAAGTATGAAAGAAGAAGACATTCTACGCCGACCCTAAATAAATTGGTTTATGAGTAGAAGAATGATGTGTAGCGGTGCGCTGCATTTATGTAGTTCTTTGTGTTTTCACAAAAGAGGCTGCTCATTGAATACCTGTGCCTATCTTTTCAACATTGGATGAATAAACCAACGATACTGATAAGATTAGTTAAAAGTTGAGTCATTTTATTCAAATCGGTACAGAATGACCTTATCATTCGACCTTTTGTCCAATTATTTCTTATTTTTTTCCACGAAAATACGTTAAACGATGACGTCAGTTTGAATGTAATGTTTTTATTTAACCATATTCGGAATGCCAAAGTATGCTGTGTAGAGGAAAAAATTTAGGTAGGTAACGAATGCGTTGTTATTTCTGAAGATGATGTAATTAATTATATATGTAGCTTTAATTATGTTATTCGATCGTCTTTCCTCGCTGTTTCAAGTTTTATAATAAACATCAAGTTTTAGAATTCTCGCAACAAAATTGCGTGTCTAACAATTTCGTTTCACTTTCTAAAACTTTTTACTTATCGATGAAATTATGCAAAGCGCATCACTAACACGCATCTGTCATAAAGAAAAAAAAAGGCCAAAAGTATCCAAAAAAGAAATTAGCAAGGTGCACTGCACTAATCCAACGTATGCGGTGAAAGCACTGCTTGCGAAAATACGCTCCAACACGCATATGCAGTAACACGTAAAAAACTGTTTATAAACACTATTTTTATTCACTTCAATAAAAACAAAACACTAATTTATTTAAAAACCAAAAATAAAAGGAACACACACCGAGAATGTCAGTTGCGGATTTGAAAAATGGAATAAAAAAAACACTGCTTCCGTCACTGTGAACCAAAGATAAGATAGACGAGGCGCGTTATGGCGTCCGCGCGCGGCAAATTACAGCCGGTGACTGGTGTGTGATTCCGTCAGACGAGAGATAATCGCATAAGTTTTTAGGGTCCCGTCTGCTCGGTGGAATGTTATATTAATAGCTGTTTTTGTTGCTTATTTGGATTTATCAATAGATATGGTTTTGAGTCTCAGTATTTTTGTTTTTCTTGTTGTTAAAAACTGATGCTTTGAAAAAAGTTTTCCAAATACATTTGTAACTTAGGTAATTTTGTGATGTAACTATACATATAAATGTTCTTTAAATATTCTTCTCCATTTAGGTCTACTTTTTGTATGTACTATACTTTAAAAAAAAGTAAGTATATTTTAAGGTTTATTTTTTCGATACCCATACTGATTTTCATTTTTCATAAAAAAATATTCGATGTAAAATATTTCTCAAATAAAAAACTTTTTTTTCTTGTCTACTTTTATACCAAGGACCCTAAATTCACAGGACATTAAATTCAAGGGGGCAGTTCCACACAATAACCTCGCGCTAGACATTGTTATTTATTTCCTTTAATTTTTTTACGAGAACTTGTTCCGAATACTCGTTCTTTATGTCATAGAAATACCAGTTTCGGAATTAATTTGTGGTCACATGTTATATGCTCGATGAAATCTATGAATGGCCATCCAATCTATTTTAAATATTCGGGGTGAAAAGTAGTCTATGCGGTTTAGTACCCCATCTTTTGGAGGTCGGGGTGTCTAAAATGGCCACTTTAGCAGATCATAATAGGATCATAATAGTATCAGCTTCTGTGACCATTTTACGAATTTTAACGCAATTCATATTATTTTCCTTTTATGATCTGCTTAAGTGACCGTTTTAGATCCCCAGATAGGCAGCAAATAGTTGCATAAACGTTGATACAAAACTGCCCTCCGTTTACAAACATTTCAACTCATACACCTACCCAAAAGCCAGTCCTGGAACAAGTACCTGCAGGCCATACAAATATTGGTGCCATGTGAGGAACGAACACGCGACAAGCAGCGCTGTAAACAATAGCATAGCCACTACGCCAACCGTACCGTCAAAGATTATCAGAAAAGTGCCAGAAATAAGAAACCATGTGAAGTATCAAGCGATTTTGAACCATCACCATCTTAATCTTCTCGTCCTTCTGAAGGCACGTATAAGCCGGTGGTCCCGGCCGCCAAATGGCGGTCGTCAAACTATGTCAAAGGCTCTTGTGGCGGTTTAGAAACTCTGACACTAGGGTGTATGGGGTCGTTAGACCTTACTGCCCAAACGATTAGAAGAAGTTCATTATCTAGCCCTTATCCCAATTAATTTGGGGTCGGCGCAGCTATCATGTCTTTTTCTTCCATACTTTATTATTCATCATCTCATGAGACACCAGTCTACTTCCTTGCATGCTACGATTTTGATTCACGTGCGGTGCAATTATTGCTTGTACCAACTTCTGCTCAAATTACGAGAATATTAGTGATTTCAGAAGTTAAATTTTTTGTAAACCACGGTTAAAGTTGCCAAACTAAACATGTGATCCCAACAATTTCTAACCCGATATTACCACTAAGACGATCACAGAATACAAAAAGACTAAAGTGTAACATAGAACAATGACATGTGATCGGTTGTAAAGTAGGGCAATTTCACTGAGGGGTCTATTCGAGGCGACGGAAGAAAGTCGCACGTATTCACGTCTTCTGAGGTAGACTGAATGTTTTCGAATTCAAAGTATATGTACATTATAAGGAGCTATTGTACTCTTCATTTTGATTAGTTTTTAATAAGCGACCAACATAGGGACTGCTGTTTCGACGTGATGATCTGGGGATCTAAAAGGGCCACTTTAGCAGATCATAATATGATTTGCGTTAAAAAACGTAAAATGAACCGGTCCTAACAGTAACAGCCTCTGTGACCATTTTATCAATTATACCCAACTTATATTATTTTCCTATTATGATCTATTTTCTTAAATAGCAGTTACTACAATGCAAAGTCATTTTACGTATTTAACACAATTCATATTATGATCTGCTAAAGTGGCCATTTTAGACGCCCTGGGCCTGCAGTCTGTACAAAGATAGCGATCGCTTTACGACAAAATTCGGTCGCAAAGCTATAACGATGCGGATTTAAGTTGGTAGCTAATACCGGCGGGTCGCGTCCGGCTCACGTCCACCTTAAATCCGCATCGTTATAGCTTTGCGACCGAATTTTGTCGTAAAGCGATCGCTATCTATGTAGAGACTGCAGGCCCTGATCTGGTCCGAATATGGCGAGATATTGCTTAAGATAGAGAAGTTTGGAAGGACAATGGATAGGCCTATACCCAGCAATGGGGCACATAAGTTTGAAGTAAGTTGGCGTGAAATTACTCACGAGAACACCATGGATTAGCATCAATTTTAAGACCCAGACTCCGACGAGCCCTGTCGGGGAAGAGTCCCGTAGGCGAAAGTGTGTTGTCGGCGAAAAGTCCCGTCGAAGTAAAGTCTTGTCTGACCTCCACAACCCAGTTAATACTAAGTAATACGATAGATACCCTTTGTTAAGACTGGTTGTCAGACTTTCAGGTCACTGACTACCTGTAACGACTGCCAAAGAGTTATATTTGTGGCAGCCGGGACCAACAGCTTAACGTGCTTTCCGAAGCACGGAGGAAACTCGATTTGTAATGGGTGGTCATCATCCAAAGACCAGCCTAGGCAAATAAATAGTGTTTCAAAATATGCGGGTGTTTATATCAAAGTTACAATCGTTATTTCGGCAGTAATTCGCGTTTGAACTTTGCCAATAGGGTATTTCCCAAAAAAAAAAACAAATTAGTCCGTCAGATACACACATCAAAAGTGTCTAGGGATCAACATATATTTTTGCAATAACTTTTCTCCTGATTGATATTAATTAAAATTTTCTTTAAGGATTCATCAAATAAAGTGTTTTCGTTTGTCACAGTAACGATAAACCAAGTCACCTTTGCATTAATAAAGAAATTTGCCATTTTCCTAATAAAGGGATTTTTGACATTTGAACCACTAACATTAAAGTACGAAAAAAAGACTGAAATAACAGTTTTCTTTAAAATTTTATTGGGTAACTTAAACAATTAATAATCCGTGTTTCTACCGCGAACACTAACAACACAAGAACATCGGTTTGGCGTACTCAAAATGAGTTCATCCAAATCACGCTGTGGAATGGCCGCCCATGTTCGTTGCAACAACAAAAAAAGGTCTTCTTGCGACTGGATACCCTCCATATTCGGCAGAGCTCTTCTCTGTAGCATATCCCATGCATGCTCAATCGGGTTCAAGTCTGGCGACTGAGCAGGCCAGGGCAGGACATTGATGTTAGCTGCGGCGAGAGTCTGTCTTACAACTCTTGCGGTGTGCGGTCGTGCATTATCATGCATTAACTGAAATAAGGGACCGGTTTGCACTTGTAGAGGAACGATGACGTCTGATACAATCGTCTCAGCATAAATTTGAGCGTTGAGGTTGCCTCTGATCCAAATCAACTCAGTTCTTCCGCCGATCCAAATACCCGCCCATACCATGATGGTTCCACCACTATAAGGATGGACTTCCTGGCAGGATTTTAATCGCTGTTGGCGTCCAGGGGTTCTCCAGTGTCGTATACGTCTTGTATCCGGTCTCATAGCAAAACGAGACTCATCAGAAAAGCACACGAAACGCCATTGTTCTTCTGCCCAATTTCTGTGTTCAAGAGCCCATTGATATCGAATCCTACGATTGTGCATTGCTATAGGTGGTACCCGTAGCGGTCTTCGGGAATGAAGGTTCACTTCATGCAAGCGGTTTCTGACTGTTTGGTCGCTAATTAAGTTCCCTGAAGAGTGATGAAGCCTCACGGCTAACATCATGGCGGTTATTGTTGGAGCTCTTCGAGTTAAGATTTGAATGTATCGGTCTTGTCTCCGTGTGGTGCAGCGATACCGTCCTCCATGGCGCTCAGCCACGGTACCAGTGCTTCGGTAACGTGTCCAAAGTCGACTGATAACACTCTGACTTGTATTCAGAGCTAAAGCCACAGTACGTTGCCGGGAACCAGCTTCTATCATTCCCACGGCTCTGAGCATTTCTTCCCTGCTTAAATGACGTCGCCGCTCCATAATAACGTTGGTTTTAATCAGTAGTAGGGAAACAGTAGCACTAATAATGTCTTCAATGCGTTGTATGTTTTTATAGGGAAAATATTGACAGCTGATTTTCATCTTTTACTCGAATTTGATTCACAGTTCCTGATTCAAATTATGAAATGCACCAAAAAGGATCCATATAAATTTATAAAATCATAAATTTATTACAAAGCCACATCTCAATCTCAAGAAATCCGCATAAAAATGCTTGATCCCTAGACACTTTTGATGTGTGTAGATCCTGTTTGTCTTTTCTACACACTGTGTCTACTTGTCTAATCCAATTTTCCTCTCGCAGGTCTGCTGGAAGAAATTTATTTTGAAATAAGCAGTACCTTTGTGCTTCCCTTTTTTATATTTTTATCCTTTTTTTTTTTTTATTTTGTGTGTACCTACATAAAAAAAATAGATTTCCAAAAAATAATGGACACGTATTTTTTTTTTACACGTAAACAAAAGATGAAGACGATACAGTGCTTCGAAAGTCGTGTGACGTCACAAAGTTCGTACTATATTACCCACAAAGTAACGTCAAAAGCCCCGGGTCATGCTCTTTGACACGTTTTATTTTCGTAAATTTTTATTAATTTGGAAAACAAAAAACACGTATCCAACATTTTTCGATAATCTAACAGACGGACTAATTAGATTTTTTTGGTGAAATACTGTTTACATTATATTCTCGCATGTCCTTCACCAAAGTCAACAATATTTGCTTAACCGTCCCCACATCACCACTTCGCAAAACAAAAGTATTTTCCTCATAAAAATCACGACTTCTGACTGTACCAAGGTACTTCATACCGCGAAGTGCATAACTATCTACACAGTGGAGTGACGTAATGCTTATAATGAATGCACTAATCACTCATTTGACAGCATTGGGCTACGTTCACAGCGTTTGGTGTGATCTTGGCGACTTTTAGCTGCACCATTTTGGGTTCACGAAAGAAAGATTGCATGATTGAAGAAAAGTAGCTGGTGGCTAAGTAAATAATAGCAGCTAGGGTCAATCTTCTGCTAAATTCGCGCTTTTCTAGGTTGGTCTATAAACGGGTGGCTTTAGAAAGCACTTAAAGCTATTGGCGGCTGTCATGTGTACATCTTTGACAGGGGTCAGACATAGCACATTGTTATCCAAGGGGCGAAAGTTACTTATTGAGTCCCGAGACGGGGTTTGGCGCCCGTAACGTAGTGAGTGCGCTAATAGTTCGAGGGACTAAATAAGTAATTTACCCGAGGTAAACACTGCTTTTCATTACGAATACGAGGAATGTAAAAATAAGAACATAAATTATTAGCTAAAGAAAAAAAGAGTGTTGACAAGATTGTCGCTGTCCCACATATTTTTTTTTTTCTCTGGTCTTCTAGCTATACAGCCATTATTTTTATGTTCATCATTTAAAAAAATGGAAGAGATTTTGCCGAAATCTATGTTATTTTTGAGAAATATTTAAAACTTAACTATATTAAAGTCATAATAATAATTATATTCATAAGTTAACTTTATGTTATTTTAATTTTAAATCGCGCTGTAATTTAGTGGCTGTATAAAAAGTTGGAACATGGTTCAATAAAAATGTGAAAATCGACATAATTTTTTTTTAATAATTTGACAGCTGTCACTTGAAAGCGATTCTTTCAACCCGCTCCGCAGGCATGTTATGATCTACTTTCAGAGCATGAGTAATGAAAAATCTATGGCCAGTTTTATCAAGGGGTAGGTACCGTATTACCCAGTATTAACGAGGTTGTGGAGGTCAGGTAAAGAGTCGCTCTCTTTTTGTAAAATATTGGTAGTCAGCTGCATCCTGTATGATTGAAAGATTTCAGAGTACTTAGTTTGATGCAGAGAATAGGGAAGAAGTAATGTTGCGCCAACCCCAAATAAATTTAAATAAGGTTATGACAATGATTATGATAAAGGGTAGTTAACAAATAAAACTAATTAGTCCATCATATAGGTTACTAAAAAACATTGGACACGTATTTTTTCTTTTTTCACGTAAACAAACAATGAAGACGATACAGTGCTTCGAAAACTAGTGAGACGTCATATTCTAAGACATTAGTATGACATTTTTTAGCGGTCAGTGACGTCACCAACACCCACTCAAATCTTTGACGCGTTTTATCTTCGTATATAAAACGCGTCAAAGATTTGAGTGATATATATATGCGTATCCAATATTTTTCAATAATCTAACAGACGGACTAATTAGAATCCCATTTTATTAAGTCAAACATCCCTATTATGGCGTTCTGCAAGGAATACGTTTAGTTATAGAGACGTTCGTCAGATTGGAGTGACGTAATGCTAACTATGAAGGACTGCGTGATGCCTTTGAAAGCATTAAATTGATGCAAATTAGGTCCCTTTGTATAATAACGATGGAGTCATACCCTATAAGGTATTGATGGGCATGGCTTTATGTGGATTGTGGGCGTTTGATTGTTCGTCTTTTGGCTAGCTAAACGTCCTTTCTAAGGAGTCCATAGAAGAGACTAAAAGATTGTCTTTTTTTGTCTTTACACTTGCCTAAAGATTGTCTTTTTTGTCTCAACTATGGACGCTTTTAACGAATACATCTTGCTACATCATTCTCACTTAATGTACCATCTCAACATTAATGATGTAACCAAGGTTACTGTAGCATCCCCTTGTAACTGACCTAATAGGTTGATAACACAATTAACTAACTATATCACAGGCTCACACCAGTCCACCAAGCCTCAGTCCAGGATCACTTCACTTCCAACTTCCCGCCATCATGTAACTGACAGATGTCATTAGTGACAGTTCTCCTGACTCCTTGTGGCTGTGAGACTGTGTTTACATATCTATTAAATAGATATACACTACAGTTACGATATTCTGATTTAAAAGAATGTCCATGGAGTTTCTTGCCCGTTCTTCTCCATAGAGATCTACGCTTTGGAATGGGCAACTACTTACAGTACATTTAAGTTTATATGCCTTATGATTGGGACTGTAGCTAGAGTTCATTGTTGTCTTTGTTTCGATAATTCAAAAGTGCCTGTATCTGGTCTACTGGAATGATGGAAGGATTTTGTCCAGCAGTGTGACAATATGTGCTGTGCCGAGAATGCATTGTAGAGTCTTCATATCTGCTGATTCCAATATTTCCTAGTCGGGTCTAAATTAAAGCAATTCAATAGAAAATGTGAAGGTCAGACCATCAACCATCAATTGATTTATGCGTCTGCGGTCTTATCTCTGAAATCATTAATTTAATCTACAAGATTTTATACGGCGTATTCTTATTGAGCTCGTGGTTATTTTTTTCATTTATTCAAACTTGGCTGATAATCAGCACTTTTCGAACGTTAAAATTTACTTTACTTTACTTATTTACAAGAGACAGTTCCTAGTGTTTTAGCTGGAAAGAAGAAATGGCGGAACAAACTCCCCAGCAACACATCTGTCTGTTAGGTTGGTTAGAAGAACCAGACTCGATACAATAGTAAGGTGCAAGATAATGACTACAGACACAAATTTTATATAAAAATAAAGACAACACATCAGTCAACTAATCTTGGAGAAAGAACATTTATAACAAACAAATAAATAACAGACATTGCCTTGTGTTCAACTCAGCGACCATAGGCTGCGCTAACTTAGGTAGATTCATGTACTATTATACTACGGCCGTTCAGAGAATGCGTTCCTGACACCTATCAGTTAGTCACGACTAGTGATGGGCACAACATAACACTGAGTTCGTTACCGTTCCTCCAAAATGAACCGCCGCATTATTTTAAGATTATTTTCGTTTTAAATTGGCGGAATCATTTAAAATTTATATTTTAGTTATTTATGTGGAAACCAAAAAAAGGTAAAATTTCATATAATAAAATTTTATTGTTTTATTTATTCTTTGTTACAAAGTTACAATCTGTATTTCTATGCAATAAAGTAAGCACATTGAATTGAATGTGCGTACAGAATATTAATCAGACTCCGATTCGCTTGAGGAGGTGGTGTCTTCATCATCTTCGCCTACATGTATAATTAGTTTGGTCATAGTTTTATTTTTATATTTCATAAAAGTTATCTTTTATTCCATTATTTTCAAATTTTTAAAAAGAAAAACAAAGCGTATTATTTTATATTAAAATATAAGTATAACTGTATAAGAACAGATTACGATACTTGCCTGTTATTTTTAGCACAGCACTACAAATATAAAGCGCTGACATAACCTTGTAATAGCGCAGTATAGATTTAGAAAAATATTGTTTACCAAGTTATTTGACACTCAGTTTGGCACAAAATTATAACATTCATTGATTATTGATATAATAATGTTGTTTTAATGGTCATCAATTGTTAAAACGGTAAACAACCAGCAAAAATATTTTTATCGTAACTGCAACGCCATTACAAAGTTACGTCGTCAGTTCAATCGCGACGTGTCAGGAACGCATTCTCTGAACGGCCGAACTTTACCAGTTACATACGGTACCGAATTTTCTCTGTGGTCCGGCTGTCATTTAAAGATCTCTGACAGTCGTGACAGATAGTCAAGGTCTGCAAGTTTGACAACCAGTCTTACCAAAGGGTACTCCTTTTACGCAATCCTGAAAATACAAAAATAGGACTTCTAATGCGGGGCCTGGGGTTTGGAGTGCGCTATTCACAACCAAGTTACACAGTATTAAGTAGAATTTCAATTTGAATACACAAACGGTAATAATCAGGAAATTTTGTACCCAGATTTTTGATTTCATTAATGCATATCTTTTACGACTCTTACGACCTTGGAGTACAATCCCGTTTGTTGATGTACAAACCAGTTTACTACCCTGTATTAATTCAGCCGATTTGAAAAGTTAGTAATTGTTTTTTCTTCAGTGTCCGTTTTGAGGTTAAGTTTGAGTTTGAGATAGAGCGGATCCAAACTGCAGTTAAGTGATCAATCTGGAAGTCTCCGATCGTCGAAGTGTCCTCTTAACCGATTGCGGGCCCCAAGTTGGGCACGTGATGGCATCCAGCTTGCACTGTAGGCGCTGGTCTGCGGACGATGAGTCATAAGTTAACTCGCCGTCCAGTTGGCCGCTGTAGATGTAATCTGGCCAAATCCCTGATCCATCTCAAACCAAAACTCAGTGTGGAGCCACTCTGCAGAATATGCGCCACCAACTTGCTCATCCAGCACAACCACTTGCACCTTTTTAATAATAAGATTTACTTAAAATTTTACAGCTGTGCAGGGTTTAAAGTTCATCTTAATCGGTTTTCGAAGTGAAAAATTATTTAGCGGCGTCGTGCACTTTTTTTGGGATGTGTAAAAAATTGTAAACTCGAGTCAGGACACGTGACCTGATCTAAAATTCGTAAGACGGCGCAGGGCGCTTGCGCGAATGTGCAAATGTCAAACAAAATTAAATGTCAAGTATTTAACCACATAAATGATAGTACATTTATGCTGATAATTAAAGCATTCGAAATTATTTCCTAACCATTCCAAAATATCCAAAAATGCACAACATTTATGCAAGTTTTCACTTCTACCGGCTGTTTTTTTATTTACCTTGACAATCGCAGGTTTTAACATTCTTCACTTTTAGGAGTTGGCATTATCTTCAAAGTAATTACCTGTAACACAAACACAAAGCTTTAGAAAAACCGGCCAAATGCGAGTCGGACTGGCGCACGAAGGGTTCCTTGCCATTATCTATGAAAATCGCGATAAAACGCGTTAAAGATTGAGTGGGGGTTGTGACGTCACTGACCGCTAAAAAATGTCATACTAATGTCTCAGAGTATGACGTCACACGAGTTTTCAAAGCACGGTATCGTCTTCATTGTTTGTTTACGTGAAAAAAGTATAAATACGTGTCCAATATTTTTAGGTAATCTATTTGACTGGCCTGTTGGTCTAGTGGTTAGTGACCCTAACTGCTATGCCGGAGGTCGTGGGTTCGATTCCCACCCAGGACAAATGTTTGTGTGATGAGCACGATCATTTGTTCTGTGTCTGGGTGTAATTTATCTATAATATGTATGTATTTAAAAATATATAAGTATGTTTATCAGTTGTCTAGTACCCATAACACAAGCTCTGCTTAGCTTGGGACTAGATGGCGTTGTGTGATAGTTGTGGAATATTATTATTATTTTATTATATATGACCAACTAATTGTTTTTTTTTTGTTAACTACCCTATTATTATATTATTACCCTATTATTGAGCAGTGGTGGCCCAGTGGTGGCGGCCTCGACTTACGAACTGTGAGTCGTGGGTTCGAATCCAGTCAGGCGCATTACTTTGTGTAATTTATTTCAACACCACTGCTCTCAAAACGGTGAAGGAAAACATCGTGAGGAAACCGGCATGTCTTAGAACCAAAAAATTCGAAGACATGTGACATCTACCAATCCGCACTGGGCACGCGTGGTGGATTATAGCCCATCCCTCTCCTAGAGAGGAGGCCTGAATCCCTGCAGTGGGAACATTATAGGCTGATGATGACCCTATTATTTGGCTCTTATTATTTGGCTACAAACCCTACCAACTACTTTATCTATGATTAGATAGATAAAAAGGTGTTTCATAATCAGTATAATCACACTAATATTATACTTAAAGGCGAAAGTTTGTGAGCGTGTGAGTGTGTATGTTTGTTACTTCTTCACGCAAAAACTACTGAACGGATTTAGATAAAATTTGGTACACAGATAGTTTATAACCTGGATTAACACATAGGATAGTTTTTATCCCGATTTTATCTTGCCGTGGGATAATTTTCGAGTTGTAGCGGGTGACGCCGCTGGCAACAGCTATAGTATAATATAATGCGGAATTTCATAGGTCAGGGTTGAGGAGTGAGGACGACTTGCGTAAATGACGAGGCGAAAGCGAAAATATCTGTAGTTCCGGTGTTACCAGACACGTCACTCTGTTGACTAGCTAGTCTTTTCACCAAGACATTTTCGTGAAAAAGCCTTTTCCAAACTATATTACGGTCAGCTTCTAATTTTACCGGGTGCAGCTAAATACCAGTATTTTACACTAGCTTTTGCCTGCGGCTTTGCCCGCGTGAAATTGTCGATTTTCTATACAAACTTTCAGTCCCTATTACCCTTTAGATGTTTAATTTCGCAAAATTCTACCTTATTCCTTGTCTAAATTATAAATAATAATATAATAATAATAATAATATTCCACAACTATCACACAACGCCATCTAGTCCTAAGCAGAGTTTGTGTTATGGGTACTA
The DNA here is from genome assembly GCA_932274075.1 of Diarsia rubi. Taxonomy (NCBI): domain Eukaryota; kingdom Metazoa; phylum Arthropoda; class Insecta; order Lepidoptera; family Noctuidae; genus Diarsia; species Diarsia rubi. Next base: position 1,442,224 of record OW026441.1, read on the forward strand.
GACAACTGATAAACATACTTATATATTTCTAAATACACACATCAAAAGTGTCTAGGGATCAACATATATTTTTGCAATAACTTTTCTCCTGATTGATATTAATTAAAATTTTCTTTAAGGATTCATCAAATAAAGTGTTTTCGTTTGTCACAGTAACGATAAACCAAGTCACCTTTGCATTAATAAAGAAATTTGCCATTTTCCTAATAAAGGGATTTTTGACATTTGAACCACTAACATTAAAGTTCGAAAAAAAAGACTGAAATAACAGTTTTCTTTAAAATTTTATTGGGTAACTTAAACAATTAATAATCCGTGTTTCTACCGCGAACACTAACAACACAAGAACATCGGTTTGGCATACTCAAAATGAGTTCATCCAAATCACGCTGTGGAATGGCCGCCCATGTTCGTTGCAACAACAAAAAAAGGCCTTCTTGCGACTGGATACCCTCCATATTCGGCAGAGCTCTTCTCTGTAGCATATCCCATGCATGCTCAATCGGGTTCAAGTCTGGCGACTGAGCAGGCCAGGGCAGGACATTGATGTTAGCTGCGGCGAGAGTCTGTCTTACAACTCTTGCGGTGTGCGGTCGTGCATTATCATGCATTAACTGAAATAAGGGACCGATTTGCACTTGTAGAGGAACGATGACGTCTGATACAATCGTCTCAGCATAAATTTGAGCGTTGAGGTTGCCTCTGATCCAAATCAACTCAGTTCTTCCGCCGATCCAAATACCCGCCCATACCATGATGGTTCCACCACTATAAGGATGGACTTCCTGGCAGGATTTTAATCGCTGTTGGCGTCCAGGGGTTCTCCAGTGTCGTATACGTCTTGTATCCGGTCTCATACCAAAACGAGACTCATCAGAAAAGCACACGAAACGCCATTGTTCTTCTGCCCAATTTCTGTGTTCATGAGCCCATTGATATCGAATCCTACGATTGTGCATTGCTATAGGTGGTATCCGTAGCGGTCTTCGGGAATGAAGGTTCACTTCATGCAAGCGGTTTTTGACTGTTTGGTCGCTAATTAAGTTCCCTGAAGAGTGATGAAGCCTCACGGCTAACATTATGGCGGTTATTGTTGGAGCTCTTCGAGTTAAGATTTGAATGTATCGGTCTTGTCTCCGTGTGGTGCAGCGATACCGTCCTCCATGGCGCTCAGCCACGGTACCAGTGCTTCGGTAACGTGTCCAAAGTCGACTGATAACACTCTGACTTGTATTCAGAGCTAAAGCCACAGTACGTTGCCGGGAACCAGCTTCTATCATTCCCACGGCTCTGAGCATTTCTTCCCTGCTTAAATGACGTCGCCGCTCCATAATAACGTTGGTTTTAATCAGTAGTAGGGAAACAGTAGCACTAATAATGTCTTCAATGCGTTGTATGTTTTTATAGGGAAAATATTGACAGCTGATTTTCATCTTTTACTCGAATTTGATTCACAGTTCCTGATTCAAATTATGAAATGCACCAAAAAGGATCCATATAAATTTATAAAATCATAAATTTATTACAAAGCCACATCTCAATCTCAAGAAATCCGCATAAAAATGCTTGATCCCTAGACACTTTTGATGTGTGTATTATAGATAAATTACACCCAGACACAGAACAAATGATCGTGCTCATCACACAAACATTTGTCCTGGGTGGGAATCGAACCCACGACCTGCGGCATAGCAGTTAGGGTCACTAACCACTAGACCAACAGGCCAATAAAAAAAACCTCATGTGCAAAATGTCAGCTTTCCAAGTCCAAGGGTTAGGGCTGAGTGTTCATGAGTTAGTCAGTCAGGTTTTTTGAAAGAAAGAAAGAATAACTAATTTACATAGGTTAGATAGATAGAGCGACTACCTACCAACACACTGCTTTTTTTTAGTTTGGGAAATCATCAAATAACCCTTCCCGCTCTTGTTGGGCAGAGCAAAAGGGACTGTCAGACTTTTACCGACTAAAAACCACCCATGTTCCTTCTTAGCCCTTTATATCAAGGCCGCGGTATCTCTTACAACATCCCGCAGCCCCGACGGGCGTCGGCCTTTGCCCTTCCATGTTGCTGACATCTCTTTGAGGCGCGCGTGGAAGAGGACGGTACGGGGGTACCGCACGATCTCCCGCGAAGCGGCGAACCTCCTTGCCGGATTGCCGCCGTGGGATCTGGAGGCGATAGTCCTCGCGCGCCTGCATCAATGGCGCGCGGAGGCGCTGCGCCGGGGGGTCACTCCGCTGCCGCGGCAAATTGCTGCGCGGCGGACAGACCTCCGGTGCGATCTCATGGCGGCATGGAGACAGCGACTGTCGCAACCCCGTGCAGGGCACGCCACGATAGTGGCGGTAAGTCCCCTCTTTGAGGAGTGGCTTGAGAGGCGCCACGGCGCCCTCACCTTCCGTCTGACGCAGGTCCTCACCGGACACGGATGTTTCGGGAGGTACCTGCACCGAATCAGGCGGGAGGAAACGCCCGGATGCCACCATTGCGAGGATCGGCCGGAGGACACGGTGGAGCACACAGTGGAGGTGTGCCCCGCTTGGGCGGAGCCCCGCCGTGTTCTCGTAGCGGCGATCGGCGGCGGCGACCTCTCGCGCCCGGCCCTGGTGCAAGCCATGGTCCGGGGCGAGGAGGAATGGGACGCCGTCGCCTCCTTCTGCGAAGCAGTGATGCTGGCGAAGGAGGTGGCGGAACGCGAGAGGGAGAGAACCTCTCGTCCCAGCCGCCGCGGGAGGCGCTCCGGGCGTCGGGGGTCCCGCGATGACCTCCGGCCACCGTAGACGCGGGCCTGTGGACGGTGAGTGATGGGCTAACTCGCCGTCCGTCCGTCTCACGACGAAAACAGGCCGTGTCGACGGCGCGTTCGTGTTCCACGCGCGCCTCAAAGAGATGTCAGCAACATGGGAGGGGCCCGAAAGGGCCGACGCCTGTCGGGGCCGCGGGTAGTCCTCTGGTTATCGCGGCCTCGACATAGAGGGCGAAGAAGGAACATGGGTGGTTTTTAGTCAGTAGAAGTCTGACTCTCCCTTTCGCTCTGCCCAAGAGCGGGAGGGGTTATTCGATGATTTTACACCCACCAAAAAAAAAAAAAAAAAAAAAAGGCGCGCGTGGAACACGAACGTGCCGTCGACACGGTCTGTCGTCGTCATAAGACGGACGGACGGCGAGCTAGCCCATGTGCATTACTCAGCGTCTACGGTGGCCGGAAGCCGTCACGTGGCCCCCGACGACGCCTGGAGCGTCTCCCGCGGCTGCTGGGACGTGATGTTCTCTCCCTCTCACGTTCCGCCACCTCCTTCGCTACCATAAAGACCAACACCTTTAGGTGCTTTAAGAGGCATGGAAGAAACTCTGCATTTAATAGATGGAAACCCACTCACAGACCAACGATAACGAAATAAAACGATTATTCTTTATAAGTTTTATAACCGTCAATGCAAGCGTTAGGTAATCAAGTAGTTACTTAATAACGATAAAATATATAAACCAATAATTCTAATAGAAGATAAGCCATTTTTAATCCGAACTAATCTTTAATAAAGGATTTTTTTTTAGATAATTATATATTAAAGTTTATTATCTGTTATTTCTGGGTAAGAGTGGTGTTTACAGAATAACAAATTGATAATTATATTAATCAGTCCTGATTGTAGCGTAATATAGAGGTTGGTAGTTAAATATGACGTCTCACCATGTCTCCAAGGGCGACAGTAGCACCTTCCTTTTAAGCAAGTTTTCAATAACAAAACTTGTCATTAATTATGTAATCTAACTTCTGGTGAAGGCGAGGAGGTAGCCCCAAAATTCGAATTAACCTACGTTTTTTGCAATTTCCCGGTCAGTGTCAAGTCGTAGGTTAAATAAAATGGGATTCGTGGCAGTAACAATTGTCTATTTACTGAGTAATAATGATTAAAACCACCAAAACAACCGTCTCAGTTCATACAAGTGTCAAGAACACTATTTATCCTTAAAAATAAGTCGCCAATAGTGCAGGTAGACATGCGTTATTAGTACATACTAACACTACTCAACCGTCCACATTTCCTACGTCAGAAAATACGTGACGTCTGGTGGCCCTGGGATCTTGGACTGCCAGGGTAGTTCGCCGAATTCAAATTTTCTTTCGTTTTTTTCAACTACGTAATAATATTGGTCATGTCAGTTTAAAACTTATATGTAATAATCATGTATAGAAGTAGAGGAAGACCAAAGAAACGATGGATGGACTGTGTGAAGGATGATATGGCTAGGAAGGACGAGAAATAGAGAAGTATAGAAGAACTTTTGCGCCGAAGTGAGTCGTGGGTTCGAACCCCGTCAGGCGCATTACTTTGTGTAATTTATTTCATCACCACTGCGCTCAAAACGGTGAAGGAAAACATCGTGAGGAAACCGGCATGTCTTAGAACCAAAAAATTCGAAAACATGTGACATCTGCTGCGGCTTGTTCACAAGTTACCGCGGCCTCGACTTATAGGGCTTAGAAGGAACATGGGTTTTAGTTAGCAAAAGTCTGACACTCCCTTTCGCTCTGCCCAAGAGCGGGAGGGGTTATTTGATGATTTTCCACCCGCCAAAAAAAAAGACAAGTGACATCTACCAATACGCACTGGGCCCGCTTGGTAGATTATAGTCCATCCCACTCCTAGAGAGGAGGCCTGAGTCCCTGCAGTGGGAACATTATAGGCTGATGATGATGATTTATTTTTATGTTTTATCAAATCATGTCATTGATTTCTGTCATCAAACAAAACTCATTTATATCGTAATCCTCTGAATAAACCAGTTAATTTTAACACTACAATCAGAACTACCATCGCACCAAACAAAACAAAACTCCACTTATTCATACGGAACCATGGCATCAACGACACATGTGTGGTTGTAGCAACACGTGCGCCCCACCCGGTGCTATGTTTAGACTAAGTTTACTAGCAGGGTTCCCAATTAGCAGAACTTATGGTTTAAGTTGTCGATATTATACAAAACTAGCGAATCGACTTCGTTTTGGCTTAAAATCAGAGAAGCTCCAAAGCAAAAATAAAAACGATTGACAGTTCATCATGATAAATAAATAAATGATCTACTTACATTAATTTTATCATTCAAGAGATAGTCGATGTAGGGTACTTAGTAGACAAAAAAAATCTAATTAGACCATTACATAGATTTCCAAAAAATATTGGACATATATTTTTTCTTTTTTTACGTAAACAAAAATTCAGCCACTGTTGATTCTGGCTTACAGGAGTTACAGTGGTTTGGGAATAGTGTGGCGGGCTTGTCCCATACAAAAAAAATCAAAACATGAAGAAGTAATTGACGTAATTGTTCTTTGAAAATTCGTCTGACGTCACATTGCAGTTCATTTTTTATCGCAAAGTGACGTCACAACTAGTCACAAGCCCTCACTCATGATCTTTGACGCGTTTTATCTTGGTATTTTTTTAATAATTTGATAAAACAAAAAAACACGTGTCCAATCTAACTGACGGACTGAACAGAATCATATTTTTTTTAGTCACAAAACATCCCTTTTATATTAATTTTGTATCCAATTATACTTTCTGACATCCCTGGTTTAAAACAAAACATGGCGACTATTTCGAACTTTTTTTTGATGTTTCAGCCGGAAGGACCTCCCCTGCGGAGATTTTTGTGACTGGCAACACTGACAATGTTGTAAAAAGGATGATGCTAGTAATGATAAATGAATGTGATAATTATTATCATTGTTCCTTTTTCTCGTCGCTAAACCAAAACAGTCGCTCACGAGTTCGGAGTTAAGTTACGCTTTCCTAGATCGGGTCTGGGTGCTTACTCTCGAATATAATTCCGATAGATCGACATTGGAATTGTTAGTCAAACGTCAGGGATTGGCTAGACTCGAAGGCGAAGTGACTCTAGCCAATCCCTGACGTTTAACTCAACCAATACGACGTTTGACCAATGTCGATCTGTTGGAATTATATTCGAGAATAAGCACCCTGCTCTAGTATCTGATTTAACGAGCGTGTCCAGAAGATGCCTGTCCACTTGCTTTGAAGACAGGGTTAATACAGGGACCACAAAGTGATTCACACTTATTGGCGTGAAGAGGAAGTGCTGAGTACGACTCGTCGAAATATTTATTTATTTTATTTGTTTAATGGCTGTTTATCCAAGTAATACAATTTGATCCAAGAATAGTGTACAATATTGAGCGATAGAGACAGCATGCAAAAATAGAATAATAATAATAATATTCCACAACTAACGCCATCTAGTCCCAAGCTAAGCAGAGCTTGTGTTATGGGTACTAGACAACTGATAAACATACTTATATATTTCTAAATACATACATATTATAGATAAATTACACCCAGACACAGAACAAATGATCGTGCTCATCACACAAACATTTGTCCTGAGTGGGATCGAACCCACGACCTCCGGCATAGCAGTTAGGGTCACTAACCACTAGACCAACAGGCCAGTCAAACAATATAATATAAAAAAAAACAATATAATTATAACATGAAAAAATACATTAATAGTCCAGAAATAACACTAACTCAATATCAACGGCGGGCGAATGGGACGCTGCAGTACGTTTGCTAGTCCAAACGTGGATGGGTGACTTTACATAGCATGAACCATGCTGATTAAAACCGCTGGTAAGGCAGTCAGTTGATAGGGCCAATAAGAAGTGTGAAAGACTGACAACTAACTGGGTTGTGGAGGTCAGACAGGCAGTCGCTCCATTTAAAATACTGGTGGAACTGCATCCAGTAAGACTAGAAGCCTACCCCAAAGTACTTGGAAAAAGCTAGGCCGATGATGATGACCACTCGTTGATTATCAGAAATTATCGTTCCAAGCTAATTTCGAAAAGTTTGCGTAAATTCGCCAGAAATCTACGCAAATTAAAAGTACCAACCAACTCATATAATAGGGGATCGGACAAAAAAAAACTAATTAGTCCGTCAGATAGATTTCCAAAAAATATTGGAGACGTATTTTTTCTTTTTTCACTTAAACAAAAAATTAAGTCAATACAGTGCTTCGAAAACCCGTGAACTCTTCGAAAACGTCATAGGATAGTACATTTTTTACCTACAAATGACGTCACAACCACATCTTAACTTCGTCAATTTTGATTAATTTGATAAAACAAAAAACACGTATCCAATATTTTTCGATAATCTAACTGAGGGACTAATTAGAATCATTGTTTTTTGACTCAGACCGATCTCCTATTATATTTATTATCTCTAAAGGGTAGTCTTTAAAGAACTAGTAAAACTTGGTGTTCTTTAGACAATTCTTAGAATTCTGATGTCTCTATTAGGGCAAACAGGATGACGTTCATTTTCTGACGTAACCGTTACTTGAAGAAGGAACTCCTCATCGATGCTTACGGATAGTTAAGTAACAAAGAGGGGCTTATGGCTGAAGGTAATGCGACTAGCGGTAAAGGCACACGGACGTGCGTCTTGAAGTCGGTTTTATTTTTGTTAATAAGTTTTTATTTTTTACTTTTCAGTGGTTCACATGGGCCCTTCAAAGCGTACAGCGTAATGAATGTTTATTATATCTATGGCTGCTATCTGTTTGCAGTCGGCTACAAAATTTTACCTATATACAAACGAGGCCGTTTCATGTATAGTACCAGTCACATCATCATCATCATCAGCCTATAATTCACCCACTTCAAGGACTCAGGCCTTCTGTATAGGGATGGGCTATAATCCACCACGCAGGCCCAGTGCGGGTTTGTAGATGTTACATGTCTTTGAATTTTTTGCTTCTATGATATGTCGATTTCCTCACGATGTTTTCCTTCACCGTGATGGTTATTTAATCTATTGGTATTAGCGTTAACCTCAATAAAGTTATCGATACTCGATAGTTTTGTGGTTAAAGAGATTAAAGTAATCTCTGTCTAATGACGCTTTAAACTAGGATCGATGACTAATGATGCGGTTGGGATGTGAATAGTTATAATTTAAGAGTAGAGGAAGATTAAAGAAACGATGGATGGACTGTGTGAAGGATGATATGGCTAGGAAGGAGGTGACTACTGACATGACGAGGAATAGAGAAGTGTGGAAGAAGAACGCACGGAACAACTATTTGTATGACCTACAGATAGTTGTTCCGGGTCTGGGTATTTGTGTATGTGAGTTTAAAGTTTAAATGTTTGTGCAATGAACGCTTCCACGATACAGGAGAAATTGCTAGTGTGGGGCAACGTTCAACAAAAAAAACAAGACATCCTGCACAGACTCTTTTTTTTTTCGGGTTAGAAATTGTCAATTAACTCCTCCCGCTCTGGATGGAGCGGAAGGGAGCGTCAAACTAGTACCGACTTAAACCCAACCATATTCCTTATTATTTCTTTGCGATCCGGAGCCGCGATATCTCTTTAGTGTTCCAAATGGGACTGTTGTCCCACAGTCCCGCAGCCCTAGCAGCCATAGGCCCTTGCATATCCCTTCCATTTAATGAAATCTCTTCGAGACGCGCGTGGAATATGAACGGGCCATCAACACGGCCTATCTTCATAAGACAGACGGACGGCGAGCCAGATGATTACCCGCCATCCACAGGCCCACGATTCTGCATCGATCCTTGATAAATTAAGTTATGGGCACGCCAATTTTGACACTTCATTTGACAGCTCAAAAAAATAATACAGCAGGATTTTCTCAGCGAATCAGACGAACTTTTCAAGAGGAAATTCATTCGGATCTGATTCATATCGTCTTACGCAACCTTATAACGTGCAGAACGGAACAAACATTATCTTAAAAGTAATTATGTAATTAGAATCAAGATATCATTAACATTCTAATAAGTGTTTTTAATCTTTAATTAATTGTCAATTTCTCGGAAATCATCTCAAGAATTCGCTGTCCATATTCTCTCTTTGGAAAGCAAAACGTCAAACAAAAAATAATGTTGCCAGAACTGAAAAGTATAATTCCTCGATATTGAAAACTAGCACTTCGTCCGCGTGCATTTTGAAATTATAATATGGCCTATGTCACACGGTAAAGATGTATCTTTCTTACGGTGGAAGAATTTTTAAAATTGGTCAAATAGGTAGTTTTTGAGTTAAATCGGAGCAAACAAACATACAAACTAATTAACAAATGATTCCTCTTAACTTATAATATTAGTTTAGATATAATCGGCTGCCTCGGTGGTCTAGTCGTCGCAAATATATGCTGAGGATAAGGCCTTCGACTCTCAAGTAGAGCAAAAAGTTATTAGAATTTCTCAGTAGTAAGTAGCCACTGATTCAAGATTTGTGCCCTCCGGTTGATAGCAACAGGCTTGACAGGGCGCAAGCCTATTATCTAAGTTGGTTGATTAAAAGTCGTTAGTACAACGATTATAATTTTACGATTTTCCACAGCTGTATTCTTATTTCAAATCACTAAAAAACCTATACTCGAGATGAAAAACAAATCTCTTTATCTTCTCAAATAATAATGGCTTTATTAGAGACTCGTATTAATGATATCTTAATGACATAAGTAATTATTCAATCAATGAACTCGGCCTAACGCAATCAAATCAAACAAACAAAGGCTAAAACGGCTGTTATTAAAACCATCCTAATTGTATTTATAGACATGATTTGTTTTCAATAAAGGGTGATAATGGTTATGATAACGCTTTGGATGTAAGGTAACATACGACTTGACACTGACCTGGAAATTGCAAAAAACGTAAGGAAATACGAATTTCGCGGGCTACCTCGTCGCGTTCACCTTAAAGGAGGATGGTAAGGGAGAGGACTGGAAGGCCAAAGAAAAGATGGATGGATTGTGCGAGGAATGATATGAAAGATAAAGGAGTAAATGCCACCGTGACCTCTAACAGGGAAGAATGGAAAAGAAAACGTGTTGCCACGACCCCAAATATAATGGGATAAGGGTCTTGCTCAATAATCGCGAAAGAGCATTCGGAATAAAACGTATTTTATTACAACAAAATAAATAAAAAAATGTAAAACAAAAACAGACTTCCAAAAAAATACTAAAAATGTCTAACAAAACTTTACCTACTTTCGGAAGTCAGTGGCAAAAAGTCAATAAAAAAAATTCCGAAGTTCCGAAACCTTCGGAAGCTTTTTTTTAAAGTAAAGTTTATTAATTAGATTCATAAACCTCATGACGGGAATATGAGGTAACAAGCATAAAAATAGAACTGATTTAAAGACCTCCTAATTCTTTGAAGTCGGTTAAAAATAAACAAAAGGTTACACCGCTTCCACCAACCGCGACAATTTACCCAGCAAAATGGGTAATCGATCAAAAGTAGCAAAATCATTGTAGTTATTAGGTTACCCCAGAAGTGACTCCATAAACGACGTTAGCCTCACATTAGTGTGCCGGTATAAAATGATTGGTCATTGGAGCATTTCCTGTATGACTTCATACATAACTCATACACACTGTCATGGAGATTGTATCCTTTAAAGTAAACGTGATGGTCGTTAACGACTGACGGTTTTATCTGACGGTTATTTTTAACTGAGGACAAAAACTTGGGTTTTTTAGGATATTTTGTAGCTGTTAGTTTTAATTTAGAACTAGTTTTAGCATTTTAGTAGATTTAGCATTTTTTTGGTATCACGCATGATATACATAGCATAGATTATTTGAGCTTTTTGATATAATATAAGTATACAGATAGGACCTCGTGGGTACATAATAAATGCCGCACTTAAAATGGGACAAGCCCGCCACACTATTCCCAAACCACTGTAACTCCTGTAAGCCAGAATCAACAGTGGCGACCACAAGTAAAGCGCCGAGACAATGAAGCCTGACGAAGTCCCAGAGAAACGATTTAACTGTCTTGGATCCCGCAACGAAATTAATCAGAAAAGAATAGCGGAGTAAGAAAAACATAATTTTTCTCTTCCCTCCATATCAGCAGGAGACAGAACAGAACAAGGCCAATAGGCACACAGGGACGTATACAACTGGGTTAAGCCCAGTTGCCTAAATGCCGCACTTGCCTAGGTTAGTCCGTGGATGGGAGACCGCCCATTACATTAATACCGAGTTTTCTCCGTGTCTCGGAAAGATCGTTAATAGGTTCCCGTATGACATACATTACTTGGCTATCCGAGGGTATATGTTATGGGCTGCGGGATGTTGTAAGAGATACCGTGGCCTCGACATAAAGGGCTAAGAAGGAACATGGGTGGTTTTTAGTCACTAGAAGTCCGACACTCCCTTTGGTTCTTCCCAAGAGCGGGAGGCGTTATTCGATGATTTTCCACCCGCCAAAAAAAAAAGGGGGATATGTTATGACTTACGTTATGTTAAAATATTAAATACAGTTTATTAACACGGAAAATAAAAACAATGCATATAATAATATGTATATATTCATATTATAAGTGTGCTTTTTTTATATGTGTATATTTTTGTATGTATGTTTATTTTATATCGATATTTTTTTTTTTTTGTCTCTTAATTCTAGTTTCTGTTTTTCTTTTCTACACACTGTGTCTATATTTCTAATCAAACTCTCCTCTCGCAGGTCTGCTGGAAGAAATTTCTTTAGAAATAAGCAGTACCTTTGTGCTCTTCTATTTTTTTATATATTTTCCTTTTTTTTTGTATTTTGTGTGTACATAAATAAATAAATAAATAAATAAATAAATGCATCTTAAAACAATTGTATTTATTTAGAAAGCGATGAAATGATAACTTTGTGTTAAAAACTCTTTTGTGTTACGTGATACCATAGAGTACGATTGTTTGGGCCCTTCCATTGTTGCCAGGGTACAAAACGAATGGAATTTCGGGGAAAATTGTAACAATTACCTACCATTGTTGTGGTATGTAGCCCTTTTTGTATTTTGATCATGTAACTGGTGCAACAAAATTTATTATTTTTGGTAAGTGTCGCTTCGATTTTGCTTGTGTAAGAAGACACATCTGATTGAAGTTTTCACCAAAGTGGAGTGACGATCGCATTTTGTTTTTAACCAAATTTAAAAAAGCAGCTTATTTTCTATTCTATTTTTTAAGTTAAAGAATTTTCCCATTGGTCCCATAGAAATTTCTTAAAAATCAACCGACCTAAAAAGTCTAAAATAAATTTACTTCTGCAAGTTGGTGGCAAAAAAGTCAATCAAAGTTACTTAGTTGAGCTATTTTAGACTTTTTTGTGTATTTTTGGAAGTCGGCTTTTTATGTTTTGTCCTGTGCGATAAGTATTTTTTTTTTCTTTCTAAAAATAAATGCAATTTTAAATTCCGCTGACGCAGGCACGCACAATCGCAACGCAAGGCGCCAAAATGGTTAATCGAATGCAAATGTCAGTGAGTGCTTGGCAGCCATATTTGCACTTAGGGTTACCAATTAAAACCAAAAGTATCAGGCTTATTAGAGCCAGTCAGGAGCTTGTCTTCGCCTTCGGGACTTCAGTTGTTTTTTTTAAGGTAACGAGAACTTTATGCTCAACGGTAGCGATTGTGACCACAAATGCAACGAGGCAATTTTTAGAACTAAATCTGTAAATATTAGAATTTCCTCCATGAGATCTACAATTTATAAATGGGGAACTAACTATAGTCCAGTGAACTGGACTGTAGGTAGCTTATATTTTGACTGTAAGTGCCTGTCACAGGTCTCTTTAAAATTAAGGCTTTAAAAGATAATGACCAAAACTCGTACCAAGTATTCTCATGTTTCAAGATCAAAATGTTTTAGTAATTATTTTCATTATTTTTACGACATTATGCGGCTGGAATTTAATTTTTGAATTGAAAATATTGTTTTACTCCCTATACTTACATGGCGTTCTCACAACCAGTTCAAAAGTCGTTTTGTTAGATCTGTCAGTTGATTTTGACAGTTCGGCTGACTTCACATCGTAGAGGTTTCACTACAATATCTGCATGCCTGGTTTTAAGGTTATTTGGTTTTTATAAAATTACTCCGAAACTCGGATTTAGTTTACAAAAAGAACTTTTGTATGAGTTACTATGATAAATATAGACAGTAAAAAACAAAGTTTGATGTTGATGCAGTTTGGTTAGTTAGTTTTCCTTTGTAGATTCTCAGGATATAGGTTTTTCGTAAGGAGTAGTTGCCCCAAGGCTCGCCTCCTAGGCCGCGGGTTGTACACTAGTAATCGCAGCCTCGACATACATAGAGGGCTAAGAAGGAACATGGGTGGTTTTTAGTCAGTAGAAGTCTGACACTCCCTTTTGCTCTGCCCAAGAGCGGGAGGGGTTATTCGATGATTTTCCACCCGCCAAAAAAAAAAGGGGGATATGTTATGACTTACGTTATAAAATATTAAATACAGTTTATTAACACGGAAAATAAAAACAATGCAATAAACAACAACAATAAAAAAAAAGGCTCACCTCCTATGATATAAAGAATTTATGATCAAAATTGTAGATGCATTAAAAGTGCACCTCTGCCTCATCCTTTATGAATTACAAGTGCTAGTTATATTATGCGAATAAAATAAAACGTCACGTCTTTTTTTGCAAAAACCTTTTTCTTCAAGTGTTTTTTTAGCTTTTTGTTGGGACTTTTAAAATAAAAAAATGGCAACCCTATTAGCGGTACAAGGTAACAGGTCTACAGGTATTTTCTCAAGGCGTTATTATTACACACGATCGGAATGCTACTTAATACTCTTAACTCACGAACGTTCCCGTAATACTTGAATACCGTGAGTTGAGACGCCATTTTGTTTTTTTTTTCATTGTTTGGATGAATGGTTGTGTCATTGTAACTTTCAAAAAAAATGTATTTCTACAAGATGTAAGACTTGAAATTAAAGAAAGATGTATTTTCGAATAATGATCTTAATTCGTACCTCTAATTTTAAGTTTCAAAAGTGGCGCCGCCGGTGACTAAAAGGTTATGTGCTAATCGGTTGTTGAGAAGGCATCGCGAGGAAAGTTTTGAGAATAAATGTGATGTGTGTGGATGTACTTTGTAAAGGACGATATGGCAAGGAAGCAGGTGTCTGATGAGATGATGAGTAAGGGTGACGTCAAACGAGCGTAATTTTATGAGTTGTTAATCGCAGAATTTCTGCTGCAATAGGTTTCATACAGAAGTCTTATTTGATTCACACGGCGACGCAAAATGAGTTGTCTGCCGACTCAAACAACACAACACACAATTTCTGCGTCCGAAATTTTGCGACTCACGACTCACAAAATTGACCTGTCCTTTATACATATAGACGAATGATTGAAAAAAAAATATATACACACGTATAGAGACCTCTTCCTTTTTACTCGACTGTAAGGGGTTTAAATTGGAAGTCGATTAAAAAGAAAATATTGCAATTACCTGCAGGGCTATTGCGTATCTTTTAAATGACAGTGGCTAACCTATAGTGCCTATCAATTACTGTCAAATGGTTCCATTTTGTACTAAACCATAACCAATTTGACATTTAATCCAGAGACAATATGATAGCCACTGCCATTTAAAAGATACGCAATAGCCCTGCTGGAACAAGTACTGGGCCTTCAAAGAGGTTATGAAATCAAACTTGAATTTGCAATTGAAAAAGAAAGTAATGGACTCATGCCTACTACCCTGCCTTACGTATGGATGCCAAACGTGGATATTCGACTCCACAACCAGCAGAAAAATTGCATCGTGTCAAAGAAAAAAAAAAAAAAAAAAGAGCACTACAACGAAGTTCCCTAAACTTAAAACTAAAAGACAGAGTACGACACAATTTAATAAGAAAAATAACGCAAGTCATAGACGCTCTACCATTCGCTAGAAGCCTTAAATGGAGATGTGCCGGGCATGTAGCCCGTTATGCCGACGACAGAAGGACAAAGACAGTGACGCTATGGAGAGGCCCTCACGGATTTAGACGTAGAGGCAGATCTAAAGCGAGATGGAAAGACGAAGTAGAGGCAATCGCTGGAATAAACTGGTCAGATGTCGTCAAAGATAGAGACAATTGGTATTCTCTGGAGGAGGCCTTTACCCGAAAAGGGGTCCAATTAGCCCTACCATTATAATTTATTTATTTTATAAGTTACCATAATTATTATATATTTTTCATATTAATGTCATGATTTTTATTTAAAATTAAAATATTGCATGTTGTAATCGTTTCAATTTAAATTATTATTATTATTAGTTTATTTATTTAAATCAAATAAAAGTATAATTTTGCATGAATGATCGATTCAATTTGGACTAATTGAAGAATTGGAATTTGGAATAAATTTGTTTTGATTGTTGCTTTTAATTGAAATCAATTGGATTATAATATTGCATGTTCTTGAATCAATTCAATGCGGATTATCCAACTTAAATTATTTTGTACAATTACTTTACTTCTAACCGCCATTTTATATTTATAGTTATTAATTGGTAATTTTTATTTAGATCTATTAATTATTGTTTAACTTTCATGAATTTATTCTTAAATGAGAGGTCAAGAAATGCATACATTTTGTTTTCGTATGACGGAACAATTTTTTTTATGGTTATGTAATTTAATTGTTGAAGCTATTGGAATTAAAAGGCTTTTTTAATTTTTAATTTTATTTATTTATATAACACAAACGCCGGTTTCACTCTAGAATCCAGATGAAACATATAAAAACAGATCAGACAAAGAATGAATAATAGAATAGCCAACTTTCGATTTATGTTAAGCCACAGTTGATGATCATTTCACACGAACATTTTTATGAATCATCATCAAATAATTACAAGTATAAGTGACGTTTTCTTTTAGATTACTCACATGTGAGTCGAGCGAATAGGGTAGTTAACTAAAATAATCGAATTAGTCCGTCAGATAGATTTCCAGAAAATATTGGACACGTATTTTTTCTTGCTTCACAAACAAGCAATGAAGACGATACAGTGCTTTAAAAACTCGTGTGACGTCATATTCTAAGCCATTAGTATGACATTTTTTACCGATTCGTGACGTCACAAACCTCCACTCAAATCTTCCTCAATTTTTATTGATTTGATAAAACAAAAAATACGTGTTCAATATTTTTCGATAATCTAACAGACGGACCATTTTGTATTATTTTTGTTGAATCTGCAATCAGTCTTGATTACTTAAAGCAGATGTGGTGAGTGTCATTTGGCAGTTGGAGTGTGCTCTCCAGCGAGAGCAATAGGACCTACTACACTAGAATCATATTTTTTTAAGTCAGTAAACATCCTTATTAGACTAATCTCATAAGTGGATGAAGCTGAATACCAATATCGACAGCCAGCAGATCAAAATACCAGAAACTGTCAAATTTTTCAAATCAACTTTGAACCTAATGCAGTAACGATACACTACATATTACAAAAACAAAGTCCTCCGCCGCGTCTGTCCTTCTGTTCGCGATAAACTCAAAAAATACTGCATCGATTTTCATGCAGTTTTCACCAATGGATAGAGCGATTTTCGAGGAAGGTTTTAGTATATTAGTTTTTCCAAATTTAACCCCTAAGGAAGATAAATAGGGGATGAAAGTTTGTTGGGATACATTTCGACATCCACGCGGGCGATGCCACGGGCAAAAGCTAGTCTACTAAATAAAATTTACAGATTGTATTAGTGTGCACATGGACTGCCTTTCTGACCTCCACAGCCCTGTTACTGGGTGATAGCAAACTCCTTGGCAAGACTGCATAGACTTTCAGACTCCTGATCACCTTCTGACAGTAATCACTTTCCACGGGGCCTCAACACGTTACAGAGGTTGCGATTCTCCATACAAATGCGTTTGTCATTTATTTCATGACAAAATACGTAGTGTAGAAAATAACATAAAATTAGATTAATATTAGATAGACAGCAATATTCTACTGTTCACTTTTCTTCCTGAATAATGCCTTTAGAGATTTTTTTTAAGTAAAAATTTATTTAGCAGCGTTCTAGGTACACGTTTTTTTTGAGATGGGTAAAAACTAACTAAAAGTCGCGTCAGGAGGGCGTAAGACGTAAGACGGCACGGGGCGCTTGCGCGAATATGCGTGTACTGTGTGTCAAATGTCAAAAAATGAAATGTCAAGTTGATTTTTCTGACAGATAAACTTTTTCTTAGATCTGCAGGGCTATTGCGTATCTTTTAAATGACAGTGGCTAACATATAGTGCCTATCTGTGATGAATTGATGATTAAAGATCATAGACACGGAGGCAGGTCCGCGCGGTAAAGATTGTCTCTGGACAGCGGTCATTGAAAACCGAGCGAGCGCGACCCGAGAGCTATTTGAAGATACTAAACTATTGTTTTATTTAACCAACTGTGCTTACCCCAGTGACAAGTGGACGTCACACTATCAATTACTGTCAAATGGTTCTATTTTGTACTAAACCATAACCAATTTGACAGTAAATCCATAGACAATATGATAGCCACTGTCATTTAAAAGATACGCATCAATAGCCCTGCAGAAGTGTTAAATTTTGTATGTAATATAAATTGTTATGTTTGTGTACGATAGCGCAATAAATGAATATTGTACTGATGATAAATAAAGCGATTCGTGCGAAATTATTCCCTAACCATTACAAAATACAAAATATTTAAAAATGGACAACGTTAATGTTAAAGTTTTCACTTCTGCCGGCACTCCCGGAGTGCAAGCCGTGTTTTTTTCTTCTAAAACTATGGTCTACTGTAGACACGTGCCTGTCATTTCGTTTTAATGATGTCATTTACCACCATGACTAAATCACCGGATGCAATTGGCCTGCACAAGTGCAATGACAAATAGATAGACTAAACAACGATGACTTACCTTACCTTGATATTCTTAGAAGGCTAAGTGCAGATTTATGTATTAGTAATAATAATTTATCTATAAATAAATGAGGAAAATAACACGGTCAGTCAGGAACGGTTTCCGCCAAGAGTTGTCCGTTGGGCACTGTTATTACTGTTATCGGAGTAAAGGGATATATTAATATACTTGTTTCAACATTACCCTAGTCTATTTTAACCGACTTCTTAAATAGGAGAAGGTTATGTATTCCATAAGCGATTTTTCGTGATTACTTAATCATCATTATTCGGGTTCCCTACGTTACTTCGAAACACTATTCTGTGAAAATTGTCTCACCTAAAGCTATACACCGAGGCCTTCATACTGCGAGGTTATGTTTGGTCTACGCCTTTTTTGTTCGATGTTTCTTTACACAGACTTTAGTTTCACCAACGTTAGCTTACGGGGGCAATATTTAGGTGTACCTAATTGTACACCAACTTAACAGCAGTTATAATAAGTGTGTAATAGAGGGTAAGTTATTGCCATAAACAGAAATCCGAACTTCATGGCTGCTATACAAATCCTCGATGTAAAAGCCCAATGACACTTTCCGACTGGCCCTAGGACTGCAAGCTCAGTATTTAAATCCCCCAGAATGTAAAGCAGCCATTTGCGTTGGAACTGCAGACATAACTCTAGAATGACATAAGGAGGTATGTAAACAGCAAATCGCAATAGCAATTTACATAATCAATATTTATCTACACTAATATTATAAAGAGAAAAGATTTGTTTGTTTGTTTGTAACGAATAGGCTCCGAAGCTACTGGACCGATTTGAAAAATTCTTTCACCGTTGGGAAGCTACACTATCCCCGGGTGACATAGGCTACTTTTTATCCCTGTATTCCTACGGGAACGGGAACTACGCGGGTGAAACCGCGTGACGTCCGCTAGTAATCTACACTAATATTATAAAAAGGAAAGATTTGTTTGTTTGTTTGTAATAAATAGGCTCCGAAATTACTGGACCGATTTGAAAAATTCTTTCACCGTTGGGATGCTACACTATCCCCGGGTGACATAGGCTACTTTTTATCCCTGTATTCCCGCGGGAACTGGAACTAAGCGGGTGAAACCGCGTGACGTCCACTAGTAACCAATATAAGTAGATGTAAACAGCGTATTAAGCATCGTTACCGTTGAATTGTTTGGAACGTATTCAAGTTACTTATAATTTATATTGTTTATGGATTAAGTGGGCCAATTTGTTTGTCGTTTTCTAGTTTACTAATCTACTTTGCGGTGTCTGTTTCTGACACCTAAAACAAGCGCGGCGTCTGAAGACTGATTCGAAAAGCTGTTATAATCTAGCCATGAGTTCCTCTGAGAGTCTTCTCTGTTAGGTGTCGAAGTTTGGGCCAAAGAAATCGAAAAACTGTCGTGCTAGAAGCCTACCGCACTATTCCCAAATCACTGCAACTCGTTTGCGTCAGAAACAACAGTGGCGACCACCAGAAAAGCTTTGAGACAATGAAGCTCGACGAAGACCCAGAGAAGTGATTTAACTGCCTTGGATCCTGCAACGAAGTCAATGCGATTTTTTTTATAGATTTGTCGTGCCTTCAGAGATGCAATCCAGCCATGAATCCAGCTAAGTTAGATCACATTGAAGATTAGATTTTCTTCATTCCGACTTCGAGTGTGGTTCTCCGAAAGTCTAGCAACTTACAATAATATGTTTAATCAATGAACTGGGCCCGTATTTGTTAATCAGGTTACGATTAATTCCTGATAGCTATGCGGACCTCACCGATAGCTCTATGGTTGAATAGGGATGTTTACCGACTTAAAAAAATTTGATTTTAATTAGTCCGTCTGTTAGATTATTGAATAATATTGGATGGGGTTTTTTTTTGTTTTATCAAATCAATTAAAATTGACGAAGATAAAACGCATCAAAGATTTGAGTGGGGGGTTGTGACGACACTGACCGCTAAAGAATGTCATACGAATGTCTCAGAAAATGACGTCTCACGAGTTATCAAATCGCTGTATGTTGTCATTGTTTGTTTACGTGAAAAAAGAAATAATACGTGTCCAATATTTTTTGGAAATCTATCTCTGACGGACTAATTAGTTTTTTTTGCCTATTATTTAAGTTTACAATGAATACATTCTTGCTTGTGGCGAAATAAAAACACCCACCCATGTCGACGTATAAGATAAGCCGTGCTTGCCTGGGCTGGTCCGGACCAATTAAACATCGAATTTCCTTCGTAACTCGGCAAGCACGTTAAACTGTTGGCGGATCCAAACGCAGTAGCTGTCAATTTTAGACCTTTGACAGTTTTTTAGGTAGTGAGTGGCCCGATTGAGTACTTGGGTTGTGGAAGTCAGATAGGAAGTCCCGCCATGTAAAATACTGGTATTCAGCTGGATCCGGTTAGACTAGAAACCACTACAACCTCAACAAAATTGAGAAAAGGCAAGTGATAACTATCTTGAAGCCATACCGCCAAATTCACTCAATTTTGAAAACCGAAGCCAAAAAGCGCGGGCCGTTCGAATAACGTCATCTTAATTTCCATAGATATGCCAACTTGATTTGCGACGCCGAAACTTGTTTACCAAGCCTTATTCCATTGAAATACGGTTACATTTTCGGTGTGCAATTAGTTTGATAGGTGTATAGTTATCTTTGTGTAAAGATATGACCGTATTGGGTGATCTCACTATGGTATTCAGAAAATTATTAATGAACTCAGATTGAATATTTTTTTCTTATTCCATGAAATTGATAACGGTGTAGTCTATGAATTGAGGAGTAAATCGATTAATAATATAGTTATTCCCACGACTTTCGAGGAAAAAGTTGTTATTTTCTCTTTGTCGGGTTAGGGTTGTCAAATCGAGTAAATAATTCATCATTTCTCGTTTCAGCTGAAAAAGGTCTACTGCGGGATCCCCATGCCGCTTTCAAGATTTGCTTGTTGCAATAAATTTAACCCGTGATCGTGACCCTCGAATGCAATAACAGGCCATGCAATAAGGAAGAGAACTTATAAATAAATTCCGCGTAGATTTCATACCGTGAAGTGCGTTACTTTCATCAACTGCCATGTAAAATTCCTTAATTTGTGTCGAAATTTTTATCTGGTTATCGATTTGTCTACTAAATCGATCAAAATACTTTTGACAGATGTCAAACACTTGGCGCTCTCTGACAAATCGACAAATCACAATAATTGAAATCTTCGATTGTTCGTTATTCAATATCCTCATCGCCCGCCATGTTAGTTTCCGCGCAAGCGCCGCGCACCAAGCGCATTCAGTCACGTTCCGTTTCACGCACTTGATTTACAAGTGATCGAGAATTCAGGTCGCAGAGAAAATGGTCGGTTTTTTCTTACTTATGTAATTTTGAAGAGCTGTTGTATTAATTGTAAGTGGGAAAATAATAAACAATGCGTTCTTTTGAATGTTGGTGTGTGTTGTGAATTGAGGTTTACGATTGATACAGTCAGTGTTTCTTGATTCTGGATTATTTTTTACCGTCTTCAAAAAGGAAGTTATCAATTAGTCTGGTTTTTTTGTGGATGTTCAAATGGAGTCGGCATAAACTTTATCGACGAGTTTGGTATATTTCAGGACAGTAAGTGGTTCACAGTTTGTGGGGCATCACCACATCTCAGACCAAATAAAAAATAAAGACGGAACTCTGCGAACAGCAAAGTGAGGCCGGTCAAACTACGCCTCGCCGTGTACATACACAATACACGCACACACGTACAACATAAACTACGCCTTGGTCTTTAACTTTTTATTTGGTCTGAGACATGTGTGCGTGTATGCGAGGCGTAGTTTGACCGGCCTCACTTTCACCTCAAAAAAAAAGTAAAGACGGTTTACTTTTGGAACGAAGTTCCTTATCGCGCGTGAAAGGGGGCTAGACGGAAAAAATTCTTACGAAAAGTTGTTACGACACTTTTTGCTATAGTAAGCTATTGTAAGCTGTGCGGCGTCGCATGTTTCTCTGTCTGTCTCTCTCTCTCTCTTATAGAAAGCAAGCCAGATATTTTATATTTTAAATTTATATAAAAAATAATAATTAAAATAATATAATTAATATATATTTATATTTTTTTTTTTATTATTATTATTCATTCTTTTGGTCATTCTTGTGCTGTTTGCGATAAACTTTAACTTCGTTCCATCCGGGTGTCCCTTGACACCTCTCAAGTTTTTTTTTGGTCTTAGCACCACATTTACACTCCAGGGCAATCATCTAAGAATCTCAACCTGAACCGTTTTTAGGGTTCCGTACCTCAAAAGGAAAAAACAGAACCCTTATAGGATCACTTGTCCGACCATTCCCGCCCCCTTATCTCCAAAATTACTGAATAAAATACAGAAATTAGTTTGACACTTATGGATTACAGGAAAACGTTTAAGAAGTCTATGGTGCTAAAGCTACATGTAAAATCTCTCAATATCTACTACAATGGTACGGAACCCTTCATCTGCAAGTCCGACTTGCACTAGGCCAGCTTTTCATGTTTCAGCCGACCTGTGTCCGGATCCGGGGTATATTTAAAGACTCCCAGGTCGGTCTTTGTTAATCATGAAAGCATTTACCAAAGAAATAAATTATTGTACCTCCTTAAAATATACAGAGTCATGTTTTATTAAAGTATGTCATCCTCGATACTTACCTTGTAAATAAGTAGTTATAAATACACTAATATAACGTACGTGTCGTATCAACATAATAATTAGTAATTAAAGCAATCACTGAATTGTTTGTTTTAATATTTATTATAGGTATTTACCTTACTATACTGCCAGTACAAATAGGTAAGTCTTAAACATGACTTAAAATATTAACACATATTAAATAAGTTCCTTCCTTCCTATTGTTTAGTAAATTTCAATGTTGGAACTGTTATATTTTATTTGTTTTACGTTTAGTATCAGTTTCTCAATTGATTAAAAGTGTTATATTTTATCTGTCAGTTAAATATCAGTTGATCAATTGATTTAAAATGTTGGTAAAATGGATGATTCCGGAAGTTACGCTTTTTAATAAATAAAATAGAAATGGCGGCAAAGCAATGGCGGGAAGGAATGGCGGGTATAGTTTAGGTGGCTGCGTTTCGACCTGAACGCCGCTCATTCTTTCTCCAGCCGTTGCAACAAAAACATTATTTAGTAATAACAAGTGCAAGTATATTTGTTGAGAAAATACAACGAAGAAATAAGAAAAGTAATACTGTGCTTTATTTCGTCTCCTTACTTCTGAATTTTATAACAGTTCAGAAGTGGGATAGTAAAAGGATTTAATTCCTACCGCGCCTACAACTAGTGGCTTAAAAAACTTAAAACTTGAAGCTGAACCAACCATAATTGTCATGTCTGAAGTTGAGGAAGCTGAACGAGGATTTATGCAGGAGTCGGGGACCCCTCCAAATCCAGTGCATCATCATCGTCGATCGAGAAAGCGGAGTTTTTCACGAAGACGTCGCGATCGTGGCAGCGAATCTAAATCTTCGCCACGTAAGCGACGTAGGCGACGCGAAAGTTTAACACCAAAGACTCGTCGCAGCAGGTGTGACGACCGAAACCGGAAGCATCACAATCGACACCATCGGAACAAGAGGCGGTCTTCAACGTGTGCGGCGTGGCGCGCGGCTTCGCGGCAGGCGGACCGAGCAGTTGCGGGGCAGCGCCTGCGGCAGTGGCAAACTGCGAGCGATGCGTTGAAGTTTGCTATGTGAGCAATGCCAGCGGTGTGCTGATGAATCTGGTGAGTCGTACCCATTTTATTATGATTTTGGTGCCGAATGCTCTCTGATCAAAAATGTTTAGTCACAGTTTATTGGCAAGCGTGTAACTTTGTAAATTGACCCGGTAGAGGTCATGGTAGTCTGTACCAAACAATTATTTTCTGAGGTTATGATTAACGATTTAGGTACGATTAGAGATTTTATTTCACGTTGTACCGGATAGATGTTATAAAAAAATGGTATTTCAATTGGCCTTGAGATTTTAGACCAAGGGTTTTTAACGTTCGTTAGTATGACGTATGCTAATGTTGTTTTTGTGTCGTGAAAAGGAAGTAAGGTTATGTGATTTTTCGAATAAGCTTAAAAACTCTTCTAATTTTCAAATTGATTTCAATACAGTTGAAACAGATGGTCAATTAGAATTTGGTTCTCAATTAATTAATCTTTTGACAGAATATCCATCTTCGTTTTCTAGTGCTGTTTTTAGATCCCGTATTACGAATTACGACAGGACAGTGCAAAGTAGGCGTGTAAACCCTACTCGAACGGTTAATCATTGCCCTTGTAGACTTGTGGATACCGTCTTGCTTCCTCTAACCAGGTATTTTAGGCCAAGTTGTTTACCTTCTTCGTCCAGTATTGCTGGTGAGAAAAGAGGATAGTTCAGATTGTGTGTCGACTACAGGGAACTGAACGACAACACTGTGTCGGATAGGTTTCCTTGGCTTTGATTGAGGATCTTGTATCTAGGTTAGGTGGTGCCACGTGGTTTACGTGTCTTGATTTATGCTATCAGGCTATCATCATATTTCAGTGCATCCAGAGTCCATAGAGCCCACTCCAGCGTCACACCTGACGGTCAGTGAGAGTATGTGACCATGCTGTTGTGTTTGAAGCATGCAAGCTGTTTATCAGCGTGCAGTGATGAAAGCATTAGGTGATATTGCTTAAAGCTATGCCGTTACATACGTCGACCGACATTCTAGTGATAGGGTTATCAATGGAAGAGAGTTTAGTTTGTCTTTGCATTGTACTGTACTCGATTAATTAACAAAGGCTGGTTTTTCCCTGAATTTTATAATGTTGAACGGGTTGAATATTTAGGTTTTGTCAGTTGATACAGTTCATAGGGCTGGCCACTTATTTCAGACAATTTATGCCATAGTTCTCAAAAACAATGGCGCCTCTGTTTTGTTTAACGAGTGGCAAGAATCGGTCCATTGGTTGGGAACCGAGTCATGAGGCTATTTGTCAGAGATTTTTTTTTTTTTTATTTTACCAGTGAACCAGTTCCAACAATCTTTGACCCTGCGCAGGCTGCGCATGCAATAGAGTTACAAACCGATGTACTGAAGGATTTGGTGACTATTTTTTAATTTAACATGTAGTTGCTTATTACAGTCGTCGTACGTCCCCAGCCACATCCAAGTATCACTCATTTGAATTGGAAACGTAAGCTGTCTCAAAGCATTTTAGACATCATTTGTTCGGTCGGAAGTTTACCGTTATTACGGACTGCAGTTCTGTTAAAGCCTCTAAAAGCAAATCTGACTTTTCTCCGCAAGTTCATCGTTGGTGGGCCATGCAGTCATTTGAGTTTGACATTGTTTATTGGGAAGGCAGTTGGATGAGCCATGTAGACTTTCTTTCCAGAAATGCCCTCCTTACACATAAAGTACCCTTTACTCGTAACTAAAGCGTGTCGATTTAGCTGAGCTTTCTAGTAACTGGTTGCAAGCTGAACAGGAGAAGGACGAAGAGATCAGTAAGATTGTGTCTGATCTTCATAATGAAATTTTCCTGAGGAAACTCTTAAAACTCACGAAATTCGTAAGAATATTTTGTATCGCAAAATTCAACGTAACGGTCGCACTCGATGTCTTCCTATTGTACCTAGATCACTTCGGTGGTCTGTGATAAATAACGTCCATTAATCTGTCATGGAGTTAGGATGGGAGAAAACTCTTGAAAATAATAATTATGACCACTATTGGTTTGAAGGCATGTCAAAATATGTGAGAAAATTTGTCGAAAATTGCATCACTTGCAAAGTAGCGAAACCCCACCCGGGTATAGTGCGATCAGAACTTCACCCAATTCCAAAGCTCAATATTCCCATGGCATACAATTCATATTGACGCTTCTGGAAAATTATCTGGTAAGAACGACATCAAGGAGTTCGTCATCTTAGATGCGTTTACCAAATTTGTGCTGCTTCGTCAGTCTTTAGTCATAGACACTAGCAGTAGTAAAAATTTGTGCTATTGAGTTTTGTATAGCGTTGTTTGGTGTACCGAAACGCATTATTGCGGATCAAGGTCGTTGTTTCGACAGCAAAGATTTTTCTAATTTCTGTACTTTTAATAACATAGTTGCACTTCATAGCTGCTGGAGGCAGTCGTGCAAACGGTCAGGTTGAAGGAGTATTGAGTATCGTAAAGAGTATGTAGACTACTGTAGAGACTAGTCGTGACCGCTCTTGGCAGGACGCATTAGGACAGGTTCAGTTGGCTATGAACTCTACTATTAAAAGGGTGACTAAACCTAGCCCTCTCGAGTTTATGATTGGAAGGGTAGCGAGACCACTTAGTTTAGTGAGCGCTGATGATGATTTTGACTGTAGTTCATTTAGATGAGATAAGAGAGCATGCGACACAAAACATTGAACGGAATGCTAGTTACGATAAAAATCGATTTCTCTGCTTGGCTCAAGTTTCTGAGTTAGTTGTTAATGATTGTTTTAATTGAAAATGAGGAAAGGAATCTGACCTAATATTTACCAGATTCAAAGGTCCATTTAAGATTATCGATGTGTTAGACGGAGATAGATACCTACTAAAGGCGCTTGACTCTAAGCGAACCTACAAATATGCCCATGATCGTGTGAGGAAGATCCCCGATCACCAAGTTCCTCGAGAATTAGATGTCATAGTTGATGACAGTGGTAGTGAAACCAAATCCGATTAAGAATGGCTTGTACACTCATACTCGAAACGCTGGACCGCTACTCATGAGTAACATGTGGCGATGGGTCTACAAGGAATCGTTGGTGCGATTTCTGTCTGTGTTGGTGCACAGAGCGCTTCATGTGTTGTAGCACATTTTGCGTTAGATCTGGTGAATCGTTGGTGCGATTCATGTCTGTGTCGGTGCACAGAGCTCCTCATGTGTTGTAGCACGTTTTGCGCTACGTGATGTGAATCGTTGGTGCGATTCATGTCAGTGTTGGTGCACAGAGCGCTTGATGTGTTGCAGCGTATGTGGTGGCAGATATGTAGAGAGTCGTTGGTGCGATTCTGACCTGTGTGGTGCACAGATGGCAATGAAAGTTTCAGGAGTTGAGTATGCATTTCTTATGAATTATGGTAAAGAGTAACAGGATTGTTAGAATTGCTTTGTAAGTAACTTGTTGATCGGATCTTTTGCAATGAATGATGTTGTGCAGGAAGCACTGTGTACGTAGCCTTAATAACAGGGCACTACAACTCATGAGAGTAGATTTTTGTACTTGGATTTAGTAGAAATAAAGTACAGACCTGTGAGAATCAACCCTTGTCTCTATCGGCAGGATAGCCGAGCTGGATTACTCTCTGAGAAATGTTGTCCACAGGTACTACACCCGAGGACGGGTGCTAGTCAGGGATGGCCGTGTCGTGGATTGATGGCGCCATGGTGCAACCGACAGCGCCGTCTAGTAATTCGATTTGGAACTAAATAAATGTTTACCGGAAACGCAAGCGCGCCCTACCGCTTGGACACGATCGTCGGTAGAGGGGATGCAGCGAGTACTGGCGAAAGGACGGAGTGTTCGCTCACTTGAACTCCAACAGTCTCGGCAGACGCTCAGTAGTACCAACGCACGTGTTTGTTTCTTGTAAAAGTAAAACCGTGATGGCCTATTTAAATAAAGTGATTTGATTTAAGATCTGTTTCGCTCGAGTACCCACAACAGTGCCCACATCTAACTAAAACTATGTCAGATCACGAAAAAGATCCGAAGCTTCGCATCTCGGCCACCCATGATGCGACAAGTAGATAAAATTTATCCTTGGTTGAGATATACCCAAAAGTACTTAGATGACACAGATGAAGGTTCAGATCAGTCCAACAAAGAATCTGAAGTAGACAATGACGATAGCCAAGACGTAAATATTGAGATGTGAAATTAATATTTTTGTTTAACATAATAATTTTTAACTTGCCAATGCAATTGATTGTTGTATAATTTGGAAATACTTTAATATGTTTTATTAGAGAGTATATAAATCTAAAATTAGTGGTATATATGTGTGTGTTTATTAGTTGTAAGTAATGATCATTAATAAATTATTAACATAAGTTTGAAAGGTACAAGATGCATATGAGGCCGATAAGCCAATTTTGGGAGCATCTGTGTATCTAAGTAGAGTATCTGCATACACATGAGGCCGATAAGCCAAACGAAGGAGTATGTAAGATATGTTGACAACGGTATTTTCACACATATGAGGCCGATAAGCCAATAAGGGAGTGTGCAAATACGTTGAGTGATAATGAAAATGATTTTGAATAGATAATGAAATTGTTTTATATTGTATATCGTTTTTCTTTTTTTTTATTAGGCATATGTTGTAATTGAGTACGGTATTTCCACACACATGAGGCCGATAAGCCAGTAAGGGAGTGTGCAAATACGTTAAGTGATAATGATAATTATTTGAATAAGTAAGTAGGTGAAATTATTTTGTATTTTATGTTTATTTTTTTTTACTAGTCACATTTTGTATGAGAGTTGCAGTTTATTTCTTTGAATTGATGGAACAATTGTAAGTTTACTAGATGGCCGAAGCAGTATAGTTTGTTGAAAATAGAAAGATGATTGATTGTACGATTTCAGTTTCTAATTGGTTTCTTTAGTGTAATTCACGCTTTAAGACTCATTATTGTTTTATTTAAATTCAATTAAATTAACTGTACGAGAGGACTCGCAAAGTTCAGAATGGCCGACTGTTATATTTTATTTGTTTTACGTTTAGTATCAGTTTCTCAATTGATTAAAAGTGTTATATTTTATCTGTCAGTTAAATATCAGTTGATCAATTGATTTAAAATGTTGGTAAAATGGATGATTCCGGAAGTTACGCTTTTTAATAAATAAAATAGAAATGGCGGCAAAGCAATGGCGGGAAGGAATGGCGGGTATAGTTTAGGTGGCTGCGTTTCGACCTGAACGCCGCTCATTCTTTCTCCAGCCGTTGCAACAAAAACATTATTTAGTAATAACAAGTGCAAGTATATTTGTTGAGAAAATACAACGAAGAAATAAGAAAAGTAATACTGTGCTTTATTTCGTCTCCTTACTTCTGAATTTTATAACAGAACTAATCGTGGGGTTCGTGGCTGGATAGTAATTTAACCCCGTGGGGACAACAGGAGCTAAACGCGAATTTTATAATGCGTTACAGTATATGATTCACTGCAGTAAACAAAATCAGAAATATATTTGATATTCTTCAGGATATACGCTAGTGACATAGTCTGTTTGAAAACATAATACAACTAATTTTACTCGACAGAAAAAAATCGCGAAGATATCTCTAAAAAAACCATACTAAAATACATGATATCGTTCTGATTTTTTGGCAAATAATTCTACAAGCAAAATACTAAAGTCATAGTGTTTTATTTTTTAGTCCAATCAATAGTTTTTTGTAAATCGCTTATTCTTACTCCCGAACATAATTTTGTATGGTGATAAAAAATCCGGCTGGACAGTCCTTACTATTTGAAACGTGTAGTTAACCCTACGAAATTAAGAGCGTCCATTACGGAGATGCGTTGCGCGGTCGCGGGGAGTGACGAGCTCCACCTACTCGTTCAAAGTCGCTGGCATCAGCTGACTATCTCTTGAATATTAAAATGTATAAATAAAAGCCTCTAAAAGTCCCAATTTGCAGACCTTACTAGAAAGTTATTTCATTGCAGTATGTCTGACATTATTTGATATTGCAACACTTAGTTTTAGCGCTGGCTGAAACGTATGTTTGCATAATTGAATTTGTTGCGAGAATTTCAAATGCATAGTCTATGGTCGTAAGTGCGTATTAACCTCAGGACCACTTTATCAGATTTACGTGTTATTTTAAATAATACGTTATTTAACTTTAATTACCCCCATGACTCGTTTATGCCCAGCAATATTTTTTGTGTCGGTTTTTTATCTTTCTTTGAAGTACATAATGTTTGGTTGACCGCTTCATGAAGGGTCCGTTTACACTCTGTATTGTTTAAAGATTTAGATTGAGATAAAGACGGAACAATTATGATGATTGTTTGAAGTCTCCATTCAACATTATGTGACAAGTACCTGTTAGCTTTCAAGTTTAATGTTACTAGGGTGCACAGATAAACTGTAAATGTCATTTGATTTTAATATTTAATAGTTATGGCAATGTCCCTAAATCTTGTTGATAGGTGGGTACACAGATTTAGTTTTTATGTAAATGTCATCAATTTAACATGGTAACCGATTTCCCGCGCAAAAAGACCGCTTTTAGTAAACGGAAGTCGGTTGCAAACTTCATAAAAATAATATTTTAAATGGTACATCCGTGAGTTGCTTAGAACGCCACCTATTTGCAGTTTTTAGATTGAAAACAGTATAAAAACATGTGTTAGGACATTTTTAAGTTAGTTCCGTGAAGAATAAACAGCAGTGATGTTACTCTGCTCGTTTTATTACCCGAACCCGTCCTGATTTCGTATATCAGAAGTGGGATTATTACCCAAAAAGTGCAAGTGGATGAACAAAGTACTGAAAAAGTGAGTTATTTCTTTTTTGTTGTCTGGATTATTTCAAAACTTTACCGTGTGTGTGTGTGTGGTGATCTCTCGAGTTTTAATAAATAGACATTATTATTAAAAACTCTGAGTTTGAAATAGACATTATTGTACAATATTCTGTGTGCTTTTGGACGTAATCATGCCAAAACGCACTCGTAAGGTAACGAGTGACTCTTCATCAAGTGAATCGAGCGATTACTCCTATCGGAAGAGACGTTCAAAACGCCGAAGGAATAAAAGTCCTTCACTGTCTAGCAATCGTACACGCACCCATAAAAGAAGGAAATCTAAAAGAACACGCCGAACGAGGGAGAGAAGTAGAAGTCCGTCTGGGAGGTCATGTCAAACTCCAAATGGACAACCTGGAGGTGAGGCTACTTCCGTAGTGGCTGAAGATCGTCCTGTAGTTCCTGAACTAGGACGCACAGAAGAAAGACGGAGCGATGCTGCAGAAACTGAACGAGAGGCCGAAGCAGGGCCTACTATAAGAGCTGCTGATGAAGGTATGGACAGTACCCCACTTAACTTTAATTTGCCGATTAATTTGCACGATTTAGTGAACTTTATTTCTTCTCGTGTGAAAGCTGATCATTCTTCATATTCTTCAATTAAATGCGATAAAAATATAATTCCTGAGTTCGACCCGTCAGTTAAAAATCAAAGAATTGATACCTGGTTAACAAAAGTTAATGAATGTGCTCTTATCTATGGCTGGTCTGATCAACAAACTACCCACTTTGCGCTACCACGACTAGTAGGTCATGCAAAAAAAATGGTATGAAGGGCTTAAAACTATTAAGTACACGTGGTCAGAATGGCAACACAACTTAGAACGTGCGTTTCCTACAGACACTAATTATGGTGCTTTGCTGTTTGAAATGTTAGACAAGAAGTATAGTGTAGGTGATTCTCTCGATGAGTACTACTACAACAAAATGATTTTATTAAATTCGTGTGACATATCGGGCAAAAAGGCAGTAGATTGTATCATTTATGGCCTTGAGGACCGGACTATTAGAGCAGGTGCATCTTCAGCCCGGTTTTCTGAACCTGAAGATTTGTTAAAATACCTCAAAGACATGTGTCGTGATCAAAGAGAGTTAGCGCCTAAAAATAAATCTAAGTCTTCTTTTTCTAATAGTTCTACTATCATTTGTAATATTTGCAATAAAAATGGACATCGTGCAAATCAATGTAGGCAGTCGAATAATACCTTTGGTGTGTGTTATAATTGTAAACAAACTGGCCATAGGGTTAAACAATGTACAAATCCCATAGTAAAATGCGAGAGTTGCCGAAAATTTGGGCATAAAACTGAAGACTGTTTTTCAAACAAAAATAAAAACCAAAGTAACAACCAAAGTAACAACCAAAATAAACGGGTTTTGATGACCACTACTACTGATTTTGAAAGTTTACAAAATAAATATTATAAAAATGCGTTTATCAATAATAATACTGAACAGGTTCAATGTTTTATAGACTTCGGGAGTCAATGTACACTAATTAGAGATACAGTAGCATATCAGTATAATTTAGTGATCAATGATAGTTCTTTACCTACAATTAAAGGAGTAGGAGAGGCACATATTGTACCCATAGGTAAAACTGATATATCAATAACTATAGATGGAGTAGAGGCTTTGATCACGACTTATGTTGTCGCATCCGACCAACTACATGTACCTTTGTTAGTTGGACAGAATTTCACCGAATTACCGTATATTTTAGTTGTAAAGACTAATACTAGTCTTGAAATTTTAAAGCGGGATACGTTTTGTACTGGGATCTTGCCAGATATTGAGCATGAAAAGAGTAGCGTTATCAAACTATACGTGGTCGCGGATTGTACTATTACTCAAACAAATTCGATTAAATGTTACACTTCTACAGTTGAGGATTCCATGGTTTTTATCTCGGGTAGCTATCGGAAACATGGTAATTGTCAATATTGGATCAAGGAAGGAGTCTATAAGATAATGGAGAACAGTTGTGAAATTTCAATAATAATTTTAAATGACTCGACGTGCCATTTTAAAAAGGATATGCTTCTAGTTAGGGCTTACAAAATTGGTTTTGATACGGATATTAAAGAATTAACTAGTTTTAGTTTACAGTCCGAATATAGTCCCATTGAAGCCTGTGAGGTTAACATTAATTCGGATTTAAAGGAAGAAGAAATTGCTAAAGTCCAAAGTTTAATATCAAAATATAGAACAAGTTTTGCTCAAAATCTCTCGGAATTAGGTTGTACTACTCTTAGTGAAATGGATATTAAATTAACAGATAGCACTCCTGTAGTTTATAGACCATATAGATTGAGTTATAAGGAAAGAGAGCTAGTGCAAGAAATGGTTAAAGAGCTGTTGGTCCATGACATTATCGAGGAGTCCTCATCATGTTACGCTAGTCCGATTATACTCGTGTCAAAGAAAACTGGGGGGCACCGCTTATGTGTAGACTACAGAGCCTTGAACAGTCGAACTGTCAAGGATCATTTTCCGCTTCCATTAATAGAGGATCAATTAGATCAGTTGAGTGGCTGTAGGTTCTTTACAACTCTTGACCTAATGAGTGGTTATTATCAGGTACCTATAAAAAAGGAAAGCAGACACGTCACGGCTTTTGTTACACCTGACGGCCTATATCAATTTAAGAGAATGCCGTTTGGTCTAGCCAATGCACCCTCAGTATTTCAGAGGACCATAAACAAAGCCCTCGGGTTAAATTCTGCTCAAGGGTCTAGTAAATTCATATCAGATAAGCCAGCCGTTGCTTATATGGATGACCTGATAATACCCTCAAAAAGTTTAGAGGAAGGCATTCAAAAGTTAGAGAAAACTTTTAAGCTACTTAATGAAGCCAAATTAACCTTAAATTTACAAAAGTGCTTCTTTTTTCAAACCTCTATTGATTATTTAGGGTATGAAATTACAAGCGAAGGTATTAAACCGGGTAAAATTAAAATTGATGCTGTTAAAAACTTTCCCACCCCTCGAAATGTACATGAAGTCAGACAGTTTATTGGTTTAGCTAGTTATTTTCGTAAATTCATAGATAAATTTTCGATAATAGCAAGACCATTGACAGATCTTACAAGGAAAAGCTGTCAGTGGACTTGGGAAAAGGAACAAGTGGTTGCTTTTCAATCTCTTAAAGACAAATTAATAGATCGACCCTTGTTAAGTTTATATAATCCAAACTATATCACAGAACTACATACTGATGCAAGTAAAATTGGACTGGCAGGTATACTATTGCAGAAGGAAAACAGTGACGCTGTTTTTAGACCGGTTGCTTACTTTAGTCGAAAAACCACTATTGATGAACAAAAATTTCATGCCTATGATTTAGAAACGTTGGCTGTTGTATTGTCACTTCAGCGTTTTCGGGTATATTTACTTGGATTAACATTCACTATAGTTACAGACTGTAATGCCTTAAGGTCAACTTTTTCAAAGCGAGACATTTTACCACGAATCGCTCGATGGTGGCTGACCTTACAGGAGTATGATTGTAGCATTGTTTATCGCCCTAATCATAGTATGACCCATGTAGATGCGCTAAGTAGAAACCCACTAGAAAATGATAATGCCAATAATGAAGCAGATTTGTTAAGCTTAAGGGTTTTAAATATTACATTAGACGATTGGCTCTTAAGTGTTCAACTAACTGATCCCAAAATATGTTTCATTAAAGATGTATTAAATGATGAAAAGTACAACGAGATTGTTGATATAAAACAGAATTTTGTATTTAAATGTAACCGCCTATTTAGAAAAGTTAATGGCGAATTAAGATGGGTAGTTCCAAAAGGAGCCAGATGGCAAATATGTAAGCAGAATCATGACGACATCGGTCATTTTTCCGTTGATAAAACTTTGTCTAAAATTCGGAAGGATTATTGGTTCCCAAAGATGAAAAAGTTTATTACAAAGTACGTCAAGTCATGCTTACATTGTGCATACGGCAAAATACCTACCGGTAAAAAGGAAGGCTTTCTACATCCAATTCCGAAAAATGATGTTCCCTTTGATACAGTTCATATTGATCACCTAGGCCCCTTTGTAAAAAGTTCAAGGGGTAATGCTTACTTACTTGTAATTGTTGACGGTTATACTAAGTTCTGTATTTTGAAACCATTGCGCAATTTAAAGACAAAGCTAACTATCAGAGCATTGGACGATGTTTTTACAACATTTGGCTGTCCTAAACGTTTAATCTCCGATCGAGGCACTTCATTCACCTCTAATGAGTTCAGTAAGTTTTGTGAGAAAAACCACGTTAAACACGTTTTGAATGCTGTCGCCTCCCCTCGGGCCAACGGCCAGGTGGAACGCTATAATCGAACAGTATTAGGAGCGTTAACATCATATACCGATAAAGTAGGAGAAGCCAAATGGGATACTGAGTTGGGTAATATACAATGGGGGTTAAATAATACTCTAAATAAAGGTATAGGAAAAACTCCATCAGAAGCTTTATTCGGTCGTAATTTAACCCATAGTAGTGAGAATATAATGAATGAAATATTTTTAGAAACAAGACCGTTGGATACGGACATAAGTAAAATAAGAACTGAAGTTAGCGAACACATAACGAAAGATCAATGCCAACAGAAGCATAGATTTGATAAAGTGCGTAAAGAAGCTAAAATATATACAGTAGGGGACTTAGTAAAAATTCAGAAACAGATTGGTCATAATGACGGTCAAAGTAAAAAACTTTTACCTGTATATTCGGGTCCATACAAAATCTCAAAAGTTCTAGATAATGATAGGTATGAAGTCTCGAGCATACCAGGGTCTAACATTGGCAAAAAGCAATATTGTAATGTTTGGGCTGTGGATCAGATACAGCCATGGATTAGCACTATTATCAATGAATTGAGTTCAGGATCAGATTCAGAAAACGTATGAATGAGTTAATTAAGTGTGTGATGTATAAGATGTAACATTATTGTTTTTATTATTATATTATAATTGATTAAAAAGGAATATGATGTACTCGTAGAAATTAAAATGTAGCTGTTCAAATTTTTTTTTTTTTTTGGGGTCTTACCCGACAAGTGTGAGTGCTTGATCAGTGTAGCTTGTTATATGCGTGGTATATGTAGAAAGTTATAGTCACTTATTTGCTTATTAGAAGACGTACAGTGGCTAACAATTGAGACTTATTGATCAGTGTAGCTTACGGTGTATTATGTGGTATATGCAGAATGCGATATCACTCATTGGGTAGTCGTAGAGTGGCTGACAAGTGAGAGTACTTGATCAGTGTAGCTTGCGGAGCATTGACTGGTATGTGCAGAATGCGATATCACTCATTGGGTAGTCGTAGAGTGGCTGACAAGTGAGAGTACTTGATCAGTGAAGCTTGCGGAGCATTGAGTGGTATGTGTAAAACGTGAAGTTGAATTTAAAATGTAGCTGTTGAGATTTTTTTTTCTGTGGCTCTTACCCGACAAGTGTGAGTGCTTGATCAGTGTAGCTTGTTCTATGCGTGGTATATGTAGAATGTTATAGTCACCACTTATTTGCGTAATAGCAAGTCGTACAGTGGCTGACAATTGAGACTGCTTGATCAGTGAAGCTTGCGGTGTAATAAAGGGTATGTGCAGAATGCGATATCACTCATTGGGTAGTCGTAGAGTGGCTGACAAGTGAGAGTACTTGATCAGTGAAGCTTGCGGAGCATTGAGTGTTATGTGCAGAATGCGATATCACTCATTGGGTAGTCGTAGAGTGGCTGACAAGTGAGAGTACTTGATCAGTGAAGCTTGCGGAGCATTGAGTGGTATGTGCAAAATGTAACGTTGAATTTAAAATGTAGATGTTGAGATTTTCTGTGGAAGTTTTTCCTGACAAGAGAGGGCTTGATCAGTGTAGCCTGTTCTTTAAGTGGTATGTGTAGAATAGTAAATGAGATTGATCGCTTATTGCACGTCGTAAAGTGTTTTTAAACGACAGTGCTTGATCAGTAAAGCTTGCCGTGCAATGAGCCTAATATAAATTAAATTTATGAATAGTGTGATTTAGATATAACAATGTGATATGTTACCAGACTAAGTGCTCTAATATATAAATGTAAAATGCAAAGATTACTGTAAACTGATGACTTTAGATAACTTGTAATTCATAGTTTGAGGACAAACTTATTGTCAGGGAGGCCGAATGTTAGCTTTCAAGTTTAATGTTACTAGGGTGCACAGATAAACTGTAAATGTCATTTGATTTTAATATTTAATAGTTATGGCAATGTCCCTAAATCTTGTTGATAGGTGGGTACACAGATTTAGTTTTTATGTAAATGTCATCAATTTAACATGGTAACCGATTTCCCGCGCAAAAAGACCGCTTTTAGTAAACGGAAGTCGGTTGCAAACTTCATAAAAATAATATTTTAAATGGTACATCCGTGAGTTGCTTAGAACGCCACCTATTTGCAGTTTTTAGATTGAAAACAGTATAAAAACATGTGTTAGGACATTTTTAAGTTAGTTCCGTGAAGAATAAACAGCAGTGATGTTACTCTGCTCGTTTTATTACCCGAACCCGTCCTGATTTCGTATATACCTAATATTAATCTCAACCCATGTACAGTAATTAAGTCTCAAGTGCAATAAAAGTATCTAACAACCTTTACAGCACATTCTTGCAAACAGTGGGCGACGTCATCTAACGAACAGTGCCAATATAAAAGTAATTTAAAAAGTTCAACTCTAAAATATGATAAATTGCATTACATTTTTCTGAGTGGATCGAAACTCCGAGTAAACGTTTTACTTTACGGCCGGCTTATAAGTGTAAGCTTACGTTAGCACTGGTAACACTAGTCTTTAGATTGTGTCCGTGTCGAGGGCGCGGCCACGGCTTTAAAAAAAAACCGTTTCATGATTACGTAAAAATGTGTAAAAAATTATTCCCAAAACCATAAATTTGCCAAAGATAAGGATAAAAAAGTAGTTAAAAACTGACTGAAAAAACTGAAATAAGCAAAAAACAAACACTTTAAATTTAACAAGACTAAAGCTGGCGGGGTCCATTCTGTTTTTATTTAAAACTTAAAAGTGTCATATATTTTTGTAATCTCCTTTTAAAACCCTTCATTTTGATATCCTACTCGATAGTAAAGGATATTTTTTATATTTTTCAAATCCGCGATTACTGCGATATGGCCCCCAAAATCCGCATGTTTTTTGTTTTTATGTAATTTTAATGTAGCCAGTGACACTCGCGCCATCAAGACGAATCTAAAGACTTATATTTTATTCCAATCCCTTCATTCGTTTAGGAGTTATGAGGGAACAAAGAAACAGACATACGTACATACCGCCAAACACATAACTAACTCTCTTTTTGGGCTTTGCCGCGCCATCGAAACGCGGAGAGCCGCTGCGTGGCCCCGGAGAGCTTTAAAACTAAGCGTTGCAGATTGCTGAAATTTAGGTAACTAACAGATCAGATATGTTCACTTGTATAAAAAATGTAAAAATATAGAAAAATAGGTTTATAGTTTAGGAGCAGTAAGACTTAAAACTCCATGGCCGCGCCATTGAAACGGCGCAAAACACGTTATCGCCGATATCTCAAAATTAAAAAAAATACTCCAATAAATCCTTTATATTTTAGGAGCTGTAGTACGGTATCGATTAGAAATATGTCGTGATTGTTTATCGAAGAAAGTAAGTATTACCTAAATCTTTTTGTAAAAAAAAACACCGGCGCGGCCACGTTCAAACCTATAAAACTTTTTAACCATAACTTTGACTTTATAGTTTTGGGAGTCGACTTTTACACATTTTTAGATAATCATGAAACGGGTTTTTTTAAAAAAAAAACGCCGTGGCCCGCCTGCGAAACGCACACTTTAGATTCGTGTACACCTCTCTATGGTTTTTGGCGCGCATTTTGTAAACCTTCTGCTCCTCTACTCCATGGCTCAGCATCACGAACCGTTTCTAATCGCGGCCTTGAATTGATAAGGTTGACATCATCTCTCTTTGTTTATACAGTTTAGTCTCTCACCAGGCGAGAGGTTTTAGAATAGCCATATTTTATAGTCACGGCCATACTATGTTCTAGATTTTTGTGTCATAAAATGTTTGTCTATTGCCTCGTGACTGCCTCGTTGGCAGTATTTGGCCTAGTGGTTAGAAGCGCTACTTCAAAATATTAGGCTTTGGGACCAATGATATATTAAAAATATAGATACGTTGTCCGCCCTCAAAAATGACTACATGAAATGAAGCCAATTGGCCACATCGCGCTTTTTGTTCTTAATTTAAATCGTGTGTGTAAACCTGCGCGAAACATAAAGGAAACAGGCATCAACAGGCATCCCGCTGTACGGTGTCATATTTTCTTTCCCTTTTTTTACGCGTAAAAGTAGTTATCTAATATTTTCGCCGTTTTGAAGCGCCGCCATGTTGGTTCATGACGTGTCTATATATAATACGTCATTGGGTTTTGTCTGTTTGTTTTTAACATGGGAAAGTCTTGTATTCGATTTCAGATTAATCAGGGAAGTAATTCTGGATTTAAATAAGAAGTGTTCATCAAATACTCAATGGGATTGAACTTGGGATTGTTTCGATAGTTAATTAATTATACTTAATGATTTTAATCCTATATATATACGTGTGTTTTTTTGGCTGTCTATGGTAAATTGGCGGTAAAAACTCCAAACATGGCGGAAGGTCGAACAGCTGACTGCATATCTACTCCCGTAAGAATAAAAAAAGAAAAGAGATAACCTAAAAACCTTTAAAAAGAATGAGCTCATCTAACGTTATCAGGCTCAAATATTTGAACAATGCCAAGGCTGTCTGATAATAGATAATTAGCTTACAGAGATATTAATGAACATGTTCGTTGCACGTAATTCATTGTTGAAGTCATAGTTTAGGTATATTGCAGCTATTTTGAAAACAATATTGTAACATTTTTTTTTATGTCTCGCCAGATATTTGTTTGTAAACCCTTAAAAAAAGTATACGTGCAATGTGCCCTCGACATCACACACGACACGACAGTGACAATTAAAACGAATGTCTAAGTCAATAAATACATAACCTTCTTTTTGGGCTTTGACGCAGTCCGATTAAAAATAAAATTGTGTATCTTTTTGTCTCTCACTTTTTTGCCGCCATCTTTGCAAGATGCACTGAATTGATTTCTTTTGAATGAAATCTTTGTTTACGAAATTCTTGTTTGTTTTTTGCATAAACCCTTCAAGGTCGTCGAATGCGTAGATGCGTCACAATCAGGAACCAAATTCAAAAGTCACACAACCAAAAATCGCAACTCAAACCTATCTGAAAAGTAAACCTAAAAACACTCAGTCATTCGTCGGCAGACGGTCTGTAGTTCTGTACATCAGAACCTGTTCCTTAATCTAACTGTACCGTGCGGGTCAGTGGGCAAGCGGCCCATACGCGGTCACTGTAGTGTATTGACACCTTTATTGGCACCCGGTAATGCCAGTTCGATGTTATTTGAAGTCAATTCGGTTGATTGGTTGGCAATTAGAAGAGTTAACTTTAGTCATGAATAAATAATAACTGCCGATCGGATCGATTTAAACCGCGCTTGTCTAAGTAGGTCTGTGGGATGGGTGACCACCCAAAATCAAAAGTAATTTATTCAAACTAGGCTGATAATCAGCACTTTTGGAACGTCAAAATTTATTTATTTACAAGCTCAGACCAAATAAAAAGTAAAGACGGAACTCTGCGAACAGCAAAGTGAGGCCGGTCAAATTACGCCTCGCATACACGCACACACGTCTCAGACCAAATAAATAGTTTAAGACCACGGCGAAGTTTATGTTGTACGTGTGTGCGTGTATTGTGTATGTACACGGCGAGGCGTAGTTTGACCGGCCTCACTTTGCTGTTCGCAGAGTTCCGTCTTTTTTTTCTATTTGGTCTGAGTTAACAAGAGACAGTCCCCCAAAACGCCCACCCTTCGACACTTCCTAGTGTTACCTATTTCATACATACTGAGTCATCTTCGCGGCTGTTAGCAGTCGTTACAGGTAGTTGAGTGACTGACAACCAGTCTCACAAAGGTAAGGTAAGGTATGACCCAGTATTAAATAGGTTGTGGAGGTCAGATAGGCAGTCTAAATACTGCTATTAAGATGCATACGGTAAGAGCCGACCCCAACATAGTTGGCTAGGTTAACCCAGCCTTTTCGAACCTATTCCTATTTACCACGCACGTTTTTTAACACCCGTGTTTCCCGAGACTTCTGGAACATTATTGAGAAAATTCTGCGTAATCTCACATCATGATGCCAAAGTAAAATAATCTTTATGAGGTAGCCTCAATCGGTAATAGTATCAACAAACACTGCGATATGCTCCTTTCTCGGAATCCTGCAAACAGGTTTCGCACCTCACCAAAAACGGGTCAGTAGTTTAGTATTTTAGCACCTCGAACGGCGGCGTTTAGAATGACCATTATAAGTTTATACCGGCTGCAACTGTAAAACGGCATTACAATTTGACTAGTAGTATACTAAATGCGAAAGTTTGTGATGAGATGTTTTTGGTATTGAGAAACCATCAAA
Organism: Diarsia rubi; assembly: GCA_932274075.1. NCBI lineage: Eukaryota > Metazoa > Arthropoda > Insecta > Lepidoptera > Noctuidae > Diarsia > Diarsia rubi. Next base: position 1,483,154 of record OW026441.1, read on the forward strand.
CGACTTCTTCCGCTCTGAGCGGAGTGGAAGGGAATATCGGACTTCTACCGACTAAAAACCATCCATGTATGTCTTTCGAACAACCCGTAGCCCAGCATGTTTGTTCCTCAGTCATGAGACAACGGTTGAATGGATTCGAATGAAATTTAGCACAAGGCTACTTTAAAACCTGGATTACAAAATTACAACAAAGGATATTCTGTATCCCGGTAGTATGATTCCGTGGGTTGATTACCGAACACCACGGCGTGGGCGTTCCCGTCGTCTCCTTTCACACTATGCTCCAAGAGAGTGACACAAACCAGCGATTTAGGTTGTTAGCTGGATTGCTATCAGCGAACAACAACATCCACCACACACACCTTGTGAATCTCCATCATCATCATTTCAGCCTAACGACGTCCCCTGGTAGGTCCCAGTTTCACCACATTGAACGGCGTCTCGCATACTTGCATCCAGCGTATCACCGCAACCTGCAGATCATCGGTCCTAATAATGAGAAACCTTGCAACACAACGTACGTCTTCCGGATCGCGGTCGCCACTCCAGAACTTTTCAGCCCCATCGGACATCCGTTCTGCGAGCAATGTGCCCTGCCCACTGCTACTTCAGTTTGGATATTCTATTGTCAGTCAATGTAAGTTTTCATTCATCATCACATTCATTCACAGCCTGAATAGGGTACCTATTTCAAACAAAAATCTATAAAAAGATTAAATAACACTCTTTTTTTGGGGCAGTCGTGTAAAAATATTGGATACGTGTTTTTTGTTTTATCAAATTAATAAAAATTGACAAATATAGAACGTGTCAAAGATCGTGAGTCCCCACTCACGATCTTTGACGTCACTTTGTGGGTAAAAAAGTAGTAACCTTGTGACGTCACACGACTTTTCGAGGCACTGTATCGTCTTCATCTTTTGTTTAAGTGAAAAAAGAAAAAAAAGGTCTCCATTATTTTTTGGAAATCTATCTGACGGACTAATTAAATTTTTTTTGGTCAAAAACTTTATTCACCTCCTGCTGGATGTAGGCCTCTCCTATCCTATTCTTCACGGTCCCATTCAGGTATTTTTTTTTCATAAGTAAATCTAAATAAGAATAAATGTTTACATTACACTAGCGTCCAAGTTACGCTGGTCAGGTAATTTTTATCAAAGTCAATATGAACATGACATCAGTGATGATTCAGAAAGCTTTACTTACAAGGCTGGATGACGATACTCCGTGATCGCATACAATGTACTTTTAAAAGGATGGTATGTGTGTATTGTTTATTTAATTAAATCATTTACGTATATACACAATAGCGGATCCAGGGGGGGGGCTCGGGGGTACGAGCCCTCCCTAGACGGTTATGGAGTTCCCATCACAGTTCATACTTAAAAAAATAGTTCAAAAATGTCTGTTCTAACAATATTTGCAAAAAACCAAACCCTAATTTTTTCAAACGGTAAAAAGTATTCGTGTATGTGTTGTTTGAAAAAAGAAACATTTTTTTTTTCTAAAAATACTTTCACGCTTTTTATCGCAGTGGTGAGGAGAACAAGTGCCTTTCGTTTGCGTTAAGGGTACTTTTACACCCTTTATATCATTCCATCGTCAAAAGCCAGGATTAGTATCAATCGTTGTGGCGAAGACTCATGGTATTGTCAAAAATCATTGGTCTAGCTAGTGTTCGCAAAAGCGTCTGTTATACACGAGATCCTGGTTTAGATTTCTGGGTCACGTTACGCGCTGTTGGGTTTTTCTATCACGAATTTCTCAGTAGCAGGCAGACACGAAGTCTGGATTTCTGCCCGTTTGATAGCAATAATCTCGCCTCCTGTCCACCTTTTGGGTTTTGGTAAATGTTAAACAGGGGATGTATGTTCGTAACAGGACTTCATAATTTGTAGGAAATCCCATCGGCTACAAGGCTTACGATTTAGATAAGTTATGAGCTTATCAAAAATGCTAGTAGGTAGGTAATGTGCAGTGAACGACAATACGATACGACCTTTGTCACAAAATCTCAAGGTTGTCAAATATCGCTAATAATGATAACACCGTCCATTGTTTTATTTTCTGTTATTATACGTTTTGTTTTTTGTCACAGATAAAAAGTTATGGATCAATCGATTTGGTGGGCTATGAATTATGATTCAGTGGGCTGCGGGTTGATCGAAAGAGATACCGCGGTTTCGGACACAAAGGGCTAAGAAGGAACATGTGTGGTTTTTAGTCAGTAGAAGTCTGACACTCCCTTCCGCTCTGCCCAAGAGCAGGAGGGGTTATTTGATGATTTCCCCCACCCCTTCTCCAAAAAAAAAGTAGTTTTAATAAATAATTTAAGTAAATTAGTTATAGATTATGTACTATTAGCCTCACGAGTAACCGTAGCTTAATTAGCCTATCAAATTCCAAATTATCATCATCATCATTTCAGCCGAAAGATGTCCACTGCTGGACATAGGCCTCGAGCGAGTGGTCAATATGGCGACACATTGACCGGTATCGTGCATCCACCTAGTGGGAGGCCTTCCAACCTCGTCGGGGCCGCGGGTTGTACACTAGTTATCGCGGCCTCGACATAGAGGGCGAAGAAGGAACATGGGTGGTTTTTAGTCAGTAGAAGTCTGACACTCCCTTTCGCTCTGCCCAAGAGCGGGAGGGGTTATTCGATGATTTTCCACCCGCCAAAAAAAAAAAAAAAAGGCCTTCCAACCTTCCAACGCAATATTTCTAATACTGGTATTTAATTCGCTATTATTTTATGGAGCTATTTTATAAGTACGTCCGTGCCGATTCGAAAATACGAGTCAACCGATCAATTTAGGTTTGTTATCAGTATTGAAAGGGGAAACTGACCATGATGTAGGCATAAACTAGGAAGAGGATGTACCATAGATAAGAATGTGAATGCTGTATCTATCATTGTTCCCGTCAACAAAATAAATGGTGGCGCAAAAATAGGTTCGTTGGATGATAAGCCTGCGGGCACATAAATTCTTGTAGCTGACGAAACAAAACAATAAAAAAAACTTCTTAGTAAAACAAATTATATCACGAGTGCGTTTACAAAAGTTGAATACAAACACCCAGACCCCCAATAATTATGTGCGGGAATAGAATTCGCGACAAGCAGTGCAGTAGCCAATCGCTCAACCACTGTGCCAACTATTCTGTCAATTTACCTACTTAGTTGTTAGTTTTATCAGTAACAAAACAAGTGATTTGTTTTTTGAATAAATAGTTTTGTATTAAATAGGTAAATCCCCGATGATAATATCACGTAATTTATTCAAATACTATAGCTGTTGCGGGTTGCCAGCGGCTTCGCCCGCTACAACTCGAAAATTATCCCAAGGGAAGTTAAAATCGGAATAAAAACTATCCTATGTGTTAATCCAGGTTATAAAGTAACTGTGTACCAAATTTTATCCAAATCCGTTCAGTAGTTTTCGCGTGAAGAAGTAACAAACATACACACTCACAAACTTTCGCCTTTATAATATTAGTGTGATTCGATAAGTACCTACACAATAAGGATGTTTCCTGGCTAGACAAAATATGATTCTGTTTGGTCCATCTGTTAGATTCTCAAAAAAAAATGGATACGAGTTTTTTGTTTTATCAAATTAATAAAAATTTACGAAGATAAAACGCGTCAAAGATTTGAGTAGGGGGTTGTGACGTCACTAACCACTGATCGTCATACTAATGTCTCAGAAAATGACGTCACACGAGTTTTTAAAGCACTGTATCATTTTCATTGTTTGTTTACGTGAAAAAAGAAAAAATTCGTGTCGAATTATTTTTTGGAAATCTGTCTGATGGACTAATTACTAATTACTTTTTTTTGTCAACTACCCCATTCCTTTTTACTCATTTAGGAGGCATTTGCAAGATAACATTGTTCTCGTCCAGCCAAGATAATGTGAGAGTTCGGGGTCAAGAGTATTACAGATATTAAATATTATATTTATTGCAGACAACAATGAGGATCCTTTGTGTGGAGTATTTATTATTACTTTGTTAAGGTGAATGTTTTTGCCAGCTATTTATGTTTTAGATATTTTTTAAGGCCAGGATCATTTTTGGGTGCCTGAAGGTGGACATCACCAACATGGTCATTCACATGGAAGGTCAATAAAATGCTGAATAAAAAAAATACTTATCACATTATCTCCCCAAATTGAGGGAACTGGTTATCAAATGGAGAGTCATTTGTACAGCAGTGTGATGACAGAAGTTAGTAGTAAGGGTAAGTGTCTAAAATATTATATATTTATTTAATATTAACACTAGCGGACGACACACGGTTTCACAGGAAATACAGTAGCCTGTCACCCGCGGATAGTGTAGCTTCCCAATGGTGAAAGAATTTTTCAAATCGGTCCAGTTGTTTCGGAGCCTATTCGTTACAAAGAAAGAAACAAATCTTTTCTCTTTATGATATTAGTGTAGAAGACAATCCCACTTAACAGACTGGTTATCAAGAATTTATTGTAATGAATGGTTTTATTATACCGCAATTGCTATATCTCCTACTAGCAGAGTCGTGGAGGTCAGATGGCAGTTACTTCACATCAAAATATTGATACGCAACTGCATTTAGTTACGAGTAAATGTCAACATGACCTATTATAAATCAAATCAAAATCATTTATTTCAAGTAGGTCAGTTACAGGCTCTTTTGAATAGTCAAACAAATACTAAATTTTAATAAGCTAATAAACTAAGCTACAGTCCCACTCACAAGGCATAATAACTGTCAGTGTACTGTAGTTGCCGATTCCAAAGCGTTGGTGTCATGAGAAGAATGGCAAGAAACTTCATGGACACTCTTTTAAATAATAATATTGTTACAAAACTTTGGTTACATCATTCATATTGAGATGGTATATTATTATGTGAGAACGATGTAGCAAGATGTGCACGATAAGTTTGGACAGTAAAGCCAAAACAACAATTCAAAAATAATATAATAATTCAAATAAGCCAAGAATATACTATAATATATAAACTATCTATGTAGTAATGCTGGTCTTTGTAAGATTATGTTATGGTCAGTGGTCAGTGGGTCTTCTTAGGAGCAGTGCTTTCTATATCATAGAAATTCAGTTTTTTAGAAATACAATTTTCCATAAAATACCAGCTGATGATTATTATTGTAAGTCATTTTAAATAATATAATAATAAATATATTTGGCATTACTGTTCTTCACATTATTTTATATTTCATGTTAAAAGCTGAAACTAAGATTAACACAATAAAAAAAACTAAAGTTAATAAAAAAAGATTTCAAGGAATTCTTGGGTCTGGAATCGTCTGGTCTAGGAATAGGACAAGGCTTCAGGTTGTTTCAGGAATTTCTAGGAATTGCAGATTTTCTTCAAGGGTAACACTTGAAACCTGTGATAAATAAACTTCTTAGTCAACAAGGGATGTTTTTTTAATAATAACATATATGGTAAAGTTAATTAATACTGTCTACATAAAATAATCCTACAGGTAAGTTGGAAATGACGTAAACTAACTGTACACGACATACTTGGGTAATATCATCACTTCAGACCCGGCGAAGTATGTTAAAACAAGTGCGTGGGCGGCATAATAGCTTGAATCATACTTAGAAATAACTTTTCAAACACCGACATTATTAATTCGACGAATTTTCCCGCAAAAAAATACCAAACAGGTTTCAATCCTGTACGTAGACCTCATTGTTTACTTTTGAGTTAAAAAAAAAATTGCCGCGTGTGCGTTCTACTTTCGTTCCACGTCTTGTTAGAAACTTAAAAACTAAGCGAAAACTTTGGAAAACAAACTTGTTATATAAAAGTAGAGGTAAAAGAATAAAGAAATTACCTTATAAAGGGCGAATTTTGCTTTCCACGCCGGAAAATCCGTGCAAAATATGTAAAAATCCACAAAACTTTGACCCACTCACAACATAACTTTTAAACACAAAATACAACACATAAAACACTTTAAACAACTAAATAACACATTAAAAATATTGTTTAAGGCACTGTTTACTAGTTTTATTTGTAAATAAAGTTTGTTTTAGCGAAATTATGTCGGCATTTCAAGTTAAAACAAAGTTACAGTTTGACAGATCGCGTCGAAGCCTCTTGCTCGCTCGCGACGTTCATTCGTTTCGACAGCGAAGTGAACGCGTCCGAACGGTCCGAATCGCATTTTTGAACAATGCTTAAGTACCTACCAACCAATGCTCATCAATGCTGTAATCGATACGATATTATCGACGACTAACGAATTTTATCAATTTTTTATCAGATCATGCATCAGATATTAAACAGGTATTAGAAACTTTCCATGCCAAAAAATGACATAATTATTTTTGGACATGGAGTAGGTACAGGGGCGTAGCAACCGCCGTATCTGCCGTATCAATTATACGGGGCCCCCGACGTGCGTAGTCAAAGATCAATAAAAACTGCCCAATTTTTTTTATATTTCAGAAATAAATAAAGGCAAGAATTTTTTCTCCGCCGCGCCGTGGGGTTTGCGCGTCATTCAGTTTTCCCAACCACACGCACGGTGTTCTGTGTTCAAGCCAGTTTGCCTGCTCAAACTGGCTTTTAATTTGTTACATAAGTAATTATTTTTATAATTCAGTGATAATTCTTTATATCATTCTAGAAATGAAGAGCAAGCTCCTTTTACGTAAAAAAAACAGAAGGGGACCATGTTTCTCGAAACAATATTAAAAAAAAACGGAATAGTCAAAAGGAAATTCAAATAATTATGTAGATGGATGCCGATAAACTGAGTTAAAAAAAACGTCCTAAATCAGCAAATAGATGGATGGTGATGATGACTCTACTCTCCTAATAATAGGTTTTATTCTGACAGACACAGGAACGGTATATTTAACTGTGTGGCTAGAACAAAGAAAAAAAAGAAAACACAATATTACGATCAGGCAAAAAATCAATAAAAAGAAGGAGAACATCAATCAACAAAAAAATCTTACCAAAGTAGCAATCTCCACACACGTGTAGGATATCATTATTTGAGTAAAAAAACGATGAATTGAAAACCTACTCCTTTTTGAAGTCGGTTAAAAATTACCACTCTGTCTTCGCAATTCACAACATTTCAAAACTGACACCACCTAAAAATAAAAATACCATTTCTTTATTTTCGTATCCTGAGTTCATACTAGGTATGTATTTTATTTATTTTTTGATTCCTTTATTTCTGAGAAAAAAAATGAAAACCAAAAAACATGTGATGACGTCATATATACGGCAGAATGATGTAGTTATCTTTGCCTAAGCATTCAATATTTTTTATGAAAACAATAATGTAATGTCAAACAAGACGTCAATTTGTCAATGTTGAATGTCACTGAAGTTTACATTTTTCATAAAATTGAACAATTTATTTTTCAAACTCGACACGCTTACTGTTAGTATTATCAACTTTTGATTGATATTTCCCCAATAAAATGGATCCCAAAGAAACATATACGCCAATAAAGGAACCAAAATATTGTTTTGTACCAGCCTGCGCCAACGAGTATCACAAGCTGCCAAAGTGACAACGACAAGACAAGTGTGACACTTTTCAATTTTTTTTGTCATGTCACAGTAAAGCAAAGGTTATATCGCCATTCCACCGTAAGAATGACGTCATTTGGCGCTTACGTCTTTTTAGAACGCGCCGAATTTGAAACTTAAAATTATGAATGAAAAGTACATAATTTAGAAAAACAAAAAAATATGGGTGTCCTAGTTTTGGATTTGCTTTTATATTACTTAATAATACTCACAAGTTAAAAATATGAAATGTTGTCAATTTTGACAGCCGTCAAAACCGATTTATCTTAAGACTCTGTGGTCATAACTCCTACAATGCGTTCCGGACCATCGGGCGGTTGCCGCATTCCATGCATAGTTTTCCCGCCAGACTCAATCCGCGAAACCGGTCCTGCCGTGCCTATATCCCCCTCTAAGTAAGACAAAACAGCTTTGTATAGCATACATTGCTTGTTTTTGTCAACTTTCTATTATAAATTTGAAGAGAAACCCGCAATGTATTTCGTTCTACCTATATTGTAACTATTTTGACATGTTAAAGACAAACTTAGTACAGCAATATTGGAATGTCTTTACTTTGGAAGGTTGAAAAGTAGTAACAAATTTTTTTCATTGCCACTTCACGCACAAAAGGTATTTTTGTTACGTAACCGTGCTGTAATTTTGATAATTGTATTACTTACATATATTTTAGTGGTAGGTAAGAATGGCGAGTGGCGGGAAGTTTAAAAAAAAAAATCAGTGTTGGCTTAAAATCGGACTGCGGCGAAGCCATAAAGGAGGGTTATTTTCTAGGGTTCCGTACCCGAAGAGAAACAAACTAAAGTGGAGCTCGTGGCTTAACAATAACAGCCGCTCGTCTCGCTCTTTTGGTTAAGCCGTGCTTGCATAAGTTGGTCACAACGCATTACATCGTTAGTTATATTTTTAATGTGTGCGAGCTTTTTGATAATTTTTAAATGATTTCTGTGCTATTTTAATTTAATTTATTTGTATTATTTTCTCATTATGGGTATTTTGCCTGAAATAAAACACATTTGTTTTTTATATACTATAATCCGGACCCCAACATTGTTGGCAGAAGACTCTGCAGAACCTATTACGCGGTCAGATGATAGTTTCTATTAATCTCAGAAAAATAAAGACAAAAATAAAGTTTGGTTAAATCGTGAAAATTGCAATTCAACGGAGATTTTGTGCATAACAAAAGATTTAAAATCACACATTGACGATTTCCAGCTTCTCGAACAAGCCGGATTCCGAAAAGGTTTCAGTACCGTAGACCACATACATACGCTGGGGCAGGTTATACAGAAGACCGAAGAGTTATATATAACTTGCCTCTCTGTTTAGTTTGTGAACTATGAGAAAGCCTTCGATTCGATCGAGACTTGGGCTGTACTGCAGTCTCTCCAACAGTGCCAAATCGATCGACTACCGGTACATCGAGGTGTTGAATTGTTAATACAAGAAACGCCACCATGTTCGGTCCGACTTCAGAACCAGACCTCGGAACCTTCTGCAGCGCGGTGTGAGACAGGGAGATGTCATATCTCCGAAACTGTTCACCGCTGCACTGGAGGATGTCTTCAAGGTTCTGGTTTCGAGAGGACTTGGCATCAACGTCAACGGCGTACGGAGTAACGACGGTACATCACTCAGCTTCCCGTTTGCCGACGATATAGTGGTCATGGCTGAGACCATGGAAGACCTCATTACAATGCTCGATGACCTCAGTAGAGCTTCCGAAAGAGGGGGTCTTAAAAAGAACAAAGCCAAGGTTATGTTGAATGTTCATGTAACACCCACTCTTATCAAGATCGGAGATTACACTCGAAGTTGTAGACGATTAGGTATATCTAACTTCGAGAAAAAGGTCAATCGTTGAATCCGACTCGGCTGGGCAGCGTTGGGAAGTTGCGCGGTATCTTCTCGTCCAACTTACCAGAGTGTCTCAAGGTGAAAGCTTATGACCAGTGTGTGTTGCCAGTGATTATATACGGAACCGAAACGTGGTCGCTCACAATGGGCCGCATCAGAAATCTCAAAGTCACACAAAAGGCAATGGAGAGTTCCCTACAAAAGTGGCATAAATACAGATGTTTGTCCGGCTGTGGGCTTCCGATGTCTTCTAAAAATGGAAAACTAAAAATATTAAAAAAGCAGCTTCTGAAGTCAGTGGCTTTTGTTTAATTTCCTTTTTTTTGCCACCGACTTCAGATGCTGGTTAATCTTCTAGTGTTTTTTTTACTTTTTGAAGTAGCTTATATTTCTTGCATAAAAGTTTTTTCTGTAAATAATTTGTAACAACGAAGATATTTTTTTAAGTAATAAAGGTGTATTTTTTAATGTAATGGCTTTCTTAGGTAGGTATGTAGGTAGGTATCATACACATATTCGGGTTGTAACGCAGTACGGATCGCGGCCGCTCATGAACCCAGCCCGCGCGCCACGTGCGCTGCGGCCACAGATAGCGCGCGCCCACTCCAACGAGCGCACGAAATCAGCGCCAGGTAAATCGCGCGAAAATGTAATCGACTATCGTCCAACCGCAGCTCGCTCCTGCCAAAACTTGTAAAAGGTTACGCCGCGCGCGACGCAATGACAAAGTTAAAGATCTATAGTTAAGTTAACTTTATTGAAGCAACCGAGCATAAAAGGGACAACCCTATGGCTTTAATGGAGCGTAGGTAGTTATCGCATCAACTAGGCTTAGTTTCGGTACTGTCCATATTTAAACTATGATATAAGGCTCCGAGGAATCCGTGCCTACTAGTGGAGCAGTCACGGGCAGTCACTCTTGCGACCATGACATATTTTAAAGCTATCAATAAAACACATACAAACTTTAAAAAAAAAGGTTTTATTCATTATCTTTGGTCTCGAAATATTACATTAAACTTAGGACAGCGTTAGGTAAATACATTAATTTGATCTGTAAGTGCAATTGTTCATAAATTAAGACTAAGGCAACATAGGCAGGCGTTTAAAACATAAGAATATTTGATAGTCCCTGGAATGCTTTTTTTTTAACCGCTTTGTAGAAAAAAAACTCAATATGATATTCCATTTAATACGGATTCAAATTCCATTGCACACGATTTTATTTTTCATTTTTTAATTATTCAGTTAAAATCACTACCCTATAGTACACAGTTGATTGCATTCAGCAGGCATTATAGGCTTTGAATTATTTGGCTGGCCTAATTTACACCATTTTATTTTATTTTCTAAATAGCGGCTGTGTATTGAACCCGTATTATTTAATAGCTGACATTAATACAAACAAGTATGCTATGAGACTAAATCTTCTAAAGTGTCACGTTTCCGAGTTGGAAACGTGACACTTTAGAAGACCATTAAGTCGATATTTAAGTTACAATCTTCACCATAACTCTGATAGCTTATATTTCGGAAATGTGACGCTTGAGAAGATTTTTTCACATTCATTACTTGTTTGTATTGATGCCTACCATTGATTGATAGACGTTTAATATTAATAAAATAAAATGGCAAAAGTAAGGCAGCTAGTCGACAGCAAATTCGCTTATCGCTACCGCTTTACACAACGCCACAGCCTTATTTTTAAAATTTCATACAAGTATTGGCATAAGTAAATTAATACATTAAAATTAATACATACATGTTAGTAAGCAAGTGTATTAGAGGATCCTTAAATAAATATAAAAACACATTAAAAATGAGATCTAAATAATTCATTATTATGGAATAGGTTTCCTTATTATGAGAGAGAAAAACACTATTGTAAACGTACGCGTTTTTAAATACAAAGAAGAATTAAACTGACTGGTAAAACTACAGACGGAAGCACACGGTCAATGAACGCGCGTAGTACTTGTAATAGCGATTTAAGTAGTTCTATGAAGTGTTGCTCGTTAATTTATTTTACTTTAAATGGAACAGCTTACTTTCAAACTTGCATTAAACACACCAGAGTCAATCCCGATATGTTTTATTTTCTTTTATTCTTTATTATTAACATTAAACTTATTTAAGTTAGAGTAAGCGTTATAAGTTGATTTACAGAAATAGGACGTAAGTGGCGTAAATGAGTACATGATAATGGGTGTAAAATAAATCCTTAACGAAGCCAAAACGCCTCATGTTCTCCTCGTCATTGCTACGAGTATTTTATTTTTGCTCTGCACCAAAACTGGGTGCTAATATTGTTTACAGAGATATTGGAGTTCCGAGCTTTACTTTAAACATCACCACGACCCCTGTTCTTTTAAATAAATAAATAAATGCATATATCAGCACGATTTGATTTGAGTGCGTTACATTGAGTCCTATGGTAAAACACGATTTTTTTAGTTCCCCAGGAATATTTTTTACAAAAAGTTGGTGTAAAGAATGCTTGGTTGACGGCTTCGGGTAGGGTTTGTTTATACAAGTTCATGATTAATAAATTGTATAGCATACTTAATAAAATAATGAGGTGGACTGAAGATTCTTGGCTCGGAAATGGTCAAACTTTTGTACAATAATGTCCTATAATAGACCATCGAAATAACTTATACATTTATTTCTCACCCCGTATCGTAATCAAAGCGAAAGGTCACTGTTGAAAATAAAAAAGGCCTCTTCAATGCGATTACGCGTTCGAATTCGCCGAAAAAAAGAACACCACGATTGCTTTGGTTAACACACGGTCTAAAACAAAATTTAAATACAACATGGAGAAGAATTTCATTTGATTACATAAATAACGGTACATTAAAATCAATCTAGACTATTCTACATTGACTTTAATGTATCTTTATTTAAAATTAAAATAATATACAAAAAAGCTAAAAAAAATATACTTGAAAACTATAACACAAACCAGAACACAACCAAATCGAAAATCACAAATAAATTGTTCAATAAAATGCGTTAATTGGTAACTAAGCTAATACTAACTGCCGTACTCAGATTTATTTAATGATAACTTAAGCCGTCACTTAGTAAGGGTTTGACATATTTTTGTATGAGAAAACTGTCAAAACCATTACTAAGTGATGGCCTAAATATTGAACAAAAAACACAAAACAAAAAATGTTCACGATACAGTGCTTCGAAAACTCATGAACTCCTCGAAAACGTCACATGTCAGTACATTTTTTACCTACAAATGACGTCATAACCACCTACTCATGACCTTTGAGGTGTTTTATCTCAGTAAATTTTCATTAATTTGATAAAACAAAAAAAACGTACCAATATTTTTCGATAATCTAACTGACGGACTAATTAGAATCATATTTTTTTGTCCCAGTCCGATCCCCTATTAAATAAAGTTTTAAATAAGTTAAGTTCTTAGGTTAGTATCAGTTCTACAATAATTATAATTATTTACTCCCGGTTCCTGAGATTAATGATAAATAATATACAGATTTTAGAAAACGGAGACTATTTCCTTAAAAGTAATTTTAACATTCCAATGATATTTAAATAAATACATTATGTACTGTTAGAAGTTTAATTCGAATCTTTAAAGAGGGTTGAACTTTTTGTATGGAAGCTGGCATATCGACCCACCGCCATTTTGTTTTTTTTTTTAGAAATCATGGCCCACGATGAAATTGGTTTGTGCGGGTAGAGGACACCTAGACGAACAAAAAATGCCAAGTAACATGGTACCCCGAAGTGTCACGTTATCGAGATATTTGAAGGTAAAGATCGACATAATTATGATTACAATGACCACATAAAAAATAGACCTTTTACGTGTCTATAGGCGTTGATTATTATTATTACTGTTTATTGAAAGAGAGTATTAGCATTACATACTACTAGTCCAGGCCCATAAGAATAATATTCTTTGACATAACATAGGTTTCATTGGGAACGATTATTTGGTTACAATTTAGCGCTAAAATTTAAAAAGAAGTCTACTTCTACTGATTGTCGTTGTACTCATTTGTCGATCTTTACCTTCAAATATCTCGGTAACGTGACACTTTGGGGTACCATGTTACGGGACATTTTTTGTTCGTCTAAATGTCTTCTATTCATACATACCACTTTCATCGTAAGCTGCGATTTCGAAAAAAAAAAAACAATATGTCAGGCAGGTTGATATGCCACATCAGTTCAATCCCCTTAATTTCTATTAAGTTAATTTGAATAGGTGCAGTTACTAGCGCATAAAGTTACCCTTTTTTTTTGGCGGGTGGAAAATCATCGAATAACCCCTCCCGCTCTTGGGCAGAGCGAAAGGGAGTGTCAGACTTCTACTAACTAAAAACCACCCATGTTCCTTCTTCGCCCTCTATGTCGAGGCCGCGATAACTAGTGTACAACCCGCGGCCCCGACGTGGCATACAAAAGGTTAGCCTGATGTCTACGCATTAGTTATCGACATATCGCCAGTTATATTTATGATTGTAAATTTGATAGCTTATATTTCGGAAACGTGACACTTTAGAAGATTTTGTCTTATACAAAACTGATTTGTATTGATGCTGGCTCTTGCTTAATATATGATTTATTCGTAGCCGCTATTTGTTTAAAATAAAATAGCGAAACATAGACGGGCCACGCTTTATGCAAAAATGTTCCAACCCTTTTGTATGTTTTTAATTCAAATAATTAAGGGTGGTCTAGCTTCATTTCATTATTTAAGTTGATTTTAAGGATTTCTTTGCAATTAAACGTGGCTTACTAAAAATCATTTTGAAAGGCTTACAATATTTTGGCTAGAAGTTTACATATTTTACGTGGCTTGTTTTATTCTCAAATGATTTTAACAATTTTTATTGTTCTTATAAAAATACTGATCTTCAGTCATATTTGGTTACTTTTCAAACCACACTCATCAAGCTATAAAATTCCAGTATAACATGACCTCACCTTGTATAGATTTACGTTACAATGAGAGATCCGTATGTACTGGTTTTGTATAGTTTGATTGTTCGTTTAGAGTACTTCACGAGAGTGAATATAAACCATGGCCTCGGTGCGCACAATAAGCAGTTGATCCCGGCTGTCATATAAAGGATGTCAAAGTACCCTTAACGCAAACGAAGGGCACTTGTTCTCCCCACTACTGCGATATTTTTTTGGTTCTAGACCATACCTAGGAACCCCCTAGTTACGGAGATATTGGGGTCAAAGTTCCAAAGTTTTCACAGCTGTTTTTGTAAATACTAGTTTTTCAGGTTATAACTTTACTTAAATTACCTCCATGACCCTTTTACTATTCAAAGCATCCACTAGCACAATGTTTTAAGAGTGCTACATTGAGTTTTACCGTAAAATGTGATTTTTGACCCCAAAAAAAAAGTCTTCCCAGCAAACATTTTTGCTTAGGGGTAAGCACTTAGTTTGATGTACAGAATGCTTGGTTGACGTATGTGTGATGGGTTAATTTACACTCTCTATAGATCTTGGACAGTCGTTACGGGTAGTCAGTGACCTAAAAGTCTGACATCCAGTCTTACCAAAGGGTATCGTATTACACAGTATTAACTGGGTTGTGGAGGTCAGATAGGCAGTCGCTCCATGTAAAATACTAGTATTTACTACATCAGGTTAGACTGGAAAACGACCTCAACAGAGTTGGGCAAAGGCTGGTAAACTAAGTATTAAAGTTTTCCTAGGTCGACAGTTTATATAGCTTTTCGACCAATGCCCTATAAAAGTGGGCAAAAATTAGGTGTTTGTCCAGCAGTGGGCTTGCGATGTCTTAGTCTGGTAACCAATGCTGGGTTCGCCATAGGAGACAGTAGTGACCGTTGTGTGTATTTGTTGAGTTTGAAGACTGAAAAAGATGAAAAAAAAAAATTATATTATAATCAAGTGGAAAAGTGCTCTTTTCGATTTTAAACGCTAGCCTTAGCACCGTAAGTTGAAATTCCAAGAAACCAAATGTGTATAAAATGTTAAATTATTTGGAATTTTTTGACATGTGGATAGGATTAATCAGCATTTGGTTGTCGAAGGGACCTCCCCTACATCTCCTTGATGAATTGCCACCATGTTAAAAGTGACCCAGTGCATTTTTAAAAAAACGTCATCATCTCAAGGTTATTATTTCGGAACATATAGGACGTAAACTTCGCTTGCAAATTTGTTAAAAAAAAGTGTTTGGTAAAAATAACTCTAATCCTACACATCTACGGTTCAATTTACCCTTAATCTTTAAAGAAATTTAAGAGTATATTTTTTTTTTTGGGTGGTGGGAATTCATCAAATAACCCCTCCCGCTCTTGGGCAGAGCGAAAGGGAGTGTCAGACTTCTACTGACTAAAAACCACCCATGTTCCTTCTTAGCCCTATATATCAAGGCCGCGGTATCTCATAAAACATCCCGCAGCAACGACTGGCCTCATTTCAAAATTGGATGAACCCAAAATTTTCCCTATATGTCAAGGCCGCGGTATCTCTTACAACATGCCGCAGCCCCGACGGTGACTAAAGTTCAGAACATACATAGTACTAATCATTCTAAAATCAACTTAATTTGTACAAGCATAAAGTTAATATTATTTCAATAAAAATACCATAAACTTGAAAAAACGGGTCGTACAAACAGTACTTACATGTGGTGCATATCTCTGCAGGAGTGGCCGGTAGCCGTGACCGAACGTGGCTATCATACCCGGCTCGTCATCTTTGTGAGGATGTAAGGGGATTATCACTTGGACCTGTTAGGGATGAAAAATATGGTAATTTAAGTCAATTTACTAGAAAGTTTGAAAGAAGTATTATTAGGCAGAAGGGGCATCGACACGCAATAGGCCAGTGTAATAAAAAAAAAATTGTAAATCTGATATTTTTACCCGACTGCGGCGAAGCCCAAAAGGAGGGTTATGTGTTTGGCGTGTATGTATGTATGTATGTAAGTATGTAATGTAAGTATGTATGTAAGTATGTATGTAAGTATGTATGTAAGTATGTATGTAAGTATGTATGTAAGTATGTATGTAAGTATGTATGTAAGTATGTATGTATGTATGTCCGTTTCTTTGTTCCCTCATAACTCCTAAACGGATGAAGGGATTTGAATAAAATATACGTCGTTAGATTCATCTTGATGGCGCGAGTGTCACTGGCTACATTAAAATTAAAAAAACAAAGAAAAATTGCTGGTTTTAGGGGCCATATCGTGGATTTAAAAAAAAAAATCCTTTACCATCGAGTAGGGTATCAGAATGAAGGGTTTTAAAAGGAGATTACAAAAATATATGACACCTATATGTTTAAAATAAATTCAAACTCACAAATTCTGTAAACAAACACAAAAGTTAAATCATCTGCGAAGTATTTTACGCGACCAACGAAAGAACAAACACTAAAGAACTAAAAAGTTAGAAATAAAAAAAGTAGTTAAAAACTAAAAAACCCGACTGAAAAGACTGAAAAGCAAAAAACAAGCACATTTTAAATTAAACAAAACTTGGAAGCAGGCGGGGTCCATTTGAATATTAAATTATGAAATGAAAATAGAATGGACCCCGCCTGCTTCCAAGTTTTGTTTAATTTAAAATGTGCTTGTTTTTTGCTTTTCAGTCGGGTTTTTTAGTGTTTAACTACTTTTTTTATTGACCTATAATTTCTTTAGCAGACACGGTTTTGGTGTGGATTTTTGAATCCTTAGTTAGTTACCACCTTTTTTATTGATTAATTTGACTGGGACAAATGAGTCCAACAGATGATAAAAAACTAACGATACATGTAACTTACATCTTCCTCATAAGGTCTGAAGACAGTGAATGGTCGCAGGGAGGCTGCGTCAGCCACTATGATGCATCCCCACGCGGTGCCGATGTACAACTCGCCACGGAGAGAACATAGTGCTGTTACCTGAGAGACAAACATTGCAGAAACGTTGCTTATTTATTAACAATTGAACGTGAACTTATTATGAATCTTTCAAGTTAAAATACACACTGTATAATCTGTAAACTACTAATTTCGTACAATATATTCACATTCTACACCTTTTTAGTTGTATAAATTATTTAGATAAATATATTCATGTCATGGCAGGAGCTCGTGGCTTAACAAG
Source organism: Diarsia rubi (assembly GCA_932274075.1). Lineage (NCBI taxonomy): Eukaryota > Metazoa > Arthropoda > Insecta > Lepidoptera > Noctuidae > Diarsia > Diarsia rubi. The sequence goes on from OW026441.1 coordinate 1,500,723, forward strand.
AACTGCCACTCGGGTCGATCTTTAGGTTAAGCTGCGCTTGCCTAGGTCGATCTGTGGATGGTGACCGCCCATTTCATACCGAGTTTCCTCCGTGTCTCGGAAAGCACGTTAAGCTGTTGGTCCCGGGTGCCATATATAGATCTTTGGCAGTCGTTACGGGTAGTCAGTGACCTGAAAGTCTGACATCCAGTCTTACCAAAGGGTATCGTATAACCTAGTATTAACTGGGTTGTGGAGGTCAGATAGGCAGTCGCTCCATGTAAAATACTGGTATTCAGCTGCATCCGGTTAGACTGGAAGCCGACCCCAATATAGTTGGGAAAAGGCTATGCAGATGATGATGATTCATGTCATATTTTTTTTTTTATAGCCTGTACTGTCCCTGGCAAAGGCCTCCCCCAAATCCTTCCAAGTACTCTTTCAACATAGTCCAAGAATTTTTATATTAGTGGAGAGAACTTTGTTATTGCATTCGAGGCAGAATTCGCATCCGAGCCGCAGGTCAAGTTGACATGGAGCCGAGAACTGCAGTAAAAAATGTCTAGATTAAGAAGAAAACTATCACCGCTGACTAAATAAATGAACTAATTTGGACTGAGTATAAGTATCTGAGAGCAGCGGTGGCCAGTGGTGGTGGCCCCGACTTACGAACAGTAGGTCTTGGGTTCGAACCAAGGCACATAACTTTGTGTGATTTATTTCTACACCGCTGCTCTCAAAACGGTGACGGAAAACATCGTGAGGAAACCGGAATGCATAGGAACCAAAAATTCGAAGACATGTGACATCTACCAATCCGCACTGGGTACGCGTGGTGGATTATAGCCCATCCCTCTCCTAGAGAGGAGGCCTGAGTCCCAGCAGTGGGAACATTAATAGGCTTTTGATGATGATGACGATAAGTATCTGTGCAAAAAACATACTTGAATAAAAAGTTTAAAATAGATATACTTTCGAAAGTCAGCAGCAAAGAATTCAATGAAACAAACAAAATCACCGAGATCAGAAAGTTTTTTATTTTTTTGTCTTAAAAAACGTTGCCCCACACTAGGAATTTCTCCTGTACCCTGGGTGCGTTCACAAACATTTAAACTCACATACACAAATACCCAGACCCGGAACAACTATCTGTAGGTCATATAAATATGCAGCGCAGCAGTCCATGGCTTGAGCCACTCCGCCAACCGTGCCGTCAAGTTAGGTTAATTCAGATTGTATAGTGTTACAACAGCCTGCTCACAGCGTGCCACCCTAGCCAGCCAATGACAGCTAACCATAGCCATGCCACTCTAGCAAACCATAGCCATGCCACTCTAGCAAACCATAGCCATGCCACTCTAGCAAACCATAGCCATGCCACTCTAGCAAACCATAGCCATACCACTCTAGCCAGCCAATGACAGGCAACCATTAACGAGCCAATCACAGTCAAGCGAAGATACCGCCATAACTACCGGATTCCTCCGGTGGGGATATAAGTCTATATAACGCCCTGTAAGCTCAGTTTCGAGCCCCCCCCCCCCGACCCTCGCCAGAGCCAGCCCGCGATGCTGAGCCAGTAGTTTTAAACCAGCCCTTAAATAACATCACTCAGGTCCAGCCTGTCCCCTTGCTGCCCTCCCCCAGTGACGTCCTAAGCCGAGGTCCCCCACAGGGGGTGCCCTTAGCGGTTTGTCACTTAGTTTGTAAGCTTTGCCCCTGGCTGGAGGCCTTAAACTCAAGGCATCTACAGGTATTGCCCGGTTAAGCAGAAGCCAGTCTCCTAGACTGAACTGCGAGAAAAGTTTCGAGGTCTTGTCGCGCTCGATTGTGAAACTTGTAAGTGGAGACTCTGCCCGAATAAAATAATTAATCAGTTCCTGTCTATTTTTTACCACTGTCGTTACAAAAGTGTTCTTTTAGAAATCAGTTATTATTTTCATTAAACCCTTATAGCACGTGCTCTTGTCGCCCTGCAGATGAAACAACGGCCTAAAACCAAACTCTAACTTACCCTACACTTGTCTTCAGTAAGATGTTCATCCAACGCGATGGACTGCAGGCTCTCAGAGCACGGCACCAGCTTGCTACAGTCCAGTCTAGCACACTGTTTCTTAGTTCGAACTGACCATTGGTAGACACAGACTCCTGGAGAAAGAATGGCAGGTTTTATAATTGAGGAGGCCATGAAAATCAGGGCCGCGGGTTGTACACTAGTTGTCGCGGCCTCGACATGGAGGGCTAAAAAGGAACTTGGGTGGTTTTTAGTCAGTAGAAGTCTGACACTCCCTTTCGCTCTGCCCAAGAGCGGGAGGGGTTATTCGATGATTTTCCACCCGCTAAACAAAAGAGGCCATGAAAATCAGAGTGGCCTAACAGTAAAAAAGGACTTAGCCTAACGCATTACTAGAAAAGTATTTTTTTTTTTTAAAAAAGGGTTACCTATGTTTTATTTTCTCAATTATTAACAGATGGCAGCACAGAACTGTATTGAATTTCTGTCAATAGGGTATTTTACCAAAAAAATCTAATTAGTCCGTCAGACAAATTTTCAAAAAATAATAGACACGTATTTTTTTCTTTTATCGCTTAAACAAAAGATGAAGACGATACAGTGCTTCGAAAAGTCGCGTCAAGTCGTGTGACGTCACAAGGTAAGTACGTTTTTACCCACAAAGTGACGTCAAAAACCACCACTTCGTCGATTTTTATTAATTTGATAAAACAAAAAACACGTATCTAATAAGAGCGGGACGAGTAATTTAATGATTTCTCATCAGCAAAACTTGTACATCACATAAAACTTGTCTCTCTCACTCACCCGGATCGTTGTAAACAATAACGAAAGGCTCGTCTTCTGGCGCCGCCATGAGTGTGACCCGGGGCGAGGTCTCCAGTACATCCGCCCCGCACACCCCGCCCGCGTTCAGTGCGTACGAGTACAACCCGTCCCCGCCCGCCCATACCTCCCAACTGTGAATTGGGGAATTGATTGTTGAGTCAGGTGGTGATTAGTGATTCAAGTGGTTATTGATAGGACAGTGTGCTATTGAGTAGACCTGTGATTACTGAGTAGATCAGTGGTTACTGGGGACTTATCTGATTATTGGTTAGGCCTGTGGTTTTAGAGGACACACGTGTTTACTGAGTGGACCTGTACTTACTGAGGAAACACGTAGTTATTTAGTAGATTTATTTATTTATTTAGCACTATTCATAGCAACATTACAGACAATACATCCGATACGATGCTATAAAACACAATATAAAACAAAAATGTAAAATTAAATTAAACTATAGCCAAATCAGTAAAACATGACAAAGATTATAGTTGCACCCCCCCTTTTCTATTTCTATTTGCGCTTTTTGAATAAAGTATATATGTATATTTTATTTGTAGTCAGTGATAAGATAATATGTTGACAAAAAAGAACGCGACTATTTTTATTATATGTTGGCAACATTGTTCGTTTTTTAAAATCTGTTTTTCTTCTTCTTCCTGTAATTTCCACAAACAATATACGTTCCGTGCATTTTCTTATAATTGCTTATTTATTTCCACCTAAATATCAACATCAGTCAACTGTGTATTTTATTTAGTGATATGGTGATTACTGTATAAAAAAACTGATAAGTGGACAATAATAGTACCTCTTCCCCGTCGGGGCTGCGGGTTGTTGGAAAGAGATACCGCGACCTCGACACAAAGGGCTAAGAAGGAACTTGGGTGGTTTTTAGTTAGTAGAAGTCTGACACTCCCTACCGCTCTGCCCAGAGCGGGAGCGGTCACTTGTCGATACCCCCCCCCTCCGTCTCTCAAAGGGACACACTGTAATCACACTATACTATATTATAAAGGCGAAAGTTTGTCAGTGTGTGTGTTTGTTACTTCTCCACGCAAAAACTACTTAACGGATTTAGTTATACAGATAGTTTATAACCTGGATTAACACATAGTTTAGTTTTTATCCCGATTTTATCTTTCCGTGGGATAATTTTCGAGTTGTAGCGGGTGAAGCCGCTGGCAACAGTTAGTATAATATACAAGCGTGATATTATAGTATTTAGTGCTCTGTACAAACGCTTTTATACACACCCATGTGGCGATGGCACGGCTGCTAGACAACACAGTTCTGTCGCAGTGCCCAGTTCAGTCAACACGAAGCTACCCTCAGCCACAGGTCGTCGCGAAGTCACTAGGAATAGTCTGGAAATAAACAACATTTCGATGTGTCACTGTCACCATAGGCTCTTTTTTTTTAAGAATTTATTCATGGTTGTAAAAGAAAAGTTAGCGAAGCCAAAATGCCCTTGTTTTCCTCGTCATTGCGATTTTATTTTTGTTCGTGACCATACTTTGGAACCTTAAGTTACAGATATTATCATCAGCTTACAGCTGGTAGTCCACTGCTGGACTAGAGCTCCTTAATCGCACGGCACTGAACTTGATTTACAGCAACTCTCAGTTACAGAACAAAGTTCCAACTTTATCACAGGTTATCAATATACAGGGTGTAAATTAACCCTTCACACATACGTCAACCAAGCATTCTGTATATCAAACAAGTACCCCTACGAATTTTTTTTTGCTGGGAAACGACTTTTTTTTGGGGTCAAACATCTAATTTTACGGTAAAACTCAATGTAGCACTCTTAAAACATTGTGATAGTGGATGCTTTGAATAGTAAAAGGGTCATGGAGGTAATTTAAGTAAAGTTATAACCTGAAAAACTAGTATTTACAAAAACAGCTGTGCAAAATTTGGAACTTCAACCACCAATAAAAAAAAAAAAAAAAAAATATCTCCGTAACTAGGGGGTTCTCAGGCATGGTCTAGAACAAAAAAAAATGCAGTAATGGGGAGAACAAGTGCCCTTCATTTGCGTTAAGGGTACTTTTATGTCGAGGCCGCGGTAACTTGTGAACAACCCGCAGCCCCGACGGGGGCACGTCTTACCTGCCACAGCTAAGTGCGACAGCCACTCGCTGTAACTGCGGCAATGACTGCAACGCTGCCACAGCAGATGGAGCACCTCCTATGGAATCTTGCACTCGCACACACCAGATGAGGGCACAACTTGATGCTCTGGAGATAAAATAGTGTTAAATATTATATGTTTGAGTACATAACAGGGGATCGGACAAAAATATCTAAGGATGTATACTGACAAAAAAATGGGTATCATTTTCGATTCGATTCCCACCCAGGACAAATGTTTGTGTGATAAGCACGATCATTTGTTCTGTGTCTGGGTGTAATTTATCTATAATATGTATGTATTTAGAAATATATAAGTATGTTTATCAGTTGTCTAGTACCCATAACACAAGCTCTGCTTAGCTTGGGACTAGATGGCGTTGTGTGATAGTTGTGGAATATTATATTATTATTATTTCCTTTATTCACTTTCTAACATATTCAATACATTTTTAAATATTTATTACAAAAAAGCATATAAAAAACATTTAAAAATATAAAAAATAGTAGCCCACCGGCATTGGGAACAGGGTATTATTATTATTATTATTATTTAAGCTATCGCCAATTTAATTATTATTGTGTTTCTTAAGTAATAGGGTTTGTCCCCAAAATAGTAGATTTGTCACCAAACAATATAAAATCAATTCCACAATAAATCAACTAAAATCATGGAGATATGGTCTAGTAGCAAATAAATGTTTTTGTATGTATTACAATAGTTTTGTCCTAATTAGTATTTATTTATTTATTTATTTATTTATTAGGCTTCTCAACAATGAGTACACTGTTACAATTATAATTCGTACATTGCAAACTTAAGACTAAGCGCCTCATTACTTACAGAGAAGCACAGCATGCACTACCTTATGCGCATAGAATTACACAATTCAATATTAATATTATGTTAAAAAAAAAAATTGAATACATTGAATTTAATTGAATTAAATAGTTTAATTTTTTATTTACCTAACTAACCGAACCTCGGGGTGCCCCTGACGTCGACCGTCTAGGGTTAGGGTTTTATTTGGTGACAGATCTACCATTTTTTTTATTAATCCTCACAAATATACATATTTTGTTAAATAACAATTTACTCGCCAAACTAAGTAGTTTGTTAATTTTTTGTTTCTGGGCACAAAACTATTATTTATGTAATAAAACTATTATTATAAGAACGACACATATTTTAACATTAATTTGATAATTCATTTCTGGGAACACTTTTTGTTTATCTGAGAACGAAAATATTTCGTGGCGGTAGATATATTTATTAGGTGATACAACTTGGTGACAAATATAAATTTTGGTGACAAGAAATATAGTCCCCAAAAAATAGGGTTCTAAAAAAAGGGTAAAAATAGGGGTCTGTTAGATTATCGAAAAATATTGGATACGTATTTTTTGTTCTATCAAATCAATAAAAGATCAATATCAAAGATTTTAGTGGTGGTTTGTGACGTCACTCACCGGTAAAAACTGTCATACTAATGTCTTGGAATATGACGTTACACGAGTTTTCAAAGCAGTGTATCGTCTTAATTATTTGTTTACGTGAAAAACGAAAAAATACGTGTCCAATATTTTTTTGGTAATCTATCTGATGGACAAATTAGTTTTTTTTGTTATCTACCCTATTTGAATAAGATATTAATGATAATGTGTATATTGCTCAACTATGGGACAGAATAGACTAAACAAAAAAAATACAGGATATAAGTACCTGTCAAATCAAAATCAAATCAAAATCTTTTTATTTCACTTAGGCCTACATGGGCACTTATAAAACGTCGACAAAAAGGTGCACGGTTCGGTGTATTTGTCGATTCCTAAGGAGAAGAACCGGCAAGAAACTCCAAAGGTTACTCTTTAAATCTTTTAAAATCGTTTGGGTTAACAATAAGTTTAACAATAAGGGCCAGACATCTTGGTATAATACACATATGAAGATCATGCAGATTAATTTCTGAGATGGTCTTTTGAAGAAATAATGTCAAAATCATGCAATTAGATTATCTACTTACGAGTAAACAGATATTCGCCCGACTGAGTCCCCGAGCCACATTTTGTTGCCAACGCGACATATTGCTGTCACCATTACAGGATCCGCTTTATCTGTCAACATTAATAAAACCTGTGACTCCGACCTATCGTCACGGACAGGATTATTTTAGCAAATAACCCTGATACTGTTGTGATAGATAGCCGAGAGTGCTTTGAAATAGTCTAGTACGGTTGAACTAACGAACTAGTGCAACGTAGTTCGATTGAAATATAGCACCGAACTACTGATACTCTTTAGTGGCAACAGTTCGGATTGTAATATTAAGAGCCGTACCAGGATCACATGACACACCAGGACACTTGACCTATGCTAGCCTAGTAATTACCAATAGGTCAAGTGTCAGTTCCTAGTGTGTCATGTGGTCCTGGTACTGCTACTCACCATGGCGGTTTGTGTCTATGAGGGATGGTAAGTACTAGGGTAGCATAGGTCAAGTAACAGTTCCTGGTCTGTCATGTGATCCTGGTACTGCTAGCCACCAATTTGGTGTGTGGCGGTTAAGGGTGGTAAGTACTAGGGTAACATTTTACAAACCGAACTGGCGACAGTTCGGTTTGTAAAATAAATAACTAAAGAGTATCAGTAGTTATATTTCAACCAAACTACTGCAACTGAAAAGTTGCAGTAGTTCGGTCAAACGAACTACTGCTACTAGACCACCGAAATGGTTGTCGACATCATTTATATCATTTAAGCTTTTTGTTTTTATTTTTTGGGGTGTGGGAAATCATCACATGACTCCTCCCGCTCTGGGTAGAGCGGTAGGGAGTGCCAGACTTCTACTGACTAAAAACCACCCATGTTCCTTCTTAGCCGTTTGTGCTAAGGCCGCAGTATCTCTATCGAACCACCCGCAGAACCTGCATGCCGGAGAGATATTTTTCGGCGGCATGTACAGCCAAGTCAGAGGTCTAGGAGGAGCGGCATTCGGCGCTCTTTATTTATTAAGTGGCTTTTACCTTACAAAGGTACCACAGCCTTATTATACCACCCATTATATAATTACGGCTTTTTACCTGACTGCGGCGAAGCCCAAAAGGAGGGTTATGTGTTTTAAGTATATATTTAGTTAGATACTAAAAACCCGTAATTATATAATGTACAAAAAAAAAAATATTATTTCGTGAGCAAGGGAGATTGTGATGCAGCGACCATTTCATACATTCGAGGATAAAAACTCTAACACCACGTTAACCACCACTAAACGCACGATAAAAATGAAAGAATTGAAATAAATCAAATTTCATGGACATTAAAAAAATACATATTTATTTTTCTCTGCCTCAAACAAAACGACCAAACCTTACAGGAAAGTAACTTGCTTGAAACTGCTTCTTCGCACAGAGTCATGCTTCTGCTTACCTGTGAGTACTCTAATGGTGTGATGATGCGTGAAGGTGGTGGTGGTGGTCAGGAGAGTGTGGGCTCTCTCAGGTTCCCCCCCTCCGTACCACAGTTCCCAACCTGGGACGCCTTCCTCTGTAGAAGAATAGTACATTGTTATCTAAGGGGCGAAAATTACTTATTGAGTCCCGAGACGGGGTTTGGCGCCGGTAACTTAGTGAGCCCCGTTAATAGTTCGAGGGACTAAATAAGTAATTTACCCGAGGTAAACACTGTGCTTTACATTACGAATACGAGGAAAGTAAAGATAGGAACATAAATTATTAACTTAAATTAAAGAAAAAATAAGTGATGATCGGATTGTCGCTTTCCCGCTTATTTTGTCCTGGTCGTCCAGCTATACAGCCAGTATTTTTCATGATCATCATTAAAAAAAATTGCAAAGATTTTGCCGAAATCTATGTTATTTTACAGAAATAGTTAAAACTAAATTATATTAGGTCTTTACCTATGAAATTGCCGTTCTGCAGTACTGGCCATTTCAAATCAAAATAATTTTTGTTTGGCTAAGAATTCTAATTTCAAATTAATTTTATTTTAAAAACAAAGTTTTTTTTTCCAAAAGTAGTCATTTATTTATTGATTAGTGTTACATTTTCATCGCATTTCAATCTTTTTCGTCATCATGGATACGTTAAAAATTCGAGTAATTATGGAATATGAGTACCGTCGTGGCAGCAACGCGGCACAAGCGGCACGCAACATCAACGACGTTTACGGAGCTAACACTACAAACCAACGCACCACCTGTTATTGGTTTGCTCGCTTCCGTTCTGGAAATTTCGACCTGAAAAATGAACCTCGCGGTTTTCCGAAGACGTTGGTCGACAATTACGAATTAAAGGCGATTGTGCAAGCTGATGATACACAATCTACGGCTGAATTAGCATCAGCTTTCGACGTTAGCGTCAAAACAATATTGGTCCATTTGCGTCAAATTGGCAAGGTAAAAAAGCTTGACAAATGGGTGCCCCACGAACTCAATGGTCGCCAGCGCGAAGTACGCGTCGAGACGTGCCTTGCACTGCTCAACAGACACACAAATGAAGGAATTTTGAACCGCATTGCTACCTGCGATGAAAAATGGATTCTGTTTGATAACCGCAAGCGCTCAGCAAGTTGGTTGGATCCTGGTTCAGCACCTAAACAATGCCCTAAACGAAAACTTACCCCTAGAAAAGTGATGGTCACTGTTTGGTGGTCTAGCGCCGGTGTGATTCATCACAGCTTCTTACCAAACGGGGTGAGCATTACTGCAGATGTGTACTGTGAAGAACTGAACACAATGATGGAGAAGCTGGCACATCTCCAACCAGCATTGGTCAATCGCTCGTCTCCGCTACTCCTGCACGACAACGCGCGACCTCATACAGCACAGCAGACGGTCTCCAAGTTGCAAGAACTGGGGTTGGAAGCTCTCCGTCATCTGCCCTACTCACCAGACCTTGCGCCTACAGACTACTACTTTTTCCAGAATTTGGATAACTTCTTGGCGGGAAAAAAATTCAATACCCGAGAGGCAGTACAAAATGCCTTTGAAGAATTTGTTGCCTCCCGACCAGCTGATTTCTTTAAGAAGGGCATCAATAAACTGCCACTGCGTTGGCAAAGATGCATTGATTGCATGGGTGATTACTTCGATTAATACAAATAAAAAATACATAAAAAAAAATCGTTTAAATTTTTTCATACAAAACGGCAATTTCATAGGTAAAGACCTATTATTAAACTCATAATATATTTATATTCTTAAGTTAACCATATGTTATTTTAATTTTAAATCGCGCCTTAATTTAGTGGCTGTATTAAATGTTGGAACAAAGTTCAATAAAAATGTGAAAACAGACCTAGTTTTTTTTAATAAATTGACAGCTGTCAGTTTAAAGAGATTCTCCCTAGGGCTGAAAAGTAGTACTTTCAACCCGCTCCGCAGGCACGTATACTACTTTCAGAGTATGAGTAATGAAAATGAGCTTTGTTAAACTTTTAATTGAACTTCTAGAAAAGGAGAAGGCTATCTAATTTAGCTAACTTCAAGATTTCTGGGCCGATTTATTGATTCTTTTTTGCATTTTGTAGAGAAAACCTGCGTGCTGGTCCTATGTAAATTAACCAAAAACCCATCCATCCATCCATTCCATCCATTATCCATCCATCCATCCATCCATCCATCCATCCATCCATTATTCCATTTTGGTCTATTTATTTTTTTTGTTTATTAATTTATTTTATTTGTTGTTTTTTTTTTGTTTATAACCTTTGCCTGAGGAGTTGATAAGTTTGCTCCTTTCATACGTATTTTTTCATCTTGGCCTATTTTGACGACATGACGGTTCCTTAATTACAACGTTAAATTGATAAAATTAGCGTGCCGTTTGTTTTGTTTTGACCAACTCCAGAATTTCAGAGAAAACGAAATCCTTAATTCTGTAAAATAACTACACCGTTTTCTAATAACCGAATATGACAAGAAGATTGTAGAAGCATCATTTAAAAGTGTAGCCTTGTTGACAGACATAAGCTCACAACTTAGGACCCAGTACTATTAATGACAATAATATCCGTGGTGCTAGGCAACTGGGCTTATCCCAGTTGTATTCGTCCCTGTGTGCTTATTGGCCTTGTTCAGTTCTGTCTCCTGCTGATATGGAGGGAAGTGAAAATTATGTTTTTCCTACTCCTACGCTGTTCTTTTCTGATTAATTTCGATGCGGGATCCAAGACAGTTAAATCGTTTCTCTGGGACTTCGTCGGGCTTCATTGTCTCGGCGCTTTTCTTGTGGTCGCCACTGTTGATTCTGGCTTACAGGAGTTACAGTGGTTTGGGAATAGTGTGGCGGGTTTGTCCCATAAAAAAAAAAAAAATAAGCTCACAACATACAGTGTAGGTCAAAAGTGAATAAGCGACCTCACAAAGCAATAGATTGACGTTTAGTGAATTACTACCTCTTACTTTCAAGACAATTCATTGTCGTACTGACATATTACTGTACCTGAACTAACTCCCTTCACACTGCACGACGCAGCTGCCGATGCAGTGCGTGCAGTAGCTGCATCAGCTAGCGCGCAGTACTCTGGCGCTGCAGCTATGCTGACGAGGGCTGCAGCCGAAGGTCGAAGCTCTGGGGCTCCGGACCAACAGCGACGCATCGTTTCTAGCATGCAGCAGGGGTATTCTAAATCCTGGGGAGAGAATGGTAATTTTAAATATGACTAAATTTAATATTTAAATAATAGGGTAGTTGACGAAAAAATCTAATTAGTCCGTCAGATAGATTTCAAAAATATTTGAGATACATATTTTTTCTTTTTTCACGTAAACAACAAATGAAGACGATACAGAGCAAATTTTTTACCACGTAGTGACGTCAAAAGCCCTCACTCATGACCTTAGATGCGTTTTGTCTTCGTCAATTTTCATTAATTTGATAAAACAAAAAACACGTATCCAATATTTTTTGATAATCTAACTGACGGCCTAAACAGAATCATATTCTCTTTAGTCAGGAAACATCCGTATTAACATGTCTATCCATGATCTGGTAGGTCCTATCTTATCGTATGTGGATAAACGAAATGCCGTATGTGCTATACAGGGTGTAAATCAACACTTCACACATACGTCAACCAAGCATTCTGTACATCAAAATAAGTACCCCTACGCAAAAATTTTTGCTGGGAAACGACTTTTTTTGGGGTCAAAAATCATATTTATACTGGACCTTACAAAAGCTTTTGACTATATAGATTATAAAATACTAATAAATAAATTAGAGCAATGTGGTATAAGATAAAACATCTTGAATCTTATTTACACAACAGAAAGCAGATTTAAGATATAACACGTATATACCCACGCACTGGTTACAAAAAAAAACAGATCTTGTAGTAGAATTATTAAATACGGAGTCCCACAAGGCAGTGTGTTAGGATCTCCACTATTCTTAACTTACATAAATGATCTGCCTAGAGAAATTAAGTATCCTTTTTGTGATAGTCGCGGGTGCTAGTGAGTTAATAAAATGTAATACTCACCCTGGGTGACAACGAAGGTCTGGCTCCCTCCAGTACAGCTTCCTTCACAGCCTCGTGACCCTCAAACGGCTGCCGTACTGTCACTATCTCGTATAACAGCATACCGTATGAGAAACAATCTACCTGAACACAAAATTTCTATTCTAAACAACTGTTGTCAGACTTTCCGCCCCCTGACTGACCTGACCTGCAGGGATATTGCGAATCGATTAACTGTCAAATTGGTTATGGTTTAGTACAAAATGGAACCATTTGACAGTTAATTGATGGATACTATGATAGCCTTTAACATTACAAAAGATGCGCAATAGCCCTGCTGGTAAAACTATTTTAGATCTGAAAATGACAGCCTGAAACTAACTGCTTAACGTGCTTCCCGAGGCACGGGCGTAACTCGGTATTTAATGGTTACCCATATTTATTTATTTATTTAATTTATTATATTACGTACATTATTTAATTTATTATATTATTTATATTACGGACAAACTTAGGGAATTAATGAATGATGTTTATTTAGCAAATTCACTTCTCTTTTAATAACTAAAAGGGGCCGGTGTTTCGTACCTAACTACTCTGAGAAAAAATATACGAAACAAACTCAGCGGTCATAGTGTCTTTTAAGGTTCAGACGTAATTTTGGCATATAGAAATAACATGACAGTAAAAGCGCGTCGTAAGCGCGGCCTAACCTGCAGGACTATTGCGTATTTATTCATCATAGTTTTCCTGCCCTTATCCCAATTTATTTGTGGTCGGCGCAACATGTCTTTTTCTTTATGAAACGTTAAATTTCTCGTCATGTCAGTAGTCACCTCCTTCCTAGCCATATCATCCTTCACACAGTCCATCAATCGTTTCTTTTCTATTGCGTATCTATTAAATGTTGGAAATTGACGGCACGGTTGGCGCAGTGGCTCAAGCAATGGGCTGCTGCGCTGCGTGTCGCGGGTTCGATCCCCGCACGGAACAAATATTTGTATGACCTACAGATAGTTGTTCCGTGTCTGGGTATTTGTGTATGTGAGTTTATGTTTGTGAACACACCCACGATACAGGAAAACTTCCTAGTGTGGGGCAACTTTAAAAAAAAAAAAGAAAAAATGTCAGTGGCTATCATTATTGTCCATAGATTAACTGTCAAATTGGTTATGGTTTAGTACAAAATAAAACCATTTGACAGTTAATTGGTGGACACTATATGATAGCCACTGTCATTTAAAAGATACACAATAGCCCTGCAGATCGACGTGAGTGGCTGTCAGTAATTAGCCACGACCTAGGAAAATTAGCCGTAATAACAAGCCGAAAAGGTTCATATTAAGACTTCTAAAGTTACCTTTTCATTATATTCTTCTTCACCGTTATACCTCATGATCTCTGGCGCCATAAACCCCTCAGTGCCGCCGAAACCTTTGGTACCTGATGGAGGGGCTAGGCGGCTTATACCTGCGGATGGATAGAGAATTTCAGTTTTGTGCTATGGACAAATGGATATTATTATTTGTGCTATGGATATTTTTTTTGGTTCTAGACAGAACGAGAAATGGAGAAATTGGGGGTTCAAGTTCCAAATTTTGCACCGATGTTTTTGTAAATACTAGTTTTTCAGGTTATAACTCCACTAGCACAATGTTTTAGGAGTGCTACATTGAGTTTTACCGTAAAATATGATTTTTGACCCAAAAAAAAAGTCGTTTCCTAGCAAAAATTTTTGCGTAGGGGTACTTAGTTTGATGTACAGAATGCTTGGTTGAAGTATGTGTGAAGGGTTAATTTACATCCTGTATAAGTAAATTGAAGTGTATGTTCGTAATTTCAAAATAACAGCTTTTTACTGAGAACATAATTATGACCCTTACATCAATGAATGTGGCGTTAGACAGAGCATTCTGACCTCACCTACATTGTTCAATCTATACATGAACGAACTGATCGTGTCGCTCAGTAATCAACATGTCGGATGCTATATTGACGGCGTCTGTGTCAACAATATGAGCTAAGCGGACTACATGGAGCTTCTGAGCGCGTCGATCTGAGGGCTGAGGAGATTACTTAGTACGTATACGGAATGCGCACCTGCAGGGCTATTGCGTATCTTTTAAATGACAATGGCTATCATATTGTCTATCGATTAACTGTCAAATTGGTTATAGTTTAGTACAAAATGGAACCATTTGACAGTAATGGATAGCCACTATAGGTTAGCCACTGTCATTTAAAAGATACGCAATAGCCCTGCTGGTCATGGTTTGATATTTGGCGACAGCGCCATCTATCGCAAGAGATGCGAACTAACATTGACAATTCCTGCATCGCGCTATCGAAGTTATCCGCCACATTCGCGTATATAGAAAGTCCCAACTTACGCGGCGGGCAGTTAGCCCACCAGACAACATCCGTCCGGTCGAAGGATCCTCCCTTTTCTATGGGGGATGAGGAACTTTACACCCTGTTCCTCATACCCCCTAAAGATATACAATGAAAAGAAAAGCCAATAAAAAGGTAACAATATTACATTTAAAAGCGTTTCCATGGAGCTTTTTGAACATTCATCTACATAGAGATCTACGCTTTGGAGTGGGCAACTACATTACGTTTACAAGTTATGCCCTGTTACTGTGATTATCTGACCTGCTGCCCTAGCTTTTTTTTGACGTTCAAAAGTGCGTGTGATAGTCCAATTGAAATAAATGCTTTGAGTTTTGTCGCAGGCAACAGCTAGTTTTGATTGTCTGTTTGTTTTTAGCCTGCTCTTTCCCACTCCCGAGCAAAAGCCTTCCCCCACATCTAGTTTATAAATACAAAAAATATAACAATATCCGTGGTGCTAGGCAACTGGGCTGATCCCAGTTGTATACGTCCCTGTGTGCCTATTGGCCTTGTTCTGTTCTGTCTCCTGCTGATATGGAGGGAAGTGGAAATTTCTGTTTTTTCTCCTCCGCTATTCTTTTCTGATTAATTTCGTTGCGGGATCCAAGACTTCGGACTTCGTCGACCTTCATTGTCTCGGCGCTTTTCTTGTGGTCGCCACTGTTCATTCTGGCTTACAGAAGTTGCAGTGGTTTGGGAATAGTGAGGCGGGCATGTCCAATTAAAAAATACAAAAATATGTAATACTGACCATAGTCTCCTAATTTGACGTGTACATTCAGCTGACCTCCGTTTAACTCCTCTCCTGGACGTGGCATCTTCCAGACTAACACGTTCTCAGACTTAGACAGAAAGAACAGAGTTGTGAATCATCTCAGTTAAGTTTGGAATGCAATAAAGAATTGAGTATTGAGTAAATAGCAATGAGTTATATTTAATAATCATAGCATTTCGACAATAATTGTTTTTCTCCGGAAATACTGATATTTGATAACAAGATGAGATCCATTTTTCCAGAGGAAAAGCGAAGTTTATCAAAGAATATTCAAACGAAAAATTTGAAATACATCATGTCTTGAGCCTTTTACCCGCTATCGCTGTAGGTAGTGTAACATACCTTTAGATCTCGATACACAACCCGCCGTGCGTGTAGATACTCGAGCGCACGCGCGACTTGCAACGCGAGCGCCCGCGCGAGTCGAGCGCTACAGCGCGAGCCGCAGTCGCGGTAGCTTCGTAGTACACCGTCTAGAGCACCCTGTAGAAAAAAATATACATTTATAAATAATATATTGCGAAACTAATTAAACGACGAACTCCAAATAAAAGTATTTGTTTCGGGAATCATCGTCTACCTAACCAATCACAAAAATAGTAAACTAAAAGCCGTAGCAGTATTTTCGGACCTGTCGAAAGCATTCGAAATGGTGTCCATGCCCATCCTTCTAAACAAGGCCTACTGATTCCAGCTGAATCAGTAGGCGTTAGGGGCACAGTCCTAGATATTTTTGGTAGTTACCTCACTGAACGTAGTCAGTATGTCAGGGTTGGAATTACACTAGCGAAGAAAATTTTCTCACATATGGAGTCCCACAGGGCAGTGTACTTGGTCTTTTCCTATTTTCTACTAACAGCCGTTTTTAGACCTTGTTGTTTTGAACACAAAGCACGTTTCTACTACTTACACACGGAGCCAGTGCCAGTAGCAACGCCAAGGGGGCTGCACAGACAGCTAGTAGGGGCAGTACGTGTTGGTGCTTCAGTTGACTGAGGATGGACAGCTCTTGGCGGAGGCCGCAGTAGGCGCGACAGGCGGCTGCTGTTGGCTCGCGTTCCCAACGAGAGAGGGCGGCCTGGAGAAAGAAAGGAACAAAGATACAATCAAATAGGTTTAAAACGCCAAAGTTGCCCATTTAATGCAAAAACCACAGTCGAAATGTAATTGACTGGTTTAGGGCGAATCTCAATAATGGAATTAAACACAATCAGCATATCTAAACCGCGTTCAAGAGCGTCAAGAGTGTAAATTTTATGTAACAACCGTGGTAATACAATACCCTTTGATAAGACTGGTTGTCTTACTTTCAGGCCACTAATTATCTGTAACGACCGTCAAACATATAGATATTTGACGGTCACCTAGTAGCAATACATAGTGTATGGCACCCAGGATCAACGGCTCAAACTCAAACTCAAACTCAAAGCATTTATTTCAATTAAACCATTACTGGCACTTTTGAATGTCATAAGAACAATTCATAAAACAAAACTACGAAAAACTACGAGTGCAATACGTCATTCCGTGCTTAATGTGTTTTCCATGGCGCGGAGGAAACTCGGGATGTTAATAGGTGATCACGCATACACGGATCAACCTAGGCCTTATTTGACTGATTGACCTGAGTGGAAGTTCCTATTAAGCTCTACACATTGGAAAAAAATCTCTCACAAACTATCGCATTTATAACAGCTGTAAGAAGTAAGATTGCAAAAACCATATGCCTACCTTATAAGCATGATGAGCGGCCGCATCACTTGTCGGAGGCGGCGGCACTGGCTGCAACGCCTTCAGCGCCACGCTGCAGGGCTCTGTAGGCCCCGGGGCGCCGGGTGGGGGCTTCCACGTGGCTGAGAGGACGGTTCCGAAAGCGCCCCGGCCTGCGATAGCGCCGCGAGTGATGTGCTCCCAACGGGCGCGCTTTGATTCTTCCACGTCGAGTAGGAGCTGGGGATAAGGTTTTACTATGTTACTAAATCGTTTTTGATGAAAGATACTTTTATTGTTTTGTTTTCATTATCTGTGTGTTTATACAATATGTGAGGTTGAACGAGGGATATATTAAAACCTGCTATAAGACATGCTTTCATGATACTAAAAAAATATGAACAAAAAGAAAGCACTGATAAATAACACACAGAACCATACCAAATACTTCGGAAAATTCTCGCAACCCTTGCGTTTCTCACAGATAATGAGCGCAGATCAATGACTTTTAGGTATAATCCATTTTCCCTTCATATTTCAAAAGTGATGTAGGACAATGGCAAAAAAGAAACGTCTAATAGAGTGACATCTGGAGAGCGTGGAGGGCCATAGCACAATAGGGATGTTCACTGACTTAAAAAAATGTGATTTTAATTGGTCCGTCTGTTAGATTATCGAAAAATATTGAATCCGTATTTTTTGTTTTATCAAATCAATAAAAATTGACGAAGATAAAACGCGTCGAAGATTTGAGTGGGGGGTTGTGACGTCACTGACCGCTAAAGAATTTCATACGAATGTCTCAGAAAATGACGTCACACGAGTTTTCAAAGCACTGTATCGTCATCATTGTTTGTTTACGTGAAAAAAAAAATACGTGTCTAATATTTTTTGGAAATGTATCTGACGGACTAGTTGTAACTTTTTTTAAATGTTACAGCACCATGCTGAACCTTGACCTCGTACGGAACAAATTCCGTTTGTCCTATTTAAACTTCTTCTTTTGTTTATTATATGTCATTTAAAATGATAACAAATTATCCTTTATTCAGTTTTATATGTTGCTTATGATAATTAATTTTTTACTCACAGTATCAGGAGCCACCAGTCGCAGCTGCACCAAGCTATCACTGTGCAGTGGACAGTGCAGGCGAGTGCTGCTGCAAGCTGCAAGGATGCATTGCTCCACAGTCCATGCAGTAGCTATGGACCAGTTCTGTGGCTCGCTGTTCACTACGCCTTCCACGGAGCCGAGGCGAGATGATGCTGGGAAAGAAGGAATAATAATAAGCCATTTCACCAAAGAAATCTAACTATTCCGTCAGATAGATTTTCGAAAAAATATGGACGCGTATTTTTTCACTCAAACAAAAGATGAAGACGATACAGTGCTTCGAAAAGTCGCGTCAAGTCATGTGATGTCACAAGGTTAGTACTTTTTTTACCCACAAAGTGACGACAAAAGCCCCCACTCATAATCTTTGTCTATTTTCGTCAATGTTTATTAATTTGATAAAACAAAAAAAAAACGTATCCATTATTTTTTGAAAATCTAACAGACGGACTTATTAGACTTTTGTGGTGGAATACCCTATTTGACAGAAATTCCAAAGTGTACATAAATGGTGACTTCTTAAACCTGGTTCTAGAAACAACCGATGGGCTATAATCGACCCATCTCGGTTACAAAGTGGAGTGTGGAGCCCCAATTCAGGATATGCCAAACCTTCTCTCCTGCCCGTCGTGCACAAGTAACTGCACACTTCGGGATTTGAATGAGGCAAACGACAGAGCTGTCCAGGACGCTATGTACGGGCCGGATAAAATATGAGACATTGATTCTAGAAGGAGAAGAAGCAGCATTAGGTGTTCCACAAGGTTCGCAGTTAGGCCCTATCCTGTTTTATATCTTCATTAACTTAATGTTTGCTTTCAAGCACCACTTTTTAAAGTGTACATTTACAATAACAACAACACCAGTTACTTACAGTTTATTTATCCATATATTTTTTTATGAAAAAATCTTTAAAAACAAGGTGGCGATAACAACAACGGTTTATCTGACTGTTGGTCTAGTGGTTAGTGACCCTAACTGCTATGCCGGAGGTCGTGGCTTCGATTCCCACCCAGGACAAATGTTTGTGTGATGAGCACGATCATTTGTTCTGTGTCTGGGTGTAATTTATCTATTATATGTATGTATTTAGAAATATATAAGTATGTTTATCAGTTGCCTAGTACCCATAACACAAGCTCTGCTTAGCTTGGGACTAGATGGCGTTGTGTGATAGTTGTGGAATATTATTATATTATTATTATCTTACCATTAGACTCAGCACCAACTCCACTGTCTCCATCCGAAGTCCTGGACTCCTCAGACAGACGCAGTCGTCTTGGCTCAGCAGCACCCATCTCGAGTCTCCTGAACGCCTGGAGACAAGTCACAAAAAAGGTTCAGTAAGCCTGCAGTTCTGACAACCAGTCTTACCAAGTGTTACCCAGTAACCTGGTGTGGAGGTCATATAGGCAGTTGGTCTATGTAAGGTCAGTACTAGACTTGAAGCCTTTAAGATTGGGAAAAAAACTTTTTAACAAAAAATAAAACACAAAAATGTTTTTTATTTTTCACTTTTTAGTGGTTCACATGTGCTTACCCTTTTAAAGCGTACCGGCCTGATGTTATGTTATGAACTGGTGTAAACAATAGACAGACATGAGATTTCAGCAATCCAGTCCATTTGCTATCATTTATTGAGGAGTTCCGTTGCCCATCATCGAAGTTCTTCATGAGACTGATCTTCACCAAATTGAAATGGAACCACTCCGAGAAGGTACTCTTCCAAAACTACCCAAATCATTTCAGGTGTACATACAGTGTGAGTCTTTATAATGTGCACATACCGAAATGAGAGAATCTATGCTTAATTTTATCGATGGAAAAAATATTTAAAAAAATTAATATTTTTTTTTATATTTTTTATGGAATTTTTAAAAATTTGGTCATGCAAATCGGCCTCACTGTTGATGGGGGTACTGTAGACGCGTTGTTTCATGGTCCCCCATCGATTTGCATGACCGCATAATTTACTGTGCGAATGATATTCGCAATGATCCCGAAATGATAAGGAGAGCGACACAACAAATTTTAATACGCGCAGCTTTGTGCCTACAACAACGAGGTGGACATTTTGAGAACCTGATGCATTAAACTATGTGTCAAATAATAAATGGTTTTTAATTTGAACTCTTTTGTATTAATTATCATCCCAAATAAACCATCCTTATGAGAACAATAAATGGCGCGTTCGGAGTGCCATCTTTTAACATTTGATATAAAATGTTATGTTTGAGTTATAAACATGCCATTTTTACTATTAGGTAGCTAATACGATGAAAAATACGTAAAAGTAATAAAAAAGGTAGGTAATGGTGAGAAATTTTACAATTATTGTAAAAATTGATGACAAAAAAACAGATTTTTGCCAAAAAAAGATGTTTATTTTCAATTGAGGGTAGTTTTTTTTCCAGAATTTTAATTTTATTAGGAAGCTTAATTACTTGCAATCATTATGGAGTTTGTTTCATCGCGATAGATAATTCAGTTTAAAAGTTAAACCGTTTTGTTTACACTGGGGTCACAGTAGTGGACAAAATTTTTAAAAATTCCATAAAAAATATAAAAAAAAAAATTAAATTTTTTAAATATTTTTTCCATCGATAAAATTAAGCATAGATTCTCTCATTTCGGTATGTGCACATTATAAAGACTCACACTGTATAAAATTTTGAGAAATCTCTCTATTTCTCGAGGATCCCATCATCAGATCCTGACTTGGTGATCATGGGACCACCTGAGAAGTATACCCTTTCAAACAAAACAAAAAAAAAATCGAAATCGGTCCAGCCATCTTCGTGTAATCGGGATAAACACAAAAAAAAAATAAAAAAAAACAGATCCGACGTATTGAGAACCCCTTCCTTTTGGACGTCGGTTAATATGGTTTGACAGATTTTGAACAAAAGCTCGTGTATCAATAATAACTGCCGCTCAGGTCCACCTTTAGGTTAAGCCAAACTTGCCTAGGTTGGTCCTTGGATGGGTGACCGCCAATTATATACCGAGTTTCCTCTGTGCCGCGGAAAGTATATCAAGCCGTTGGCGGGACCAACTGCTTAACGTGCTTTCCGAAATAATTTCAACATTTTTGGCAGTCGTTACAGTGGTCACTGGCCTGAAAATATGACAGTCTTCCCAAGGGGTAACGGTAGTGTCGGGGCCGCGGGTTGTACACTAGTTATAGCGGCCTCGACATAGAGGGCTATGAAGGAACATGGGTGGTTTTTAGTCAGTAGAAGTCTGACACTCCCTTTCGCTCTGCCCAAGAGCGGGAGGGATTATTTGAGGATATCCAATCCCAAAAAAAATAATGCCGACCCCAACATATTCGACGATGATGAGATGTTGAATGTCAGACAATGATAACGGATAATAAGTAATTTCAGGGTCTCATCTGCTTACCTGTGCCAGCTGATGCTCTTGTTCCTGATGCTGAACTTGAGGCACATTGTTGCGGAGGCACTCGGGACATGGAACTACCCTTGTGATGAGACACCGACCCTCAGACGTGTGGACAAAGCGGGTACCTGTTAAAAGTATTGGATTCAGATGCATTTCTGTTCTGTTTCACTGACTCGTCAGTTTAGTTGTCGTAATCAATAAACATTCAAGAGATTGCAGCAATCACGACAGATTTTCGGCCTATTATTGAGAAGTTTCATTGTATACGAGTATCTCAGCACTAGATCTTCATTTTGAAAATAGACCACCGCGAAATCGATTCAAAAGACAATTACCAAAACTCGTACCAAGAATTTTCATGTTTCAAGATCAAAATGTTATAGTAATTATTTTCGTAATTTTTTACGACATTATGCGGTTGGGATTTGATTTTTGAATGGGGAATTTAATTTAAAAGTATGAATATTGTTTTACATGGCGTTCACACAACCAGTTCAAAAGTCGTTCTGTTAGATCTGTCAGTTAATTTTGACAGTTCGGCTGACTTCACATCGTAGAGGTTTCCTTATAATACCTACTTGCCTGGTTTTGAGGTTATTTTCGATTTTATTAATTTACTCCGAAACTCGGATTTAGTTTACAAAAAGAACTTTTGTAGGAGTTAAAATGATAAATATAATGAAAAAAAAGACAGTAATTTTTTTTTATGTTGATGCAGTTTGGTACGGGATTCCATATATCCATGAACATGATCCTTTGGCAAAGATATCGCTCATACACACACACACACACAAACACACGCACCCAAACACACAAAACAGAAGAATTAATAACCTCCTCCATTTTCAAGTCAGTTAACTTCCTTTTTGTTAAAATAAATGCTAAGATAGAACACGCACGAAAAATATGAAATACTCACCAAGGGATGGGTACCAGTCTTCTAGCAGCAAATCCACGTGGTCTGACACTATAGCCAGCACTTTAGCTAGGGTTTCTGGGTTCGGTTCCAGGCTTATGCTCTGGTGAAAGACAAAAATGCCTGTGAAATACCCCAGTAATGGCTGTGGGTTGATGTAAGAGATACCGCCGCCTCGACATAAAGGGCTAAGAAGGAACATGGGTGGTTTTTAGTCAGTATAGAAGTCTCACACTCCCTTTCGCTCTGCCCAAGAGCGGGAGGGGTTATTTGATGACTTTCCACCCGCCAATTGCCATAAGCATAAATTAATAACTGTGATTGGCATGTAGTTACCCATTCCAAAATCGTAGATCTCATAGAGAGGACGAATGGGCAAGAAACTCCATGGATCGATACACTTTGTATAGCAAACGTCCACTGGCAACACAGCGCGCATAGGACCTGTTGTTATTATTAAGTTTGCTTGAGTTAATAATAAATATGTGACATTTATGATTATTTTGAATTCTAGTTTTTTAACTTTGCCAATATAATCTGTAAGTGATAATGAAATTGTGTGTTGCGATTTGTATTATTTTTCTTTTTTTATAAATTACCTATACGATCGAACTGTTGATTTAAATAAATGAATTGAATTAATAAAAACCGGCCAAGTGCGAGTCAGACTCGCCCATGAAGGGTTCCGTAGCAGCAAGTAACATAATGTTAACATAATTTTTATAATTGAGTTGATTGAATGAACGGTAATTTGCGATTTACGATTTATGACGTATTCAAAAAAAAATACTTACTAGATCTCGTTCAAACCAATTTTGGTTGGTAGTTTTTGTTGAGATCTACATTATATATTTTTTTTTGAATTGTCACT
This sequence comes from Diarsia rubi, assembly GCA_932274075.1. Classification (NCBI taxonomy): domain Eukaryota; kingdom Metazoa; phylum Arthropoda; class Insecta; order Lepidoptera; family Noctuidae; genus Diarsia; species Diarsia rubi. Next base: position 1,524,349 of record OW026441.1, read on the forward strand.
CTCTTACTTTAAAAGTTAGAGGGGGGGGGGGACACACATTTTACTACTTTGGATGTGTCTATCTTTGAAACGATTGACTTTGAGAAAAACTGATTTTAAGAACCTCAATGTCATTTTTGAAGACCTATCCGTAGATACCCCTCATGTGTAAGTTTGATGAAAAAAAGTTTTTTAGTTTCAATTCCATGTATGGAGAGCCCCCTCTTAATCTTATATTTTTTTATTTTTATATAAAATCAAAAAGCGGTTCACAGAATACATCTACCTGCCAAATTTCAACTGTGTAATCCTTATAGTCTCAGAATAAAATGGCTGTGACATACGGACGGACAGACGGACAGACAGACAGACATGACGAATCTATAAGGGTTCCGTTTTTTGCCATTTGGCTACGGAACCCTAAAAAAATGATCTCTTACCTGATATCCAGCTATAGGTAGTCCGTCATCTCTTCTAATAACGCAAACTTGTGCCGGTAACAGGATCTCAACGCAGGCTGACGACTGCATGTCAAGCTCGCACCATGCACCTTCTTGACGTACTCTGAATCTGCAAGAAAACGAAAAAATAATTTTATAGTAGTATTTTTTCACTAGCCACTAAAATAAGGATGTTTACCGACTCAAAAAAATATGATTCTGATTAGTCCGTCTTTTAGATTATCGAAAAATATTGGATACGTATTTTTTGTTTTATCAAATCAATTAAAATTGACGAAGATACAACGGGGGTTTGTGACGTCACTCACCGCCCCGGTAAAGAATATCATACTAATGTCTTGTAAAATGACGTCACACGAGTTTTCAAAGCACTGTATAGTCTTCATTGTTTATTTACGTGAAAAAAGAAAAAATACGTGTCCAATATTTTTTGGAAATTTATCTGACGGACTACTTAGATTTTTTTTGTGTGGAGCAACAAAGATGGCAGTTTTAATACATTGTGTCATGTCCATGTGGATATTTGTCAAAGACCAGGATCATCTGCGTTGCCTTTTAATAGTCACTCAATGGATAGACTTCTAGCTTTGCCGAACCCTACATAGTTAATAACAGGTTCTTGAGCGCTCAGCGGAAGAGTGGGCATCGTACACTTTTGACAAATAAAACGCACACCCGTTTATTATTTATTCGTCGTGAGGTACGTGAAGCAGGACTAAAGAACAAATCCCGAGTGACGGCTTTTTTGACGCGATGCGCTACGGGCCAATCACTGCAATTTCCCCGCCCCCGCGCCTTACTTCGTACCACCAAAGGGACCCAATAACTCACTTTTGCGCAGGTGAAGGTCAGCGCTCAAGAATCGTGCCGATGATTTGTACCAGTATTTATTTTTTCTAGGATCTTGATATTAAACCGAAGGTGTATTTTAAATATTATTATCGAATAAAGTAAAATGGAATGGAATGGAATGGAATTCATTTGAATGTTTAGTGGCAATTAATGCGCTTGTGTGCGTGCGTGCACCGACTAATATATGTGTGCTAACAACTACCTATCTAGGTTGGTGAACTCAATTGGCTATTTCCAGAAAAACACAAATACACAAAAACAGAAATTCACAAATTCACGAAAATGTTATGATATTTCAAAATAACATTACATTTTCCTGAATTTGTATTTGTTGTTGTTTGTTTGTTTTTTAAAATAAGACGATTAGTGAAAAGAGTAATAAAATCGATTAGAAAATGGCTTAGTTTAAACTGATTTTAAATGACGTGCTAGACAAAGACAGCGCGACAGAAATGTGACGTCACATTTCATTCCTCCATAGTTACGCAGTACAAAAAGCCGTTTCACGCGACAAGGATAGAAAGTGCTCCCACCAAAACTTTCTATAACGTGTAACTACTCCATTTTCATTATCGATTTATTTATTTTTTTTCACATCGAGTTATTTCTGTTCGACCTTTGAAATAACATAACATTTTCGTGATTTTTTTTAAAGGAAGTCAAGTAGCCAATTGTGCTGTTGTAATATACACGTTCGCTTTTTAGTCGCGGATAGGAATGAATTCTTATTAAAAAAAAATGTTTCACCCGCGTAGTTACCGTTCCCGTGGGAATACAGGGATAAAAAGTAGCCTATGTCACCCGGGGATAGTGTAGCTCCCCAACGGTGAAAGAATTTTTCAAATCGGTCCAGTAGTTTCGGAGCGTATTCGTTACAAACAAACAAATCTCTCCTCTTTATAATATTAGTGTAGATATTTTCGATTCTGAATCGTCTCTGAAAATAAGGCCCGTCATTAATAATAATAAATAATAAAAAATAATAATATTCGACAACTATCACACAACGCCATCTAGTACCAAGCTAAGCAGACATAAGCATTGCACAAGGACATAGGTACTTAAGCATTGTATAAGGACTGTAATTCGTCTCAATTTCTTAATCAGTCTTTTATCTTTGAGACCACTAACTCCTTAGCTACTCACCTAATATGCTGGTACTCATTTTCAATGTCGTCGTCAGCCGCCCCAGGCAGCAAGGCGTCCCTGCGAGGTGGGTACTCTCTCAGCGCTAACATAGTTAGGGCTCCTGTACAGACCCTAGCGCCACGCAGCCATAGCTTCCAGCCCCACGAAAGCTCTAGGGCTTTGGAGATTGTTTCGTCCAGTTCCATCTGTTGGAAAATATTGGTTTGTGTTAAGAATATTCGTTGACTGAAGAAATCAAAGACACCTATGATACCCGAAAAGCTAGGTAGAGATGTATGAATATCGGGGGTTTACTGGAAGAATACTCAATAGCAAGATAAAAAATTAAAAAAAGTAGTTAAAAAACGAATAAACCTGACTGTAGTGAAGTATTTGGTTTTTTTTAGTTTTTTTTAACTACTTTTTTTATTTCCAACATTTGTGTTATATGGCCCCCAAAATCCGGAATTTTTCTTTGTTTTTTTTTCATTTAATTTTAATGTAGCCAGTGACACTCGCGCCATCAAGACAAATCTAACAACGTATATTTTATTCAAACCCCTTCATACGTTTAGGAGTTATGATCAACAAAGAAACATCCATACATACACGCCAAACACATAACCCTCCTTTTGGGCTTCGCCGCAGTCGGGTAAAAAAATATCGGTGTTAACTACACAAGTTAGTACGGAAAGTGAAAGAAGGACATAGAAAAAAACAAAGAAAAACACAATACCTTAAGATTTAAGAGTAAAAGCTAATTGAACGTAAACTGGTGTCTTGATCAGGCGCTCCAACAAAAGTTGTACAGGTCGCGCCACGTAAGATGAACGCTGGGGGTCAAGCCACGCATTAGGCGATTTATCGGTCTATTTGGTGGTATGAGGTAGGGGCGGGGGGGCGGGGTCCCAGACGGACCAATAGCGTACCCGAAAAAAAGCGATGCCTTTTTGGCGGTACGCTATTGGTCCGTCGTTCTCAAAACACTATCGACAAAAAGTTTTACGAAATAGTTTTACATAAAAATTGAGAAAAATGATTTATGACGTAAATTGTTTGTTGAAGATAGAGGCTGACAAAAATATTATGGATAATTCAAAACAATGCATCGAACGGGCGCAGAGGCAACAAAATGTTGCGAGTCTACAGTAAGAAGAATTGTGCTTTTAATTGAACACATTTACAACACACACATAAAACGTGTTTTTTTTAATTCCATTTAATGATATATTTTTCGATTTCATACTAATAAGCAATATAACAAAGCCGCAAACGATAAACCTAGTTCGAAAATAACAAAATAGGCTTAGTAGTTTCGTGCGCGAGTGTACCCATGCACCCCCCCCCCCGCTTTTCCCTCATCGTTAATTTTATGTGGCGCTAACTTTACCTTATAGTACAACCACATTACGATAGTAATGTTTCCCGATGGATAAACCGAATAACACTTTGGCCTACCCGAGAATCAGACCCAGGACCGTATGCTTAGCAGCCGCGATTGCGATCACTAGCAGCAGTTTCTAGAAGCCGAGTAAAATTCTGTCTATCTGTCTTAGTTTTCAGTATCAATTCTGAAGTTTTCATATTCACATCACTACAATAGGGAAGCTAACAAAAAAAAAAAATTAAACCGTCAGATTGATTTCCAAAAAATATTGGACACGTATTTTTTCTTTTTTCACGTAAACAAACAATGAAAACGGTACAGTGCTTTGAAAACTTGTGAGACGTCACATTCAAAGACATTAGTATGGCATTTTTTACCGGTCAGTGACGTTACAAACCCCCACTGAAATCTTTGACGCGCTTTATCATCAAAGTCAAAATATTTTATTTCACATAGGCCTACATGGGCACTTGTAAAACGTCGACATAAAAAAAGGGGCACGGTTCGGTGCATTGGTCGATTCCTAACGAGAAGAACCGGCAAGAAACTCCAAAGGTTACTCTTTTAATCTTTTAAAATGGTTTTAAATGGTTAACAATAAGTTTAAGGTCCAGACATAATCTTGGGACACACATGAGAGCTATGCAGATTAGTGTCTGAGATGGTCTTTTGAAGAAAGCACCACACAGATTTGAGTGGACCCGTCCAGTCAGTGCAAGCATTTGTCAGTTATTGTCGAGCTCGACTTTTAACTCAAGAATCGTTAATTTTTATTGATTTGATAAAACAAAAAATACGTATCAAATATTTTTCAATTATTCAGCAGACAGACTAATTAGAATCACATTTTGTCTAGTCAGTAAACATCCCAATTCTTACGAGGAAGTCTAACAAAACATATTAAAAGAATCTGCGACTCACCTCAGGCGGCAACTTATACACGGAATACGGTGCATCAGCTAGTTGCTGATCAGCCAGCAGCCTGGCACACAACCTGGGCCAGAAGCCACACGGCACGTAAGACAGGAGGAGCAGCCTTCGGAGAGGACGCCCGCCCCGCCCTGACACTGTCAGCTTGTGGGCGTCTTCTGGAAGAAGAAGATTATGTCTGTACTAGCTGCTGCCAGCGGCTTCACCCACTACAACTCGAAAATCATCCGACGGGAAGATAAAATCGGAATAAAAACTATCCTATGCGTTAATCCAGGTTATATATCTGTGTACCAAATTTTATGTAAATACGTTCAGTAGTTTTTGCGTGAAGAAGTAACAAACATACACACTCACAAACTTTCGCCTTTATAATAATAGTGTGATTGCATAAAGAGCTATGGATTTACCTATGGTACACACACTGGTGATAGACATTTTGTGTGGGTTCACAAAGAAACGATGGATGGACTGTATAAATGACTAGCAGACGTCACGCGGTTTCACCCGCGTAGTTCCCGTTCCCGTGGGAATACAGGGATAAAAAGTAGCCTATGCCAGCCGGGGATAGTGTAGCTTCTCAACGGTGAAAGAATTTTTTAAATCGGTCCAGTAGTTTCGGAGCCTATTCGTTACAAACAAACAAATCTTTCCTCTATAATATTAGTGTAGATGATTTGGCAAGCAATAGACACCCACACGTTTGCATGCAAAAAGTTTAACCAGAGGTAAAATCTAAATATTTGTATGGCTAAAAGGCCGAGTTTAGTAAAACCCATTTATTATGTATATCAAGAACTTATGTAGAAAACCTCATCATCATTTCTGCCAAAAGACATCCACTACTGGACATAGGCCTCCCCAGGTGTCGCAACATTGACCGGTCCCGTGCGTCTCGCATCCAGCGGGGTCTCCGTAATCTTCACCAGGTGCACGCTCCACCTAGTGGAAGGCCTTCCAGGGCAACGTCTTCCGGTTCGCGGTCGCCACTCCAGAACTGTTTGGCCCCATTAGCCATCCGTTCTGCGAGCAATGTGCCCTGCCCATTGCCACTTAAGTCTGGTGATTCTTCGGGCTACGTCGGTAACCGTGGTTACTTGGTAAAGAACCTATATTCTTGCAAATAAATCATTCATTCATTCATTCAAAGAGTTTAGGTATATCTATGGTACACCTTCATCATTCTGCTGCCGTTATCCCAACAGAGTATTTCACCAAAAAACCTAATCAGTCCGTCAGATAGATTTTCAAAAACTAATGGACACGTATTTTTTTCTTTTTTCACTTAAACAAAAGATGAAGACGGTACAGCGCTTCGAAAAGTCGCGACAAGTCGTGTGACGTCACAAGGTTAGTACTTTTTTACCCACAAAGTGACGTCAATAGCCCCCACTTCACCACCACTAGCACCATCTTTGACCCGTTTTATTTTCGTAAATTTTTATTAATTTGATAAAACAAAAAACACGTATCCAATATTTTTCGATAATCTAACAGACGGGATTTTTTTTTTTTTTTGTGAAACACCCTATTTACTTGAGGCCTATGGGTACACCCACGTTACCATATTCATTCGCCTGCACGCCAACGCTGCATGTTTTCAACACGCATCACCACTCTTTTGCTTTATCCAATACATTTTAAAAGGGAACTTAATTATGAAAAAAACTAAACTTGGATTCACTTTTAAGTATATCTGTAATATTAATTTACTTGGGAACAATACAGAGTAATTGACATGTAATTGATAATTCGATCGAACAACGAAAAAGCCATAGAGTAAGAAAACGTTTTTAAAAACGCATGTGTCTCCGATGAGGTCCGAGCACAGAGATCGTAAGTCACAGGGCACGCGCTGAGCTTGCCGGAATCCTTACTTCCTTACAGTGAGGTCGGCGCAGTTTGTCTTCGGCTTCCATACGTCATCTCAACAGACAGGTTTTTGCTGATCATCTAACAGCCCCACAACACCTACACAAAACCAACACACAACTTTCTGCAGTCACCACCTCTCTACTCTTACCGGCCTTCACGATCATTCCTTTGTTTAGTATATTATGTAATGTTGAAACTCAAACTCAAACTCAAAGCATTTATTTCAATTAAACCTTTATAGGCACTTTTGAATGTCAGAAGAACAATTCATAAAAACAAATCTACGAGTGCAATACGTCATTCCGAAAGCCACCACGCCGAACCACACGCCGCCGAATGCCAGCAACAACGAGCACCGCGAGCACGAAAGCACGCAGCGACGCACACCTCTTGAACGAATGAAAATGGTAAACAGTGCTATATTCGAATGAGTTTATTTGTACAATTAGCTTAAGAAATTACCTATTATTTTTGTACATGTGGTGTTTACCTTTAAGTTATTGTTGCACTGTGCAAAGTTTAAACGCGTGTTTTGTTTTTCCTTGTTAATTAGCGTAAACAATTGTTGGTAGAACAAATAATAAAGAAATAAAGAAATAAAGAAATAAAGAAATAAAGAAATAAAGAAATAAAGAAATAAAGAAATAAAGAAATAAAGAAATAAAGAAATAAAGAAATAAAGAAATAAAGAAATAAAGAAATAAAGAAATAAAGAAATAAAGAAATAAAGAAATAAAGAAATAAAGAAATAAAGAAATAAAGAAATAAAGAAATAAAGAAATAAAGAAATAAAGAAATAAAGAAATAAAGAAATAAAGAAATAAAGAAATAAAGAAATAAAGAAATAAAGAAATAAAGAAATAAAGAAATAAAGAAATAAAGAAATAAAGAAATAAAGAAATAAAGAAATAAAGAAATAAATAAATTAATTAATAAATTCTATACATCCACCAAACTACTTACGTATAAGCGTAGGAGAATCAGTTCCCCTACTGTCAGGTACAGAAGTGAGTTGAGCCGGCCACGCACGACGAGGAGTACCACGGTTTGAGCTGCACCAGGAACGGGAGCGAACTGGCAACTGTGGAGAGAGGGAGATATAGTTAGAATTGGAATTTGATAGGTTGGCTATTTTTGGTCCTTCGAGCCGGATGTTTATATGTAAGTTCGTTCTTTAAGCAATAGCAGAAGAGAGTTTTCATTTTTTAATTTATTATTTTTTTTTATTTAATAACAATTTACATTGTATCTGAATGTGTTACAAAAATAGAAATATACATCGTCATAACAGAAATTCACCTGTCATAAATCGAATTAAACAACCAGGACTCATACAATCCGTTAAAAATCACAAAATAATAAATAATCAAACACAATAATAAATCATTGATTATCGCAAAAATTACCTAATTTCCATATCAATGAGTGAGCACATGAAAGGGATTGGGGGAAGTCTTTGCCCAGCAGTCATCATCATCATCATCATCGACTCAGGCCTCCTCTCTAGGTGAGGGACAGCCCAGCAGTGGGACAGAACAATTTAAAAAAGCGAACTGCCTAGTTGGTTGTTAATGTTTGAGTAGTTTTCCTGAAGTAACATTACATGGGTTACCCTAACTAAACATTTTACATAAATGACATATATTTTTGGATAGAAAAAAAAATATCTTTTGGCGTTTTCTTTAGCTATAGGATGCACGAAATTATTACACGAGCCGGTGCGGATAGGGATGTTTACTGACTTAAAAAAATATGATTCTAATTAGTCCGTCTGTTAGATTATCGAAAAATATTGGATACGAATTTTTTGTTTTATCAAATCAATAAAAATTGACGAAGATAAAACGCGTCAAAAATTTGAGTGGGGGGTTGTGACGTCACTGACCGCTAAAGAATGTCATACTAATGTCTCAGAAAATGACGTCACACGAGTTTTCAAAGCACTGTATCGTCTTCATTGTTTGTTCACGTGAAAAAAGAAAAATACGTTTCCAATATTTTTTGGATATCTATCTGACGAAGTAATTAGATATTTTTGTTAACCACCCTATTAACAGCTGTGAAGAGAGAGGTAGCGAATAGGTATAATAGGCCAGAAATATACGGCTGGACAGACCACATACCACTTTCTATGATTCTTCGAGCGAATATCTCTTTCGTCATTACAATCAACTATCTAGATTTCTTTCAAGGTTAGTGTAATTATCCTGAAGTGACTTCACATCTGACGTCTGAGACTCTTTTCCACTCCGCCCAGAGCGGTGGGAGTCATTTGATGATTTGCCACTGTCAAAAAAAAATCAGGAAACTCGAGCAAAAATTAGCTCTCTAAAGCTTAATATTTCACAAACGAATCAAAATTGCTTAAGGTCCAGAAAAGGATGGGTCCTCACATCTGATTTCCCTCTAAATTACTTAGTCTAGGTTGCTATACACAAAATCCTCCAACAAGCACTTTACGTCAGGTAAAATGACATTGATCAAGGTCCAGAAAAGGATGGGTGCACGCGTTCCTTTGAGGTAAGTAGCCATGACTCCCGAAATTCCTCAAAAACACACTTTTCACCATGTTAAGCAACCTGTGTCGCGGTATAGACTGTGATGGGTGGTGGCTCACCTGATGCTGCGCCGGCTCAGTACGCGGCAATAACGGCGGCACAAGAAGTAGACGCGAATCCCAGCACAGTGCAAGCTCGAACTTGTTCAATAGGGAGACGCCTAGAGAACTGGCTTCGTCTCCTCGCGCCAGCATAGGAGATGCCTTGAAAACATGGGCTAGGTCTTCGATCTTCATTATTCCTGGGATAAAAAAATATCTGAGACATCACCATTTCTGCCAAAAATATAAACAACATCATTCTACTGTTCTTAACCTAGTTCATAACTTCGGTAATCCAAGTAACTTCTAAAAACAGTCTAGTAATTTCCACTTCTCGTCGAGGCTGCGATATATCTGATAGCTATTTGACTACTGTCCAAAATTCACGATGTGTGAAAAAACCAATAAAATCGATATAAAAATGGAGTAGCTACATGCTTTAAGAGTTTTTGGTGGGGGCACTTTCTATCCTTGTCGCGCGAAACGGCCATTTGTACTATGGCGCTGTCTTTGTCTAACACTTCGTTCAAAATCGATTTTATATATCGAGTTATTTACGTTAGTTTTTTGAAAAAATATAACACTTTCATGATTTTTTTAACAGTTCTCAAATAGCCAATAGTAGTTGCACGTTTATGATAAATAAATAAAAAGCACTGGAAAATAAAACAAAAAATTATAAAACTCACCATTATTAGCGAAAGGATTGATCTCTCTAACTGTGACAACGTGCGCTAACACGTCACAAAGCCATTGAGGTCGGAGAAAGTATAGTTCTTTGAGAGTCGCGTCATCGTAGTGGAGAAGGACACCTGTTACCGAAATGTAGATTAAGATACAAGCTTGTATTGTCTAATGTAACGACAGTGGTAAAAAAATAAACAGGAACTGATTAATTATTTTATTCGGGCAGAGTTTCCACTTAAAAGTTTCACAATCGAGCGGGACAAGACCTCGAAACTGAGCTTACAGGGCATTAAATAGACTTTTCCCCACCGGAGGCATCCAGTAATTATGGCAGTGTCTTCGCTTGACTGTGATTGGCTCGCTAGTAGTTCCTAGAGTGGCTTGGCTTTGGTTGCCTGTCATTGGCTGGCTAGAGTGGCTTGGCTATGGTTGGCTAGAGTGGCATGGCTATGGTTTGTTAGAGTGGCTTGGCTATGGTTGGCTGTGATTGGCTGGTTAGGATGGCACGCTGTGAGCAGGCTGTTGTAACACTAACTAAAGGGTAAGGCAGAGTTACAGGTTACTAATCACAACCTCCAGGAAAAGCTGTCCAGATGGTCCACCAAGACGTCTTAAAGTAGTATTATTTTAATATTATTCTAGAGTGAAAACGAGACGGTGCTAACCAGATTTTTTAGCTCCGTCTCTTTACCACACTGGAGTGACTTAACAATACTAGTTTATGACGTCATGTGTAAGCCCTCTGGTCGCTACACACTGGTCGGACAAAATCTGAGTCATCGATTTTACAAGGAGAATAAGGCAGTATTTTCAAGTAACAACACTCAGTCATAGCTTACAAAAAATACTGAGTGTTAAGGACAAAGACGCGACTCAAAAACGGTTAACCATAAAGGGTGTAAAAGTACCCTTAACGCTAACGAAGGGCGCTTTGTTCTCACCACCACTACGAATTTTTTTTTGTTCTAGACCGTACCTAGGAACCTCCTAGTTACGGAGATATTGGGGGTCAAAATTCCAATTTTTCACAGCTAGTTTTGTAAATACTATTTTTTCAGGTTATAGCTTTACTTAAATTACCTCCATGACCCGTTTACTAATTAAAGCATCCACTAGCACAATGTTTTAAGAGTGCTACATTGAGTTTTACCGTAAAATGTGATTATTGACCCCAAAAAAAAAGTTGTTTCTCAGCAAAAATGTTTGCGTAGGGGTACTTAGTTTGATGTACAGAATGCTTGGTTGACGTATGTGTGAAGGGTTAATTTACACCCTGTATATTCAGTATATCATTCTGAACATAGAAATCTTACATCGGTTATTAAAATATGTTTCCTACAAAAGTGCAATAAAACCTACGCTATCGAAATGTATGGAATAGCATTTTTTTTCAACGGATGATATCAGCGGATTTCGCGTCGTGTATGTTCCTTACAACGTTTAAAACCGAATGTAATCTTACCATTTTCATGAAGAAACATGGTCGCTTGATGCAGCTCGGCAGCATCTCTGAACATGCGATAATTCTTCTGTAGCATGTATTGCGTCACCTGTAGAACAAAATAAACTGAATTAAAGTATGTGCAGAATACTTTTGTAAAACGAAATTGACCGAAGCGCGTACTTTTTCTGGTTTAACTGTAACGGAATAAATGATAGCGTGACGATTTAGGGCAGAATGGAAAAACGGGGTTGCGACGACCCCAAATTATATGGTATAAGGGCAGGAAGAAGAAGAAGACGAACTGTAACTCCAACGTAAACGTCAACCATTTGCGTAGGCACTCGCGGTAAAATCACATCACACTAATATTACAAAGGCGAAAGTTTGCGAGTATGTGAGTGTCTATGTTTGTTACTTCTTCACGTAAAAGCTACTGAACGGATTTGGATAAAATTTGGTACACAGATAATTTATAACCTGGATTAACACATAGGATAGTTTTATCCCGATTTTATCTACCCGTGGCATAATTTTTCGACAGAGAACCAGAGTTTTCAACTTAGCTCATAGATTAGGTCAAAGTCAAAATCATTTCCAAAAAAAGGCATAATAACTTGTGAAACTACCAACTGTAGTTGGCCATTTAAAAGTGTAGCTCTCTATGGCGAAGAATGAGCTAGAAACTCCATCGAAACTCTTTTAAATCAATAAATTGTTATAACAGGTAAGCTGAAGTGGCACTGGCCATATGAGCCGTAGAAATGATGACTTTTGCGGTACACGTGTTGTTGCGTAGAGACCGCGAATAGGGGATCGGACTGAGTCAAAAAATTTGATTCTAATTAGTCCGTCAGTTAGATTATCGAAAAATATTGGATACGTATTTTTTGTTTTATCAAATCAATAAAAATTGACGAAGTTAGGACGCGTCAAAGATCATGAGTGGGAGGTTGTGACGTCATTTGTAGTTAAAAAATGTACTAACATGTGACGTTTTCGAGAAGTTCACGAGTTTTCGAAGCACTGTATCGTCTTCATTTTTTGTTTATGTGAAAAAAGAAAAAATACGAGTATGTGTTGAATATTTTTTGAAAATCTGACGGACTAATTAGATTTTTAAGCAAAGCGTACCTACCGAGAATCGGAAGATGCATAAAATCGGTCTCAATCTAAAATAGGCCTTAAGACTCACCAATTTTCTATACTCCTCGTGTCTCAAAACAGGTTCCTTTAGATCTGCAGCTAACGAGGTGATGCATTCTTCCAAAGCGAGGTAAGTCGCTGGTATCCGTTGCTCTAGTAATGGTTCTTTACTGCCTGTAAAAAAACGGTGTTATCATAGGTCTTTAAAATGGGTTGAAATAGATTTTTGTAAAAAAATCTGGCGGGTCCAATTTACGCCAATCTATCTATATATAAAAATCAATACCACTTTTCGTTGTAATTTTATAACTCAAGGTTATATTTTAGGGCTCACCTATACAAACGAAATGCTGGCTTTGTTCGGACTATTTAGATGGTTTATGTGAAGTTTGCACAAAATCGGTCGTGCGGTTCTTCATTTATCTAATTTTTTGTAACAAATGAATTCATTATATTGCGATGATTTTGTAGGGTATTTTGCTGTCTTGGACCCGGTAGGTGGCGCTGCTGTCCGGGCAGTATGACGTCTGCCAGGTCCGCTAGTTTATTTAAAATAGCGGCCACTGATGGCACCTAAATTCATCGATTGATAGCTAGCATCAATACAATGACTCTGCCGTGGAGTATAAATGTGGTGTTGCCCCACAAACGATGGGGAACTTGACTATGTTTTGCCTTTTTTTGCGGTTGGTAAATCATCAAATAACCCCTCCCCTCTTAGGCCAGAGCGACAGTGAGTGTCAGACTTCTAATGACTAAAATCCACCCATGTTCCTTCTTAGCCCTTTATGTCGGGGCCGCGGTATCCCTTACAACATCCCGCAGCCGCGACGGGACTATGTCTTGCCTGTCCTGTTATTTGTACATCACAGGAGCTGACGAACGCTATTGAAAGTGCCAAAGTCGTCGCCATATTAGGGCTCAATCAGTTTCGAAAGTCATTCACACGCTAAAACGAAGCATCAACACAGACAAGTTTTGAATAAGAAGAACAGTTGTCACGTGTCCGAGATATCAAAGTACATTTACAGAACCATTTCATAGCTAATTTCTTTAGTCTTCTTCACATTTCATCTCATTTTGCAAGTTTCTATAAGTAAGCGTTTAGAAATAAATCTATACCTGGTGGCTTGACACTGAAGGCGACGGAGTATATGATGTCTGCCAACAGCCGAATGTTATGACGAGTATTGCAGGATACCTGTAACAAGTTTATACACAACTGTAGCGTTTAATACCTCGTTGACTAAGAGGAAATGCGGGAGGTCTTTTGTCCATAGAAACGCTCTCGCCTGTTTTCTTTCTTGTTAATGACTATAAAGCTATGATTTTTTACAGAATAATAAGTATTAACTACTTGTACGCCCCTATGTTTTTCTTTTTTCTTTTTGATGATACATTATTTTTCTAAGCACTAGAACCCTCAAAAAATGCTCAAAATTACTTATTTAGATCGCTGTCAACAGAGGTCTAGTGAACAAATTTGACAACTATTAACGAAAAAAGAAAAACATAGGTGCACAGAATACATCCTTCTTATTTAGTGTCTAAAATCTACACTAATATTATAAAGAGGAAAGATTTGTATATTTTTTTGTAAAGAATAGGCTCCGAAACTACTGGACCGATTTGAAAAATTCTTTTACCGTTGGTAAGCTACACTATCCCCGGGTGACATAGGCAACTTTTTATCCCTGTATTCCCACGAGAACAGGAACTATTACGCGGGTGAAGCCACGTGACGTCCGCTAGTATCTCATAAAGTACAATATTGGAGGAGGAAATAGGCGAGAGCCAAACCTAGAAATATGACTTTTTACCCGATTGCGGCGAAGCCCAAAAGGAGGGTTATGTGTTTTACGTGTATGGATGTATGTATGTCCTTTTCTTTGTTCCCTCATAACTCCTAAACGGATGAAGGGATTTGAATAAAATATACGTCGTTAGATTCGTCTTGATGGCGCGAGTGTCACTCACATTTTAATATATCAATTAAAATTTAAAAAAAACGAAGAAATTTGCGGATTTTAGGAGTCATACCGCGGATTTAAAACAAATCCATTACCATCGAGTAGGGTATCAAAATAAAGGGTTTTAAAAAGAAATTACAAAAATATACGACACTTAAATGATTAAAAGAAATTCAAAGTCACATAACCTATAAATAAACACAAAAGTTAAATCATCTGCGATGAATTTTACGCGACCAACGAAAGACAAAACAACTCAAAAGTTGTAAATAAAAAAAGTAGTTAAACAACTAAAAAACCCGACTGAAAAAACTGAAAAACAAAAAACAAGCACATTTTAAATTAAACAAAACTTGGAAGCAGGCGGGGTCCGTTTTATTTTCATTTCATAATTTAAAATTCAAATGGACCCCACCTGCTTAAAATGTGCTTGTTTGTTTGTTTTCATTATTTTTAGAAATCTATCTGACAGACTAATTAGATTTTTTGGTGAATCCTCGAAACGCACACCTCCGCCACGCGGAATTTCCACTCCGAAGGTTTTAGGCAGAGGTGTGCGTTTCTTTTTTACTTATTCACTCACCTCAACAGAATCGAGGACGCGAGGCAGACCAAGTTTATCAGCATCAGGAGCCCCCATGATTGAAGATCGAATCAGTCGCTGAAGTACTTCCGGACTTTCATTCTCTTGCAGGTTACTCTGTAGAGGATATAACATATTACATTATTCTGGCAAATGGTAGGCCATGTCAGTCAAACACGACTGTTACAGAAATGTTGAAAGGGAATTGACGGTCGTGGTACAGTCAGCATCAGAAGTAGATTAACACTACACAAACATACTAAGCAAGTTTTTTAATGAAAACTAGTTAGAAATTACTCGTTACTAACAAGTCATTGAAGAGTAAGGAATATTTTAAAGAATAATCATCTGAACCATTAAAAATAATAGCTGGAATCCTGTACATTAAAAAAAACTTGAGAGGTGTCAAGGGACACCCGGATGGAACGAAGTTAAAGTCTATCGCAAACAGCACAAGAATGACCAAAAGAATTATTAATAATAAAAAAATATATATATATATATATTGTATATATTAATTATATTATTTTAATTATTATTTTTTATATAAATTTAAAATATAAAATATCTGGCTTGCTTTCTATAAGAGAGAGAGACAGACAGAGAAACATGCGACAGCTTACAATAGCTTACTATAGCAAAAAGTGTCGTGACAACTTTTCGTAAGAATTTTTTCAGTCTAGCCCCCTTTCACAACGCGCGATAAGGAACTTCGTTCCAATAAATAAATTTCCAAAATGTGAAGCTACTTCTGATGCTGACCGTACTATAAAAAGTTAAACACAAAAAAAAAACGACGCTAAAAAAGAATGAAACAATATTTTCAGGATATTAAAATAACTCTAGTAAGTATAGTCTACGCCAGTAAGCGGAAGAATAAAGGTCGTTGACACCCGTCTACCAAAGTATTACAATTTTACAAAACTATACGAAAAAATGTAAAGGAAGTGTCGCTAACACGATCAAAACAAATGTATCGCAGTAAGGGGCGTCTTTGACCCTTACACATGAGTTACAAACCTTTTGGCCAAAACCATATCAAGTCGTTCAAAGTTTTTTAGACCACACCCTAGGAACTTCTCCTGTATCGTGGGTGCGTTTACAAACATTTAAACTTACATTTATAACACACCCAGACCCGAAACAACTATCTGTGGACCATACAAATATTTGTTCCGTGCGGGGATCGAACCTGTAACACGCAGCAATTATTATTGACTTGTTTAAATGTTTATACAGTGTGATTCTTTATAATGTGCACATATCAAAATGGGGGAATCTATGCTTAATTTTATCGACGGAAAAATTATTTAAAAAAATCTAAATATTTTTTAATATTTTATATGGAATTTTTAAAAATTTTGTCTGCTACTGTGACCCCAGTGTAAACAAAACGGTGTAACTTTTAAACTAAATTATCTATCGCGATGAAACAAACTCCATAATGATTGGAAGCAATTAGGCGTCCTCGTAAAATGAAAATTGTGAAAAAAAACTACCCTCAATTGAAAATAAACACGTTTTTTGATCAAAAAAACTTTTTTTTATCATAGCTTTTTAAATAAAATTGTTTGCGTGATCGATAAAATTAAGCATAGATTCCCTCATTTCGATATGTGCACATTATAAAGAATCACACTGTATTATCCTTTTACTTTATTCTTTGTCTATTATATTTACCCGACTACAAGGACTGACAAGAAGGTAAAGAATTTCTCCTCCATATCACACTATCACACCTAATATTATAAAGGCGAAAGTTTGTGAGTGCGTGAGTGCGTTTGTTTGTTACTTCTTCACGTCTAAACGGCTGGAGCGATTTTAGTAAAATGGTATGGAGTTAGCTGACACCCTGGATTAACATATAGGATAGTTTTTATCCCGATTGTATCTTCCCATGAGATAATTTTTGAGTTGTAGCGGGCGAAGCCGCTGGCAATAGATAGTATCTTTTATTTAATTTAGCATTCTAGTTTTGCATCTCGATCTTCAGTTTGTCAAACAATATTTGACACTGACCTTCCATTGTTTTATAAAGTGAATTGCGTATATAGGAACGTAATGGTAGAAAAATGTTTTCATAATTGGCAACACTAACTGTAGTGTATGAACGTCACTGACAGATGTCACTGTGAGATGTCAAAATAATGGTAGTGCTGTTTCTTAACCTCAATTCAATGATGATCGTGTGAATTTAATTATTCGGTGAACTTCAATAATCTCCCTAAACTGATTATTTGTAAAGTGTATAAAATATATATAAGAAGTGTAGTCAGCATCATCAATATGTATTCACTTAACAGCGTTTAGAAGCAAGGGGGATAAAACCAATCTGGCATATCGACTCGCCGCCATTTTGATTTTTGAAACCGTGGCGCACGGTCAAAGTAGTATGTATGGGTAGTGAGGACACATAGACGAACAAAAATGGCAGGTAACATGATATCCTGAAGTTAAAAAACAATGATTGAAATATAAATAAATTGAACTAAATAAAAACAAAACAACAAAATTAAAGTAGTTACTACATCAATAATTGTTAAAATTACCATTATTGTATAAAAAGGTGTTTTGTGTCAACAAACTTATATTTTTTTTTTACAAATAATAACAAAAAAAAATTATATTACAAATTTTAAACAAAAAATCAATTTTCAAACATAAAAAAACAATACAAATGTCAATAGCTTCAAATAAAATAAAACTGTCAAATTAAATCCTCATGTCGTGCAACATAATATTAAGGTACCTACGGAATCATACGGTTCGCATAATAATACGAACGAATAGTCAAAAGCTTTATCCCGTTCCCGCCGTATTTTTTGTAAGCCACGGCTTGTCTTCTATTGTCTGTCCGGTAGACAAAGACAAGAAATAATAGCAACTAGTGCGAGTGAGACAAAAATATAATGTTTCATCAGTTCGCCATTTTGATTTCCAATGTGAGCACGCGTCTTTATGTACGAGAGTTCGTTTGTTTGTTACTGTTGTATCTTAGTTATTTAGTATTAGTTGATCAAAAGAGTTATATTTTATCTGTGACAATTTCATGTCAGTTGATTTTTGTTTTATCTGTAGAAGCTACTAATATCAGTGCATTGTCGATTGAGCTGTAGAGTCGGATGGCCGCGGGTAGTCCACTGGTTATCGCGGCCTCGACATAGAGGGCGAAGAAGGAACATGGGTGGTTTTTAGTCAGTAGAAGTCTGACACTCCCTTTCGCTCTGCCCAAGAGCGGGAGGGGTTATTCGATGATTTTACACCCCCATAAAAAAAAAGCTGTAGAGTCGGATGGCAGTTGAATTTTAATTTATTGTAGGTTAGGAAAAATACAACGACCAATAAGAAAAGTAATACTGTGTTTATTTCGCTTTCTTCCTTCTGGACTTAATGTTACTTTGCTGTATTTTTCATTTTATTATTTACTTATTTAGTTATGTCACCAAAAATGACGCGGCATAATATTGGAAGGCAGTGCTTTTTTTGTGGAATGAGCACTGTACCAGGACCGCGGCGCAGATCTCAGCGGCCCATACAGTCTTATTTGCTAACTGAAGACTACATGACTAATCGTCCATACCTCATTGAATACGCTCATCACCTGTTTGATGATCGGCAGGTCAGTACATTATACTATATCTACAATAATGTATATTGTTATAAGTTTGACGTGCAATAATGTATATTGTTATAAGTTTGTCTGTGTGTGTTTCTGTTTGCGCCATCGTAGCTCCCGAACGCATGAAACGGTTTTGATTTTGTTGTTATTGTCGTTTTGGCTTTACTGTCGACACCTTAACGTGCACAACTTGCTAAATCGTTCTCACATGATAATATACCAATCTCGATATGAATGATGTAGGTAACCAAAGTTTTGTAACAATATTATGATTTAAAAGAGTATCCATGAAGTTTCTTGCCATTCTTCTCATGAAACCAACGCTTTGGAATCGGCAACTACAGTACACTGACAGTTATTATGCCTTGTGAGTGGGACTGTAGCTTAGTTTATTAGCTTATTAAAATTTAGTATTTGTTCGACTATTCAAAAGAGCCTGTAACTGGCCAACTTGAAATAAATGATTTTGATTTTGATTGTTTGAAAGGTGAATTAGTAGATAGTGTTTTTAGCTATGTTTGATGAAAATCGCTCCAAGATGGACACCGCCACAAAATGGCGGATTACATATTTTTTCACAACTCTCTCAATATGGGTTTCAAATGAAAGGATTTGTGTGTTACAAAATTGATTGTTTGATGGGGCAGGAGGTACTTATGGTGAAGGGGATGAATTTACTGAATTCAGCAAACATACACGAGTAGGATATGAATGAAACGAATGAGGATTTGATTTGTATATTGTGTCACAGATACTAAATTTGAATATTAAATTATGAAATGAAAATAGAATGGACCCGCCTGCTTCCAAGTTTTGTTTAATTTAAAATGTGCTTGTTTTTTACTTTTCATTTTTTTCAGTCGGGTATTTTAGTTTTTAAACTACTTTTTTTTTTTGCTATTGTTAACATGAATAATGTATTTTTAATCCCCGACGTAAGACCGACGTGGTGTTATAAGTTTGAATGCCTATGTGTTTTTCTGTCTGTGGCATCATAGCTCCCGAACGCATGATCCGATTTTGTGTTTTTTTAGAGTTTGAAAGGTGAATTAGTCAATAATAGCAATAGAAGAAAATTGATATAGCCGTTTAATATATTTGGAGGCTGAACGAGGGAATGTATAAATGTAGAAAACGAACATATCCGAATGAAAGAATTTGATTTGTATATTGAAATAAAAAGTACCTCCTACCTAAACTTGTACGTTGTCATATTATTTACTAGCGTTTACCCGCGTTCTCCCGCGTGAAAATTTCGATTTTTCATTCAAACTTTCATCCCCTATTTCACCCCTTTGAGGGTTGAATTTTTAAAAATCCTTTCTCAGTAGATGCCTAGGTCATAAGAGGAATACGTGTGCAAAATTTTAAGTTTGTAGTCCTACGGGTTTGACCTGTGCGTTAATCCTCAGTCGGTCAGCTTTGCCTTTATATGTAGATAAGTAGATAGAGAATTATATTTTGTTAATTTTTCAGATAACTGTGCAGGACCGCATATGCAGACCTTGTATACAACGCGCTGATCGTTTTGTAGCAAAACAAAAAAGAGCCGATGAGGAAGAAGCAGCTGCTGCAGCATCACAACGAGCGGCTACTGATAATGTGATTGAACCCTCATCCAGTCATCATCATCAGCCTATAAATTTTCCCACTGCTGAGACACAGGCCTCTTTTCTCTCATCCATTGAATTACAAAAGGATCCGCTAACAGTTACTCCCCAAGAGCCTCATCCCCCTCTTGAGCAAGATAATATTGCTCCAGTGCAAGCAATAGAAGTGCCACAGAAGCCAAATGTACCTGTGATCTCAATACCAGATTTCTCACGCATACCTTTTAGTTCAACGAACTGTATAAAGGCAGGCTGCAGTCAAAAACAGAACTTGCACAGAATTAACGTGGCGTTAAGAACAAATATTTTGGCTAAACAAAATATATATATTCATAATGGAGTACGGGTTTGTGATGAGCATGTGAAAGAAGAAGCTTTGTGGAGCGATTTGGCGGTATATGGGCGTCCAACAATAGGTACTTTCAATGGTACACAAATTGCAAATATGTTAAAAATGTTACAAAAAAGAACGACCTAATAGTAAGTAATGTACCTACCCTCTTTCAATAAACAGTAATAAGAAAAACACTGTCGTATAAATCATTTTTTTTCCTTACCTTTGCATGAGATTAGCTAAAATGGTATATATTATTTTATACATTTTATATACAGGATGTAAATTAACCCTTCACACAGCCGTCAACCAAGAATTTTGAACATCAAACTACCCCTACGCAATTTTTTTGCTGGGAAACGACTTTTTATTTTTGGGGTCATAAATCACATTTTACGATAAAACTCAATGTAGCACTCTAAAAAAAATGTGCTAGTGGATGTTTTTAATAGTAAAAGGGTCATGGAGGTAATTTAAATAAAGTTATAACCTGAATAACAAGCATTTACAAAAACAGCCGTGAAAAATTAGGAAACTTCGACCCCCAATATCTCCGTAACTAGGGGGTTCCCAGGTATGGTCTAGAACAAAAAAAATATCGCAGTGGTGGGAACAAGAACAAGAGAACAAGTGCCGTTCGGCTTCATTAAGGGTACTTTTACACCCTTTATAAGTTGGTATTAACTGATTGAGGGCCTTTCTATAGACACAATTAAAAAGCCATTGTTTTATGTACAGATGGTGTTCGTAAGGCGCGCGAGGAGATACGAATATAATATTTAAAAAGAATACGAATGTGGTTTTGATTTGTTTTAGGTTCGGATTAGCATCGAATGACAATAATATTTACTCACACTGACAACTTGATCATAATGTGTAGCGACCATGATGACAGGCGAACCGGGGGCGCGAGCTTGTATGGACCTAGAAAAAAAGACAAAGATATAGAAACTAATGGCGATTTGGTAAAGTTACAGAAGTAGACATACTTAGAAAACGCAAGAGCTTCTACTTTTCGTGCCCGGCTTAAGTATTTTGAACTTATAGATTATCTGCCGCACACAGAGAGCTTTAATGATCACTTAAGCCATCACTCAGTAAAGGTTTTGACAGTTTTGTCATACAAAAGTATGTCAAATCTTTACTAAGTGACGGCTAAGATCTCAGGGCCACCAGACGTCACGTATTTTCTGACGAAGGAAATGTGGACAATAGGGGATCGGACTGAGTCAAAAAACAATGATTCTAATTAGTCCGTCAGTTAGATTATCGAAAAATATTGGATACGTGTTTTTGTTTTATCAAATTAATCAAAATTGACGAAGATAAGATGTGGTTGCGACGTCATTTGTAGGTAAAAAATGTACTATCATATGACGATTTCGATGAGTTCACGGGTTTTCGAAGCACTGTATTGACTTCATTTTTTGTTTATGTGAAAAAAGAAAAAATACGTCTCCAATATTTTTTGGAGATCTATCTGACGGACTAATTATTATTTTTTTGTCCGATCCCCTTTAATGAGTAGTGTTAGTATGTACTAAGAACGTATGCCTACCTGCTAGCTTGCTTAGACGGCCAATTTTCAGGGAGTCTAAAATGGCCGCTTTAGCAGAATCGTAATATGAATCATGTTAAAAATTTAAAATTCTTATAATGGACTTTATAGTTATAGACATTAAGTCCAATTTAAGAATTTTAAATTTTAACGTGACTCATACTAAAATTCTGCGTGGATACTGATAAAGCGGCCATTTTAGACCCGCAGGTATCAATCAGGTAATCAAAGTACATAAAAACATTACTTACCTCCCGGATTATCTCAAAGTAGATTATTACGTATATTTTAGGCAATATCTACTCGTATATTTGTGTTCACACCACATCACTGCTTATGCGTGATATTTTGTTTTTTAAACGTTGCCCCACACTAGGAATTTCTCCTGTATCGTGGGTGCGTTTACAAACATTTAAACTTACATACACAAATACCCAGACCCGGAACAACTATCTGTAGGCCATACAAATATTTGTTCCGTGCGGGGATCGAATCCGACACGCAGCGCAGGAGTCCAATCGCTCAGCCGTGCCGTCAAATATGATGTTCATCATCAGCCTATAATGTTCCCACTGCTGGAACACAGGCCTCCTTTTTATGAGATGGAATGGACTGTAATCCACCACGCGGGCCCTGTACGGATTACCAGATTATCACACGTCTTTAAATTTTAGTTCCAAGACATTTTTCCTCACGATGTTTTCCTTCACTGTTTTGAGAGCAGTGGTGATGAAATAAATTACACAATGTAATGTTCCTGCCTGGGTTCGAACATACAACTTACGAGCAGTGAGTCGGTGCCACTATCACTGGGCCACCGCTGCTCCTCAATGATATTATGATATTATATTATATGAAAAGAGTTACCTGACAAAAATAAATCTGTTCAGTCCGTCAGTTAGATTATCGAAATAAATTGGATAGGTACGTATTTTTATTTTATCAAATAAATAAAAAATTACGAAAATAAAACGCGTCAAAGAAGCCCACTCATGGGTTTGTGACGTCACTTGCAGTTAAAAATGTAATGAAATTTGACGTTAAACGAGATTTTAAAGCGATATTTTTATTTTTTGGTTACGAAAAAAAGAGAAAAATGTGTAAATATGTTAAATATTTTTCGATAATCTAACTGACGGACTAAACAGTTTTTTTTTGGCAGAAAACATTCCTATTATGTGTTACCTGAGCCAATCCAGAGCACCAGCGAGGCCTTTCCTTCCATCTGTGACCTTCCATACAACAAGATATAAGGATCTTCGTGATAAGAAGTACTGATGAGTGGCATAGTACCTGTCAACAAATATTTGAGGTGAAATTCACACCCGAGCCGAAGGCGAAGTTGTTATGGAGCCGAGAATTGCAGTAACAAATACCCACGAGTAACAAAAAAAGGCCACAATAATCGGGGAAACTATGTTATTGCATTCGAGGCGGAATTCACACCCGAGCCACAGGTGAGGTTGCTATGGAGCCGAGAACTGCTGTAACAAATACCCACGAGTATCAAACAAAGGCCACAATAATTGGGGAAACTATGTTATTGCATTCGAGGCGGAATTCACACCCGAGCCACAGGTGAGGTTGCTATGGAGCCGAGAACTGCAGTAACAAATACCCACGAGTATCAAACAAAGACCACAATAGTACATTTTGATATAAGTGGGGAAAGTATGTTACTGTAATCGAGGGGGAATTCACACCCGAGCCAAGGGCGAGGTTGTTATGGAGCCGAAAAGTGCAGTAATAAATGCCCACATGGTTCTAACGACATTTCCCAATATACTTTCGAAGAAATAATATGAAAAGTAGTTGTGTAATAAATTATTAAAAAACCATAATTTTAATTAGGTTTTTATTTTTCGCACTTAGCTTTCGCCAGCCTGAAGCCGCTAAACCAAAAACAGAAAATTCAATTGATTTAGAACATCTGTCAAAGCCCTTCCATAGCCACTTACTCAGACCAAATAAAAAGTAAAGACGAAACTCTGCGAACAGCAAAGTGAGGCCGGTCAAACTACGCCTCGCATACACGCACACACGTCTTTTTTTTTTTTTTTTTTGGTGGGTGTAAAATCATCGAATAACCCCTCCCGCTCTTGGGCAGAGCGAAAGGGAGTGTCAGACTTCTACTGACTAAAAACCACCCATGTTCCTTCTTCGCCCTTTATGTCGAGGCCGCGATAACCGTTGGACTACCCGCGGCCCCGACAACGCACACACGTCTCAGACCAAATAAAAAGTTTAAGACCAAGGCGTAGTTTATGTTGTACGTTACAGAATTCCGTTTTTACTTTTTATTTGGTCTGAGGCCACTTAAAACTCTATTAAAAAGATTTTGAATTTTGAATGGTAGTGATACCGAACGCAAAAAACGAACGAGAAAGAGGGTAGACCGATTTGTCTGCTCATAAACATTCACTCGCAATGACTTCAGTTTATCCGTAATCCTAGTGCTTGTAACAACGCCGAAATATCGAAAACTCGATACAAAAGTTATCATGATAAATATCCCGTTTTGAGTGTTAATCCTTACAAAAAAGGTGGTTGAGAGAGGGGGCTGCGGGATGTTGTAAGAGATTCCGGGGCCTCGACATAAAGGGCTAAGAAGAAACATGGGTGGTTGTAGTCAGTAGAAGTCTGACACTCTTTCGCTCTGCCTAAGAGCGGCAGGGGTTATTTGATGATTTCCCCCCCCCTACAAAAAGAAAGGGGTTGAGAGAGGGAGATGAAAAGGTTACCTACTTTCGACGCCGTGGGCATTAGCTAGTGACAGTATAAAGATTATACTCACTCTTGCTGCCCCCCAAAGTCCCAGGTGCGGAAAGTGATGGGTCCCCGCGTGGAGCGAGTTTTCTCATACACCCACGTACCGATATCCACTCCCACTGTTGACACGTTACCTCGACGGGACGACTTGTTGCCCATACGTTTTGCCCAGTGCTAAAGGGAAAAGTGAAGATTATTTTTTGGAAACAAAGCATTGAAGAAACCTATTGACTGTGTTTTCATTTTAAGAACTAAATAATGATAACTACATTGATTGAATGGATGTAATGTACAAGTATCGCTAACAAAGCCGAGATACGCTAGTTCTCCCCGAAATAGCGATCATATTTTTGTTATTTATTTAAACTTTATGCACAATAGTGATACATAGGCGGACTTAATGCCACAAGGCATTCTCTACCAGTCAACCTTAGGGTCAAACAAGACAACTTTGTGGTAGGCTACAAAATAACTTAAACAAAACATTTTCAATTAAAATATTCTAATACTTATATTAATACTAATATACATATAAAAATAACATAAACTAATGAATATTTTAACAAATACCAAAAAATAAATAAAACAAAAACTTAACCGGCAATTATTATGACTCGACTTGTAATAATTAAAATCTAGGTCTGATTTAAATAGCTATGGCTAGTGTCTAAAATCTGTAGTTACAGAGATATTGTGGGTATATATTATGTATTCTGACCAAAACTATTAATAAGCTAAGACAAAACCTGACGGTTTTATCTTAGCCTTTGTGATTACTCAGGAGTCCTAGCACTGGGAACCTTATAAGAAGATCATGCTTTATGAGTTCCATAAAGGTTAAGATTAAAACAAAATGTGTACTTAAAGTTACTTACCTCGGTAGGTTTTCTGCGATGCTGTATAGCAGATTCTTGTCGGAGGCACTCCAGTAAACTCGTCTTACCTATACCCTGAGTTAATAAAAAGAAATTGTTACTAACTGAACCAGTAAAACTACACACTATTACAAATAAAAATATCATTAGGAGGACTGAATATTCTAACAACGATTAATATAGCGATTACTAAAATATTTTATAAATAGGAACCACCAAAAAAAAATCTAATTAGTCCGTCAGATAGATTTCCAAAAAATAATGGACACGTATTTTTTCTTTTTTCACTTACACAAAAAATGAAGACGATACAGTGCTTCGAAAAGTCGCGTCAAGTCGTGTGACGTCACAAGGTTAGTTACTTTTTTACCGCCAAAGTGACGCCAAGAACACTCACTCACTCATCGTCTGTTACATTATCGAAACATATTGGATACGTATTTTTTGTTTTATCAAATCATTAAAAATTGACGAAGATAAGGCGCGTCAAAGATTTGAGTGGGGGGTTATGACGTCACTCATCGTTAAAGAATGTCATACTAATGTCTTAGAATATAACGTCACAAGAGTTTTCAAAGCACTGTATCGTCTTCATTGTTTGTTTACGTGAAAAAAGAAAAAATACGTGTCCAATATTTTTTGGAAATCTATCTGACGGACTAATTAGTTTTTTTTTGATAACTACCATATTGTTATATGTTGTTGTGTTCCTATTTTTTATACAAAACTTGACATGTAATTGTTATAATCACACTAATATTGTGTTATTGGGTGTGTGAGTGTGTATGTTTGTTACTTCTTCACGCAAAAACTACTGAACGGATTTAGATAAAATTTGGTACACAGATAGTTTATAACCTGGATTAACACATAGGATAGTTTTATCCCGATTCAATTGTAACGGGTGAAGCCGCTGGCAACAGCGAGTTTATTGATATAAGAACACATTATGCCATGCTAAATGTAAAACTGCACTGATGAGAAAAAGTTTCTTTGGTATTGCTCCCCAAGTCTTTAATAAGGTTCCCGATGCAATTAAATGTATGCCATTACAAAAATTCAGAAACACTTTACAGAAGCTGCTACTTGAAAACTGTTATTACACATTAGACCAGTTTCTGAATGACAAATTTAATTAACCATAATTTTGGAATTATTATTATGTTATTATTTAATTTTATTTTATCGTAATGCAATTGTAATTTTTGACATTTAGACTATTTAATTTAATTAATTTGACGACTGTAATATTGCTGAAGAGATTTTTTAAAATCAATTTAATTTTGATCATAGCATCACTATTTTGTATGCCTGTCGGCGGAACATAGGTTGGACCAAACACTATATATACATAAGATCACTGTACCCTTTTTTTTTTTTTTTTTTGGTGGGTGTAAAATCATCGAATAACCCCTCCCGCTCTTGGGCAGAGCGAAAGGGAGTGTCAGACTTCTACTGACTAAAAACCACCCATGTTCCTTCTTCGCCCTCTATGTCGAGGCCGCGATAACCGTTGGACTACCCGCGGCCCCGACAGGCGTCGGCCCTTTCGGGCCCCTCCCATGTTGCTGACATCTCTTTGAGGCGCGCGTGGAACACGAACGCGCCGTCGACACGGCCTGTTTTCGTCGTGAGACGGACGGACGGCGAGTTAGCCCATCACTCACCGTCCACAGGCCCGCGTCTACGGTGGCCGGAGGTCATCGCGGGACCCCCGACGCCCGGAGCGCCTCCCGCGGCGGCTGGGACGAGAGGTTCTCTCCCTCTCGCGTTCCGCCACCTCCTTCGCCAGCATCACTGCTTCGCAGAAGGAGGCGACGGCGTCCCATTCCTCCTCACCCCGGACCATGGCTTGCACCAGGGCCGGGCGCGAGAGGTCGCCGCCGCCGATCGCCGCTACGAGAACACGGCGGGGCTCCGCCCAAGCGGGGCACACCTCCACTGTGTGCTCCACCGTGTCCTCCGGCCGATCCTCGCAATGGTGGCATCCGGGCGTTTCCTCCCGCCTGATTCGGTGCAGGTACCTCCCGAAACAACCGTGTCCGGTGAGGACCTGCGTCAGACGGAAGGTGAGGGCGCCGTGGCGCCTCTCAAGCCACTCCTCAAAGAGGGGACTTACCGCCACTATCGTGGCGTGCCCTGCACGGGGTTGCGACAGTCGCTGTCTCCATGCCGCCATGAGATCGCACCGGAGGTCTGTCCGCCGCGCAGCAATTTGCCGCGGCAAAGATCATTGTACCCTGTGTTCACAAAATAAACGAATTTTGAATTTTGAATTGATAACTAGCTGTTGCCAGCGGCTTTGCCCGCTACAACTCCAAAATTATCAAACAGGAAGATAAAATCGGGATAAAAACTAACCTATGTGTTAATCCAAGGCGTCAGCTAACTCCATACCAAATTTTATTAAAATCGCTCCAGCCGTTTAGACGTGCAGAAGTAACAAACATACACACACACATACTCACACACTCACAAACTTTCGCCTTTACAATATTAGTGTGATATTAATAAATAAACTTAACTATGACTTATTCTCACCTGTAATCCAACAAGCATAAGCTTCATCCTCGTGTAAGGCCTGGCCTCCTGCAGCACAGACTTCAGGTATCCCACGATATCCATACTCTTATACCGGCCACACTGCAGCATGGAGCGGAGAGGCTCTTGGAGACAGCAACCCACAGTGTTCAGGTTCCAGAGACGGGATAGTAGACCCATTTGTGGTGGGAGTGAGGTTATATCTGGTGGAGGAGTATGTATTAGTTTGGTAGAAAAGTAAAAATGTCGGGATAGACAAAAAAAATGTCGAAATATTAAAGTACTAGAAAGTTATTTAGTTAGTTAGTTAGTTTATTACTACTAAGTAGTACTCGAAGCCTGTGTACACAAGCAATTCTCCCACTTTATTCACAATAACTCCCTCATCAGTCCATTCCAATCCGGGTTCAGGCCCGGGCACAGTACCGTTTCTGCTCTCCTTAAAGTGACTGACGATATGAGGCGGGGAATGGAAGACACTAAAGTTACGGTTTTAGTGTTGATCGATTTCTCGAATGCTTTCAATACCGTCAGTCACGAAGTCCTGTTATCCATCCTCTCCAATCTCATGGTCTCTCCCGAGGTCCTGGAATGGTTATCTTCCTATCTTCGAGGGCGTCAGCAGTCAGTTCTTGCTAGTGACTCTAACTCCAG
Source organism: Diarsia rubi (assembly GCA_932274075.1). Classification (NCBI taxonomy): domain Eukaryota; kingdom Metazoa; phylum Arthropoda; class Insecta; order Lepidoptera; family Noctuidae; genus Diarsia; species Diarsia rubi. Next base: position 1,553,347 of record OW026441.1, read on the forward strand.
CTGGCGTAATCTTGAAACTGGCGTCCCACAAGGCGGTATTTTATCTCCACTTTTGTTCTCTGTTTTTATAGATCTCATAACTACCGAGCTTCAGTGTGCGTATCATCTTTACGCTGATGACTTACAGCTCTACTGTCAGGCGGGTGTTGACAGCTTATCCGGTGCGATTGAGGAGCTAAACCGGGATTTACGCGCAGTTAAAAACTGGTCTGATCGTTTCGGTGTGGCGGTTAACCCAACCAAGTGCCAGGCTATTATTGTTGGGAGCCCTCATAGTTTGAGAAGGCTGAATGGGTTGACGCTGCCACCGGTTACCTTTGACGGCACAGTGATTCCGTTTAGCTCTGACGTCAAGGACCTGGGTTTGCATGTTGACACTTGCCTCGACTGGCGTAAGCAGGTCGCGATTGTGAGCAGGAAGGTCACCGGAACGTTGCGATCGCTCTATCGGCTGAAAAATATTCTCCCATCACACATTAAGGCAATGCTTGTACAGTCCCTAATCTTCCCCATAATTGACTATGGTGATGTGTGCTACTATGACCTGAATGCAGATCTCCTCAATAAACTTGACCGACTTCTTAACAACTGCATTCGATTCGTCTTCAATCTCCGCAAGTATGATCATGTATCTGCACATCGATCACTTTTAAGGTGGTTACCCATCCGGCAGCGCAGAGCATTGAGAGCCTTGACAACCCTGTTTTCTCTTCTTCACAAACCCACTTCTCCTTCTTATCTCACTTCTAATTGTCAATACTTATGCTCTGCGCACAGCAAGAATCTTCGTTCCGCCAATAACTGTCTTCTACGATGTCCTTCTCATCGCTCTGGTTTTATAAAATCCTCTTTCTTTGTCCAGGCGGTCTTCCTTTGGTATGCGCTCCCTCAGAGTATCAGGACGGTGACCAGTCGGTTCACTTTCAAAGTGAAAGCTCGTGAGCATATTCACAAGAAGTTGGCAGATTCGTCTCAAGACTAAGTTGTTGTAGTTTTTCTTGTTGATCTCTCTTAAGTTTATATATTTTGTTATATGTATGTATATATGTATTTATTCTTATATGTTTTATTTATAAATATTTCTTGTCTTTTTTCTGTTGTTGCACCTACTGAATATTGTCTCTGCATCACCCTAAGGTAGACCGGTAGAAAATGCCCAAGGCATTAGTTCCGCCTTTGTACAGTTTTTTGCTTGTGCATAAAGTTTAATAAATAAATAAAATAAATAAAGTAAAAAAGTCGATGTCATCAAAGAAGTCGTTGTCACAAAAACAAAACCGACTTCAAAATTAAAAAAAAAAACGGAAAATAAATGTAGTTTCGGAAGTCGGTGGCTTGTTTGTTTCATTGACTTTTTGCTAAGTAAAAAATTAAGCTAGTATCATATTTTCATTTTTAATATTCTAAATATATGCGTATGTATACACATATAGAAAACATATGCAAAAACAATTTATATAGGGTGTAAATCAACCCTTCACACATACGTCAACCAAGCATTCTTCATACATCAAACTAAGTACTTGCTTCGGCAGTACATATACTAAAATTGGAACGATACAGAGAAGATTAGCATGGCCCCTGCGCAAGGATGACACGCAAAATCGTGAAGCGTTCCACATTTTCAAAATATGGAATAACCTGCCACCACCTATTAGAATGATTGGCACAATTGATACTTTCAGAAGACGCCTACGGAAGTATCTAATGGAATCGCAACGAAAGTTGGATATGGTCGCACTAAATGTCTCAATTATAGATATAATTAACAGCTTGATCACAGAACAACAATATCTTTCTAGACCTATGCCACTTATCAATGTAAAAAGATTATCTCCGTTCATTTAAGTACCTTCGATTTTTATTTTTTGTTTTATCTTGTACTTTTTCTCCCCTTTTTTTTTCTGTAGGTTTTATTTATTTTTGATAACTACATACCTATAATATTTCTTATCTGTACACAAAATACACTTTATTATATTTATGTACCTATCTATATATTTTAGTTGACACAAAGTGCAAAGCTGTTTTACATCCGTCACTTCACTATGTCAGGTTCAGTTGAAAACCAGCGTCGGGCACTAGCTGCTCGGCAGTTTGCTGAACTGGACCTATTTGGCGCCCCCGTGAGACACACAATTTTATATCTTTTTTTTTTGTTCCCTGTTTAGTTTCTAGTTTTTGTATTTTTTGTTGTGTGTACTTATGGTATGTGCCAAATAAATATGTTTTCTTTCTTTCTTTCTTTCTAAGTACCCCTACGCAATTTTTTTTTGCTGGGAAACGACTTTTTTTTTGGGGTCAAAAATCTCATTTTACGGTAAAACTCAATGTAGCACTCTTAAAACATTGTGCTAGTGGATGCTTTGAATAGTAATAATAATAATAATATTCCACAACTATCACACAACGCCATCGAGTCCCAAGGTAAGCAGAGCTTGTGTTATGGGTACTAGACAACTGATAAACATACTTATACAGTGTGATTCTTTATAATGTGCACATATCGAAATGAGGGAATCTATGCTTAATTTTATCGATGGAAAAAATATTTAAAAAAATCTAAATATTTTTTAATATTTTTTATGGAATTTTCAAAAATGTTGTCCGCTGTTGTGACCCCAATGTAAACAAAACGGTGTAACTTTTAAACTAAATTATCTATCGCGATGAAACAATTTTATGTAAAAAGTTATGAAAAAAAAAAGTTTTTTTGATCAAAAAACGTGTTTATTTTCAATTGAGGGTAGTTTTTTTCCACAATTTTCATTTTACGAGGACGCCTAATTGCTTCCAATCATTATGGAGTTTGTTTCATCGTGATAGATAATTTAGTTTAAAAGTTACACCGTTTTGTTTACACTGGGGTCACAGTAGCAGACAAAATTTTTAAAAATTCCATATAAAATATTAAAAAATATTTAGATTTTTTAAATAATTTTTCCGTCGATAAAATTAAGCATAGATTCCCCCATTTCGATATGTGCACATTATAAAGAATCACACTGTATATTTCTAAATACATACATATTATAGATAAATTACACCCAGACACAGAACAAATGATCGTGCTCATCACACAAACATTTGTCCTGGGTGGGAATCGAACCCACGACCTCCGGCATAGCAGTTAGGGTCACTAACTACTAGACCAACAGGTCAGTCAACAAGTCAATAGTAAAAGGGTGATGGAGATAATTAAAGTAAAGTTATAACCTGGAAAACTAACAAGCAAGCATTTACAAAAACAGCTGTGCAAAATTTGGATCTTTGACCCCTAATATCTCCGTAACTAGGGGGTTCCCTGGTATGGGCTAGAACAAAAAAATTATCTCAGTGGTGGGGAGAACAAGTGCCCTTCGTTTGCGTTAAGGGTACTTTTACACCCTTTATAACTAGTCTGCCATCTTTAAGAATCTACCATATTAGATTTAAAATGACCTCACCTAGCTAGCCAGGCACTGTCATATTAACTGTCGTGTATGCAAAATTTCAGCTCAATCGATTGGGAATAAAAACTGTTCTAAAATTATGTTGCAAGATTTGACCTCTACTTACAAATATTACAAATTAAATAAAAGTTTGTAGTCTAAATTTTAGACTGCTTACAAACTTTTCAAACAAACAACGAAAAAACTTTTATTTAATTTGTAGTTACGATAATAGGTGATCGGACTAAGTCAAAATAATATGATTCTAATTAGTCCATTAGTGATTATCGAAAAATATTTGATACGTATTTTCTTTTTTGAATTTTGAAATTGTTATTTTTGAAATTGACGAAGATAAGACGCGTCAAAGACCATGAGTGGGGGGTTGTGGCGTCATTTGTAGGTAAAAAAATGTACTAACATGTGTCGATTTCGAAGAGTTCACGAGTTTTCAAAGCACTGTTTCGTCTTCATTTTTTGTTTATGTGAAAAAAGAAAAATTTGTGTCCAATATTTTTTGGCAATCTATCTGACGGATTAATTAGTTTTTTTGTCCGATCCCCTATTCTGTGTATCTTCCCACTTTAACCAATCTGCTTGGCATCGTCTGGGCACTCTCGTTCCATGATAGACCAACGCTTTCTATCAAGCGTGATCGAGGCCAAAAGCAGGCTCACTACGCAGAGCTGCGAGACAGTTCAAAAGCAGGCCCACTACGCAGGGCTGCGAGACAGTTCAAACGAGATACCGCGGTACAAAGGGATAACAAGAAACATGGGTGGTTTTAAGTCAGTAAAACTCTGACACACCCTCCCGCTTCGCCCAGAGCGAGAGTCATTTGATGATTTTCTATCCACGACAAAAAGGCACACTTTAAAATTAAAAAAAAAACTTAAAGTAATACTCACCCTTGTTCCCGCTAATATTGAGCACAGACAGATTTGTCAGCTCGTGTATTGCAGGTGGAATTCCTCGCAGCAGGTTGCAGGAAACATCCAACATTGATAACAAGGGAAACAGCAGACGACCCTTGAGAGAAGATCCTGTGTTCTGGAGTGGAATGGTGGTATTTAATTCAATGATAGGGTTTTAAGGCTGGCTGCGGGATGTTGTAAGAGATACCGCGGCCTTGACATATAGGGCTAAGAAGGAACATGGGTGGTTTTTAGTTTAGTAGAAGTCTGACACTCCTTTTGGCTCTGCCTAAGAGCGGAAGGTGTTATTTGATGATTTTACACCCGCCAAAACAAAAACATGGCTGAGCAGAGCGATCCTCAAGCTTAGCTTCATACGAAAATGAACCTTATTTACGTAAGGTTTCGTCGCTTGTGGGATTATGATCGTTAACTTAATACTCGTAAGATCAGCCATACCGAATACAGATGTGATTGTATATACAGGGTGTAAATCAACCCATCACACAACCCTCGACCAAGCATTCTGTACATCAAATTAAGTACCCCTACGCAAAAAAACTGGTGTCAAAAATCTCATTTTACGGTAAAAGTCAATGTAGCACTTCTAAAACATTGTGCTGTGGATGCTTTGAATAGTAAAAGTGTCATAGAGGTAATTTAAGTAAAGTAATAACCTAAAAAACTAGTATTAGCTGTGCAAAATTTGGAACTTTGAGCTCCAACAAACACCAAAAAGCAACAAATGCCCTTCGTTTGCGTTAAGGGTACTTTTACACCCTTTATACGGTAAATGTGACCAAATAATAGGGATGTTTACTGACTTAAAAAAACATGATTCTAATTAGTCCGTCTGTTAGATTATCGAAAAATATTGGATACGTATTTTTTGTTTTATCAAATCAATAAAATTTGACGAAGATAAAACGCGTTAAAGATTTGAGTGGAGGGTTGTGACGTCACTCACCGGTAAAGAATGTCATACTTATGTCTTAGAGAATGACGTCACACGAGTTTTCAAAGCACTGTATCGTCTTCATTGTTTTTGTACGTGAAAAAAAGAGAAAATAAGTGTCCAATATTTTTTGGAAATCTATCTGACGGACTAATTAGATTTTTTTTTGTTAAATACCCTATTTCTAATGCAGTAAAAGCCAGATTGATTCACAGTCTTACATACCCATTCATCCTCTTCGTCATTTGTTTCATCTTGCGAAGCCGATGTCAACCCGTCATCATCTGTCGTCAGTTGGATGCGAGTCAGGAGATTGTTCGACAAGATCTATAGGGAACGAAAACTTTATTTTATAACTAGCTGTGCCTGCGACCTTTATAAGCGTGAAATTATCTTTGTCGAAAAAATAAAACCCATGATATTGTTAACGAAATTGGATTTTTTAATCCAATCAATATATCTATATATATACACGACAGTGGTAAAAAATAGACAGGAACTGATTAATTATTTTATTCAGGCAGAGTCTCCACTTACAAGTTTCACAATCGAGCGCGACAACACCTCGAAACTTTTCTCGCAGTTCAGTCTAGGAGACTGTCTTCTGCTTAACCGGGCAAATCCCTGTGGGTGCCTTGAGTTTAAGGCCTCCAGCCAGGGGCAAAAACTTACAAACTAAGTGACAAACCGCTAAGGGCACCCCCTGTGGGGTACGGACCTCGGCTTAGGACGTCACTAGGGGAGGGCAGCAAGGGGACAGGCTGGACCTGAGTGATGTTATTTAAGGGCTGGTTTAAAACTACTGGCTCAGCATCGCGGGCTGGCTCTGGTGAGGGTCGGGGGGGGGGGGCTCGAAACTGAGCTTACAGGGCGTTATATAGACTTATATCCCCACCGGAGGAATCCGGTAGTTATGGTGGTGTCTTCGCTTGACTGTGATTGGCTCGCTAGTGGTTGCCTGTCATAGGCTGGCTAGAGTGGTATGGCTATGGTTTGCTAGAGTGGCATGGCTATGGTTAGCTGTCATTGGCTGGCTAGGGTGGCACGCTGTGAGCAGGCTGTTGTAACAATATATATAAAAATCAATGCCACTTTTCGTTGTAATTGTATAACTCAAGAACGGGGTCACCTATCCAAACCAAATGTTTAGGCTTTGTTCGGACTATTTAGTAGATGGTTTATGTGAAGTTTGCACAAAATCGGTCGAGCAGTTCTTCATTTATCACATTTTTTGTAACAAATGAATTCAAAAATGGCTGATCATTTTGTTAAAGGGAATTCTGTTATTTGCAATTGGACCCGGTAGGTGGCGCTGCTGTCCGGGCAGGATGACGTCTGCCAGGTCCGCTAGTTAACTATTTTTGGCACGGAACCCTAATTATTTTTTGTTTGGCAGATTAACCGGAACAAACGGACAGACAAAAACTAAACAAAATGTTTTTTTGTTATAAGAATCGTCTTTTCTTTTACAATCATTCAGTAAAAACCTGTTATCCTGAAATGAATGACATTTTATTTTTTATTTGTATAAATAGCCAAACAGTATCACTTTCTATCACTAAAAAGTAGTTTGATAAAATTCTGACGGAGCGTCCAGAACTTGCAGCTGCTTCCTAAGACCTGGAACACTTTGCAAGGTTCTCAGAACCTCAAACAGATGGTGTCTAATAGCAGCAAAGGCACCACGCAACAGCTGGGACCTCACAGAATCTCCAGGTCTTCCAGCTGTTCACTGACACCTGGAACATTTATCGAGGTTCTTAACCTCTCAAACCGAAAGGTGTCTGCTCACAGGACAGGCAGCACTCAACAGCTGGGACCTCACAGAGCTTTCAGGTCTTCCAGCTATTCCCTAAGACCTGGAACACTTACCAAGGTTCTCAGCCCCTCAAGCCTCAGGTGTCGTCTAGCAGGACAGGCCGCACTCAACAGCTGGGATCTGACGGAACCTCCAGATCTTGGCCTGGAGCGTGCATTGTTGTTTGTTGAATTGGGACAGTAGCAGGCGAGAGGATCTCCTTCAGTTGAGCCGAAGTTTTCTACCTGCGAGAGAAAATAATCGGGGTCAATTTTAGAGGGGTAAGAAAGGGGTCCCTGCCGGGGCTACGGGTTGTTCGAAATTTAGCACGACCCCGAAACACAAAGTGCTATGAAGGACCATGGGTAGTTTTAAGTCAGTACAAGTCTGACACTGGATTCCGCTCCACCCGAAACGGAATCCGACATGTAAAAAAAAAGTGGTGAGACCAATTTTTTTTTTCAGTTGCTGACGTATAAATACGTAAATAAATCGATAATTGGCATCAATACAAACAAGTTTTGTATGAGACACAATGTTCTAATGTGTTTCAGAGTTATGAGCTAAATTATAAAAGTTAAAGTCCATTCACTGATGGTATATTCAGTTTCGATTTGATTATCATCATCAGCCTAAAACGTTCCCACTGCTGGGACTAAGGCCTCCTCACTAGAAGAGGGATGGGCTATAATCCACCACGCGGGCCCAGTGCAAGTTGGTAGATGTCACATGTCTTCCGATTTTTTGGTTCTAAGACATGCCGGTTTTCTCACGATGTTTTCCTTCACCGTTTTGAGAGCAGTGGTGATGAAATAAATTATACAAAGTAATGTGCCTACCTGGGTTTGAACCAACGACTTACTGCACGTAAATCTGGGCCGCCACCACTGTGCTAACGCTGCTTTACTGTATTTACTTACTTGTGGTAAACTCGGCCAGCATGTGATCTCGTTGTGACTAAGATCCAGCTGACGAAGACTTGTCGGATATGACGTCACGTACGACATCGATCTGAAGAACAGAGATAAAATATACTACAAAAAATTATAAAGAGGAAATATTTGTTTGTTTGTTTGTAACGAATAGGCTCCGAAACTACTGGACCGATTTGAAAAAATCTTTCACCGTTGGGAAGCTACACTATCCCCGGGTGACATAGGCTACTTTTTACCCCTGTTTTTCCACAGGAACGGGAACTACGCGGGTGAAGCCGCGTGACGTCCGCTAGTTTATTTATAAAAGAGATCTCTAATCAAAGTTGCATTAGTTATTCTTCAAGATTATTACTTTCGTATACACATTAGTGCTCATTAGTGTACACGATACTGCTCTAGCATGGAACAGCACAACACAAACACACACACACACACACACACACACACTGGACCAACACAGTCCATCAACAATAAAAATTCTCACCTCAACGAATTATAAGCCATATTCAACCTCGTCAGGTTAGGAGCCCTGCAGGCTAACGCACACGGCACACAGGTGAACTGGTTGTGAGCAAGGTTCAGCGCTGAGAGGGCGGAGCCCCCGCGAGTGCAGCCCACGGAGGAGCCCTCCACCACGCCGCGCCATGTGTGTGCGCGACGGGCTTCTGTCCACCTGGGAGTGGGAGACAATTGGTAGTAGAGAAGATGATAAAATTCGGTTAGTACAGAATAAAACAATAAAAGTAATTGAAATAAAAGTTTTATAAAGGGTGTAAAAGTAAAAACAACCCTTAACGCAAACGAAGGGCACTTGTTCTCACCACCACTGCGATCATTTTTTTGTTCTAGACCATACCTGGGAACCTTTTACTTACCCAGATATTGGGGGTCAAAGTTCCAAATTTTGCACAGCTGTTTTTGTAAATACTAGTTTTTCAGGTTATAACTTTACTTAAATTTCCTCCATGACCCTTTTACTATTCAAAGCATCCACTAGCACAATGTTTTAAGAGTGCTTAATTAAGTTTTACCGTAAAATTTGAATTTTGACGCCAAAAAAAAAGTTTCCCAGCAAAAATGTTTGTGTAGGGGTACTTAGTACATCAAACTAGGTACTAGTTTGATGTACGGAACGCTTGGTTGACGTATGTGTGAAAGATTAACTTACACCTATAGGTACCAGGGTATGAAATAAAGTAACAGTGAAGTACAAAGAGAGTAAAAAAAAAAATTAAAAAAAATTAGATACGCAAGTGAACACTTGATTTAAAAAAAACAATGCTGAATTGGGATGTTTACTGATTTAAACAAATATGATTCTAATTAGTCCGTCTGTTAGATTATCGAAAAAAATTGGATACATATTTTTTGTTTTATCAATTCAATAAAAAAAGACGAAGATAAAACGCATAAAAGATTTGATGGGGGGTTTTTGACATCACTAACCGCTAAAAAATGCCATTCTAACGTCTTAGAGTATGACGTCACACGAGTTTTCAAAGCACTGTATCGTAGTCATTGTTTGCTTACGTGAAAAAAGAAAAAATACGTGTCCAATATTTTTTGGAAATCTATGTGACGGACTAATTAGATTTTTTTAGTTAACTACCATATTGAATAGGTATAGTACTCACATGGCGTTCCCCGCGCGGTTGGTAAGCACCGGTATGGAATCGTCATCATCTTCGTCAGCTGTCTCCGACTCGCTGCGCTCTATCGAAGGACTGCGAGATGATGACTTCTGAACGACAAAAAAAATGCCTGCTCAGAAAGAAAGTCATAGTAATCAAAAGTGTTACTTATAGTTATTAGCAGATCATAGATAAAGGGTCGCGGGTTGTACACTAGTTATCGCGGCCTCGACATAGAGGGCTAAGGAGAAACATGGGTGGTTTTTAGTCAGTAGAAGTCTGACACTCCCTTTCGCTCTGCCCAAGAGCGGGAGGGGTTATTTGATGATTTTCTACCCGCCAAAAAAAAAGATCATAGATAAAGAAGAAATATTTTTTTAAAGAAGACTAGCGGACCTGGCAGACGTCGTCCTGCCCGGACAGTAGCACCACCTACCGGGTCCAATTGTGAATCTAAAATTCTAAACCATTATCGAATTTAATAAATGGCGGATCATTTCGTGTGTGTTAGTTACACACACAAAATGATTCGCCATTTATTGAATTCATTTGTTACAAAAATGTGATAAATGAAGAACCACTCGATCGATTTTGTGCAAACTTCGCTTACACTATTTACTAAATAGTCCGAACAAAGCCTTAACATTTGGTTTGTATAGGTGAGCCCGTTCTTGAGTTATAAAATTACAACGAAAAGTGGCATTGATTTTTATATATTTAGATAACTCTTATACAGTGATAGGAATAGGTAGTGCCTATTAGCCTAAACTTCGAAGAGCAGAGACAAGAAACGGAGACTTCATTAGGACTAAATTACTTCCGGCACATTTGTCTCGAAATTTCGAGACAACACTTAAATACATTTAAAAAAATGTGTTATTTGGAATAAGTAATTCGTCTATATTTATCTAAAGTTTGTCTATAAAATTCAGAAAATTTTATGGTTGTAACGACTGTGTATGTTATTATTTTATTATGATATATCTAGTCGCAAACTTTAGGTAAATATAGACGAATTACTTATTCCAAATAACATTTTTTTTTAAATGTATTTAAGTGTTGTCTCGAAATTTCGGGACAGATGTCTCGGAAAAAATTTAGTCCTAAGGAAGTCTCCGTTTCTTGTCTCTGTTCTTCGAAGTTTAGGCAAATAGGCACTACCTATTCCTATCACTGCTCATAAACTACTCAAGCAATATGAATATAATGCATTTTAATATAAGTGAGGAAACTTTGTTATTGCACTTGACGCAGAATTCACAACCGAGCCGAGAACTGCAGTAACAAATTATATTTCTAAAACGTGACACTTTAGAAGATTTCTCTTTTAATACTTGTGTGTATTGATGGCAGTGCTATCGTTTCATGCAAGTTTTATCAGTAGCTATTTTGAAAATAATATTATTGGGTTGGTCGACTCTTCACGTGACCAGAGGGCTGGAATATTTTTTGGCCAAAGAATCAGCATTGCCATCCAACGTGGAAATGCTGTCAGCCTTCTGGGCACTTTTCCTGTTGACAGCGGTGTGGACGAATTTTTTGACGCCCTGTAATTAATCCTTTCTTTTTGATACTTGTATATATTTTATTTTAGGTTTATTTCTGTAAAGTCTAGTTAGTAAATATTGTAAATAAATACCTTTAAACGCAAAAAATAACAATTATAAAATGACGGAAGTTAGGCAGGTCAAATAATTCAAAGCTCTATCACCAGTTATGCGTAAGCCCTATGTGATAGGGGGCTTAACTTACTGCTGTTACATTATTACTACCAGGGACATATCTCAATAGGGTATTTAAAACAAAAGATTAGTCTATCGTATGGATTTCCAAAAAATAGTGGGCACATATTTTTTTCTTTTTTCACGTAAACAAAAGATGAAGACGAAACCGTGCTTCGAAAAATCATTTCAATTTGTGTGACGTCACAAATACAGTACTTTTTTACCCAGAAAGTGACGTCAAAACCCCCTCCCCAACTCATGATTTTTGACACGTTTTATTTTCGTCAATTTTTATTAATTAATAAAACAAATAGTACGTATCTAATATTTTTCGATAATCTAACAGACGGACTAATTAGATTTTTTGGTGAAATACTCTATTCTTTTCTGATTAACTTCGTAGCGGAATCCAAGACTTTCGCCATAAAAAAGCTAAAAACGCTAAAAAAGCTAAAAAACGCTAAAAAAGCTAAAAAAAAACGCTAGCTAAGCTAAAGCAAAAAAACGGTATTTATTTATTTATTTAAACTTTATGCACAATAGTGATACATAGGCGGACTTAATGCCACAAGGCATTCTCTACCAGTCAACCTTAGGGTCAAACAAGACAACTACCGGTACGGTACGGTACCGTTAAATGGCTTAATATACTTACAGATTGTGTAGCCATAGCAAACTGCGCACTCCCTATGGAAGGCGAAGCGCTTAGTTGTGGCGAAGTCTCCGATGGAGACGCCAACTGTTGTGGACTGCTGCATTCCGAGTGACTCTGCTAAAGAAAATGTTCAGATTAATAAAACTTGGCTCACAGCTGGGCGCTATGTTATAGGTTTGTAGTTCGAACCCAAGACGCACCTCTGATTAGAGGGTTAGCCTACTCCTGTCGGGGCCGCGGGTTGTACACTAGTTAACGCGGCCTCGACATAGAGGGCTAAGAAGGAACATGGGTGGTTTTTAGTCAGTAGAAGTCTGACACTCCCTTTCGTAATGCCCAAGAGCGGGAGGGGTTATTTGATGATTTTCCACCCGCCAAAAAAAAAGGCCCTTTCGGCATGCCCGTCGGAGTTGCGGGATGTTGTAAGAGATACGGCGGCCTCGACATAAAGGGCTAGGCAATGTGCGGAATTCGCAAAGTAAACTTGGCACAAAATCAAAACTCATTTATTCAAACTAGGCTGATAATCAGCACTTTTCGAATGTCAAAATTTACTTTACTTATTTACAAGAGACAGTCCCCCAAAACTCCCACCCTTCGGCACTTCCTAGTGTTTTAGCTGGAAAGAAGAAGTGGCGGAACAAACTCCCCAGCAAGACTACACATAGGCCGGCCATTGCTTGGGTTAGTTAGTATATAGGCAATTTTTGATCACAGTTTATATAGTAGATTCCCAGAAAATGCTGTTGCGGTTTGAATAATAAAATCAACACCTATATAACTATCAAGCCCTTTTCTAACAGTGGGAAGGCAGAAACTACAAAATACCAACTGCTACGCTTTTCACACACTTTTTAAATACCTATTTATCATACGTGCTTAACTATTTTTTGGCTACATCTTCAAAATACTTAAAAAAGCTACTATATTTTATAATAGATAGAAATACCCAATGATTGCGGAGGACACGGCGTGGGACGGTGTCTTTATATTGTTTAGTGACTGTCTGAAGAAAGAATTGTGATAAATAAGTTTTGATACAAAAAGAAAAATATAGAACAAAATAGTTTCATTTCAAAACATTGTCATCATCATTTGCCTAGCTTTTTACCCAACTGCGACGAAGCCCAAAAGGAGATACATAACCCTTCTTTTTAAAATATATTCAAAGTCGCAAATCCTATAAACAAACACGTAAGTTAAATCATCTGCGAAGAATTTTACGCGACCAACGAATGAACAAACACAAAAGAACTAAAAAGTTGAAAATAAACTCCATGTATAATTCACCTGCATCCAGTTAGACGGGACAGTTGAAAGCAGGCGGGGTCCATTCTATTTTCATTTCATAATTTGACCCCGCCTGCTTCCAAGTTTTGTTTAATTTAAAATGTGCTTGTTTTTTGCTTTTCAGTTTTTTCAGTCGGGTTTTTTAGTTTTTTAACTACTTTTTTTTTGCTTTTTTTTTTGTCAGCTTCCAGTCTAACTGGATGCAGCTGAATTATACATGGAGTGACTGCCTATCTGACCTCGTTGGTCTAGTGGTCGCAAGCGCGACTGCTGTGCATGAGGTCCTGGGTTCGATTCCCGGGTCGGCCAAAAAAGTGCTATTGGGTTTTTCATTAGAAATTTCCCAGTAGTAGCCCGGAGATTGGAAGTTGGCGGTATTATACCCCCGTGCCTCGGTGCGCACGTTAAGCCGTTGGTCCTGCGCCTGATCTCTCTCCGGTCGTGTCGGATTGCCGTCCCATCGGAACGTACTAAGTTGTTAAAGTTTTTCTTGTTATCTTTCAAAATTTTAAATATTTTATGTATATACGTATGTATGTATTTTTTTTTATAAGTTAGGTATATATATTTTCTAATTTTTGTTTCTGTTATGCACCTACTGTGTGACGTCTCTGCATCACCCTAAGGTAGACTGGTAGAAAATGCCCAAGGCATTAAGTCCGCCTTTGTACGGTTTTATTACTTGTGCATAAAGTTTTAATAAATAAATAAATAAATATGAGAGAAAAAGGAACAGAGAGTGCACTTGTGCCTGCGCACACACTTGTACACTATAATATCTCCCGCGCCGATGACTAATCTCCACTTATTGGATTTTACATGGAGTGACTGCCTATCTGACCTACAACCCAGTTATATAATACCCTTTGATATGAGATATTGCCATACAAAGAAAAATACAGAAAAAATACTTCTCAAAACTTTGCGTCCTACATAAAGCAGGAGCAAGAGGCAGCCGCAGTAAATACTTGTATCAGGGCTGTCGCAATATTCCTTTAGGTGGTATCTTAGCCATGATATTATATAAAGGAAATACTTGTATCAGGGCTGTCGCAATATTCGTTTAGGTGGTATCTTAGCCATGATATTATATAAAGAAAATACTTGTATCAGGGCTGTCGCAATATTCCTTTAGGTGGTATCTTAGCCATGATATTATATAAAGGAAATACTTGTATCAGGGCTGTCGCAATATTCGTTTAGGTGGTATCTTAGCCATGATATTATATAAAGAAAATACTTGTATCAGGGCTGTCGCAATATTCCTTTAGGTGGTATCTTAGCCATGATATTATATAAAGAAAATACTTGTATCAGGGCTGTCGCAATATTCCTTTAGGTGGTATCTTAGCCATGATATTATATAAAGGAAATACTTGTATCAGGGCTGTCGCAATATTCGTTTAGGTGGTATCTTAGCCATGATATTATATAAAGAAAATACTTGTATCAGGGCTGTCGCAATATTCCTTTAGGTGGTATCTTAGCCATGATATTATATAAAGAAAATACTTGTATCAGGGCTGTCGCAATATTCCTTTAGGTGGTATCTTAGCCATGATATTATATAAAGGAAATACTTGTATCAGGGCTGTCGCAATATTCCTTTAGGGTGGTATCTTAGCCATGATATTATATAAAGGAAATACTTGTATTAGGGCTGTCGCAATATTCCTTTAGGTGGTATCTTAGCCATGATTTATTATATAAAGAAAATACTTGTATCAGGGCTGTCGCAATATTCCTTTAGGGTGGTATCTTAGCCATGATATTATTTAAAGAAAATACTTGTATCAGGGCTGTCGCAATATTCGTTTAGGTGGTATCTTAGCCATGATATTATATAAAGAAAATACTTGTATCAGGGCTGTCGCAATATTCCTTTAGGGTGGTATCTTAGCCATGATATTATTTAAAGAAAATACTTGTATCAGGGCTGTCGCAATATTCGTTTAGGTGGTATCTTAGCCATGATATTATATAAAGAAAATACTTGTATCAGGGCTGTCGCAATATTCCTTTAGGTGGTATCTTAGCCATGATATTATATAAAGGAAATACTTGTATCAGGGCTGTCGCTTTATTCCTTTAGGTGGTATCTTAGCCATGATATTATATAAAGGAAATACTTGTATCAGGGCTGTCGCAATATTCCTTTAGGTGGTATCTTAGCCATGATATTATTTAAAGAAAATACTTGTATCAGGGCTGTCGCAATATTCCTTTAGGTGGTATCTTAGCCATGATTTATTATATAAAGAAAATACTTGTATCAGGGCTGTCGCAATATTCCTTTAGGTGGTATCTTAGCCATGATATTATATAAAGAAAATATTTGTATCAGGGCTGTCGCAATATTCCTTTAGGTGGTATCTTAGCCATGATATTATATAAAGAAGCTAGTTAAAGAACAGAAGAATAAAAACATAGCAAGACGGCACAGTTGGCGCAGTGGCTCAAGCAGTTGAGCTGCGTTACGTCATCCACGCACGGAACAAATATTTGTATGGCCTACAGATAGTTATTTCGGGTCTGGGCATTTGTGTATGTCAGTTTAATGTCTGTAAACGCACCAACGAAACAGGAGAAATTTATAGTGTGGGGCAAAGCTTTAAAAAAAATTGTAAAGCAGCTCTCGCTATATAATATCTCGGTACAATTAAGAGCATTATCATCTGACTAGCCATCTCCCAACTATGTATGTTGGGTTCTGGAAGAGGGCGTTGTCCGGCCTCCCCCGACGTCCGGAGTTTGAGCTGCGGGCGGGAGAGTGGTGGAACCTTACCACAAGTGTGCGCTCCCGACCCTCGCACAGGAGACGGCCTGCAGGTGTGCTCCAACCCATGAAGCACACTCTGCCAGCGTATGCTGAGCTATGTCCTCCAGACAGTGGACATAGTGATGATGAGTGGTCTCGACCTCCCTCATCCTCAAGATCACTGCAGAATGAGCAGTCCTGGTGCGGTTGTTGGACACGCCAACATGCTGGCCAGCATGGTCCCGCAACAGCACGGCGTAACAAGTCGCGCTCACCTCGTGCGGTGTAGGCAAGGCCCGCAGATGGTTGAGCGCCGCGTTGAGGTCGCGCAGTGCGGGCGCGGCCCACAGCGCGGCCGGCAGCGCGCGCAGCTTGTTGTTGGACACGTCCAGCAGCGTGAGGCCCGCCAGACGGAACAGGAGGGGGGGGAGCTCTTCTAGCCGATTGTCCTGGAGTAAAAGAAAATGTTTTTTGGTTAGTTCGTGAGTAGTGATATTCTACGCGGATGAAGTCGCAGGCAAAAGTTAGACCATTTATAGTAAAGCATTGTCTGCAACTTTACCTTAGACTGTTGTAACACGCTCCATTTTGAAGGTATCTAGACTAAAGACGCAGTCTGAGAATCTTACCTGCAGATACACCTCCTGCAGAACAGGTGCAGAATATAATTCTGGCTTTAGCTTAAGTTTTTTCTTCCGTCTTTTGCCGTCCAGCTCATCTTCAAAGGGATCCTCAGCCGTTGGGAGACGTTCTAACTTGTTTTGTGCTGCGTTCAAGTACCTGGGAGTTATAGACGAAGATATCAAAAAATAAAAATCAAAACTCATTTATTCAAACTAGGCTGATAATCAGCACTTTTCGAACGTCAAAATTTACTTTACTTTACTTATTTACAAGAGACAAAATGTGCTAAATTCCGACACACACAACCTTCCACATCAAGCCGAATGGTACATTCATATTTTTTTTATTCTTCACCATACCTGAGAACCTTTTAGTTACGGAAATATTAAAGGTCAAAGTTCTAAATTTATCATAATTTACTTTAGATAACTCCATAACCCCGGACCATTCAATGATTCAATCAGCACAGTGCTTTGAGTGGGTTACATTTAGCTACCATAAACGTTGATTTATACCCCCGGAAAACCCGTACCGTACCATGAAGGGTTCGTTTACAGGCAAGGCAATAGCCTTCAGGTATTATTATCATCGTCAGAGTTTTAAGCCGCCCATATGCCTCTGACTTGGCTTAAATAAAAATACCTTAAGGTGAGGAAACATGCCTTATGTTTTGAATTGGCAGTCCGACGGTCGCAGCAGTAGACTAGCACTGCTAAAACTTGTTGAATCAAACCTGCAAGGGACAAGTTCAGGAAGATAATGACGATCCCTTACCTTAAACTCAGCATACTGAACAGCTCTGGTGGTAAGAGTCTTAGCTCATTGTTAGATATGTCGAGTCTTGTGAGAGCATGCAGGGCTCCACTGCTGCTGCTCAGTTTAGAGTTGACGCGCAGAGCCGCTTGGCGAAGCCAGGACATGCTGTTGGCGATAAATTTATTTGTAGGTCCAGTCAAAAGTACTAATGAAACAACAAAAACACACCTAATTGCTATGCAGATTAAGAAGACTTACTAAATTAGCTTATGCATCAAAGGTATCAAGAACAGTGTTGGACATAGAACATTGCCCTGACGTACCCCCTAAGTAATCGGCTTTATCACTGCTTGTAAAAGAATAATCCGACGCTAAGTTATCTTAAAGTTAAGAATTTCCTTGAAATGGCAAGCAAGATTCACATAACTTCGATAGATTCAAGAATTTCTATTAGGAAATGACTATCAATAGTATCAAAAGCTCTACAATACACCATAAGTTCAGTAAAATATTTCTAAATATTTCAATTGACGTTTAGATAGCAATTTTAAATTATGTATGTAAGCTTGTTCATTAAAATCGCTATCACGCAACAAGAGAACTTCCTAGTGTGGAGTAAAGTCATAAAGAAAAGAAAAACGGCTTTGAAACGTACCGTATAGTTGCAAGCTGAGCTCTCAGCTCCCTCCAGTTGACCATGACGGCGGTGGTGGGACATAAAGCATTGTAAGTCAACGCTGAGTCGCCGTCGCGCTCGCTAAACAAAGCTTCGGAGACCGTCGACTTGTTTAGTTTGTAGTCTGGGTCTGGGTAAGCCTGGAAAATAATAACAGCATTTTTATAGTTCTCGCATTAATAAGGGTGATATGACAAAAGTTCTTCTGATATATGAAACTTAAACACAACTTCCTCTTCTTTCTTGGAATCAAATATAACAGCTTACAACTTAGGACCCAGTAATATTAATGACAACAATATCCGTGGTGCTAGGCAACTGGGCTTATCCCAGTTGTATACGTCCCTGTGCGCCTATTGGCCTTGTTCTTTTCTGTCTCCTGCTGATATGGAGGGAAGTGGAAATTTCCGTTTTTCCTACTCCTCCGCTATTCTTTTCTGATTAATTTCGTTGCGGGATCCAAGACAGTCAAATCATTTCTCTGGGACTTCGTCGAGCTTCATTGTCTCGGCGCTTTTCTTGTGGTCGCCACTGTTGATTCTGGCTTACAGAAGTTGCAGTGGTTTGGGAATAGTGAGGCGGGCTTGTCCCATTTTCGTTCCTCTTCTTGACGTGTCGATGGCAATCTAAATTGTGTCGGCCCAGAATTGGGCTACTAGTTTGGCGCTTTCGGTAGCGTCCATCAGTTCCTGTAGTGAACAACCAGCAGGACAAGCAAGGCACGACATTAAGTGCCCCATTGTTTGAGGGACAGCACCATATTTACACTCCAGTGTAGAGTCATTTATGTATTTCCAACTCACAACTAATAGGGTAGTTAACAAAAAAATCTAATAAGTCCGTCATATAGATTACCAAAATTTATTGGACACGTATTTTTTCTTTTTTCACGTAAACAAACAATGAAGACGATACAGTGCTTTGAAAACTCTTGTGACGTCATACTCTAACACATTAGTATGACATTTTTTAGCGGGCAGTGACGTCACCAACAACCACTTAAATCTTTGACGCGTTTTATCTTCGTAAATTTTTATTGAATTGATAAAACAAAAAATTCGTATCCAATATTTTTCGATAATCTAACAGACGGACTAATTAGAATCGTATTTTTTAAGTCAGTAAACATCCCTATTCTGATAAAATGTGGAAGTCGGTAATCAAACTGTAAAAATTTATTTCACTAGAATGTTACAGGCCCTTTTGATGGTCAAAAACAAAAGGATGAAGCTACAGTCCCAGTTACAAGGCATAACTTGTGTAATTTCTGCAGCTTTTAAAAAATGCTTATTCCGCCCGTGGTCGCAGTAATTGAAACAAACGCACTTGTTAGAAATATACATATTGCATATCGCACCTAAGCAATAAGAGAAGTGTTTTGAAAAAAAATATTAATTTAGAATTTCTTCCTTATACAGGGTGTAAATTAACCCTTCACACATACGTCAACTAAGCATTATGTACATCAAAGTAAGTACTCCGACGCAATTTGTTTTGCTGGGAAACGACTTTTATTTTTTGGGTCAAAATGTCATTTTACGTTAAAACTCACACTCGCACTCTTAAAACATTGTGCTAGTGGATGCTTTGAATAGTAACCGGGTCATGGAGGTAATTTAAGTAAAGTTATAACCTTAAAAACTAGTATAAAAACAGCTGTGAAAAATTTGGAACTTTGACCGCCAATATCTCCGTAACTACGGGGTTCCCAGGTATGGTCTAGAACAAAAACATGATCGCAGTGGTGGGTAGAACAAGTGCCCCTTGTTTGCGTTAAGGGTACTTTTACACCCTTTATATACCTTCGTGGTTTACATGAGTTATTATATCTATGAAGATGATCTACCTTAGTAGCCAACAGCTTGGCGAGTAGCTCAGTAAGTCCATGAGTGGCACACTCCCTGATGGCTCGACAGTGAGGGTCGGTAGCACCGTGTTGGAGTAGAATCTCTACTATTTGAACGTTTTTAGCGCGAGCTGCGATGGCTAGGGCTGTCCAGGGACTGTCTCCTGTGAATAAAAAATTAAATGTGAATAACTTTATTGGTGTCTGTTACAATAGTTCTTAACCGTATGTTTTTTTTTTTTGGTTAGCCTATTTGGTCCCACTGCTGGGCAAAGGCCTCCCCCATTTCTTTCCAGCTCTCTCGGTGTTATAATAACGCGTTATAATTTCGCCTATATAATATTAGTGTGGTAAGTAGGTAGTAGGATATTCGCGCGACTGTCGTAAAGCAGCTTTAGCTTTTTGTGTTCCGGGGCTACGCTATCTCTTTCACTCAGCCCCGCAGCCCCGGCAGGCGTCGGGCCTTGCAGACCGCGCGCCATGTTGCTGACATCTCTTTGAGGAACGCGAACGATACTTCTAATTCGACACCACTCTCCGGACGACAATGATCTTTATTTTCGTTTCAATAAGGCTGCTGATTCCTAACTGCTACGGACAAGTCTGTCAAATTAAAGTAATCCTTATCCCACCTAGCAGTAAGGTTGTTTTTGGGTTGCTGCTGTCAGATCTAAATTATTATGTAGAGTTGTCAGCACAGTAGACGGGGCCCACTATGGCGCGTGCATACCGGAATTTGTTCGAAAGATTGATCGCGGTAATGGAATGCGCAAAGGATATAAGAAGGAACACGCATGAGTTTTAGTCAGTAGAAGTCTGCTTCGACATTCGATGATATACCATCGATAAAAAATAATCGTGTTTGTATGTATGTATGTATGTTTGACTGGCCTGTTGGTCTAGTGGTTAGTGACCCTGACTGCTAGGCCGGAGGTCGTGGGTTCGATTCCCACCCAGGACAAATGTTTGTGTGATGAGCACGATCATTTGTTCTGTGTCTGGGTGTAATTTATCTATAATATGTATGTATTTAGAAATATATAAGTATGTTTATCAGTTGTCTAGTACCCATAACACAAGCTCTGCTTAGCTTGGGACTAGATGGCGTTGTGTGATAGTTGTGGAATATTATTATTCCTTTATTTAACTTTATACATATAAATTATATTTTTAAATATTCCTATACAAAATAATATAAGAAACATTTAGAAATATAAAAAATAGTAGCCCACCGGTATCGGGAACAGGGTCCAAGCTACCGGCAGTCAGGGCTCCAGAGAAAGGAACCTCCTAACAATGCGAGCCGTGTCCAGGAGTACCGCTCTCTGTATCAAGCCCCTGATCCAGCTGCCTAACGAGAGCCTCCTCAGATGTTGGTCGAGGCTCTTGGCAATTAAGCCATTGGCTGAAACGACTATCGGCACAATGACCGCTGAGTTTACTCCCCACATGTCGACAACCTCGCGAGCCAAGTCAAGATATTTCATTTGTTTATCTTTCTCAGCTTTCACGAGGTTCTCGTCATGCGGGACCGTTATGTCAACAATCATTGCGCGCCGCTCTGATCGATCCACCACCACTATATCAGGCTTATTGGCTACAATAGTCCTGTCAGTGATGATGGATTGATCCCAGTACAATGTGATACTGCCATTTTCGAGAACTGGGTCGGGCACATACCTGTAGTACGGCACTTCCGATTCCACAAGGCTGTATTTTAGAGCAAGTTGCTGATGGATAATCCTGGCTACAAGGTTGTGTCTATGCAAGTACTCTCCGTTAGCTAGACGAGAACACCCAGAGATAATATGACGGATTGATTCACCCGGACGGTGGCATGCCCGACATATGTCAACCGTGCCGTCCTTCACAATAAATCTCCGGTAGTTATTCGTCATTATAACTTCATCCATAATTGCACAGACAAAACCTTCGGTTTCTCCAAAGAGTTCTCCGGATCGTAGCCAGGCTACGGACGCTAGGAAGTCTACGTCGGGCCCGTGTAGGGCCCGGAAAAAGCGTCCGTGAAGCTCCTTACTCTTCCATACCTCCATGCGTTCATTAGTGTCAAGCACTACAGGTTTGCGCCAGTTCTCTTTAGCCAAGGAGAGCGGGGTAAGGTCCTTGTCCACCGCGACAACATCTCGATGCATCCCCACGTCGGCCTCCAGGAAATATTCCCTGAGACTGTATATCTCACGGTTGTGGAGAGTCTTAGCATTTAAAAAGCCTCGACCTCCACACTTTCGTGGGATATACAGTCTCATAACCGAAGAACGTGGGTGATGCATTCGATATGCGGTTAACAATGTACGGACCCGCCTATCCAGGGCATCTAGCTCTGTTTGAGTCCATTTGAGTATGCCAAAAGAGTACATCAAAACCGGCATGACCCAACCGTTGAAGGCACGCACCTTATTTCCGCCTGATAAAAGACTATTAAATACTTTTCTCAGGCGGCCAAAGAAGCGCTCCTTCAACGATTGTTTCATGTCGGCAACGTTGATGCCCAGCGCTTCCGACATACCCAAATACTTGTAGGTTTCGGTTGCTGAGAGGGACCTAAGATTTATGGAATCGGTGAGCTGGGTTCCCACAGATTCCACAATCTCCCCTCGCTTTACATGCATGACTGCACATTTGTCCACACCGAATTCCATCCTGATGGCGCTACTGAAAGCTTCAGTGACCTTCAGTAGTTCCATCAGTTGCAAATCGTTGGGGGCAAAGAGTTTCAGGTCATCCATGTAAAGGAGGTGAGATATAACCTGACCATCTCTCTTCAACCGAAAGCCTAGACTTGAATCCTCCAGCAGAGTGCTAAGAGGATTCAAGGCTAAGCAGAACCAAAGAGGACTCAAACTGTCGCCCTGACATATACCCCGCTCTATCCTTATCGGTTCGCTATTCCTCTGGATTTGTCGACATCCTGGATAGCGAAGGACTGTCCTCCATTGCCCCATACACGTCATCAAGAAGGTGCGTAGGGTTGCATCAATTTTATACAACTCTAGCACCCTCATGAGCCATGTATGTGGCACCGAGTCATAGGCCTTCTTATAGTCTATCCAACATGTCGACAGATCCTTTCGGCAACGGCGAACCTGCTGGCTAATGGCCATATCAATAAGGAGTAGCTCTTTTGTACCACGGGACCCGTTCCTACATCCATTCTGAGAAGTAGACATGATAGAATTGTCGTCAATGTGTTTGTTAATTTTGGTTCTCAAAATGGATGTAAGAACTTTATAGACTGTCGGAAGACAAGTAATTGGTCTATAATTTTTAGGTTCCGCGGTACTACCAGATTTATAGAGCAGGTGGGTTATACCAGTTGTCAGGAATTCGGGCAGCGACCCTAACTCTAAGGCTGACTGGAAAAGAGTCGCCAGGCGAGCGTGCGATCTTGTAATCCACTTGATCCAGAAATTGTGCAGCCCGTCCGGCCCTGGAGATTTCCAGTTGGGCAACGGACGGACTGCACGAGCAACGTCTTGGGGGCTGATAGTGATTGCCCCCATTTCTGATACTGGATCGCTGATATTTATATATATTTCTGATATTATTATCATTATTATTCTAGGACTTTGTAATTATTTTACTTAAAGAGAATATAACCCTAGGATTTCAATTTTACATTATGGTACAAGTGTGTAATGTTGGTGATTACCGCTGAGGCGCCATTGAGGCCCGAGCCGTTAGGTAAGGGTCTTAAGAGAGCCGAGGACGGTAATCATCAATACACACGTGTATCATACGACGTTTTTCAACACACTTGTGAAGAAAATAATACTAAAAATTATTTTCAACAACAAATAAAACGAGTTGAGAAATTTTCGCAATGACGGGAAAAATTAATCAGTTTTCCTATGCGCGCGCATCTAACAATGGCGATCAATCATAGACTAAAAGAATGAGGTTTCTTTTTTTTTCGCGGATTTCGTTTTAGCCAAGGGAATTCAAAGTTTTTTTTATTACAGAGAAAACAAAGTGATATTTGAGTTAAACTTTTATAATTACTTATACTAAAAACGTTCAAGTTGAAATTATCTATTTAAATACGAAATTGTATGAAATGGGCAAGTAATAGGTATAATAATTAATAATACATTAATTTATTTGTACTATTGAACACGATCTTTTTGTATCGAAACTTTTTTAAGAACAAAGTAACTCAACCAATTAAAAAAACTATAACTCACTTGTAAGTTATAGTAATGAAAAAGTCACAGTTTGATTACAGGTGTCATTATATGCCTAATTGCGGTGAAACATGAGCCATTTTATGAGCAAGTGTGTTGAAAAAATTATTATAATGTAGAAACGGGACAACCGATGGGGAAGGAAGGTTCTCGAATGGCGACGAAAGATGCAGCGTTGGTAGGCCTCCCACCAGATGGACCGTGATCGTGAGAGTCGCGGGTAACCGGTGGATGCAAACGGCAGGCTGTCGTTCTGTATGGCGTTCTATGGGGGAGGCCTTTGTCCAGCAGTGGACGTCTTATGGCTGATGACGAGAAACGGGTGTTATACTTACGATCAGCACTATTATTATACGCCGCACGTGCAGGAGATGGCCCGGAAGTAGCGCGCGCGCCGTGCATAGCGGCCGACGCGCTGCGGGAACGACGACGGTCGCGGGTACTGTCGCCATCCATCTGGGGAGAGAGGATGAAGTTCCTTAGTAACGAGGCGATGGATTTTGTTGAAAAATGGCTGGTCCTGAAAATGTTTTTACGGACTCATGGACGATGACGCGCAAGCAAACATCACGGGAGGCCCATGACGCAACTGGCGCGTCATATCGAATTTACTTAAAAACATTTCTTTTTTCTTTAGTAGATGTACGCAAGATAACAGTGAAATACGCATAAAACATCACAGGGGACCAATGACCCCGTCGGGGCTGCGGGATGTTGTAAGAGATACCGCGGCCTTGACATAAAGGGCTAAGAAAGAACATGAGTGGTTTTTAGTCAGTAGAAGTCTAACATTCTCTTTCGCTCTGCCCTAGAGCGGGACCCTTATTTGATGAATTCCTAACCACAAAAAAAGGTGGACCAAAGACGCTCTAGGTGCGTCACCATTATCCAATGTTGGGAAGTCTGAGGTGTATGTACTTAGTAAGTAAGATCTATGTTATAAGATATATTGTATTAGCATAAGATGATCAGTAATAAATGGTAACCGATCGGCTCCAGTCGTTTCAATAATAACACTAGTTCCCTACATGGCGACCCTGCCATTTGGGGCGCGTGACGCGTTAGTACTATAGTGTTACGGCTCCAAACAGACAAACAAAATGTGAAGTTAAATTACGGTGCAATAATATTTCAATACTTATATAAAATCCGAGTAAACCTGTTGACACAATAATAAATTATGTGTCGATCAAACGTGGAAAAGGAGACGGTTTTCTTAAACCAGAATGCTGCAGGATCAAACAATGGTCATATCGAAGAGATGAAGACGCACATGTCGAATATTAGCATTGTGCTGCTAGTAATTTGTATACTTTTGGGTCTCGGCGCTATTTATTTTGTGTACAAACAGTACAAGAAGTGCCACCATTCATGGATCACAGACCAAATAGTACAACATAACTTCCGGCGATCAATCAACCGTACCAGAGGTAGCAGAGGAGAGGATCGAGAGGTCCATGTCCCGATGAAATAGGAGGCAACAGCACAAGAAAAACAAGTGGTAATTTTGTGAGTGATTTGTGCGATTTCAACATACAAAAGTGCATAATGTGTGATAGTGGTATTATACTCGTTGAGTGGATTCTATAAAGAATTATGGATTTTAAAGTTTAATGACTATAAAGTTTATTTTTTAAGTACTACCTAGGAAAAAGGTTAAACTATAACTCACCTTCTGAATTTTGTTTACTAATGTAGTTAAGTCGTGAACGTGTATCAAGTTACGAGTGTATCCCCTACTACCGTAACTCACCGTGAGAATGTGGTATGTATATTAAATATTAATTAATTGATTGCGAGGGAATGGAAGATGAATTATTTAAATGTTTAGATGAACTTACATTAATAAGAAAATATCTAGTTAAGAAAGGAAAATCGCGTTTCAAGGGTAATGTTATAAAAAATAAATTATCAGAGACAGACATAATCTTTGATAAAAGTACATCATTAATTAAAATATTGAGTACTAAGGAAGGAATTAAATCGGAAGCTTTAGCACGATTAACTCTTGTAAGGGATGAAATAAAAACATGCTACTTAAAAATTCAACAGTTATGTACTGAAGATAGTAGTAGTGAAAGTGATTTTTGACACGAGCTCAAATACAGAAATAATCATGGAATTCGATTTAAAAACTGCGTGTAATTTGATTCCTGTAATGAACAATAAGGAAAATAACATCAAGAATATCATTGACTCTGTTGAAATGTATTCAGATATGCTGTCCGAAGCAGGGAAGAAATTACTTATAACATTTGTTTTAAAGAGTAGACTGTCAGAGAATGCTAAGTTACGAATGTCCAATAGTTACACATCTACAAACGATCTTGTTAAAGACTTACGTTCCACACTGTTACCAAAAAAGTCATTTACTGCCATACAATCGCGATTACAAAATACAACACAAGGTTGGCGCACTATCGACCAATACGGTACCGAAATAGAAAAACTTTTCACCAATTTAACAATATCGCAAGCCGATGGTAATTCTCAGAATTATGTAGTTTTAAAGCCAATTAACGAAAAACTAGCGATTAAACGGTTCGCAGATGGGTTAAGTGATTCCCGGCTCAGTACAATTATTGCAGCACGTAACTATGACACGCTGAAGGATGCAATCCAGGCGGCGAAGGACGAGGAGTTGACTACGGCATCAACTTCGGGAGCAGAAAATGTCATGCATTTTTCACGTCGTGGTAGAGGTGAGTCGCATGCTTATGATAATTCTCGTCGAGGGAATTCCTATAGTCGTCGAGCACGGGGACAACGTGGATATTATCACCAGAACTCAAATAATCAGCGAGGATATTATCACCAAAACTCAAATAATGTCCGGAGAACTTTTGATCAATCACGTGAAAGATCATTTTATCGCTCTCGTGGTGAACCTCGAAGCTCATTCAACTCAAATCGAGGACGAAGCAACCAAGTGCCTCACGAGAACCGATCGAGATACGAAACTCATGGTAGTGGTAATCATCGTCGCGTGTTTTATACGGAACAATCTAACAATAATAATAGTAACAATAACAACGAATCCGTTAATTCTAAATCAGAAGAAATGCAGTTTTTTCGATCATAAACAAAATATTTTGATGTTAGCAGGCAAAGCAAAATTTTTAACATTATACTTTGGCAATAGAAAATACTTTTGGTTGGTAGATACAGGAGCGTCCATTTCCATAATAAAGAGAGTCGCGTTACCGAATAACATGACTATAATTAGAGATGATACTATTATAAATGGTATTGGTGGTCAAACAAAAACAAACGGATTTATTAATCTTAGCCTGACTCATCGTGATGAGCAACAACATGTTGACTTTCATGTCAAGCTGCATGTTTTCGATAACATTTCCTTAAAAGCAGATGGAATTTTAGGTTTAGATTTTCTATGTCATTACACATCCAATATCAACTTGGAGACTAATATCATTACTTTGTCTAAATATGGAATGGAATATTCTTTAGTGTTAAGTGACACGATAGATTATTCAAACGAAGTGTTACACATTCCTGCCAGAAGTGAATCATTTCATTATTTACTATTAAAAAACAACACTGATAAAGATTGTGTAATCCATAGCAAGCAATTAACGGAAAATGTGTTTCTTGCGGGCTGTATAGGAAAAATTAAAAATAACAGATTACCTGTAAAAATATTAAATACCAATGAGCATGACGTTACATTGCCAATGTTTCAGCCAGAGATTTATTCGATGCAAGATTATGATTTATGCGATTTTAAATTACAAAATAACAATTTAAAGAGGGCAAAAATGTTATTAGACATTTTAAAATTAAATAATCTTAACGTAGAAGAACGACAATCAATACAAGGAATAT
This sequence comes from Diarsia rubi, assembly GCA_932274075.1. Taxonomy (NCBI): domain Eukaryota; kingdom Metazoa; phylum Arthropoda; class Insecta; order Lepidoptera; family Noctuidae; genus Diarsia; species Diarsia rubi. The sequence goes on from OW026441.1 coordinate 1,581,388, forward strand.
GTGCCAAGTATTCTGACGTGTTCTTTTTACCAGGTGACAAATTAACAACTACAAACGTTTATAAACAGTCAATAACTTTAAAACCAAATACTAGTCCTGTTTATGTTAAACAGTATCGACTGCCTCATTCCTTAAAAAATGAAGTCAATAAACAAATACAAAACATGATTGACAACGACATAATAGAGGAAGCAAGGAGTGAGTGGTCAAGCCCAATTTTATTGGTCCCAAAGAAAAGTGGAAATGACAAAAAATGGCGGTTAGTGGTCGATTATCGTAGACTTAATGACTGTATTGTAGATGACAAGTTTCCTTTACCAAACATTACCGAAATTTTGGATTCTCTGTCTGGATCAGTCTATTTCTCACATTTAGACTTAAATCAGGGTTATTACCAAGTAGCTTTGGATGAAAACAGTAGAGAGTATACTGCGTTTACTACAAACACTGGACAATACCAAATGAAAAGGTTACCGATGGGACTCAAGACAAGTCCAAGTGCTTTTAGCAGAGTAATGTCAGTAGCCATGTCCGGATTAACATTTGACAGATGTTTTATTTATTTAGACGATCTAGTAGTTTTTGGAAGAAACTTAGATATCCATAACAAGAACTTAGTTAACGTTTTAGAAAGACTGAGAAAACATAATTTGAAATTAAATCCAGAAAAATGTAATTTTTTGCAAAAGAAAATTCTTTATTTAGGCCATCTAGTAACACAAAATGGAGTTTTACCAGATCCAGCAAAAATAGAGATATTACAAAAATATCCCACACCAACTAATACAGATGAAGTCAAAAGATTTGTGGCGTTTTGTAACTATTACAGAAAATTTATTAAAAATTTTGCAGAAATTACCTATCCATTAAATAAATTAACCAGAAAATATGAACGATTTAACTGGGATATAGAATGTCAAAATGCATTCGACACGTTAAAACATGCTTTAACAACTCCACCAGTATTAGAATTTCCCGATTTCACTGAAGAAAATGAATTTGTTTTACAAACTGACGCATCCGGTACAGCTATTGGAGCAGTTTTGTGCAATAAAAATATGAAACCAGTAGCTTATGCTAGTAGACCGCTCAATAAAGCTGAACTAAACTATCCAACTATACAAAAAGAGCTATTAGCCATTGTGTGGGCAGTGAAGTACTTCAGGCCTTACATTTACGGAAAAACATTCACAACTATGACCGACCACAGACCATTAATATATCTATTCTCAATGAAAGATCCATCAAGTAGGCTAACTAAGTTTAGATTAGCGCTGGAAGAATACGATTATAAGATATTGTATATAAAAGGGAAAGAAAATAGTGTTGCAGACGCGTTGTCTAGAATAATAATAACATCAGATAACTTAAAACAAATGAATGAAGAAATTATGTTAGTGATGACTAGAGCGCAAAAACGGCGTTTAGAATTAGACAAACAAGTACATGACACACCTGTTCTCAGTAGACCCGACGACTCGTGGCCTGATCAACCACCAGTAGTCGAGGTACTAAGAGTACCAAGTGACTCCGTAGAAATGACTTTTATAGAAAATGATGAACTAACTAAATTAAGAAGACAAAACAACGTAGACGTAGAGAATGAATGTTTCATTTACAGTCGTCATAGAAAAACGTTATTTATTAATCTTAACTTTAGAGCACAATTTACGCGAGACGAATTTGTGACTAAGTTAGGAGAATTTTGTAAGAATATAAATATTAATGAACTATGCATAGTCAAGAGCAAAGAATATGAAAGTTTTATCAAAGATTTATTAAAAGAAATTAATGAATATAAGGATTGGACCGGTCCACGGATATATGTATTTAGAGGAGTTAAGAGAATTGATGATGAGGAAGAAAAGAACTATATTTTACATGATTTCCATCTACTACCCACCGCAGGTCATGCAGGTATACGTAGGATGACGAACAACATAAAGAGGAAATTTTACTGGCCAGGCATCGACAAAGATATAAAAGCATTTGTGAGTAAATGCACAAAGTGTCAGAAAATGAAGCATTGTAGGTATGTCAAGGCGCCCATGGAGATAACTACAACAGCTTCACATTCTTTCGAAAAAATATTTCTCGACATTGTAGGTCCTTTAGAAAGGGATACACACGGTAATTGTTACATTTTGACCCTCCAGTGTGAGCTTACTAAGTTTGTAGAGGCATATCCTCTGAAAAACAAAGAAACGGTAAGTGTTGCGAAAGCATTAGTTGATAATTTTATACTAAGATTTGGAGTGCCAAATGCCATTGCGACTGACCGTGGCACAGAATTCGTGTCTTCAGTAATGGATCAGGTATGTAAACTTCTGGGAATAAACAAATTGATATCTACTGCATATCACCATCAAACTATTGGTGCCCTTGAAAATACACACAAACACCTTGGTGCTTTTTTGCGAATACAATGTGATGGTAAAAAAGACACATGGAGTCAGTGGTTACCTTTTTGGTGTTATAGTTTTAATAATACTGTTCATACAGAAACAAAGTACACACCTTTCGAACTTGTATTTGGTAGAGCTAGTGTAATACCATGTAGAGTTAGTCAGTATATTGAACCATTATATAACCCGGAAAGCTATCCTTTAGATCTAAAGCATAAATTACAAGTTGCACACCAAGATGCTCGCAAAAACTTACTCAAAAGTAAACAAAACCGTAAGTTATCTTACGATAAAAATGTTAATAATGTAACATATAATAATGGACAACTAATACTAGTTAAAAATGAAACAGCCACTAAATTAGAAACTCTGTGGCAAGGACCATTTGTTATTTTAGAAGATTTAGGTGTTAATGTGAAGATTTTAAAGAGTAATAAACCTTATGTTATCCATAAAAATAGAACTAAGCCATTTAGAACATAAACATAATCTAAGTAATCAATTAAACTTTAAAAAAAAAAAAAAAGTTCATTTATTATTTTTGTTTTTTTTTTCTCTCGCCCCCGAGGTGAGGTGTATGTACTTAGTAAGTAAGATCTATGTTATAAGATATATTGTATTAGCATAAGATGATCAGTAATAAATGGTAACCGATCGGCTCCAGTCGTTTCAATAATAACACTAGTTCCCTACAAGTCGATGACTATTTCGCTCATAGCTTTATTTTCGGAAGTCGGTGGGACTTCCAAAAAATAAAGCTATAATTAGGCTTTTAAGTGTTAATTGCAAAAAAAAAAAATTAACCGTTTTAGTTCTTGTGTTTAGAAGTTATTAAAGACCGATTTTGATTAAACTGCTATGGGACCAATTACAAAGTATATTATTTCACTTAAAAAACATTATATTGAGATTTCAAATAGGTTCAAAAATCACAGAGACATACAACCAAATAAGGATGTTTACTGACTAAAAAATGTGATTCTAATTAGTCCGTCTGTTAGATTATCGAAAAGTACTATAAATTTGGATACATATTTTTTGTTTTATCAAATCAAAAAAAAATTACCAAGATAAAACGCGTCAAAGATTTGAGTGGGGGTTTGTGATGTCACTCGCCGGTAAAAACTGTCATACTAATGTCTTAGAATATGACGTCACACGAGTTTTCAAAGCACTGTATCGTCTTCATTGTTTGCTTACGTGAAAAAAGAAAAAATACGTTTCCAATATTTTTTGGAAATCTATCTGACGGACTAATTAGATTTTTTTATCAACCGCCCTATTGTTTTGGAAGTCGTTAACATAGACAATAGGAGAACGGACAAAAAAAAACGAATTAGTCCGGAAGATAGATTTCCAAAAAATATTGGACACGTATTTTTTCTTTTTTCACATTAACAAAAAATGAAGTCAATACAGTGCTTCGAAAACTCGTGAACTCTTTGAAAACGTCATATGATAGTACAATTTTTACCTACAAATGACGTCACAAGCACATCTTATCTTCGTCAATTTTAATTAATTTGATAAAACATAAAACACGTATGTTGACGCCGTGTATCCGAACGTCAACCGTGGCTGTCATGGAGCCGCGGCCAATAGCGGCCCTTCGCCATGACGTGATGTTTGGATCGACCAATGACGTGCATACACATCACGCTACGCCAGCTGCGCCTGAGAACATTCGCGACGCGGCACACATTCTACAACTAACTTGCTCGACCGCCATCCGCCATTAATTAACTTCTGCTAATTTTGTCCTCATTTTTATATAGTAAATCAGTCTATTGTAATGTTTAACGTTAAATATTAACGTAATTAAACTCAAGCTAACAAGTACTAGTCTATCATTTAAAGTTTGTCCCCTATTCTAGACAACGTATCCAATATTTTTCGATAAACTAACTGACGGACTAATTAGAATCATTGTTTTTTGACTCAGTCCGATCCCCTATTATCTGATACTTCCAAATATTCTTTTAGTCACTTCACTCATGAATAGTTTTCTTCAAAATTTTAACAGTTCCTCACTGACCACATCACAAGGCGGCAAGGCAGGAGCGTTAGCATCAGCGCCAGCCGCCAGCAGCCGGCGCAGCAGCCGCGCGTGCCCCCCCCGCGCCGCGCACGCCACGCACGCGTCCCCCCCGCGCCCTGCCTCCACCACCACTGCCCTTCTGCGACGTTCCGATGACCAGCGCTCCTGGAAGATAGATAAGTCATCATCATCAGCCTATAATGTTCCCACTGCAGGGACTCAGGCCTCCTCTCTAGGAGAGGAGGTTTAATTGTTGTGATTGTCTGGCAGTTGGAGTACTTTAAGTGACCCACCCAAATGTTCTTTCTTTGGTATTGTTCGTCGTGACGTTGAGCTCCTTGAGTTATAAGTCGAGCTCCACGATAACTGACAAATGCTTGCACTGACTGGACGGGTCCACTCAAATCTGTGTGGTGCTTTCTTCAAAAGACCATCTCAGACATTAATCTGCATGGTCTTCATGTGTGTATTATACCTTATTGTTAACCCAAACGATTTTAAAAGATTAAAAGAGTAACCTTTGGAGTTTCTTGCCGGTTCTTCTCCTTAGGAATCGACCAATGCACCGAACCGTGCCCCTTTTTACCGACGTTTTATAAGTGCCCATGTAGGCCTATGTGAAATAAAAATATTTTGATTTTGATTTTGATTTTTGAGGGATGGGATATAATCCACCACGTGGGCCCAGTGCGGGTTGGTAGATGACACATGTCTTCGAATTTTTTGGTTCTAAGACATGTCGGTTTCCTCACGATGTTTTCTTTCACCGTTTTGAGAGCACCACTGCTCTTTCCCGCCTCGCTTCTACCACCACTAGGGTTATACAACGGATGACCAGCAGCACTGGATGGTGGGTGGGGGTTTGAGTTAGTTCAAATTGGACTGGTTATACTTAATCCGTCAGCACACACAAAGGTTTATAGCAAATACACAATACAGCCCTGTCAGACCGCATCTAGCGACAATAATAATAGACAAATATTAGGTAAGTATTAAGCTAATATGGCTTTCGTTCGCAAAAAGGATGGCATAACCCAAAAAAATGTTATTTTTTTTATACGTTGCCCCACACAAGGAATTTCTCCTGTTGGCAACTTCGTGGAGCGAAGCCGTTCGCCGCCTAGCATGCCGTGACGTCGGCATCGAACCACCACGGAGCGTGGTGGGGAGGAGACAGGCGGGCGGTGCAGGCTGTGCGCCCGGGCACTTTGCTTGCGGACCGTGCGACGGAACAACCTTCTTTAGCTCAATTATTTTTGGAGACAGATTATTATTACTTATTTTATTTAACTAATCAGTTGTATTCGATTGTTGAAAGTTTTGTTTAATATAAATGTTTGCTGAGAATTAACCCAATAGTCTGATTTATTTGCTCAATAATAGTTACAGTGGTTAAAGTCCAAAATACCCACATCTACGGTTTTTAAGATATTGATAATTCTGGAATAGTATTGTTGATAAGTTAATACTCCTGTATCGTGGGTGCGTTCACAAACGCTATCCTGTTTTTCTTAATTTTCGAGTTATGACACTATTTTCGCAAACAAGAGTATTTCACCAAACAATCTTAATAGTCCGTCAGATAGATTTTCAAAAAAAAATGGACACGTATTTTTTCTTTTTTCACATAAACAAAAGATGAAGACGATACAGTGCTTTGAAAAGTCGCGTCAAGTCGTGTGACGTCACAAGGTTAATACTTTTTAACCCACAAAGTGACGTTAAAAGCCCCTACTTATGCTCTTTAACACGTTTTATTTTTATTAATTTGATAAAACAAAAAACACGTATCCAATATTTTTCGATGATGTAACAGGACTATTTTTTTTTTAAACTTTGCCTCACCCTAGGAATTTCTCCTGTTTCGTGGGTGCGTTCACAAATATTTAAACTAACATACACTACACAAATAACCAGACCCGGAACAACTATCTGTAGGTCATATAAATATTTATTCCGTGCGGGGATCGAACCCGCAACACGCAGCGCAGCAGTCCATTGCTTGAGCCACTGCTCTAACCGTGCCGCCAAAATTATTATTTTTTGGCGAAATACCCTATTGAATTAAGAAGTTCAACACCTAAATGTTAATTTACTAGCACAGATTTTAGCATATAGACACAGACACACACGGCATTTAAAGTAGTCACAGTAAACAAATATAAAACCACGGAAAAACAAACAAAATCGGAATAATATTTTTCATACAGCTGTTTCTTCTGTCTCGGGAATAGCACCCACGACTCCGTTCTCTGTAGTCTGTCGCTTTGCCGCTGCGCCATAGGGATAGCTAACGATCTGGATATCATACGGGCTGTACAATTTAATATGTCCAAAAGTAACCAAAGTAGTCATCATTTAAGTTGTTGTAAGATTTACCGCGGCCTCGACATAAAGGGCTAAGAAGGAAAGTGGTCTGTTAGATTATCGAAAAATATTGGATACGTATTTTTTGTTTTATCAAATCAATAAAAATTGACGAAGATAAAACGTGTCAAAGATTTGAGTGGGGTTGTGACGTCACTGACCGGTAAAGAATGTCATACTAATGTCTTGGAAAATGACATCACACGAGTTTTCAAAGCACGGTATCGTCTTAATTGTTTGTAACGTGAAACAAGAAAACGTGTCCAATATTTTTTGATATACGAACAAAAAATAGAGAATAGAAGGAACAGAGAATAGAGAATAGAGAATAGAGAATAGAAAAAATAGAAACCAAGAGATCTAGAGAATAGAGTTCATATCATCATCTGCCATCATCTGCCTAGCCTTTTCCCAACTATATTGGGATCGGCTTCCAGTCTAACCGGATGCAGCTGAATACCAGTATTTTACATGGAGCGACTGCCTATCTGACCTCCACAACCCAGTTAATACTAGGTAATACGATACCCTTTGGTAAGACTGGATGTCAGACTATCAGGTCACTGACTACCCGTAACGACTGCCAAAGATCTATATATGGCACCCGGGACCAACAGCTTAACGTGCTTTCCGAGGCACGGAGGAAACTCGGTATGTAATAAGCGGTCACCCATCCACAGATCGACCTAGGCAAGCGCAGCTTAACCTAAAGATCGACCCGAGTGGCAGTTCTTGTTAAGCCACGAGCTCCTCCTCATATATCAAGCAGAATAAGAGAATTTAGATGACATTTGTGTTGGTTCAGCTTGTTTTCAAGAGATAAATTAGGGTGGGTTGCACCACATTACTTTAACGATAACCAAACCGTAACAAGCCTTCAAATTCGCGGTTAAGCAACATTTGCGTAGCACCATTTTAACAATAGTTGATATGACATTTAAAAGATACGCAATAGCCCTGTAGTTTCGTGTGTTGAGAACAGAATCGAGTTGTGAGTGATAGTTGTTGCAGACTTGCGGTACCGAAAGCAAAAAGCCGAAAGATTGGGAAATTAAAACAAACAGTTAACTTGGTTACTATTTGTCTGTCTGTCTACATTAATTCCTTTTTCATTTCTCCTTTTGTAGGTCTGCTGGCAGAAATTTCTTGAGAAATAAGCAGTACCTTTGTACTTTAATGTTATATTTTGTTATTTTCCTGTGTTGTCTACTGTGTGTACATAAATAGTTAAATAAAATAAATAAATAAATATCCTTAGTGGAAGTCAGTTTCAAACTTATACTCACATTATTATTAGAGGAGCCAGTTAACTTGCTAACGATAGCGTGGATACCGAGGGATATGCCGCCGCGTTGTGGACTGAGGGCTTGAGTCGCGGCCACAGGCGTGTCATCTACAGACTCCTGTTTGGGAAAATTAATAATATTAAGTACCCTTAACGAAGCCAAAAGGTACTTATTCTCCCCGTTACTGCGATATGGTTTTTGTTATAGACCATACCTGGGAACTGGGAACCCCCTAGTTACGGAGATATTGGGGGTCGAAGTTCAAACTTAAATAGGGTAGTTAACAAAAAAAAAATCTAATTAGTCCGTCATTTAGTCTTTTTGTGAAATAAAACCGTGTCCTATTTTCACTATCCAGTATTACACCAGCAGGAATACACCGGTCTACGTCTGTTTTTTAGACCTATCAAAGGCGTTCGATCTTGTTATTTACGATAAGCTGTGGCAGAAATTGTCGAGTGAGACTGAACTTCCTGACGAATTCACAGCGCTCCTTAAATATTGGTATGGCAATCAGCGTAACAATGTCAGGTGGGCGGGATTGCTATCGGATGTGTATAGGTTGGAGTGTGGTGTAAGACAGGGTGGTCTGACGTCGCCAAAGCTCTTTAACCTTGTCGGGGCCGCGGGTAGTCCTCTGGTTATCGCGGCCTCGACATAGAGGGCGAAGAAGGAACATGGGTGGTTTTTAGTCAGTAGCAATATTAGTTACGCCGATGATATGGTGCTGCTGAGCCCATCGATCAGTGCCCTCAGGCGCTTAATAAAGGTATGCGAGTGCTATGCGGAAGCCCATGGGCTCAGGTATAGCACGACCAAGAGTGAGATGATGCTTTTCAAGTCCGATACGAAGAGCTATAACACGGTACCGTACCTCATGTCACTTTAAATGGCAGTGTTCTCCAAAGAGTGCCACAGTTTAAGTACCTGGGCCACTGGGTTACCGAGGCCCTCAAAGATGATGTAGATATTGAAAGGGAACGCAGGGCATTGTCAGTCAGAGCCAATATGCTGGTTCGTCGGTTTGCACGGTGTACTGCACAGGTAAAAGTAACCTTATTCAAGGCGTACTGTCAGTCTTTTAATACGTGCAGCCTGTGGGTCAAGCATACGCAGAAGACTTACAATGCCTTGCGTGTCCAATACAATAACGCGTTCAGAATGTTGATGGGGTTGCCACGCTTTTGTAGCGCATCAGGTATGTTTGCAGACGCTCAAGTGGATGGCTTTCAAGCGATACATCGCAAAAGAATAGCTTCTCTGATGCGCCGCATACGGGGCAGCCCCAATAGCTATCTGCAGCTCATTGTCGGTCGAATGGACGTGGATTGCACTTTCATGGACCATTGGACAGGCTTACATGTACGTGCAGTGCGGTCCTAATTTGTTTGTTTTGTGTCTGTCTACTTTGTCCACTGTCTTTAATATTATTTTATGTCTTATTTTATTTTATATTATTATTTGAAAAGTTGATGTGTGGATGGAGCATGCAATGTAATCTATCTGAAATAAACGAAATGAATTGAATTGAATTAAAAAAAAAAAACTGAAAAGCACTGCTTGCTTGCTTTTGCGTACTTTTGCTTTGAAAACTCGTATGACATTATTTAGCGGTCAGTGACGTCACAACCCCCCACTCAAATCTTTGACGCGTTTTATCTCCGACAATTTCTATTGATTTGATAAAACAAAAAATACGTATCCAATATTTTTCGATAATCTTACAGACGGACTAATTAGAATCATATTTTTTTAAACATCGCTATTCCTGATGGAAAAACTCAATAAGCGCGACTCGGGAATTGAACCCAAGACCTCGTTCAAACCAGTCGTGGTTGCAACCTCTAGAAGAACGAGGCAGTCTTTTACAATTATTTTATTTGAAAAAAACTTACGACGATTTTACATTGAACAGTAAACAACAAACACACAAACCTGATTCAGTTTAGGCACAGGTACAGCCACAACAGTATGCGCAAGTAACGCATCAACGACCGCGACGTTGCCGAGCGTGCACGCGACGTACAACGCAGTCTGACCGCTGACGTCACGAGCGTTCACGTCAAACGCTGCTGTATACTGCCATTGGCCGGTAGCGTCACTGCGAGGGATTAAAAGAGACGAAATAAAATAAGACTGTGCATTTACACAATAAAAATTACACGTAAAAGTGTTTAAGCAAAACAAACGTCATCTACACTTATATTATAAAGAGGAAAGATTTGTATTTTTGTGTGCATGTTTGTAATGAATAAGCTCAAAAACTACTGAGCCGATTTTTAATATTCTTTCACAATTAGAAAGCTACATTCATCCTGAGTAGCATAGCCTACTTTATATCCCTGTAATCCCACGGGAACTGGAACTACGCGGGTGAAACCGCGTGACGTCCGCTAGTTTATTATAGAGAGCGTAGGTACTTAGCACGCTCTCCGGATACGGGTAGTCAATTAACAGCGTGACCGTCGACACGTGTCCGCCAATGTAGTAATTTGTCAAAAATCAAAAAATCAACTCATTTATTCAAAACTAGACCGATTATCAGCACTTTTCGAACGTCAAAATTTACTTTACTTATTTACAAAAGACAGTCCCCCAAAACGCCCCCCCTTCGACACTTCCTAGTGTTTTAGCTGGAAAGAAGAAGTGGGGGAACAAACTCCCCAGAAACACATCTGTCTACTGTTTACCTAATTTATTTAATATTAATTCTAGCAACATTACAGAATATCCAAACCAATGCTATAAACACACAAAAAAAATACAATTAAATATAAAAATTAAATTAAATTAAAGTATTGCTATATCCATATAGATATTGCACATGAACAAAAAAAAACAAATAATAAACAAAAAAGAGAAAAATTGCCTTTCGTGCATCATCAATCAAAACAAGCTTTAGAAAAATCATCTTTCGTTCATCCTCTTACAGGAACTCAAACATACACGACATACATCAACCCACTTAGAATGTAGTGTGATGACTGGCCTGTTGGTCTAGTGGTTAGTGACCCTGACTGCTAGGCCGGAGGTCGTGGATTCGATTCCCACCCAGGACAAATGTTTGTGTGATGAGCACGATCATTTGTTCTGTGTCTGGGTGTAATTTATCTATAATATGTATGTATTTAGAAATATATAAGTATGTTTATCAGTTGTCTAGTACCCATAACACAAGCTCTGCTTAGCTTGGGACTAGATGGCGTTGTGTGATAGTTGTGGAATATTATTATTATTATATTATATTATTAGTGTACAAACACTCACGTATAAGTACTTAGCACGCTCTCCGGATACGGGTGGTCAAGTAACAGCGTGACCAACGCCGCGTGCCCGCCGATGCACGCCGCGTGAATAGGCAGCCATTTCTCTACTGTTTCTTGCTGGAAAAAGGCCAAATATTTACGAGTTTTTTATAAAAAGTACTTTTTTCTAATACCCCCACTAGCTGTTTCGGCTTCACCCGCTACAACTAAAATATTATCCCACAGGAAGATAAAATCGGGATAAAAACTATCTTATGTGTAAATCCAGGCTGTAAACTATCCCGTCGGGGCTGCGGGATGTTGTGAGAGATACCGCGGCCTTGACATGTAGGGCTAAGAAGGAACATGGGTGGTTTTTAGTGAGTAGAAGTCTGACACTCCCTTTCGCTCTGCCCAAGAGCGGGAGGGTTTATTTGATGATTTCCCACTCCACAATAAAAAAGGGGTGCACACAGCGGTTAGCACATGTGACCCACTATAAAGTGAAAAATAAACTCTTAAAAAAAAAAAACAGGGGGCCTAGATGTTGCGGGAATCTGAGAACCAAAATACTGACCAAAAAATATAATGCAAGCCAATTAAAGTCTTCAATCGTATTTTGTATTTCTGTCGCAATCACAACACTGCACACTATTTGTCAATAATAGGGGATCGGACAAAAAAATAATAATTAGTCTATCTGACGGACTAATTATTATTTTTTTGTCCGATCCCCTATTATTGACAGGCGTAGTTTGACCGGCCTCACTTTGCTGTTCGCAGAGTTCCGTCTATACTTTTTATTTGGTCTGAGCTATCTACACTTTTTTTTTTGTGGATATTCAAAGATCAATTGACTCCTCCCGCTCTGGGTAGAGCGGTAGGGAGTGTCAGTCTTCTACTGACTAAAAAGCACTCATGTTTCTTATTAGCCCTTTGTGTCGGGGCCGCGGTATCTCTTTCGCAGGCTCCCGCTGCCCCAGCAGTGTATGGCACCGACCTGAAGAACCATAATGCGTCAAGGAAAGATGATGATTTATTTTCTCACCTGTACAGCCTCAGGGAAAGACGCCAGCAACAGCTTCACAATATCCACATGTCCATGATAGCAGGCTATGTACAGCGGACAGTACTTCGTGACGGGATGGGCTCGTCCGTCCGCTCCAGCGTCTAAGAGTGACGAGACGGCGACTGTGAGACCTGCTTCTGATGCCCTAGGAAAGAGATAAGTGGTTATTAAATTGTGATAGTTATATCATGTACACCGCCTCGGTATGGCTGCCTCGTTGATCATGAGGTTAGATTCCCGGATTCCCGGGTCAGGCAAAGAGATATTGGATTAAAAAGTAGCCTATGTAATTTCGCAGGCTCTAGACTATCTGCGTACCAAATTTCATTTAAATCGGTTTAGTAGTTTTGGCGTGAAAGCGCGAGAGTTACTTTCGCATTTATAATATTACTAGGTGTTGCCAGCGGCTTCACCCGCTACAACCCACGGGAATATAAAATCGGGATAAAAACTATCCTATTTGTTAATCCAGGTTATAAACTATCTGTGTACCAAATTTTATCCAAATCCATTCAGAAGTTTTTGCGTGAAAGAGTAACAAACATACGCACTCACACACTCACAAACTTTTACCTTTATAATATTAGTGTGATTAGTAAGGATAAAGATTAGTCAGGCTAGTTTCTGTTGATAGCTGCTGTAACTGAACTGCTGAGAGGATATTTTTGTCTACTCACACATATAGCAAGGTGTTGGCCCCTCCAGGTGTTAAGTTTGCTATGAGGCCTGCGCTGTTTCCAAGCGAGCTCAGCCGGGCTTTGAGCTGTGCACTGTCCCCACGAGAGACAAGCTCTCGTAATGCTGCATGCTGGGATAGCCGCTCTCTTTCTAGTGCATCTGGAAAAACGGCAAATAAATGGATGTTAGTTTTAACAAAAATTTGCACCAATTTTGACCGCACAAGGAATGAAGCCGTTTGCAACACAGTCGCCAAATTGAAATAGAACTGAGCAGGCAACATCTGCTGCATGTCGCATCAAAATTGGGCCAAAGTGGCTTCCGATTGGGTTCCAAACAACAGGACAAAGCGACGCGGTAGGCCCAGAAGGAGATGGCGCGACGAGCTGGACTCTTTCCAAAAGGATTGAGCATAAAAAGAGACGTAGAGAGAGGTACATGGAAACAGGGAAGAGAGGACTGCCCTGCAACAGTCACCACATCAGGCTCCTAATAAAAAAAGTAATACAGATAAAAAAGTAGGGAGACATATCGTACGCGGCATCAGTTTCGTTGTATGCGGGCATCATTCATATTCTAACAACCTGTCCTTTTCATCTAAGAATACTCTTTTAAAAAAATATACTTAATGATAAAAATTTAAGTGTATACTTAGATGGTTTGGTCATGTAGAGAGAATAAGTGAAATACGACTAACAAAACGAACTTACAAGGCAGATAGATGATAGATGTGACCTTATTTATTGGTGATGATCTTCAGAAAGGACAGGTGCGTAGTACTCTCAACCGGCGTGCGTATATGCCTAGATGTATTAACATGGACGACGCAAAAGAAATATGTAGGTAAGGATCATACACCAGTGATCACTTATGTTCAGTGATGACTTACGGCTCAGAGACATGGTCCTTAACTGCTGGCCTCTTAGAGAAGCTCAGAGTCACGCAACGAGCCATGGAGAGAGCTATCCTCGGAGTTTCGTTGTGCGATAGGATCAGAAATCCGCCGAAGAACCAGGGTCACCGACATAGCTCTCAGAGATATGCAAGTTGAAGTGGTAATGGGTAGGCCACATCGCTCGAAGAACCGACAACCGATGGGGAGGAAAGGTTCTCGAGTGGCGACCACGAACCGAAAGACGCAGCGTTGGTAGGTCTCCCACCAGGTGGACCGACGACATCGTGAGAGTTGCGGGCAACCGGTGGATGCAAACGGCAGGCTGCCGTTCTGAATGGCGTTCTATGGGGGAGGCCTCTGTCCAGCAGTGGACGTCTTATGGCTGATGATGATGATGATGATGAAGGATCATACGGTGAACTTCTATTCTTTCTGAATCCATCGGGAAAAGGCGGGAGGCAATGTTCTTGTCACCCTGACGTGACGTGACGTCAACTCACCATGCTGCCTCCAAGGATCAGCGACATCATCGCTGAAGTAGTGGGAGACATCGTAAGCGGCATCAGCATCATCTTCTACAGGTTCCCGAGGAGCGCGTGCAACCTTTTGAGCTGCGCGACGGAATCGTGCTAGCATGTTCAGGTTGCAGTCACGTTATTTGTTGCTTTTTGAGGTTAGAAATTACTTTGATGATACAATAGTTTTTGTTGTTTTTAAAGGCATTTTTATAGTTAAACTGCTTAGGATTACGTTCTGTTGATGGAAGGTTTGTTATAGGAAGGTATTTGTCGTTTTCCTACGCTTGTTTCATGTTACTTATTAATAATGTATACCGGGTGTAAATTAACCCTTAAACTAAGTACCCCTACGCAAATTTTTTTGCTGGGAAACGACTTTTTTATTTGGGGTCAAAAATCTCATTTTACGGTAAAACACAATGTAGCACTCTTAAAACATTGTGCTAGTGGATGCTTTGAATAGTAAAAGTGTCATGGAGGTAATATAAGTAAAGTTATAACCTGAAACCTAGTATTTACAAAAACAGCTGTGCATAATTTGGAACTTTGACCGCCAATATCTCCGTAACTAGGGGGTTACCAGGTATGGTCTAGAACAAAAAAAATATCGCAATGGTGGAGAGAACAAGTGCCTTTCGTTTGCGTTAAGGGTACTTTTACACCCTTTATATTACGTTTATAATAATGTCGGTGAATTGTGGGTGTACTGTCAGGTAGACCTTTTGCCTAACCCTCGGGGATTACAGGCGTGATGTTAAGTTAAGTATAAGTAAAAAAAGAAAGAATATTGATATGTCACCAATATAAAATATGACGTGCATACAAAATGACAAAAAAAACAATAAACACACAACGCATAACAAATATTTATAACAAAAAATACGGACGGAACAAAAAACTAAACAGGTTACTTAATCTTAATTAATATTATGCAAGAGACTCAAAGCACCCAAATATGTAATCATGTGTAAGAAATATCAAGTTTCTATATTTATAACGTGTGACATGTCACTTCAGTAGGTTGCTCAACCAGAACTAAATATGGTAATAGGCCTATCTTTTAATTTTTCATATCCTGTGACTGTTTTGTTCCGGCTAATCTTCGAAACGGCTGGACCGATTTTGATTTTTCGTTTTTTTTTTTCTGTTACTAGCACATTACCTGATACTATTAGGTCTAACTTAGACTTCTTTTATTTTAGAAAAATAATTAGGGTTCCGCAGTCGCGTGCGCCCTATTAAGGTTCTTAAGCTTAGCCTACCTTACCAACTGAGCATTTCTTATAACTATTTAACTACCTATGTAATAAAATAACACTTTGTACAAAATAAAAATAAAAAAGTTCAAACTCTTGTTAAAATACTTATAGCAATTTTTCGCGTCCGTGACTCGTAACTAACACTCACTGGCAGGTACTACGAATAGTACGAATCTTATTACAGGCTAACACTCGACTTGTCTAAAGGGTTCCGTGCAAAAAAAATCAAACCCTTGAAATTAGCAACAAATTCCAATCCAAATAATAATGAATGATGATGATGCATATGGCAGGCAACAGCTAATTATTTCATAAAAGATTTTTTTAATACTTTGCCCCACATTAGGAATATCTTCTGTATCGTAGGTGCGTTTACAGACATTAAACTCACATACACAAACACCCGGACCCGAATCAACTATCTGTAGGCCATACAAATATTTGTTCCGAGCGGGGATCTAACCCGCGACACGTAACGCAGCGGTCAACTGCTTGAGCCACTGCGCCAACTGTGCCGTGTGTGTGACAAGGACTGATCCAGTAGCCCTAGTCTCTTCACGTGCCTGTCCTTGTCCCATTCTACTTTGGTTGGCGCAACACGTGTTCTTCTTGCATTATTACCTGTCAGACGTCGCCTTAATCTTCTATTGTTTTCAAAAAACAATTGTATAGAGCTACTTATAATTTTTTTTTAGGATGAGAAATCAATAATTAACTCCTTCTGGTTTGGGCGGAGCAGAAGAGTGTGTAACTGCGGTACTCAGAGATATTTAATGATTACTTAAGCCGTCACTTAGTAAAGATTTGACATACTTTTGTATGACAAAACTGTCAAAACCTTTACTAAGTGATGGCCTAGTAATCAGTAAAGCTCTCTGAGTGCGGCAGTGAGTCTCCTATTGGCTAAATCCCATCCGTGTTCCTCCTAATGCTCTTTGCGTTCCAGGGCCGCGGTAACTCTTACGAACAAATTCCGCAACCCTGGTAGACCTATGTGAAGGGAAGTGGAAATTACGTTTTACCTTGCACGACCCAAGATAGTTAAATCGTTTCTCTGAGACTTCGTCGTGTTTCATAGTCTCGGCGGCGCTTTTCTGGAGGTCACCCCTGTTGATTCTGACTTACAGCATTTAGAGTGGTTTAGGGAATAGTGTGTCGGGTTTGTCCCAAAGAAACAATAGCAGTCACTAGCCTTAGTTGACCCCGTCTACTACGCTGACATCTCTACCTAATACTACGATCGCAAAAACGCGAACAATTGATCTACGCGTATTAATCCACATCACACGAGAGGCTTCTCGATACAACGTTAGGTATTAGGTTACATAATAAGACTTAGGTATATCCGTATCACTTAGCGACCTGTCCGTCTTCTGTGTGGCAGACTATTTATATCTTTTCGAATGTTCACTTTGCCACCTCGTACTGTGCTCGCGCCGCCATTTTGGAAAAAAGGCGCTCAAAAACAGTTTTTTGAAAGTAACTCCGTTCCGACTCATTTTATGATAAAAATAGTAAAATTTCCTACAATTCTGACCAACAACAACGTTCTTCATAAAATCAATAGTGACGGCGAACGAGCGCCGCAAAGTGTAATTTTACATGAATAACGCGTTTCCAGGTTTCTACAACTTGCTAGGTCCGGGTGGACCAGACGGACAAGAGAGTGGATATGATGTAATTTACATATGCAACGTGTATTTATATCGCATTTTATTGTTTAATGTGTAGTTAGTTCGTTATGGCGTTTTATGGGGGAGGCCTTTGTCCAACAGTGGACGTCTTATGGCTGATGATGATGATGAGTGCCTTACCTGGTGTCCTGGAGCGTATTTACCCTAGGGCAGCGATGATGATGGTGAACCAATGGCACGTTACACAATATTTTAGGCACACCACCGAATTTTTAATCATATTTTCAACTATGGCTAATATTAATCATTTTCAGAACTTATTATTCGATCAGGAACCACTTGACAGAGGAGTCCAGTTCAACATGCAATCTACTAAAAGTAACTTCTTACAACCCTTATACAATACATATAAGTTACTTTTCATCTACTTAATCAGCAACAACAGAAGTTACACTTATGTTACTTTATTTTGGACTAGCGAACGTCACGCGGTTTCACCAGCGTAGTTCCCGTTCCCATGGGAATACAGGGATAAAAAGTAGTCTAGTCACCCGGGGATAGTGTAGCTTCCCAACGGTGAAAGAATTTTTCAAATCGGTCCAATAGTTTCGGAGCCTATTCGTTACAAACAAACAAATCTTTCCTCTTTATAATATTAGTGTAGATTTAGATGACACGTAGAATTGAAACATTTGTTGCGATTTTTTTTTTATTATTTGGTATTATAAAAATTTCATATTTTTAGTAGAAATTATTTGGTTTCTTATTTGCCAATAAATACAAAGCAATATTATTGGACGGCACGTGCAAGGTCTCATTAAACATTGATTTAGAAAATATGGCACGTTGGTCCATAAAGATTTAAATAAGGATGTTTACTGACTAAAAACAACGTGATTCTAATTAGTCCGTCTGTTAGATTATCGAAAAATATTGGATACGTATTTTGTTTTATCCAAACCATAAAAATTGACGAAGATTAAACACGTCAAAGATTTGAGTGGGGGTTTGTGACATCACTGACCGGTAAAAAAGTGCCATACTAATGTCTTAAAATATGACGTCTCACGAGTTTTCAAAGCACTGTATCTTCATTGTTTGTTTACGTGAAAAAAGAGAAAATAAGTGTCCAATACTTAACCTAATTAGTTTTTTTTTGTTAACTACTGTTGCCATCCCTTCCTACCTGCCTGCTAGGGCCATCCGGATCAAAATTAAATTTGAGTCTTCTTGAGTAATGATGAAAATAGAGGGGCGGCCAAATCAGAGTGGGCCTCCGGCGGCAAAAACGCACGATACGACACTGGGGTCGACACATACGTTGAGGTAGTTTCCAAGTTCTACGACGACACAGAAAAAAAAAACAAAAAATATAGAAATGTAAACATTTTTTTTTTTTGGAACGAAGTTCCTTATCGCGCGTTGTGAAACCCGGCAAGACGGAAAAAATTCTTACGAAAAGTTGTCACGACACTTTTTGCTATAGTAAGCTATTGTAAGCTGTGCGGCGTCGCATGTTTCTCTGTCTGTCTCTCTCTCTCTTATAGAAAGCAAGCCAGATATTTTATATTTTAAATTTATATAAAAAATAATAATTAAAATAATATAATATAATATATACATATGTATATTTTTATTTTTTTATTAATTCTTTTGGTCATTCTTGTGCTGTTTGCGATAGACTTTAACTTCGTTCCATCCGGGTGTCCCTTGACACCTCTCAAGTTTTTTTTTTTACTAGCCCGCTCTGTCCCACTCCAGGGCAAAGGCCTCCCTCCACTCTTTCCACTTCTCTCGAACCCGCGCGTCCTCCTTCCAGTTTTGACGGAACCGATCCAGTTCATCCCGCCATCTCCTTCGTGGCCTGCCACGACCCCGTCTCACTGTGTCAGGGCACCAGTTTCCTGCTATTTTGGCCCACAGATTGTCCGGCATGCGGCAGACATGTCCTGCCCAGTCCCATTTGAGTTGAGCAGCCTTTTGGGCCACGTCAGCTATTTTTGTTTTGGAACGCAGCACTGTGTTTCGAACACGATCCGTTAATTTAACTCCTAGTATACTGCGCTCCATTGCTCGTTGGCAAACCTTGAGTTTGGACTTCTGGATGTTTGTCAAAGACCAAGTCTGTGCACCATAGGTCAAGACGGGAAGAATACACATGTCCATAAGTTTCCTTTTCAGAGTTATAGGCAACTGACCTTTAAACAGCTCTTTCATGGACCAGTAGCTCTTCCAGGCGTTTTCAGTTCGTTTAGCTACTTCTTTGTCTTGCCTAGCCTAACATGTAAACATACGTAATGTTTATTATTTATCCTTTTTTCCTTTACCTACTTCTAGGTCGGCGAAACTGGCCGCGTCACGCGGTTTCACCCGCGTAGTTCCCGTTCCCGTGGGAATACAGGGATAAAAAGTAGCCATAGTTACTCAGGGTGAATATAGCTTTCTAATGGTGGAGAATTTTTGTAATCTGCGCAGTAGTTTTTGAGTTTATTCTTAAAAAACATACACACAAAAATACAAATCTTTCCTCTTTATAATATTATTGACATGTAGACAACAAAACGAGATTTTGGACTATGACTGGACATATAAACTGTTGCTAGCAAGAATATCCCAAAATAATATACGATGTATTTGTCAACAGAGGATCTATCAATTGAGTTGATTAACTCCAATTGATCGACTTCCCTGAACGCATATAAGTAAGACGTAGGTCGTAGGTAATATCTATAATAAACAAACATCACGCCTGTGTTCCCATTGGGATGAACAGACTGTGTTTAACTTATTCGCTTTTTGGTCTAGTAGTCGTAAGCATGTGGCATGGCTGCTGACCATGAGCTCCTGAGTTTGACTCCCAGGTAGGACAAAGTGTTATTGGGTTTTATCATCAGAAGGTTCTCAAAAGCAGCCATTGAACCTGGTGGACTCGTGCCCAGTTGATAGCAAAGGGTAGATAACAAAAAGAAACTAATTAGTCATATTATAGATTACCAAAAAACATTGGACACGTATTTTTTCTTTTTTCACGTAGACAAACAATGAAGACGATACAGTGCTTTGAAAACTCGTGTGACGTCATACTCTAAGACATTAGTATGACATTTTTAGCGGTTAGTGACGTCACCAACCCCCACAATCGTCTCCATTGTTTGTTTACGCGAAAAAATAAAAAAATCGTGTCCAATATTTTTTGATAATCTATAATATGACGGACTAATTAGTTTTTTTTTATTACTACCCTATTAAAGCTTTATGAAGCCTCTGGGCATGTGGCATCTACGAGAAAACACGAATAATTAAAGTCAGTACACCACATTTCAACCCGGCTTGGCCTTGACATCAAAAATGTCTGGACTAAAACATGCTTTGGGGCTAAAAATAAGCATACGGCGAGCATTTTAGGTATTTGTCGAATTCCTGGATTGTGTCTAGATTTTATTGGTGCACACGTGACTAAAAATAGCGGTGGCCCCGACTTACGAACAGTAGGTCGTAGGTTCGAACTCAGGCAGGCACATTACTTTGTGTAATTAATTTCATTACCGCTGCTCTCAAAACGGTGAAGGAAAACATCGTGAGGAAACCGGCATGTCTTAGAACCGAAAAAATCGAAGACATGTGACATCTACCAATTCGCACATTTTATAGCATATTAAAGCCCATCCCTCTCCTAGGGAGGAGGCCTGAGTCCCTGCAGTGGGAACATTATAGGTTGATGATGACGATGATGAGTTATGGTCTGATAGTAGGTACATTTTTATGTCGAAAAGTTCGAGATTTTTAACAAGGAAAACGACGTCGCGTACACCACTTATGTTGTGTATAAATAGAATGCATTAAAGACGATTGTTTTACTAAAAAAAAATGTTATTGGTAGTTAAATATTCATTTTGCAATAATTACTTATGATATTAAAAAACTACTGATAAAGAGTCTCAACTAAACGGAACAAGACTGAGAAGACATAAAAATTATAAGATAACAAAACACGAGATAAAATGAGATATCGTCATGATCTTAGTAAAAAATAACAATGACGTCACGGTTGCCGATATCTCCAAAATCATCAACTGCCTAGTCTTCCCAACTATTTTGGGGTCAGCTTCCAGTCTAACCGGATACCGCTGAATACCAGTATTTTACATGCAGCGGCTGCCTATCTGACCTTCACAACCCAGTTAATTTGTGTAATTAGGGAATGCAATCTCGATCTCGCGAGATCCTGATCACTCGAGATCTCGCCTCATTTGACGCCAATAAGACGGAAAGGGTTTGCGTGGCGCAGCTTATGTAATAAAACCACGTAACCTGGTCAACATGAAATATAATATATATTTTTTTAAAGAAGGTTGTGGTGGGGGTGGTTCCAGCGTGGCGATGATGGCGGCGAGGTGCCACGCTGGAAGCGTAGGGGTGTAGGTCGGCTGATGTTCGCGCCAACCGTCAAAGATTCTCGATAATTTACGGCGCGGCCCACGTGGCAATATGGCCAACCGTCAGAAGAAACGAAACTCAATGGCACGCACGACGGAACCGATATGGGCTCTTCGTAGCTGTGCAGGTGTGCAGCCGAAAGTTTGAGGGTGTTACTCCAACCGGAATTTTGGAACCTCATTTTTCGAGATCAATCTCGAAGCATAAAATCTCAGTCGAGATTATTTAGCGACGCATTGATGACAGTCGTTGTCTGGCAGAGGAAAGTGTCGGACTGCATATTTACCCGACTGCGGCGAAGCCCAAAAGGAGGGTTATGTGTTTGGCGTGTATGTATGTATGTAAGTATGTATGTATGTCCGTTTCTTTGTTCCCTCATAACTCCTAAACGGATGAAGTGATTTCAATGAAATATACGTCGTTAGATTCGTCTTGATGGCGCGAGTGTCACTGGCTACATTAAAATTAAAAAAAAAACAAAGAAAATTGCTGGTTTTGGGGGTCAAATCGTAGATTTGAAAAAATAAAAAATATCCATTACCATCGAGTAGGATATCAAAATGAAGATTACAAAAATATATGACACCTATATATGTTTAAAATAAATTCAAAGTCAAAAATTCTATAAACAAACACAAAAGTTAAATCATCTGCGAAGTATTTTACGCGACCAACGAAAGAACAAACACTAAAGAACTAAAAAGTTAGAAACTTGGAAGCAGGCGGGGTTCATTTGAATATTAAATTATGAAATGAAAATAGAATGGACCCCGCCTGCTTCCAAGGTTTGTTTAATTTAAAATGTCCTTGTTTTTTGTTTTTCAGTCGGATTTTTTGGTTTTTTAACTACTTTTTTTATTTGATTTTGATTTTGCCTTTTATCTGACAGCACTCTAAATCATTTTTTGGTAAGAAGCTATTACATAATTTAGTTAGGTTATGTTAGGAGTGATTTTGGAAATAGTGAAATTGTTTTTTTTTTGTTTTCTCTATCATTTTCTTTGTTAAAATAAGTAAGAGGTTTTATGGGTCTGAATTTTTGTGTTCATTAACATAAAATAAGTAAAAAAAATATTAAAATAATGTGTTTTTTCAATAATTCTTGTTGTATCTTACTCGCATCATAATCCCAACTACAAAGCAGTTTCAATCATGTTTCAGTTATCTAATTCAAAACAATACTTTTCGGAATCCAATCGAGATCTCGAAAATGACGAGATCTCGCCGAGATCGAATTTATGATCCCTCGAGATCTCGACTTAGTGATCTCGTCTAGAGCTTATCGTGCTTTCCGAGGCACGGAGTGATCGCGAATTAGGCATGCAATACCGGTACACCGGGATCCCGCAAATACCTGTTTCCAGCGGGATTGAGAATGGTCATTACCGAGATGCACGGGACCGGTCAATGCAACACTTAGGGAAGGCCTACGTCCAGCAGTGGACGTGTTTCGACTGTAATGATGATTCCCAAAAATAACAGGATAAAAATCAATCATGCGGGATTGCAAATGGTCACCCATCCACGGATCAACCTCGGCAAGTGTTGCTTAACCTTGAACATAAAACCAGCTATTATTATTTGGCCAAAAGCTCGTAAATCCTGCTGCTGTAACAATCTTAATACAACTAAAAGCTATGTAAGCGAAAGTGCTAAGAAAAGCGAGCTTTTATGACGGACGTGATCCATTGACGTTTTCCTGCGCAGTCATAAAACGTTACCCTTGAGAATGCCGCAATGGAATACTAAGAAGCTGTTGGTAAGTAAAAATGGTTCGAAAAAAAATAAAAGGTTTGAAGTCGAACCTAAGCAGGGACTTTTGTGTAAATTATTTTATCATTACTGCTCTCGAAAGAAGAATGGAAGAAACTGGCCAAGTACGAGTCGGACTAGCACATGAAGGGTTCCGTACCAAAACGGCAAAAAGAAATCGCGTCTGTTGTATGGGTATCCTTAAAATATTTATTTTATTTTGTTTTTAGTATTTGTTGTTATAGCGGCCACAGAAATACATAATTTGTGAAAATTTCAACTGTCTAGCTATCGCGGTTCTTGAGACAGCCTGGTTACAGACAGACGAACGGACAGACAGCGAAGTCTTAGTAATAGGATCCCGTTTTTACCCTTTGGGTACGGAACCCTAAAAAAACATTGTTGATTCTGTTTAGTCTGTCTGTTAGATTATCAAAATATAGTGGGTACTTACGTGTTTTTTTGTTTCATTAAATTAACAATTAGGAGCAGTGGTGGCCCAGTGGTGGCGGCCCCGAATTACGAAAAGTGAGTCGCAGGTTCGAACCCAGTCAGGCGTTATTTCATCACCACTGCTCTCAAAACGGTGAAGAAAAACATCGTGAGGAAACCGTCATGTCCTGCATTGGGCTCGCGTGGTAGATTTATAGCCCATTCCTCTCCTAGAGACGAGGCCTGAGTCCCTGCAGTGGGAACATTATAGACTGATGATGATGACGATGAAATTAACAAAAATTTACGAAAATAAAACGTGTCAAAGACCGTGAGTGGTGACGGTGCAAGCTGGTGACGTCACTTTCTAGTAAAAAAATGTACCAAACTGACGTCGCGCGACTTTTCGAAGCACTGTATCGTCTTCATTTATTGTTTACGTGAAATCTATTTGACAGACAAATTCGATTTTTTTTAGTTAACTAGGTACCCTATTTAATTCGTTTTTTTAGTTAACTACCCTATTTAATTTTTAGTTAACTATTCTATTTAATTTTTAGTTAACTACCCTATTCAATTTTTAGTTAACTACCCTATTTAATTTTTAGTTAACTACCCTATTTAATTTTTAGTTAACTACCCTATTTAATTTTTAGTTAACTACACTATTAAATTTTTAGTTAACTACCCTATTTAATATTTAGTTAACTACCCTATTTAATTCGGAATAAGCTAGGTAGGTGGTGGTGTGTCTTACTACATTTACTTTTAAACCTTATACCATGCAAAACGCTGACCTACAAAAGTGTTTTTTTACGACAAACGTGTTCAATTGGCGTTTTTCTCTGCAGTCATAAACCGTTAGCCTTGAGAATACCGCATTGGAACACTAAGGACTAAGATTAGGCTTTTACCTGCAGTGTTTTATCGTACTTACTTTTTTATGACACATTTAATTTTGGCATCTTTGGTCTAATGGTCGCATGCGCGTCTTTTTTTTATTAGGACAAGCGCGCCACACTATTCCCAAACTGCACTGTAACTCTGTAAACAGTGGCGACCACAAGAAAAGCGCCGAGACAATGAAGTTCCACGAAGTCCGACAAGATTTAACTGTCTTGGATCCCGCAACGAAATTAATCAGAAAAGAATAGCGGAGGAGTAGGAAAAACATAATTTCCACTTCCCTCCATATCAGCAGGAGACAGAACAAAAAAGGCCAATAGGCACACAGGGACGTATACAACTGGGATAAGCCCAGTTGCCCAGCACGACGGATAATATTATCATTAATATTATTGGGTCCTATTTTTTTGCAATGATTTGAACTAGGTGTTGCCAGCGGCTTCGCCCGCTACAACTCGAAAATTATCCAGCAGGAAGATAAAATCGGGAAAAAAACTATCCTATGTGTTAATCCAGGTTATAAACTATCTGTGTACCAAATTGTATCCGGATCTGTTCAGTAGTTTTTGCGTGGAAGAGTAACAAACATCCATCTGTACATACATACAGACTTACAAACTTTCACGTTTATACTATTAGTAGGAATGTCATTTCGTCGCTGCGCGTGCGAATCCGCGTAAGAGCAACTTGTAAAGACCGCGTATTTGCTTTTTGATGATTTTACAGGAGGAAGAAAAAACTTAATATCTCAGCGATTTCAACTCTTATTACCGACTGAACTTAATAGCTAGTTCTTTACATATTTCTTTATTGGATAATAACGTAAATTTGCTCGTAATTGGCTTAGATTTTGTGTAAAGTCACTTACGCGGTTTTGTTTGAACTAATATTACAAAATAAGTAGACTTTTATCAAAGGTACGCGGTTTTGAAAGAAAACAATTCTGTAAATGTGTATGTATTTATTATTAAAATAATCAAATCTAACAAAAAATATTTTGTATTTATTATCAAAATCAGTTTATTAAAGAACCTATTTATATTTTTTAACAGAGATCTTATTACAAAAGTTTAGACTCCTTAAGCAAGAGATCAAAATAATCATCTAAAACTAAAATAAGAACTGTTTATGATTACTTAAATATTAAGCATAGGTACGTACATACATAATGAAGAAAAATAAATATTTTTTTATGAATAAAAACTTGGAATAACAAAAATAAACCTTCTACTACGTTACGTACGTTCTTCCACTAGAATCAGAAAACCTTCAACACAAAATCTTGTGTCAGGTAGGTACTTAAATGTTTTAAATAAAAGTTTTCATAAACAAATAATAATCATAACAACAATAATCTGTTTTGTACTTGCTCTTAAATTCTGTTAATCACAGCATTTCTCATAAAATTATTTGAATAGTAAATTATAAATTAAGTATCATAAAAAGTATGGCAGTCTTTAGGTTTACTTATGACATTCTTCAGCTCCTGTAGGTGATCATATTTTGTCTTGGAAATTGTTTGCCTGGATTCATAAAGCGAAGGTATCCTCCTAATCACATACGTAATCTTCCTTGGTCTTCTAGGCAATGGGATAAAATCATCTGAAAAGTGAAGTTTATATTGTATGGTGCCACTTGGATTATATCTTAGTGCTTTTGTTTCAATAAGACAATGATCACCTACTCCTCCGCCAGGTCTTATTGATTCAGAAATCAGGTAATCTTTGATTAATGTTCTTGCTGGCATAAGATCGTTCTGAACAAATTCTGTGCCCTTTTTCTATCATTCTCTGTCTCATAACTTTCGTTCTCTTCCAATTATTTTTATCTCCTTTAACGTATTTTTTTACATTTTTTTCTTTTCTTCTATTTCCCTTTCAGGAAACCACTCTATACATTCTGCTTTACATTTATAATGCCTGATAAGTTGACAAAAGAATGATTTAAAATCAATGTCATTATTGTGATTTTCTGCCACATCATGAGATTCAATTGAAGATCTATTCTGGAGGGTCCAAAATCGTCGTAAGGGTAGTAGGTAGGGGCCGCGGGTAGTCCAACGGTTATCGCGGCCTCGACATAGAGGGCGAAGAAGGAACATGGGTGGTTTTTAGTCAGTAGAAGTCTGACACTCCCTTTCGCTCTGCCCAAGAGCGGGAGGGGTTATTCGATGATTTTACACCCACCAAAAAAAAAAAAAAAAAAAAAAAAAAAAAAGGGTAGTAGGTAGCCTGTCGGGGCCGCGGGTAGTCCAACGGTTATCGCGGCCTCGACATAGAGGGCGAAGAAGGAACATGGGTGGTTTTTAGTCAGTAGAAGTCTGACACTCCCTTTCGCTCTGCCCAAGAGCGGGAGGGGTTATTCGATGATTTTACACCCACCAAAAAAAAAAAAAAAAAAAAAAAAAGGGTAGTAGGTAAACTCGGATATTAAACTCTCAAAGGTATTTCTGGTGTTAAATTTTTATTCGTAGACAAAGGTGTCGACACTGGTTGTAGTACTGCTTGATTTTGACAGTTATATTTATTTAATATTTCTTTCTTCATAGGTAACAATATTTTTCGCCTTTCCGATAATTCTCGCAAAGTTGCGACGTTTTCTTTAATATCCGCATTTTCTAAAATAAAGTTATCTTGGTCATCCATCATTTGGGTAGTTACTTGTTAAAGCAAGGATGTATCTATAAATAAGAAAAGAATAATTATTCGTTTCAGTAAAATGCAATACCGCGTAACTTAGAACAAAACAAATAAATCATACGATGTCAAGACCGCGTAAATACTTTTATGGGGTTATATTAGTCAGAATTAATAAACTAAAACAGAATAACGTGTAATTTATATATTCTAGCATAAACACATTACACACGAAGAGTAATAAATTATTCAAACATACTTACATGGTGGTTAATCATGGCAAAATCATTAGTTTCGGGAGCACACACTAATCACGTTACTTTTTTCTCACGGCCGTAGTAAATACGCGCACTTGCTTCCAACTTTCAGGTCTCTTACTGTTCCGCGGTATTGTTTCGATAGCAGAACTGACGTTTCTCATTGGAAAATTCAAATCAGGTGAAGTCTATTATAAGCCAATAGGCGTTTGGAATCAGCTAGCACGATATTCGAATTTTGCGCGTTTTGCTGTTACGCGGTATTAACAAACTGCTCTTACGCGGTTTCGTACGCGCAGCGACGATTTGGATTTTACGAATTGTAACAAAATTCATGTTATTCCTATAACCTTTGCCCAGCAGTGGGACTGTGCAACCTAAACCTATCGAGTCATTTTAGACCATCAGTTTGTAGAATGTATATTTTTAGCCACATCTCACTTAAATTGCCGAACACATACACTGTTTATGTATGGCTTCGATGTCTCATTAGGCTATATTATCCGCTGTGAATTTGTCAAGGTTGCTTGCTTTACGTAATACCAGCAAAAAAGAGCGCTGAACCGCAACGTCCGGTCAAATGAGCGACTCCCATGTCATTGTGGAAGGTTTTCAGGGTTCCGTATCCTAAAGGTAACCAACGGGACCTTATTACTCAGCCTATGACATCTGAGAAATTTTGTCAATCAATTTCAAAAGTCCTTTCCTTAGGACCGTCGCCCACGGCAACTTTTTGTAGCGTTACTTTTGTTGGCAAGGTCAAAGAGCTAGCGACCGCATCGCGACTGTAGCGATGCAAACGCGCGACAGCATCGCTACAAAAAGTCACCGTGGGTGAGTGGGTTAGTGCTAAACCACTTAGTGCAACTCCAACATAGTTTTTTTTATAAACAAACAAACAGACTAGAAAGATATACATATATTTTAAGGGTACCGTACCCCAAGGATAACCACCGGGAGCGGGGAAGCCTTCGCTGTCCGTCCATCATCTGTGAGCAGACGTATCTCATGAATTGTGATACGTGAACCTAGAATTTATTTTTTCAGAACGTGTACTTCTGTCGCTAAATAATAAATCTAATATTATAGGGCTGTCCCTGTACCCTTTATTTTTTTTTGTTGTTTTGGCGGTTGGGAAATCATCAAATAACCCCTCCCGCTCTTGGGCAGAGCGAAAGGGAGTGTCAGACTTCTACTGATTACTATAATGTTACGGAACCCAGCATTCGCGAGTAGGCTTGCACTTGGCCTGTTTTTCGTGATAACATGTTACTTTCGCAAATCATCTTTTATTCAACATACACTGACCTACAAAAAAAAAATCGTGAATTTCACGAGTCATCCTGGCACCCTCCCTAAATAATTCGTAATAGTAATTGACCTACCCTAACATTTGCAGTTTACAGTATAATATTAAAATCCTATAACCGGTTCAGTAACTTTTTTTTACCAATTCCGTTACATATATTAATTCTGTATAGCTCGAGATTTTTTATAACTTTCATAGATGTGATAATATTGTGCAATTTAGTATTATAAAGGCGAAAGTTTGCGAGTGTGTGAGTGTGTATGTTTGTTACTTCTTCACGCAAAAACTACTGAACGGATTTACATAAAATTTGGTACACAGATAGTTTATAACCTGGATTAACACATAGGATAGTTTTTATCCCGATTTTATCTTCACGTGGAATAATTTTCGAGTTGTAGCGGGTGAAGCCGCTGGCAACAGCTAGTACAATCTATTTTTGAGATAGAGAGAGTAAGCAATAGGAGTAAGTTTCAAACTGAGGACCCAGAGGTCCTGAGTTCGATTCCTGAGTCAGTGTTATTGGGTTTTTCCAACAGAAATGTCTAGATAGCAACCATGGGGTCTGGATCTGTAGGGCTATTGCGTATCTTTTAAATGACAGTGGCGAACCAATAGTGCCTATCAATTACTGTCAAATGGTTCCATTTTGTACTAAACCATAACCAATTTGATAGTTTATCCATGGACAATATGATAGCCACTGACATTTAAAACATACGCAATAGCCCTACTGTGCCTCGTCAAAATTCTTAGGTTTAACGATTGACAAAAAATTAGACTGGAAATCACACACGGAGGAGCTAACTAAACGTATTAGCAAATCAGCCTATGCCCTATTTAAACTGACCCCAGTGATTAACGTCGATGCTTTAGTTACTGCATATCATGGTTTGGTGAGTTCAGCATTAAGGTATGGTATCATTTTCTGGGGTAACTAAACCAACAGAGAAATAGTTTTTAAAGCGCAAAAAAGGTGCATTAGGTCAATGTTTAGACTCCACTATTTAGATTCGTGTAAGCCATTTTTCACCGAATACAAAATATTGACATTTCCGTGCCTATATATTTTCGAGGTAGCTGTATTTATTAAGACCAATCCAGATCTGTTTACCAAATTAACATTTTACAACACACGAACTCGACCACAAAATAATAACTTGTGCGTAAGAAGGTCCAACACAGCATTAATGAAAAAAAGTGTTTTTTGTATGGCGCCATTAATTTACAACCAGATACCAAAACCAATTAAAGATTTAAATGTATCCTTATTTAAGAAAAGGCTTAAATCTTTGCTGTTGACTAAAGCGTATTACAACATTTCGGAATTTTTCTCAGACAAATTGTAATGAAATGAATGAATGTGTTTTTTGACTTTGGTATTCATTTTGACCTAGTATGTTATAAAATTCTATTCCGTTTGACATTCCACGTGACATTTTTGTATTATTTTAATTATTATTTTACTTACTATTTTGTCGTTTATTCTATTTTTATTTTTTGATTTATTTTGACATTATTTTATATTTTTTCTTTTGACATTTTTCATAGATTTTCTTTTTGACATTTTTATATTATTTCTATTTTTAATTCCATTAATTTAATTATTATGAATTTTGATGTCAATGACCTCTACAAATATTTGTACACCTCCGGGTATAACATGGCGAGCTTGTAATTTTTTATAACAACTATTTATTGTACCTGTGTTAACAAATGATTTATGATTTATGCCCGGTCCCTGGTGGTATTACATAGTACTATTGGGTACCTATAGCTCTGCCTAACACTTCGGGGATTACAAGCGTGGTGTTATTTTATGGATCTAATGCAATCATAAGATGTCCGACCCTTTTTACCAACATTTAAATGAGGAGGTGCTCAATTCGACTTTTTCTTTTTTTTAAGCAAAATTCTCAGGAAAAATAATAAATTCTATTTAGTGTCTAATTTTGGCTATTTTTCTATAATCCAAGACATTGACCAACTGTGTTTTCAGTTCAAGTTAAGGACTATCGGTTAACTAACTGGTTTTCATGTTGGAACCAAATTCATTGTAACAACTTTTATAGGTACACATGAATGCAATAAAGAATCTGAGTTTCGAGTTTATCATAGACCAACTAAATACCACGCAAACCAAAAAAAAAACAAACTCTTCCATAAACAAGATAAGAAAACATACAAACTTAATAACAAACAAAGTGGGTGTCACTTTTAAGGTCCAAAACACCACAGTTTTACCCCACATATAACTTCAATTTTCATTCACAAAACCACACAATCCTCCACCATAATTACCCTAAAAACTAACACAAAATTTCCACTACATAATATGAAATGACTTCGCGATGTGTATCCATATTTTTTTAATAAACAACGGTACAGCGGACACGTGTGTATATCGCGACGTTCGCGCGTCGACTGTTTTATTTTATCTTTGGGTCTTATTTACACGATGAAGTACATATAAGTGTGGTATATAGGGTATGTGTTTGTGCTGTTTCGTTTTTAAGGTTATATAGAGCCTTTTATTATAAACTAGCTTTTGCCCGCGGCTTCGCCCGCGTGGTTGTCGGAAAATATCCCACGGGACCGTGATTAAAATAGTAGCCCATTTGTAAATCTAGGTAAACAATGATAAATTCATCTTTAATCTCTATCCTGTGAGAATGAGTAAAAAATAGTTACGTAAATAATCCCCATTAACCCCTTGACAAACTTTATTACATAGCCAAGTATTTGTGTCAAGTTTCAAATAAGATTTTGCATATAAACTGTATTGCCTGTTTTCAGCCCCACAAGGGTGTTAAAAAATCATTTGTGATGCTTCCATCACTTGACTAATACACCAATTTTCGAGTTAATCAAGCCCCGCGATAAAATCCTCCCCTGTAAAAATGACTATCCTTTTTTAACACGTTAAGAGTCGATTTTCGCAAAACCCTGATATACGTTATTCTTAATTTTTGTTCTCAAGCATAAATACTGAGTTTCGAGTTTTTTTTTTAAATAAACGTTCCCCCACACTAGGAATTTCTTCTGTATCGTGGGTGCGTTTACAAACATTTAAACTTCACATACACAAATACCCAGACCCGGAACAACTATCTGTAGGTCATACAAATATTTGTTCCGTGCGGGAATCGAACCCGCGACACGCAGCGCAGCAGTCCATTGCTTGAGCAACTGCGCCAACCGTGCCGCCAAAGTTAATCGAACCGCGCGTTAAAATTCTTCCATACAAACTTTGACACCACCCAATCCCCCCTTAGCTCGTAGTTTAGGAAAAATAAGTGACAAACTTTATAATTTACAAAATTTCAGTTTTAAGTATATTAACTCAAGGAATAAAATAACGTGTGTTTGTCGTGAGCACCACAATACGACGCAATATCGGCGATGTTGGCGATAAGTCAAGTTAAATGGGACTAGGCCGGTCACATTTCCAGGACGGATCAGAGCAGATGAACCAGGGCCAGGGCCAGGCAGCCCCGGAGAAAAAAGCTAAGAAGAAACATGGGTGTTTTTTCTAGTCAGTACAAGTCTGCCACTCCCTTCCACTCCGTCCAGCAGTGCTATTGCGTATCTTTTAAATGTCAGTGGCTATCATAATTGTCCATGGATTAACTGTCAAATTGGGTATGGTTTAGTACAAAAAAGGAACCATTTGACAGTTAATTGATGGACACTATATGATAGCCACTGTCATTTAAAGATACGCAATAGCCCTGCAGAGCGGGAGGAGTCATTTGATGATTTCTCATCTCTAAAAAAAGGCAGATGAGCCAGAATCGTCACACAGTGGTTTCCTGACAATGGTCGTCGTTACCGACGTAAGCCCAAAAAACGCTGGCGTGAAGATTTAGATTCGTTAGTGAGCGATTGGCAAAATATTTAAGAGACTTAGCAGACAAATGAATTGCTGTGGAATCAGTTCCGCCACTTCTTCTACCTTTAAACCCCCTGTTGAACGGACGGGCGTTTTAGGAAACTGTCTTCTAATTTTGGCATTCGAAGAGTGGCCCTCTCATTCTTATCATAATTTATGCAACTAAATAATGAATAGAAAGAAAAACATATTTATTTGGCGCATGCAGGACACAAAAAAAAAAAAAAGAAAAAAAAAAGACAATATTGCAAAGATACAGTATGTTAGTTAATTACGTACGGCAGTAGTCGAGGATGCGAAGAAAACCGATATAGTATACTTAGAGACTTTAATTAATTATAATTATTACAATAAAATCGGTAAAACTAAGATGCGTGACAATTGCTCGATATGAGAAACAAGAGTGAATCACAAATGCACTAAATTCACATTATTCATTGCTATTGCACAATCTTCGATCACACGACATCGAATTGCTGAGAAGGCGAATCTCACGGTACGGAGCGCAGCGCGGTGTTAGTCATTGTCTTAAGAATTTAGGGTTTCGCAACCAACAATATAACAAGTTAGTTGAAGCCCGCAACAGGGCATGCTAACATGATACTAATAAAAATATAAACAAAAAAAACACTGATAATTAACAGACAGAACCATACCAAACATTTCGGAAAAGTCTCGCCGCCCCTTGCGTTTATCATAGAAAATGTGCGCGGATCACTGACTTTTAGGTATAATCCATTTTCCGATCATATTTTAAAACTGGCGAAGGAAAATGACGAAAAAAAAAACGTCGAATGAAGTGAGATCTGGAGAGCGTGCATTTATGTCACAAATTAAGGATATAGTTTTTTTACATTTTTGGGACGAGAATCGAATACTGAATACTCTCCTTCAATATGTCCGTCGTTTAACATAACACGCTGTTTAATTAAAATTGGTACTATAGAGATAAGAAAAATTGTGACATTTCTAATGCATTTCGCTTTAATATATTTGCATAGATAACATTAATGTGCTAGTTCTGAGTATCCCTAACACAGATTTAAATCTAAGAAGACTCTAAATAAACTAGTTTCAGTATCAAAAACCTGTATATCTCAATACGACATTTAAATTAAAAAAATAGAAATGTTTTAAAGATGTTTTTGTTTTGGCTCCGAAATTATGGTGCAATATTTAATCACGTGGAAATAAAATGTGTTTATATGAAACAACTGGTTTGTTTTTTTCTAAATACCTAATAAGAAATGTCTAGCCGATCAGTCCAAGATTCATCATCATATTCCTGGCTTTATTCCATGTTATTTGGGGTTAGCGCAACAAGTTTCTTCCATTCTGCCCTGTCAGTCGTCATGCCATTTTTTTTTTAAGCATGTGGAAAATTATCCAATAACCCCTCACGCTCTTGGGCAGAGCGAAAAGGAGTGTCCGACTTCTATTGACTAAAAACCACCCATGTTCCTTCTTAGCCCTATATGTCGAGACCACGGTATCTTGTGAACAGCCCGCAGCCCCGACAGGCGTCGGCCCTTGCGGGCCCCTCCCATGTTGCTGACATCTCTTTGAGTCGCGCGTGGAACATGAACGCGCCGTCGACACGGCCAGTCGTCGTCATAAGACAGACGGACGGCGAGCTAGCCCATTACTCACCGTCCACAGGCCCGCGTCTACGGTGGCTGGAAGCCATCACGTGGCCCCCGACGCCCGGAGCGTCTCCCGCGGCGGCTGGGACGAGAGGTTCTATCTCTCTCACGTTCCGCCACCTCCTTCGCTAGCATCGCTGCTTCGCAGAAGGAGGCGACGGCATCCCATTCCTCCTCGCCCCGGACTATGGCTTGCACCAGGGCCGGACGCGAGAGGTCGCCGCCGCCGATCGCCGCGTTTCGGAGACCTGACAAAACAATCTAATAATTCCGAACAGACATTTCAATTGCATTTTATTAATTGTATAAATATAATCTGTTGACTGGTAGACAATGCTTTGTGGAATTAAGTTCGCTTAAGTACCGAAATTATATCTACATGAAGTTTAAATAAATTAATAAATGTGTAATATAAGTCCCAATTTAAGAGACGGGGTTTTCCATCCAAGATCTCAAGGTTATCAAAAAGTTTAGTGGAACAACTGAGATGACACAATCACCCCAGTTTCATAATCTTGCTGCACTACTTATTGACATTTTATTTAGTTTCTGTAGTTACATTTAATATGTACATTTAAGATATCTTGTGTGCCTGTACGTTGTTACGAGGTGCAAGGAATATATTAGTAACCCTACGCAAATATTATTACTGGGACACGACCGTTTTTAAGGTGCAAACACACGTTTTACGGAAAGCAACGCACACAAAACATTGTGCTAATAGATGCCTTGTACAGTACAGAGGTCGTGCAGGAATCAAAATCGGGTCGGTAAGAACTAGCGCCTTTCGGCGTTAACGTTATTTTAAAAACCATTATTGGTATATAAAAACATAATTATCTATACATTGTGGCATCTCTTTCTGGGCCTCGCTTGCTATATAAGGTTTAGATACCTTTTAAAATTGTTAAATATGTAATACTTACCTTTACACACACTTAATCACTACTCTCATACCTAATTGTTACGTATGTCTTGCTCTAATGTGTCACGTTGTCAGGGTCTGTGTGTCTGTCTGTCTATATTGGGTCACTAAGATACAGGCTGTGCCTAGTTTGGGGCCCACGGCAACTTCTACTGATGTCTTCTTCATTAAATAAATTGATTTATTATTATTTAATAATAAAGCCACTTACCTCTAGCCTCTCTAAGAGCATGAGCAGCATGTCGCCAGCTATTCCTCTCAGCCAACGCAAGCGCGGTATTGCCATGCGCGTCTAGTATACTCAGCGACGCGCCTGAAGTTAGCAACGTTTTGACGTTTTCAAAATGGCCGCGCTCTGCTGCGATGTGGAGGGCTGTCTGTGGAAATAGAGTAGGAATTATAATGATGAAGGGAACATCTTTCACGGTGGAGCACGTGGAGGTCTGCTTCGCTTGAGCGGAGTCCCGTCGTGTTCTCGTAGTGACGATTGGCGGCGGCGACCTCTCGCGTCCGGCCCTGGTTCAAACCGACCGGGGTGAGAGGGAATGGGACGCCGTCGCCTACTTCTGCGAGGCAGTGATGCTAGCGAAGGAGGCGGCGGAACGTGAGGGAGAGAAACTTTCGTTCCAGCCGGCGCGGAAGACGATCTAGGTGTCGGGGGCCACGTGATTGCTTCCGGCCACCGTAGGCGCGGGCTTGTGGACGGTGAGTTATGGACTAGCTCACCATAACTCACCGTCCGTCCGTCTTATGACGGTCGACGACGACGCCTGGCCGGGGCTGTGGGTTGTCCGAAAGAGATTCTTCGCAAAAGAGCTTGTGGCTTAACATACCCCAGGGTCAATCTTCAGGTTAAGTCTTGCTTGCCCAGGTTTGTCTGTGGATAGGTGACCACCCATTACGCCGCACGTTAAGCCGAATGCCTAGGTAGATGTTGACTGTTTACGATGAAGCAATATTATGCAGTAGTAATTATCGCAGTTGATAAGCAAACAGAAGCCTTCAAGAGTGAAGATTATTCATCATTTCCGGACCACCTTGAGCAGTACAGCCTTGCTATAAACCTTGCTAATTTCTTATCGTATCCTTTTACAAAGGCATTATGTAAAACGTAAGAACGTTCTCATATCTCTGGACCGGAGGACCCCATAAAGCCTTAATGTATCCACTAGGCCTGGTGAAGGTTGCGAGGGCCCGCTGGATGCGAGACGCATGGAACCGGTCAATGTGGCGACACCTGGGGAGGCCAATGTCCAACAGAGGACATCTTTTGGCTGAAATGATAATCCACTAGGTAACATTCGGCGCAGGACATGTCGTTTATCGCATAACAGATACCAAGGCTTTATGGAGTTCGCAGCGCAGAACATATTTTTAGATACCAGCGGGGCGCAGTAGATATTGTCTTGACTGACTGTATAATGCGCAAACTGTCACTTGCAGCTAACTTCCGAGACGCTGTAACTGAATGCAGCTGAATCCCAGTATTTAACATGGAGCGACGGCCATCTGATCTCCACAGCCCAGTTAATACTGGTAATACTATGCCTTGGTATGAGTGTTTGTCTGACTTTCGGACTACTGGCTGCCCTCACAACCAAGAGGCGTGTATCGTTTATTTAATCTCTTACATCCTTTTCCGTTTTTAGGGTCGTAGTCAATATGGAACCCTAGTTTCGCTATGTCCGTCTGTCTGTCTATCTGTCCGTCCGCACTATATCTCAAAGACTCTTAGTACGAGAAATAATAATAATATTCCACAACTATCACACAACGCCATCTAGTCCCAAGCTAAGCAGAGCTTGTGTTATGGGTACTAGACAACTGATAAACATACTTATATATTTCTAAATACATACATATTATAGATAAATTACACCCAGACACAGAACAAATGATCGTGCTCATCACACAAACATTTGTCCTGGGTGGGAATCGAACCCACGACCTCCGGCATAGCAGTTAGGGTCACTAACCACTAGACCAAAAGGCCAGAAAGCTGTAATTTGGCATGAATACACAAATGAGTTACGCCGACAAAGTGCTAAAGTAAAATTATGTCATTTTTTTTTTTTTGTGTATTTCCATTATACATTAAAGTGGGGATATTTTTATTTTCTCGCGTGAAAGCCTTTATGTGGGGTATCGTTCGATAGGTAAAAATATTGCGAGTTTGCTCAAACAGTTTTTCAATTAAGGGATTCGTTTGTGAAAATAATATTAAGCTATAAAGTGCAATTTTTTGTTGGATTCAAGTGTGCCAACGTAAACCACCTATACGGGTTGTGTTTGGGCGTGTGAAATAATTCATGGTAGTAGCTTAAATAACGAAAATAAAAGGAAGACTATCACAGCTAAGTAGACTTTACAAGTTTACGAGCAATAGCCTACGAACTTATAAAATATAGAGTGCTGGTCTCAAAACTGCAGATGTAAGTTTGTTATTATTTTACAATAAAAATCATCGTTCGGAGGCAGGTAGGCAGGGTCGTTAATCAATTTAGTAAGTTTACATATTTTGATGGGCATCTACGAAACCCTACATTGTGCGTGGTCCGACATGCACTTGGCCGGTTTTTAAGGATGTGAAATCATCAAATTACTCCTCCCTACACTCCTACGATTTTACTGATTAAAACCCATCCGTGATCAATAATGCCAAAGGGCATAAATGTCCTTTGGCATCCAGGGCCGCGGTGATTCTTTCGAACAAATTCCGCAATCCTGGCGCAGCACTGGCCCTAGCGAGCCCTGTTCACCACTGATGACATCTCTGAGAGGCGCGCGGGAACACAACACATCGTAGACCCGGTTTGTGTCTTAGGGCTTCACCGGAGCGTGGTTTGGCCGAACGTCGCCAACAAGTTCCGACCTGATTATCCCCGCTGGTTCAGCACAAAGTAGGTTATAGAGACTGCATACGCCGACAAGCTGCGAGCACTGGCAGATCGGCCAGCTTTCTACGTCAATACGCCTCCCCAAATCTCCTTACATCCTCACCTTCCCACCAGTAGCAACATCAGACTTGGCATCAATCTCAGCTCCCGCAACACACAATGCAGCAAGACAGCGGCTGCGTTCAGCGAGGGCAGCGGCGTGAAGCGCGCTACGATTGCAGTGGTCGCGTGCATCCACTGCTTCGCCGCTTGCGATCAGCTCTTGGAGGAGTTCTAGGTTGTCCCAGAGGGCTGCCTGAGGTAAATAGAAAGATAATTAGTTGGTGTTGATAAGGCTCATTAAGTCAACATCTTAGTTTTACCACTATTATAAATATGAAAGTTTGTTTTAGAGGATGGATGTTTGTTATTCTTTTACTAATTTGGATGTATTTTTTTTTTTTTAAACGTTGCCCCACACTCGGAATTTCGTAGGAGCGTTTACAGACATTAAAATCACATACACAAATACCCAGACCCGGAACAACTATCTGTAGGTCATACAAATGTTTGTTCCGTGCGGGGATCGAACCCGCGACACGTAACGCAGCAGTCAACTGCTTGAGCCACTGCGCCAACTGTGCCGACTCTACGCAGACGTAACAACAATTATAAGCTAGTATTGTTAATTGTTTTTCTTTGTTAGCCTGATCTTTCAGTCCTGGGCAAAGGCCTCCCCATTTCTTCCACTTCTCTCGCGGTTGCGCCTCTTCTTGCCAAACTAGTATTACATAGTAAGTCTCTTTTCAATGTATTTTTTTATTTTAAAAATTAATTATAGCAGCATTACAGAATTATCTAATACGATGCTATATAACACAAATTAAATTAAATTAAACTATAGCTAAATCCACATAAACAAAAAAAAATATGTTTCAAGTTATTCAATGTCGATGTAAATTGAGTTGTAACATCCACGTGGTAACAAGTTTATATGTAGCTACTTTGAATCAAGTTTATAATATGTTCTTTTTATTTATGGTAAAATTAAATGCTTTTTGTTTATTTTTTATGTGTTTTTTTATTTAAGTTTCTTTACTGCCTGTGTTTATTTTGGAAGTTATCCTAAAATCCTTCCCTTGATTACAGCCGATCTCCTCTCCTAGAGCAGGGTCTGGATGTCAGGAGTAGGATTATAACGGCAGATTAGGCTCTGTACTATGCTGTGGGGGCTGCGGGTTGTTCGAAAGAGATACTTCGGCCTCGACACAAAGGGCTTAGAAGGAAGGTGGTTTTGAATCAGTAGAAGTCTTACACTCTATACCACTGTGCCCAGAGTGGGAGGAGTCATGTGATGACTTTAAACTCCCCAAATAAAAAACTCTGTATTATGGATTATGACAGTGGCTGAATGGATTTAAAATGTTTGTCTTTTGAGTAAAATTATTATAAAAATATCTCGGCTCGGTCTGGGTATTTGTGTATGTGAGTTTAAATGTTTGTGAACGCACCCACGATACAGGAGAAATTCCTAGTGTGGGGCAACGTTTTTTTTTAAAAAATAAAATAATAAATAAATAAATTAAATAAATAAATTACTCTACTATTGGATTGAATTTTAATCATGAAATTAGGGTTTCAATTTTTTTTTGCATACTACTACCAGCCTTGTTACTTCTTATAAGATCAGCTATCTGCCAGTAAACTCCTATCACAATCAGTAAAGCTATTTCGAAGATTAGTGGGTACAAACAGACAGAAAAAAAAGGGAAAAAATGTTTTCTTGTATTAAGTACAGTTTACTATCATTCAGTAAAAACTTTCATTTAATTTATTTGAATAGATAATTCTGATTGCAATGACTGTCAGCTTATTTTTTTTGAGCATAGAATTAAAAAATATATTATGATAAATTTTGTTTCTTCATTTTAAAATAGAGAAACTAAATTTAATTGACCATTGAATTAAGGACATGAATAACTTTGGAAGATCTTATAATGAATATTATTAGTTTAAAAGTAACACAAAATTATCCCTAAGCAATAATAAGATAGTAAGCCGTATACCACATTTATTAATTTAATATTTTTCCTGTAAAAATCTTACTTCTAGGCAAATTTTGTGACTAAGCTTGCATTTAGAACTACAATGGAAATACAAGTAAATAATTATAAAACAGGTGCGACAAATAATATAGAGTTCAAACATATTTTTTCACACAAGACTTTCTATAATTTTTTAAACAGTTTTCGTCCAGCTTTAAGAGTATTTTTTTAACAGCTACATATCAATTAAGACCTTGCACCGCATTCTACATTTACAATACACGATTGCAACATTCTAAACCACAAGAACCCGCTGTTTTACCGCAGTTTAACCAACCGTTAACGAACAAGAGCCAACTCAAGTTTTTAGCTAATTAATGACTTACCTGATGCAGCAGCCGCCCTTGGAAGTGATCCTCGTCCGGAGACAGGTCCATTATGGTCGTTTTTAGGAGAAATACACAAGTAGCACAGACATTTCCGGACTAAACAACCGCTCAAGCGTTACAAAACGGCTACGAACCAAATACGGCGAAACACATCGAATTCTTCACTAAAACTACATTTAAAATACACAGTTATGTGCGCCAAATGTTTTTTTCTTTCAGCATTGCGGATGGAAAACGTTAATTAATGCGAAATTGCAAATTAAACCGTCGTGAAGCAGATTTATTGATTTGTTTGATGACAGCTGACCTGACTGACAAGAGTTTGACAGCTGTCAGTCAGATAGCCAACTGCAGTGGTACGAAAAAAGGGCGTTTTCGTTTTCGAAACGCTATCGAATGTGTGAAATATTTCGAAACGACGCGATGGATGAACTGTATGTGTGTTTATAACTTGATATTGCTAAACAAGAGGTCCCTGCAGCAGAAAATAAATCAAAGAGAATGATGAATGAGACCAAAAAAATTAATATTGAGAATCATCATTTTCAATCTTGCGATCTGAGATTGATCAGTCAGTGATCACCAACGCAATAACTTTTAAAAAGATCTCAATAAAATACTCTGTTCATTACATCTTTAACATACCACTATTAATCACTAATCGTACTTACATACTGCATTTTATTAGGGCACCATTATTGGCCAACGTTCATAATCTATGGTATTTATCTCAGGATTGTTTTATCAAACTACCCACTTAGCATGGATATAATATACACACACTGCTCGTCCTTAATATTAATTGCAGAATTTAAATTAAAAATGTCTCGAAGTTACTGCAGTTATGACGAAGACTGGCAGAGAAGGAAGTCAGTGCTAATCAGAAGTCTTTTTCACGATATTCCGAGTAAGTAAATACCTCAATCTTTATCACTAATAGTTGTTATGAAAGCGGCTCGTGGCAGAAATTAAAACAGCTGCACGAGTTGACTTAATGACACACCGATCCTAGTTCGTCCCAATCTATACAAATAATAATAAAAAAGAACGAAAAGTAAGGGATTAATGAAAAAAAGAATCGAAATATAAGATGACATCATTCTAAAGAGTGATTTTTGATTTTCTAAACTATAATATTACTTTCTTTGCAGTTCTATCACCAGTTGATGAAGAATCTAACGACTCGTCACACGATTACTATGTACCAACCCAAGAAGTATTCCCTTCTCCACCAAGACCATACAGCCCATTACCACCACTAATCATTGAGAAAATCCCCATAACTAACAAGCATGACGAGCCTGAAGAATACTACAGAAAACTACACAAACGAATCAAAAAGATTTACGAAAACCTCTTCATAGAAGAACGGAACGTAAGCAGTGTGGATTTTGGCTCTAATTACAACGATGGTTCGATTAATGAAGATAGTCAGTATGATACTGAAGGCTCTATTGAAAACCTAATTTGCGAAACTGAAAATGATTCTCCAGGGGATAGCAATTTTAAATCGATTGTGGAAGATAGAGAAGCAAGGCTGAGTTCTGCATCTACTAATTCAAATGGATATGGAGCTGATTTTGAATCGATGGATACTGTAGTAATAGATGTTGTTAACCATTCAGTATCGAACGAAGACACTGTAATGATATCTGAAGAAGGGAAATCAGATAATGAAAATATAGATGACGATGGAATAAGATATGAAGGCTTTGGCAACTGCAGGTCAAGTGAAAATAGAGAACGCCGGACATACAGAATGGATGATGGAGCTATTACTGAAAGAGACGAGTCGCATCATTCCACAGTTTATCAAAGTACAACTGAAAGTGAAGAACCTGATAAAACAGGGATTAAACAAACTTACGGGCCAGAAAGCTCTGATAATGAAACTATTGATAACCATGAAATAATGAAAGAAACAAGTCGAACTAGACAAACTAATACATCAGTAATAGTTGATCTTGAAGTTAAGACGGGAGAAGAATCGCATCATTCCATAATTAATGATCAAGAAATGTCAAAAAGTGATGAATATAATAAAAGAGAATATAACATAATAAAAGCTGATCGAAATTCAGATAACCAGGAGTCGAAACGGGAAAAATTTACACGGACACGTTCTGAGCGTAAAAAAGAATTGATAGCTTCAAATGACGAACCGATGGAGTCCGATGTAGAAACTAGTCAGTCAAGCGAAGGTAAGTTCTGAGGTTTTAACAAAGATCGGTACACAGTTTGACTTGAGTCAGTACCCTCATTTATAGTTCAAACTGATCTCGCATTTTACGGAGTTTTTGTACCATTACTGGTACTTGATGTTTCGTCGCTGCGTGCAGTTATTCTCAAAGGATTAGGTGGAGATGTAACCACTACCACATTTCAATAGCTATATTTTAAGTCCCTTGTAATAGAGAGCCAGCCATCAGACAAGCACAGATTCATACTTCTTGGTTGCTATGCTACATAGAAATGTTTTATTGGAAAACCTCAACTACTCTGTCCTCGTCTCTAAGATCGTATGCTCAACAGTTGCACTTCCAATCACAAGGCTAACGAGGTGGAGGCAGTTTTTGTCCCACAGCTGGACAAAGGCCTCACTCCAATTCTCCCAACGGTCATGATTCTGTGCTGCCTCTTGCCAACTCTCAAGAAATACATCCACGTCGTCCAGCTATCTTCTTCGTGGTTTGCCGCAAACCCGTGTCACTGTTTCAGGACACCAATCGTGAGCTTTATGTGCCCTCAGCTCATTTGGCATGCGATAGACATGTCCTATCCACTCCCATCTTTTGAGTCACGTCAACGAGGCGATGAGTTGCTTTAATATTATCTTGATTACAGGTCCGTACTACAGACAAATAACTACAGAAGCCCTCATACACTTTGACGGATTCCAAGTTCCTGGAGATCGAGAGAGCATAGTCTACGAAGGTTCTGTCAAGAGTATCATACTGCCAACGAGGTACAGAAGAATGCTGGCCAGTCGCAATGTGGATGT
The DNA here is from genome assembly GCA_932274075.1 of Diarsia rubi. Lineage (NCBI taxonomy): Eukaryota > Metazoa > Arthropoda > Insecta > Lepidoptera > Noctuidae > Diarsia > Diarsia rubi. The sequence continues at coordinate 1,625,282 of OW026441.1, forward strand.
TGAGGATCGAATCGAAGTTTACAAAGTATTGGAAGAAAATGCAGGTTGGTAACCTTGTAATGATATAATTTCCGATGGTTCATAGCTTCTTAATGCTGAAAATGATGAACACTCGAAACTGTCTTTTCTCAATTAACCTTGAACCTGAATAATATTGTTTGAATTTAATAATTAGTTGATAATAAAAATGTCAAGATCTTATCTTCACTAAATAGGTGCTTAGAGCAGATATAAAATGAGTACTTACTTAATTAATTACAGTGTTTAATTGTTTCAGTCCGTTAGTTTTCTCATGACCCAAAATAATCCGTTAGGTCGTCTCTTTATTTAAAATCTTATTAATATGGAATGCAACGGTGTCGTCTACATAGGCTAAAAGCTTTTGCACGCGGTTTCGTTCCCAGTATGTAAGGAAATTAAACCAAGGGAAGGGAACATTTAAATACTTTGGGATAATGGAACTTCCCGTTCTCGTTCCAAAATCGTTCGTTATAAAATCGGTATAGATTATGTATAACATTAATGTTTAAATGTTCTAATACATAATCTATACCAATATGTCACGCATGTAATTCCCCAAGGGTTAGCCAGACCCAGAGGTGTTCTTAAGTCCCATGTAACCACACTTACCAAGGAATAGGGGATTGGACTGAGTCAAAAAAATATGTTTTTATGTTTTGTTTAGTCTGTCAGACTTTCAAAAAATATTGGATAGGTGTTTTTTGTTTTATCAAATTAATAAATACGCTTCAAAGAGCATAAGTGGGAGCTTTTGACGTCACTTGGAGGTAAAAAAATGTACTGACTTGTGACGTTTTCGAGGATTTCACGAGTTTTCGAAACACTGTATCGTCTTCTTTTTTTGTTTCTGTGAAAAAAGAAAAAATACGTGTTCAAGATTTTTTGGAAATCTATTTGACGGACGGAATTAGATTTCTTTGTCTGTTCCTCTATTACATATAAAATAACCCAGTACAAACTAGGTTGTGAAGGTCAGGCAAGTTGTCGCTACATGTACAATACTGATATTAGGTCCCATGAGATTTGGCACAAATCCAGACTCCGAGGCTCTTACTATGTATTCACACTGCCTAACCTGGGAATCGTATTAAGAAACTCTTGCTTAGCCACTCGCGCATGCTACAATTAAATTTATTCAAACGAGGCAGTAACAATTATTCCATTTGCAGATCCAAAAATCGCCACAACATTCAACATTGACGAACATGAAACTACTGATGAAGACCTTGAAGATATGACAACTTCTCACCCAGACACTACCTTCGAGAACGACGAAGAAATGAGCACTCATCAATCAGATGCTTTCCAGGAAGACGATGAAACAATGAGTGGTCCTCAGTCAGACGCTAGTGCCAGAAACTTTGAAGCAATTGGCCAAACAGGAGCTATCAAGAAAGACGATGAAGAAATGGATGCTCATGAGTCAGGTCATAGTGAAGAAATAGACACAAATCAACTGGAAACTGTCAATAAAGAGATAGAAGAAAGGGGTAAAATAGATCTAGATGATACTGTTAAAGAAAATGAAGCATGGCAACCAAATGATGCAGGAGATCACATTGGAGAAATGAGAACTCCTGGACTAGAAACTATCGAGGAAGATGATGAAGAAGTGAGCGTTCACCAAGCAGAAGAAGAGGTTGATGTAGATATTGATGTAACAGGAAGTTCTCCTTCAGATGTTTCTGACAAAAGTGAAGCAAAGAAAGCTTCTCGACTAGATGATTGTGATATTGAAGAAATTATTCCAACTCAACGGGATCTTCCAACCGTTGCCACTTTTGAAAAGGAAACTGCTCATCCCAATACCACTGATGAAGATCACCCACTGATAAGGACTCGCATTCTAGGAACTAATGAGGAACAAATGATAATTTTACAAACAGAAGTCACTGGAGAAGAAGTTGAAGAAATGCGAACACCTCCACCGAAAGCTACCAAGAAACAAATGAGAATTAAAGCATTAGAATCTACCATGATAAAAACGGAAATTCATCAATCAGCTGCTACTGACGACGAAGAAGAGACAGAAAGTCCTCATTCAATTGAACAAATGAGAACTCCTAGACCAGATTTATCTCACGGATCAATACCAGTATCACACCGCAGTAACTCGGCATCAACTACTGAACATACTGCACTTCCACAAGAACTGTCAGGTTTGACAACATCAATTCAAGATGGTGCCGACACCAATATGTCAGAACTTCAAACTTCCAATGATAATATTATGAATAAAGTGTTGGCTTCAATATTCAGTGATAGTCAGAATAATGGTAAGACTCCGATCTCTGGAAAGAAACGGAAGTTAGTAGATAAATCAGTTCAGGCTGCTGAGACGAGCAGAGTAACGTGGGAAGAAATGCGTGCGAACTTCTTTGTGGGGACGCCAAAGATATTCCGACTTTGTGCCTGTACTGATCATATTTGTTCTTAATGTGAATGAAGACTGGATTTACATGTTAAATCAGTGATTGTTTATTAATTAATAGCTTTTATTAATTGTTTAGTATGATGCGAGAAGATTGTTAATAATTACCTACTATATTAGTACTACTCTTTCTGTATTAGTACTTTCGTTTACAAAATGTTGATTCATATTAATTACTTTGTGTAAGAATAATCATGTTTAAATAAAGATACTTAATCGTTGTGATTATGTCTTTGTGGTTTTATATTAAAATATTTTAACGTAGTCTGCAGTTTTTATTTTTATTACAATGCTACTTATTCTTATTTAGCAAGTTTGAATTACAATGTCTGTCCGTCTATAACAATATGTTTTTTTTATTCACAAGTAACATTCAGTTATGCTTAGTTTCAAGACCTTTTGTAAATTGAAATCCCAGCACAACAGAATTTTCTAAAATGGTTTCTTCCATATTCTGCATAGTCCCTCAAGGTAGCTTACTAGGGCCTTCTTTGTTTCAACCAAGCGAACCAAGATTAGATTAATAATAACAATAAATCTTTTTATGCCTACCGTTTAAGTGCGTCGGTCAAAGATGAAAATAACATCACGCCTGTAATCCCCAAATGGTAAGGCAGAGAGATGTGGGTTATATATACCTATCTACCAGAACACTCACATTTCCTCAGTTATGCTTGATTCCAATTTTATTTTGCCATCAACCAAACATCAAATAATATGTAAAATACCTGCTGATTAAACTCTTGATGGCTGCAACAAAATTATAAAAATTAAACAGAAATCATGTGAAATGAAACGTATTTCAGAATGAAGTTTGAATGAAAACGTCATTAACTTTTCTAAAGTGAGGTTATGTTGTCAAATTAGCGTTTTTTTTGTTATTTTGATCGTATGAATTCATTTATTTTATAGAGAAATAATAATTATACTATATAGTTAATCACAATGTCTCTTACTGAAGGTCCAGTGAAAGAATTAGACGACAAGTTCCTAGATTTAATCGGAAAATTCGTGTCTGACATAAAAAATGGGTACGTTAGCTGATTTCTTCATTTTGATTAATATTCTACTAGTTAAAATCATAATTCATTAATTGTAATAAAACCTCGCTATTTAGATGTCCAGCTTTATTTATTATATCTACAATATAATGAGCTGTGTTCAAGTTATAAACATCGAAAATATGATGTCGTATAAAACTCAGTATTGCATCAGAATTCATAAATGCAATATGTCAATAAGATTCTAGATATCCTAAAACTTGCTATATTCAAAACTACAGGCGCTCCATTCGAAAATTTTGTTCCCAAAGGGGTAGGCAGAGGTGTACCTGATAGAACACCCTTATTTCGCCAGTAACAATAAAAGACAAGCCTATTGCCAACAAGCAGGCACAAATCCAGACTCTGTGGCTGCTATTATTTAATTCCTGATGGATAATCCCAATAAACCCAACCCAATTAGGGAATCAAAACCAGCGACTTCATGCTTAGCAATCAAAATCAAATCTCATTTATTCAAACTAGGCTGATAATCAGCACTTTTCTAACAATCATAGAACTTACGACCACTAAACCAATGAATGACGCATTTAATCTCCCGTCGGGGCTACGGGTTGTTCACAAGTTACCGCGGCATCGACACAGGGCTAAGAAGGAACATAGGTGGTTTTGGTCAGTAGAAGTCTGACATTCCCTTTCGCTCTGCCCAAGAGCAAGAGGGATTATTTGATGATTTTCCACCCGCCAAAAAAAAAGCCTATTCATCTCCACTAGTATTATAAAGAGGAAAGATTTGTTTGTAACGAATAGGCTCCGAAACTACTGGACCGATTTTAAAAATTCTTTCACCGTTAGGTAGCTACACTATCCCCGGGTGTCATAGCCTTTATCCCTGTGGCCCCGCTTGACGTCTGCTAGTCATTTATATTGTTATTTGTTTACAGGAAATTACGAGGCTCAAACAATGTTGCTCTGGCAATGGTCACATTATTAGAGACAATCATTAGTGACTCACAGAATGCTACAGCTTTGTGAGTATTGATTTCATAATAGATATCATCATAGTTAGTTATTACAACAGTAATTATAATAATAATAATAATAATAATCATTTATTTCAGATTCATCCTAAAATTACATCCATATTTGTTAGTAAAATTGCGAGCTTACAAACTAGTGTTAGTAATAAATAATGGAATTTTAAACAAAGTAGCAGGTCCGGGTGGACTTTCCGATAATGGCGGCAAATCACTAAACGACTGCATGCAGCCGTATCCATCGCGCCAGTATCGGAGAGTCCCACCGGTCCGCCAACGCGCACAGGATTTTGTTGGGACTGTCGCGCGTGCGGCGCATGATAGATGCGCATCGTTTGCGCATGATGGCCGCAAAGCCGTCTGTGTCAGCCGCCGCGAACATCGCGGAGGCGCTGCAGTGGCGCGGCAGCCCCATCAGCACCCGGAACGCGTTATTGTATTGAACGCGCAGATCGCTGTATGTCCGCTGTGTATAGTTAACCCACAGACTGCAGGTGTAAAAGGACTGACAGTACGCTTTAAAAAGCGCAACTTTGACAGTCCCCGTGCACCGTGAAAACCTGCGGGCCAACATGTTGCATCGGACAGACAGCGCTCTGCGCTCCCTTTCGATATCCACACTGTCCTTAAGGTCCTCGGTGACCCAGTGGCCCAAATACTTAAATTGCTCGACTTTGTTTAGAGCTGTACCACTCAGAGTGAAATTCGGAACGAATGTGTATCGCTTGTTGTCCGGCCTGAAAATCATTATTACACTCTTTTTCGCGTTGTATTTGAGCCCATGAGCCACCGCGTAGGACTCACAAATTTTCAGGAGCTTACGTAAGGCTCCAATCGACGAACTCAGCAGCACCATATCGTCTGCGTAGCTGATGTTATTTACGCACACTCCATCTCAATTATGAATTGAAGCAAATTTTTATCTAAAAATCCTGAGCAAAAGATTTGTTAATATATTTTAACAGATTCTTAAACAGTCTGATCTGTTTATTTATACACTTAAGGGAAGAAGAAAAGGGGGTTAAGGGGGGAAGTAGAGGTAGCTTAAAACCTCACGTCCTAGGGGGGGAGAGGTTTTTAATAAAACTTTTTTGTAAAAAAAGAATCAGATGTCAGTATTGTTTTTATTTTGTTGAAGTTTTTACCACCAACCACTCAAAAGTTAACTATTTTTAGCTGCGGTATAACACAAATCCAGGTCAAGTATCAATTTTAGAAGATCTCCTCCTATTTTAGAAGTCCATTATAAAATTATTTGAAATTAATCATGGCCCTTTACAGACAATTTTTTTTAGCTAGCTTTTATTCTAGGTTTGCAAGGTCTAAAGCTTACTAAACCATAAATAGAGTATTTCACCAAAAAAATCTAATTAGTCTATCAGATAGATTTCCAAAAAATAATGGACACGTATTTTTTCTTTTTTTCACGTAAACAAAAGATGAAGACGATACAGCTTCGAAAAGTCGTGTCAAGTCGCGTGACGTCACAAGGCTAGTAATTTTTTTACCCACAAAGTGACGTCAAAAGCCCCCACTCTTGATCTTTGACACGTTTAATTTTCGTCATTTTTTATTAATTTATATAATAAAAAAAAAAACATTTACTTATCCAATATTTTTCGATAATTTAACAGACGGACTAATTAGATTTTTTGGTAAAATTGCACTTAACTAATAATAATAATATAATAATAATAATATAATAATAATAATATATAACTCACAGCGAACTATGCGGCGCAGTGCGCGCGGCGGGTCGTCGCGTCGTCTACGCGTTACCACACGAGCTGGTGGCTGCCAATGTAGCCCGGAGGATACTTAGAGCCATCCGGGATGAGAACAGGGCTCATGCTAATCAGGTAATGTGAACATGGTTGGTTTATTATTTAATTATTTAAACTTTATGCACAATAGTGTATTATGTACTTATATTAATACTAATACACATATAAAAATAACATAAACTAATAAATATTGTAACAAATACCAAAATAAAACACCACCATTTTTTTTACCATGACTGACTTGTAATAGCTATTTGTGACACGAATAGTATTGGCGACACGGTTGGCGCAGTGGTTGAGCGATTGACTGCTGCGCAGCATGTCGCGGGTTCGATTCCCGCACGGAACAAATATTTGTACGACCTACAAGTATTTGTTCCGAGTCTGGGTGTTTTTCTATCTATAATATGTATATATTTACAAAAAAAAAAAAAAAAAAATGTAAGTATATAAGTAGTTTATCAGCCATCTCGTTACCATAACACAAGCATTAGGTTGCTTAGCTTGGGACTAGATGGCGTTGTGTGAAATGTCCAAGGATATTTATTTTTATTTATTTTTATTTGGTCTGATTTAAATAGTGGGAACTGGGAACGTACTTTCCTTTTAAAAGTGAATTGCATTGTGATTTGTATTTTCGTGTAAATGTACAAGGAATCATCATCTGCCTAGCATTTACCCAACTAAGTTGGGGTCAGCTTCCAGTCTTAACGGATGCAGCTGAATTCCAGTAGTTTACGTGGAGCGACTGCTTATCTGACCTTCACAACCTAGTTACTTAATAAAAAATTACATGTCGCATCCTCTACGCGTCACCACACGAGCTGGTGGCTGCCAATGTGTTCCGGAGGATAAGGCCATCGGGGCTTCGGGATGTTGTAAGAGATACCGCGGCCTCGACATATAGGGCTAAGAAGGAACATGGGTGGTTTTTAGTCAGTAGAAGTCAGACACTCCCTTTCGCTTTGCCCAAGAGCGGGAGGGGTTATTTGATGATTTCCCACCCACCGCAAAAAAAGGCCATCCGGTATGAGAACAGGGCTCATGCTCATCAGTCATTTAAGTAGTGTAAACATACCGACAAAGACTGGTCATCGCCTTGCATTTTACTTTTTTTGCGGCCGGCTTCCAGTTAATCGGATGCAGCTAAATAATAATAATAATAAAAAAAATAAATAAACGTTTATTCATCTCCACAAATTACAGTTATGATAGATTTATAAGTTGACAAGTAGTCTGGCAGAAAGTTGTAATAGTAAATAAATAAATAAATCTGGAGTCTAAACTAAGCCTAGGCCTGTATTATAGAACTCCAGGCCCCCCATCACATCATAAATAGTTATTGTCAACATGAAAATAATGCGAAATTGGCGACGGTGTGTACATGTATGTATGTGTGTGTGTGTGGACGTGTGCATGAGTGTCTGGATGTATGTGTGTGTATATATATAATATAAGTGTGTATTCATTAATTGCTCGAATAATTATTTTAGGAATACTTTCAAAAATAGGACTATAATCTTACCTACAAGTATATGTGCGTAAATATGAAAATACCAGTATTTTACTTGGAGCGACTGCCTATTTGCCCTCCAGACCTTAGTTAATGGTAGGTAATAAGACTGGTTGTCAGACTTTCCCGCATCTAGACTAATAATAATAATAAAGCCTTGATTAGCTCTTGTTAGGCAGCTGGATCAAGGGCTTGATACAGAAAGCGGTACTCCTGGACACGGCTCGTATTGTTAGGAGGTTCCTTTCTCTGGAGCCCTGGCCGCCGGTAGCTTGGACCCTGTCTCGATACGGGTGGGCTACAATTTTTTAAATTTTTAAATGTTTTTTGTAAAGAATATTTAAAAATGTATTATGTTTGTAACAAAATAAATAAAGGGAATAATAAGCCTTTATTAAACAATCTTATAAAACACGTTGTTCTTAAAGACTAAACTTAAATATTTAACATAGACACTGGTTTTACGAAGATTGATTCTTGCTACTCGGCATAGGCCTCGCCTAAAGTGCGGTCTTGTGTCTTCCTTCTCCATGTGGCACCTGCTATTCATTTTATGTTGTCTTCCTATCTCCGACGCTGTCTTCCTCTCTTTCTTCTGTGTTCTCTTGGACACAATTCGGTCACATCCTTAGCCCACTTGTCTTTTTTTTTGCATCTAGACTACCTGTCTGTCAAAGATTTACAAATGACAGCGAAGACCAAGGTTTGACGTGCTTTCCGAGGCACACAGGAAACTCGGTATGTAATGGGCGGTCACCCATTCGCGGCCCAACCTGGACGACCCCGAGTGGCTGTTTTTATTTAGCCAAGATTCTTCTAAGCCAAACAATTACTCAGACGACACAGAATTCGTCTGGCACCAGTTTATTTATTTATTTATGTACACATAAAATACAAAAAAAAGGATAAAATATAAAAAATAAGAGAAGTACTGCTTATTTCAAAAGAAATTTCTTCTGCGAGAGGAAAGTTGGATAGACAAGTAGACACAGCCACACAGTAGTCACATTTTCAGTTTGTAAATAGGGTATTTAACAACAAAAAAAAACTAATTGACAAAAAAATCAAACTAGTCCGTCAGATAGATTTCCAAAAAATTTTGGAAACGTATTTTTTTTTTTCACTTAAATAAACAATGAAGACGAGACAGTGCTTTGAAAACTCATGTGACGTCATTTTCTGAGGCATTAGTATGACATTCTTTAGCGGTCTGTGACGTCGCAACCCCCCACTCAAATCTTAGACACGTTCTATCTTCGTCAATTTTTATTGATTTGATAAAACAAAAAATACGTATCCAATATTTTTCGATAATCTAACAGACGGACTTATTAGAATCATATTTTTTAAAGTCAGTTAATATCCCTTATTTTTTATCAACACATCCAATTCTGTTTTAAATAAATAGATTGACTTGGCCACTGCATCACATTGGCCAATGCGATGGCGATTACCTATTGCAATGGCCTGTTTAACATTGGCGAATGCGATGCGATGGCCAAGTCAATCTATTTAAAACATCAAAGATTTTTAAGTACGTACTGAATATATTAACGGACTTGGTATTAAATGGATCTCACTACTTTTTACGGTAAAAAAACTGAGTTGCGCGACTTGGCTTTTTTTACATGTTTTGTTTTTAGTGGGATTGGCCTTTTTTTTAATTAAAACTAATTCATTACAGACTGTGGAGGCCTCAGGAGAAAGTCTACAGCGGTTGGTGCTAGCGGCAGGAGCAAGGCGAGCTACCCTAGGGTCCGCGCAGCAAGATCTTAGAGAACCACTGAGGGATCATATAGCTGAGGTAAGCAGCCTAGAGCTCTTGTGAATGTGTCACTTCCGACAGCAAATCCATGGTTTAGCAAGACTCTCTCAAAAAAAGAGACACGCAAATATGGCAAACTCAAAGCATTTATTTCAAATAGATCTGTCACTGGCGCTTTAGCGTAGTCAAAACAATTAAATAACGCTTCAAAATACAAAATAAGGGTAATCAGACACCCGTCGGGGTTGCGGGTTGTACACTAGTCACCGCGGCCTCGACATATAGGGCTAAGAAGGAACATGGGTGGTTTTTAGTCAGTAGAAGTCTGACACTCCGTTTCGCTCTGCCCAAGAGCGGGAGGGGTTATTTGGTGATTTTCCACCCGCCAAAAAAAAAAAGGGTAATCAGACAAGAAATACAGTAAGTAATTTAAAAAAATATTAGCTAAAAACAGAACCGAGTTAAGTAGTTATTTTAAATTTGTTTAGTGTTAGAAATACGTTAATTTTTTTGCTTGCTTGAAAGTTTTTGCATGCATATGGTGCTGGTAAATGAGGATATTAATGTTGGTTAAAGACATGTTAAGGGCATGTTATATCCTTTAGTCAATAGGGGATCGGACAAAAAATAATAATTAGTCCGTCAGATAGATTTTCAAAAAATATTGGACACGTATTTTTACTTTTTTCACATAAACAAAAAATGAAAACGATACAATGCTTCGAAAACTCGTGAATTCCTCGAAATCGTCACATGGTAGTACATTTTTCACCAACAAATGACGTCACAACCCCCCACTCATGATCTTTGACGCGTCTTATCTTCGTCAATTTCTATTAATTTGATAAAACAAAAAACACGTATCCAATATTATTCGATAATCTAATTGACGGACTAATTAGAATCATATTTTTTTGACCCAGTCCGATCCCCTATTAAGGTTTTTATGCCACTTCTATGCTCCTTTTTTGTTGGGTTTTTACATGGTCACACAATTGGGATGTTACCTGACTAAAAAAATTTGATTCTGTTTAAGTAGTACTTTTTTTTTGGCGGTTGGAAAATCATCGAATAACCTCTTCCGCTCTTAGGCAGAGCGAAAGGGAGTGTCAGACTTCTACTGACAAGTTAGTCCTTTATGTCGAGGCCGCGGCATGTCTTACAACATCCCGCAGGCATCTGTTTAGTCCTTTAGCTAGATTATCGAAATATACTGGATACTTGTTTTTTGTTATAAGAAACTAATGAAAATTGACGAAGAAAAGACGCGTCAGTTCATGAGTGAGGGCTTTTGACATCACTACCTGATTAAAAACGTAATGCGATGTGACGTCACATGAGTTTTCGAAGCACTGTATCGTCTTCATTGTTTGTACACGTAAAAAAAGAAACAATATGTGTTCAATATTTTTTTGGCAATTTATCTGACGGACTTATGTGTCAACTACCGTAATAGTGGCATGATTTTATATTTCAATGATTCTCAAACTCACTTCTGTCAATAATCTTCCACAGCTACGCGGCGAGCTGGAATCCAGCATATCAAGCATATGCGGCCAAGCTAAGGAACACGTGAACGGTGATGAGCTGATCCTCACATACGGCTCCAGTGCCATCGCCGAGCGATTCCTCAGGGCGGCAGCTCATAGGAAGTACAAGCTGATATTGGCTGAGGGGGCACAGCAGACTGAGGTGAGTAGGTGGAGCTGGCGGAAGTAGCTAGCAGGTATACCTGCCGAGAACTGCTGTGGCAGGTTTACGAGGGCATTTGTTATTGCTATTTTCGGCTCGATAACATCCTCAAGTGCGGCTCGGGTGTGAATTCCGCCTTGAATGCAATAACAAAAGTTTCCCCACTTGTATCAAAACTAGCTGCTGCCAGCGACTTCGCCCGCTATAACTCGAAAATTATCCCGCGGGAAGATAAAATCGGGTTAAAAACTGTCCTATGTATAATCCAGGTATAAACTATCTATGTACTAAATTTTATCCAAATCCGTTCCGTAGTTATTGCGTGAAAGAGTATCCATAAAAAAATAAATAGCGGTTACACCAGCTGAAAACTGCTGTGTCAGATTTACCTGGTACATTCGTTTACTGCAGTTCATCGCTCCTTAACCACCTCGAGTGTGGCTCGGGTGTAAATTCCACCTTGAATGCAATAACAAAACTTACCCTACTTATTTCAAAATGTAATGTTAGCGACTGCTTTGATTTCTGGGTCAAGTACTATTGAATTTTTTTACCCGACTACGGCGAAGCCAAAAGGAAGGGTAATGATTTTGGTAGTCTATGTATGTATGTTTGTATGTTCCACCGTAGCGCCTAGACTACTGAAGGTATTTTAATAAATGAGGTGTCAATAAATTTGTAAGAATAACGCGGGTGACAAAAAACGGTGAAGGAAAACATCGTGAGGAAACCGGCATGTCTTAAAATCAAAAAATTCGAAGACATGTGACATCTACCAATCCGCACTGGGCCCGCGTGGTAGATTATAGCCCATCCCTCTCCTAGAGAGGAGGCCTGAGTCCCTGCAGTGGGAACATTATAGGCTGATGATGGACGCGGGTGACATAGGCTATATAAATTTTAACAATTCTTTTTATGACGGAATTTAAATGTGAAATTCTCAGCTCGAAAAAAAATTAATTGAGAAATTTCATAACATGTTTGGTATCAAATGAGAGGTCTTGGCGAGCACATTACAAATATGTATATTATATTATAGTTTTGGTCAACCTACACGTTTAGAATGCGGTCAAAAAGTTCTCGCGGTCTAGTCTGCTATTTACTCGTACTATTTAAATAGCAAACCAACATTCAGTATACTTTTACATCATGAAAGTAATATATTAAAACGGATTTATTAAATAACACTAAAATAAAATTTAAATAAAAAATAAGTTAAAAAACTAAAACCCGACTATAAACCGAGAAAACAAGAAAATAATTCTTGTCTGATATCCATATATTGAATTTGTATATATCAGTCTAGTCTTGTATAGAGGACCACCGTAGTCGCATGCCACTGATACCTGATGCTCCTTCATGGCGTTTTCATTGATACAGAAGTCAGCTGCTGTTGTCGTTAGCAAGGTGGCATGCGACTATAAGAATATATAGTGGTGTTCAAAGTTGCTTTAAGGCTGTCACTTGCTTAATGCTTTATATTTTAAGCTAGATATAGAAGCTTTAGATTTTTAAACGCGTAGGCATATCATGATGCCACTTACCGCGCTTGCTTTAAGTCAAGGGACTTAAAGCAAGCGCGGTGAGTGGCAGCTTGCATGAGTGCGATGTAAAAGCAATAAGCAAATAGCAACTTGTGAGAGCCATGATAGCATTTGCTTTATGTTATGTGTATTAAGCACGGTGCTTTATTTTGCTATATGATATATTAACCACCACTACTGATATATACAAATTCAATATAGAATATCAGACAAAAAATATTTTCTTGTTTTCTACTTTTAAGACCACGGTTTGTAGTCGGGTTTTAGTTTTTAAACTTATTTTTTATTATATATTTAGATTATGTCTCGACCTTAAACTTATTGTTAACCCAAACGATTTTAAAAGATTAAAAGAGTAACCTTTGGAGTTTCTTGCCGGTTCTTCTCCTTAGGAATCGACCAATGCACCGAACCGTGCCCCTTTTTACCCGACTGCGGTGAAGCCCAAAAGGAGGGTTATGTGTTTGGCGTGTATGTATGTATGTAAGTATGTATGTATGTATGTATGTCCGTTTCTTTGTTCCCTCATAACTCCTAAACGGATGAAAGGATTTGAATAAAATATACGTCGTTATATTCGTCTTGATGGCGCGAGTGTCACTGGCTACATTAAAATTAAAAAAGAAAAGAAATTTGCGGATTTTGGGGGCCATATAGCGTATTTCAAAAAATAAAAAAAATCCATTACCATCGAGTAAGGTATCAAAATGAAGGGTTTTAAAGGGAGATTACAAAAATATATGACACTTATATGTTTAAAATAAATTCGAAGTCACAAATCATATAAACAAACAAATAAGTTAAATAATCTGCGAAGATTTTTACGCGACCAACGAAAAAACAAACACAAAAGAACTAAAAAGTTGGAAATAAAAAAGTAGTTAAAAAACTAAAAAACCCGACTGAAAAAACTGAAAAGCAACAAAACAAGCACATTTTAAATTAAACAAAACATGGAAGCAGGCGGGGTTCATTTGAATATTAAATAATGAAATGAAAATGGAATGGACCCCGCCTGCTTCCTTTATAAGTGCCCATGTAGGCCTATGTGAACTAAAAATATTTTGATTTTGATTATTTGTTATATTTCCAGGCTCACGCGATGGCCAATCGTCTGAGCGCGGCCGGTGTTCCCGTGACTGTGATCAGCTCAGCGTCTATCTACGCTGTCATGTCTCGAGTTAACAAGGTATGTTTATAAAGGGTGTAAAAGTACCCTTAACGCAAACTAAGGGCACTTGTTCTCCCCACCACTTAATAATAATAATCCTCTCTCAAGAGCCCTGACCACCGGTAGCTCGGACCCTGTTCCCAATGCCGGTCGGCTATTAAAAATGTATTTCATATGTTAGAAAGTGAATAAAGGATAACACCATTTTGTAAACATATAATACATAAATTGGTGCATCATCAATAGCCTATTAATGTTCCCACTGCTGGGACACAGGCCTCCTCTCTTTGAGAAGGATAGGGCTATAATCTACCACGCGGGCCCAGTGCGGGTCGGTAGATGTCACATGTCTTCGGATGTTTTGGTTCTAAGACATGCCGGTTTCCTCACGATGTTTTCCTTCACCGTTTTGAGAGCAGTGGTGATGAAATAAATTACACAAAGTAATGCGCCTGACTGCATTCGAACCCACGACTCACAGTTCGTAAGTCGAGGCCGCTACCACTGGGCCACCACAGCGAGATATTTTAATACATACAAATACGAGAAACCTTGTCATAATTACCTACTATGACTAGTGACTTGATTGAGAGCAATTCAGTCCGATTTCAAAAAGTTTTACCGGACTCTTTTTTTTTTTTTAAAACCTTGCTCTACACTAGGAATGTTTCGTGTATCGTGGGTGCGTTCACAAACATTTAAACTCACATACACAAATACCCAGACCCGGAACAACTATCTGTAGGCCATACAAATATTTGTTCCGTGCGGGGATCGAACCCGCAGCAGTCCAATCGCTCAGCCACTGCGTCAACCGTGCCGTCGTTTTGAATGCCATTTTGCGTTATATGTTTATTTATCTCGTGCTATATGTTTGCAGGTGGTAATAAGCGTGAAGGCGGCTTTGGGAGGCGGCGCTGTGTTGGCCGAGGCCGGTTTGCATGCTGTCACGCAGGCAGCCAGGCATTACTGTGTGCCGGTGAGAATACATTGTACTTCACAATAAGAACAACATCCATTAATAGGGGATCGGACTGGGTCAAAAAAATATGATTCTAATTAGTCCGTCAGTTAGATTATCGAAAAATATTGGATACGTGTTTTTTGTTTTTACACGTCAACAAACAAAGGAGACGATACAGTGCTTTGAAAACTCGTGTGACGTCATATAATAAGTCTAAGTCTAAGAAAATCGTATGACCTTTTTTTTTCGACGCGTGACGTCACAAGCCCCCACTCAAATCTTTGACGCGTTTTATCCTTATCAATTTTTATTGATTTGATAAAACAAAAAATACATATTCAATATTTTTTGATAATCTAACAGACGGACTAATTAGAATCACATTTTTTTTAGTTAGTAATCATGTCTATTGTGGTGGGTGTACTATTAGGAACCCTTTGGGTATTATAGGCTGATATTAAAACATATTCCCATCGTCCACAGGTGCTAGCCCTAGCGCCGCTATACAAGCTGTCCCCAGTACACGACGTCAGCCATTTTAACGCGCACGCAGCGCCCTACACTACCTTGCCTTACGAGTAAGTTCTTTACACTTATTTTATATCAGCTCTCATACATAAAGGGTGTAAAAGTACCCTTAACGCAAACGAAGGGCACTTGTTCTGCCCACCACTACGATCATTTTTTGGTTCTAGACCATACCTGGGAACCCAACAGTTAATGAGATATTGGGGGTCTAAGTTCCAAATTTTTCACAGCTGTTTTTGTAAATACTAGTTTTTGAGGTTAAAACTTTATTTAAATTACCTCCATGACCCGTTTTCTATTCAAAGCATCCACTAGCACAATGTTTTAAGAGTGTTACATTGAGTTTTACCGTAAAATGTAATTTTTGACCCCAAAAAAAAGTCGTTTCCCAGCAAAAATTTTTGCGTACGGGTACTTAGTTTGATGTACTTGTGTTGTGTGCGTATATATATATTTCTTCTGTACGTGAGTTTTTGTCACTGAACTCCTTCTAAACGGCTGGACCGATTTGGATTTAATTGGTTTTGTGTGATCCAGTGGATTCAAGAATGGTTTAGATTTACAATTGGACCCGTTAGGTGGCGCTGCTAGTCTACACTAATATTATAAAGAGGAAAGATTTGTTTGTTTGTAACGAATAGGCTCCGAAACTCCTGGACCGATTTGAATAATTCTTTCACCGTTGGGAAGCTACACTATCCCCGGATGACATAGGCTACTTTTTATCCCTGTATTCCCACGGGAACGGGAACTACGCGGGTGAAACCGCGTGACGTCCGCTAGTATTTTTGTTATAAGATCTTGTAAAAAACATGTGATATGCAATAAATAATAGAATTTAATTAAATCTTCTGTCTCTTTCTCTCCAGACGCCATGAAATAGCGAATGACAACATGCACGTGTATGCTCCAATGTACGACTTCGCACCGCCGGACCACATCACCTTGTTCATCACCAATCTGTAAGTATCATCATCATCATCAGCTCGTACAATGAGCCCGGATGATGAGTCTATGATAGACTTATTATCTGCCTAGTCCTTGATCAACTATGGTGGGGTCTAACCGGATGCACATAAATGGTGTAAAAATACCCTTAACGCAAACAAAAGGCACATGTTCTCCCCACCACTGTGATAATTATTTTGTTCTAGACCATACCTGGGAACCCCACAGTTACGGGGATATTGGGGGTCAAAGTTCCAAATTTTTCACAGCTGTTTTTGTAAATACTAGTTTTTCAGATATTAACTTTACTTAAATTACTTTCATGACCCGTTTACTATTCAAAGCATCCACTAGCACAATGTTTTAAGAGAGATTTTTTTTTTTTTTTTTAATATTCCACAACTATCACACAACGCCATCTAGTCCCAAGCTAAGCAGAGCTTGTGTTATGGGTACTAGACAACTGATAAACATACTTATATATTTCTAAATACATACATATTATAGATAAATTACACCCAGACACAGAACAAATGATCGTGCTCATCACACAAACATTTGTCCTGGGTGGGAATCGAACCCACGACCTCCGGCATAGCAGTTGGGGTCACTAACCACTAGACCAACAGGCCAGTCACATTGAGTTTTACCGTAAAATGTGATTTTTGATCCCAAAAAAAAGAAGTCTCCCAGCAAATTTTTTTGCGTTGGAGTACTTAGTTTGATGTACAGAATGCTTGGTTGACGTATGTGTGAAGGACTTAATTTACGCCCTGTATGATGATAGGACATGACGCGACTGCCTATAACTACATTTTAACCCGACTATGACGTCCTGCAACGAATAAGTCGAGTTACCAGTAACCCTGTTTAATTTAAGGTGGAAGCTCACATCTGGCCCGCGAAATTCTAATTTTCTTACGTTTTTGGCAATTTGCAGGCCAGTGCTTGGTTGTATGTTTATGAAAATTTGATTTGCGACTGTAAGACGTATGAAGTTACCGAATTATAACCATCAAAATTATCAATACAACCCTCCAAGTTCATTTTCATGTCAAGATTGATTTTTGCATGTAAAAGTCATTCTTTAGTAATTTAGTCGTCGTTCTTTAGTAGTTAGTAATTTTGATGGTTATAATTCGGTAACTTCATACGTCTTACAGTCGCAAATCAAATTTTCATAAACATACAACCAAGCACTGGCCTGCAAATTGCCAAAAACGTAAGAAAATTAGAATTTCGCGGGCCAGATGTGAGCTTCCACCTTAAATCCATTTTTTTCTGTTTCAGAGGAGGTAGTTCCCCATCCTACATGTACCGTATGCTATCGGAACTCTACGATCTAAACGACTACGCCCTGTAGCTGACTTCGTGACACTTCGGGTAACATCGGGAAACCTCGTGACACTTCGGCTAACATCGGGCAAGCTCGTGAAATGACGTCGCACTAAGTTCTACGTTTTCATACAATGTCGTGCATTGCTCGCATCCTCGCCAAAATTCATTAAATTAGCTAGTCTAAAAAAAAACTATAGGTGATCGGACAAAAAAGAAAATTAGTCCGCAGGGTAGATTTCCAAAAAAATAATATTTTTTTCCGTTTTTTTACCTGTAAATATGACATTTGTTAGCATCAAATACTAATACATAGTCTTTTGCTGCGACCTTGCTAACAGACAAAAGATTAGCTGCTACATTTGGGACATATAAAACATCTTTAATAGATTTTACAACATTATTTTGTAATGGCAAATTAAGATAGATAAACTCGTGTGACGTCACATGTCAGTACATTTTTTACCTGCAAGTGACGTCAGAAGCCCCCACTCATGATCTTTGACGCGTTTTATCTTCGTAATTTTTTATTCATTTCATTTCGATAATCTAACTGACTGACTAAACAGAATATTTTTTGAGTCAGTCCAATTCTCTATTAAATAAATAAATGATCAATGTTGATTTGTTGTTAAATTTAACAGTACACTGTCAGGATCAGACGAGCCGCGTTTTAACTCGGATGGTTCACACTTCGCTCCGGGCGTCGGGGGTCCCGCGATGACCTCCGGCCACCGTAGACGCGGGCCTGTGGACGGTGAGTGATGGGCTTACTCGCCGTCCGTCCGAACGGACGAAAACAGGCCGTGTCGACGGCGCGTTCGTGTTCCACGCGCGCCTCAAAGAGATGTCAGCAACATGGGAGGGGCCCGAAAGGGCCGACGCCTGTCGGGGCCGTGGGTAGTCCACCGGTTATCGCGGCCTCGACATAGAGGGCGAAGAAGGAACATGGGTGGTTTTTAGTCAGTAGAAGTCTGACACTCCCTTTCGCTCTGCCCAAGAGCGGGAGGGGTTATTCGATGATTTTACACCCACCAAAAAAAAAAAAAAAAAATTTTTCACAATTACCGATTTTTGTTTATAAGTTAAAAATTATCTACCTATTTAATTTATTATAATATTGATTCGGTTCGAAAATCATTATTATAATACCTCCTTGAGCTTGAAGAGGATGCGACCACAGCCTGTATTTTCGGCAAATAGTGAAAGCGTAGGGCTAAACAACCACGCTAGATTTAATTTAAAAAAAATAAGGTGTTAAATAATTTTACTAAAAATGAAAACTAGATGATGAATGTAAAATATATGGATGTGTTAATCCAGGTTATAAACTATCTGTGTACCAAATTTTATACAAATCCGTTTAGTAGTTTTTGCGTGAAAGAGTAACAAAAATCCATACATACTTACAAACTTTCGCGTTTATTATACAAGACAGGATATTAAAAAAAATAACTAGTTTTCATTATTAGTAAAGTTATCTACAGCCAAAAAATACTTCCTTTGTACATAATATTGTATAATATACGAATTTTATACAAAATATTGTTGTTTTATTAACTCGTTGATTGGAAGAAGACTCACCAATATCATCTTCATCAGCCTACAACAATCCACTGCTAGATAAAGGCCTCTTCAATCACACACAACTCAACTCAATTCTCGGCAATCTTATCCAGTTCCTACCAGCCACTCTGCGAAGATCGTTGCTCCATCAAGCCTGAGGGCGGTCACCAATGTTCCTTTTTTGGTAGAGGGTGTGGGAAATCATCAAATGACTCCTCCCGCTCTGAGTAAAGCGGAAGGGAGTGTCAGACTTCTGCTGACTAAAAACCACCCATGTTCCGTCTTAGCCCTGTTTTCCGGGGGCGACAGGCTTTTTTTTTTTTTAATCATCTTACATCTACCATTACAGGACAACCCCAATGCGATAAATGCGCCTTAATTACTTAATACTAACTTAATTGTTACTTATAACTATTATCAAATAAAGCATTACTTGTGAATTCACTGAGAGAACAACAGAATAAGTCCGTCTCACTGGCTATGACGGAGTGTATACGCGTCAGCGGCGCCTCCTGCAAAAGGTTGGTCCGAGAACGCGGCTCCACTAATAGTCGTGGCTGTCGTCGTCGCCACACGGACCTGTCCGGAACACACAGACTCACTTTGCTTAAAATAGCAGAATTAAAACGCAATTAATATTCCACAACTATCACACAACGCCATCTAGTCCCAAGCTAAGCAGAGCTTGTGTTATGGGTACTAGACAACTGATAAACATACTTATATATTTCTAAATACATACATATTATAGATAAATTACACCCAGACACAGAACAAATGATCGTGCTCATCACACAAACATTTGTCCTGGGTGGGAATCGAACCCACGACCTCCGGCATAGCAGTTAGGGTCACTAACCACTAGACCAACAGGCCAATCAAAATCATATTATTTTCCTACTATGATCTATTTTCCTAAACTGTCTCTGAACAACAGACGCAAACTATTATGATAGGTCTATTTTACGCTTTTTAACGTAATACATGTCATGATCTGCTAAAGTGGCCATTTTAGACCCCCTGTACAACAACGCGTTTAGGGTGCTGTTGCGTCTGCCTCGGTTCTGTAGCGCGTCATCTATGTTCGCTGAGGCACGTACCGACTGCTTCAATGCGGTACGGCGTAAGAAAGTGGCCTCGCTGCTTGCTGAACAGAATAACAGCATTCACAGCAGCCCTAACAGCATTCTGAGAGCTATAGTCGGGAGGCATGACTGCCCGTTGGTGAGGTCATTAGCCAACTGTTGATCTGTACTCTGTCTTTGTTTTTTTAGTACTAATATAAGTTAAGAATATTGTCTCTAACCCTAGGATCTTTAGATAAGAGGAAATGCGGGCGGAGAGACTTTTAAAATTAGGCATTTGAAGAAACTATCGCTGTCGCTCTGCGAGAGCTAGGCGCCCGTGCGGCAGATGTGGTCAATTGCAGATCCGACTCAAGAGCATAAGTAAAAAGTCATATTTCTAGGTTTGGCTAACGTGAGGGTCCGACCTGACCAAGGGATAACATTAAACCAAGAGGATATGCAGCCGAGTCCTGACTACTAACATCATATACCAATCGAGGTAATCATCATCTGCCTAGCTGTTTCCCAAATATGTTGGGGTAGCATTCCACTCTAAACGGATGCAACTCCACAACCACAGATTACTGGGTAATACGTAATCTGTGGTAATAGGGTAGTTGACTGACTTCAAAAAAATATGATTCTGTTTAATCTTGACTGACTTCAAAAAAATATGATTCTGTTTAATCTATCTGTCAGATTATCGAAAAATATTGGATACCTATGTGTTTTTTGTTTTATTAAATTAATAAAGATTTACGAAATTAAAACGTGTCAAAGATCGTTTGTGGTGACGTCACTTTCTGGTATAAAATGTACCAAACTGTGACGTCGCGCGACTTTTCGAAGCACTGTATCGTCTTCATTTATTGTTTACGTGATTAAAGAAAAAATACGTGTCCAATATTTTTTGGAGATCTATCTGACGGACTAATTAGATTTTTTTTGTTAACTACCCTACGATACCTCTTGGTAACACTGGTTGTCAGACTTTCGAGTATTACCGACTACAAATGAGAACCAACGGCCTTTTTTTGGGGTATTGGGAAATCATCAAATAACCCCTCCCGCTCTTGGGCAGAGCGAACGGGAGTGTCAGACTTCTACTGACTAAAAACCACCCATGCTCCTTCTTAGCCCTTTATGTCGAGGCCGCGGTATCTCTTACAACAACCCGCAGCCCGACGGAGAACCAACGGCCTTTTTTTTTTCTTTTTTTTTTGGGTGGGTGTAAAATCATCGAATAACTCCTCCCGCTCTAGGGCAGAGCGAAAGGGAGTGTCAGACTTCTACTGACTAAAAACCACCCATGTTCCTTCTTCGCCCTCTATGTCGAGGCCGCGATAACCGGTGGACTACCCGCGGCCCCGACAGGCGAGAACCAACGGCCTAACGTGCTTTCTGAGACACGAAGTTAACTCAGTATGTAGGTAATGGGTGGTCACCCTTCCACGGACCAACAATGAAGTTCGATCCGAGCGGCTGTTTTTATTTAGCTACGCGTTTGGATCAACACTCCCGAAGTAAACTTCCATGCCGGAGAATACTATACCTACATGTAAAGTTAAGGTACAGAAGTAGTAGGTATTTTGAAACAAGTTTTTTTTTAAAAGGAGGTTTACTCAACGTTGTCTTGTATGTCCCCAAATCACCCCAAACTAAGTATGCCTCGTCAAACGACTCTACGCAGTGTCATATCGCCCCGCTTCTGTTATCTCGTAAGAATATATAAACTACTTAAGGTGGAAGCTCACATCTGGCCCGCGAAATTCTAATTTTCTTACGTTTTTGGCAATTTGCAGGCCAGTGCTTGGTTGTATGTTTATGAAAATTTGATTTGCGACTGTAAGACGTATGAAGTTACCGAATTATAACCATCAAAATTATCAATACAACCCTCCAAGTTCATTTTCATGTCAAGATTGATTTTTGCATGTAAAAGTCATTCTTTAGTAATTTAGTCGTCGTTCTTTAGTAGTTAGTAATTTTGATGGTTATAATTCGGTAACTTCATACGTCTTACAGTCGCAAATCAAATTTTCATAAACATACAACCAAGCACTGGCCTGCAAATTGCCAAAAACGTAAGAAAATTAGAATTTCGCGGGCCAGATGTGAGCTTCCACCTTAAATAACTTTAGTTATCGTTTTAAACTAACGAGTAATTAGGTAGCTCGACCGATTTAGATAAAACTTGACGAAGCGAATGGGGAACTCATTAGCGCCATTTTGTCGTTCAAAAATATGCCAGCCTGTTCGAATATTTTAGAAAGAGGATAATTATATCTTTATTCGCGACCTATAGCATCATTCTCCTGCGGAAATCCCAATTTATTTGGGGTTGGCGCAACATGACTTTTTTCTTCCATACTTCTCTTTCATTTGTCACCGCCTTTCTAGCCATATTATTTTATACAGTCAATCCATCGTTTCTTTTGTCCAAAGGCTATTTTTATTTTACGTAGGTACCTAACTAGAACCCTCAGGGAAATCTCCCAATCACCGTACTCAATGTTCGTTGACAAAATATAAAAAAAAAACCGTAAGTTTAATAGCTGTGCCCATTATACCAGCAACCATTCCGCTTCTGTTGCAAAATAAGACGAAATTAAGTGAAAGTTGGTCTTGCTGTTGTGTCATCGCAAAAATAGCATCGCTGCATGGGACATAGGCGCCATCGCGAACGAAACACGCACGCCGCGCCCCAAACAGCACCCGAATAACACCAACTCACTCGCTCCCATTGGCGGAAAAGAGATGCCAACACGTGGCCTACTCGTGGCTAACTTCACACTGCACTATGTGCGTCATGTTGGCTGCATTATAATAACAATGGGCGGGGTCTTTAGTGTTGGCAGCGCTGTAGCGCTTTACGATGATAACTGTCTAGCAAGACGTATTGAAACGGTTTTGCTGAATACAGCGCTGTAAAGTAGCAGAGGCACGAGTTGTGTAAACTTTTTATAATGAGGCTTACGTATCGGTCGTCCGGACTGGGCGCATAGCGTTACTGCGTTACATTAACTCGGCGTTTTTTCTTGAAACTGTCTGGTTTTTATCGTTCCTACGTTCTTTTTCGTTCGGGAAAAACTGCTTTGTGCTTCTAGTGCGCGTTTTGCGAGATTGTCATTTGTGCTTGTGCGTGACGACCGAGGCGAGATCACCAAGCCTGATTCACATTAATTATGTGAACGGTGACGAACCATTTTAAGTGCGCGATAACACACCCGTTGTTCTCGGACATCCAGGACATTTTATTATTAGCTTGCGAAGAACTCGAGTGCGATACATGTGTGCCGCTAATATAAAATCAATACTGAGTGAACTGTTAATCCTTACCGTGCTTTGAACTGTATTTTACCCTAGAAAGTTATTATTTGTCGTTAATAAACTTATATCCAGAAGTGTCATATACTTTTAAAAAGCCATTTTACAATTTAAAATATTTTTCCAAAAAATGCATAACTTCGCGGTCGTTTTTAAATTTAGTGCGTCGTGCGCCCACTAGGCAGCGCTGTTCACATAAAGATTCCGTGCGCTTGCGTGAGCTCAGTCCGCGCCAAAGAGTAAAGTATATAAATGGTAAAGAGAGCCCTCTCTAGGCATTTTAGAGCAAACCTGTTTGAACGCCAGCGCCATCTGAACATTGGCCCCGAAATTATTCCTTGCCTCTACTACGAGTTTTGTTAATTTGTAAGTATATTATATTGTAGCAATTAAGCTGCTACAACATAATTTACTTACAAATTAACATACTAATCAGTGTACCTATTGTATGGTCGTTATTTAATTTTGCCCCAATAAAAATAGGGCCAATTTTCTAAGAGTAATAATTATACTAAGTAATAGGATGGAAAAATAGAACAAATGTTTAAATATTATATATTAATCACTTTTTATTTTTATAATGTTTATGTTTTTCATAATATTCTAGCGCAGCAATTTTCAATTGATCATCACCATTGTACGTCAATTTACCAGACAAAATTCGATTAACCGATCTGCACCAGCTGTATAAAATAACATTTACTGTCGTATTCATGAAATATTTCTTTAAGTCTTCCTTATGCGTAATGCAGTTAAAAGGAAAATCAACCATGACATCTGCTATTAATAAAATATTCTGTTTAATATTTTTTTCTGGTAAACTTTTTTTTAAAAATGCAACTATTATTTTTTGTAGGTCATGAAAACTATTTTCTAGTTCTTCACTAGGATAGCATAACCATCTTTTATTGGCGTATTCTTTGGCTTTTATGAAAGCACTTCTATTTTGGTCTCCCTTATCGATTAGGTTTTGCCTACACTGTTTACAAGTCTTTACAACATTTTTTAGACATTTCGTCAGGACCCAGCCACATACATAATTTCTCTGACCTGCATCAGTTTCCTTATTGGTACTTAAAATGTCTTCATTAAGTTGAATTGCGTCGTAAGTTTCTAAAGAGGGATCATCAGAAATATTGGAATCTTTTTCTGTGAAAAAGAACTCAAGAGTTTGAAGACACTTGTTTGAGTCTTCTTCACAGTTTGCTCTTCCTGAATGGGGCGAGTTATAGTTATTTAATAATAACGCTTTGTATGCCCCTTCAAATGCTTTTGTGTTTGGAGAATTGTTTCTTGCTCCATAACTTCTGATGTTCCCAAAAAAGTTTTCTACTGGGTCCTGATTAAAATTTCTTGTTACAAGACAATCAAAACCATATCTTTGGGAAAGAATATGCCAAATAGCTTCCATACCTTCAATAGTTTTAATAAAATTAGTAACAGATGGAATGTTTGTTTCGATTAATCGAGTTTTGTTTCCAATAATTTTACTGAATCTAAATTTAACAGTTTTTAATATTAATTTAGCTTGCCTCCATAACTCATGATGAGGTGAGTGCCTTTTAATAGGACCTTTATATTTTTTTCCATTGGGAATACAAAAACTGTTTACATTTAATGAATCAAATAAGTTGTCCAACAACAAAGTAATTTCTATTAATTGTTTACAATCATTCGGTAGATCGCCCCTGGCTGTCAAATGTTCAGTAGCCACAGCGACGCTGTGGCTAAATAATTGAGTTGCAGATTTGACTCTCATTTTCTTTATTTTCTCTGGGTTAACATGTTCTTCAGTCAATTTATCTAATAATCTCAGTTCACCATAAGACTTATCAGCGGCATACACTTTTTGGAAGTACTCCCATTTAACAATTTTTATTGTGTTGTTGGACTTATACACCAAGTCTTTGGTAATCAAATTGTTTCTTATTCCTTTCATCAAATGAGGCACATCAAATAATGGAATAATAATTTTTCCATTTATTACAAAGTGGTCATACCGCCATTCTTTTTGCTGTCTCAAGTATTTTGCTTTCGTATCATTAATTAATTGCGTTACGGCACCGACATTTACAGCGCTTTGGTCACAGACCGTATTAATTATTGTAAGACCTGACCTTTGAGCATGTTTTATGACATCACTAATCATATTTTTTAACTCTCCTTTGTTTAGGCCGTTAGTATAATAATAAGCTATAGGCTGTTTAAAGTTTTGCTTAATTCCTTTGACCATAAAAACCAAAACGTGGTCAGCAATTTTTTTATGTTTATTGATGGCAAGGCCTTCCAAAACATCTTGCTGAGCATTATAATTGACCTGAGGTGTCAAGGACATTTCGTCAAATATTAGAGAACACAACCTGTCGTTGTCGTATTTTTCCGACATAGTTTTTTTTATTCTCTCGAACACTATAGGGACAATCCCTTGGTGTATTTTTACTGTGCTCAATAGACGCTTCATACACTTAATAGATGGCAAAGTAAATAGTCTATTTAATAGCCTATACGCCTTGGGACTTTTTTTATATAATGACAAAGAAAGCACCTTTTCTTTAGTCGTGAAGCGACGTCCTTTTGGTTTCTTTGATCCTTGCAGTTGCATTTGGAGAAACAATTGGGCCGGTTTATTTAAAATCTTTGTAAAATGATCCATAGCCGTTTTGCTGGATAACACTTCCGCTCCTGATAATCTCGCTTTGAAAGATTGGTTCTTCTTACGCAGGCGTGATACTTCCGCCTGGAGATGTTTGATCTTCTTGCGCAGTGGACTCATTAGATCTGTGGAAGGATAATATTTATAATGCTAATACAAATTATATAATAACAATGTAAACATTTAAATATTATTAATTTAGAGATATTGTGCAACACATCATGAAGATATTATGTCTATCTACTATACTCCAGCCCAGACCTACACTACCGAGTGAGAATGTAGATAAAACTCTTCCACACTGAAATGGGTACTGCATGTGGTAGTCGTTTGTTGTCAGTTTCGCGTATTTGGGAATATCTATGTTGAAAAAATGTTGGTGCTAACTTCACAAGTAATGGCCAGTTTTAAATACTTGCCTCAGGGACAAGAAATACTTTTAATTATAGCTGAATAATACCTTTTCCAGCTGTTCTTCGAGGCTTGCTAAAAACACTATAATTATGTTCTAACAGCCAGTTCAATGCAGCATTCCTTTGAGATTTGCCTGAAATTGTAAATATTTATTAGAATTAATTGTGATAAGGTAACAAACACACATATCAAGTTACTTGCACATTTATTTCAAAATAATAATTATTATAATAATGATCAATGGAGGGAAATCTAAAGTATCAATTTCAACAGAAATTTGCCTTCTTCCAAGGTATACAAACATTCTGCAGTTAAATTATGTTTCCTATATATGTTTGTGCATAAATATGAATTATACCTGTAGCAACAGGTTGGGATAGTGATTGCTGCTGGTATTGGGTAGAAGGTAATTCTTCATCCACAACACTTTGGCTTGTTGATGGCTCTGAAAATAAGTTAACATGCCTATTTATATTTGTGATACAGACAAACAAAATTATAAAACTGTCATTCTAACTGCAATCATTAATGAAAATGTCTATTTAAATCTAAAATTTGTTTTTAAACAGCTGCCATATTCTACACTTGTTCTACATAATATAAACTTTAACCCTATGTCACTATCCAGCCTGCTAATTACCACCACATACAAAAATTATAACATGTAATCTCTCCATTGTGATGTGAAAGACTATAAGAAAGACAAACAAACAGACACACATCTGCATTGATTAAAGAAAAAATCCTGAAGATAACCAAAGGTAAAAAAACATTAAATTGGTCTGATTAACTGTCTGGTTACAAGCAAATCATATTTTTATTTATTATTATTATGGCACTTCAACGAATGGTTCACAGAAACATTACAGATATTATCACAGTTATTAAAAGGTACAATGAACTTTTCACTTAAAGAAGTGCACAGCACTTACATAATGGTATTGCTTAACTAAAAAAAAAAGTTACATAAAATTAAATTAATTAAACTATTGGTATTTAATAATATTAGCTTATATTAATGTTAATAATTAATCATTTAAAACATAGAATTTGACTAAAATGGATTGACTAAATGAAATAATATATATAACTATATACATATTAAAATATTTAATTTAAAATGAAAAAATACCTGAAATGTTTTGTTGTTCTATTGTAGGCTGGTTCGTAATGTTTGAAGCTTGTTCCAAAATGACTTGACTCTGAGATTGTCCTGCAAAATAAGATCAATAATATTGTATTATGATGAAAATTTATTCCATTAACTCATTGTATGCCGAGTGTAAAGACACAATTAAAAGCTTTTGTGTCTCGTGTGGATCTAAGTTCCGGGACACAAAACGTTAATAAGAATGGCTACTCTATGCCTGAACCAAATTTACAAAAAAATATTAAATGGTGAATCTATTGTAATATTTACTAGCTTTTTCTAGTGGTTTTGCTTGTGATTCATTAGGAATCTCAGAATAAATAAAATCTTTAAACCCGTCTTTTCTATGGCCTTTTTTAGATCATGATCATGATCTTTTTTACCCAGTGATATCAAACACTGAACAAGTCGATTGTAATATATTGCGATAGATAAATAAGCATGTTTTATAGTTATAATGTATTAATGACGTTAAAATAATAAATAGCATTCATAATCATTAAAAAAAAAACAAACCATTAAGTCACGAATGCTTAAACTCACATTCACATATTAGTTAAATAGAGATACACATACACACGAAGATACAATTTAACAGTTTAAAAAAAATATGCAACCCTGTAACAGACCAAGAGACAGCAATGTCTTAGTGGTATTGTGTTTGCACCCGGGTGGGTAAAACTGCCCTAAAAGAAAAAGAATTTAAAGTACTCACCAGGCAGATGGAGTGTTGGAATTGCCAATGGACTCAACCGTTTATTACGATTTCTGTGCCTGTCACAAAAGTGTATATCACAAATTCGTTTTTTCTTGTAATTTTCAAAATCTGAGTTTGTTTCAAGTTTTCCACCAACAAGGTTAACCCAAGCTTTAAGTTGCTCAGGAAATTTTAAAGCATCTGGGAACCGATGCATTGGAACATCTGAAAGTAAGAAAAGAGGTGTTGAGACATAATATATTAAAGATTGTTTTTTTTTATGAATACCAATTAATTCGTTTCAAGCATAACATTTTCAGTTTCACACACCCATACTGGAATGCTGTTCTAGTTTCACTGTATCATTCGTGTTTGTAATGGGGTTTTTTTTCTGAATCTACTTGCATAAATATTGCACACTGGATTTTTGGCAGTGCGAGTCTGACAGACCCTCCTGTCCTGCCCTTGGCGGGAGGACTCAATTGATGATTTTACCACGAAGAAGGCATATATACTCACAAGCAAAGTTTACACTGCTGAGCAATTAGCTAAAGTTCAATTACTTAAGTCAGGCAGTATTATTCAATTTTTTTTTTTATAGTAATAAAACAGTCTAGATGTGCCTGATAAATGGCCATATGATCGAACCCTTTATCAAGCTAAATGTGGGTGTACTACACACCCTCACGCTGTCTAAGCCTTCGGGTGATACAGGATTGATGATAATTGCACACTGCACTAGGTTTTCTTGCATCTTTATCCAACTGGTCTACTAAGTACTGAACTTGGCACCTAACTACTAGATTATTATAAAGGCACTATGTACTTACCACTGGGCGCACAACCTAAAGCACAACGTCTCGGCATTTTACAACAGTTCGTAAAACACACAAATCTCACAATGTTCACAAGAAGTGTCTTTATCACCAAAATATGAAGAATTTTAGAAGTAAACTCACAAAAGAAAGGCGGAGGAATACAAGACTCGACTCAACGCACTAACTGCTGGACATTTAACAACCAAAAATATACAAAATAGACGGATAACTAAAAACATGCGCACTCGCAAGAAGTAACCGTTATTTTGTGACATTTATGAAAAAAGAAATGTTTACCAACTGATTTTGACATAACAAAGGAGTGTTACCAGATAAGTATAAGTATGAGTACTTGAATTGGAATTGAAAGAGAATTAATTAATCATACAATATATAGAATATAGAATTTTTAACAAAAAGAAAAACTTATTGTCAAATCTAATAATAGTTACTAACGTAGCCGTTATTCGATGCCCATTTGTAATTTCGATTTGAGTTTAATTCTACCTAAGTAGCAGTATATTTTTTATTACATAGCATACTGAAAGGTAGTTCCTTGTGTTGTTATCCTATTGCATGTAATGCCATTCAAATATCTTTAATTTATTTAATAATTACTTCAATTTCGTGTTGATTGTTAGTCTTTAATATTTAGTGAAACAAACAAATATAAATTTATTTTATTGAAAAAAATTATAATTACTATCAACATCCAACGCAGCGCCATCTAGAAAGGAATTGAGAACTAATGTGGGAATTGTTTTGGGGCCGAGTAACAGATGGCATTACCATCTTTGCGAAATGTCACTTCAAGGCATCTGTCCCCCCCCTGGTCCGCGCGAGCTTCGCGTCGTTGCAGTAGGTTCCAAAACAAGAGCGTAGGGCTCCGTGGAGTCCTAAAATAATATAAAATTTTAATAATTTCCGTGCTTTGTAAAAGTGTCGCAGTGCTGTGTGTCAGTGTTGTGTTGTTTCGTGTTTGTGTCGCGTAGCGGAGCACGCGGCTCCGTAGTGTCGGCGCGGATCAATAATACAAGGTGCTATGGCGCAGAGGATATGAGCCAAGGAGGCTCACGAAGACCCTATTCGCGCGGGGGCCCGCGTTGGCACCCGCGTTACAAGGACTACTGGGACTACGAACAGAACTATAGGTACTTAAACTTTCCAAATTTCCAAGCTGAGTATTTGTCAAGAGACACGTTCTATCCATCCATGCCTGTAATTTCTTGTTTATCATTTGTGACGAATGCACTTCGCTGCTACAGTCTACATTGAAAGTCCCACGTCCGTCATACGCGTGGTATTTTGTACACACCAGCGAATCGTTGGTTTACGTAACTTCCACCGTGACGTAAACTTTTTAAAGGCTCGTTTTCCATAATAAATGACAATAGAAGTACAGAAAACTGTTTCTACCGTGTATTTGGACTCTTTGCTGAATGTTTGAATATACTGCAGCGTGTTATAAAGAACTTCGGCAAATAGTTGGAACTTGTTCAAAATCGATAGTTCTAGTTCTACAGTGTTTTCCTTTTAAACAATATAAGTACGTGTTGGTATTTCCTGAATTATTTATCTCTAAAAAGTTGTAGCCGTATTTTTCCCAGAATATACTGTCCAGAAATGACTCGACAAAGGTTAGAGGATGTGCAAATTAAATATTACTTTTAAAAAGAACTCAAGGGTACTGAGAATGGCCGCGGGTAGTCCACCGGTTATCGCGGCCTCGACATAGAGGGCGAAGAAGGAACATGGGTGGTTTTTAGTCAGTAGAAGTCTGACACTCCCTTTCGCTCTGCCCAAGAGCGGGAGGGGTTATTCGACGATTTTACACCCACCAAAAAAAAAAAAAAAAAAGGGTACTGAGAATGTAGTTTTGTATTTTGATAGCAATCTGGAATTCCACTAAATTAAATAATATGTTCTCTAAAACATAAATATGCATGATTCTGTCAAAATGAATGGAATAGTTACTTCCGCAAATTTAGAATTTACTACCATAAATGTAAGTTATTCTAAAGTCATGGGAATAATCACTAACAAAAGTTTTATTCAACATTTCTGAAACATCTGAAACTCACATACTGAGACTCCTAAGAGTAGATAAAAAGATAATTTCCGAGAAGGCATGGTATTTATTTACACGACTATTTTATAATGTTAGCTTCATGACTAAACACAGTTGGTTAAAACTGTCGACTCCAATAATATTTTATCTAGAGATTTACCTTCATGAATTTCAGAGAAAATTTGATCTCGGCCATATTTTAAACCAAACTAGTCATGAATTTAGTTAGCAAAGATAAATTGCCAAAATCTCATTTATCGTAAAGTTCCAAGTAATCTTTTAATAATAATAATAATAATAAAGCCCTTTATTTCCAACTTGTTAACTTGTCAGTAATCTTTTAGCAAATATCAATTAGAAGGTTTCGCCTACGGTTTCACTCAAGTTAAAATATCTACTAATAAAATGTAAACTATTTTGTTTGTCCGTTACTTTGATTAACTTCAAAAACTTTTCAAGATTAATTTAATGTCAAACCACCAACACATTAGTAAACAATAAAGAAATTCACAATATCATTAGCTAAGCTAGCAAATGAATCGTCATTGATTAAAGATTATCTTAGCAGTCAGCCTACATACCTACCTATCACGGAGTAAGCAGTGATGATTGTATTAATGACTAGACAATTACTTCATAAATTAATTTGAACTTCAATTATTGCTCAAGGTTAAGCAATCTGTTCTTCATACCGGCCTGGTTGGTCTTTCAAGCGCTACTGCCAAGCAGGAGACATTAGGTTAGAATCTCAGGTCTGAAAAGCATAATTCGGTTTTTCCGTTAAAATTATCTCGGGAGCGACCAAGCCTAGATTTGTGTTGGCTCTGCATTTAAAGAACTACATCTTAACTGGTGAAAGAAGGTGCAACTCAAAATCAAAGCATTTTTTTTTTCAATTAACCATTACAAGCACTTTTGAATTTAAAAAAAAAAAACAAATTAAATGAAGTGACAGTCACAAGGCCTAATAACTTGTGAAAGTACTGCAATTTCTGTGGATGTACACCTCTGCCTTACCCTTGAATGAATCATAAATTAATGATTATCTATGCTACGCAGTCAACCCACATGCCTGTCAGAGGGAGTATTGCAAACGGTGATGTATTTGATGACTTGGCGGTGTTGCACAAAGTTAGACAATCACTTTAAGTATTTACGAGATACTCTTTCTAGATTTTATCTTGAATAAAAAAAGCCTTTTTATTATGCCCTTGTTTTAAGTTAACAGTTACTAAATAATTACTGTTACCATGCTATGTGATGGTGCCTTACAAATTATGTACGAGTCATAAAATAGTGGCTGCAGCATATGGGTTTTGGTATTTGTTTTGACCACTATGGTAGGGAATTACCAGATTTTTATTTAGGGCATCTAGTTTTAGCATTTTGGCTTGGTAATGAACGTGTCAAACAATGTTAATAAGAGTCTTCCTTCCCGCTCCGTGATAACAGGCTATAGTATTCTATGAAGTCATAGACTTAAGTGTTAGCCTGTCGGGGCTGCGGTTTGTACACTGGTTACCGCAGCCTCGACATATAGGGCTAAGAACGTCGAACGTCGACGAACTGGGAACGTCTTCTTAACTGGTCTTTCGAACAACCCGCAGCCCCGACAGGATTCGTCTAGACTTTGCCATCAGTATACTAACTGTCATTGAAGGTTGATCACCTTCTGTTGCCACCACGCGTCCTCTAGACGTATGTAAATAACATAGGTATATAAACTATTGTACCAGAGTTACGGAGGTGACCCTGGGCCTAGACGGAAGCGGCCATCGACCGCGACTAGACGCGGGTACAACGAATTGTACATAAAACGTGTAGATGAACTACAAAAAGCAATTATTTAGAATTGTTTGGTAGTTAATGGACGAGCCGTGGGTAAACAATAATAGGGGATCGGACTGACTGCCGCACTCAGAGAGCTTTAATGATTACATAGGCCAGCACTTAGTAATGGTTTTGACAGTTTTCTCATACAAAGATGTGTCAAACCTTTACTAAGTGAGGGCTTAATAAGTAATCATTAAATATCTCTGAGTACGGCTGTGAGTCAAACAAAATATATGATTCTAATTAGTCCGTCAGTTAGATTGGATACGTGTTTTTTCTTTTATCAAATTAATAATAATTGACGAAGATAAAACGCGTCAAAGATCATGAGTGGTTGTGACGTCATTTGTAGGTAGAAATTGTACTGACATGTAACGTTTTCGAGAAGTTCACGAATTTTCGAAGCATTGTATCGTCTTCATTGTTTGCTTACGAAAAAATACGTGTCCAATATTTTTTGGAAATCTATCTGACGGACTAATTAATTTTCTAGTTAACTACCCTTGGCAGATGATGATGAGTATTGATGAGTAAGAGTATTTGTATAGCACGAAAACAAGGAAAACAGGTCTCAAATTCGAACCAAAACACGTACCTCTGATTTTTCGGATTCATTGGCTTATTGTAATTATCACTTGCTGGGAAGTTGTTCCGCCACTTCTTTTTTCCAGCTAAAACACTAGGAAGTGTCGAAGGGTGGGCGTTTTTGGGGACTGTCTGACTGAAATTTTGACATTCGAAAAGTGCTGATTATAAATTATCAGCCTAGTTTTAATAAATGAGTTTTGATTTTGATTTTGAGTTGCTTCGGTGAAGAAAATCAAGTTTTCTCTAAATTCTGGCTAATTCCTCAATATCGACTCTGCGTATTATCGTCTTTAAAATACCCCTCTTTCAACTCACTCCAGATATCTTCACAACCAAACCGACGTTTCTGTCCAATACTCACAACAAATACGGTAATCAACATTCTAGTAACTGATACTGATAGAAATAGACAACTCTTTATCAAATAGATAAATTTCATCTATGTCGCATCCATAGATATACCTAGATATGTAAATGTATGTACTAGATATCGCAAGAGCAGTTACTTTGCGTGCCCGGCGATACCACCAAAGCGGTGGTGAGCAGAGCGGAGAGATGTGTCAAATTTGACCAATCACAGGAAGGGCGAAAGGCCAATGTAAATTTTAACTAATGTGATTGGTCGATTTCTGCACATGAAAGAAATAATATTTATTACGAGGCTATTGTCGCAGCGAGCTAATTTGTTTAAAACAACCACGTTACACCGTTACATCTTAAGAACTTAAAAGGGGATCGAACGGAGTAAAAAAAAAATAAGATTCTAATTAGTCCGTCAGTTAGGTTATCGAAAAATATTGGATACGTGTTTTTTGTTTTACCAAATTAATAAAAAATAACGAAAATAAAACGCATCAAAGATCATGAGTCAAGAAATGACGGCACAACCAACCGGTTGTGCCGTCATTTGTAGGTGAAAAATGTACTGACATGTGACGTTTTCGAGCAGTTCCCTAGTTTTTGAAGCACTGTATCGTCTTATTGTTTTGTTAATGTTAAAAAAAAAAATGTGTTCAATATTTTTTGGAAATCTATCTGACGGGCTAATTATTATTATTTTGTCCGATCCCCTATTGTAGACCTACATTAAAAAAAAATGTCTATTTGGTATAGTACACTGGTTTGTGTAGTAACTAAATAGTACTTAAGACTTCATAGTAATGTAAGTAGTCATATAACCCTCCTTTTAGCCTTAGCCGCAGTCGGGTAAAAATGGCGCGCTTGCTTTCATACAGACAGTGATACTAGCGTTATCTAGATATTTCTATATCTGTGGTCGCATCGCATATCTCATAGAAAAGTAAATATCGACACGCCCTCATTGACTCAGTCCCCTATCTTGTGGTTAACCATAAAAGGAACAGGGTACCCCGAAAAGGACAGAATCTGAGAGAGAACGAACTTTGGGTCCACAGCTGTCGTACGAAAATCGTTGTTAAGCTTGAAAAGGGCCTCTTGAGGCTAACCAAATATGATTTTAAAAGACGGAGTTTGACTCCTTTTTGTGATACCTTCCTATTGACCTTCCTGTGTCCACCGAAGAGAAGAATAAGAGAGACTTACATCATGTAAACTCACCTTCTTTTGTTTTTTGTTAGTTATTTTGTAATTAAATCGAAAAAAAACTGCCGACAAACTGTTTTGCAGTTTGGCAGAGTTTTATATTTAATTGTAAAACTTAAAGAGATTATGAATAAATAAATTAAAAATAAAAACACTAGGTATGTCTTATGATGTAGAAATCTGTTACAGTATTTCACCCAAAAAATCTAATTAGCCCGTCAGTTAGATTATCGAAAAATATTGGATACGTGTTTTTTGTTTTAACAAATTAATAAAAATTCACGAAAGTAAAACGTGTCAAAGATCATGAGTGGGGGCTTTTGACGTGGGTGAAAAAGTACTAAACTTGTGACGTCACACGATTTGACGCGACTTTTCGAAGCACTGTATCGTCATCATCTTTTGTATAAGTGAAAAAAGAAAAAATACGTGATCCATTATTTTTTGAAAATCTATCTGACGGACTAATTAGATTTTTTTTGGTTAAATACCCTATTGCCTTCGGTTCAATAATGCCTCTCCTACAGGGCCATCCTCTAGTTCAAAATCAGGTTTTCGTAGCCATGCAAAGAGAAAACACAATATTTTTTGCTACATAGGGAGTTCTAACTATAATGAACAGTCATATCATAAAATATTAACCACTCCGCAAACTAGCAGCTGACTATCCAAGGTGTGTCCCACACTATATTGTAATTTGTAGTGTCACCATGGGATGACTATCGATTTTGCTCAGTAATTATGCTATGGAGGTACAGGATACAGCCATGGGCTATCGATCTATCGATTCCTAAGGAAAAGAAACGGCAAGAAACTCCAAAGGTTACTCTTTTAATCTTTTAAAATCGTTTGGGTTAACAATTAACACATACACACATGAAGACCATGCAGATTAATGTCTGAGATGATCTTTTAAAGAAAGCACCCCACAGATTTGAGTGGACCCGTCCAGTCAGTACAAACATTTGTCAGTTATCGTGATGGAGCTCGACTTATAAACCGTCCGTGGCTGCACTTAAAAAAAATATTGTGTTAAACCAACAATTTCTAATACCTAAAACCGAGTGGATCGATCCTCCAGCAGACAAGGCTAAGCGGATGATGCATTTTGTGATATGGCTATCGCATTTCGAACAACTCACGCCCATGAGCAATCTTCGTCAATGTTGATCTTGGAAAGCGGTCCACCGACATCGCGAATCCAGGCTAATATTTAACTCCCGTCGGGGCGGCGGAATGTTGTAAGAGATACCGCGGCCTCGACATAAAGGGCTAAGTTTAGTCAGTAGAAGTCTGACACTCCCTTTCGCTCTGCCCAAGAGCGGAAGGGGTTATTTGATGATTTTCCACCCGCCAAAAAAAAAAGTCGAATATTTAACTTGGACTGCTTATTTTATCAAATCATGATTAAAATGGCTGTTCACAGAATCACACACAAGCTAAGCCAAATTGTTAACCGCATCTGGATTCCATATTTCCCAATTCCCAAATATTTATATGCTCCAGGGACTTTCAAAGTACACTGGGTACCTATTCACCCGTCCCCAGAAACATCCTGGTGCAAAAAATGGTTGAACACACACGCCACCTGTGCTTACTTTTTGTGCAGTCTGTTTCCCGCCTTGCCCCTCCCCCGGCCTCGTGGCGACATCCGTGTGTATTTTAGGGCGACAGTGCGTTGAACCCGAAGGTCGGTCGCTCTACCTGCACGCACGCACTTCAACACCCTCGGATACGCACACATGTGCCCTTTATGTGTGCTATTTTGTTCAGACTGATTTCCTGTACTGGTCATCTGGGTACTTTTCTGTATTTAGCCTGTCGCCCGTATAGGAAAAGCATCAGCCTACAGTTTTTACAAAAAAATCAAACAATCAATATAGATATATAGATAAAAATCAATGCCACTTTTCGTTGTAATTTTATAACTCAAGAACGGGCTCACATGTTTAGGCTTTGTTCGGACTATTTAGTAGATGGTTTATGTAAAGTTAGCACAAAATCGGTCGAGCGGTTCTTTATTTATCACATTTTTTGTAACAAATGAATTCAATAAACAGCGGTTCATTTTGTTAATGGGGATTAAGCTGTCTTGGACCCGGTATGTGGCGCTGCTGTCCGGGCAGAACGACGTCTGCCAGGTCCGCTAGAACACCATAAAGTTTTTAGTAAATAAATGAACATTCACACTTCTGGGTCAAAAGCCTCTTAACATACAACCGTATTGAGAAAGTTCTTCTTTTTTGAACACACGCAACACATAACATCCCGCATGTGATCCCCGAAGAGTTGGGCAGAGATGTATTTAATAGTACACCCTTCATTCGCAAGTAATATTCTAAGTAGCACGTAATAGGGGTGAGCCGAAAGTTGTGGAGTGGCGACCGCGAACCGGAAGACGTTGCGTTGAAAGGCCTCCCACTAGGTGGACCGATGACTTGGTGAAGGTTGCGGGGAGAGGCTGGATGTGAGACGCACGGGACCGGTCCAAAATCAAAATATTTTTATTCACATCACACGTCACACGTCGATAAAAAGTTGCACGGTTCGGTGCATTGGTCGATTCATAAGGAGAAGAACCGGCAAGAAACTCCAAAGGTTACTCTTTTAATCTTTTAAAATCGTTTGGGTTAACAATAAACACATACACACATGAAGACCATGCAGATTAATGTCTGAGATGATCTTATGAAGAAAGCACCACACAGATTTGAGTGGACCAGTCCAGTCAGTACAAACATTTGTCAGTTATCGTGATGGAGCTCGACTTATAAACCGTCCGTGGCTGCACTTAAAAAAAATATTGTGTTAAACCAACA
Organism: Diarsia rubi; assembly: GCA_932274075.1. Classification (NCBI taxonomy): domain Eukaryota; kingdom Metazoa; phylum Arthropoda; class Insecta; order Lepidoptera; family Noctuidae; genus Diarsia; species Diarsia rubi. Next base: position 1,663,579 of record OW026441.1, read on the forward strand.
ATTTCATTCAAGTACCTAAAAGAAAATGGTTCTTGGCAAAATAGATCGCGCCATCTATCACGTGGGATTTAACGTTACTGTAGAAATTAGGGTGCCTCTGCTTAGGCCTTGGGGGAATACGGGCGAGATGAATGTCGCTACTGTTATACGGATATACATGGGATACACCTCTGCCAACGTATACCGGAAACCAGCTTTGGTGCTCTAAAAATCGGTGCTCAGATGGGAATACCTCGGATTTTTTTAAAAAAAACGTTGCCCCACACTAGGAATTTCTCCTGTATCGTGGGTGCGTTCACAAACATTTAACGTCACATACACAAATACCCAGACCAGGAACAACTATCTGTAGGTCATACAAATATTTGTTCTGTGCGGGGATCGAACCCGCGCCACGCAGCGCAGCAGTCCATTGCTTGAGCCACTGCGCCAACCGTGCCGCAGGATTTTTAACTTGATTTTTTAAATGTTAATTGGTCGATATCCGCACGTCTCCTCTCGTCTCCGCTCTGGTTGTTTGGAAACCGGGCCTAACAGAAGTTTGGGAATAAGGTAGTTAACAAAAAAATCGAATTAGTCCGTCAGATAGATTTCCAAAAAATATTGGACACGTATTTTTTATTTTTTCACGTAAACAAACAATGAAGACAGTACAGTGCTTTGAAAACTTGTGTGACGTCATATTCTAAGAGATTAGTGTGACATTTCTTACCGGCGAGTGACGTCACAACCCCCCAAATCTTTGACGCGTTTTATCTTCGTCAATTTTTACGTTTAACTATCCAATATTTTTCGATAATCTAACAGACGGACTAATTAGAATCATATTTTTTTTAGTCAGTAAACTTCCCAATTGTTGTGTTATTTAAATTCCCAATTAAAATAAAGTAAAATCCCCGCCACAGAAAGGATATAATATCTGATTTTCCTGCCCTTATTCCAATTCATTCGTTAGGAACAAAAAACAGTTACATGCCTAACTAAAGATTATTTAATTAGCACAACTTAGAAATACATTTATACATTATGTTATTACACATGTAACAACAATATTGTCCACGAATTCACAAAAAAAATAGTTTAGAAAACAGAAACTTGTTGTTGTACTTCTCTATTTCTCGTCATGTCAGTAGTCACCTCCTTCCTAGCCATATCATCCTTCATACAGTCCATCCATCGTTTCTTTGGTCTTCCTATACTCTTATACCCCTCCATGTTCATACTCCCGACATTTTCCTCATTACGCCACATCAAACTCCCGTACCACTATAAACGATAAAATTTAATGAGGAAATAGATAAAATTTACAGTCTTGGTGTAGGTTTTTTTCCAAAATAAACCCAGGGTTACCTTCTTTTTGGTGTCGTGAGAACCAAATAGGGAAGGTCGGAGGAAAAACTAAATAATGTGGTTTTCGATAAGCTTTAGTTTAATTTAACATGCCTTGTTGGTTATCTAAGTATTAATTATGTCATCATCATCAGCTTATAATGTTCCCACTGCAGGGACTCAGGCCTCCTCTCTTGGAAAGGGATGGGCTATAATCCGCCACGCGTGCCTAGTGCGGATTGATAGATGTCACACGTCTTCGATTTCTTTGATTCTAAGACATGCCGGTTTCCTCACGATGTTTTCCTTCACCGTTTTGAGAGCAGCGGTGATGAAATAAATTACACAAAGTATTGTTCGCAAGTCGGGGCCGACACCACTGGGCCACCGCTGCTCTCCTGGACCACCACTGCTTTACTGGGCCAACGCTGCGCTCTTAATGATGTAACATAAAAATATTGCATTATAAAAGACTAACCATGGAGTCTCTAGCCGGTTCTTCTCCATAGGAAACGACCAACGCAAACCGTTCACCTTTTTCTCAACGTTTTATGTATCTAAGGGCCTATGTGAAATAAAATATTTTTCATCCCCCCATCTCGGAAAGAGTATTTTTGCTCTTCGATATCTGAGTGCAAAATCTGTTTTTATCCGCTAGAGGATAAAGTAAATTGAATTTAGAACATCGTGTGCACTAGTGGTTTGTGAATTCAAAACATCACTAAACCTATTTACTTTTACCTCCATGGTGCCGAATTTATCATACAACGTTTTTTTAATTTGTTAGAAACTCAGACTTGGAACCTTCTTGGTGTACTTTTTTTTAAATTGCTTTGCGCGCGCAATTTTCTTTTCACTCACGTCATATTGTTAAAACCTTAGGATAAAAATATAAACAAGAAACTTGTAAACAAGTGAAAAACCTAAAATGAGTGAATCGGGCGACGAAGAAGTTTATTTGACGCCAACAGAATTGACTAAAACTGTTAAAAATGCGCAAATGAGCTTTCTTCCTCAACAATCACGCGAGAAGTATTTGAAACAGTACTATATGTTTAACACGTGGCGACTAGATAAAGGAGCCAAAACTTTATCAGAAAACGTTTTGCTGGCATATTTTATTGAATTATCCGAGACGAAGAAATCAAGCACTCGATGGAGTACATATTCAATGCTAAAAGCAACAATAAAGATGAAAAAAGACAAACATATCGACACCTATCCTCAATTAGTGGCAGTTTTAAAAAGAACGTCATCTGGTCATCAAACAAAAAAGTCGAAGGTTTTCACAGCATCTATCATACCTAGTTAGTACCTAAACTGTAATAAAAGTATCTTGTGATTGTAAATGTTTTTTTTTGCATTTAGTCATTTCCTCGCTGAGTTGGGATGAAAAGTTACGTGTTGCACTCGAGTGCAAAAATTTTTCACCTCGTGCTCTTTTGATTCCCTCGCTAACGCTCAGGATTCTAATTTTTGAATCACTCGCTACGCTCGTGATTCAATTTAAGAATCCTTCGCTTGCGAATCAAAATTGAACACGCGGTTAAAAACGCGCTTTGCACTCTTGTATAACAAATAACTATTGATTTTGATTCAGTAGGTTTTGATCAAGTCTTGCAACTAAATTTCAAACCGATTGAGCTATAATTTTGCACGTTCCGTAAATTCTGGTGACAATACATTTTTATGGCAATCATGACTTGATCCTTTGTTTTTGAATATCATCGTCATCCAGCTCGGGTGGAGTGCAAGGATACTTTACAAAAAAAATATAAACTGCAGTATCATCTTTTGAAAATAAAAAACAAACTCCGCAAGGATACCAGTTATGGCAATATCCCTTGCAGACATCTAAAGATATAAAACTAAACCACAGCATAAAAGGACGACAGTCCCTCGGATTGTATGGATATTTCAACAAAGACTCACCACTACGATAAGGTTGATATTCGCTAAGCAATAAGTTTGGGGGAAAAAAATGCCAGCCGTGAGGACAAAAAGTCTTTGCATGCTGCTTACCTGCCTGCCATAGAGAAATTTGTGTGGAGGATGAACAATATAGAGGTTGTCACAATAGGGTCTAAAAATTGTAGGATTTCGTATAGGTACCTGATGAGGTATAACTATTAGAACACCCACATTCTCTAGAGCAACCGGGCACAATAGGGTATTTAAAGAAAAAAAAAATACCGTCATATAGATTACCAAAAAATATCCGACACGTATTTTTCCTTTTTTCACGTAAATAAAAAATGAAGACGATATAGTGCTTTGAAAACTCGTGTGACGTTATACTCCAAGACATTAGTATTAGTATGGCATTTAATGGCGGTCAGTGACGTCAACCCCCACTCAAATCCTTGACGCGTTTTATCTTCGTAATTTTTATTGATTTGATAGAACAAAAAATACGTATTCAATATTTTTCGATAATCTAAGACAACAAAAGACGGACTAATTAGAATTAACTTTTTTAAAGTCAGAAAACATCGCTATTCCGGGCAAAAATCGTCATGGTAAAACCCGATAACATTTTACCGGACCCAGATTAGTCTGTGCCCGCCTGGTTACCTGCCTACCATAGATAAGATTTGTGTGAAGCTTTACTATCACCACATATTATAAAACAAAGTTCTCCGCCTGTCTGTCTGTTCACGATAAACTCAAAAAGTACTGCACCGATTTGTATCATGTTTTCACCAATGGGTAGAGTGGTTCTCGAGGAAGGTTTTGGTATATAATTTGTCAAGTTTTTGTCGCGATTACCGACATTTCACGCGGGCAAAGGCGCTGGCATCAGCTAGTGAACAATAAAGGCTTGTAGGCACAATAGGGTACAAAAATTTTAGGCTTTCGTACCTGATCTTTACAAAAATATAGTTTTGGAGAACCTTAAAACTTTAGCGCATATAAAATTCTTTAGAAATGCAAATTCCTTTGTTTTTATTTTACAAAAGAGTTTTTAAGTGAAAGTTTTTGGCTTTCCAAAGTAGTTCTGAATTGCTTTGAATTTATTGTTAAAGAAAACAATTTTAGTAATGTGTTGTTTATTTTAAACTAGCTGTTGCCAGCGGCTTCGCCCGATACTACTCGAAAATTATCCAACGGAAAGATAAATTCGGGATACAAACTATGCTATGTGTTAATCCAGGTTATAAACTATCTGTGTACCAAATTGTATCCAAATACATTCAGTAGTCTTTGCGTGAAAGAGTAACAAACATACACACTCACAAACTTTCTGATGCTAACATCATGTATTTTGTGTTGTGTTGTTTAATCAACAAAAAAAAATGTTTGAATACCATGTAATACGTGGCCAGCCTATTGTCATCAACTGAGCGCAAATAGCTAGCTGATGCCCGCAACTTCGCCCGTGCGGATGTAGGCTATCGCGACAAATTATAATACTAACGATTTACACTTTTTAGGGTTCCGTACCTCAAAAGGTAAAAACGGAACCCTTATAGGATCACTTTGTTGTCCGTCTGTCTGTCTGTCTGTCTGTCTGTCTGTCTGTCAAGACCTTTTTTCTCAGGAACGCGTGGAGGTATCAAGCTGAAATTCATATCAAATACTCAAGTCTATGGTCTCTTGGAGCTGTGAAAAAATCAAACTTCTAAGTCAACGCGATCAAAAGATACTCCCGTTTATGCCGCAAATTTTCGACACTCGCAAGGGAATCAAAACCTACAGGGTACTTCCCGTGAACTCAGAATCTTGAAATTTGGTACGAAGCAACGTCTTATAACACAGATAAAGGAAAAATTGCGAAAAGCATAAATTTTTAGTTACATCATATAATAAAAATATTTTTAATAATTTAAAAAAAAAAAAAAAAAAGCGACTCCCCTACTACGATGGTACGGAACCCTTCATGTGCGAGTAGGACTCGCACTTGGCCGGTTTTTTTTTTTACGATTTTGATATACTAATGATTGCTTGGGCCATTACTTAGTAAAGATTTTCGCTTTAGGTGGCTGGCGGTGGCATTTATTGACGCCTTAACGATTTAAACCTGGTGTCACAACCATCGAGGCTGTCGAAGTCGGTCTAGTGGTGCTGTTTATGAAGGTTTCCCAGGTCTGGCAAAGTGTTATTGAGGGTCTCTATCAGAAATTTCTCAGTACGTTGTCATGGCGTCTAGATTTGTGCCCGGCTCGCCTCCATTACATGAGACTTACGGCCGAATACTGAAAAACCACTTAAATATAATTAACCCTCAAATCTAGTGCTGTCTCGGTCGCTCTATGCTGAAGTAACAGAGACAGAACGAGATATAAGGGTTACTTAAAATTGAGTAGCGTTTTAGTATTCGACCGTTACTTAAACAAAACTGTCGAAATATAGGTGTTCTATTAGGTATGCCTCTGTCTAACAACAAAAACCTTCGAAGTTTACAGTTGTGATGTGTAAATACTGTATGAATTATTCAGATCGGGCTGCGGGATGTTGTAAGAGATACCGCGGCCTTGACATATAGGGCTAAGGAGGAACATGGGTGGTTTTGAGTCGGTAGAAGTTTGACACTCCCTCTCGCACTGCCCAAGAGCAGGAGGGGTTATTTGATGATTTCCCACCCCCACCAAAAAAAAAAATACAATATTCCAGCCATAAGATCCCAGTCCTAAATGCGCTGAGATGTCTTCAATTATTGAAATTGTTACGAAAAGGTCACCCATCTTGGCTAAAGTACTTGGCATCTGCAGAAGGAAATAGGATACTTTTCAGCCCGGAAATTAAAAAATCATATGCATCCGAACGTCATTTACATAGCCTTAACGGTGTTGCTGGATAGTTTGTTCTATTACATCAATTTTCCAGCTAAAACACTTTATTGTGCTAGTGCTTAAATTGATACTTATCATCACGCTACGACCCTTAAAAAATATTTACTGAAAAGAAGAATTTGTTAGAGGTAATCTCCGGAACTAATAATCCAATTCTACAATACCTTGGAGACCAGTGGTGGCTCAGTGGTAGCTGCCCCGACTTACGAACAGTTGGTCGTGGGACTAGCGGGTTCGAATCCAGACAGGCGCAATACTTTGTGTAATTTATTTCATCACCACTGCTCTCAAAACGGCGAAGGAAAACATCGTAAGGAAACCGGCGTATCTTAGAACCAAAAATTCGAAGATGTGTGACATCTACCAATCTGCACTGGGCCCGCGTGGTGGATTATAGCCCATCCCACTCCTAGAGAGGAGGCCTGAGTCCCTGCAGTAGGAACAATATAGATATAGGCTGATGATGAAAATACCTTCCAGGCTTTTTGCTTATTGACATCGATGTGAAGTTTTTCACATCCTTATTTTTTTCCCTTTTGTACACTACTTCATGTATTTTAGTTTGATTATAGTCCTGTAAATTAAAAAAAAATACTAGCAGAAAGCTACATTTTCCGGGGTTTATATAGACTGTAAATTAATATAAAACTAGCAGACCTGGCAGACGTACGGCCCGAACAGCAGCGCCACCTATTGGGTCAAAGACAGCAAAATCCCCATTAACAAAATGATCTGCCATTTATTGAATTCATTTGTTACAAAAAATGTGATAAATTATGAAGAACCGCTCGACCGATTTTGTGCAAACTTCACATAAACCATCTACTAAATAGTCCGAACAAAGCCTAAACATTTGGTTTGGATAGGTGAGCCTGTTCTTGAGTTATAGAATTACAACGAAAAGTGACATTGATTTAGGCCACGCATAATTATTAGCCGAAGTATGACTATTTTTGCGGACGTAATTGCGGGCGAAGTGCTAGTATTATGTTAAAATTTTCACTGCATTTATTTTCAACATCATCGGAGATACAACATTTAAAACGTAGTTTACATTTCTCCAACAAGTTTATATCTATCTGAGGTCAACAAACACAATGATTGTTGAACTCGGCGCGTGTTGCAAATCTCTGCAGTGTTATCGTTTTAAATACTACGAGAGTGTGTGCATTGTTTTGTGAACGGACAAGTGTAAATGGACTGTCTGCTAGCGATCTCTTTCATATTAACATCTGCCAAGCCTTTTATCAACTATTCGGCTTCGAATCTTATCGGATGCAGCTCAATACCAATCTTTTATATTAAGGTGAAGGCGACGAGGTAGACCGCGAAATTTGAATTTCCTTACGTTTTTGCAATTTCCCGGTCAGTGTCAAGTCGTATTTTAATAAACAAGAACCTTTAAGACCAGCCGATAAACTTTAACACCCAACATCAAAAATTCTCGGCATTCAGTCAGCATTCATTAATCAGATGCTCAAAATAATTTATTATTAAATGTAAAACATTGAACCGCGTAGTTTCGGCCGCCGCGCCTTGGGGTCACGCATCAATTATGTAGTCTTGCCGCTGCCGGGTCTCAGTAGCCTCGAAAACAACCCAAATTATCGTTATTGGTGCTTTAAATGAGTTACGAGGCTTGTCTGAAGGCGCTACCGTAATAGTGGCAACGTCGCCCAATTGTTAACATAAAATTCTGCACATTCTTTGAAGTTAGCATACAAACAAATCAGTACTTACTGGATAGTATGTACTGTTAGCCACAAATTAGTCGAGACACAAAAAAAACGCGAATTAAAAACTTGACTAGCGGACCTGACAGACGTCATCCTACCCGGACAACAGCACCACCCACCGGATCCAATTGTAAATCTAAACCATTCTCGAATAAACTTAAAGACACACAAAAAAAAACATCAAAATCCAGCCGTTTAGGAAGAGTTCAGTGACATACACACGTACAATAGAATTATCACTCACTACATAGTATAAACAAAGTCGCTTCTAAAGATAGTTAAGTATTACTCACACAAACTGCCATACTCAGAGATATGTAATGATTACTTAAGCCGTCACTAAACCTTTATGAACAAGGCAGTGGAGAAATGTCCAGCGGCTCGATAAACAAAGAAAACTCACGTGCATTTAGTTAAGTTGTAAGTAATATATCATTGGTTGCAAAAGTTTGTTCAAGATAGGTAGGTATATGACATGGTACTTGCGGTCGGCGTCGGACTGGACACTAAAAGGTTTGACATATTTTTGCATGACAAAACTGTCAAAACCATTACTAAGTGAATGCTTAAGTAATCATTAAAGCTTTCTGAGTGCGGCAGTTAGCTTTGATAAGTTTTTAAACCGACATGGTCACTGGAGGATAATATGGGTACATATTATCCCATTTTAAGTGTGTATGATAACACTTAACAAACCCTACATGGTCATCCAAACTAAATGTCTATAGATGCAAAATTTTAGCTCAATCGGCTAGGGAAAATTGTTATAAAATTCAGTTGCAAGGTTTCAACACACACACTCACACACACACAAGCATTGCAAGATAAAACTTCGGGTGTGGCGAACTCCCCTCAACTCTTTGGTCCAAGTTTAAGAATATCGACAGTTTTCAAAAAATCGCCGGAAGGAAGTCTCCTACAATATAATCGTTGACGAGTTCTTATTCCTCGCTTGAGTTCAAAAATAGCCAAGATATTCTCGCTTCTCCGACACGCGTATCAAATACTCGTGTAAGTAAACCTTGAATCGTATAAACGTGCCGATTACCTGAGTTCGAGTCGTTATGGTCAGCAGTTCTTTTATTACGAATAAACGCTTTGTGAGCATGTTTTTCGGATGACGTATCATCACGCTTGTAGACTGTCGTTACAGGTAATCAGAGGCCCGAATGTTTGACAACCAGTCTTACGAAAGGGTGTTGTATTACTTGGTAGTAACTGGGTGGTGGAGGTCAGATAGGCGGCCACTTCATCTAAATACTGGTGTTCAGCTGCATCCGGTTAGACTGGAAGCCGACCCCAACATAGTTGGGAAAAGGCTTGGCAGATGATGATTACACAAAGAGGTTAGTCAAAATATCTTGTTCATGGATATATGGAATCCCGTACCAAACTGTGTCAACATCAAACTTTGTTTTTTATTGTCTACATTTATCATATTAACTCCTACAAAAGTTATTTTTGTAAACTAAATCCGAGTTTCGGAGTAATTTTATAAAATCGAAAATAACCTCAAAACCAGGCAAGTAGGTTTTGTATGGAAACCTCTACGATGTGAAGTCAGCCGAACTGTCAAAATCAACTGACAGATCTAACACAACGACTTTTGAAATGGTTGTGAGAACGCCATGTATAGGGAGTAAAACAATATTCATACTTTTATACTTTAAATTAAATTCCCCTTTGAAAAATTTAATCCCAGTCGCATGATGTCGTAAAAAAATATGATAATAATTACTATAACATTTTGATCTTGAAACTCGAGAATTCTTGGTACGAGTTTCGGTCATTGTCTTTTGAGAGACGGGATTTTTTTGGTAGCCATGTCCTACTGTTCGGCAAAGCTAAATCTCATGTTTCAACTTCACCAGCTAGTTTTAGAAGAGCCTAGATAAACGGTAGCGTTTGCTCGTCCTGTCTAGACATCGCCGCGACTTTCGTATTCAGGCACTTTCAGAATGAAGTGAAAGTGAAAGAAATTGAGATTTTCGCCTGTTAAACACTCCAAGTAATTTATTTATTTAGGTTTTCCCTGTAGGACCTGAAAAGGTGGTTCATCCCACCGGAATCTTTCCTAGAACGTCAAGCTTAACAGCTGCTTGCTATCATCAGCCCACAGGCAGTTTTCGAATGAGGCCTTCCAATAAACGAATATTTACTGATTTAAAAAGGTTAACAACTGTTTAAACAGGAAGTGTACGCGGCAAGAAATATAAACTCCGCGCAAAGAATAAACCGAAAGATTCCATCGTTATGTTAAGCAACTGTCATATTGGATTTCTTATAATTTAAAATGTGAAAAGGTCCCTCTAGATTGAATAGTTTATGCTCCTTTTTGTGTTTGGCAATCATCAAATAAAAAAAAAAGAACAAAAAAGACTCCTCCCGCTTTGGGCGAAGCAGGAGGGAGTGTCTGACTCTTACTAATTAAAACCCATACTTGTTCCTTCTTATGCCTTGGAACGGAGTAATCTTTCCGCACCCTAGCAGGAATGGTTGTATGCTTCTAGAGACTTGATTTCTAAGAAACGCGTTTGAAGTAAATCTAAGTGTTATTGAGTATTCCGATCAGGATTTTCTCAGTTTTATATGACCCAAAAATGGAACATATGCATTTTATATCTCGATTTTACCGCCTAGCCGTGCCTAATCCAGCTGGCTCGAACAAAAGTGTAGCATCCCTCACACATACAACACAAACTGCACATAGTTAAGCTAGCACAAGAGAATAAATCCCCAGAGGCCTAGCTGAACACAATCACGCTGATACATGGCTTGCGCACGGAATTAAATGGCGTTGTTGCGTGAGGGTTATATTATAACAAATCACTACCTATATCCGCATTCCCTAAAGGAACCAGCAACGAGTGGTATGTACCACACACCTACATCATGCCAGGTGTATTTTAGTCTGCTTTTCGGAGCTGCGGACTGTTTGAAAGGGATAACGTGACCTGAACACATAAAGGGCTAAGAAGGAACATGGGTGGTTTTTACTTCAGTAGAAATCTGACACTCCCTACCACCGCCCAGAGCGGGAGGTGCCATTTGATGATTTCTCACCCTCCAAAATTAAACAAAGGTGTATTTGTGGCCGGTCAAGAGGCTTACCTGGTATTACATGGGGCTTTATTTTATAAAAAACTTTATCGGTATCGTGGGTGCGTTTACAAACATTTAAACTTCACATACACAAATACAACCAGACCCGAAACAAATATCTGTAGGCCATACCAATATTTGATCCGTGCGGCTATCGAAACCGCGACACTCAGCGCAACAGTCCAATCGCTCAGCCACTGCACCAACCGTACCGTTGGAACAAAACACGCGAAATGTGGGTGTACTAATGTGTACATCTCTGCCAAACCCTTCGCTAATTACAGGCCTGATGTCGGCTTTGGTCCAATATTATCCGGACAAGCGTGTCATCGTCATCCTCTTGCCCTAATCCCAATTTATTTGTGGTCGACGTAGCATGTTCTCCTTTTCCGTACTTCTTTATTACTCTTGGGAGAGGCTCGCTCTGCATAGATCGTTTTGGCGCTCTACTATTTACAAAAATACAAAATCTTTACAATACTAAACAGCGAAACACTGAAAGAAAAGCGCCAAATACGTAGAGAGGGACCTATGCCTACAACTCTGCCGATCAACTCCACTGCTTTAGCTGTGAACGGGTATTTAAAAGCAAATTCGGTCTGGCCAGCCATATAAGGGCACACGCTAGGAAATAGCTTTTAAGGGTCGACGTTACCGAACCTCCTTCCTAGCCATATCATCTTTCACACAGTCCATCCATCGTTTCTTTAACCGAATACTTACAAATTTCAAAAGTCGATTATTTACAAATTTTAATTACTTCGGGTCGGCAATGTAAACCGAATAAGCATGTACCACCCCTGAGTTATATGCACCACCAATATATGTTGTGTGATGCAGTGCAGAGTACACATTTGTTTTGTTTTCAGCCGTGTTATCTCGCTGAGATTAAACCGCTGGACGTGGTCGTTGCTCCATTAGCATATGACCCGTGCTATCTGGGCAGAAGGTCCATTTCTTAAAACTCATGAAGTAACTATCATCAAAACATCGTAAAGAAACTGGCGTGCCTTGAAACCAAAAATTTCGAAGTCATGTGAGATCTGCCCAATCGTACTGGAACTGCGTTTTCGATTACAGCCCATTCCCACACAAGGAGAAGACTCCAGTATCCCAGCCGTGGGGCACAACACAACAGCGGTCACGCTTGTTCAATCGTAGGCCTCATATACCGTTTTCCGTTAGGCCAGATCGAGGTGGATCCATTAGGCAATAAAAAAATCTTCTATTTATAAAACCTACACTGGTCTTGCTAGTTTTTGGTTTTTGTCTACTTTCTTTTCGTATTAACAATCCTTTTTTTTTGTAATCTGTGAACCATTGAATAATGACGGACAAAAAGTGCTCAAGCTTCGTGCTTCGGTTTTTGTGCGTCGCAAATAAGACCCACAAAATGTATTTAGCAGGACGCAGGTAAAGCAGATCCCTTTGTACAAATATTCATATTCATTTATTGCATTTCATGTTGTTTACAGGTTGTTACATTATGATAGTTCCAAACAATGAACCCTGCTAGGGCACAGCAATGTATAGGCGACAAGTTTTAATTAATTTAACATGCTATCATTATTCATTATTCACATAATTTGTTGATATAGAATAATTTAATTTTTTTTAAATTATTATTATACATTATGTCATTCTTATAAACTAAATAAGTAAATTATCATTTTCATATTACAATCTCATACTACAATAGAGATTCTAAAATGTCTTTATTATCTCAGTTGATTTAATGTCAATAGATTAGTTTTACATATAATATGTCACATTTTCAGATAAAATAAAAAAAAAGAAATAGAAAGTAATCACTAAAAATACAGGAGTGAGGCAGTAGCGGACTGATGTCTTATAGAGTACCTAGTTATGTATGTGTAATGTGTTCAAGTCGATATTAATTTATTAATTTCTCAGTTAAAAATTCTTTTAGGCTATAATATGATTTTAAGTTTAAGTAGTTTTGTAGGTCATTTTTGAATTAGTTGTCGTACTCTGTATCCTTAACTGAATTCGGGAGTTTATTATAGATTTTAACGCACATGGCCAGAGGCCCAGAACGAAACATAGTTAGTCTTGAAGTTGGTACCGCTAATTAGTTTAGGTATCGATTTCTAAGACTGCGTTGCTGTGGGCGTTGCTGTTTTGCTAGCGGAAAAAGCGATGGGTATTTTCTCACAAATTTACTAGCTTCTAGGATATAAATACCTGTTAGCGTAAGAATTCTATGTTCTATAAAGTATTGTTTGCAACTTTCCGTACGTTCTATATTTACTAGGATTCGAACGCTTCGAAATCTACACTATTTCCCCACAATATAATTCCATAGTTTAGCCACGAATATGCGTATGCGTAGTAGGCTGAAAGAGCTGTTTTGAAGTCGGTTGCTTTTTTTTAGTTCTCTTATGGCGTATGTAAAGCTAGCCAATTTATTTGATAGGGTTAGTATAATTATGACCTTTCCAGTTTATATTTGTATCAACAGTCAGGCCTAGCAGTGAAAAGTCGTTTACACATTGTAATTTTGTATTATTATATGAGAAGTCGATATCTACCTTTTCTTTCTGATATGGTCTATATTGCATCAGCTTCGTCTTCGAGAAATTTATTTCTAAATTATGGTCTTTCAACCATGCCACTATATTAGTAAGAATGTCATATAAGATTTCATTTAGGGTCCCGTTATTATCGTAAGGAAGAATTATTGAAATGTCGTCAGCAAATAGGACGCTGTATGAATTTATTTCTTTAGGGAGGTTATTTATATATATTAGGAACAATATTAAGAATTCTGTACTTGCATCGTCACCACAATTTTGCAATGCTTATGCCATGAAAATGATATTAGCCATTCAGCAAAGCTAAAAATGACTAGGCCTTTTTTCTTTTTTTTTTGGCGGGTGTAAAATCATCGAATAACCCCTTCCGCTCTTGGGCAGAGCGAAAGGGAGTGTCAGACTTCTACTGGCTAAAAACCACCCATGTTTTTCTTCGCCCTCTATGTCGAGGCCGCGATAACTAATGTACAACCCGCGGCCCCGACGGGCGTCGGCCCTTTCGGGCCCCTCCCATGTTGCTGATATCTCTTTGAGGCGCGCGTGGAACACGAACGCACCGTCGACACGGCCTGTTTTCGTCGTGACGGCGGACGTGAAGACGGACGGACGGCGAGTTAGCCCATCACTCACCGTCCACAGGCCCGCGTCTACGGTGGCCGGAGGTCATCGCGAGACCCCCGACGCCCGGAGCGCCTCCCGCGGCGGCAGGGACGAGAGGTTCTCTCCCTCTCGCGTTCCGCCACCTCCTTCGCTAGCATCACTGCTTCGCAGGAGGCGACGGCGTCCCATTCCTCCTCGCCCCGGACCATGGCTTGCACCAGGGCCGAGCGCGAGAGGTCGCCGCCGCCGATCGCCGCTACGAGAACACGGCGGGGCTCCGACCAAGCGGGGCACACCTCCACTGTGTGCTCCACCGTGTCCTCCGGCCGATCCTCACAATGATGGCATCCGGGCGTTTCCTCCCGCGTGATTCGGTGCAGGTACCTCCCGAAACAACCGTGTCCGGTGAGGACCTGCGTCAGACGGAAGGTGAGGACGCCGTGGCGCCTCTCTAGCCACTCCTCAAAGAGGGGACTTATCGCCACTATCGTGGCGTGCCCTTGATGACTAGGCCTATATCCACCATCCTGGGTCAATGAAAAGCTAGACTTAGAATGACAATCCGCCATAACCCATTTATTGTGTTAAATGCGGAGATGAAATGGCGTATCAAACTCCTCAGCAATATTTGCATTTTCTACCCGGTAACTCCATTCGCTGAAGCGTAATATGCACCCTATTCCTCGCAATATAGCATAGTCTCTCCCCGCTCCAGTTTCTGCACCCCTTTGCCTTCAACATTTATCTCGATTTCCAGCTATTCACAATCGAGTCACCGCGTTCAGAATAGGACTTCTGCGCTTTCATCCCTTTGTGTGAGCGAGCGAAGGAAACGGTCTACATAAAGCATCCTACGTATAGTGTTATTTTATATCTAACACTCCATACGACGAACACACTAGCCACCACACTATAATGTTCCCACTGCTGGGACTCCAGGCGTCCTTTTAATGAGAGGAAACTACATATAATTCAAAACACGAGCCAGTGCGGGCTGCTAAATGTCGCCTGTTTTCAATTATTTAGGTTCCATGACATGCCGGATTCCTCACGATGTTTTCCTTCACCGTTTTTCGAACACTAGCTTTAACGAAAAGAATACGGTAACAGGGTCAGCGGGTCTAAAATGGTCACTTTAGCAGATCATAATATGAATTGCGTAAGAAAACGTAAAATGGACCTTTCATAATAGTAACTGCGTCAGACTTCTACTGACTAAAAACCACCTATGTTCCTTCTTAGCCCTTGCAACATGGTCGTCGGTCAGTTTTTTCAGTCGGGTTTTTTAGTTTTTTAACTACTTTTTTAATTTCCAACTTTTTAGTTCTTTTGTGTTTGTTCTTTCGTTGGTCGCGTAAAATTCTTCGCTGATGATTTAACTTTTGTGTTTGTTTATATGATTTCTGACTTTGAATTTCTTTTAAACATACATTTAAGTGTCATATATTTTTGTAATCTCCTTTTAAAACTCTTCATTCTGATACAGTTTTTTTCAAATGCGCGATGTGGCCCCCAAAATCCGCAATTTTTTTTTTTTTAATTTTAATGTAGCGAGTGACACTCGCGCCATCAAGACGAATCTAACGATATTTTATTCAAATCCCTTCATCCGTTAAGGAGTTATGAGGGAACAAAGAAACGGACATACATACATAATACATACACGCCAAATACATAACCCTCCCTTTGGACTTCGCCGCAGTCGGGTAAAAATGACATGTGGCACGATGAAACTCGGTATGTAATGGATCACCCATCTACAAACTAAACTAAGCAAGTGCAGCTTATTATCTAGCCTAGGTCCTCAAGAAGAACTCTAAAGGTAATTTAAAATGCAAAAGAGGCGTCAAGTCTTGCCATGACGTCGTACCGCGGAAGCGCTCACAAGGCCGCGGCGTTTGCTTGTGAGAACAATGCGCTTGAGAAACTTGCTGTATTACGTGGAGAAGCAGAAGGTTTACTTCGCTCACTATCAAATTGGATCTATGATGCCCAAATCGTGAATTAGAATTCGATCTGTTGCGTTATTGAATTCAAACGGATAGTGGAAGTAGAAAGTGTTATCATCAACTGTCTTTTCCAAACTCCTTTGGGCTCGCCTTCGACGAGGTTTAGCGAATCGCACGTACGAAGATCAATCAAACTGTACGAAACCAGTTTATGCAGATCTGTCATTGCACGGAAAATCTACACAGAGCGAGGCCATGTTATTTTGGATGTCTATAGCTTGATTTGTCGCCTGTATACCAGTGACGTGCATTTGGGACCTCCTTCTTCCTTCATGCCGTTCTACTTACTGTTCATTTTTTCTTTGTTTCCGGGGGAAACCTTGAAAAGTTCTTTGGGGTTAAGACCGGGGAGTGTGGGATTTCTCCCACAGAAATCACCTCAGTGGTCACCATCCGAACAGGAATGGAGGCACCTTTTGAAAGAGGTACTTACCGCACCTACACAGTAGGGTAAACGAAGCCATATTCTTTAAAGAAAATTACTCCGTTAATTTCCCAGCATATATGGTACTTCTTCATCTTGATTTACGATGGCACTGCATGGTCACGTCACTATACTCTCGAGTTTTAACGCTACTGAGGTAGTTCGAGCGAAGTCTTGCAAAGAAATCCAATGTTTTTAGATTTTGTTCTTTGGAGTTGTACTGGATTGTCAGGTCAAGTAATGTACACAGTCATTATCAAATACGGAATCGGACTGAGTCAAAAAAATCCCATTCTAATTAGTTCGTCAGTTAGATTATCGAAAAATATTGGACACGTGTTTTTTGTTTTACCAAATTAATAAAAAAATACGAAGATAAGACGCGTCATAGATCATAAGTGGGGGGTTGTGACGTCATTTGTAGGTAAAAATGTACTAACATGTGACGTTTTCGAGGAGTTCACGAGTTTTCGAAGCACTGTATCGTCTTCATTTTCTGTTTACGTGAAAAAAGAAAAAATATGTGTCCAGTATTTTTTGGAAATCTATCTGACAGACTAATTAGTTTTTTTTTGTCCGATCCCCTATTGTTGTCTTCTTCTTATTTATCGTGGGATTAACCATGAGCATCTGACTTGGCTTTACATGCTGCCGTCGAAATAGATCTCTCAGGCAGGCTACTTTCCTAACGATGTTTTATTTCTCGGCATTAGCAAGTGACATTTAAGCAATACGCACATGAATCTGAAAATAAGAGGTGCTTGTCTTGAATATGATATGACTTGTCAGTTCGACGGTCACAGAACTAGACTTATCATATCATTGATCAAATTGTAGTGATACCGTTTTTTAAGGTGAAATACTTTATGTATCCCCAACATAGGTCTTCGCAATAGATCCAGTCGATACGTGACAAGCATGGTTATGAAGCCATATGCTTCTATAGTACATGAGGCTTCGAAACTTCTCTCCCACAGTTTTACCAATGGTAATCCAGCCACGTTCTAGCTACTAAAAAGACGTTTCCTGCATAGTATTGGCATAGGTTTCCGCCTTACATCAGATTGGCACAAAGCCAGTTCCCCCGCTTATCTATAAATTCGCGAAACCAGCGCCTATTGTCAACCGTATTTCCTTGAACTCTGGGAATTTATAGAGCTTCAATAACGTCTTTAATTTGAGACTTGTGAATTGTAAGCAAATTGTGTGTTTTCTAACTGTTGCCAGTGACCTTCGTTCGCTTAAAGTTATTTTAAAAATGTTACTTCCCTGTTCGAATTGAGTTTTATTAATAATTACATGGGATTTTTTTGCACATAACCCAATTTTTTTTCTCAAGTAACCCTCCTATCGGGCTTTGCTGGAGTCAGGTAATAAAACCAAGTCACACGTTGTTACAGCAGCGGTCTGCTAGTAAAAGTCCAGCCAAACGGTTCAGCCAGCGAACAGGCAGACAATAAAACATTTTCTTGTTAGCCAGGAATCCGACTCCAACATAATTTCGAAAATCTGAAGCAGATTGTAAGAACATTTTATTCTGTGAAAGAATACCTTAACCTTAAAGATATCCGTTGACATTTTCCTATTCTAATTAATGTATTGAAAGTTATTGACATTCTTATTATTACGTATTATATTAAATATACCAAATTAAATTCAACTTCAAATTAAAATTTTGCATGCTAGTTTTAGCGAATTGTGTGAGCTACAGCAACAAAACCTGACCATCAATATTGTACTACAGTTCTAGCAAATAAATTTCATTTCATTACAGATGATGAGTATTACGATATCCCTTAGTTAGACTAGAAGTCAGACAAGATCTGCAGATGAGAGCGAGGATCAACAGCTTAACGTGCTTTCCGAGGCTCTCAGGGCCTGCAGTCTCTACAAAGATAGCGATCGCTTTACGACAAAATTCGGTCGCAAAGCTATAACGATGCGGATTTTAGGTGGACGTGAGCCGGACGCGACCCGCCGGTATTAGCTACCAACTTAAATCCGCATCGTTATAGCTTTGCGACCGAATTTTGTGGTAAAGCGATCGCTATCTTTGTAGAGACTGCAGGCCCAGGAAACTCTTTATGCAATGGTTGGTCAGCAATTCACAGACCGACCTAGGCATCATTATATCATTATCATCATTTCAGCCAAAAGACGTGCACTGGTAGAGATAAGCCTCCCATAAGTGTCGCCACATTAAGAGGTCCCATGCGTCTCGCATCCAACTGATCCCTGCAACCTTCACCAGGTCCGGTCCAACCTGAAGATGCTGCGTTGGAAGGCCTCCCTTCCGGCGCAGCATCTTCTGGTTCGCCTCGGCAAGCGCTGCTTGTATTGCTTGTTGTAACAACGAGCTCCAAATACATACTTCACAGTATTTCAAAGTTATTTGTAGCAGTCATTAACAGCGAAAACTACGCAAGACGTGATTCGAAACCTAACATAATAGGTTACAGTAAGGTTACCTAACGCTTAACGCCAAGGCGCCTCATTATGAACCGATACCTGTATTCATTAATATTCAATCGGTTTGTTTAGTAGTTTTACGATGTTTGTGAGCGGTTTCACCAACTTTTGTATTCGTTCCGTCCGGTTGTCTTATCTGGCAAGTGTAAAGTATGGAAGATTCTTCTTTTGGAAGAGAATATAAGAAGTTTCTCTATTTATCTTCACTTTTTGGCTCTTGTCCCAGTACTACTCGGGAATAAGAAAAAGTTATCTTCTTCCTTTCTTCTGTGCCAATAGGGGATCGGACTGGGTCAAAAAAGTATGATTCTAATTAGTCCCTCAGTAAGATTATCGAAAAACATTGGATACGTGTTTTTTGTTTTATCAAATTAATAAAAATTGACGGATATAAAACGCCTCAAAGATCATGAGACGATTGTGACGTCATTTGTAGGTAAAAATGTGACTGACATGTGACGTTTTCGAGGAGTTTACGAGTTTTCGAAGCACTGTATCGTCTTCATTTTTGTTTTTGTGAAAAAAGAAAAAATGTGTGTTCAATATTTTTTGGAAATCTATCTGACGGACTAATTAGTTTTTTTTTGTCCGATCTCCTATTGTCACGCCATCATTTACTCCTTTCTCTTTCATAAAGCCAAACAAAAGATGTCTATCTTTTGTTTGGCCTTCCTCTCCTTCTCAATCAATCAAACATTTATATTATCACGCAAATTGATTATTTTATATCGTCACTTGTAGTACTCGTGGAGCCAATTAAAGTAGTTTTATTTTTAATAATTCAAGTGAGGAAATGCCTCACACAATTCTGTCGTCCGTCAAGCTTCAACAACGTGTTCCGGTTTTAACGCTAAGTGTCCGTAAACGAAGCCCTACCATTTAAAACGTTGTCTTTGGGTGACGGACGCAATGCAGTGACGCATGCCCGCATAGGACACTCCTACTTGTACGTCACTTATGTGCGAAGGTTGCAGTTTCATGTGAGGTGGGCCATGTGCCAGTTCTATCGCCTTATAAAGTTCCGAAGGATGGGACGTAGACTATCTTTTCTAAGAGAGGGAATGGGCTGTAAAACCCCTTTGCGGTCCCAGTACGGATTAGTAAATGTCTGTGTGTTCTGCTAGAACCAATGCCAGTTGCAAGTCAGTTCTTGCAGGTGGTTGTTTATGAGCAGACAAATTGGTACCCCTTTCTTGTTCGTTTTTTGCGCCGCTTATAAACACCCACCCGCAATAAGTTCCGTTTATCCGTGATCATAGTGCATCGAAATATCGGGAAGTCAAAAACACAGTAAACATGATACCTCTCCCGTGGGTAATGTTAGAGACCATATCAGTTTAAAAACTTACAATAGACATGATACCCACATCTGCCAAATTCATTAAGCATACACTGACCTACCAATTAGCTCAGTATCCATGAGTGTCCATGACACCAAGGCTGTTTCTCAAGATTACCAGACATCTGACGTCACGTCACGTCACGTCTAATTAACCACCTTATCAGCACCATCTTGATTGTATGGCAAGAGCCTTTTGTTTTTATCAGCCTTTACAAAGTTAGGTCTACTTACTATCAACTTCCGGGACGCCCCCTCCGTCGCGGCATTTCGTAATGAGTTGATAATGCGTCTTGATAAACGTTGTTTCCTCATTTGCCGGTGTTGGCGACACTGGTGGTTTTTTTTTGTGGTAAATGGGCGTACTCTTGACCTTAATGTTGTCTTGAGGACCGATATGGGGGTCTTTGTTATAGTTCTGTGCCGGTCAAATTATGTTTAAAAAAAAAAAATTGCGTATTTTTTTCCGTTGGTCATGCACACGATCTGACTCCAATCGTGGCAGATTGCCGTTCCATCAAACTATGAGAGTGAAGAAACAGAGAGTGCACCTGTTTCTGCGCACAAACTTGTGTGCTATAATATCTCCCGTGCCGATGGCTTATTTCCGCTAGCCGCCGTGACCGAAAACGGTCACCCTTACTGACGGCACTGTCCCAACTTGCCGTCCTACAAAATTCTCTTCAACTACAATTGCCCCACTTTAACCTATAATTAGGAAACACCCAACAAAGCAGCCGAAACCGAACCATTGTTAACGCAGCCTCCATTTTGTCAAGCCGAAAACCGACACGGTTCGCGCAACGCGGAAAAAGAAAGCGAAGTTTTTGTATCAATGCAAATTTACTCGCCTGAGTCATGGTCTTGGTTTTTGCAAGGTTTTTGCGTATTACGATTCTGTTGGCTGGCAAAGGATGCGGTTTTGACGAGCATTGTTTTACGGTACAGCCGTAAAATGGCCAGGGTTGCGGAATTGGTTCGAAAGAGACCGCGGCCTTGGAATGCAAAGGGCATTTGGAGGAACACGCATCGGTTTTAGTCAGTAAGAGTGTGATACTCCCTTCTACTCTGAATGGGAGAAGTTATTTGATGATTTCACAACCCAAAAAATAAAAAAAGATCCGCAAAATTGGCTCTCGAGTTTTGGAAGGAGTTGAGGACGTCATCTAGTGTCTTTTTTAACATCGTTGTGTATTAACACGTAAGCGATGAACCATAGTGCCCTTTAAATTTTGGGCAGCTTCTTCATAATCAAATACATTTGATATTTCTGATATCCGATGCAATGTCAGGCTTCTATCTACACTGCATCATATACTAAGAATTTACTGTCCCAACTATTCTAGAATGTGGTACCCATGGTTGAAGAATGATCTAACGTAAACCCTCAAAAAGGCAGTAGAGGAATCGGTATCGGTTTTTTTTTCCGATATCATCAATGATGTCTCGTTTAGCACAACTTGTTAACAAATTCTTGTAATTACGTAGGTGGTTTGAAACTACCGCCAATCAAAGATCCATTATCACCTAACTCCATTAATTCTAGTCTATCAATGGTGTAGTAATTCACAAGCTCTTTCGGGCCGTGCATATAAACACTAAAGCCGCTGCAAATGTGTGTCAGCCAGCAGAAGTGTTACAAGGTTGTCGTCACCGCGCCGCCTACGAAACTTGCCTTTGTGTACCGTAGTCTATAGTCTATACCATTGTTTGTAATTATGGAAGCTTAATCAATGTTTATGGTGGGTGGGAAGGGGAGCCCATTCAGTGTTCGTGTCTGCCGAAATGGGTGTTTGAAAAATTATAGCGGCAGATTTTTTTTTATTCTTGGGGGTAGCGCACAACATCACGGCTGTTATCCCCAAGGGTCATACAGACGTGTATCTTTTATGGCACTCTTTTTTTTTTTTTGGCTGGTGAAAATTCATCAAATAACCCCTCTCGCTGTTGGGTAGAGCGAAAGGAAGTGTCAGACTTCTACCGACTAAAAACCACCCATGTTCCTTCTTCGCCCTCTATGTCGAGGCCGCTCTTACAACGTCCCACAGCCCCGATGGGGAGGCAGACTGCCTCGCGGCCGAATACTGAAACGCCACTCAAATATAAGTAACGCTCAAATCTAGTGCTGTCTCAGTCGCTCTATGCTGAAGTAACAGAGACAGAACGAGATTTAAGGGTAACTTAAAATTGAGTAGCGTTTCAGTATCCGGCCGTTAGTCCGTGAACATTTTCTCAGACAAAACACAATAATTCCGATCAGATCTGTGACTAACGGAGGCTGTAAGTAGGGCGCGGTATTTCTCAATTCCTCAAGTGGTCTGCCAGTGACCCGACCATGACCGGGCTTCGAGGACAATACGAGACACGAACACTTGCGTAGTCAGGCGTAGCTACGATACTACGGGAATGAGTATCTAGGTTTGTATAGACTACTAGCGGACGTCACGCGGTTTCACCCGCGTAGTTCTCGATCCCTTGGGAGTACAAGGATAATAACAATACATAATAAATACATACATATATATAAGTGTCATATATTTTTGTAATCTCGTTTTAAAACTCTTCATTCTGATAGTTTTTTTTTCAAATGCGCGATGTGGCCCCCAAAATTCGCAATTTTTCTTTTTTTTTTAATTTTATTGTAGCCAGTGACACTTGCGCCATCAAGACGAATCTAACGACGTATATTTTATTCAAATCCCTTCATCCGTTTAGGAGTTACGGGGGAACAAAGAAAAAGACATACATACATACATACATACATACACGCCAAACACATAGCCCTCCTTTTGGGCTTCGCCGCAGTCAGGCCTATGTAGTCTTTGTCACCCGGGGATGGTGTAGCTTCCCAACGGTGAAAGAATTTTTCAAATCCATCCAGTAGTTGACAATCGTTACAGATAGTCATTCGATTTTGGCAGAAGTCAAGGAAGTAGAATCTATACACACAGTAAATGTACATACAAGTAAGCGATACACATAAATTGTTTAATACCGGCCCCCGCCTACACAACAAACATTTGCCATTTAGCCAACAGACTGCCAATCAGTAATAACTTTATCACGTAACTGTACACACAGCGACATAATTATTAAAATGTATAATTCCAGTGTAACATGGTCTCGGTTTGCAATTTGCATAGATTTCCCGTACAAGCCCGCTATACAATAGTTTACTGACTTAAAAAAATATGATTCTAATTAGTCCGTCTTTTAGATTATCGAAAAATATTGGATACGTATTTTTTGTTTTATCAAATCAATAAAAATTGACGAAGATACAACGCGTCAAAGATTTGAGTGGGGGGTTGTGACGTCACTCCGGTAATATCACAATACCGGTAAAGAATGTCATACTAATGTCTTAGAAAATGACGTCACACGAGTTTTCAAAGCACTGTATCGTCTTCATTGTTTGTTTACGTGAACTAAGAAAAACTACGTTTTTGAAATCGATTTGACGGATTAATTAGTTTTTTTTTTTTGTTAACTACCTTATTCCCAAACTTCTGTTAGGCCTGGTTTCCAACAAACCGGAGCGGAGCGGAGACGAGAAGAGACGTGCGGAAATCGACCTATTAACATTAGTTAAAAATCCAAGGTATTCCCATCTGAGCACCGATTTTTAGAGCACCTACGCTTAGAGCACCAAAGCTATTCCCATCTGAGCACCAATCAATATTTTGACGTGGTGCTCTAAAGGGACCAAAAAAATAAATAATCTTCTTCCCATCTACACACCTACGATTTGGTAGCTGCTAGTGATGGGTTGTATAATAAAAGTAATTGATAAGCTACCAAATCGGTGCTCAAATGGGAATAATACCTCAAATTTACATCTGGTCTTTCGCCCTTCCTGTGATTAGTCGAATTTGGCACATATTCTCTCCGCTCGTCTCGTCTCCGCTTTGGTGGAAACCGGGCCTGTGCGCCAGAACCAACTGTGGCGTCCAACAGAAAAGCAAGCGAGATAATGAAGCTTGACGATGTCCCAGAGTAACAATAGGCGTGACGACATAGTCAAAGAATCAATGATTTAATGATATTAGGGGAAATTACATACGAGAAGGATTTAAAACACGGATTTAGTTTTATTTAAAAAATTAAGATTAGTAAGATTTTTAATAAAATAAAAGATTAAAATACTGATATCGGCCATTTTGATTGAAACACCAATCATAGCGCACTACGTCACGCCAATGTAAACATCACTAGCTGTCACTAGCTCACTGTGCTGTTTTGTTGCCGATTACGCATTTGGATATTTTTTTTGTTACTACAATACTTTGTGAACATCTTTAGCAATGAAATCAGGCTTTGTAAAAGCAAACAGTTCAAATTTGCCCAGGATAGATTTACTGATGTTGGGCGATTTCCTTGGGTCAAATAAAGAATTTTGCTCGTCCGAGTTCCGAAATGTGAAAACCTCCCTGTAAGTAAATTTTGTAAGTATCTAACACTATAAAAATACAACAAACTCGTTTTGAGCTTGTAGGAGTTTAGTTTATTTTCACTTTCATATGTTATTTTTACAATAAACTTTTCAGTTTATTTTTGAGGTTAGCTCCTTCGCAACTTGTAATAAAAGTTTGCTACTGAGTTAATAACCAACAAAAGGAGTAAATTTCTGTAACTACAAAGCATGTACTAGTATCTTTTCTCATAGTAACAACCTACTATCATAATCACCGGGTCAGCTATGCAGGTCCAGAGGACAACATTTTTGACATTCAAATATGTAATGCTAAAACTATTGCTATTGATGTTTTGTTTTACACTGAGGCACCGCACACCACTTATAAACTTTGTTATTCATTTTTAACACACGAATTATGGTAATGTTTGTTTAAGTTTCCTCTAGCTGCGCTTTGACATTTCCATGTTTACTTATGCGTGACGTCAGACCCGACGCCATGACACTGCGAGCTGTTTTCGCGCTCTATTTTTTTTTTTTTTCAAAAATGGCTTATATCTTCGTTAAACTTTACTTTATTACTGAAATAAAGGTTTTTTCGTAAATAAAAAAGATGTACCCACATTACGGAAGGGGATTTCATAATCTTTCGTCATGCCTATTCCCGATCTACACTAATATTATAAAGAGGAAATATTTGTTTGTTTGTAACGAATAGGCTCCGAAACTCCTGGACCGATTTGAAAAATTCTTTCACCGTTGGGAAGCTACACTATCTCCGGGTGACATACCTAGGCTACATTTTATCCCTGTATTCCCACGGGAACGGGAACTACGCGGGTGAAATCGCGTGGCGTCCGCTAGTAAATAATATTATAATGGCGAAAGTAACTCTGTATGTCTGTCTGTAGCGCTTTCACGCCAAAACTACTGAACCGATTTAAATTAAATTTGGTACACAGATAGACTAGACTTCTAGAGCCTGTCAAAGGACATAAGCTACTTTTTAACGCGAAAAAGGGTTGTAAGGGGTTGAAACGGGGGGATTAAGGGATTACTTTTGATCGCAATAACCGACATCCACGCGGACAAAGACGCGGGCATCAGCTAGTTGTTAATGTTAGTGAACTGTGATTTGTTCTTTGAGAAATAAATGTCTTTAATGAAACCGAATCTGTGTGCACTCACACTTCTACCAAACCCCTTTTCACAACAACCGCAATACAAACTGCAACACGAATTACCAATACGCCATCTTCATCCGCCGACAACACGTTCCATAGTTACAAACTCTCAACTTTTTAAAAACGCAAGGCAACAACGCATACTGTGCCGATACACTGACGTAACACATAAAGTAGTGTGCACAGTGCACACGTGTAACATAACAACACGCGACGCTCGCACGTGTGTGTTCTGTTTGTAAACTTACACACACACGTATACTTATACATTTGTATACACAACACAAATGTATAAGCCGTCTGTAGTCTAGTACACGCGTCACACAACTTCGTGTTGACTGTTGCGTTTATATTTAGTTTTCAAACGCGAGAATGTTACTTGTCGCGTTCTTGTGAGTCTGTAGCTGTGACGTCACCATAATGTATGGTCGTTTCTTTGTTGCAATGTTTAAAGAAGGATGGTATTGTAATCTGGATTTTTGTTTCTGTCTGGTACGTTGCAATGTCGAGTTTTCCAAGGGACATTGACCTATAAAGATAGTTTAGACAGCATAACAGCCGCTCAGGTTAAACCGCACAAAAACACAAACAAACAAATCTTTCCTATTTATAATATTAGTGTACAATAGAAGGTTAAGTTGTAGTGTACATTACGTTCAAGCCATTCAAAAAACTGAACACCATCTATCCACCATAGTGGTTCTCTCTAGAGAAAGAGACATACTTAATACCAGTTATATTGAAGTTCTTTCAATTAGAGGAAGGCTCTGTTCCCGTCGGTGCTGCGGGTTGTTCGAAACAGATACCGCGGCCTCGACACAAAGGGCTAAGAAGTAAAATAGGTGGTTTATAGTCAGTAGAAGTCTGACGCTCCGTACCGCTCTACCCAGAGCGGGCGGAGTCATTTGAAGATTTCCCACGCTTCAAAATAAAAAAAAAGTTAATAGGCTCTGTTGCTATTAAAGGTTTAACCACATCTTTTATCACGGAATCGCATTTTCCATGGTTCTATCTTTTTCTGTCGCCCAGAACCTTTATTTGCTGGAGCGTGAAATAAAGGTAACTTTTGAACACCGTTTAAATATGCCGATCGCGTTCAGTTTTCTTGGCGACACTCGTAGCAGCAGATTTCTTTATCTAAACTAATAAATGAATTATACATTTCTGTTTGTAATTTCTGAATAACAGTTTTTAAGTGAATACATAATTATAAAACTATACAGATATAATAACAAAGAAACATTTTTTTATATATCTGCGTCTGTTTGTTCCAGGTAATCTTTGAAACGGCTGGATAACGATTTGGGGGAACGTTTACTGGCAGATAGGTGATATTCATCGTCATCATCATCATCAGCCTATAATGCTCCCACTGCAGAGACTCGGGCCTCCTCTCTAGGAGCGGGGATAGGTGATGTTATAAGGAGTAAATAAAGTTATTTAATTTAAGAAGTGGGGGGGGGGGGGGCTTGTGATGTCAATTTTTGGTAAAATGTATCAAACAATGACGTCACACGAAGCACGGTATCGTCTTCATTTTTAGTTTATGTGAAAAAAATGTGTTCAAATATTTTGTCTAAATCTATCTGACGGACTAATTAGTTTTTTTTTTGTCCGATCCCCTATTGTAAACAAAATTCGATTCAAATAGGGAAGTAATACTCGTATTTTTGTAATAATTTCACTTTTAAAGGTCGCGGGCAACACCTAGTTAACAATCAAGTCGAACAAGCCATCTATCAACCAATGTCTGACGAAACAATGCGACCTTCAAGTAACGACCTTCTTGAGTTCGTGATCTACTCGTTTTAGTCTGTTTCACGCTCTTACCTTCAACCCATTTATTTCAAGTTCAAACCAAGTTCTAAATCAAAATCAAAACTCATTTATTCAAACTAGGCTGATAATCAGCACTTTTCGAACGTCAAAATTTATTTTACTTATTTACAAGACTCTTCACCGTTTTGAGAGCAGTAGTGATGAAAATAAATTACACAAAGTAATGCGCCAAACATGGGGCAAAGTTTTCTTAAACAAAAAAAAAAAAAACTAATTATATTATATAATAATAGATTACTTATTTTTTCTTTTTTCACGTAAACAAACAATGAAGACGATACAGTGCTTTGAAAACTCGTGTGACGTCATACTCTAAGACATTAGTATGTCATTTTTTAGCGATCAGTGACGTCACCTACCTCCTCTAAAATCTTTGACGCGTTGTATCTTCGTCAATTTTTATTGATTTGATTAGATAGAAAAAAATACGTATCCAATATTTTTCAAAAATCTAACAGACGGACTAATTAGAAGCTCATTTTTTTTAAGTCAGTAAAAGTCCGTATTAGAATTTAGTACAAAATCATTATCGTATTGAGTCATCATCTACCAAGCCTTTTCCCAACTATGTCGGGGTCGGCTTCCAGTCTAACCGCATGCAGCTGAACACCCAGTATTTTAGATGAAGTGGCCGCCTATCTGACCTCCACACCCCAGTTAATATTGGGTAACACGATACCTCCTGGTAAGACTGCTAAAGGTCTGTCTACATGTAAATTATTATTATTATTTTTTTTCACTTTAAAAACGTTGTCCCACACTAGGAATTTCTCCTGTATCGTGGATGCGCTCACAAACATTTAAACTCACATACACAAATACCCAGACCCGGAACAACTATCTGTAGGTCATGCAAATATTTGTTCCGTGCGGGAATCGAACCCGCGACACGCAGCGCAGCAGTCCATTGCTTGAGCAACTGCGCCAACCGTGCCGCCAAGATGACAGCCGCGAACAACGGCTTTACGTGATTTCCAAGGCACGGGAGTAACTCGGTATGTAACACATGATGATGATGTGATGGACACTTATCTTTTCCTTCACAAGCATGGTTTTTCCGAAACGTCTATCCGAACGATTGAATTTGATTCTTTTTTAAATTTTTTCGAAGGCTGGGACATGCGCCCTTCGCGCTCTGGGCAGAGCGTTAGGGAGTGTCAGACTTCCACTGACTAAAAACCACCCGTGTTTCTTCTTAGCACTTTGTGTCTCATTCGAATAACCCGCAGCCCTGACGGAATGAGCTACTCCTCAAACCTCTTGTCTTCGTTATAATTATCTACTGCGGCCGCCACACTATGCTCCTCGCGCTACCGCTATTTGCCGCGATGTTGCCCACACTGCTCGCTCCTACAAAAACAAAAACCGACAACATAGGGAGCGATGGGCAGGACGAGGAGCCTGACGAGTAAAGTGGCCACACTATGTCTCCGCCTCATTTCCTCGCTGCTTCGCATGCCACTCGTCGAGTGTGTGACGGCCGCATACTGTACAGACGCCAGCACGCACATCTAGATACCCGAAGTAACTGCCAAATTGGTCGGCGTAACACGTTTACTTCTTCCCTGATAGACGTCACGGTGGCATTTATTCCTTTCTCTATCATATCATTTCTCACACAATCCATCCATCTTTTCTTTGGCCTTCCTCTCCCTCTCCATCCATCAATATGGAACCGAATGCTTCAGCGATAAAATTTAAAATCAAAATTTAAAAAAATACAAGATTGTGATGGTAGCTTAATATGCTGGCCATTGTATGTTAGCAACTGCATTGTACTTAACAACACCAAGTGTCCAATTTGTAGTGAAACTGTGAAACGTTCAGTTTCTACTTAATTTACACGCTAGCATCATCGTGTTGTGTGTAATTATAGCAGAACATATTGTACACGCGGCGTTATCTGCGTGAAACTTTACTAAGTAAACAAAATCTTAGAAAGACTCTTTTTGGTGTTGGGATATCATCAATCAATCATCTCCCGCTCAGCGTGTCAGTTTCTACCGACTAAAATCCACCCATGCTCCTTCTAAGCTCTTTGTGTAGAGGCCGCGGTATCTCTTTCAAACAACCCTCGGCCCCGACGAACATAGTCATGTTAGTTTAAAACTTATGTAGTTATTTAAAGGCTAGGCCGATGATGACACAGTACACAGTCGCGTGCCACAGTCATATTAAGTTATCGCCCGTTCCGATATCGGCTGTGCTATGTACTTCACGCTCTATGTTATCAGGAACACGCATGTGATATAGAAATAGCTAGCTTGTGACACTCTTAGGGTGACAAATCAACATCGAGCTATGCTGCGCTGTACTGCGCTGTGCTGTGCTGTGTTTCTTAAGCTACGTTTAATTAACAATTAACATCTAGCTGTGCTGCGCTGTACTGCGCTGTGCTGTGTTTCTTAAGCTATGTTTTTACGGAGGGGCCCGAAGTGTGCTCTATGTTTGAGAAACAACTCCAAAAACCTAGCACAGCTCGACACAGCGCAGCATGGCAGAGCTCCATAAAATACATAGCACAGTTCGGCACAGCGCGGCTCAGCACGGCGGGTAGCGCGCCTCGCTCGAGACTGCTGCGTTTTTAAACAGAGCGTAGCCTCACACAGCGCAGCACAGCATGGTTTGTTTGTATACTTATTAAAATATTAGACGAGCGAGTTGACCAAACATAGCACAGCGCAGTACAGCGCAGCATAGCTCGATGTTGATTTGTCACCCTTATGCGTCGCACAACAGGAATACACGGATAAAAAGTAGCCTATGTCACCCGGTGATAGTGTAGCTTCCCAACGGTGAAAGAATTTTTCAAATCGGTCCAGTAGTTTTGGAGCCTATTCGTTACAAACAAACACACAAACAAACAAATCTTTACTCTTTATAAAATTAGTGTAGATGTATGAAAGTGGATGATGTAAACGGAGTATAGTAAGGATCGTAGAAGATGGCATGGGAATAATGTGTGACTTTATGTATGTATCTATTCGTATAAGAGATAGATCCATCGATAAAGGTATCATATTATAAAGTCACGTGCCACAGCACTAAAGAACCAAAATTTGTGATAGGGGCTGTGCTGTGCTATTACTTCATGCATATATTATCAGGTACACGCCTGTGATATACCCATAGCTAGCTTGTGACTAAACTTTATACGGCTACAGGGTCCAGTCAAGATGTCTAACAAATGTTTTTTGCGGCGAGAAATCCAGCGAAAATTGATTTTGTCCGAAACAATCTTCTACTTCCTCGTCATATCGATGAGTCTAATTGTGTGGGTTTGGTTATAGCGAAACACGTGACCTGATCCCGTATCTTCATTCTAGGGATATACATAGATACCTACCGCTGTCGTGGTAAATATTCCATGCTGTATGTTATCAGAAACACGAGTATACGGTACCGATAGCCAGGCAATGTATAATATATATATGCGTCGTAAGTCTAACACAGACGTGTGAAGTAATAAAGACAGTATCGCGTGGTATCGCCTTATAAGGAAAGGCGGAACAAACTCGGGGGTCTCACAGGTGGTGTGAGCAAGGCAGCTGATGTTGACCCCTATGCTATCCTGGTGCCATTAAGAAGGCATTATTAAGCTTATTATTAATCTAGACTTCGCTTCACCATTACAAAGATTGTTAACGACTAGCTTTTCCCCGCAGTTTCAACCGCATGGTCTAGTTTTCTAGCCTATGACACTCATAAATAATGTGACTTTCCATTGGTTAAAGATTTTTTCAAATCGGTTCAGAAGATCCAGAGATTACCCTCTACAAACTCACAAACTTGACCTCTTCATAATATTAGTATAATAATGTGGAATTATAGAACTAGACTCCGCTTCGCAAATGCAAAGTTTGTCAACAATTATATTAATCAATCCAGTCATCGTCAGACTTCCTTGTTTATATAATCTTCAAAATAAAAATGTTAATGACCTAATCGAATACTGTTTATAAAATAATAATACCAAGCCGTTGATAACGAACGCGTGTGTACGGTTAAAGGCCAACATATTTATTTATTTGTAGTATGAAAACTAACTTACTTAGCTAATAAAAATTACATAATATACAGGGTGTAAATTAACCCTTCACACATACGTCAACCAAGCATTCTGTACATCAAACTAAGTGCCCCTTCGCAAAATATTTTTTGGGGTCAAAAATCACATTTTACGGTAAAACTCAATGTAGCGCTCTTAAAACATTGTGCTAGTGGATGCTTTGATTAGTAAAGGGGTCATGGAGGTAATTTAAGTAATGTTATAACCTAAAAAAATAGTATTTACAAAAACAGCTGTGCAAAATTTGGAACTTTGACCCCCAATATCTCCGTAACTAGGGGGTTCCCAGGTATGGTCTAGAACAAAAAAAATATCGCAGTGGTGGAGAGAACAAGTGCCCTTTCTTTGCGTTAAGGGTACTTTTACACCCTTTATAACCACAAGAAAGCCAATAAAAAAACTTTTGTTACATTATTTGAGAAGTTCGTGGCTAGAAATACCAGTTAAGCCGGTCTTGCCTAGACCCCTTGGTCAAGGGGTCACTTATTCTCAGACAACGTAGCTTAACCTTAATTTTGATTATGAATATTATGATTTGCATACAGTCTACGTCTAAGTATCGGCTCTAAAAGAATCTATTTTTAACCTCAAAAACTAAATATCAGTAGAGACGCAGAAAGTATTGACACAAGAGCAACCTTTTTTAGTCTGTAGGTCATGCAGGTAGCAGATTCCGTCATAGTTCGACGTTCGTTTGTTTTTACCCTACTGCGGCGAAGCCCAAAAGGAGGGTTATGTGTTTGGCGTGTATGTATGTATGTATGTTCATTTCTTTGTTCCCTCATATCTCATAACGGATGAAGGGATTTGAATAAAATACGTTCATTTGAATATTAAATTATGAAATGAAAATAGAACGGACCCCACCTGCTTCCAAGTTTTGTTTAAATTAAAATGTGCTTGTTTTTTGTTTTTCAGTTTTTTCAGTCGGGTTTTTTAGTTTTTTTTGCTTAAGTGATAAAAGAAAACATACGTGTCCAATATTTTTTTGGAAATCTATCTGACGGACTAATTATATTTTTTTTGTCAACCCTATTACGACCCAGTGCAAAAAAAGAAACATAGTGCCTCTTGGCTACATCAAACTGTAAAATCCAATTTTCCTCGCAAAGTTTTCGATCGACTGATCCACAAAGGAAGTACTTATTAAGAAAAAATATACAGTGGTTCGTGCCAAACCAGTTTTTAAGATAGCGATTTCGTAAGTAGTCGGGCTGCTTCGACTCTTGGACATTATCGATGGCATTAAAGCTAACGTCACGGCTGTTTCCCCAAAGGGCTTAGCAGAGTTGTAGCTTTAGTATTTCTGACGCCTGGCTTCCGGCCATCGTCCGTCCGTTTTACGACGACGACAGGCCGTGTCGACGGCGCGTTCGTGTCCCACGCGCGCCTCAAAGAGATGTCAGCAACATAGGAGGGGCTGCGGGATGTTGTAAGAGATACCGCGGCCTCGACATAAAGGGCTAAGAAGGAACATGGGTGGTTTTTAGTTAGTAGAAGTCTGACACTCCCTTTCCTTCTGCCCAAGAGCGGGAGGGGTTATTTGATGATTTTCCACCCGCCAAAAAAAATAGTATTTCTGACGACCAAGCAAGGTATGCAAAACAAAGTTAAGCTGACTTCTCAATGTAGGGAAACCAGATACAATGGGAGGTTAGGTTATAATGGTTATGTGTAACTTGATGTGGCACCGTGTGACACTCTGAATTTATTTAGGTATTTATTTAAGGACAACCAACAAAGAATCTACCCATTCACATTTTTAAAAGTTGACAACTGG
Source organism: Diarsia rubi (assembly GCA_932274075.1). NCBI lineage: Eukaryota > Metazoa > Arthropoda > Insecta > Lepidoptera > Noctuidae > Diarsia > Diarsia rubi. Next base: position 1,697,221 of record OW026441.1, read on the forward strand.
CCCGCAGGCCAGTTTTTGCGTGGGCTCCCGGGATGTCCCATAACCCAAAAATTTATTAAGGTAGGTACTACTCATATTTTCTTACATTTTATAGTGTAGCTGTGGCCTTAATTAAGTAGAGGCTGCATTAATCATACTAGCAGGAAGTACTATACAAATTGTTTGGTACTATATTAAACAGATAATTGTTAAAAACAAATGAAAAAAAAAATGAGAAAAAAAATATTGATTATTGCTGGATCTCTTCGATTTTGGGTTTCTGGTTTGTTATTTGCCAATAGGCTATTTCACCAAAAAAAAAAAATTGTCCGTCAGTTAGATTTTCTAAAAATATTGGATACGTGTTTTTTGTTTTATCAAATTAATAAAATATACGAAAATAAAACGTGTCAAAGATCATGAGTGGGAGCTTTTGACATCACTTTGTGGGTACAAAAGTGGTAAAAAAGTACTAACGTTGTCACGTCACTCGACTTGACACGACTTTTCGAAGCACTGTATCGTCTTCATCTTTTGTTTACGTGAAAAAGGAAAAAATACGTGTCCAATATTTTTTGGAAACCTATCTGACGGACTAATTAGATTTTTTTGGTGAAATCGCCTATTATTATTAACCTATGAATTATTTAATTATTAACTATAAATGTATGCGGCCAATTTAAGCCCTGTTTGTAATTCAAGAACGACATCTCAGAAAGGATATCTTCTACATCTTCAAACGAACTCTTAACCAAAACGGTCCAGTCTTGTAAACACAGCCTTCAAAACAATCTAAAGGAAGCATCATTTCATCCCAAATAGTTTCAAGAAACGCCAACCGTGGCCTTTTGAGAACGCGCTACCCTCAAATAGTTCAGTTAGAGGCTGAGAAGGGGCGGTCGACGACCCCGCATGATTTCGGGAACCCAGGTTTACCCAAAACCCCCATCACCCCTATTTCCTCACACATAAAGTAGCAATTCGCATGTTAAACCACCGAACAAAGTACGAACGATGGCGTTTCGCATAAAAAGTAGCCATTGTAATTTGAACCATATTTTATAGGCAATAAGATGGCGTTCTTATGATAATCACAGTGTGAACAATGAAAAATCATACTTTATGGTCTGTGGGTGTTTAAGCGAAAAATGGTTTTGAAATGCCAGAAATACAGTTCATTTTCCAGTGACTGGAGTTTGCGGTCGTTGACAAAAGTTTGACATAAATACGAAATTCGTGGGTGCCTGTTGTCTCTTTCCCTCCTAGGGTGGGTGGGAAGGTGGGAGGGAGATGGAGCTACACGTGGCGTCGCGAACAAAACAGCAGAGGTCTTTCTTTTTGTCTGTTTTTTGTACGGAACGTGGGACGTGGGGACTTTCAAACACCAGTCGACTGCGACTTGGGTACCTGCTGACGCCTTTAAAACTACGCATGTCTTTGTTTATTTCATCATCATCACTGCTCTCAAAACGGTGAAGGAAAACATCGTAACCGGCATGTCTTAGAACTACAACATTCGAACTACATCTACCAAACCGCACTGGGCCCGCGTGGCGGATTATATCCCATCCCTCTCCTAGAGAGGAGGCCTGAGTCCCTGCAGTGCCATGGGGACATTATAGGCTGATGATGATGATTTTTTGAAGCTTACAACCCTGATAAATGAGCTCGTGGCTAGTTATAATAATCATTCGTGCGTCATTCGTGCGGCATTCACAACAGACAGAATAGAAATGTTTACTGACTTAAAAAAATGTAATTCTAATTAGTCCGCCTGTCAGATTATCGAAATATTGTATACGTATTTTTTGTTTTATCAAATCAATAAAAATTGACGAAGATAAAACGCGTCAAAGATTTGAGTGGGGGTTTGTGACGTCACTAACCGTTAAAAAACGTCGTACTAATGTCTTAGAATATGACTTCACACGAGTTTTCAAAGCACTGTATCGTCTTCATTGTTTGTTTACGTGAAAAAAGAAAAAATATGTGTCTAATATTTTTTGGAAATCTATCTGACAGACTAATTAAATTTTTTTAGGTAACTACCCTATTAAATAGCTTTTGTGTCTCGCGTGGATATACGTTGCCACATTAAGGGATAACAGCCCCTTGGATCAAGCTTCAGATTAAGCCACGTTTGCCTAGTACGGTCCGTGGATGGGTGACCACCTATTACATATCGGGGTTTCCTCCGTATTTAACTACACAGTCTAATTACTAACCCAATTTCAAACTAATATTTTGAAACCCAGGTTGATAGCATCAGGCTTTCGAAAAACCATGTTTTTGAGACAATTCTGTGTCTACCCCCGCTCCAAATCACACTTTACACTAATGTTATAAAGGCGAAAGTTCGTGAGTGTGTATGTTTGTTACTTCTTCACGCAAAAACTACTGAACGGATTTGGATAAAATTTGGTACACAGATAGTCCTGGATTCACACATAGGTTAGTTATTTCTTAGTAATTTCCGAGTTGTAGCGGGCGAAGCCGCTGGAAACAGCTGGTCTTACATAAATTGCGGTTTGGAAAGTAATACCATTAAGAAACGACCCTTTAACAAAAAAAAAAACAAGGAAACGAGTTCTCTTACTTAGTGCTTGAAAAAACAACTTTCGTGAACGTAATTCGGGCAAAAGCGAACGGTTCACAGATATGTTAAACCAGTGTCGGGTTTATGTAATCAAGGCAAAAACTAGACTTGGAGAAATACTGGCCCAATTTTGACAGGACGACAGTATGTTTCCCATGTTCCTTATTAGCCCTTTATGTCCTGGGCCACGGTATATCTTTCGAACAACCCGCAGCCCTTCCACATTCATACTTTGATAACGCCCCTACACCCAAGTAACTGCCCTTTATAAACAGCTAAGTCGATAGGGGTTCAAAATAGGGCTGGTAATGGAAATATTTTATAGCGAGCGCTTGGTTTGTGCCCTCAGTGAAATTGTATTACACTGTAAGGTGCAGTAAATCTAATATTTTATCTCATTATGAACGCAAAGAGTGCTGCACTGTATCCTAACCAATATTATAAATGCGAAAGTAAGTTTGTTTCTTACTTCTTCACACTAAAACCACATCGATCATTCTGAAATTTTGCATAATTACGTTGTCGGGTGTGCAGAAACGGACATAGGGACAATGATATATTAAAACTATAGATACGTTGTCCGCCCTAAAAAATGACATCATGAAATGAAGCCAATTGGCCACATCGCGCTTGGTTACGCACCAACATCTCGCGCGATGCTACGTTTGTTCTTAATTTAAATCGTGTGTGTAAACCTGCGCGAAACATAAAGACAACAAGCATCAACAGGCATCCCGCTGTACGGTGTCATATTTTCTTTCCCTTTCTTTACGCGTAAAAGTAGTTATATAATATTTTCGCCGTTTTGAAGCGCCGCCATGTTAGTTCATGACGTGTCTATTTAAAATACGTCATTGCATATGGACCATATGATAGTGGGTACTTCTCATCCCGAAAACAAGTACTGTTCCCGAACGACTAATTGCATTCGCAGTTTTGCGACTTAGCGTTTTTAGTATAAAGTAGTGTGAATGAGGCACAAGAGTGACGGTGCGTTTCGGGCACAAGGCGTGACCCTGGCCACGCGGAGGTCACACTGCAGACCTATCATTATATCTACGTACATAAATATACCTAGTAATACCTACATGCAGCAGTGCCTTCATATTTTAAGCTCTTTAGTCTTTCATGGCTAGTTTTTTTACTACATTTAGTCCGTCTGCTTTCAAAGCAAGAGTGATTAGGAACGCTCGTTCCACCATAGACCTCATCGATTTCCTTCGTTCAGGAGTGATCGAGAGCAAGAGCAGGCCCATTTCGCAATTAAAAAATTGTAATAGGGATGTTTACTGACTTAAAAAAAGAATGGTTTTAATTAGTTCGTCTGTTAGATTTTCCAAAATTATAGAAGATAAAACGCGTCAAAGATTTCAGTGCGGGTTGGTGATGTCACTGACCGCAAAAAAATGTAAATGGCAGGTATGCGACTACGGCTGTCCTCTATAATAATTATCAAATACAAATATTTCTTACTAGACGATTTTTCTTGTTTTCTACTTTTAAGACCGCGGTTTTATTAGTCTGCATTTTTATTCGTAGTCTGGTTTTAGTTTTTGAACTTAATTTTTTATTTAACATACGACTTGACACTGACCGGGAAATTGCAAAAAATCGTAAGGAAATTCGAATTTTGAGGACTACCTCGTCGCCTTCACCTTAATAATCTCAGACAGAGGGAAGAAACCATGTAAATTTGCCCAGGACAAAAAAAAACGGAAGAAATTGTTCTCACATGAAGATTCTAAGGTTCACTGTAGTGTTGATAATTTTGCACTGAGTAGCCAATCAGAATACAGGAATGTAACGCGAGTAATTATTGACATTATCTTGATCAATGACGTATTGTTATAGACACGTCACGTACTAACATCGCGGGGCTTAAAAACGGCGAAAATATTAGATAACTACATAACACGCGTAAAGAAAGGGAAAGAAAATATGAAACCGTACAGCGGGATGCCTGTTGGTAGAGAGAGATAAATATACATCTTCAGTTACGTCACAGGATAAGTAATAGGCTAATTACTTGCTCTGTTGCTCATTGGTCGAGCGCGTGAGTGACGTAGCTAACGTAACTTCATGCGCCGGCCGCCATTACAAGGCGGCGTCGAACAAAATAAAATAAAAATAGGTAGTTTTGTGAACTTACGCATGAAATGACACATTTTTATCTATAACTTTTGGAGTATAATTTGTACATCGTAAGAAAACACACGACGGCATGTTTTTTTTATATTTTGCGCAGGTTTACACACACGATTTAAATTAAGAACAAACGTAGCGTCGCGGGAGAGGTTAGTGCGTAACTAAGCGCGATGTGGCTAATTGGCTTCATTTCATGTTGCCATTTTTGAGGGCGGACAACGTATCTATAGTTTTAATATATCATTGATCTTGATACCCATTATTAACAAGCGAAATGTTCGATTGATCATTGTTCGTTCGATGTTCGTCTCGCCGACTCCTCTTCTTTCCAACTTTGATTATCAGTGATGAAGCCGTGCGTGCCTAGGTTGGTCCATGGATGGGTGACCGTACATTGAGTTTCCTCCATGCCTCGGAAAGCATAGCTGCATTCGGTTCGACTAGATGCCGGACCCCAACATAGTTGACATGTAATGATTCTTATTTTTTGTTACCTCTGAACCGATTTGAAAAAATATTTTGTATGTGAATGGATAATAATTACTCTAGCTCCCATAGAAATTTCATCAAAATTGCATCAGTAGTTTTTTTTTGGGCTATGTTGACATAATGTCTTTAATAAATCCTATTTACAATGCAAAATTGATTCTTGACATGAATAGGGGATCGGATAAAAAAAACTAATTGGTCCGTCAGATAGATTTCCAAAAAATATTGAACACATTTTTTTCTTGTTTCACATAAACAAAAAATGAAGAATGATACAGTGCTTCGAAAACTCGTGAACTCCTCGAAAACATCACATGTCAGTACATTTTTGCCCACAAATGACGTCACAATCTCCCACTTCTGATCTTTAAGGCGTTTTATTTCCGTCAATTTCTATTAATTTGATAAAACAAAAAACACGTAAGTATCCAATATTTTTCGATAATCTAACTGACGGACTAATTAGAATCATATTATTTTGACCCCGTCCGATCCCCTATTAGTGTAGTATTACAATACAACTGAACAGGATGAAATAAAAAAAGTCACCGACTTCCGAAAGTATACTTTAGACATTTTCTTGAAGTCTGTTCTTTTTTTGGTAAAAAGTTTTTTTTAAATTTCATTGGTCTCTTATCACAATCACGTTTATTTTTACATAACACCAATGCAGCTGGGCCGGGTAACGTTGCTCAATGGAAAGCGTGGTGAAAGCAGACTTGAACTGAGCACCTCGACCTAACTTGACTGCCTCTGATAGCATGCTACGTAACCTGGCGTACGTACCGAAACTAAACTAGGTAGATTTTGTACAAAAATTGTTATAATCTGATGGGAAGTTGGCAATCTTGAAAATGGCAACAAAAACTATGTGACTCTCATCGACTTCTTCGATCCCAACATTTGTATTTTTTGTTGCCGACTGTGACAGAGAGACATTTTCCTGACAGAGATTGAAAAGAAAGACACCAAAAATATAACATTAAATTATGTCATTCTGCACATCAAACTAAGTACCCCTGCGCAACAATTTTTGCTGGGAAACGACTTTTTTTTTGCGGTCAAAAATCACTTTTTAGGTGAAACTCAATGTAGCACTCTTAAAACATTGTGCTTGTTGATGCTTTGAATAGTAAACAGGTCATGGAGGTAATTTAAGTAAAGTTATAACCTGAAAAACTAGTATCCCACCAAAAACAAAACTTGTAAAAAAAGCCAAGCCGAGCAACTCACTTTTACCGTAAAAAGTAGTGAGTAAAGTAATACCAAGTAATACCAAGTAAGTTAATACATATATTTAATCTCTACTTAAAAACCTTTGATGTTTTAAATACAAGATTGACTTGGCCATCGCATCGCATTACGTTTAAAAAAAAAGAAAAAAAAAAACCCTATTTGCGATCTGCGCACATCTTCGCATTAAAAAACCTTTTCATTCCTCGCGAGACGCCCTGTTAGGCCCGCTTTCCACTAAAGCGGAGAGTAACGGAGGCGAGAGGATATGTGCGAAAATCGGCCAATCAAATTAGTTAAAATAATCTGGTCTATTGCCCTTCCTGTGATTGGTCGAATTTGACACATCGCCAACAGCTCTGCTCGTCACCGCTTTGGTGGAAACCGGGCCTTAGTTCAAACCGAATGGTTAGGCAATCCTTCAAAGTCCACCAAAAACAATCTGAGATTTACATTAAAGGTCTTAAACATTATAAATCTCAAAATTATTGCATATTATATATGGGTATATATATAATATGAGGGATTAATTATAAATAGTAATTAATTCTAAACTAAGACAAGACATTATAATAGTTAATATCCACGTGATCTTGGAACTTGATACGAAATCTAGGGTCTCCAATGTCGAAGTTAACATTGTAATTTTTAGAAGACCTCCTGTTGTATTGTTTTACCTTACTATTAATTAAATATGTTTAATTACTTTATCTTTTGGCGGTGGAGGCGCCTATAAAAACAACGGTTTTTTGTTGCTGAAACGACTATTGAGTCTCAAAACAAACTGGTTTTTTTTATTATTTTAAGTAATAAAAAAAAAAAACATTTTACTGGTCATCACGTAATTTTTGGGTCCCACAGAGTTACGCGGGGAGGAGCGTAGCCTTTCCGAAACAAAAACAAACGGAAACCGACTGTAATACTAATTTTACCATGATTTAGGAAAAACGAAAATTTTATCAGCCTGGGGTAATATAGGAACAGTCACATGAAGTCCAGCGTAATAGGGTCTAGTGGTTGCAAGATCGACTGCTGACCATAAGGTCCTTTGTTCGATTTCCACGTTGGACAAGGTGTTATTGGGTATTTCCATCAGACTTTTCTCAGTACTAGCGGCCACGGAGTCTGAATTTGTGTACCGTTGATGGCCTTTTTTATTTTTTGGCGGGTGAAAAATCATCAAAAAACTCAGGGAGTGTCAGACTTCTACTGACTAAAAACCACCCATGTTCCTTCTAAGCCCTGTATGTCGAGGCCGCGGTATCTTTGTGAACAACCCGCAGCCCCGAGAGGCGTCGGCCCTTGCGGGCCCCTCCCATGTTGCTGACATCTCTTTGAGGCGCGCGTGGAACACGAACGTGCCGTCGACACGGCCTGTTAACTGTGTAGTCTTAATAGTTTCCGAATAAAGTGGCAATGTGATATACGAACGGACAGACATGATGAATCTATAACGGTTCCGTTTTTTGCCATTCGGCTACGGAACCCTAAAAAAACGCGTGGAGAATAGCCGTAAAGGCGTTAACACATTAAAAAACAAGACGTGACATAGATAAACTCCACAATATTTTCCGTATTCACAGAGCATAGTTGCGCAAGAGAGTAGCTCAGACCAGCACGTGTGGATGTTAGCCTTCATAATGCACGTCGCATGCTTCGGTGGGTGTGGCGTAATCATAGCGTCATGAGTAGCTCTTTGTTTTAGCGTCTGCGAATGACTGGTATAGTTTTCTTTTAATGAAATAGTAGAGGCATCTTTGGTAATTGTTACAGGTAGGTATATTTATTGGTCCTGCGGGCCAAATGGACCTTACATAATGCCAACTGCGTCTGTGACCATTTTACGAATTATAACGCAATAGGGTAGCTAACTAATAAAAATTAATTTGTCCGTCAGATAGATTTCCAAAAAATATTGGCCACGTATTTTTTCTTTTTTCACGTAAACAAACAATGAAGACGATACTGTGCTTTGAAAACTCGTGTGACGTCATTTTCTAAGAAATTAGTATGACATTCTTTAGCGGTCAGTGACGTGACAACCCCCCACTCAAATCTTAGATAAAAGATGAAAGATATTACTCGACAGCATGTGAAGCCAAGTCAGTGGTACATGGGCATAGTCAGACACCCTCAAGCACTGCTGCGCTGCGTGTCGCGGTTTCGATCCCCGCACGGAACAAATATTTGTATGACCTACAGATAGTTGTTTCGGGTCTGGGTATTTGTGTATGTGAGTTTAAATGTTTGTGAACACACCCACGATATTTTTTTAATGGGACAAGCCCGCCTCACTATTGCCAAACCACTGCAAAACATGAAAGTCAAAATCGACACAGATGACCACCAAATCGCCGAGACAATGAAGCTCGACGAAGTCCCAGAGAAACAGTTTAACTGTCTTTGGATTCTGCAACGAAATTAATCAGTAAAGAATACCTGAGGAGTGCTTACAATAATTTACACCCCGCGTTTATACAAATGCAACTTCAAGTTGTGATACTGATCTATGTCAGCTTGCCCATTGCTGTCCTGAGGTTTATAACCCACAAATTAGGTAGATATTTAATAACTTATTTAAGCCCAGTTGGAGGCTTATTAGTTAAAGCTTATTAGGTTATTACTTAGAAGGCCTCCAACTTATCCTCCAGGCCTCCAGCATTTTACACTAAAGATCATAGGATAATCCGGTTAAGCAAGCTAGGGCAATACATCCTAACTAATAGTAGGTATTGTTAGTCACGCTTTAGTGGCTGCACGAATTTCGTAGATTATTTGGCACACAGGTAGACCATTCCTGTGGGATCAACATGAATGGTGTGGAAAAAAAAAGATTTGATTCTTCTCCATAGAGATCTGTATGGAATGGGCAACTACAGTACTTTAATTAGCTTGAATTTTTTGACTATCAAAAGTGCCTGTAATGAGCTAATTGAAATACATGCTTCGAGTTTGTTCAATTCCGACTTCGTCGCGGACGAAGCCGGGGGCAAAATTTGTGCAATATAAATTGCGACACAGCCTAGAGACTCCCTTTATCAGCCCTACCGTTATCACAGTCTTTGTGTCCAGTTTTACAGCTGAAGTTAATCTCGTGTATTGGACTTAACAAACACAAAGCGCACTGTCAACACACAGCTCTCGTGTTGAAAGACTACGTGACGTCATGCATAACAGAACATCACGCCTGGAATTCCCCAAGGGTTAACAGATGTGTACCTAGTAGTACACCTACTCTTCGACAGTCACGCTTCAGGTTGATGCGACAAGGTAGACCAAAGAATTTACTTACGTGGCGCGTCATATCCACGCTCGAGCCACGAATGCCGTGTATCCTAAATTACGCTTTACTTCTATGAGGTCACCTCGCCCGCGCGAAATAATAATGCCAAAAGGGCCTCAGCTCAGCATAATGCCAGATGGCAACACAAAGTGCCCCACCTGACTTTGACCGCGGCCTTTGACATATATGTATAGGGCTAAGAAGGAACATGGGTGGTTTTTAGTCAGTAGAAGTCTGACACTCCCTTTCGCTCTCCCCAAGAGCGGAAAGGGTTATTTGATGATTTCCCACCCCAAAAAAAAAAGAAGCCATAAAAACTCTGGCATCAGGTTAGGGATTAACCACACCATAATGAAGTCAATGCATGAACGTAGTCGAAGCGATATGAGAATGCGAGAATGGTAGCAGTGTTCTTTGGTTTCTGCTAGCCTATATGTATTGTCCCCCTGTTCCTAAGGCTTCCCTCCATTCCTTTTAACGGTCACGATTGTGTGCTACGTCTCTCCAATAGGGTATTTTCACCAAAAAAATCTAATTAGTCCGTCTGTTAGATTATCGAAAAATATTGGATACGTGTTTTTTGTTTTATCAAATTAATAAAAATTGTCGTAAATAAAACCTGTCAAAGATCATGAGTGGGAGCTTTTGACACTTTGTGGGTAAAAAAGTACTAACCTTGTGACGTCACACGACTTGGCACAACTTTTCGAAGCACTGTATCGTCTTCATCTCTTGCTTAAGTGAAATACGAGTCCATTAGTTTTTGAAAATCTATCTGACGGACTAATTAGATTTTTTTGGAAAAATACCCTATTCTCAAGTAAGAAGATTGACTATCCTGTACTTTATCCGCCTTATACGCGTATCCGCCTTCTCCTTCTGCTCTGCTCTGCCCCTTACTGCTTACATTGCTTTGAGTTTATGTATGCATGAAGGCTTTAGTTAATCTTAACCACACAAAAAACATTGTCAACGAGCCGCTCTCGTGTTGTAAGACTACGGGACGTCACACACTTGCACGCCAACTAAGAAAACTTGGGTGGCTTTGTCGTGTGTGAAAAAAGTAGAGGCAGTTAGTTACTTCGTAAATTAATTTTTTGAAACAATCTCTTGTTAACAGTAGTAAAAACACATCGGGCTTAAAGAACCCTGTACGGTATTAGTGCTGGCAATATTTGGTAAACAAGTAAAGAAAATACCCCGATAAATTGATAAAACTTACTCTGGTCGGTTCTCGGGTAGCAACGTCATAAGCAAACATAGTCCGATTTTAATTTTAAGACTGATTGTGATTTTAATTTTTGATTTAAAATTTTGATACTGTTAATTTTATTAAGTATGGATTCTGATATCTGAAATAAAGAAATATTATTATTATTATAAGCAAAATATATTTTGAACTCCAAGAAGAATCTTTATGTTATTATCAAATAACCCTCCTTTTGGGCTTCGCCGCAGTCGAGTAAAAACACAACTAACCCCAAAATCTTTTTGTTCCAGTGATGGTAGCAGCGCCGGCAGTCCCAAAGAGGCATGCGTGGCAGCCTCCCCTCCCCCTGCCCCCGCGCCTGTTAAGCGCGACGTACGCCACCATCACCCACATCAGCAGCATCAGCCACATGGCCCACACCAACAACATCAGCAGCATATGCATCATGAACAGCATTCTAGGCCGCTTAGTATAGGTAAGCCATCCAGTCTAATGGCATACAGGACCTCCACAACACAGTACAAAACCCCGTGGTGGGCTGCGGGAAGTTGGAAGAGATACCGCGGCCTCGACATAAAGGGCTAAGAAGGAACATGGGTGGTTTTTAGTCAGTAGAAGTCTGACACTCCCTTTCGCTCTGCCCAAGAGCGGTAGGGGTTATTTGATGGTCCCCCCCCCCAAAAGGGATGCTTCAGCCGCATCAGCAAGATATGCACCATGCAAACCTGCACGGGTGTTGCAGTTTCGTAGGAAATAAATGCATGTGTTGAGCCCAGAATGATGTACTGAATACGTGGTAACGGTTTTAGCGTCGAAGTCGGGATTCCATCTTGTATTTGGGAATGCATCCAATGTTAACCAGAGCGCCTGAATCTAGATATCTACGACCAACGCGTTAATTTTAATAAAAATGGAAATATTTCCATTTTATGTGTTGGCCCTGGAGCAATATCTAACTTGAACCGTTTGTCCAAAGGCGGTGGAGCAGGCGGATCCCGACGCGCTGAGCGTCGTACCGCTGGACCCTCAGAGAGACGCCGCACAGGTACTGAATACTCCAGGCAGACCTTATCAGAAACCATTAAAATCATTTTGATTTTTTTTTTTATTGCAAATGAGCCTGCTCTTGTTTTCGATCACGCCTGATGGATAGCTATTAATGAGGTCTATGATGGAACGAGCGTGCGCAGAAGATGCTTGTTCACTATTGCTTTGAAGGCAGATGGGTTAAACGTGGGAGGGAACACAGAATAGAATTCTATTTTTTGGGAAATAGATGGTCATGTACTCGTATGGAATGTCTTTAATCACACTAATATTATAAAGGCGAAAGTTTGTGAGTGTGTATGTTTGTTACTTCTTCACGCAATAAGTACTGAACGGATTTAGATAAAATTTGGTACACGTACAGTTTATAACCTGGATTAACACATATTATAGTTTTTATCCCGATTTTATCTTCCCGTGGGTTGTAGCGGGTGAAGCCGCTGGCAACAGCTAGAACTTCATAAGTAAGATACAGCGCAGTGTTCGATGCGGCTACACATTGAATCGATCTGAAGTGTTTTATGGGCATCCAGGCCAGACCCTAATACGGACTACGAACCTGAAAGCTTGATTCATTCTTCACCCTGGTCTAGCATACTAGCTTTACAAAGGAAGGGAATCACGTAGGTAAGTAGACCATTCAATTTTCTTTCATGTAGTACAATATATTAATATGTGTGTTTGTTATAATGTTGCAGAGATGCGCGTCAGTCCAGGTGGCGCCGGGCCTTCAGCAGACCCGCCCCACGTAATGCATCATCATCACATGGTAAGATACACTTCCCAGTACTCATTCTTCATACTAGTGTAGTCCAGCCCCATTGATCTTGTGGGTAAACGCGACTGCTGAGGCTCTGGGCAAAAAGTCATATTGGCTTTGTCTGTTAGCAATTTCTCAGCAGTAACGCGGTGGTTGTATCTTGGCGGTATGATATCTCCGTGCCTCGGTGCGCACTTACACCAAGCGGCAGTACACCAAGTACTAAAGCTGCCGTACTACAGCGCCATCTATGACACTAGTAAAGAACTCAGATCAACATACTGAATCAGTGAATCGTGATTTAAGGCGACAATAAATGACAGCGACCTTGAGCGCGTGAGTGGAGCACGTGGGTGGTCTCTCCCCGCGACCGCGAAACGCATCCCCGCAATGCACGCACGTAATTTCGTAGGGTAAATATACGATTCTAATAGAGCTCGATTTTTTATCACCATACAAAATTATGTTCGGGAATAAGAATATGCGATTTACAAAAAAACTATTGATTGGATTTGAAAAATAAAACACTATGGCCTTAGTATGTTTCTTGTACAATTATTTACCAAAAAATCAGAACGAGCACATGTATTTTAGTATGGTTTTTACTTGTTGAAAGAAATTTTTAGAGGTATCTTCGCGATTTTTTTCTGTCAAGCAAAATCATACATCCTGGGGTTCTAAAATTGGTCACGAATAGATAATTCATGATGGTAACTGCAACGCAACTCATAATTATTGTGATTCTATTACGATTCTGCTAAAATTGATATAAAACCCCTTATCGTTGCTTTTGAGCAGAAATAGGCTTTGCGGTCTTAGTTCGTCAAAGTAGTTTTCACATGAAAACTGCGATATAAATTTCAATTTTAATCAATGTTAATCTTTAATTGCGCAGGATACGAATCCCCTCGAGGGTTCAGTAGTGGAGTCCATGGTCAGCGGCGCCGGGTCTTCGGACGGCGAGCTGTCCTCTAAAGCAGGAGACAGCCCCAGCAGGAAACGGAGGCGCATATCTAGACATTTGTCTTCAGGTAACCAAGTCTCATAATTGTTTTAACAAACACTTTATAGTACCAACTTATTACTGTCCCACTACTGGACAGCTCAAAGTCACCCAAAGGGCAATGGAGAGAGCTATGCTCGGAGTTTCCTTGCGTGATCGAATCAGAAATGAGGACATCCGCATGAGGACCAAAGTTACCGGCGTAGCCCGAAGAATTGTCGTGGCAGTGGGCACATTGCTCGCAAAATGGATGGCCGATGGGGCCGGAAAGTTCTGGAGTGGCGACCGCGAACCGTAAGACGTGTTGGAAGGCCTCCCACTTGGTGGACCGATGACCTGGTAAAGATTGCGGGAATCCGCTGAATGCGAGACGCACGTGACCGATCAATGTGGCGACAGTTGAGGGAGGCCTATGTTCAGCAGTGGCTGAAATGATGATGACTACTGGACAAGAGAATAGAATGTTGATATTTCCCCACAATGTATTTATCTGTCCAGTCGTGTCGGATTGCCGTCCCTTTGGACTGTGAGCACAGTCCAGATACGCACCTGGGTGCTTACTCTGGAATATAATTCCGATAGATCGACATGGGAATTGTCAGTCAAACGTCAGGGTTTGGCTAGGCTCATAGAGTCCAGCCAATCCCTGACGTTTAACTCAACCAAGTGACGTTTGACCAATGTGTAAACGTAAAAAGTTCCATAGTGAAACATAATAGGCTCGTAAGTAATCTAGAATGTTCTCGTCGTAAAGCAGCCGAGGTTGCATAGATGTCCTTGTAACTTGGGAGTCGGTGCAGCACGTTTTTAGGGTTCCGTAGCCGAATGGCAAAAAACAGAACCCTTATAGATTCCTCACGTCTGTCTATCCGTCCGTATGTCACAGCGATTTTATTCGGAAACTATTAAGAGTACACCGTTGAAACTTGCTAGTTAGATGTATTCTGTGAACCACTTTACGAATTCCATACAAAAAAAAAAATTAAAAGATTAAGGGGAGTCTACCCATACATGGAACTGAAACTAAAAAAAAACTTTTTATCAAACCTATATGTATGGGTGTCTATAAACAGGTATTTAAAAATGACATTTAGGTTCCTAAAACAATTTTTTCCCAAAGTCAATCGTTTGGAAGATATACATTATACGTTTCCGAAGTGGTAACATGTGTCCCCCCCCCTCTAACTTTTAAACTAAGAGAGTGATAAATCTAAAAAAAAATATATGCTTTTGATCGCAATGTAAACTTTCAAAATGGGTTTGAACGATATTTAGTCAACAGTTTTTGAGATATGGCACATTTAAAAAACCGCAAATATAACTTTGTCATTAATACAAAACACTATAAAAAACAAAACTTATCACAAAATATGTTTTCTGTTACCGCTCTAACAAGAAATAATACAAATTAAAGGCGGCTTCCCGACTACTATGGTACGGAACCTTTCTTGTGCAAGTCCGAATTGCACTTGGCTGGTTTTTTTTCTTCTATTCTACCCTGTCAATCGTCACGCTACATTTACTTCGTTTTCATTTATCTCATTCTTCATACAATCCATCCAAATCATTTATTTGCATAGAATGTAGGTAGAATACAATAATGTTGTTATAAAAATATAGTGAGCCGGGTACATTCTGCCTGAGTTTTGGGATGCAAAATTTAATAATAATTAAAAAAATATTTATAAATAAAAAAAATATTAATAAGTAATATTTATTTTATTTTTATTTATTATTTTATTTAATAAATTAATAATGTCACTATCAATAATATTGTGAGTTATAAAATAATAAAGAAAATGAGTACAATTCTAAACACATATTTTAACAAGTCAATAATATTATTAATAATATTAGATTGCTGAAATGTCACAAATAGGAATAACAAAATTACTGTATCAAATGTACTCGTATAATAAGATTGTGTGAATAAATTTATGAAATAATAAAGAAAATAATTACAAATAGTGTGTTGTTTGTACTTCTAGGAGAGAGTAACGTATCAGTGTCTGCACCAACAGTCGAACGTCGCACTCCACGACATCATTATCAACCACCGTGAGTATAACCTGCAGTTATTAATCTACACAAATATTACAAAGAGGAAAGATTTATGTTTTTGTGTGTGTATGTACCTATGTTTGAAATGAATAAACTCAAAAAGTATTGCTCCGATTTCTAAAATTCTCTCACCATTGGTAAGGTACATTTACCCTGAGTAACACAGGTTTTAACTATTCCTGTATTCCCACGGGAATGGGAACTACGCGGGTGAAACCGCGTGACGTCCGCTGGTATTCAGATAATAACAAATTGACCGTCACACTCATATATTCTTGTTCATCTATTAGAATAGATGATCGGACTGAGTAAAAAAAATATGATTCTAAATAGACCATCAGATAGATTTCCAAAAAATAATGGATACGTGTTTTTTCTTTTTTCACTTAAACAAAAGATGAAGACGATACAGTGCTTCGAAAAGTCGTGTCAAGTTGTTTGACGTCACAAGGTTAGTACTTTTTTTACCCACAAAGTGACGTCAAAAGCCCCCCACTCATGATCTTGAATATTCGTCATTTTTTATTAATTTGATAAAACAAAAAATACGTATCCCATAATTTTCGATTGTCTAAAAGACGAACTAATTAGTTTTTTTTTGTTGATATACCCTATTTATAGATCTCCACCTCAGCAGGTTTTTATACACCCAAAAAGTCCTTGCTAACACAGTATTTTTCTTTCCATCAGACGACGGGTACGCTACGTGAACAACGGCGCCGGCCCCTGGACCGAGCGTCTCCTAGACCCTCACACGCACCCCTCGCACCCGGCTCACCCGCCACACCCGGCGCACCCGGCTCACCCGGCTCACCCGGCGCATCATACGCATCACACGCATCACGCGCATCCGCATCATACGCCGTTGCTGTTGGATATTAACCAGGTATGTTGCTGGAAAGTGAACGAGTCCTACTGCCGCACTCAGAGTGCTTTAAAGATTACTTAAGCCTTCACTTAGTAAAGGTTTTGACATACAAAAGTATGTCAAATCTATAGGGTGTAAAAGTACCCTTAACGCAAACGAAGGGCACTTGTTCTCCCCACCACTGCGATCATGTTTTTGTTCTAGACCATACCTGGGAACCCCCTAGTTACGGAGATATTGGGGGTTAAAGTTCCAAATTTTGCACAGCTGTTTTTGTAAATACTAGTTTTTCAGGTTATAACTTTAAAAATCGTTTCCCAGCAATAAAATTTGCGTAGGGGTACTTAGTTTGATATACAGAATGCTTGGTTGACGTATGTGTGAAGGGTTACTTTACACCCTGTATACTAAGTGACGGCTTAAGTTCATCATCTCTGAGTACCGCAGTTAATATCTTGAAGCATAACTATCTGTGTTTGTAGTACAAACTTTGTACATCCGATCTGATTGATTCTGATGATGAGATCTCTTCAGAATTAATTCCCTTAACGGAGGTGTTAGTGGTAGATTAAATACCCAGTCGCTTAAACTGATACTTTTAGTCAGGGGATATCTTCTGTGGTTATCCATTATTCCAAGCTTCTAATAATTTGACGCTATTGCAAATGCCTGGATGATAGGAAAATGCAGGATGCAGGACAAACATACAGACCTGTTTTTTTTGTTCCGGCTAAATCTCCAAAAAGGCTAGACCGATTCTGACGGGCAATTACTGCCAGATAACTGATGTTATAAGAAGTAACAAAAGCTAATTTTATTGATAATGAATTTTTGTACTGCACAAAAATAAATTGTTACCAAATTTAATTAGGGCAGTAATATTTTTTTACAATCATTACAAGATCGCGGGTAACACCTAGTGCTTTTAAAGTTGATCATGTCAGGTAGACAGTAGTGAATAAGCTTCCAAAGGCAGTAAAGTCTCTACGAGCGAGAGTAAATAGAAATACTTGGCTCGAGAATAATATCACCGCGATTCTCTCGCTCGTGGAGACGGCTCCTAATTGCTGGAATCCCAACACTAAGATTTAGTCGATGCGATATACGCACATCACTAGCGCGTCTAAACGCGTAGCATCGTATTCGCGCCCAACCAGTTGCCATCTCCAGCTTGTACGTTCCACATCGGCTACAGTAATAACGGTATCGATAAAATAATCATATTTATACATGTACTTAATTAACATAATTTAATAACTATTGTGTATTTGTCAAGAAGCCAATTAAAAGTGAAACAATAAAACAAGTTTTGGTTTGGCTCTCAACCTCTTTACCACACTAATGGCCCTACCAAATGCTCAAGCTTTACCACACTTTGCCTGCGCGATTACACGGTGCACACGTAATGGTAATACAGTTTTACCAACCACTCGTACAATGTACCGTGTAATCGCGCAGGCAAGACTGTGCGTGTGGTAGGCCTGAGAGTTGAGCCCCCACGTGGCCGGTTCCAGATGTCAGTGCGCGGCACGCACCGGCTGGGCGCGCTGGGCGGCGTGGGCTGGCCCGCGCACGCGCCGCGCGACCACGCGCAGCGCTCGCAGGTATGCGGGGCGGCGGCCGGGACACGACCGCGCCCACTCCACCTATTTGCTATAGAGATGAGACGAGGGTGATTTTTGATGGGGAACAAAAAGTAGTTTGAGAGAGATCAAATCAAGTTCAAAAATAAGTTGGTATTTGCCAAACAAATATGCTTATGTGGATCAGACATTTTCGATGCATTTTTCAAAATAAAAATTCTGGAGTAACAATGTCTCAAATTGTTGCGAAGAATTATGATTTATTGTTACCTTATATTGGTCTCACTATTGGGTAGAAGGATGTACAATTCTTCTTTTTATTAAAGTAACTGATTAAAAAAGTATTGACCAAATAAGTGAACTGTTCGCAATGTATTCGTGTTTGCTCCTCAAGTTCACCAGTGTCTTTAATAATATTTTAATCTAAATTCTGAACCGTCGACAAAGTATTCGTGGCGTGTCCCAATAAAAAAGAAAACTATTTAATCATGCAATTTATTTCAGTTACCAAATAATTTTAATGTAAAAGAAATATTCAAACCGAGCATATAAGTAGGTAGAAAAAAAAGACCTAGCGTTACACGACATTTTTTTTTTAATTTTTACACACAATGATAAACAATTCAACAATATTACAACACTTAGCGACAATTTGGGACAAACATTTGTGACCAAACAAATGTTTGGGCCAATATCGACAGCTACACACAGAAAGTTTAAAATACGAAACATACAACAAACTATGACCTATATTTACAGAACAATACTATATCAAAATTTCAATTTATAGGCATTTTGTTTTTACTTCACAAAACTCAGACGAAAAAGCATCGAGATTTAGAAGAGTCAAATAGACACACGAACTTTTTCTTCTAAAATTCGATGTACTGGGTAGGTACTGTATGTCAGGTGTTAACTCACCGAGTTTGACGTCAAAAAACATATGAGGGGTTCTGCGCTTGTATTTCGGGTCGGCACGTTCGATTCGGCAGAATTTAAGAAACAATTAAACCGACCCGAAGCAGTTACTACTTACAGGTAATCGGCTTGTGCCAATCAGCAATGTTCATTCGGCATTTATCGTCGCTGAGAACATGAGTTCTGATCGATTTTTTTCTAAAAGGATATGAGTTTACCGCTCGGTTGTGCCGAACCGAATATAAGTGTAGCATCCCTTCACGTCACACTCGTCGTAATCACGTCTATTTTATCGATTGATAAGATCTATGTTAATTGTCTTATCTGGGCATAGCATATAATATAATGAAGATCTACGTATATAAATAAATATATAGGCACACTCGTAATCGGTCAGGATTTATTGTGTAATCAACTATTATTATGTTATGTTAGTATTAAGTTAAGTTACGATACGGCGATCGAACCGAGCGGCACGTTATTGTGAAGTTATTCAAAATGGCGTCGTCAATTGAGCGTTACAGTATGGTATTCAATCATTTTTTGAACTTTATTGAAGATTTTAATTTTTTAGATTGAGAGCTTGTTTTCCCTTTTATCGTACAAAGTTAAAATATTTATTAGCCTAGATTGTAGTTACTTCAAATAAAATGTAACGATAAAAGAGGTGAGCCTTGTACAATCTACCTTATATTAAGAATACAAAGATTTAAAAACCAAGCAACTATTAAACTTAAAGTAAACAATGGTTTCCAGTGTTAAAAGCACTAGGGGACTGATTCTGAGCTAAATTTTTTATATATAAAGTCTCTGAGATCAAATCCAATGACATAATTAACCAAAATTCTGACTGGGGATTCAGGGAGCAGTACAAAAACATAAAAAAATAGTGGGGACAAGCTTCTCATATCTTAGTCAAAACAGAAACATCAACGGTTTGTAACCCTCACGTCACGACCCCATCACGTCCGCCCGATTCCCTCGCCACCATGCTGAGGGTGGCGGCACGTACCTAGGTGCCGGCGGGCGCAGTCCCAGCGCCCGAGCTGTGGGGCGCCGCCGTGTTGCCCTCTCTGCCACACCTGCGCTACCAGGTATACACCCGAAATAGCAGGAACTGCTCTAATATTGCGCTGAAAGGATCCGTCAATTTTGGTTGCGGGGAAATTGTGGATTGGCCACCGATACTGACTGATATACTGTGTTCTTAAAATAAAAACTTAATGTACATAAAATATGATGTGCACACGCCAGCACAATAAGCTACTACAACATCTTCCTACCCTTATTTCATTTTGATTCGGGTCGGCACAACATGATATTTTCTTCCATTCTTTTCTGTCAGATGTCACGGCATCACTTACTCCTTTCTTATTCTGATATGCAATTTCTAACACAATCCATTCATTTTTTCTTTGGCCTTCCTCTCCCTCTCCATCCATCAACATAAATGTCCATCACTTTTCTCATCAAACTCCTACAATCAGTCAAATTTCTCTAATAGATTTCAACCTTATTACTGATGCATTAAGCTCATGGTTGACTGTGAAAATTTTACAATTTCGGGTGACTTGATGTGCCGGTGTCTGTACAGTAAAATTGATCATGGGATTGTCTAACTTATGCTGTAACTAAAACTGTATTGCAAGAGCTAGTGACCCGTTGTGAGTGGCATTGGTAAAGACATCGTGTTGAAATAATAATTTCGACGATAACGATGCTCTAAAACATCCATGAAGACCATGGGTACTTCAAGGCCACTAAGTATCTGTCAATGTCTGGAGGCGAGTCTACAATTTCTCTTTAACCGTTTGACGGAACCTTGAGTTTTGGTACAGGGTTTTTGGTGGCTCCGATACGATATGACGCTTCTTTTTGGATGAAATCAGCTTTTTATTGTACTCTGTCTGCTATTTAATGAATTGATTCGTGTCTGGTGTCTGGTTTAATCCCTTCAACTGAAAAAATGCTCTACTTTAAGCAATTTTAGGCTAATGTTAACACGGCTACTCCACTTGCTTGAGAATTGTGTCTAAGTTCATCAAATTGTATGAAAATCATCTAGAAGTATAAACTCATATTCATAATTAATATTCTGTACATGTGTGCTTGAAGTATTAAATAAACCTTATGTGAATGCTATAGTAAGTCACACAGCTTACTGTTAATAACTTTGCTTGAATTAAACTAATATTATATTAAATAAAATAAAAAGCAACAAATCACAGCTTGCATCCGTAAACTCTAAACAAATTTACATAGTTGAAGGGGTTAAAAAAATACTAAGTCCTACCCGCATTTCCAGTCAAAAAGTTTCTAAAACTACCCTCTAAATGTCTTGTAAATAATTCAAATCGTATCGGAGTCGGTTTCCACGTTTCTTAACGTCGTAACTTTGAACGCGTGCATGTTCCTAACACAGTACATTAGCATATCGTTCAGGTATACCAACGTTGTATCACATCATAAGAGGCTTTGTCTATGTTTTATTACGTTTTCAGCTCAAATAAAAGCCATTTCTGTGTCTACTAAGTGTAATAATTAGATTTTTAATGTTTGCAATTATTTGCCACTCAGTTTTTCATGTAACATGTATTTGATAGAAACCTAAATCCAACTCCAATTACGCAAATTTTCAAAAAACGTCTTTGTTTTTTTCCTTACTGTTGTCTTTATTAGTGGTTATGATTTTACGTTTATTATTTGATGTGTTTGCTTCGAGTTTTGCCGGCTGGATTTTTTTTTCCTTTTTTTTTTTGTTTTGCCTTCTGTGTTTGTGATGTATCGTTGGTATAGTCGTCTTGGGCACGAGTTGTCTCCGTTCCGCTGCGTGATGGTCCCTGCGATGGCGCCGTGGCTGCCAGCCCCGCTTTACCACTGTATCTTTAGTGATGTCACGTGGATTGACATATACACACACACATACTATGTTTAAAAATATATATAGCGATCAGAGACAAGGACATGTACTCTGATTTAATCTTGTCTTTTCTCCAAGCTTTTATAAAGTAACTGGTACTGCTAATGGAAGACCATATTCTGCTCATTTCAAATAGTTTTGCACTCGAGGCTTCTTTCTGGCTAAACATTTATTTTATGATACTCTTACAAATGCAGAAGTAGCTATGTACGAAGATTCTTTTCAGCTTTCCTATCTAACTTCCTTATGACCACTTGCTTTGCCATGGATGTGACTTTGAAATGTTTGTCTATTCATCTCATCATCCACAGCCTGAATTCACCCACTGCTGGGTATAAGCTTATCTTGTCTTCTGCTAGTCTCCTATATTCTCCTAAATCAAGACTAGTTTTTCAGGACACATGCTTTTGAACCTCTTTCCCTCAGCTCAACTTTCTTAAGTGTTATCGTATGATCATATCTCCACTTATCACTTTTTTGAACATCTAGTCATCTACAAAATAATGTGTTTGTGTGTGTTAGTCCCGTGCCAATGGTTTGGTACTATTTCTAAGCTTCAGGTTGTTGGTCCGTCAGCTTGACGATGCGCTCGTCTTGTTACTACTCTTACCATAGTGTTCATTATATAAATACTTTATATTTGCTGCTGTGAGGCTGGTTAGATTTCCACTGGCTTTTGATATTTGTAGTAAATGTTGTGGAATTGTGTGTCTGAGAAACTCCATACAGAGAGATTGATTGAATTCAATGATTTGATCAATAGAAAATTAAATAAACATACTTATTATGATGGATCTTATTGTGAATGGATGACCTTCAGCTATGCACATGACTAAATAGAAGCTGACTATAATAAAGTCAGCAAATGTGGAGTTTAGTCATTATTTTGGGGATTTTTAATTAAAAGAGATAGCTTACTATGATCATCGCTTAGCAAAGACCCAGAGCTTCTCACAGCTTCACTTAAGTATTTAGTGAAAACAGAATTCAAATATTTCCATGCTTATAACAAACCGCCTCAAAATCTCTACTCCATTGATCACACATTCGGCCATATTAAAAGACTATCTTTATCTCGCATCTAGATATATGTCTTACTACCTAAGTCAGTGTAATCTACACAGCGCCACAGTACTAAAACTATAAGTGTAAGCATTCGAATCCACCGCGCTTGGTTTGACAATAGTATGTTACTACTCTCTCGATGTTACGTCTGTCCGTCGTAGTAAGGGGTGCCCTGTTGTCGCCACTTGTGTTTTTTTTAACTACCCTATAAAAAAAACAAAAGTATTAGGTTAACAAGTGACTCTAACTTTGTACACCTGTTTTTGTGTGGAAGTGTATACAAAATTGACTTATAAACATTGGTTGCCATTTTTATAGTAATTTACCTTGATGAAATCTTGGTGAAAACACTGATTTAACCTGTCATCACACTTATAGTGTTCATAATATTCTGATTGCTATAACCGTCAAGTAAAATGTACTAAATCTTTGAATTCGATCGATTTTAAATCTTCAAGTGTCATTTAGTACAGAATGTTCAAAATTAACCTCCTCGAGTGGCGTATACAGGGTGTTCCCAGTCGGACACCACGACAACTGTACATGTGTCCGCACATATGCATGCCCAGATGGTCCAGTGTTCTAGGGAGCTAGCCAGCGTTAGTGGCTTGTATCGTGCCGCATAGACCTAACCCTTCGGGACTCTTTGTAAGAACTTTTTCTATGTACCGGACGATGCTCTGACAAAACCTTGATAAAAATATGTATGCTATTGAGGTCCTAAGGCTGTTAATCGGTAAATTTATCAAAATATATGCCTGATTTTTGGCAAATGGTTCTCGCTATTACGTGGGTGAGGATTACTGGCAAAATATTGACATTGGCTTCCAGTCTAACCAAATCCAGCTTATTACCAGATTTTTACGATGAAATAACGGTCAATACAAACTTTACGATACAAAATATATATATTTGAGGGTAGTCAGGGCATCGTCTGAGCAAAATAGCGCGGGTGCGGTACTAACTATCGTTTAATGGCTTACCATTGATAAAAACTTTTTCTTGAAGTTAATAGTAAGCCTGTATTATGACGCGCTCACACGACACACACTTGACGCTTTCACACTTTTTTGTAACAATTTTATTCTTACTCTGGCTTCACACGTGCGTTTTAGACACTAGAAGTTATTGGTTGTCTTTTGTATTTACAGAAAAAAAAACATAATAAAGAACTCCTAGGGGTCTAACATGGCCACTTTAGCAGAAATATAATAGGATATGAATAACGTTACGATTTAAAAATGGTCACAAAGCCTGTGAACATTTTAAGATCTTTAATGTGATTTTATTCTGTTATGATTCTGCTAAAACGTCCATTTAAGACCCTCTTTCCTAGATTATGCTTAGTTCTTCAACCCTCAGATTATTTTTTATTTTCTTTATTAATAACAAGCCGGCTATGCTAAAAACAATCAATTTCTTTAACAATATGTGATCTATAGTGGTTATTGTGCAAGTCTTATGTTTTTATTTTTGAGTACAAATGATCGCGATTTTTTTTAAGCAATTGATTTCATAAGAAATGCTACTAGATTAAACTGTGTATCATTAGGTGATATATTGAATATTGTGAACTCATTAGAATCTTAAAAAAAAGTTAAATATTATATATATTTTATTCAGTTTATACAGTTTTTATTGGAATACCGGCCACATTTAACAAAATGTTATTTTATTTTATTAATTTCAATTTTGTTTTAATATTTCTACCTCGTTGACGGCAAAACATAGAGATGTCGTTTATATTTACACGTTTTACACCCATGTTTAGCAAACAAAGATAAAAAGCATACATTAAAATTATTTGTATCCTACACCAAGTTTATGATAATCATTTCAATAATCATATTTCGCCTAATGAACACAGCTTCGTAATGACCTACAATATAAATAAATAAATAAAAACGTGTAAAATCAAGTGTTTGTTTGGTGGGCGTGTTTGCTCTTATAGTGCGATGTGATATGAATGGCGTGACACGGCCAGGGCACTTGTTAGTGACGCTGCTTTGGACCTACAAACAATGCGCGACTTCTGGTACATGTGATTAGGGGGAACTTGGTACGGTACTGTACTGTACTACTTTCGGTACCAAGAACCCAGCATATGGGTCGAACAATAATTCGTTTTGTGTACCGACAACCCGCCTCCGAGTCGTCGCTATACGTAGCTATAGATGTATTGGCAAGTTTGGGCATGCAAGAATAAAATTATATTTTGAACTTGTCAGTGTTAGCTTCAACTTTTTGACTAAATTGACTAATTCCTGAACTAATCTGAAATTGTTTTATTATTAGTTTAGAATACTTTTATGGTTTTTTTTTTTTTTCTGACACCTGTATAAGACTTGTAATGTGATGCTTAGTAATTATACAGGGATGTTTATTATTTCAAATGATTATACAGGCTGTTTTTTTATTTTTTTTTATTGGAAAAGTATACTAGTTTATGTAACGTTTACTTAAAACCCAGGGTTCAAATTAATCATGTGTATTCGAAGTCACGTATCGTGAGGTCGCTGCTAAAGTAAAATATCTAATAGTAGCCTAACTGCTATTGTGTATTTTCCTTTAAAAGATAGCAAGGTGATGGTGCCTGTTAGACGGTGTGCAACACTCTTAATACATAGACGTGCACAGTGCTTGATTATGTAGGTGTTTTGACGGGGTTATGCTGTGGGAACAGTTTTGTAAAATAAATATTTGGTTAAAGTAAGTAGTATTTTAGTTTGTTATACAGGATTATACAAAAAATAAACAATTTGTAATAACAAAATCTTAAAAAGTCTAAAATAGTTTTTACAGAACCGTCCTCACCGCACCTCGTCATCAAAAACGCTCTAACTTACATTAAAATCTCGATGTTTTGATTCATGCCACACTCCCAATTGTTACTTATTATTCTTTAAAAACACACAATTACAGCGCCGAAGTAAGACCACACGCTATTCCTAACACGGGTGTAGCGAAAAAAGGCTTTAACACATGCAGAGAAAGTTTAAATTTCCACGCACCAATCGGATAATGACTGTATGTGTGTCTCTTTCCATCACTAAGAGTCGTCATTGGTTAGAGCGAGAAAGGTGCTCGCAAACATCCGCACTCATACGCTTTGTAGTTTTCTGGCTGTAATTAATGACACTTTTAAATGATAGAAAAGGATAGAAATACAGAAGAACGATGATCAGTGCGTGTCAATTTTATTTTGTCTCAAAAACCACGTATTAATGATGTATAAAAGTTGCCGAACATGTTGCAGCAACATTTTGTGTTACAAAAAACATGTTATGCAACAATGTTTTGTTAGTTTTTGTTTTCTATGAATACGAGGCTTCGAATGATCACTTATTAATATAAGAATGATTCAATTTATTATGTGTTTTAATGTGGGGTATGTTACGGTTATGGTACACATTGTAAACGAGGTGCATTTTGGATGTTAAGACAGATTTCTTACAAAAAAAGTTCGTAGCATAGACCTACGCCGTAGCTTGACGCGTACCAAGACTGGCTATGCGAGTTTAGACCATAATACATAATCAATGATAGAGTTGAAAATCGCTCAAAGAATTTGTCTCAATATTCAATACACACTCTGCATTGTCGTAAGTTAACACGTCAGTGTGAGCTACACCCTTAGCGCGCATGACTTCACTCGGTGCGCATGCACTCAGGGGATCTACTACCTCCTACACTAGTATTATTTCAATCTTAGAGAGGGAAAGAGATGGTGCTATACGTCTTGTATAGCTTCATCTCTTTATTTTACTAAAGATTTATTTAATGCAGGTGTATGATGGTGGTATAACCCCAAGCTCATATGTGTACATACGTACTGCAAGGTCTAGTCGCTGCATAACACATGTCTAGTCAACGAGCCCCTCACCTCTAAAGGGATTGCTACATTCTGCCCCATGGTTTTGTCCCAATGAGACAAACTGCCTCATAAGCCTTTCCTACCAGTCGATTCCACTATGGCTGTACTGAAAATAAAAAAATGGCGAGTCAAATTCACAGCATTATTTATGAATTCTCCTTAATACAACATTAGCAGCCTTGGTTTAATTTATTCGACCAAAAATTACTGTGACAATGTGGGCAACAAAATTATACCTTTGCCTACCCGTGGGATGAAGAAGCAGGGCAGAATGGGACATTCCCACCGAAGTGAGGGGCTCACCAATACTCACCATACTTCCTCGGTCCAAACGACCTTCCCAAATATTTTTTTTTTCAACAACTAACCCCCGCCAGTTTTAAATTTACTATTCCGTGTACCGCATGCAACGACTTTTCTCACTTTTGGGTACCCTGTGTATGTGTACGTGTTTGTCGTGTTTAATTTTTGGAGTTTAAATACTTCTGTCTTCGGTTTTCACCCCATGTGTGGCAACGATAGTCGTCCCCCAGCCGTGGTAAGAGTTATTATTCAAAAAAGTCATGAACATAACTTAAACATTATAAAGTACGGGATGTACGGGAATTTTCAAGAAAGTATGAGAATTTCCAAAAGAAGTACGAGACTTTCGTAGAAAGTACGGGAATTTTCATAAAATACAGTACATTTCGCTTTTATTTTTTGTGTGGTGTCGTTTTACTTTTTTTTTATAAACTTTCAAGTCCAAACAAATAACAATACCAAATAAAATTCGAATGAAGGCTAAAATAGTCGGACAAATCCCACGCGGGGCCACACGGGGTGAAACCATCGGCAGTATTGCCACACTGTTTATTTAAGATTTTTGCCGCTAGCAACTCAAGCTTTGGTATTTCGTAGAGAATAAATAAAAAAAAATATTTGGCTGGTCGCTTTGTTTATTAGAACTTGGCTGTTTCCTAAGATATGCTCTTTTTAATGTCAACGATTAAATTAACACTTGTAAATGGCGTTTAGAGAGGTATTTTGTGTTCAGAGATACTAGCAGCAATAAGATTTTCTCTCGTTCTTATATATTTATCTTTTATAATATATTTTTAATTTATTTTTCTTATATATTGCCAACTATTTATGTATGGAATCATAATAGTTCAGTTATAGCCCACCGTAGCGTAGCTGTACCCTTAAAAATAACACTTTTAAAAAAAAATGTTTTTTTATTAATATTTTTTTTTATACAGCGTGTATCAAAAAGTGAACTTATGTTTAAGGGTGTGGTACACCATTAAATATGGCCACACCTTTCAAGAGGTCTAAAATGGCCGCACTAGCAAAATTATAATAGAATAACAATATAAATTACGTTGAAATTTAAAAACTGGTCACAGACGTAGTTTGTATATGAAATATAATATTTAACTATACCTATTCATATAATATAGAAATTAAAATATCAACAAACTATAAAATCGGAAAACTCCTTCCGAACGCAGTCAGCTAGCAGCATTGCCACTTCTGGCCGAAGAAAAAGCCAGCCCTCGGGTCACAGAAATAGTTAACAAAGCGTTTCGAAATTTTCTTAAAAAGTCATTGGGCTATGCTTGTCATGAATTGTACTTTATAACCATTTTAACATTTTAACTTGTTTCATATTATAATCCCATATTGATTCTCCTAAAAACGGCCACTTTAGACCTCCTAATACATGCTGTATTATTTATTATATTTTTTAAATATAAAAATGTGAATAGTTCTCTGGCACTTAATTTTTAATACTTTCTCATAGTTCCGACACATGTGTGATTATTATGTATGTATCTCGATAGGACGAGTAGAGAACCTTTGTGCTTTAAGTTTATACCAGCCGCTGTTTCTTGTTCCCTGGTACTTTGGGCTCCTCTATCATTTTAAAATGGAAGATTATATCCGGAATTGATGGCTAGAAAACATGGACATAAAAGAAAATAATTATTTAGGAATTAGTTAAGGCAACACAATAAGAGGTAAAAAAAAAATTGAATACTTTAACACGGTGTCAAGGACTCAGCATATGGGTCGAACAATAATTCGTTTGTGTGCACACAACCCGCCCCCCGAGTCGTCGCTATACGTAGCTATATTTGACTTGGCAATTTCGAGCATACAAAAAGAAAATATAATTTTGAACTTGTATTTTTGGTGAATGCTTTGTTTAGTTGTCCTTAAATAAATAAATAAGAATCAGACAACTGCAACTCCTTTTTGAATCATATATTGAAGTAGTTGAGCTTTTGGCTTTGTCCTTTTGAATATTCTAGTTTAGTCATCAGAATTTTGTAAATAGAATTTTTGGTCCATTTTTCTGCATCAGTTCGGGAGGTAATCGTTTCGAAATACCTACCTTTTGATTGAATGTAATACGAATATAAAAATATACTTCATAAATCTTGTATAAATTTTAAGCTTTTGTCATTTAAAGTAACTAAAATAACGACTGACGAAAATGACTTGATAATTCTTGTCATATTTTTACATAGGATTGACGCAAAAATAGGAAATAAAGAGAAAATAGTTAATTACAGTTATTAATATGCAAATAATAAAATATATTCATGTTACATTCAATCTTTAAACAATTTAAGGTGGATTACAGATCGTGAGGTGCACGCAATGACATTTTTAATTAAAAAAAAAACAACGGTTCCGGTTTTCTAAACTACACTAATTTAGTTGACAAAATAAATCAAATTAGTCCGTCAGATAGATTTCCAAAAAATATTGGACGAATATTTTTTCTTTTTTCACATAAACAAAAAATTAAGACGATACAATGCTTCGAAAACTCCTGTGACGTTACACCGCATTGCATTTTTTGCCACGTAGTGACGTCAAAAACCCCCCCCACTCATGATCTTTGACGCGTTTTATCTTATTAAATTTTTATTAATTTGATAAAACAAAAAACACGTATCCAATATTTTTCGATAATCTAACTGTCGGACCAAACAGAATCATATTTTGTTTTGTCAAGAAACATTCCTTTTTGCCGCGATTTGTCCCGCTTGCCGTTCGCGACATGCCGTTTTGCTGCGGTGACGATACATTGCGTATGAGAAAATAAAACAAAACTTATTGATTGGATTCCTATAACGTTTCTGGAATAAGTTCTTGTACCAATCATATTAGTATGATAAACTGAATTCATCCCATCAGTTTGCAGAGTACTGTCCCTTACTCCCTGTAAACATCTAAGATACAAGACATCCTCTTTGAAGCATCCTGGTGACTAAAATTCCAATATCACCATTAATAAAAACCAGCTACGTTACCCTCGTCATTGCGTGATCCTCCCGCTCAGTATTCCCCCATCACCCCCACCCCTTGCTGACGTGACGTCACCGTCAGATGGGCGGCGTGTACGCGGGCCTGCAGTACCACGGGAGCTTCGCCCCGCCGCCGCCGCCAAGAGGGCCCTTCGCCTCGCCCCCGCATCCGCACACGCACTATATTGCTAATTCGCAGGTTTGTACCGTTCATTATTTGTTTTATATTTCTTGAAGGGTTTTAAACTAAGTAAGGATCGAAATTCAAAGCTATGTCGCATCTACCAACCCGCACTGGGCCCGCTTGTTGGATTTTAACCAATTTGCTGCAGTGGGAACATTATTTATTTATTTATTAGGGACAAAAAAACAGTTACATAAGTTTAACAATTATGATTATATATATATATATATATATATATATATATATATATATATATATATATATATATATATATATATCTAACTAAGATAAAATTATAATCTATGGGCAATTCTGAATATTTAATTACATTTATTCATAAAGAGTATTTATCGTAAATGTCCCATCTTGACCCATCTTTGACACGTTTTAATTTTATTAATTTGATAAACCAAAAAACACATATTTTGATAATCTAACAGATTTTTTTGGTGGAAAACCCTTGTTAAGCCTTTGTCTGAAACGACTATCGACACATTGATTACTGAGTCCCACATGTCGACATCTTTTCAAGCCAACTCAGTTGATTTGCTAGGATTTTTTTGACTTACTCTTCTGTTTGGCGCACAGCGCGCAGAAGGCGGTCGCTTGGAGATGGTGGCCGGTGGTGAAGGCACCCTGTCTCCACTGCAACCTGCCACTGACCTACACCACGCGCCACTATTGCTCGCCACTGAGGTAAGTTATTTAAAACTTTGTTTTATCGCGTGTTTACTGCCTTTTTTTTCATTTTTGCGGGGTGGGAAATCATCAAATAACCCCTCCCGCTGTTCGGCAGAGCGAATGGGAGTGTTAGAGTTCTACTGCCTAAAAACCACCCATGTTCCTTCTGAGCTCTTTATGTCGAGGCCGCGGTATCTCTTGCGAACAACCCGCAACCACGACGGGCGTCGGCCCTTGCGCCCCTAGCATGTTGCTGACATCTCTTTGAGGTGCGCGTGGAACACGAGCGCGCCGTCATAAGACAGACGCGTCTTGGATTCGAATTGGATACCAAACTACGGCACTCAGAGAGCTTTAATGATTACTTCGGCCATCACTTAGTAATGGTTTTGACAGTTTTGTCAAACGAAAATATGTCAAACCTTTATTAAGTGGCGGTTTAAGTAATCATTAAATATCTCTAAGTACGGCAGTAAGACTTGGCAGATCGACCGTCGCATCACCACTAAGCTTCCACTGTTTGTCGTGACTATTTCTATAGATATAAATTAAAAATGGTTTGTCGTCCCTAGGCGCGTGGAGCCCCACTGGAGCTGATGGCGCCGCACCACGCGAGACACGCACTCTCGCACCATCACCACGTGAGTACCATTGTTTTATTGTCACTATTAAAACTGCAACCTATCCTACATTTAGACTAATAGTTGATCGATAAGTTACCTAAATTAAACGAACAATATGTTGTTTTTATTAATCGATAACTTTTCATAACGTATCCATACAATTCGACAAAATCATTCATTTATATTCAGGGAATTTTGACACGAAATAGATATAATATGTCAAAGTCAAAACTGTTAATCAGTCAAAACTATTATAAGAAAGTATTAGGTTGTTTTTGTTTTATTTCTCTACTGATTTATAATAACCTAAAGGTCATTAGGAAACTTATTAGGTTGTTAGGTTTTTTTTTTACCCATTCATAACCCTGTGCGACAGTTAACATTTATTTTAATAGAGTAAACGCGTTTTAACGTATTATGGGTTTTTACTGAAATCAGTCAAAACTAGTTTTTAACGATTTAGAGTTCTGACTGTAACATATACAGGGAAAATTTTAGAACTTTGACCCCCAATATCTCCGTAACTAGGGGGTTCCCAGGTAAGGTCTAGAACCAAAAAAAATATCGCAGTGGTGGGGAGAACAAGTGCCCTTCGTATGCGTTAAGGGTACTTTTACACCCTTTATAGTCTTAATTAAAGACTAGCGGACATCACGTGGTTTCACCCGCGTAGTTGCCATTCCCGTGAGAATACAGTGTATATTGATGTATAGATAGAAGAGAAGATTATTAAGGATTTAAACAACCCGTATTTTGTTGTTATCTATGTAGACCGTATACCTCGGATAGACGACGAATGCGATCGTGATTATCTTGCATTGAAGGAGCGATGAAGAGAATGAGAGATTTGTGGTAAGTATACGATGTCTGTTCTCCAGCGTCGCAGCGGCGGCGGTGTGGGCGTGGGCGTGGGCGGCGGCGTGGGCGTGGGCGTGGTGGGGGGCGGGTCGCGCGCGCGCCCGTACGTGCGGCACGCGGCGCGCTGGCCGCACCATCCCATACACCATATACATACACAGGTACTCTACAACTAGATTAAATAACTAGCGGACGTCACGCGGTTCCACCCGCGCAGTTCCCGTTCCCGTGGGAATACAGGGTTAAAAAGTAGCCTATGTCATCCGGGGATAGTGTAGCTTCCCAACGGTGAAAGATTTTTTTGAATCGGTCAAGTAGTTTTAGAGCCTTTTCGTTACAAACAAACAAATCTTTCCTCTTTATAATATTACTGTAGATATATATGTGCTTCGGGAAACTTCGTGTGCGAAAGTTAGCGGGAATGTTACATCCATCTATCATCAGAAAGGGGTTTGAACCTTTTTGTATGGAAGCTGGCATATCGACCACCGCCATTTTGTTTTTTTTTTCGAAATCTTGAAATATCTCGGTAACGTGACACTTTTGGGTACCGTGTTACTGGACATATCTTGTTTGTCTATACGTCCTCTATCCATACATGCTTATCACTTTCCCTGGGCCGCGATTTCGAAAAAATAACAAAATGGCTATGCCACATCGGTTCTATCCCCCTTTGCATTAATCGCCAAAGAGTCCTGAATTTTTGACACTTATTTCATGGTAATCATCATTAGAAGATGTTGTCTCGTCGACTGCATCCAAATGTGCATATTTTTGGAGACGCGAGACGATGCTACGTTCTTATCCAGCTCTAGTATTTGGCGAATTTAAGCTAATAATTTTGCAGAACCGCATACGGCTGGCTGCTGGATTATGGCCAACTTCATTCTTCGGTGAATGCTAGACACATTTGCAAATCACTTTCATTGAATTTCCACAAAATAACTTATTAGGGTCGAAATTGCAGAAAATAGATGGATAAAGGACACATAGGACTGAGAGTGTGGCAGAAGAAAGGGGAAGCCTATTCCCAGTGATTTCGGGCTAAAAAGTGCGGAAAGTTTGTTATTGTATTTCTTGACCCCATGAACATCGTAGCCGTGCGGCTCGGGTGTTCAATCCGCCTCGAATGCAATAACAAATTCCCACGTGTATCAAACAACGTTCATCAATACACTTTCGAAGAAATTAACTAATAAGGATACTTACTGCCGCACGCAGAGAGCTTTAATGATTACTTAGGCCATCACTTAGTAATGGTTTAGACAGTTTTGTCATACAAAAGTATGTCAAACCTTTACTAAGTGACGGCTTAAGTAATCATTAAATATCTCTGAGTACCGCAGTTAAGTGTTTATGTCATAAATGTTGAAGATTAGGTGACTATGATATCATTTGTTTTTTTTCCGCGGTTTGATTTCGCCAGATTGAAGAAGTAACAAAGGTATGAAGCCGCTAAACAGCCTCATATGTCAAATATAAAATTCAAGTATTTTTTAACACATCAGCCCACGCTGTAAGGTTAGATACAAACTTTCATTTCACAGCTTTTCCGACATTCCTGTGTTAATAAACGCAAGAACATGAATAAATGTTAACTTGTTCATAAAAGTAAATAATTGTTTAAAATAATCATGGTTATTTAAAGTATTCTTTTTAAAAACACAATTTAATATTAAAAAAATATTTATGCTGTAATGACGCAAATAAAAATATCGAAAAAAAAAAAAAACGTCGACTCCATAGCCGGTGGTTATTTTTTTTTTAAATTTCCTATGTTTTAATCGATTTGGAAATAATATAAGGTACCTATTTGTGGTAATTTATCTTCCCGCCCTTGGTTGCGGAAAAATAAGATTACCGCACGCGTGCGAAATATGTTGCGCGTCGAACCTAATCGTAGTGCAATAAGAGTTAGTTTTCCAGGCAGTGCATTTTTTTTTGATGATGATGTGTTTTATGTATTGAAAATAAATATCCAGTTTCAGTTGATGCTGACCTCATATCCCTTATTCCGCAGGGTGGCGGAGGGCTTGTAGGTGCGGCGCTTCCGGCACACGTGCAGGCACAACTACATGTCGCACAACCGCTGTCTCTGCCGCCTCCCCCGCCCACTTACCAGGTACGCATAACTATGCAGGTATAATTTAGTATGACACAAACACAGGTTCTAATAATCAGACGGCAACTGCTGAGATTACCTTCAAGGTAAGAAAAAAGAAGACAGACAATATTAATAGGGGATCGGACTGGGTTAAAAAAATATTTTAATAGGATAGTAAACAAAAAAAAAATTTAATTAGTCCGTCATATAGATTACCAAAAAATATTGGACACGTATTTTTTCTTTTTTTACTTAAACAAACAATGAAGACGATACAGTGCTTTGAAAACTCGTGTGACCTCAATTCTGAGACATTAGTTTGACATTTTTAGCGGTCAGTGACGTTACCAACTCCCACTCAAATATTTGACGCGTTTTATCTTCGTCAATTTTTATTGATTTGATGAAACAAAAAATACGTATCCAATATTTTTCGATAATCTAAAAGACGGACTAATTAGAATCATATTTTTTTAAGTCAGTAAACATCCCTATTAGTCCGTCAGTTAGATTATCGAAAAATATTGGATACATGTTTTTTGTTTTATCAAGTTAATCAAAATGGACGTAGATAAAACGCCTCAAAGATTGTAGGTAAAAAAAGTACTGACAAGTGACGTTTTCGAGGAGTTCACGAGTTTTAGTCTTCATTTTTCGTGTATGTGAAAAAAGAAAAAATATGTGTTCAATATTTTTTGGAAATCTATCTGACGGACTAATTAGTTTTTTTACCGATCCCCTATTTTTTTTGGGTTCTTGTATTGTTAATTTTAGAGTTCCGCACCCTCAACCGTGAAAAGGAACCCTTATATCAACACTTTGTTGTCTGTGTGTCTGTTTGTCAAGACGCTTTTCTCAGGAACGGCTGAAGGTGTCACGTAGGATCATTCCCACTAGTTCTACTGTACAATTCTACGATAGAACTAGTGGGATGTTTTCTTCCAACTAGTTCTACGATATAAGGGTGTTACTAAATCGTAAAACCAGTGGGACTCAAGTTTCTCATTCGTTCTATCACACAGTTTAGAGTACAACTGCGGCACAAACTACCAAGAGAATAGAAGTAGGCAGGAGGTATTGGAATCTTTTAATCAAATCTAAATCTTTAGATTTAGAAATCAAATCTAAATCTTTAGCTTTAGAAATCAAATCTAAATCTTTAGATTTAGATTAAATTAAAAGATACCAATACCTCCTGCCTACTTCTATCCTCCTGGTAGTTTGTGGGACTTTACTGACCTATCCTTTGTTCTTCATCGCCACAATAAATGTTTTCAATACCTCCTGCCTACTTCTATCCTCCTGGTAGTTTGTGGGACTTCACTGACCTATCCTTTGTTCTTCATCGCCAAAATAAATGTTTTCAATACCTCCTGCCTACTTCTATTCGTCTGGTTTGTGCCGTAGTTGTACCCTAAACTGTGTGTAGAACGAATGAGAAACTTGAGTCCCGCTGGTTTTACGATTTTGTAACACCCTTATGTCGTAGAACTAGTGGGAATGATCCGAAATTTATACCAAATACCTGGGTCTCAGTGTGAAAAAAAAAATATAGTCCACGCGAATCAAAAATACAACCGTTTATGTCGCATATTTTGCTTTTTCACAAGGAAATCTAAATCTATAGGGGTACTTCCCGTTGACCTTGAATCTTGAAAAGACAATGACCTAAACTCGTACCGAGAAATCTCATGTTTCAAGATCAAAATGTTATAGTAATTATTTTATAATTTTTTACGACATTATGCGGCAGGGATTTGATTTTTGAATGGACAATTTAATTTAAAATATAAAAGTATGAATATTGTTTTACTCCCTATACATGGCGTTCTCACAACCAGTTCAAAAATCGTTCTGTTAGATCTGTCAGTTGATTTTGACAGTTCGCCTGATTTCACATCGTAGAGGTTTCCCTACAAAATCTGCTTGCCTGATTTTGTGGTTATTTTGGATTTTATAAAATTACTCTGAAACTCGGATTTAGTTTACAAAAAGAACTTTTGTAGGAGTTAATATGATAAATGTAGACAATAAAAACAAAGTTTGATGTTGATGCAGTTTGGTACGGGGTCCATATATTCATGATCCTTTGGCCAGAAAGAAAAAATCTGAAAACATTGATTAAGTAGTTTAATAACAAAATACCTATAAGATTGTACGGAACCCCACTTGGCTGGTTTTTTAGTACTTTGTGATTTTATGGCTTGTGCCAAATATAGTTCCTCCCTTTTCTTCTAGAAAATTTTGTGTTTGTGTTCTTACGAGTTTAGAAAGGCTCGTGGATTTGATATTTGTGTGTTTGTGAAATGGACTGGCGAAATACCGGGGACCTATTAGGTACACCTCTGCACAACCCTACTGAGATAGGGTGGGTAGTTAACAAAAAAAAACTAATTAGTCCGTCATATAGATTACCAAAAAATATTGGACACGTATTTTTTCTTTTTTCACGTAAACAAACAATGAAGACGATACAGTGCTTTAAAAACTCGTGTGACGTCATTTTTTCAAGACATTAGTTACCTCACAAGCCCCCACTCAAATCTTTGACACGTTGTATCTTCGTATTTTTTTTTTGATTTGGTATAACAAAAAATACGTATTCAATATTTTTCGATAATCTTAAAGACGGACTAATTAGAATATTTTTTTTAAAGTCACTAAACATTCCTATAGCAGGCGTGATGTTTATGTGTATCTCAGATGGCTAGTAAACCGTTGAGTTGTATTTCCAGTCGGCAACTGCAGAGCCGCTTCTCCAAGGCATGTTGTCACAGGCGACAAGGGTCATATCCCATCAGGTAGGAACTCTCAAATATGCCAAAGGAAAGCTTTTTAGCAGGGATCTATCTATATAAATGAGTAACATTTGTGCTTGTTTGTAATTTCAAATTAAGTTATATAGCTTTTTACTGAATGGGTATGAACGTATATACGGTTTAGTAACGTATATATAAAACAAAGATTTAAAATCCAAAAAATAAAAGAAAATCTTTTAAAAATTGTGTTTGTCTGTCTGTTTGTTACGGATTATTTCCGAAATCGCTGGACTGATTTTGACGGGACTTTTACTATCAGATAGCTAATATTATAAGAAGTAGGGCTTTTACCTATTTTAGAAATATAAATCGGGGACATACATAGAAAAAAAAATACTTCCGACGAATTGAGAACCTCGTCGTTTTGGACGTCGGTTAAAAATGGGCCTGCTCTTGACCTCGATCACGCCTGATGGAATGCGAAGGATGAGGTCTTTGATGGAACGAGTATTCCAGTGGATGCCTGTTCATAGATAGTTCCCTGTTATAAGCTTTTCCTAGCTTAAGCTATCGTTTAAGCAGCTTTGCGGGTCTAAATCATGTTTTGGTGATGGTTATAACTCCATTTGCTTGTCATTCCGTGTTTATTGACTACTGTCACATTATAATGTTGTTTTTGTGTTTGTGAGGTCGTTTAGGCATTTTTTAATATTTTTTATACCCGAATCTATTTATGTCGCGAGTTACTAGGCTTATTTTGGCTTCTTCTAGGCTTTTTCTCATCTCTGTCTTCAGGACAAGATTAAGGTCAATAGTATGCCCATTTAATATTAAAAT
This sequence comes from Diarsia rubi, assembly GCA_932274075.1. NCBI lineage: Eukaryota > Metazoa > Arthropoda > Insecta > Lepidoptera > Noctuidae > Diarsia > Diarsia rubi. The sequence goes on from OW026441.1 coordinate 1,735,603, forward strand.
AAAAATAAAAATGTTCGAAAGTCGCGGGCAACAGCTAGTCATGAATATATTTAATATTAGCGACCCGTTTCAGCTCCCAAAGAAGACCCTACAACCATATTCTTGAATTTCAAATCAATCAAATCAAATCAAAATCATTTATTTCAAGTTGGCCATTTACAGGCTCTTTTGAATAGTCGAACAAATACTAAATTTTAATAAGCTAATAAACTAAGCTACAGTCCCACTCACAAGGCATAATAACTGTCAGTGTACTGTAGTTGCCGATTTCAAAGCGTTGGTCTCATGAGAAGAATGGCAAGAAACTTCATGGATACTCTTTTAAATCATAATATTGTTACAAAACTTTGGTTAAATCATTCATATCGAGATTGGCATATTATCATGTGAGAACGATGTAGCAAGTTGTGCACGATAAGTGTCGACAGTAAAGCCAAAACGACGATTTAAAAATAATAAAATAATTAGACTATTGCTGAAAACAGCATTAAAATCCGAGTAGTTTAAAAGATTTCAGCGTAAAAACAGTGGGAGCGACTTTTTTTATACTACAATGTAAAGGAGATATCATATTGATAGTTCCTTGTTTTAAACTAGTCCTAGGCTTTAGCTCTCGTTTAAACAGCTTTGCGGGTTTAAAACATGTTTCGGTGATGGTTGTAACTCCATTTGCTTCTTATTCTGTGTATATTGACTACTGTCACATAATGTTGCTTTTGTATTTGTGAGGTCGTGTAGTCATTGTTTTAATTGTCAGACATGGTATTTTATAATCATTACAATAATCTTGATATATGTTAAGTGGAAATTAAGATTTTCCTACTCCTCCGCTATTCTCTTTTGATTAATTTCGTTGCGGGATCCAAGACTGTTAAATTGTTCCTCTGGGATTTCGTCGAGCTTCATTGTCTTGACCACAGATATAGATATACGTAGACAACGCAAGTATCACGATCCGTTTGAAAACAAAGCGTGTAATTTTTTCTACCTACTATGACGTAAGCACTATTTAGTTACAATACAAACAAGTTACTATAGTTGGCCCGACAGTTACAACCAGTCTTACCGAAGGGTATCATATGGCCTGTTGGTCTAGTGGTTAGTGACCCTAACTGCTATGCCGGAGGTCGTGGGTTCGATTCCAACCCAGGACAAATGTTTGTGTGATGAGCACGATCATTTGTTCTGTGTCTGGGTGTAATTTATCTATAATATGTATGTATTTAGAAATATATAAGTATGTTTATCAGTTGTCTAGTACCCAAAACACAAGCTCTGCTTAGCTTGGGACTAGATGGCGTTGTGTGATAGTTGTGGAATATTATTATTATTATATATTATTATTATTATATACCCTAATGTTGTAAAAAGAAAAAAGAAAGAAACAAAACATATTTATTTGGCACATACCATAAGTACACACAACAAAAAAGTACAAAAACTAGAACTAAAGAGGGAACATAAAAAGAGATAAAATTGTGTGTCTCACGGCAGCGCCAAATAGGTCCAGTTCAGCAAACTGCCGAGCAGCTAGTGCCCGACGCTGGTTTTCAACTGAACCTGACATAGTGAAGTGACGGATGTAAAACAGCTTGTAGGGGTCAGATAAGCAGTCGCTCCATGTAAAATACTAGTATTTAGTTGCATCAGGTTAGACTGGAAGCCTTTCCCAAAATAGTGGGGTGAAACCCAGGCAGATGGTGATGTAAATTAACCCTTCACACATACGTCAACCAAGCATTCTGTACATCAAACTAAGTACCTCTACGCAAAAATTTTTGCTAGGAACGACTTATTTTTTTGAGGTCAAAAATTTCATTTAACGGTAAAACTCAATGTAGCACTCTTAAAACATTGTGTTACTGGATGATTTTAATAGTAAACAGTGAAAAACTAGTATGTTACAAAAACTGTTATTTACAAAAACAGCCCCCCAATATTTCCGTAACTAGGGGGTTCCCAGGTATGGTCTAGAACAAAAAAATAATGGCAGTGGTGGAAAATAAGTGCCTTTCGTTTGCGTTAAGGGTACTTTTACACCTTTTATAAAATAGACTCAGATTTTGTTCTTTTAGATGTCTATAATTAAGCTCTTGAGTTTAAACGTTGTTGTTTTAAACAATTTAAACTGCTGCGACCGTAACTTCGTTAAGTATAAAATACTTAAGCCTTAAGTACTCGAAGTAGGTGCTCTTGCGTTGTCTAGGTATATCTATAACCTGTAGTCTCGACGCTTTTCTTGTGGTCGCCACTGTTGATTCTGGCTTTCAAGAGTTACAGTGGTTTGGGAATAGTTTAGTGGGCTTGTCCCAAAAAATGTAACCTTTTAAATATCTAGTATACAGAGTTGAATGAGAGTGGGGCATTTAACTGACCTTAAATACCTAGCGCGCCAAAGCGGTCGGGCGGCGCAACACAGTGACCTATTTCTATTTCTTTTACGCGCGGGATGTTTTGCTATGATTGTCACTGTCGTAGTGAAAGTGCACGTGTGTGTATTTATTTTGTATCCTTGTTTGCATTGCCATCTCTTAGCGAAAAGATACATCGTGTTCAAACGGGGCAATAACTTAAAAAATCATTTGCGACTAAACTACTGCTCCTATTTAATTGATGTTTGGTACAGAGCTTGAAAATGGTACCTCGTTTATGCTGTTTAAAGGAAAGCCTCTCTGTCGTATCAACTTTGTATATTGTGATTGTGATTAGATGAATGTTCTTGAAAATCCTGTATATACATATTTTCAGTGACTGTGCACCACTTATTGTTCATAAGAAATTTTAATTCCAAAGAAACATTCTTGTATTTTCATCAGAATTACGCGACTACTGTTCAACATTTCAACTCTATCGGATTTCGAGAAGTAAGTTCCAAAAATGATGATGATGGTGATTTGATCTTTATGTGGGTGTCAGCTTAATATTAATATTTAACATTGAAAGTTCTTTGGTAGTGAACTGTCTTCTCTCGAACTTGAGAATAGCTCATGATTTAGTATTCAAGGTTGGTCAATGGATGGGTGACCGTATATTATATGCCGAGCTTCCTCCGTGCCTCGGAAAGCACGTTAAACCGTTTTTATTGTACATCTTTGATCTGAAAGTCTGACAATAAGTCTTGCCAAGGGGTTATTGTATGCCCGTCGGGGCTGCGGGTTGTTCAGATGTTACCGCAGCCTCGACAAACAGGGCTAAGAAGGAACATGGGTGGTTTTTAGTCAGTAGAAGTCTGACATCGCTCTGTCCAAAGGCGGGAGGGGTTATTTGATGATTTTCCACCTGCAAAAAAATTAAATGTGGGGTTATTGTATTACTCAGTAAACTAACAGTAACTAAATGGTTTGTGGGTGGTCAGCGGGTCTAAAATGGCCGCTTTATCAGAATTTAATTATTTATTTATGTTAAAAATTTCATATTCTTAAAATGGACTTTATGTCCGTAACTATAAAGTCCATTTTAAGAATTTTAAATTTTTAACATGATTTATATTACGATTCTGCTAAAGCGGCCATTTTAGACACCCAGATAGGCAGTCTCTCCATGTATTTTTACATAGTGACTAATGGTTGTAACTGATAATGGTCTAAAATCGCAGACTTGCAAAAACAACAATACATTCATATTGTATTCTATTTAGAGGGTAATGTTAATTCATGTTTTTATTTGTACCCAATTTAAGACAAAAATGTCAATGGCCTTTGTGTGCAGAAGAGTTTTTCAATATCTGTATTTGAGGTATTGTGCTTTCCCGTCGGGGCTGCGGGATGTTGTAAGAGATACCGCGGCCTTGACATATAGGGCTAAGAAGGAACATGGGTGGTTTTTAGTCAGTAGAAGTCTGACACTCCCTTTCGCTCTGCCCAAGAGCGGAAGGGGTTATTTGATGATTTTCCACCCGCCAAAAAAATAGGTATTGTGCTTTTTACAATTAAATTGGTTGCGCTATTGTATTTTTACAATCTATACAAATAAAAAAATGGAGTTTCTGTTTGTCATATCAAAATAACAGTATTCTACTAAATGCGTACAAAAATATATACGGCACTTTTACTATTTTTATTTTGAAAAAAAGCATGGACTTTGAAAATTCAACTCTTGAAATTGTTAATGAATTTATAGCGGGTGTAATTTTTTGCACGGTGTCCTAAATATTTTCTAAAATGAAATTAGCTTAGGATGGGGCGTATCTTAAGCTCATTTCATTTTTCATGACATAAGCTAGCTGCCAGTAAAAGTCCTGTCATAATCGGTCCAGCCAACGAACAGACAGACGGACTGAATAATTTTAAAAAGTTTGATTTTGTTCTAAAAGACCGGTAAATATATTTTCATCTGCAATTAGTAAAAATCTGCTGTTATGAAGTTACAAACAGTCTCTGCTCAAGCGGCCATTTTATATGGCGCATTCTTTAAAAACTCCGCGCTAATATAATAGAGTAGCTTACAAAAAAAATCTAATTAGTCCGTCATATAGATTACCAAAAAACATTGGACACGTATTTTTTCTTTTTTCACGTAAACAAACAATGAAGACGATACAGTGCTTTGAAAACTCGTGTGACGTCATATTCTAAGACATTAGTTGAAATTTTTTAGCGGTCAGTGACGTCACCAACCCCCCCTCAAATCTTTGACGCGTTTTATCTTCGTCAATTTTTATTGATTTGATAAAACAAAAAATACGTATCCAATATTTTTTGATAATCTAACAGACGGACTAATTAGAATCACATTTTTTTTAAGTCGGTAAACATCCTTAAACCCGCAAAGTCCGCAAGTCGACTTACCGACCATCTCTCTCCCACAGGTGTTCCTAAACCTCCTCGCAATGTTCCCTCTCTCGCCCTACGCCGAAGCTCGCACCAGCACAGGAGAAGACGGCGCCGACACAACAGAACCTGAAAACTACGAAGCCCTACTCTCCCTAGCCGAACGTCTAGGAGAGGCGAAGCCCCGGGGACTGGCGCGACATGAGATAGACGCCCTGCCGAGCTACAAGTTCGCGAGTGCGACGCATAGGGGTCAACAGACCAGTTGCGTGGTCTGTATGTGCGAGTTTGAGGCGAGGCAGACATTGAGGGTCCTGCCTTGTGCGCATGAGTTTCATGCTAAGTGTGTCGATAAATGGCTACGGGTAAGTGTCTTATAATATAATTTTATGTTTGTTTGTCTTACTGCAGTATTCAGATATATTTAATGATTACTTAAGTCACTTACTGCCGCACTCAGAGAGCTTTAATGACTACTTAGGCCATCACTTAGTAAAGGTTGTGACAGTTTTGTCATACAAAAGTATGTCAAATCTTTACTAAGTGACGGCTTAAGTAATCATTAAATAACTCTGAGTACCGCAGTTAGTAAAGATTTGACATAGAACCTTCAATAAGTAATGGCATAAGTAATCATTAAAGCTCTCTGATTGCGGCATTAAAGGCTTAAAGTTACACAAAGGGGCAATGGAGAGCGCCTGTCGGGGCTGTGGGTTGTTCGAAGGAGATACCGAAGCCTCGGACACAAAGGGCTATGAAGGAACATGGGTGGGTTTTAGTCAGTCTGACAGGGATACCGGTCCACCCAGAGCGGGAGGAGTTATTTAATGATTTCCTACCATCAAAAAAAAAGGGCAATGGAGAGGGCTATGCTCGGATTTACCTTGCGGGATCGAATCGTGTAGGTTACCGACGTAGCCCCAATTGCAGGGCACATTACTCGTAGAAGGTCTTCTTAAATTTTTGACGGCACGGCTGGCGCAGTGGCTGAGCGATTGACTGCGTCGCTCCATGTCGCGGGTTCGATCCCTGCACGGAACAAATATTTGTGTTGTCCATAGATAGTTGTTCCGGGTCTGGGTGTCATATATATTAGTATGTGTGTTTAACAGTTTGTAAACGCGCCGTTTATTTAACTGTTTAGTCTTGGCTTAAAATGCCGTCGAGAAAAATCTCTCAGATAGTTCGTCACGATGTTTTCTTCAGAGGTGTCTTGTGTTCGAACTCGGCGCCTATGACCTGGCAGTCCGATGGTCATATCACTACATTCAAGATCTCTTTATTAAAAATCTTTCTCCTTGTTCCAGTCAAACCGAACATGTCCAATCTGCCGCGGGAACGCGTCCGAGTACTTCAACAACACCGAGTGACTTCACACACGTACACACACACACAACACTCGCACACACACCTATAACACACACGCACACTATTGTGTCGTTCAACTGGTGTTTCATGTCACACCCTGGATACTATGTCGCTTGTAACTGACTTTAACAAATAGTGGGTTATGATAGATAGAAATAATTATTGTTTTAAAGGTTTAAATACCATTTAAACAAAAATAATAGTGGCGAAATGTGAGTGTATAGTCAGCATCAAAAGTTGATAGGCACTATTTGAAAGTTTCAAAGCAGGTTATTTCTTAATTTTAGATAATAACAATGTTGCAAGAATAATCTTCTGAAACATCAAAAATAATAGCTACATCAAATACTTCCGAAATGTTGAGCTACTTCTGTTGCTGACCGTACTAATGGTTACACCTCTGCCTGTCCCTGCTGGCATTAGAGGCGTGTGTAATGTTATATAAATAACATATAAAATGGACATAAAAGTTATATATCTGTGCTTAAAAGACGGTAGGAAGACACGATTTAGAAGTTACATCAGTAAGTATATTAAAAGGTTTTTTTTTATTACAAAACAAACTAATACAAAACTATCTTAACAATACTTATCCATGTCACTTAAATTTCGCGTCCTACTACGTCTTAACATAACCTACCTATCTTTTTTTGCCAAGTCAGGTAGAAAATGTACCAAAAGAGTGTGTTAAATTAAGTTGTGTTGTGTGTGTCAGACACTATAGTGTCTTAAACTATGTACTCTAATACTGTATTTGTGTGGACTATAGATTAACAGAATTGGTCTTCGAAAGTATATGTAGTGTACTAACATGAAATTCGTCTTTGAACCCCCCCCCCCTAAATGCTTTTTTTGTGAATGGTACTAAGGTTTTTGGACTTCGTTGGGTCTAGTGGTCGCAAGTGCGTCTGCTGAAGAGATCCTGGGTTTAATGAACGGGTCGGGCAAAGTGTTATTGGGTTTTTCGATAAGGAGAGAAATTCCTTGATTTGTGTCCGGTTGATGCCAATAAGCTCCCTATTATAATATTACTGGCGATATGTGGACACCTCTGTCGAACCCTACGGGGGTTACTGGCGAGGTGTAATATTATGTGTTACTAACTGCCGCACTCAGAGAGCCTTAATGATTACTTAGGCCATCACTAAGTAAAGGCTTTGACAGTTTTGTCATACAAAATTATGTCAAATCTTTACTAAGTGACGGTTTAAGTGATCATTAAATATATCTGAGTACCGCAGTAAGACTTTTTCCTTTACTAAGACTTTTTTACATAATAGTGATATACAGGTGTCAATATTCACCCTATAAGATGCTAACAGGGTGTTTTTTTTTTCACTATGTATAGCACTAATATACAGGCTGTTGTTTTTTCAGTCTGCTTTAATCATAATCGTTATACAGACTGTTGTTTTTCCTCAACAGTAAAGTTATACCTACAGCATGTTCAAAAAAAGCCTCAGCACCATTCTCAAAGCGTTAATACTTTAGTTACCGTGTGGTAGAAACCTTCTAACCGCGACGTATAAATAATAATTGATAAAAAAACATATTATAGTTTGTTCGTTTTAGTCTTTAATTTACGGCATTTGAACGATTGTCGATGCCTGTATATATTAAAATTAAATATAGGTAATTTTAGCGCGTGTTTCTTTATTGTATGTGGGTATGTGTGAGTGAGGTTGCTTAGGTAAATAATTTTTAAGGTTCTTGTTTATTTTTTCCAATTTTTTTTTCCGTGTTTTTCTGAGACGCTGGTGTGTGGGTTTGTTGAGGGTTTGTGCTCTGTGTGGTTCGTTATTTTGATTTGTTTTATTAAAAAACTATGAAGTTCTCAATTTTTATAAAAAAAATATGGATTTTCTGTGATTCAAATGTATGGAGATGTGACGTTAAATACTTCTCAATGATGTTTTTATCGTGTGGTTAGTGACAACCTGGTGTTAGAGTTTTTATGGCGTATGGCGGATTAAAACTATCCTACGTGTTAATCCAGGTTATAAACTATCTGTATCCCAAATTTTATCCAAATCTGTTCAGTGGTTTTTGCGTGAAAGAGTAACAAACATCCTATCATAGTAGGATTAATGATTTCTTATGATAAAGTGCACTGTCCGACCGCCATTTAATTTTGTTTCTTGTGATATCATATGAGCTTTGACCCATTTTACGTGTCAATAATAATTAATCCAACGAAATATTAATAATAAAACGAATAGTATCATTAATTATGAGGGAACAAAGAAGAGGACATACATACATACATGCTTACACGCTAAACTCATAACCCTCCTTTTGGGCTTCGCCGCAGTCGGTTAAAAACAGCGATACGATACTTGAATACCAGAGACTATAACAAACAATTATCACGATGTGTGAAAAAAGTAATAAAATCGATCAAGAAATGGCTTCAGTTTTCAACTGATTTTAAATGACGTGCTAGACAAAGACAGCGCTATAAAAATGTGACGTCATATTTCATACCGCCATAGTTGCGTCATACAAACGGCCGTTTCGCGCGACAAGGATAGAAAGTGGCCCCACCAAAAACTTCTAAAGCATGTAGCTACTCAATTTTTTGATCGATTTTATTAATTTTTTCACACATCGTGTTATTTCTGTTAGTCATTTGAAATACCATAACATTTTCGTGAATTTTGAACCGTAGTATTTGACTGTCAAAGAATTTTATATGACTGCCGGGACAGAGATCAACGTCTTCACAGAGGATACTCAGTATTTAATAGGACACATGACGGCCGAACCTAGAAACCTAGGAAAATCTACCTGACCGGCAGTTATCTACACTAATATTATAAAGAGAAAAAATTTGTTTGTTTGTTTGTTTGTAACGAATAGGCTCCGAAACTACTAGACCGATTTGAAAAATTCTTTCACCGTTGGGAAGCTACACTATCCCCGGGTGACATAGGCTATTTTTTATCCCTGTATTCCCACGGGAACGGGTACTACGCGGGTGAAACTGCGTGACGTCCGCTTGTTATGAATACATACAGAGCACACACATCTCTTTTAAGTATAGTATCTATAGCAAGGCATGCATTTGTTTCGTTACTAACACTTTCTTGAGTCCCATCGTAATAGCACGTTTAAATGTATTCAGTGTTTTTTGGAATATTCAATCTTATGAAGGGATGGCCAGAGAGGTTATACAGTGTGTAAATGAACCCTTCACGCAAACGTCAACCAAGTATTCTGTACGTCAAACTAAGTAACTCTACGCAAAAATTATTAATTAAAACGACTTTTTTTTTTGGGTCAAAAATCACAGATTACGGTAAAAATCAGTGTAGCACTCTTAAAACATTGTGCTAGTGGATGCTTTGAATAGTAAACGGGTCATGGAGGTAATTTAAGTAAAGTCATAACCTGAAAAATTAGTATTTACAAAAACAGCTGTGCAAAATTTGGAAATTTGACCTCCCAATATCTCCGTAACTACGGGGTTCTCAGGTATGGTCTAGAACAAAAAAATGTTCGCAGTGGTGGGGAGAACAAGTGCCCTTCGTTTGCGTTAAGGGTACTTTTACACCCTTTATGTTCTATAAGAAAAACGTTCTATATGTAACCTCTCTGGTCTGTGGGGCGCATTTGGTCTGCTTGTGCAATATTTTACTCTATTACTAATTAAAATAAACCAAATTCTAGCTTGAATACAGTCCTTCTGTTTTGTAAGCACAATGTTGAAAAGAATATCGTACAAAACACAATTTTTCAATTGAAAATCTCATTCGTAAATTATCTCAACGATCACCGTGGTCTATCAAGTTTTATCAAATTCTGTTCAATCAAACCCTTTTTCACTATCATATCACAGAAGGACGTACTAGACACAATGAATTGTTGATTTTGACTTCGCAATTATTATTAAATTAATACTTTTTCGTTGATATTTACCGCGTACATTACGACACTGTTTAGATAAAGTGTATTTTTATTTAGCTGTCTTGATTTTGTGAATTTTGTTACAAGAACATCATTATCTTTTTATTTTTGACTTAATTTTTAGTGCCGCACGGTTGGTATTTGTTTGGCAGTGCTCTACTTAGCTTTTAGTTACAAATTGAATTTTATTAAATAATTTAATTTACCAGACGATTTGATTTTGAAATTGATTCTGCACCTGATGTCTAAATGAACAGAGAGTGCACCTGTGAGGATTCACACTTTGTGCACTTAGATATCTCCCGCACCGTGCGCTAATCTTCGTTGGAATAGGGGATCGGACAAAAAAAAAAACTAATTAGTCCGTCAGATAGATATCAAAAAAATATTGAACACATATTTTTAAATTTTTCACATAAATAAAAAATGAAGACAATACGGTGCTTGGAAAACTCTTGAACTCCTCTAAAACGTCACATGTCAGTACATTTTTTACCTACAAATGACGTCACAACCCCCCACTCATGATCTTTGACGCGTTTTATCTTCGTCATTATTTATTAATTTGATAAAGCAAAAAACACGTATCCAATATTTTTCGATAATCTAACTGACGGACTAATCAGAATCATATTTTTTTTGACTCGGTCCAATCCCCTATTGATTATATTTGTTTTTGAAATCCGACAACTAAGTAGGAATATTGTTGTTGAGTGAACGGTTCTGTACATGTCTTCCATTTAATTATGAGTTGATTGATTAATCTGGCGTGTAAGTTCAAAAGATGTGTTTTTGAGCCATTTCCATAAGGGTGTGTTTTTTGCATCATTATCGACTTTCACACATTCACTATAAGAGCTAAAACTTTAGTGTTCAGCTAAAATACGTCCACGGATGGACATAGGCCACCCCAAGTGTCGCCACATTGACCGGCCCCGTGCGTCTCGCATCCAGCGGATCCCCGCAACTTTCACCAGGTCATCAGTCTTCAACTTTTGTTAGTTTTTTCATTATCTGGTATACTTCTCTGCTATAATTTTCTACGGGATCCAAGACCGTTAAATTGTTTATCTGGGACTTCGTCGAACTATGACTGTCTCGGCGCTGTTGATTCTGGTGCACACGAGATGCAGAGGGCAGGGTGTTCTGTGGCGGGCTTGTCCCAAAAATAATCCTTGACAAATCTATATCGTAACGGTGACGTATGACTTGAATAATTGTGTGTTACTCCCTGAATATTATCTGTGATCATGCGTGTGTGTGATGGAAACTGGCTCTTATTTCCATCTTGTGTAATTTACAAATATCTATGCAGTGTCGTATTGTTTCGCTCTAGTGTCAGGCCCTCGCTTTTCTAGGCTTGTGTGGGTGTCTGTGCATGTGTGTTGTGTCCGTTACGAATATTTATATTTTTTGGCTTTAAATAATTAAATCTTATATGATTTATGATAAATTAATACTTCGCCCGCGACTTCGACTGCGTGTAAATTATATACTTAAACCTTCTTCGAGAACCACTCTATTCATTGGGGAAAACAGCATTTAAATCGGTGCAGTAGTTTTAATCGCGAACAGATAGACAGACATACAGACGCGGCGGAGGTCTTTGTTTTATAATAATATGTAGTGATATAGGATTTTCGCAATATCCCCCACGGAATTTAGATTTGATGGCAATAAACTGTGTCCCTAATACATAGATAACTTGCGAAATCATCGGGGATTCAAGGCTTGATGTTGTTTTTGAATTATTGATTTATAATATTCTTTAAATGGACTCTATTGATTAACATGAATTTTAAGTTTTTATTTTTTTTATTACCTAATACCAGCATGCAGATAACCGTTAGTTGTGTCAATTTTATGACGTTTTCAATTTAATAAAAACAATTAATTAAAAAAAAAGGATTATCAAAGAAAACGTGTTGTATAATGAGTTTGTTTACATAATGTAAACACACATGTTATTGCACAAAGATTTTAAAATTATTGTCATAATTATACTGATTGTGTTTTGTTGATTTTAATTAATTATGCACTTTACTGTGTAAATCCGTAGAAAAAGCCAAGCCTTTTAATTTCAAGTATACATATATTCGTATCGGAGCATCGCCGCGATATTTTATTAGTGTTGCTAGCCAAATTTTGTTATTAACAGAATGTGCTTACGTTTTTTTTGGGTAACGGAGTAATTTTGCAAATTATTTGTCATTTTCTCTGCCTAGTTCAAAATATCATTTTTCTTTGTATGCCCGAAATTGCCAAGTCATCAATAGCTACGTATAGCGTTAACTCGGAGGCGGGTTGTCGGCACACAAACCTTGTCACTGAAAGTGAGAAACTTACTGCGGCACTCAGAGAGCTTTAATGATTACTTAGGCCATCACTTAGTAATGGTTTGGATAGTTTTCTCTTACAAAGATATGTCAAACCATTACTAAGTGACGGCTTAAGTAAGCATTAAATATCTCTGAGTATGGCAGTTAGGAAATTCCTTTGAGGTCATTAGATTAACATATTCTGGCATGATGTTACATTCTTTGCACGATTACTGACCCCCAATTCAAAACGAAGTAGCGTAGTTTGTTGTTTGTTCATTCCATGTAAGGTTTTTCAAGAATTTGCAAGACATTAACTCAAATATTATTCCATACTAACTTTATTGAACAATAAAGTTGTTTCGATAGGCAGTGGTCCCACTGCTAGCGAGAAGCGAATTTCAATCACAATTTATGTGATACGTTCTTGACTAAACAATCCAACCTTCAATGTTGTACACATTGAAGGTCAATGTTCCAAGTTATTCCTCTTTTTTGTTTTCCTTTATACTTCCATGGCTGTCTATTCAATGCATCAATAAGGGATCGGACTGAGTAAAAAAAATACGATTCTCATTAGTCCGTCAGATAGATTATCGAAAAATATTGGATACGTGTTTTTTGTTTTACCAAATTAGTGGGGCTTGTGACGTCATTTGTAGGTAATAATGTACTGACATGTGACGTTTTCGTGGAAGTCACAAGTTTGTTTATGTGAAAAAAAAGGTAAAATATGTGTTTAATATTTTTTGGAAATCTATCTGACGGTCTAGTTTTTTTTTGTCCGATCTCCTGTTACCACAATATTTTAAGTGCATTACATTGACACATAAAAAGGCCAATCGTTCCAAAAGTTCCATCAGGAGTTTCTTAGTGGCTACCACGAAGTCTGGATTTGTGCCCGTTTACAACAGGCTCGCCCCCCAATTTCATGGCACTTAAACAAAACTGTTGAAATGAGGGTGCACTATTACCCGTCGTGGCTGCGGGTTGTTTGAAAGAGATACCGCGGCCTCGACACAGGGCTAAGAAAGAACGTGAGAGATGGGTGGTTTTTAGTCTGTAGAAGTCTGACACTTTCTTTCGCTCTGCCCAGAGCGGGAGGGGGTTTATTTGATGATTTCCCACCCCTAAAAAAACGGTGCACTATAAGGTATATCAAACCTAACCTAGCTATTTGGGGAATTAAAAAACGTTATGTTAACAAGTCGCTTCTCGCCAGCAATGGGACTTGTGCCTTATCCAACTTCAATAGTTTTGTTCCATTGAAATTATAATTTGTTGTGAATAAGTTTTTTTTAAACATACCATATTGTTGTGAATGCATGTGTGTTTTCGTAAGATTTTCAATTTATACTAGTGTGCAATTTTGTTAAGTTTATTTTTTTTTTGTTTTGAGGTGAAAATTCTAAATCTCAATCGCAGTAATTGTCGTGTTGTCGAAATCTTTTGTTCACACCCTTAAGGTAAAGTTGCGAAGTCGAAGGTAGACCGACGACAGTGCCGTTACGGGCGACCATAGCCGCTAGATAGCATTAGGATAACTATAAATTTTCCCACTGGTGGGACTCCAGGCCTTATCTTTGTGAGAGGGAATAGTTAGAATGGGCTATAGTTCACCACACAGGCCCAGTGCGGGCTGGTAGAAGATGATTTTTATGGTTTTAGGACCAAAACATCAACAAAAAAAAATTTGCTGTTGGTCGATGTCTCTACCAACCGCTGATAGTTTTCTTAACAGATATTTTTGTGGCAGAACCATCAAAATTAGTGACAGCCACTGAAACCACTACTGATATATCGTCTAGCGGTTACCGCTTGACCGCAACAGCAGACGGCAATGTCACAATTTACGGTTAGACTCACATAAAAAATTGTGTCGCTGCGTACTGTCGTTGCGGTCGACGGCACTGCCGCTGCGGTCAACCTTCGTCTTCGAAATTGTACCGATAGCGTTTACATATCTCTTGTAATATACTTGTTTATAGTTGAAATGCAATAATTATTCGTAGTTTTATATGTTATATGAGAGCGACGGACGGGTTACTGAGAATTAGTAAACATTTTTGATAGTCTAAGAGCTGGTATCCTATTTTGTAAAGTTACTCGCATAAGGCGTCATCAACTCTGTTATATACGAACTTAAGTATTACGTAAACATGACAACAACCGCCAGGCAGTGGCCTATTAGACACAACACCCTTTTTGCGGGAAGATACCCTCTTTTCTATGGGGGATGAGAAACTATTACTTACCAAAATTCGACGCCCTCTCTCTGTGACTATAATTATTATTATCATTAACTAAAGTAATTGCAAGTCACGAGCGCGTCTAACATCACACTTATGTCGTTGGCATAAGATTCAAATTGTGAAATGTAATGACTTGTTGTTTTTTTAACAGAACTATTATAAAAGTCGATCTGTCCGTCGTTGTGTGCCATGTATGATCGCTTCCGTAGTTATTTTACAACTGTTATATACAAACACGAGTACATTATATATATTTAAACTCACTATGAAAACAGCGATTGAATTGTACTGTAGCCACAAAAAAACTCACGAGCAGTTACACTGGAAAAAGTATGCGCTCCGAAACCATTAGATATGTAACCCTATTTCCATCAACCAGGCTGTTGCCAGCGGCTTCACCCGCTACAACTCGAAAATTATCCTACGGGAAGATAAAATCACGCATAAACCAAAAATCTGAGAGCAGTTAGACCAGAAAGGGTTTGGGTCTCCGAAACATTTCGACTCTGACGTGACTGAGAGACTAAAAAATAAACGACAATTGTCGAAGCGCAAAGTTTTTCTGGTAGAACTGTACAGACGCTAGCACATCAAGCTACTAATAATCTGCATAATTTCTTCAATAGATTTTGAACTTTATCGTTAAAGGTTCAAGGTTGATTGGGAAAATTTTACAGTTTCGAGAAGCTGCATGTGCTGGCGTCGATATAATATGGACTTTAGCTGTATCTATCGTAGAGTCTATTTTTGCTAAATTGAATATTGAGTTAAATAATTTTATATTATGTACTCTTGTATGTAAATACGAGGCTAGAGGCAGATTTAGGAAACTAATAACAAAATGATTATAACGAATACCAAAAAAGAAATGTCATGAATACCATTTTATACCAATTTTTTATTATGAAATTAAGATTTTCGATTTTTTTAAGCAACTTGTCTATGTAATGTAATGATGATTTGGAGATATTTATTGTTTATCAAATTGATAACCTAAATGCATTACCACAACAACAAAAAAAACACAAATGAAGAACTAACAATCAAAATGCTGAACCGCGCATGTAATGACGCTGAATTGTTTTAGAGTCAAAGAGAAAAACTTTATGTTACGCAATACTTTTGAACGAAAAAGACACTTAAGTTCGGTGCAGTAAACGCGACTCGATTCCGCATCGGGCTCGCTTTTATTGCAGTGTTAACGCTTTTTTGAGTTAACTTAGTGTATCAATTTGTATGACCTCCGGCCACCGTAGACGCGGGCCTGTGGACGGTGAGTGATGAACTAGCTCGCCGTCCGTCCGTCCTATGACGACAACAGGCCGTGTCGACGGCGCGTTCGTGTTCCACGCGCGCCTCAAAGAGATGTCAGCAACATAGGAGGGGCCCGAAAGGGCCGACGCCCGTCGGGGCTGTGGGTTGTTCACTAGTTACCGCGGCCTCGACATATAGGGCTAAGAAGGAACATGGGTGGTTTTTAGTCAGTAGAAGTCTGACACTCCCTTTCGCTCTGCCCAAGAGCGGGAGGGGTTATTTGATGATTTCCCACCCCACAAAAAAAAAGTGTATCAATTTGTTAAATAATTGTTTCCCATTACAGGACATAAAATCGTCAAGAATCTACTATATATGTTTTAAAAATACCTTTATTCTGCTGCCCTTGCCTCGCTCTTTAATATTTAGTTAGTTTAATACTATTATCTGTTTAATTTAGTTTCGTTAGTGTTAATTTTTAACGTGCATTTTTTCTATACGTTAAGGCATAGCGCACTAGAACAGTGGCGCGACGAAAAGTTGCGCAACTGTTGCCAAACTTTTGTTTGGGCGTAAGTATTGCGCGAATTTTGGTTAAAGTCACATTGTGCAGTTTTTAGTTGATCTACAGCTGTGGGCCAATACGAAATTGCACAATTTTATTGGTAACTGTGACTCTCGCAGTGTTGTGCAACTTTTGGCCAACAAAAACGTAGCGTGGTTGTCGGGCAACTGTGGCGCCACTGTTGCTTGTGCTGCTGTAAGGCTTCTTCCATAATCGTGTCGCGTTTTGTTCACTAGCCTGGTTTTTGTTTGTATCTTCTGGTTATGTGTCATGTTTGTTAACTGAAGGGCCGACAGTCTTAGATAAAAAATAATTAGGAATTATAACAATTATAATAGGCATGATTTTGTTATAAGTTGAATAAAGTAAGACATTCTAAAATAATAAGATTTTTGACACTGTCGCCAAAAGTCCATTAAGTTGACTACGCAGACAACACTTATTCGTTTTTAGTAAAATTTAATGATAACAAAAACGCATTATTGAATTTTCAACTTTAAGACCTCTGTGCCGAGCGTTTATTAAACAACTGCAGGTACTTTTTTATTTACTAATAATTTCGCTCCGTTAGTGAAAATAATTATGCAAAATACTAAGAGTGTTGATTGCGAAGAAAACTTGTAAATTACCACTATTAATGAGTTTGTTAGAAAGAGATGCTGCTATGCGTAAGCTATCTTTCTCTAACACTTGTTTTTAATTTTTTTTAATAATCATAGAACATTGTCGGTCCAAATTTTCGTTGCTCAATATGTATAATCTTTATTTTTTATATTTATAACTCGTATATTACTACTTTTTATTATTGTTTGTCTGTAATCCTTCGATTTATAACAGTTTTCACCGCTTGACCTTACCAAGCTTGCATGTGTTGACAGCTGTCATATTTGACAGTTACAAGATACAATTTTTTTTTTGAAACTAGAAAATCCGTTTTCCATCTTTTTTATGAAGTGACAGCTGTCAGTGATAACAAAGTGACGTTGACATGTGTCACTTATGTCATAGTGGCATTGACAGGTGTTGCTATTTGCAAAATTGTCACGTTCCGTGGCCGCGGGCGTCCGCCAGCCATTTTACCAAAGCATTGTAATACATACATAGACATGTAAATACTGATGATCGACCGAGACGCAACTGTCTATAGACAACTAAAAGAAACGGGGTCGTAGCAACTGAAATAATATTGTTTGAGTGTATACTTGTTTAATTATGTAATGTAACATTTTTCTACCATTTAAGTTTAATTTTTATTATATGGCAGCCCCGTTTTAACTGTCATGTGTCAGTGACGTCTCGGCGGCGTCTCAGTCCGCCTTGATGTGCTCAGTCGTTTTATTTTATTAAATGCACTGCTAATGTATTTTTTGTTCTTTTATTATTTCTTTTACTTTCCTTGGATTTTTTTACGCATTTAACTTATGTTTTTGTAATAAGCTGTCTGTTTACCTGCCAGTCTTGCGACACACAATGAGAAAGAGTTGCACCAATGAATCGCGCTGTTCATGAGTTGGTAACGGCATCTTTGTTGTGGAATTTGCACAACTAAAATCTTTCCAAAGTTTTTAAACCTACTAGGTGCAGTCCTAAAGTATCACTATAATTTTGACGTCGTCATTCTTTGTGGTCGTCATTCATTGGTGAAATACGCCCTAAAAGGTAACTAGTTGCAGCACTTTCATACAAGCCTAAAACCTTGACTTGTCCCTATAACTTACACACACTTTTTTCTTTTTTTTTTTTAAAACGTTGCCCCACACTAGGAATTTATCCTGTATCGTGGGTGCGTTCACAAACATTTAAACTCACATACACAAATACCCAGACCCGGAACAACTATCTGCAGGTCATACAAATATTTGTTCCGTGCGGGAATCGAACCCGCGACACGCAGCGCAGCAGTCCATTGCTTGAACAACTGCGCTAACCGTGCCGTCACTTTAAGATGTTAGGGTTTCTGAATGGCCCCCCGTCGGGGGGCCGCGGTTTGTACACTAGTTACCGCGGCCTCGACAAATAGGGCTAAGAAGGAACATGGGTGGTTTTTAGTCAGTAGAAGTCTGACACTCCCTTTCGCTCTGCCGAAGAGCGGGAGGGGTTATCTGATGATTTTCCACCCAACAAACAAAAAAGGGATTCTGAATGGCCTGTTTGCCTTATGGGCTTGCTGTATTGTTGACCTTTAGACATGCCACTGGACTTAACAATACAACACACCAATGCATCAGCTAATCAGAGTATAGTAACAGTTTTAAAATATTTCTTGCGAATCTTACAGTTATCATAATCTAATAATAAAGGAATGAAAGTAATCGATTTTGTTAGGATGGTTTCGCGCAAAGCTATGTCGAACTCTGAAACTTAAAAAACAAGTAATTTAGTTAAAATCGAGCTTATAAACAATTGTTGCTCAGATTAAGGCTCAGGGTTAAAGCCTTGCAATCCTAACGTGTGCTTGAACTCTGAATGAATTAAAAACTAGGTAAAACACTGAATGACGCTAAAATGGATGCCCTGATAATTTTTTGCTGTTGGAATTCCAATCGTCGACGGTGAGCTGAGGATTGAAAAACCAACAGCGCGTTTTTATTTTGGTATCCATTTCGTTTTCGCTTTGTGTGAAAACTGGCAAATATATGGATGTGAGGATAAACGCTTTAATATACGAATCGGTTGACAATCTTAACTGTAAGTTGTATGTTGTGGAAGTATATTAGAAGCACTGTGTGAAATAGCAACATATCACTGTCCTTCCCTTCGTTCATAGGAATTAATATAATGCAAAGTATCTCTCTGTCTGACTCCCATTTCACTAAAACGCTTTAATATTCTCGCAAAAACGAATTTATAAAAAAAGTCTAAGTAGAAAAATTCTATTGAGACTCACCCCTTATTGGCGCCATTTTTGTTCCGAAATGGGAGTCAGACAAATTGCTCTCTTTATTATATTAAAAAAAGTCGAAAATATATTATAGTCTGTGCCTAGACTTTCGGATTTGTACTGTGTAAAGTATTATTACAAAAAAATGTCTTAAGAAATTATATAAAACAGAATGTCCGGTAATAATGACGTTTATAACGACGCCATTTGCAATTTAAGCTGCTGTTCCACTAACACGTGTTGTGGACCAACTATTTGATATGTTTTAGAGTGTAGTTAGTATTAAAAGGATTAATTATAGATCAACAAAAGCAATGTTTCGACATTAAATTTGCTTAGGAAACGTCATTATTTTACACGGACGAGATTTCTATAAATGTATCGTTCCATACGTAAAAGTCAATTGCGACGTCCTAACACTAAAATTATGTAGATAATAAAAAAAGTGTAAGTACCTATAAATTCTAATTGTTGTTCCGTTACGCTTTTGTAAAATTGTAAAAAAGTCGAATGTATTGTAAAAAAAGATATTTTTCCCATTTCCAAAAAAACTTGCCAAATATTAGTGTAACCAGCTCGAAACGTAAAAAAAACTACTATTTATCGTTCGAGCGTCACTTTGCCATCGCTTCTGTATACACCAGTCCAATATATTATGTAGTGTAGCAGCATGTACATAGCCCGTGTATGTACAATATATTATATACATACATAGTGAATATTATAAAAGTATTTTTGCATGATTAATTATTGTAAAAGTGTCCGATTGTGTGTAGAACGTGTGGTTTACTTATCACGTGTCTTGTGTTCTTACTTTATCCGAGTGTGTCTTAGGTTTAGCCAGCTAGGATTGAAAATATCCCTCTTTACACGCTAAATCCTACTCGCTGTGTTTTCAAACAGTCGGCTGATATAGACAACCTAAGTATTTTTCTTAGTTATAGCTTAAATACACATTGTTACAATCTGTTAATAAAAAATGATTTAAATAAAACGCCAACGTTGTTAGTAAACCACGCTGTAATAAAGAAACATGAATATTATATCTAAAATTAACGTTTGTGAGTAGGCACGCGTTCGGCGCCGAGAGATGGCGTCTCTTTGCAATAACTTTTCTATACGACAAATTAGATTTACAAAAATATAAAGGGAGATTATGACATTATGAATAGCGACGGTAGTGTGCGCAGGAAAGCATTACGTGCCCCGCATAAGACAGCTATATTACAGAAAGACAAAAGTCTTAGGATTCGTTTGTTAGTCCACTTTGCAAATACCCACAAAAGAATATCACATCAATCCGCCTAGCCTTTTCCCAAGTATTTTAAGGTCGGCTTTCAGTCTAACCGGATGCATTTGAATACCAAAATTGAAAAAGCTATAGTTCCAGTAAATCCTAATTCATATTTGCAAAATAAGCACTGAGGTAATCATCTATATATAAACAAACGTAAACATTGAACATTTATATATTTTTACAAAAAAAACTGCATGAAATTAATCATAGAGAAAGAAAATATATAAATTTACAAAATAGTTGTTAAAAAAAATCAATAACTTTCATTTCTTGTCCATAAACTAATAAACTGCTTAAACATTTTAGGCTTAACTTTCCAATTTACAAAATTGATGTAGAGCAAAGTTCCCTGGTTAACCATACGTGCTGTGTTTAAAAAGGCCTTATCAGACTGTATAGTGTGTTTACAGAAAATAAATCTCGCCATGGGAGTGCAATATGTTTGGTATAGGACAGTGACAAGAGCAAACGTGACGTGAATTAACAATATTAATGTTAACACTTGTAACGGGATATTTACTATGTTTACTATATGTTTCGAGGTTCCGATATTTCGGTGCTGCAAGCACAGTTAACTAAGCCGTTTTATGGATCAAAACAGATCGTAAACATGATAAATATCCCGTTACAGTTGTTATTATTAATGTTAGTGGCTGTGTCATGAGTTTAAAAACTAACATTTACAGAAAAAAAAAAATTGTGGGCTCTCATAGAAGACAGAGTAATTTAGTTTTACAAATTAATGTAAAAATCATCTACCTGGTAACACGCTCGTACATCGTCGGTATGATATAGCTCTATAACGTTTGTGTAAAACCCACTGTATCTCTGAATAGCGCTATAGCGGGCACTGTATTGTATGCTCAGTGTGTTCGTGATTGCTGAATGTTGTAAAAACCTTAGTGTTGTGAAATGTGAGCCTCCGCATGCTACAAGAGTTGAAGTATTTGAAATACACAAAATAAACCTTGAAAAATTTGATGTGAAGTTGATATAATTAAAACGTAAAAATCTATTGGCAATAATCTAGCATGAAGTTGGCAAAATTCCTAAAAACGATAGAGACAGATACACTACGTACCTATTATTCTCTTCTAGATCTGTTGCTAGTCAGTCTGTTATATTATTAAAGATCTTATTATATTATATTTACCAGCATACACTGTGCAGTCTTAAAAACACATCATATTATATGCCTAGCTCGTTCCCAACAATGTTGGGTTTGGAATGCCAGTATTTGTTATAGATTCACTGCCTAAATGACCTCTGGTACACAGTATAACGGGTAACACAACACGAGACCCTTTGATGAATATAAGACGTTAATTCAAAAAAATCCTTCCACGACTCCTCGGTGAGCTAGGCAGATTTTGACGCTGTTTTAATTTCAAAGATATATTACTCAAGCTCATCTCTATATCCAACTACAATATATTTTTCAAATACTTTGACTCAGCTACAGACGCCAGCACATAAAGCAGCCCGAAACTGTACAATTTCCCAGTCAACTTTGAACCTAATACAATAGCAGTACAAAGTTGAAAATCTATAAAATAAATTTGACAGATGGTAGTAGCTTGATCTGCTGGTGACTGTAGGTACAAGTAACTAGCCTTCCTTTTGAACCGCAATTTAGATCCTAAAAATGTTCGACAAAGACATTTGTATTAATAAGTAGAATATAGACAATAGCGGGAAAACTGCGTGCAATACATTTAACTACCTCTACGCAGAAGCGTTGAACACCAAGATATATGAATTTATTAATATTGTGTATTATAGTTTTTAATCTGAATTTCATTGTTTTTATTTTAGTTTATAATGTAAAAAAAACGGTCCATAAAAAGCTACAAAATTTTCAATCGCATATCAGTAGTATTATTGCCAGTGATTGAGCGTTAACGTCATAGCAGCAAAGCAAGAGTAGTTTTCGTAGTTCAATTGGTACCACTGATGTGCAATTGACTGTACTAAATCCTAGGTGAAGACTGTGCTAAAGCTTTTAAGGTGAAGGAGACAAGTTAGCCCGCGAAATACGAATTTTCTTACGTTTTTTGCAATTCCCCGGTCAGTGGCCAACCGTCTCAGTACAAGTGGCAAGAATGCCTTTTTCATCAAATAGTTACTCTTGAGACGGTTGTATTGGTGATTTTAATCATTATTATTCAGTAAATATACATTTGATACTGCCGCGAATCCTATTTTATTTAAGATACGACTTTACACTGACCGGGAAGTTGCAAAAAACGTAAGAAAATACGAATTTCGCGCACTACCTTGTCCCATCAACCTTAACAGTTCTAAAGCACGCCTGTCTGTCTATAACAAGAAATATCAAAACAGGTGGTCTACCATGATTTACACAATGATTTTGACTATTTGAAGTAAATGTTACGTACAAAGGTATAAATGACTCGTAATGTAAGTAAAATGTATGTGTTTTCACAATAATAACATAAAATTAGTTGTTACAAATAATTGAAATCCGAGCAATAATAAAATGAAGAATCTCCGAATTTAATCTGTGCATTACATTTTTAATACAGCGCTACCAACATTGATGTTTTAATGACAGCAAAGTGCCTGTGTTGCCAATTTAAGAATTAATCTACCAATTTGGTAATATTTTGTGTGTTGTACTATGCTTGCTTGGATTGGGACGGCTCAGGTTGTGGGTTACTATCTAGTGAGATTGATAAGGATGCTTACAGAATGTTAAATGTTTGTGTAAGCCGAGTAACGGCGTGGTACCACACTACTGCAAATAAAGTCATTTTGAATAGCGAGAAGTTGTTTCATTTTATTCATATGCATTATCCCTTTTTAATGGCGGGACGAGAGTTGTACCAGCGTATTAAAACATGCATTCGGTGCCGTGCAGTGTCGGCGCGGCGTCCTGCATATAAAAATGCAGGGTACCTATGCTTCACGAAGCCCTTGTTCTGACTGGTAGGCCTTACACTTAAAGCACCTACAAAATAGTCCTAATGTCCTAGACTGCGAGATGCCAGTCACCAAAAACACGACACCGCACAATGAGCTCCAGCGCCGCACCGCACGCATACCGGACAATGCTACCCGCGAGAGAGACGAAGCGGGGAGGATGGCATGTGTTGAGACACCAGGGCGTCACCGCTCAGGGGGTCTAAAATGGCCACTTTAGCAGATCATAATATGAATTGCGTTAACATTCGTAAAATGTACAATTCATAATAGTAACTGCGTTTGTGACCATTTTATGAATTTGCAATTCGTATTATGATATCTGCTATAAGGCCATTTTAGACATCCCAGTTGTATATGTGGCAAAATCTTAGTTCAGCCCCCGTGTAGCAGCATCGCTGCAGCCCTGTAGGAACTCCGCAATGCCGCACCGTCCTTGTAGGTTAGGTACCCACCAATGTGGCACAAATCCTTAAAGGTTTAGGTACATACCTAGGAAGTATTGCTTGGTGGTTGAACTGGTTCTTTATCAGTATGAGATTGAGAAGAGACTATCTTGAAAAGAAAAAAAAATGGTTCAGCAAAATGAAACAAAGATAATAATTAAAATCAGCAAAAAACAAGCGCATTTTAAATTAAACGTACTTGGAAGCATGTGAATATAAAATTATGAAAATAGATTTTATTTTCTTTCTTTTCTGTCATTAGAAAGTGCTTGTGTGATGGTCTCATCATCATCATTTCAGCCAAAATACGACCACTGCTGGACATAGGCCTCCCTCCACCAAGTGTCGCCACATTGACCGGTCCCGTGCGTCTTGCATCCAGCGGATCCCCGCAACCTTCACGAGGTTATCGGTCCACCTAGTGGGAGGCCTTCCAACGCAACGTTTTCCGTTTCGCGGTCGCCACTCCATAACTTTCCGGCCCCATCGGCCATCCGTTCTGCGAGCAATGATCATCAATGATGGTCTAATTGAATAAAATGCCGAGTTTTAAATCTGTGGACCGAAACAATTCCTATACCTGGGTACCTAGATAGAATCATCAAATCACGCCTGTAATCCTCAAAGGGTTTACGCAGAGGTGTACCTACCTAATAGCAAAATTAGATAGTCCCAAATAAAACGAGGCAAGCATATTGCCATTAACCGGACACAGATCCAGGCCATGTGGCTGCTAGTCTGCTACTGGAAATTAGCCTGAAATAAATGCTGTTAAATCAAATCAAATCAAAATATTTTTATTTCCCATAGGCCTACATGGCTTATATTAAAACGTCGATAAAAAGGTGCACAGTTCGGTGAATAGGTCTATTTCTAAGGAGAAGAACCGGCAAGAAACTCCAAAGGTTACTCTTTTAATCTTTTAAAATCGTTTGGGTTAACAATCACACTTCACACTAATATTAAGTTTGTGAGTGTGTATGTTTGTTATTTCTTTAAGTAAAAACTACTGAACGGATTTGAATACAATTGGTACACAGATAGTTTATACCCTGGATTATTTGTTCTGTGTCTGGGTGTAATTTATCTATAATATGTATGTATTTAGAAATATATAAGTATGTTTATCAGTTGTCTATTACCCATAACACAAGCTCTGCTTAGCTTGGGACTAGATGGCGTTGTGTGATAGTTGTGGAATATTATTATTATGATTATTATTATCCCGATTTTATCTTCTCGTGGAATAATTTTCGAGTTGTAGCGGGTGAAGCCACTGGCAACAGCAAGTAGTTTATTACACACATGAAGACCATGCAGGTTATGTTATCATCGTGGGCCATAAGACGTCTATACTGCTGGACAAAGGCATAGAACGCCAAACAGAACGGCAGCTTGCCGTTTGCATCCACCGGTTGCCCGCAACTCTCACGATGTCGTCGGTCTACCTGGTGGGAGGCCTACCGACGCTGCGTCTTCCAGTTCGTGGTCGCCACTCGAAAACCTTTCTTCCTCATCGGTTGTCGGTTCTTCGAACGATGTGGCCTGCCCATTGCCACTTCAACTTGCATACTCTGAGAGCTAGTCTGTGACCCTGGTTCTTCGGCGGATTTCCTAATTTCGGATTCTATCGCATAAAGAAATTCCGAGCATATATAGCTCTCTCCTCGGCTCGTTGCGTGACTTTGAGGACCATGCCTCTGAGCCATAAGTCATCACTGGCAACACACACTGATTATAGATCCTTATTGTCTTAGGACACTGCGGAATTTTAGACTATGATTGAAGATGATTTTTATGTTTGGGAGAATTCATTATACCTACAGTCAGTCCATCAGTTATTATATTCAAGAAGGACTGCACACAGGCCACACTCACCGATTTCAGCAACGCATACATAATTTAGCTTTTCAGGCGCCAGTACCACTCCGTCCGCGGTGGGGATAGCGCGCGTTGCGTTTCGTGAAAACTTACGAGCAATATTTTACGTAAAATATTTTTGTAGATGTTTATAAAAGTGATTGAAATAAGAAATAAAGCTGGATATATTTAAGAAGGTATGTTCATTCTGAATGTATTTGCTTAATTCTAATAGGTGATATAGTACAATTATTTTTAAACTTTACATTTTGGCGGGATTAACAACAAATAATTAGAAAACTTTTTCTACATCTTATTCGTAGTTAATTCTGCAATATTTTCTCTTGGAGTCCATTCTGTCATGTAACACCACGCTTTAAATATCCGAAAGGTTATATAGTAGAGGTGTAGGTTACGTTCACATCTCAAATAAGGGCAAGATCTTAGTGCCATCAACCTGGCACAATTTAAGTCTTAGCTCCGGAAAACTAAAATCATCCTTTTGGAATAACGAATAATATATGGATCGTAGCAGGTGGCGTTCTGAGCCTTCCATGGGAAATGGATGTGAGCTTATTATGTATGGAGTACCTATCCAATAACAATGCTCTACTTTAGAATCGAACCAAGATTCTCATGTTTAGTAATTAAACCTGGTAGCCTAACGAGGCAGTCTCTTATACTTCTCTGTGAAACGTAACATAACATAGCATCACGCATGTGATCCCCGAAAGAGGCAGAGCGGAAGGGAGTGTCAGACTTCTACTGACTAAAAACCACCCATGTTCCTTCTTAGCCCTTTACGTCAAGGCCGCGGTATCTCTTACAACAACCTGCCACCCTTGCGCCCGCAAGGGCCAACGACCGTCGGGGCTTGAGTAGTCCCTTCCATGTAGCTGACATCTCAACACGAACGCGCCGTCGACACGACCTGTCGTCGTCGTAAAACAGACGGACGGCGAGCTAGCCCATTACTCACCGTCCACAAGCCCCGACGCCCGGAGCGTCTCCCTTGGCGGCTGTGGGACGAGAGGTTCTCTCCCTCTCACATTCCGCCACCTCCTTCGCTACCTGCTTCGCAGCATAAGGCGACGGCGACCCATTCCATCTCGCCCCGCACAAAAGAATACCTAATAATACAAATTCAGACTCTGCTGCTACTGAGAATTTCAATATGTAGTAGATAAAATCGAAAATTTAAAACCAATCTGATGGTAAGTCGTATCAAGATTTAGTTTTGCGTCAATGAGCGCGAAAATAATAGTTTAAGAAGTAATTATTCACATTCCATCTCGTAGTGGAGTGATTGCCATGGTCAAAATTATAATACATAGTAACTTTGTTTACTTAATTGCTTCACGGGGGCCTGGGTTTACGGGGTTTTTTCTATTAGGACATTCTAAGAAGCAGCCCGATGCTTAAGCCGCCTTTTGACTATGGGATGTTTTGTATGGGGGTTAATGTGTTGTATGGGATGTATGGGATGCATCTTGAGATGTAATATTTTAGCGCTCGTCATACATTTTGTACGTGACCGTTCACACACGTGCTTTAGTAGTCGTGTTTGCTGTACAGTTTGAACAGCAAACAGCAGGCTTTACAAGTTTACGAGTAATAGTCGACAAACTTATAAAATGTACTTGGATGAAATATTTTCCTATACATTATGTAGGTATGGGAGCGCAGGTCTCAAAACTTCAAATGTAAGTTTATTTAATTTTACAATAAAAATCATCGTTCGGAGGCAGGTAGGCAGGGTGGTTAATCAGTTTAGTTGAGTTTAGTAAGTTCGCATATTTTGATTGGCAACTACGAAACCCTACATTGTGCGTGGTCCGACATGCGCTTGGCCGGTTTTGTGTCATAAAAACTTGATTGAAAAAAAAAAATACTTTAGCACTTTTCATTTATATTATATTCACGCCGATTTACAGCTTTCTAGAACTTAAGAGTCTATGAGATAAAGGGCGGACGGACGGACAGACAGACAGACAGACAGACGGACATGGCGAAACTATAAGGGTTCCATGTTGACTACGGAACCCTAAAAACTAATAACAATTTGCCCTTCCCGGAACCCAGGAATTTATGCTCAGTAGTCGCGATTGTAATAATGTCTTATCTGATATTTATCAAGAAAATTAGCACCATTAAGGTGGAAGCTCACATCTGGCCCGCGAAATTCTAATTTTCTTACGTTTTTGGCAATTTGCAGGCCAGTGCTTGGTTGTATGTTTATGAAAATTTGATTTGCGACTGTAAGACGTATGAAGTTACCGAATTATAACCATCAAAATTATCAATACAACCCTCCAAGTTCATTTTCATGTCAAGATTGATTTTTGCATGTAAAAGTCATTCTTTAGTAATTTAGTCGTCGTTCTTTAGTAGTTAGTAATTTTGATGGTTATAATTCGGTAACTTCATACGTCTTACAGTCGCAAATCAAATTTTCATAAACATACAACCAAGCACTGGCCTGCAAATTGCCAAAAACGTAAGAAAATTAGAATTTCGCGGGCCAGATGTGAGCTTCCACCTTAAGTTATTTTGCTTCGTTTGTTTATTGTCATCCCTGGCCTTTAAAACTCTTCCGTGGCGTTTACGGCATTAGGGTATTACATAACCAAAAATCTTATTAGTTCGTCTGTTAGATTATCGAAAAATATTGGATACGTGTTCTTTTGCTTGATGAAATCAATAAAATATGACGAAAATAAAACGTGTCAAAGATCATGAGTGGGGGCTTTTGACGTCACTTTGTGGGTAAAAAACTACTAACCTTGTGACGTCACACGACTTGACACGACTTTTCGAAGCACTGTATCCACTTCAAATTCAAATTCAAATTCATTTATTTGCTAATATGGGTAATTACAAAAAGTTGTTAAAATTTAAAAATAGTTCAACCATATTACGCCTTAAGGCATGCTTTAAAGCTTGGTCAAAGCTACCACAACATTATTATTTATTATAGGTACAATTAATTGCAACAATAATTTATATAATATAATTTTGGTAATTTCACCGTGGCAAATAATAATCAAACATTAGCAAATAACAATGTCACTAGAATAATTAAATAATTAAAATTAAAAATAACCATGTATTAAAATATTGAGAATGTCAAGATATATTTGTAAATAAATGTCAAAAATAAATAAAAAAATAACTTAACAAACTTCACTTCACTTTCTTAACTTCATCTTTTGTTTACGTGAAAAAAGAAAAAATAGGTGTCCATTATTTTTGCAAATTTATCTGACGGACTGATTAGATTTTTTTGTTGAAATACCTTAATGACCCAAGCGACTGCTATTATTATTTTAGCCACTAGTTCATCCATGATAAATATGAGCATTCCCGGTAAAAACCGATAAATAGAAATGTCCTACTGTACGGATATAATTCAGGTAGGTAATTGACAATAATAGGCGTGACGACATAGTCAAAGAATCAATGATTTAATGATATTAGGGGAAATTACATACGAGAAGGATTTAAAACACTGATTTAGTTTTATTTAAAAAGTTAAGATTAGTAAGATTTTTAATAAAATAAAAGATTAAAATACTGATATCGGCCATTTTGATTGAAACACCAATCATAGCGCACTACGTCACGCCAATGTAAACATCCCTAGCTGTCACTAGCTCACTGTGTTTTTTTGTTGCCGATTACGCATTTGGATATTTTTTTTGTTACTACAATACTTTGTGAACATCTTTAGCAATGGAATCAGGCTTTGTAAAAGCAAACAGTTCAAATTTGCCCAGGATAGATTTACTGATGTTGGGCGATTTCCTTGGGTCAAATAAAGAATTTTGCTCGTCCGAGTTCCGAAATGTGAAAACCTCCCTGTAAGTAAATTTTGTAAGTATCTAACACTATAAAAATACAACAAACTCGTTTTGAGCTTGTAGGAGTTTAGTTTATTTTCACTTTCATATGTTATTTTTACAATAAACTTGTCAGTTTATTTTTGAGGTTAGCTCCTTCGCAACTTGTAATAAAAGTTTGCTACTGAGTTAATAACCAAAAAAAGGAGTAAATTTCTGTAACACCACTTACAAACTTTGTTATTCATTTTTAACACACGAATTATGGTAATGTTTGTTTTAGTTTCCTCTAGCTGCGCTTTGACGTTTCCATGTTTACTTATGCGTGACGTCAGACCCGACGCCATGACACTGCGAACTGTTTTCGCGCTCTATTTAATTTTTTTTTCAAAAATGGCTTATATCTTCGTTAAACTTTACTTTATTACTGAAATAAAGGTTTTTTCGTAAATAAAAAAGATGTACCCACATTACGGAAGGGGATTTCAAAATCTTTCGTCATGCCTATTGACTTACTACAAGCGCCCCTTGGGAACTGCGCCCTGGCTAATATTTAATTCAATTGTGTATTCCCACTACTTGGGGTCAGTCAACTCAGTTTAAAATAAACATCATGGTGGTTTCTTAGGGGGGTAAATAGAGGTGTATTAAGAATGGTCCTTTTAAATTCGGTTTACAGACTTTATGAGTGGATTATGTAATGTCTGTTTATAACAATAACAAAATAGTTTTAAATGGTTTTAAACGCCAATATTTTCTGATACATTGTATTGCGGAATCCAAGCCAGATAAATTGACTGGAAATTGTCTCGAGTCTCGGCACTTTTCTGGTGGTCGCCACTGTTGGTTCTGGCTCACAGGAGTTGTATTTTTTTCTTTTTTCACATAAACAAAAAATGAAGACGATACAGTGCTTCGAAAACTCGTTAACTCCTCGAAAACGTCACATGTTAGTACATTTTTTACCTACAAAAGACGTCACAACACTCATGATCTTTGAAGCGTTTTATCTTCGTAAATTTTTATTGTTTTTATAAAACAAAAAATACGTAGGTATCCAATATTTTTCGATAATCTAACTGACGGACTAATTAGAATCATCTATTTTTACTCAGTCCGATTCCCTATTTAAAGCTATATCAGACTTGTTATTGTATTCCCGTTTGAACACGTATATTTTGGGCACAGGACGTATGCATTGGGCACAAAAATGGGAATGCTTACCTTTGGCAATCAAAACACAGGTGCCCAAAAAATTGGTGCTGAAACGGAAATAGGTACTTCAAGTTTATAGAGGAAAATTACTTTAACACAATAGTTCCAACCAAATTATAATAAATGACACGGGTGTCCCAGTTTCCTAATGATATTTGGATATCAAAATGCTATTGTAAAAGCTCAGGATCTGGGTTAAACGCACTTGATATAGCTATTAAGTACTGCTATTATGGAATTAATGAAGGTTTATACATAATGTAATAGGTGGTAGAGATAACTTAACATCACGCCTGTAATCCCCGAAGCGTAAGGTAGAAGTGTAGGTACTTATTACACACCACACATGTAATGTTGTTATTTTTTCATTTCGATTGTGTAATGTTTCAGTTATAAAATGGACAAGACTACGACTAAAACTTCGAAAGTTGCAGCGTGGATTTTGTGGATCGTCAACTTCAATGTCATGGTAAGTTTTCCAATAATAACTTAGGGGCAATCCCTTAATCATGTGAGGTGTTTTAGGCTCCCGTCGGGGCTGCGGGATGTTCTTAGAGATACCGCGGCCTTGACATATAGGATGTAATTATTAAAAAGAAGAATTTAATGAGGTCGATGTGATTTACATAGACGACCTACCACTTGCTCCTGCAATACATTAAAAGTATAACTAGGCCTGTCACTAACTGATTACAAAGGTATACAAAGATTCAAGAGAAATAAAAATCTTAAATAACATGAATTACAAGGTAAAAGCTATGCTATGCCTCCAGGAAATGAGCGTGAAGCTACATATGGAGGGCGAATGTCGAAATTTTCAGGTTAATAAAGTACAAAAATATAAGTAAATACCCAATGATATATTAAAACTATAAATACGTTGTCCGCCCTCAAAAATGACATCATGAATAAAGTCAATTGGCCACATCGCGCTTGGTTACGCACCAGCCTCTCGCGCGACGCCGACGCTACGTTTGTTCTTAATTTAAATCGTGTGTGTAAACCTGCGCGAAACATAAAGACAACAGGCATCCCGCTGTACAGTGTCATATTTTCTTTCCCTTTCTTTACGCGTAAAAGTAGTTATATAATATTTTTGCCGTTTTGAATCGCCGCCATGTTAGTTCATGACGTGTCTACATATGTATAATACGTCATTGTAAATACCCATGTAAAAATACACACATTACAAGGAAGGAACGGGATGGGTGGTTTTTAGCCAGTAGAAATCTGACGCTCCCTTTCGCTCTGCCCAAGAGCGGGAACGGGGAGCGGGGTATTTGATGGTTTCCCAAACCCCAAAAAAAAAGGTGTTTTAGGCTTTATTAGCTTCCTCGTTGGTTCGACTGCTATGCATGTGTTCCTGGGTTGGATTCCCGGGGCGGGCAAGGTTTTCAATCAGGAATTGCTCCTTAGTAGCCACGAAGTCTGGATTTGGACCCAGTTGATGGTAATAGGTGTAATTTTTTTGTTTTAGTCTGTGCAATATTAGAAGAAAAATATTAAAAAAAAAATATATGACACATATTTTTTCTTTTTTCACGTAAACAAAAAATGAAGACGATACAGCGCTTCGAAAAGTCGTGTGACGTCACAGTTTGGTACATTTGTTACTGGAAAGTGACGTCAAGGACCCATTTATGATCTTCAACACGTTTTATTTTTGTAAATCTTTATTCATTTGATAAAACAAAAAACACGTATCCAATATTTTTCAATAATCTAACTGACAGACTAAACAGAATTATATTTTTTTTTGTTAGGAAACATTCCTATTGTACTCTATCCTTGGCAAAGGTTAGTTACATAATAGATGGCCCTATAAAGCTATTTAATTACACCATGTTCCTATACTAAATTTTAACGAATCCTGAAGGTAATCACATTCCTCAGACCCTGAATGTCATTGCCAACACTTGGCCTTGATTGAAGCCTCGGTTTGACTGACCGAAACATTAAACTTGACCTTCAAACGTAAAGTAGACTAAGAAATTGATGTGTCCTTCACAGAGTATTATAAAGGATGGCCGTTAGTTTAGTTAGGACTAGATGTTCTTCGTGACCTTCGTTCGTGTGAAATTATTATACCAAAATATAACTTCCCTATTGGCATTGGTTTTTGTTAAAAAAATTTAGTGTAGAGATCTCTAATCCTTTTCTTAAAATAAAAGTAGTTCAAGTTACTCCTGTCTGTAAGATACCCGTCAAAATCGAACCCGCCCGTTCGTAAATTAGCCGTAAAAACAGACAGACATACATCATCTTTCTCGTCCCTGTTACTTGGGGTCGGCGCAACACCAACCTTCATTTTCATCTGCCAATCGTCACGCTATCATTTTTTCTTTAATCTTTCATATCCATTTTTTTTTTGGGGCTAGGAAATCATCAAATAACCCCTCCCGCTCTTGGGCAGAGCGATAGGGCGTGTCAGACTTCTACTGACTAAAAACCACCCATGTTCCTTCTTAGCCCTATATGTCAAGGGTGCGGGATCTCTTACAACATTCCGCAGCCCCGACGGACGTCGGCCCTTGCGGTCCCCTTCCATGTTGCTGACATCTCTTAGAGGCGCGTGTGGAACACGAACGCGCCGTCGACACGGCCTGTCGTCGTCATAAGACGGACGGACGGCGAGCTAGCCCATCACTCACCGTCCACAGGCCCGCGTCTACGGTGGCCGGAAGTCATCACGCGGCCCCCGACGCCCGGAGCGCCTCCCGCGGCGCCTGGGATCTTTCATATCCTTCCTCACACATTTTATCCATCGTTTCCTTAGTCTTTCTTACCGAATCTTAATCTGAATGGAGAGGCCATTCATCAACAGACAAACATACATTTAATTGTCAACACATGCATTCAGTAAAAAGCTATTATTTTGAACTACAAACTTTTATTTCAAAGTTAAAGTCAAAATTATTTATTTGCAGCAAATGTGGTTCAAAAGATGGAAAAATAAAATTTAGTGCAATGACACATTTTGCCATAAAGTTGGCATGCAAACATTATATTAAAATCATTGGTATATTAATTTATTTGTATGGATGAATAAGTAATGCTTGGTTTCACTACGGAATAGGTAACACGAGGCATCTTGACCTTGGGGCTAAAATAATAACAGCGACCATGGGTCGATGTTCAAGGTAAAGCAATGTTTGCTGAGGATGGGTATTCCATCAGGGTTGTCTCAGTAACAGCCTCTTCATCTTCCTGCCCTTATCCAATTATATTTGGGGTCGGCGTAACACGTTTCCTTCTTCCATACTTCCCTGTTAGACGTCACGGTGGCATTTATTCCTTTCTCTTTTATATCATTTCTCACACAATCCATCCATCTTGTTTTGGCCTTCCTCTCCCTCGCCATCTATCAATCATCACTTATCCCTTTTTGTTCACATGTGTTTCCACCCCTTGTCAATTACATGTTCATATCAAGTTAGGTACCAAGACAGACGACTTCCTTTTAATTTTCTGTAACAGGCGCCACTTTCAATCTTCCTCTAAGATACACTTATTCCTTACTTTATCCATTGTTACTCCGCACATCCATCTCAACATTCTCATCTCCGCCACACATCGGTACCAGCCTTATTCTTTTTTTTTTTGGGGTGGGAAAGGGAGTGTCAGACTTCTACAGACTAAAAACCACCCATGTTCCTTCTTAGACCTATATGTCCAGGCCGCGGTATCTCTTACAACATCCCGCAGCCCCGACGGGCGTCGGCCCTTGCAGTCCCCTTCCATGTTGCTGACATCTCTTTGAGACGATCTCTTACGTTCCGCCACCTCCTTCGCTAGCATCACTGCTTCGCAGAAGGAGGCGACGGCGTCCCATTCCTCCTCGCCCCAGACCATGGCTTGCACCAGGGCCGGACGCGAGAGGTCACCGCCACCGATCGCCGCTACAAGAACACGGCGGAGCTCAGCCCAAGCGGGGCAGACCTCCACGGTGTGCTCCACCGCGTCCTCCGGCCGATCCTCACAGTGGTGACACCCGGGCGTTTCCTCCCGCCTGATTCAGTGCAGGTACCTCCCGAAACAACCGTGTCCGGTGAGGACCTGCGTCAAACGGAAGGTGAGGGCGCCGTGGCGCCACTCCAGCCACTCCTATCGTGGCGTACCCTGAACGGGGTTGCGACAGTAGCTCTCTCCATATCGCCATGAGATCACACCGGAGGTCTGTCCGCCGCGCAGCAATTTGCCGCGGCAACGGAGAGACTTCCCGGTGCAGCGCCTTCGCGCGCCATTCATGCAAGCGCGCGAGGACTATCGCCTCCAGATCCCATGGCGGCAATCCGGCAAGGAGGTTTGCCGACCTCGGTACCAGTCTGAAGTCTGATTTTGTGCTCGGTTGGTGGCTTGATGGATATCTTTCGAGTTTAAATTACTCGCCACTTGTTAGGTACATAGGGATTAAATATAATTGAAGAAATATCATCATTATTCTCATCTCTCCTGCCTTTATCTCAATTATTTGGTGTCGGCGCACCATGTCTTCTTCTTCCAAACTTCTCTATATCTTTGTCTCATCAGTCAGCTCCTTACCATAGGTTTAATCTTTTACACAGTCCATCTATCGTTTCTCTAGACTTCCTCTACACTATACCCTTCTACATTAATACTCAGAACTTCCAGAATCAGGAGACCTGGTCTATGTAAATGTTATAAAGATGATTCAAAGAAGTTCCTTTACTTTCAGATGGTCTGCTTATTGACGGTGGCATTTGGCTTATGGATTATTTCGTCTCCCACTACCATTTCTGCTGTTATAGACGCTTCTGGCAGCTCAACTATGAAGGTAAAAATTGTTTTTTTTTATAACATTGTTTGTGGGTGTAGTGCAATCACATTACGCCAGTTATATTTAAGTTATGGCACCAAACTGGCACAAAAACAGATTCCGTGGCTGCTTCTGAAAAATCTTGGTGAAAAACCCAATAACTGCCTGCAGTTTCTTACGGTTAACGTTTCTCAAAATACGTCTTAAAATAAACATGGACAAGACGAAAGCTATAAATACAATGTCGAATGTCTGTGTTCCACCCGTACCGGTAATTCTTGGCAGCGATACTCTCGAAGTCGTCGATAGTTATGTCTACCTTAGACAAACTGTTAAACCAGGTAGATCTAACTTTGACAAAGATGTTGCCCGAAGAATCCAACTCGGATGGGCCGCGTTTGGAAAACTACGCGACATCTTTCCGTTTAAAATTCCGCAGTGTCTTCTCTGTAAATTGACGAAGGTGTATAACCAGTGTGTGCTGCCAGTGATGACTTAGGTCACTGTGGACATGGTCCTTAACTGCTGGCCTCTTAGAGAAGCTTACAGTCACGCAACGAGCCATGGAGAGAGCTACGCTCGGAGTTCATTTAGCTAGAAAGTCCGGAATGAGGAAATTCGCCGAAGAACCAGGGTCACCGACATAGCTTTTAGAATATGCAAGTTGAAGTGGCAATGGGCAGGCCACATCGCTCGAAGAACCGATAACCGATGGGGAAGAAAGGTTCTCGAGTGGCGATCACGAACCGGAAGATGCAGCGCTAGTAGGCCTCCCACCAGGTGGACCGACAAATTGTGAGATTTGCGGGCAACCGGTGGATGCAAACGGCAGGTTGTCATTCGTAATGGCGTTCTATAGGGGACGCCTTTGTTCAGCAGTGGACGTCTTATGACTGATGATGATGATGAACTTGGCCACCAATCGGCCCATTTCACCATTTATCCGGCGTCTAGCCAGATGTCCTGCCCAAATCTGCCCTCAAGGAATTGCACACTAGTTATCGCGGCCTCGACATAGAGGGCGAAGAAGGAACATGGGTGGTTTTTAGTCAGTAGAAGTCTGACACTCCCTTTCGCTCTGCCCAAGAGCGGGAGGGGTTATTCGATGATTTTCCACCAGCCAAAAAAAGAAAAACAGGCGTCGTATAAATTCATGCAAAGTCATTCACTAAACAAATCTTTTTACTCATAAAATAGCATGTCAAATAACATTGGTATCATGATAGGACAAGCATGGCGGTGTCTGTATGAATTATATATCAGTTAGCAGAACACAAGGCATATACTAGGCCGACGATAATAGAAAATAATAAACCTAGTACTATTTTTATCTTCAACTAGTTGATGCCCGCGGCTTCGTACGCGTGGATGTCGGTCAAGTTATATAGTAAAACCTTCCTCGAGAACCTCTATCCAATCGATCGGAAAATCGGTGCAGTCGTTTTTAAGTTTATCGCGAACAGACAGACAGATAGACGCGGCGGAGAACTTTGTTTTATAATATGAATTGATACAAAAGTTCGAAAACAGTTCGGGAAAAGTGTGTAGGTCGTGGCTAAATAATTACAGCCGCTCGAGTCGACCTTTAAGTTATGCCGTACTGGCCTAGGTTGGTCCGTGAATGAGTGACCACCATATTTTATACCGAGTTTCCTCCATGCTTCGCACGTTAAGCTGTTGGTCCCGGCTGTCATTTCCAGCAGGGCTTTTGCGTATCTTTTACATGACAGTGGCTATCATATTGTCCATGGATTAACTGTCAAATTGGTTATGGTTTAGTACAAAAGGAATCATTTGACAGTTAATCAAAGCACACAGAGCCAAAGTGATAATCAATAAATCTGTCAACAGAGATACGCAATAGTCCTGCAGATCTTTTGACAGTCGCCACAAATTAGTCAGAGGCCCGAAATGGAGGTGCTACATGGGCATTTACAAAACATCGAGATAAAGTGCACTGCTCGGGTTGGTCGTTTACTACGGAGAAGAACCGGCAAGGAACTAAAAAAATTGTTTAGTCCGCCTGTTAGATTATCGAAAAATATTGGACACATATTTTGTCACGTTATCTTGTTTGACGACACAGTGCTTCGAAAACTCGTGTCACGTCACAGCTTAGTACATTTTTACCGGCGAGTGACGTCATAAGTCCCCACTCATGGTCTTTGACGCGTTTTATCTTCTTAATTTTTCATTAATTTTATAAACTTAGACCAAATAAAAAGTAAAGACGGAACTCTGCGAACAGCAAAGTGAGGCCGGTCAAACTACGCCTCGCCGTGTACATAGGTACACATTACACGCACACCCGTACAACATAAACTACGCTTTGGTCTTAAACTTTTTATTTGGTCTGAGACGTGTGTGCGTGTATGCGAGGCGTAGTTTGACCGGCCTCACTTTGCTGTTCGCAGAGTTTCGTCTTTACTTTTTATTTGGTGTGAGACGTGTGTGCGTGTATGCGAGGCGTAATTTGACCGGCCTCACTTTGCTGTTCGCAGAGTTCCGTTTACACTTTTTATTTGGTCTGAGTTTATAAAACAAGAAAAACATATCCAATATTTTTCGATAATCTAACAGACAGACTAAACAGATTTTTTTTGTTAGAAAACATATCAATAGGAGTTTATTATGAAGACCTCCTTGAAAGTGCAGCTGATCCACCATCGAGAGGTAAACAAGTGGGTCATTTCCTAAAAAAACCCCACGCACCTGGTGTAGCATCTACCAAAAACAATAGACACTAGTCATATTTTTTATTTCCGTTATCTATTGAGCCCATTTCTGTCCCCTCTATATTCTAACCATAGTGGATATTATCTAGTAATTGATACACAATGCGACTAATAGCATGCACGGAACGATCAGTATCAGCCTTATCCAGGTCATTGGGTAATTGGTGACGATACCTGGCGGTGGGGCGGAAAGTAGGAAAGTTTTTTGAAACAGGTAACGTGTGTATAATGCACAATAGGGTATATCACCAAAAAAATCTAATTAGTCCGTCTTTTAGATTATCGAAAAATATTAGATTAATTGACGAAAATAAAACGTGTCAAAGATCATGAGTGGGGGCTTTTGACGTCACTTTGTGGGTAAAAAAGTACTAACCTTGTGACGTCACACGAGTTGACACGACTTTTCGAAGCACTGTATCGTCTTGATCTTTTGTTCGTGCCATGAAAAAAGAAAAAATACGTGTCCATTAATTTTTGGAAATCAATCTTACGGACTTATTAGATTTTTTTGGTGAAATATCCTATTGTGATTAGAAGCCCGACTCCCAAAAAATCTAAAATAAGTTTACTTTCAGAAGTCGGTGTCTTTGCTTGTTTCATTGTCTATTTTGTCGCCGACTTCCGCAATAATGTAATTATTTTGTTTTTTCTGTATGAAATCTCTCTGGTCAACCTATATCACTATCTTGTGGATGCCTAGGAAATAACCGGTAATCGAACTCAGGACCGATGCGGTCTTACCGATCTTTTGTCAGCAAATTATTTATAATACACACACATATATAAAGGGTGTAAAGGCGCAAACAAACGGCACTTGTTCTCCCTACCACTGCGATTTTTTTTTTGTTCTAGACCATACCT
Organism: Diarsia rubi; assembly: GCA_932274075.1. Lineage (NCBI taxonomy): Eukaryota > Metazoa > Arthropoda > Insecta > Lepidoptera > Noctuidae > Diarsia > Diarsia rubi. Next base: position 1,774,892 of record OW026441.1, read on the forward strand.
GGGAACCCCCTAGTTACGGAGATATTGAGGATCAAAGTTCCAAATTTTGCACAGCTGTTTTTGTAAATACTAGTTTTTCAGGTTTTAACTTTGCTTAAATTACCTCCATGACCCTTTTACTATTCAAAGAATCCACTAGCACAATGTTTTAGGAGCGCTACATTGAGTTTTACCGTAAAATGAAATTTTTGACCCCAAAAAAAAAGTCGTTTCCCAGCAAAAATTTTAGCGTAGGGGTACTTAGTTTGATGTACAGAATGCTTGGTTGACGTATGTGTGAAGGGTTTATTTACACCCTGTATACCCACACCACACATTACCTCATCGTAGTAGTAGGGTGAGTGACTTTATTTTAATTATGTGGGCCAGCGAAAGGGTTAGACAGTGCAATTGTGATTTTGAGTTAGTGGGAGCTTTGTAAATAGAGTATTGGCTAACGTATTCGATACAAAATATGACGTGATTCATACGACACGGCTTGTCCGCAGTTGGCCGAAACATGCTTTCGAAATCATTCTCTGGTCCACACCAACTCCGAGGGCGCTTGTTAAATTAAAGCAAATTCATCATCGATCCAGATTGATGGCTTGTTACATACCAGGCCCTGCAGTCTGTACAAAGATAGCGATCGCTTTACGACAAAATTCGGTCGCAAAGCTATAACGATGCGGATTTAAGTTGGTAGCTAATACCGGCGGGTCGCGTCCGGCTCACGTCCACCTTAAATCCGCATCGTTATAGCTTTGCGACCGAATTTTGTCGTAAAGCGATCGCTATCTTTGTAGAGACTGCAGGCCCAGAAGTGGGAAACGTTAAACGCATTGTGCTTGTGTTACATTACAAGCCCAACCAAGTTCGAGTCAGTGAGGTTTCAAGAATCGTATGATCAGTCTAACGAAGTCATGTTGATTTTTGAAACGATATTTAAGGACTTAGAATCTGCTGCGGGTTGTTCGATAGAGATACCGCGGCCTCGATACAAAGGGCTAAGAAGGAACATGGGTGGTTTTTAATCAGTAGAAGTCTGACCCAGTCTGACCCTCCCCAGCGGGAGGAGTCATGTGATGATTTCCCACCAAAGAAAAAAGTACTTACAATATTTTAAATTAAAATTTTATTAAGAAGATTAAAAGCAATTGCAGCCATCGTCTTTCTTTATGACCTAAACCTGTACTTTATGACCACAAAACGAATCCTCTCTCCTGTTACAAAATCCCAGACCATTAGCATACTTTACTTGTTTGTTGGTAAAGTTATTTTTAACCGAAGCTTCAGTGAAATTCAATAGAAGTGCATGTCACGGCGTGGCACCAACGCGACCGGGTCACCGACAACCACGCTGTGGTAATTATGTCATTGGAGGTACCGGCAGTATTGTAGACTATCGTTTTATGTGTGTTATATGCATGTGAACTAAATATGTTTTTTAAAGGGTACTTACTCTACTTAATTTTTTCGTTTTTTTTCAAGAGCAATATCGTAATGATCATCATCATCATGGCAGATAATTCAAAGATTATCACAGTGATAGAAGATTAAGGGTGCTTTTCCACCAGAGATGTGCGCCTACGTAGCTATGGATGCGTTTGATATAGCTACCAATCATATTCATTGGTGCACATAGCTTAGTACTGGTGGAAATGGATTCAACTAAGACAAACGGACGAATGGACGGCACGGTTGGTGCAGTGGCTGAGCGATTGGACTGCTGCGCTGCGTGTCGCGAGTTCGATCCCCGCACGGAATAAATATTTGTATGGCCTACAGATAGTTGTTTCGGACCTGGGTATTTGTGTATGGGAGTTTAAATGTTTGTGAACGCACCCACGATACAGGAGTCATTCCTAGTGTGGGGTAACGTTTAAAAAAAAAAAAGTTTTTTACCCGACTGCGGCGAAGCCCAAAAGGAGGGTTATGGGTTTAGGGCACGCCACGATAGTGGCGATAAGTCCCCTCTTTGAGGAGTGGCTAGAGAGGCGCCACGGCACCCTCACCTTCCGTCTGACGCAGGACCTCACCGGACACGGTTGTTTCGCGAGGTACCTGCACCGAATCAGGCGGAAGGAAACGCCCGGATGCCACTATTGTGAGGACCGGCCGGAGGATACGGTGGAGCACACCGTCGAGGTGTGCCCCGCTTGAGCTGAGTCCCGCCGTGTTCTCGTAGCGGCGATTGGCGGCGGCGACCTCTCCCGTCCGGCCCTGGTGCAAGCCATGGTCCGGGGCGAGGAGGAATGGGGTGCCGTCGCCTCTTTCTGCTAAGCAGTGATGCTAGCGAAGGAGGCGGCGGAACGCGAGAGGTAGAGAACCTCTCGTCCCAGCCGCCGCGGGAGGCGCTCCGGGCGTCGGGGGCCACGTGATGAATTCCGGCCAACGTAGACGCGGGCCTGTGGACGGTGAGTGATAGGCTAGCTCGCCGTCCGTCCGTCTTATGACGACAACAGGCCGTGTTGAAGGCGCGTTCGTGTTCCACGCGCGCCTCAAAGAGATGTCAGCAACATGGAAGGGACTTCTACTGACTAAAAACCACCCATGTTCCTTCTTAGCCCTTTATGTCGAGGCCGCGGTTTCTCTTACAACATATCACGCTTACGCGATATCAAAATTTGTGCCTTACCTACATTACAAAAATTTGTTAACTGATATGTTATGTACTTTTTTATTTTTACATTGTATACAAATATTTTTTTGTTATTGATTTGTGTCTGTAGTAAATCTAAATTGAACTTACACCTTACTATTGTATTGAGTCTGGTTCTTCTAACCAACATAACAGACAGAATGTGTTGCTGGGGAGTTTGTTCCGTCACTTCTTCTTTCCAGCTAAAACACTAGGAAGTGCCGAAGGGTCATGGGCGTTTTGGGGGACTGTCTCTTGTAAATAAGTAGAGTAACGTAAATTTTGACGTTCGAAAAGTGCTGATTATCAGCCTAATTTGAATAAAAGACTTTTGAGTTTGAGTTTGAGTTAACATCCCGCCTGGCAGTCCCGACGGGCGTCGGCCCTTACGGGCCCCTCCCGTGTTGCTGACATCTCTGTGAGGCGCGCGTGGAACACGAACGCACCGTCGACACGGCCTGTCGTCGTCATAAGAGGGACGGACGGCGAGCTAGCCCATCACTTGCCGTCCACAGGCCCGCTTGATTCAACCCCCTTATAATCCTTTTTTCGCATTAAAAAGTAGCCTATGTCCTTTCTCAGTCACTAGTCTACACTTAAGTAGATCAGTAGATTGTAAGGATATTACCTCCTACTTGAATGGTATTTTTGTTTACAGGCTTTACTACACGACACGCTGACTCTACAAGTGGGCATCGCTCTGACAGCCATCGCCGTCTTTCTCTTCTTCGTGAGTTTCATGGGATTCTATGGTGCCATCACCAGATCACCATTTTTGTTGTTTATGGTAAGTTGTACTAAATCAGCCCTACCAAGGAGTATGGCCAGTCTTGTGTTTGTAAGAGTTTTTAGAGGTCTCTGACTTTGCTTTACATGCCGTCAAGAAATATTTATCAGACATGCTGATTTCCCCACGTTTAAATCCGAAGAGTTAGAGGTATGTGTCTTGGGGGCGAACTATGAATAGGAGATCGGACAAAAAAAAAACTAATTGGTCCGCAGATAGATTTCCAAAAAATATTGAACACATATTTTTTTCTTTTTTCACATAAGCAAAAAATGAAGACTGTGCTTCGAAAACTCGTAAACTGCTCGAAAACATCATGTCAGTACATTTTTTACCTACAAATGACGTCACAATCCCCACTCATGATCTTTGAGGCGTTTTATTTAATTAAACGGTTTAAATAATAAAAATGCACCCATTAAATAAAATTATTAAAACTGGAATATAATAATATTACAAATTATAAATAATAATTAATTTCTATACCTATAAATTAAAGATACGAATACGACGAAAAAAGTCTACCTATTTTAATTGTTTTAGTGTTATGGAAAGTTGATAAAAGCGCTCTTCCTCTCTCCTACCTATTTTTATAATTTTACTGTGCCCGACAGGGTCCATAATTGTTTCGTCTAATGTATTTTAACACCTGTATATGTACATTATGGATTGCAATAAAGAATTTGAATTGAATTGAATTGAATTATCTCCGTCAATTTCTATTAATTAGATAAAACAAAAAACATGTATCCTATATTTTTCGATAATCTAACTGACGGACTAATTAGAATCATATTATTTTGACCCAGTCCGATCCCCTATTGGCAGTACAACGGTTACACCACTCCCCAAGGGGTATCACATAACATCTAATCATCTTTCAACACATATTGTAGCTGTACATTGTTTTTAAATAAATAAAACAAAACTAGACGTACATCAAATTACGAACTAACAGTTTACCGACATTTCCTCAGTTAGGTTTGAGTTCCATGTAGGTGATAAGGGGGGAGCCTTTTAATCGGACACAAATCTGTGAAAATTTTTGTACTTCGACATCCAATATCTCCGTAACTAGGGGGTTCCCAGGTATGGTCTAGAACAAAAAAAAGGTTCGCAGTGGTGGGAAGAACCAGTGCCGTTCGTTTGCGTTAAGGGTACTTTTACACCCTTTACGTATCAAAAAATCCTATGGAAAACCAAATAACACTTTGTCCGAACTGGGATTCAAACCCAGACAAACCTCATGCCCCGTAGTTGCGCTTGAGAAAATAGTTAAAGAAAAAGGTACCTAATGATTGTTGTATGTGTTTTTTTTTTTGCCTATACATTGATTTATAAAAAAACATATAGATGATTATGTTGATGGTAGATGATAGGCTTATCAATAAGACAAAGTTAATAAGACAAAATCTTTGTACCATTTAGAGGTCAAGGCTATCCGTTACGAAAATATGTACAAACAGGTTGTTAAAAAACACACTACGCGTGGACAAAACAGACTAAGTACCTACCTGTCAGATTTAATACTCGCCCTTCAATCACTTCGCCATAAACATATGTAATATTAAAATCTGGGTCAATGTTACACAAATAAGGTTGTTTGTGTATCTGTTATTAGATCTATCGATTGGTATGATGCGCGTGTGACACAATTTTTATTCGATTTGAGCTTCAAAGTGACTTCAAATACTAAGTATTTGACTGCATAATACAATTTTGATTGCAGGCAAATACTTTTGGTGGTCATATTTCTCATATCAAGCCTGTAGTCTCTGAAGAGTTAGGTAGAGGTGCACCTAATAGCCACATTTGTTTAATTCAGAGGTGTACCTATAATAATAGTACCTACACCCACATTTCAACAATAGGGGATCGGACTGAGTCAAACAAATATGATTCTAATTAATTAGCCCGTCCGTTAGATTATCGAAAAATATTGAAAACGTGTTTTTTGTTTTACCAAATTAATAGCAATTGACGAAGATAAAACGCGTCAAAGATCACGAGTAGGGGGTTGTGACGTCATTTGTAGGTAAAAAAATGTACTGACATGTGACGTTTTCGAGGAGTTCACGAGTTTTCGAAGCACTGTATCGTCTTAATTTTTTGTTTATGTGAAAAAAGAAAAAGATGTGTTCAATATTTTTTGGAAATCTATCTGACGAACTAATTAGTTTTTATTGTCCGATCCCCTATTAATGTAACAGGGGTCGAGCCTATTACCATCAACTGGGCCAAATCCCGTGGTAGGTATTGAGAGATACCTGACGTAAAAATTCCAATAACACTATGCCCGACCCGGAATCGAAACAACTTTAGACCTCACGCTCAGCAGTCGTCCTTGCGATCACTGGACAAATAAGGAGATTCTGTTCATAATTAACTCTAAATATTCTGTTTATATTCTGTGAGCAGCCCAGTGGTGGCGGCCCCGACTTACGAACAGTAGGTCGTGGATTCGAACCCAGGCAGGCTCATTACTTTGTGTAATTTATTTCATAACCGCTGCTCTCAAAACGGTGAAGGAAAACATCGTGAGGAAACCGGCATGTCTTAGAACCAAAAAATTCGAAGACATGTGACATTTACCAATCCGCACTGGGCCCGCGTGGTAGATTATAGCCAATTCCCTCTGAAAGAGAGGAGGCCTGTGTCCCAGCAGTGGGAACATTAATAGGCTGTTGATGATGATGATGATTCTGTTTCAGTACTCTGCGCTAGTGTTACTGCTCCTGCTGCTAGAATGTGCGCTACTTTACTACTTCTCAAGCAATCTGGTCGAGGTAAACACGTTTGTTTTATATTGTTCAAAGGACTCTGGGGTTTTAAATGGACCCTGTCCTACTCCTCACCTTCTAACGATCATAACAATATGTTAATATGCTTCAAAGAATCCAGAAAAAGGCTTACTGTCTTTCTCAATTGGCACATCGGTGAATTTCTTTGATTCTGTATTTAAAGGCGGGCATAACTCCTCCAGTGGTGCGAAATAGCAACTCGCCTTGAAAAAAGAAAACAGGAGACAGATCCCCGACATCCCTTATGTAGACATCAAGCACCACAAACCCGTTCGTAAGAGCTGAAAAAGCTTAACACACCACCTCTTTTTTTTTTTTGGTGGGTGTAAAATCATCGAATAACCCCTCCCGCTCTTGGGCAGAGCAAAAGGGAGTGAAAAATAAAAAAACTTCTACTGACTAAAGACCACCCATGTTCCTTCTTCGCCCTCTATGTCGAGGCCGCGATAACCGGTGGACTACCCGCGGCCCCGACAGGCGTCGGCCCTTTCGGGCCCCTTCCATGTTGAACACACCACCTCTTCTCTTTTTTGTCGACGTTTTACAAGTGCCCATGTATGTGAAATAAAATATTTTGACTTTGACTTCTTCTTTGCGAATCGATGGCGATGACTAAACTCTGTCCAACCAGTACGTGGCAATCTGGACAGCTCTATAAAGGGTGTAAAAGTACCCTTAACGCAAACGAAGGGCACTTGTTCTCCCCTCCACTAAGATCATTTTTTGATTCTAGACCATACCGGGGAACCCCTAGTTACGGAGATATTGGGGGTCAAAGTTCCAAATTTTGCACAGCTGCTTTTGTAAATACTAGTTTTCAGGTTTACTATTCAAAGCATCCAATATCACAATATTTTAAGAGTGCTACATTGAGTTTTGCCGTAAAATGTGATTTTTGACCCCCAAAAAAAAGTCGTTTCCCAGCTAACATTTTTGCGTAGGGGTACTTAGTTTTATGTACAGAATGCTTGGTTGACGTATTATGTGAAGGGTTAATTTACACCCTGTAATTTGTCTTATACAACAAGACCGGCACGAGAGGAGGTAACAAAGGGTTGGGTTAGGTAAGTAAGTTAGGTTAGCTTAATAAGTTAGGTTAGGTAGTTAACTTAAATCCAGATACGTATTCAAAGTAGCAATATTTGGCTGTTCGTATTTCCTTCTTGAATATCTAAAAGTTTACATTTTAAATAAAACTTACACGTCACATTCTGGGCTTTGAGGAAACGAGAAAGATAAAAAAAGTAGTGTGGTTCGTTAAGTTAAAGCAGAATTTGATTATTTTTCAGTTTTGATCCGAATGCGAACGGAGTTTTAAATACAATGGTAGTTTTTAGCTATTTTCATACACAAGATCAATATATTATTTTTTTTACAGAAAGGTCTACAAGACGATGGTCAGTGGACACACGCGATGAGATTAGCTTTTCAATGCTGTGAACATAAGTAAGTATTTATTCTTCCGTTCGGTAACACTACTCCTTACGGGCAAAGCTAGGTTATCGACATGCGGGATGTGAACTCAGCGATCATTGTGCCGATAGTCGTTTCAGCCAAAAAATCTAATTAGTCCGTCAGATAGATTTCCAAAAAAGGACACGTATTTTTTTCTTTTTTTAAGTAAACAAACAATGAAGATTCGTGTTACGTCATATGCATTTTTACACCCTTTATGTATGAGTGATGAACCATCTTCGGACCAAGATAGATAGGTAAGCGCGGCTGAGCCAAAAGATTGACCCGAGTGGTTGCTATAGTTAGCTAACAAGTTCCGAGGACACAGACACTGGGTCCAAGCCACTCGGTCAGGACTCCAGAGAAAGGAACCTCCTAACAATACGAGCCATGCCCAGGGGTACCGCTCTATGCATGAAGCCCTCGATCCAGCTGCCTAACGATGCCCTCTTCAGGTGTTGGCCGAGGCTCTTGGCAATATGGATGTTTACTGGCAAAAAAAAACTGATTCTAATAAGTCCGTCTGTTAGATTATCGAAAAATATTGGATACGTATTTTTTGTTTTATCAAATCAATAAAAATTGACAAAGATAAAACGCGTCAAAGATTTGAGTGAGGGATTGTGACGTCCCGCGATGACCTCCGGCCACCGTAGATGCGGGCCTGTGGACGGTGAGTGATGGGCTAACTCGCCGTCCGTCCGTCTCACGACGAAAACAGGCCGTGTCGACGGCGCGTACGTGTTCCACGCGCGCCTCAAAGAGATGTCAGCAACATGGGAGGGGCCCGAAAGGGCCGACGCTTGTCGGGGCCGCGGGTAGTCCACTGGTTATCGCGGCCTCGACATAGAGGGCGAAGAAGGAACATGGGTGGTTTTTAGTCAGTAGAAGTCTGACACTCCCTTTCGCTCTGCCCAAGAGCGGGAGGGGTTATTCGATGATTTTACAACCACAAAAAAAAAAATTGTGACGTCACTGATCGGTAAAAATGCCATACTAATGTTTTAGAATATGACGTCACACGAGTTTTCAAAGCACGTATCGTCTTCATTGTTTGTTTACGCGAAAAAAAGAAAAAATACGTGTCCAATACTTTTTTGGAAATCTATCTGACGGACTAATTAGATTTTTTTTTGTTAACTACCCTTTTCTAATATTCAGCAACATTCCGTTATTTATTTTTGTCACAGCACCTCAATACCAGAAACGAAGAAGCCTCCGTGGTCTTGCTGCGGTGCTGATGCGTACCCTGACAACTGCACATCATCACAGGTGTTTAAGAAGGTAAAGTCTCTCGTACCAGTCAGTTTGAGCAATAAACCTGTGGATGGTGAGTGATGGGCTAGCTCGCCGTCCGTGCGTCTTATGACGTAGACAGCCCGTGCCGACGACGGCGCGTTCGTGTTCCACGCGCGCCTCAAAGAAGTGTCAGCAACTTGGGAGGGGCCCGCAAGGGCCGACGCCCGTCGGGGCTGCGGGTTGTTCATAAGTTACCGCGGCCTCGACATATATGGCTAAGAAGGAACATGGGTGGTTTTTAGTCAGTAGAAGTGTGACAATCCCTTTCGCTTTGCCCAAGAGCGAGAGGGGTTCTTTGATGATTTTCCACCGGCCAAAAAAAAAGGCATCACTTAATTCTCTAGAGTTCATCATAAATTAATCCATTGTGGACGGACGATTTTAAATGTTTTGTAGCATGAGATTTACACCCAGTTTCTAAATCGTCTATTATCACTTTATGACTGACAGAAGCCAGAATTTAATCCTGTTAAATAGTTTATTTGAAGATATAATAAGTATGGGCATACTTACTTAACTTATGAACTACAAACTGCGGCTCCGATGGTGGCTTCCATCTTCTTCCTTGTCTTTTATCTTGGAGAAATATCTCTAAGGCATACCTTTTCAAGTGATAATTATACAATACGCACATGATACCAATGCTATATTAAAACTATACGTTGTCCGCCCTCAAAACTGACAACATGAAATAAAGCCAATTGGCCACATCGCGCTTAGTTCCGCACCAACCACTCGCGCGACGCTACGTTTGTTCTTAATTTAAATCGTGTGTGTAAACCTGCGCAAAACATAAAGACAACAGGCATCCCGCTGTACGGTGTCATATTTTCTTTTCCTTTCTTTACGCGTAAAAGTAGTTATATAATATTTTCGCCGTTTTGAAGCGCCGCCATGTTAGTTCATGACGTGTCTATATATAATACGTCATTGCATGATACGCAGATTTTAGTTAAATAATAATCTTGTTCTCATTTTCAGGATTGCCATGGGTCTATAGTAAGCTGGTTGGATCGCTACCAGTTGCCAATATACACATCATTAGCAGTGTTGCACGTTGTATTGTCGTCCTGCTCTTTCGTACGACGATCGTGTCATGCATCTCGCTCTTACAGCTAGCGTTCGCTGAGGCGCGTGAGCGGTAAGCTTAACGATAATTTATTTAAGAAAATATATATTTTGGAGTAAACTAATTTTGTACATTAATTTAAAACTATTACTAATTTATTCATAAATTATATTAAGCATTTTCCTTCAATTTTGGGCTAAACTAAAGAGATTTAACTTTTAGTCTGCTGTCAACTGTCAGCGCCATTTTGATTTTTCGGCGGAATTGTTTTAATATCCCCGGGCATCCCCGGGCAATATATCCGGGCATAAAAATGCCCACACCACCAAATTAGGTAAATATTACTAGAATTAAATCTTAACGTCCAAACGACTCGATAAAGTGACACTTTTGATATTTTGTATATTTTGTCTAGTTTGAAGACTCTTTCTCTTTAAAATGAGATATATACCTCCAGGAATTTCTCTAATCCGGTATGGATTAGAGAATTACTAATATTATAAACTAGCTGACCCATGCAACTTCGTCTGCGTCACAATAATATACAGTGTGATTCTTTATAATGTGCACATATCGAAATGGGGGAATCTATGCTTAATTTTATCGACGGAAAAATTATTTAAAAAAATCTAAATATTTTTTAATATATTATATGGAATTTTTAAAAATTTTGTCTGCTACTGTGATGAAACAATTTTATGTAAAAAGTTATGAAAAAAAAAAGTTTTTTTGATCAAAAAACGTGTTTATTTTCAATTGAGGGTAGTTTTTTTCCACAATTTTCATTTTACGAGGACGCCTAATTGCTTCCAATCATTATGGAGTTTGTTTCATCGCGATAGATAATTTAGTTTAAAAGTTACACCGTTTTGTTTACATTGGGGTCACAACAGCGGACAACATTTTTGAATATTCCATAAAAAATATTAAAAAATATTTAGATTTTTTTAAATTTTTGTTCCATCGATAAAATTAAGCATAGATTCCCTCATTTCGATATGTGCACATTATAAAGAATCACACTGTATAGCTTACAACCTTCCTCGATAGATTAACTTCCTAATTTTGAAAGAATTTTCAAAGTCGTCAGTCATTTTTGAGTTAAATCGTAACAAACAAAAAATCTAATCTGGCCTCTGATTACTGTGAACACAATATGTGTTAGTTACAGAAAATAAGTAGACCTAATTTGGTTCGTAACCTGTCGTACTTGCCTTTGTATAAACTGCCGAGAGTAAACAATGAAACGGGAGGAGGGTCTGGACGTATGCTCTTCCAAGTATACTGAATAATTTACCGAAGGAAACAGCTATTATGTTGCAAAACAAAAAGGCTCGACAAATAAAAAAATATATTTAAATCATACTTCACCGCTGGAATGTATAAAACAGGGGAGGGGCATACTTGTGGACTCACTTCCTGACAAAATACTGTTAGCGAGTAATCCATTTATTAAATAATCGATAGCGCACATAATCTTTTAAATAATAAATTGAGCGATACTGTTACTGTATTTTGTTAAATCTAGGAATGCATGATGTAATAAATATTTTAAATTTTTTTTTTTTTTTTAATCTCTCCTCTCTATAATATTAGTTTAGATGCGAAAGTAACTCTGTCTGTCTGTCTGTCGCGTTTTAACACCAAAACTTCTGAACCGATTTAAATGAAATTTGGTACACAGATAGTCTAGAGCCTGAGAAAGGACATAGACATACATTTTCACGATAAAAAGGGTTGTAAAGAGTTGAAAGGGGCGGTAGGAAGGGTTTACTTTTAGTCGCGATAACTGACATCAGCTAGTAGTTAATGTCCTCCTAACAAATGCCTTTGATTCTTTCAGCAACACCACGCCCTCCACGTCCTCCTGCACCAGAGCCGCCAGAGGCACCAGAGCCTCTAAGAGTGCGACCTGGTTGGAGCAGCCACGTCACGCCGACAGTGGAGCCATCTAGCGAAGACGTCATCATGCTGGTTGTGGGGAGGGCTAGGATCGGCTGGGTTGATAAGTGAACTTTATAGGTGATCAGAGTTTGCTTATGACACTATAGGAATGTTTCCTGATAAATAAAATAAAATCTATTTAGTCCGTCAGTCAGATTATCGAAAAATATTGGATACGTGTTTTTTGTTTTATCAAACTAATTAAAATTGAAGTAGTTTTTTTTTTTTTTTTTTTTAAAACGTTGCCCCACACTAGGAATTTCTCCTGTATCGTGGGTGCGTTCACAAACATTTAAACTCACATACACAAATACCCAGACCCGGAACAACTATCTGTAGGTCATACAACTATTTGTTCCGTGGGGGAATCGAACCAGCGACACGCAGCGCAGCAGTCCATTGTTTGAGCAACTGCGCCAACCGTGCCGTCAAGTCAACCGTGCCGTTAGATAAAAGCGTCAAAGATCATGAGTGGGGGCTTTTGACGTCACTGGCCGGTAAAAATGTTCTGCAATGTGACGTCACACGAGGTTTCGAAAGACTGTATCGTCTTCAATTTTTGTTACGTGAGTAACGAAAAAAAGGCGTTCAATATTTTTTTGGAAATCTATCTGACGGACTAATTAGTTTTTTTTTTCAACTTTTTTGTTTGTGTCTAATTCAGAGACGGAAGTGAATAAGCTGGGCTGGGTAAGCAAGTGACATTTTTGGATATTTTGGGTAAAGTTGGTGAAACACGTGGCTCGGCGAATTTAGTGGGAGCAAAAAAAAATAAAAAAATTAAATTTTAAATACAATAGATTTTATTTGCTAAAATAGATTTAATTTGCTGAGATAGATTTTTTTGTTATATAAAGTTTAGTGTCAGCGTCGTACAAATAAAATAAAATAGCTGAACTGCGTAGAGAATGTTATGTTTAGGAATGTAACTTATTATAAATAAAGACTTTTTTTGTAAATACACTATTTAATGCAAAAACATTATTATTAGTTTTCATAGAAATCACTTACGTAGTAAGTACCTCATATTAAAGAGCGTAATGTATTTATTTTAAATTAACGGTAAGCCAGCAACAGAAGTAGATTAATTAACACTATTCAAAGTTACAAAGCTAATTATTTGATAAAAATTGTTAGATGTAAGTCATTACTAACAATTTATTAAAGAGTAAAAAATATTTTTAAGAATAATCACAAAAAACATTAAAAATAATAGCTGAAGCACCGTAAACCAAATAATCAAAGATTCTAAAATTTTAAACTACTTCTGTTGCTAACAGTACATAATTAACGTCATGTCCGTCGACATGAGCAAAGCAATTGAATTTTGACTTTGCTTGTAGCAAAGTGCTACGCCGTAGCATGTCCTGTAGCAAAGCGCTACGCCGTAGCAAGAAGTGTAGCAATATGCTACGCCGTAGCATGACGGGCAGGGAAGCAAAACGTACGGAAACTTTTTTGTAAATTATGTCAATAAGTAAGCGAAGAAAATATATTTATTGTAGAAATTTAATTCCGTGATTAATTTAAACATTGCTTGCTCAGTTACTATCATACATAAATGTCTGTTATTGTATTCGGCTCAATAAAAAGTTTCTACTTTTAATTCGATGTTTTTTATAAACCTACTTTTCTAGTGTAGTGGTTTGTAAACACAAATACAATATGTTAGTTTAAAAAAAAAAACTAATAAGTCCGTCAGATAGATTTCCAAAAAATATTGGACAAGTATTTTTTCTTTTTTCACGTAAACCAACAATGAAGACGATACATTGCTTTGAAAACTCGTGTGACGTCATACTCTAAGACATTAGTATGGTATTTTTAGCGGTCAGTGACGTCACAAGCCCCCACTCAAATCTTTGACGCGTTTTATCTTCGTCAATTTTATATTGATTTGTTAAAACAAAAAATACGTATCCAATATTTTTCAATAGTCTAACAGACGGACTTATTAGAATCACATTTTTTCTAGTTGGTAAACATCCGGATTTTAACTTTCCCAACTGTATTTAAAAAGTAATCATAACTCAACTCCACCACACGGTTACAAAAGTTTTACTTTCGACAAAACTTAGTATTTCACCCCTAATGTAGCCACCCCCGTGTCCTGGTTCCCACGATTTACTGCACTACCTACCCCACAGAACACGCGAACGTGCCAACCAATAATTGGGTCATATCAAATCGATAGCTCTCTGTTAACAATAACTGAGTTGCAACACAATATTAAATAAGTAGGCAATTTTCCATTTTAAGGACGTATTTGCAAAAATAATAGGCATAGAGTTGAACTACTACATAGACACGATTCACACACACACAAGCATTGGCTTGTTAGCTGCGGGAATAAATAGTCAAGTGAACTAACTTTGATACGTTGATTTTTTATTTTTATTTTCTTCGTACTTGTTAGCTAAAATAAAACCTCAACTGCAAACTTGATGGAGTGACCTGAAGGTCTACTTCGGTGACTGCTACTGGAACTCCTTGACGGATCGAACGTGATGTGCCGAGTTTGGCTCGTTTAGTTAAAAATTAATAATAATTTTTCATATTTTAACTATATTTGCCTACTTACAGTATTTTTAGAAATCTTAAAATATGTTATTAGTAAAACAAAAAATGTACCTAAACACAACATGGATCGAGAACATGGCAACGGTAGATCGTTTTTACAGTATCAAAAACTATTATTTTCAAGGAAAACGTTTCTTGCATTTTAAGATAAAGATCCAATCTATTTTTTGTTAGTTAAAAGTTATATTTGATTTGGTTCAGTTTAGTCAGAAAATGTACTGAAAAGCAGCATAATTTCGTCCGAATTGTAAACCCACCCTTAAATAGCTTTGCTTAGGTCAAATCTGGGTCCAAAACAGGATGAATTAACCACTTTGTGTAACTAATTCTATTGAGTTGTTCATCTTGGTTCAATTTCTATAATCTCTATGATTGCATTATTGTGATTTAAGCTTGACCTGATTTGTTCCTTCACTCTGAAGATAATACTTAGTCAATTATATCAGACTTATTTAATGTGACAAATGGGCTGGCACTTTCTTTGGCCAAATAATTGTCTCAACTGTTGCAATGCTGCCAGTCTTCTGGACACGTTGACGGATGACAGCGATGTGGAGGAATACTTAGACGCCTAAGCGTCTCGGTGTTTCTTTGGTTAGTAAATTTACCATAAATAAATAAGTCCTTTTTTGTAGTTTAATTATTATTTTTTAAGTAGCTTTATAAATGTTTAATATCAGCGGTTGTAATACATCATTTAAATTGAAAATAGCACTTGGACTTGAGGTTAGGTTGAACTTACAGTTGCTAAAAGACTAGACAGATGATAACACTAAGCAAAATAATTAAAAGCAAATCAAAGTAAATACAATACAAGATCAATGGTCAATGAAGCGTATTATTTTGTTCAGTAATCTAACCCTGGCATAGTATAATATTTCGTCTGCCCATCAAGTATGGCCGTCAAATGTTTGATTCGCAGCGTTTCGTGCGACGGAACAACGTCTTTAACCTGAAAAATAGTAAAATGTGAAAAGTTTTAATCGCAGTGAGCTATGTGTAATGGCAAACTTACCCCAATACCCCACTTGAAATTGATGCGTACACCAAAGCGCACAGCATTTTCGACTCTCAGTTCAGCCTTTGTAGGTTGGATTTTTGGAGTCACATACGTCAATGAAAACAAACAACGTATTTGGATCAAATTATTTCAGTAATGGATACCCTGGAGCATATTTAGAAGTATAGAATGGAATGCATTTATTTTTAGGTATAAAGACCCATAGGCAAATACCTTAACCTAATATACATACTATTAACAGTCGTGTCAGTATATGTAACTAACTATAATAATAATAATAATAATATTCCACAACTATCACACAACGCCATCTAGCCCCAAGCTAAGCAGAGCTTGTGTTATGGGTACTAGACAACTGATAAAAATACTTATATATTTCTAAATACATACATATTATAGATAAACTATGACTATGTTACTATAGCACTTCATTTCGCTTCACTTGCACGATACTTAGTGCGATCTTGTGAAATTTGTCCACGGAAGTGACAGAACAGCGCATCCGGCGGCCAAAAACTTTCTTCCATTACCAATTGGAGATAGCACGTTGGTATCCACACCACAAACGCTTTGAAATTCACGTTGCGTATCTTCAGTTTTACGTTAGGCTCCACAGGAGCCTTGCCGCTGCAATTCTTACTAAGTACTTAGCATATTTTTTTAGAGATATCATGGACTGTTTGAAAGATTATACGGATATCTAAGAAGTTAAATAGTGTATTACAGTTAGGCTATAGGTGATTTATAAGCTGCATCAATATATCTTTTAATTTTAAGTTTGAATTGATTTTTGTTTTCGTTTTTTCTCTCTTACCTTAATTACCGCTGTAGTCTTGCTAATTGTTTTCTGCTCTTCTGTCTTCCCTTTGGCGATAGTTCCAAAGAGTCTGGCCATAAAAAAATATAGAATCTCGACGAAACTGATGAAACTTGCGCCGAGGAAGAGGCCGGCTGCTCCACCAAATGATACTATGGGAATAACTTCGAATCGTCAAAAAATCATGTGTAAATATTAAATATAAATATTATGTATCGTAAATATTATGTAAATATCGATAATGTAATTGTTCTCTGTATCTCTCAAAATTATTCATGCTTGTTTTTAAAATGGCGCCCAACAAATATTTTGTTGTCCCACCTGGGCGCCAATAGGCTTAATGGCGCCCAACTCAACGGATATATCCTGAATTCCGTTGCACGCCAATTAGTAGTGCGGTTTTTGCTGGTTGCTGACTGCGTGTCTCTGGTTCGATTTCCGCAACGCGATGCGAAATGCCTTTTGGGGGGTTAACTCTTTACAACATAATAAAAAGAAGCTTTTTGCCACCCAATTGGGACTTGAAAATTGATAATTCTGGGTCGCTTTGAGCCTGGTTTGTGTCAGCCGTGTCTAGCAATGACATGATACGTTATCGTTCATTTCCTCGTTTGATTGGTGGCAAGACCAAAACATCTCCTTCACTCCGGAATCTCTTTAAAAAGACAGTTGAACTCCAAAAAGTATTCAATGGACAATTTGAAGGATTTCCTGTTTTGTCTACTTACCAACTAGATCCTGAAAGTGGAATACAATCTCCCTCGTGTACCTGGTCCTCGGTGCCTGGACTGTAAACTTGACGGAGCCATGCAGATTGAATGGGTGACGATCCCTGGATGAAATTTATACATTTTAATGTCACGTAACGTTACATTTTTTATGTATATTTTTGTCAGTTGGTCTATTTGTTCCGGCCAATCTCCGAAAAGGTTCAATCGACGGATTACATTTTGAAATTAAAACTTTCCGATTCAATGGGTTGGGGCTGCGGGATGTTGTAAGAGATACCGCGGCCTCGACATAAAGGGCTAAGAAGGAACATGGGTGGTTTTTAGTCAGTAGAATTCTGACACTCCCTTTCGCTCTGCCCAAGAGCGGAGGGGGTTATTCGATGAATTTCCGACCACCAAAAAAAAACACGTTGAAAAAAGGGTTGAAAGTGCTCAACCGTCAGTGAGCGTGGAGCAGTGAACTGTACAGTGTACACCAAGATTTATCTACCCACCAAATATGAATGAAGACTCACCAGATCTGATCAGATGTGGATATCTCCTTGTAATTGCTGTCAATACACTGAGGTGCGCAGGGACACTTCTGTCCGTTATTGTTGGATAACTTTTGTTTGTAGTTGGCTAGGCACGCCATGCCGGCAGGAGTGCATTGTGGACCCTCTGAAAGAGTAGGCTAAAATGTAGTTCGATGTAGGACGTATTTGTAGGAAAGGTGTGAAAGGTCGCGTACAAAATGTATGACGAGCGGTAAAATATTATATCTCAAGATGTAATATATATCCCATAGTCAAAAGCCGGCTTTACTTTCAACAGTTACAGTGGTTTGAGAATAGTGTGGCAGGCTTGTTCCAATAAAAATAAAATATCCAGTACTAACTGGGTTTTGGAAGTCAGATTAAGCAGTCACTCCAAGTAAAATAGGTACTAGTAATCAGTTGAATTTGTTTTAAATGGAACGACCCCAACATAGTTTGACAAAAGCTAAGCAGATAATCATGTCTTCAAAAGAAGATTAAGTAGTTACCTTCATAGAAGTAGTAGAAAGGCACGCAGCCACAGAACTCCTTTGCTAACTTACTACGACATGCCAAGCGGCATGTGTTCGTGCTATGTACCTGGGCAAAAGTTACAATCATTCTTTATTTATCTCTAGGTAGATCTTTTATATTCTACATATTTCTTAAAAAAACGTAAATATAAGTACCAGATTTGGTTAACAATTTCTTTTATTTTTTTGCATGGAAACCTTTTCCATGTTGTATTTTCAAGAAAAATAGACTAAGTTACTCCTTGTAAAGTCAAGTATCTGCCAGTAAAATTCCATCAAAATTGGTCTGGCCTATAGACAGATTATTATTATTATTAATTTATAGCTCACACTCATTTAAAACTAAATTAAAAGCCTTCTTATTGGAAAAATGTTTTTACTCGGTATCGGAATTTATTAATAATAAAAGTAGTGAATTAAAAAAATTGGGCATGCCTAATTTTTTTTTTCAAGCGCTGTCTTAAAACCATTTCGAGGGTTAGCTTAGGTGAATTCATGCCTGTTACCAGATTTGAAAAATACATACTATTTCAAAAGTTATAGGTGTTTTAACGAATGACTTTCATTTGACCTTTCAGACCCTCCAACAAAGCATAATAGAACATTCCTTTGTCATTCTATCATTCTTGAAAAAAAAAACATTCGGTTGCGAAACTGTCAATGTCAACATTTTGTAAGTTATGTTTAGCCAGCTTTGTTGAAGTTTGTTTTTGTGAAATATTGTGAATAGGCGTGACGACATAGTCAAAGAATCAATGATTTAATGATATTAGGGGAAATTACATACGAGAAGGATTTAAAACACTGATTTAGTTTTATTTAAAAAATTAAGATTAGTAAGATTTTTAATAAAATAAAAGATTATATAAAATACTGATATCGGCCATTTTGATTGAAACACCAATCATAGCGCACTACGTCACGCCAATGTAAACATCACTAGCTGTCACTAGCTCACTGTGTTGTTTTGTTGCCGATTACGCATTTGGATATTTTTTTTGTTACTACAATACTTTGTGAACATCTTTGGCAATGGAATCAGGCTTTGTAAAAGCAAACAGTTCAAATTTGCCCAGGATAGATTTACTGATGTTGGGCGATTTCCTTGGGTCAAATAAAGAATTTTGCTCGTCCGAGTTCCGAAATATGAAAACCTCCCTTTATGTAAATTTTGTAAGTATCTAACACTATAAAAATACAACAAACTCGTTTTGAGCTTGTAGGAGTTTAGTTTATTTTCACTTTCATATGTTATTTTTACAATAAACTTGTCAGTTTATTTTTGAGGTTAGCTCCTTCGCAACTTATAATAAAAGTTTGCTACTGAGTTAATAACCAACAAAAGGAGTAAATTTCTGTAACTACAAAGCATGTACTAGTACCTTTTCTCAAAGTAACAACCTACTATCATAATCACCGGGTCAGCTATGCAGGTCCAGAGGACAACATTTTTGGCATTCAATGTAATGCTAAAACTATTGCTATTGATGTGTTTTTACACTGAGGCACCGCACACCACTTATAAACTTTGTTATTCATTTTTAACACACGAATTATGGTAATGTTTGTTTTAGTTTCCTCTAGCTGCGCTTTGACATTTCCATGTTTACATAGGCGTGACGTCAGACCCGACGCCATGACACTGCGAGCTGTTTTCGCGCTCTATTTAATTTTTTTTTCAAAAATGGCTTATAACTTCGTTAAACTTTACTTTATTACTGAAATAAAGGTTTTTTCGTAAATAAAAAAGATGTACCCACATTACGGAAGAGGATTTCAAAATCTTTCGTCATGCCTATTGTTGTAATGGCTTCTTTAAATTATACTAAGGCGGATTCCCGTAACATACCTACGGTCAATAATGCTATGATTGTTGAGTATATATGATGTTGTCCACTCAACACAATATAGCGGAAATACGAGGAGCAAAGGCTCTAATGAAGTATTCTAAATCATTGTTTTGATTTATATAAGATTTGTTTATCTCTTGTCATCAATGAACTTATTATATACTAGCGACCCGCCCCGGCTTCGCACAGGTGTTTTTCTCTACTATATTATGCATGTATTATACTTAAAAACCTTCCTCTTGAATCACTGTATCAATCTCAACTGTCAAGGATATGTCACTGGATTTAGATTGACATTGTATTCTTTTTTAATTTGTCTGTGGCACAACACCGCACTACATACAGCGTGATATTGAGAGCACCTCGAATTTAAAAAATCCTTAAAAAATTTACAACCCCTAAAAAAATAAAATAAGCAAATTAGTTCCTTGAAATGGTCTATATTTTGTAAAAAAAAAATAAAAAAAAATCAAGTCATGGCCAATTGCAGGCTTAATGATTCTAAATTATAATCGACTTGTACTACGCTCATTACTAAAACCTTAGCGAAATTATTTTTTGGCGACAGCGACATCTATCGCCACTTATGCGAAGTAACGGCAAATCTCGCATCGCGCTATCAAAGTTATCCGCGACTTTAGCCTATAATATAGAAATTCCTGACTTACATATCGGGCAGTAAGCCCACCAGACACAACACCCGTCTGGTCGGAGGATCACTTTTCTATGGGGGATGATGAACTTTACACTATTCTCTTCTTTTCGAATCTACAACTCAAACTTTGTCCATCCAGTACGGTCGTAGCAACCTGGACAGCTCTTTCGTTGGCTACGTTTGTCCTCGAACGTGCAATTAGTTGGGCACGACGGGCAAGAGAGGAGGTATGGCATTGTCCTGTGTTGGGGCTTCACACTCACAGTCATGCTGTTAGAGATGGGTCGATTATACCCCATTACCATTACCCCACTTAGCCAAATTAGACCGGCAGCGGCCAACTTGGGAACGCAGTCTATTTAAAGAAGTATACTGCATATACATTCAATAAAAAGTTATTATTAAAAAAAAAATATAACTGACACTCCAACCATTAAATATTCTATAGGTTTCTCTGTAAGTACCCACCTTTCTCAAACTTAAAGCCGGTTCGTCAGTATACGAACACCCTCGTCTCGTCGGCGTCAGTTCCTTAACTCCTCGACCACATCGTGACTCCATGACGCTCATTTCTGTGTTTCTGACGAGGGTCAGGACCACTTCTGATGGGGTGTGCGTGAGATCCATCACGTCGTATGGCGAGTGAACATAGAACTGAAAGGAGCGAATGAAATGAGATAAAAACAAGCTTTAAAATTTAAGTGTGTCGTATTTTTTTACGTAATCTTCTCAGCAAATCCTTTCATTAGATACCATGTCATAGGATTACATTCCTGAGTACTAACTGGGTTTGGAGGTCAGATAGGCAGACGCTCTATGTAGAATACTGGTAGGTATTTAGCTGCAAACAGTTAGACTACTTGGCTGCGCAAACTGACTTGTACACGGTATCAATCGGCGCGGATAAACCTGAAGATTGAACAGGGGTATAAAATGGTCACTTTAGCAGATTATAATAGGATCTTATTATGAATAGGGGATCGGACAAAAAAATAATAATTAGTCCGTCACATAGATTTTCCAAAAATATTGGACACGTATTTTTTCTTTTCTCACATAAACAAAAAATGAAGACGATACAATGCTTCGAAAACTCGTGAATTCCTCGAAAACGTCACATGGTAGTACATTTTTTACCAAAAAATGACGTCACACCCCACTCATGATCTTTGACGCGTCTTATCTTCGTCAATTTTTATTAATTTGATAAAACAAAAAACACGTATCCAATTATTCTACATCTTCGACCACATCGTCACTTAACATAAGGTGAGATAGTGGTCAAACGAGAGCATAGCTGCAACAAAAAAAAAAAAAAAAATTTAATAATCTAACTGACGGACTAATTAGAATCAAATTTTTTTGACCCAGTCCGATCCCCTATTGCGTTTAAATTCGTAATATGTACTATTTATAATAGTAACTGCGTCTGTGACCATTCTGAGTCACAGTCTACCAGTGCACGTCTGAGCGGTCGTTTCATAAAGTAACCAGTACTAAAAAAAAAAAAAATATATAAATTAAAAATACCTAAGTAAGAGAATTACTTACATTAGCATTAGCTGAAATATCCACGATGATATAGCAACTTAGAGAAGAGTATTTGCATGTCTCTGGCCAACGAATTGTATCATTGCGATTTACAGCCCTGAAACAAAATAATACTTTTTGAAATAAGTGCGGAAACTATTAAACGACGTATTTCAATACACTTTCGAAGAAATACTCATATTAAACTTTAAATGCTTTTTAGAAGATAGTATTATTATAATAATAATAACTGTAAGGGAGAGTTTTCTCAGGGTTGGTTATTTCTCAGGGTTGGTTATTTCTCAGGGTTGGTTATTTGGGCTATTTCAATGAGTCACATACGTTATATTATTAGAAGTATATTGTAAAAGAGTAAAACACAGAACTATAGGTAAAACAAATAATATAACGTATGTGACTCATTGAAATAGCACAAATAACCAACCCTGAGAAAACTCTCCCTTACAGTGGCGCCCAACGTGGGGCTACGTTACATTACTTTATTTCCAAAAAAATGCAATTTAAGTTTAAAGAATAGTTTTGGTTATTACAAATCAGATTAAGACAGTAAGGTTATTTAAATTGCATAAGTCTTCAATTAATTGTACCACTGACACCCAAGCTAAGATTAAACTTGTGTTATGGGTGCCAGCTCTCTATTAATCTATTTTTCATTACTCATACTATGAAAGTACTACTATTCAGCCCTAGGGAGAATCGCTTTCAACTGACAGCTGTCAAATTATTAAAAAAAAACTTGGTCTATTTCACATTTTTATTGAACCATGTTCCAACTTTTTATACAGCCACTTAATTACAGCGCGATTTAAAATTAAAATAACACAAAGTTCTTAAGAAAAAAATTATAATAAGACTTTAATATATGTAGTTTAGTTTTAACTATTTCTCTAAAATGACATAGATTTTGACAAAATCTTTGCCATTTTTTTAATGATGAACATAAAAAATACTGGCTGTATAGCTGGACGACCAGAGGACAAAAAAAAACAAAATCGGCGGGAAAGCGACAACATCCGATCAACACTAATTTTTTCTTTATTTAATAATTTATGTTCTTATTTTCCTCGTATTCGTAATGAAAAGCACAGTACCTCGGTATACGGTATCATCGAGTAGGGTATCAAAATTAAGGGTTTTAAAAGGAGATTACAAAAATATATGACACATAAATGTTTAAAATAAATTCAAAGTCACAAATTCTATAAACAAACACAAAAGTTAAATCATCTGCGAAGTATTTTACGCGACCAATGAAAGAAAAAACACTAAAGAACTAAAAAGTTAGAAATAAAAAAAGTAGTTAAAAAACTAAAAAACCCGACTGAAAAGACTGAAAAGCAAATAACAAGCACATTTTAAATTAAACAAAACTTGGAAGCAGGCGGGGTTCATTTGAATATTAAATTATGAAATGAAAATAGAATGGACCCCGCCCGTGATTTTTCTTTAATTGGTCGCGTAAAATACTTCGCAGATGATTTAACTTTTGTGTTTGTTTATAGAATTTGTTTTGTTGTGCTTGTTTTTTGCTTTTCAGTCTTTTCAGTCGGGTTTTTTAGTTTTTTAACTACTTTTTTTTTAACATATTTTAACTTTGAAAAGTATTTTAAGGCTTTTCATGAATCATAATCACATATTAGGAAACTATGATTTAAGACGTGTTTTTCCGCACTTTGATTTCTCCAGAAGCAAAGGAATTTTAGTCGCGAAACAGATTAATTTGAAAGATAGGGAGTTCAAATATTTCTGAATTTAGAACACAAATAAATGTTATTTATCTTGTAGGTAGGGACGTGATCCCATTGCTATAGAAATTTTGGGACTTCTGATCAAAATACCGCGACAAGTGGTTTTGGCAGTCCTCTCGCGATGTTAACCTGACACTGCCTAAAGAATTCTGAAGAGACCGAAACAGGTGGAAATCTGAAGGTGCAAGGTCAGGACTATACGGCGGATGCATTAACACCTCCCAGCCAATCTCTTAATTTTTTCTGAGTGACTAAAGATGTGTGGGGTCTAGCGTTATCATGACGAAAAACCACACCTCTTCTGTTGATTAATTCCGGCCGCTTTCTCTCAACTTCTTGCTTTTATCTTATCAGTTGTTCGCAGTAGAGTTAAGAATCGATGGTCCTGCCCGGTGGTAACAGCTCATAATGATAATGCCCTTTCAATCCCACCACACACACAGCATCACCCTGTTGCGAGTTAACCCGGGTTTCGCCACAGTCTGTGAAGCCTGACCGGCCTTTGACCACGACCTTTTTCGCACGTTCTTGTCGTACGTGATCCACTTTTCATCACCAGTTATCAGCTTCTTCGAAAATGGTTCGGTTTCATTACGTCGTAATAAAGAATCACAAATGAGTACACGGTTCATTAAGTTTCTTCCAGTGACCTCGTGAGGTACAAATGCGCCAAAACTGTTTTGTGGTCAATTCCTAGTTCTTCAGCTACGTCGTAACTACTGATATGACGATCTTTCTCCACTTTTTAAAAAATGGCATCCATTTTATCCGTATAGGGCGATCAGAGCGACGTGCATCTTTGACATCAAAATTTCCGGATTGAAAACGCTTAAACCAAATTTGTGCTACCCTCACAGACACTACACTAGGCGCATAAACATCGCAATTTTTTTTCGCGGCTTGCATTGCATTTTTACCTTTTTTGTAGTAAAATTGTAAAATGTATCGAATTTCTTCATTAGATTCACTCATCTTGTACGAAAAACAAATGAAAATCACACATTTTCCTAATTTGAATTTGGATTTATGTTCTTTAAAATTTAAATTTTCAATGATACCAAAACCAGCCAGATACAAATAGTATAGCCAAAGAGATTTTATTACAAGTTCATCATACATACTATAATGCGAAAAGACTTTTTCCCCAACCTAATACTAGTCTTTCAGGTTATAACTTTTCTTAAATTACCGTCATGACCCTTTTACTATTCAAAGCATCCACTAGCATAATGTTTTAAGAGTTGCTACATTGAGTTTTACCGTAAAATGTGATTTATGACCCCAAACACACGCTTGTGACATTGGGTTTCAAGGCTCATCTCAGCGTGTGTATGTCAACGATCACCTAAGCGTCGAGTACAAAAAGCTTTTATCTAAAGTTAAAATCATTGCCAAGGATAAACATTACGAGTACGTATGGGTTAAGCATGGTAAAATTCACATACTTAAAAATAACTATTCGAAAGTTTTTATTATAAGGAAGGAGTCAGATTTAAACAAGATTGTCTAATGTGCTTCTTAATTGTTATCCGTACTTTTCTGTTTTACTTTTATATTTTGCATCAATGGCTCCAGGTATTTAATACCGTTTGTGTCACAATAACTTTTTGCAAAATGTTTAACACCTCTGCCGCACTCATGACTTCGACACCTCTCTATTGTTTTGCTACTTGTATCCTTTGTGTTCGTTATCGCGCTGTTTACTTTAAAGCTTTGCCGCACCACACTATGTTTTACTCGTTCGCACTTGCACGCAACATGCACTATTGCTCGCTTTTTCGCACAGTTGTTTACTACTTAGCATCGTATGATTCTTGCGCTCGCGCAAACCTTATTGACTTTTACCTTCTTATTAGTTATTTAATTATATTATACCCTATTCTATAATATTATTTAATGAAATACTTTATTTTAATGAATTACGCAGATTTGTACACTATTATTGGTATTAGTTTTCAATGGCTCATAAGTTAAATATATTTTATCAAAACGTTCGTGGGCTTAGAACTAAAAGTGATACTTTTTATCGTCAAATGTTACTAAACTCGTATGATATTATTGTTCTTACAGAGACGTGGTTATTAGATGGAGTTTTAAATTCCGAGTTCTTTGACGAACGGTACATTGTGTGGCGTCGTGATCGGGATTATGTTTTGACCGGGCAGTCGCGGGGTGGGGGTGTGCTTATTGCTACACGTAAGGACCTTTCAGTTACATGCCAACCTAGCTTCCAGTCTACAGCAGAGGATTTATGGCTCAGCATACGACTGAAAAATTCTAATACACGTAAATATATTACCGTTCATATTTGTGTTGTTTATTTATGTAAACAAAACTTAGGCCTTTCTTTTTCTTTACAACTTCGCAATTACCTCACAAAATTAAACCAAATAGTTATGAGTAACTCTTCTGATACCTTTCTCATCATTGGTGACTTTAATATGAGCGGTATAAACTGGGTCCTGTCTGACAATCTATCGCTCGTCCCAACGAACCCGAACGGTTCTGATGAAGTTTTACTTACTGACGAATTATGTACATTAGAATTTGGTCAATACAATGGTGTCCTTAATAGGTTTGGTAAAATTTTAGATTTGGTACTTTCTAACAAATTAGCTAATGTGGTTGAATGTTCAAGTCCGCTGGTTCCCATTGACGCCTACCATCCAGCACTATTAATTAAAATGGATTTCGTTGAGGCTCCTTTATTAGAGTGCGCGCCACGGACACAATATCTGTTCGACAAAGGCGACTATGAGTCTATCAGCAAAGACATTTCTACGACTGACTGGGAATCCGAGTTTGCGACACGATCAATTGATGAATCAGTTCACTTTTTTAATCAAGTTATTTTCAATTTACACACTAAATATATTCCACAAAAATTACAACGTCACAAAAAGTATCCCACTTGGTACAATTCGGCATTAATAAAAACAATTAAAGAAAAATACAAATATTTCAAAAAATTTAAGACATATGGCAATATAGCTGATGAGTCAACCTTTAGGCTCCTCCGGGAAAGGGTAAAGGTATTAGAATCACAATGTTACGAAAACTACTTGAAGTTAACCGAAAAATCTATTATAGAAAACCCAAAATATTTTTGGACTTTTGTTAAAAAACGACACAACTCAAATGCAGTTCCGAGCACTTTAAACTACAACAGTGAAGCGTTGCGTACCGGAGAAACAATATGCGAAGCTTTTTCTACGTACTTTCATTCTACATTTCTAGATAACAACCCTAGTCGTGGAAATTCTTCGCCCTCTCTTTTTACTGAATCTACCAGCCCATCTGATATATGTAGCATTGAGGTGAACGTTGAGGAGGTTTCTAACTTGCTTCGCAAATTAGATACCTCTAAAGCGGCCGGCCCGGATAACATTTCGTCTAAATTTCTTGTTCAGTGTTCGACTTCGATTGCCCAACCTATCTCGCTTCTCTTCAGAAAATCACTAGATATCTGTGTTGTACCTAAACTTTGGAAATGGGCTTTCATAACGCCTATTCACAAAAAAGGAGTCAAAACCGAAATTGTAAACTACAGGCCGATATCCAAGCTCTGTATTGTGGCAAAAATCTTCGAAAAGCTTATCTATAACCAGTTGTATAGTGCTCTTAAAAATTCGTTTAGTTCCTTCCAACATGGTTTTCTGAAGGGAAGGTCTACCGTCACTAACTTAATTCTGCTTAATGATTTTATTACTGACGCCATGGATAATGGTAAGCAGGTTGATGTTGTTTATACAGATTACAGTAAGGCTTTTGATCGGATTGATCATGAGGTCTTACTATCAAAATTATATAATATGGGAATACGAGGCGATTTACTGAGATGGTTTTCTTCTTACCTGGAGAACAGGTCTCAAGCAGTAGTATTAAGCAATTACATGTCTAGTTGGGTGCCTATCCCCAGTGGAGTCCCCCAGGGGTCTTTACTCGGGCCATTACTTTTTATTGTATATATAAACGACATCAACTCTTGCTTAATCTCATCCAAACTGTTGTGTTTTGCTGACGATATGAAAATCTATGCCGAAATATCATCACATGCCGACGTGATTGCACTTCAGGATGATTTAAGTCGTCTGGAGGAATATTGTCGTGGGAGTAGGCTTGATCTCAACCCTGCTAAATGTTCGGTTCTAACATATTCTCGAAAGCGTTCGAATATACCTTCATCGTATACGATGAAGGTATATTCGAACAAGCTATAGCTTAGGTAATCAAATACTGCCTAAAACCAACTGCGTCCGAGATCTGGGGGTATATCACGATTCTAAGCTCACGTTTGAACCTCATGTCGATGCCATAGTCGCTAAAGCATCTAAAGCACTGGGTTTCATAATGCGGCTGTCCAAGTGCTTCACTCAAGCCAAAACTTTAAAAATTCTTTACTGTACTTTTGTTAGAAGTCACTTGGAGTACGCGTCTGAAATCTGGAATCCTTGTTATCACAAGTACATTGATCGGATAGAGAGCATCCAGAGGAGGTTCATAAAGTATTTGTGTTATCATCAGAAAGTGCCCTACCGATCTGAAGATTACCTCGACCTCTGTAAGAAGTATCATATATTACCCTTAATTAATCGGCGAGCAATTTGTGATTGTATTTCATTATTTAAAATATTCAATAATTCTACCAATAACTCCGATATCCTATCTAAATTTTACTTTAACGTTCCTGGAAGGTCAAAGCGATGGAACGTGCCGTTGCGTGTTCCATTTACTTCTACAAATTACAGGCAAAATTCATTTATAGTGCGTGCAAGTAGAAACTTTAATGACATGTGTAAACAGCATGATTTTGATGCTTTTATAACGAGTGTGTCCTCGGCCAGAAAGTGCATGAGCCTTAGCTTTTTTAAGTAAGATTTAGTTTTTTCAGGTTTTTATTACTGTACTGAATGTAAACTGTGAAAAACGACGTGAATTTAGTTTAAGTTTGAATGTTTACTATATTCTTTTCTTTTGTGGCTGTATTGTGTTGTTCACACTCTTTTTTTTGTAATCTGTTTTTAGAAGTGAGGACTTTTAATTGGCTGTCAGCCTCTCATACTATTTTTTAATTCTGTTAATCTTAGCTGTAAGTCTTCCATAGTTAATAAATAAATAAAAATAAATAAATAAAAAAAAATATAAAGTCATTGCCCAGTAAAATAGTAGTAAATACTTAGTTTGATGTACAGAATGCTTGGTTGACGTATGTGTGAAGGGATAATTTACACCCTGTATTTACACCCTGTATTGTGGCAATATACTCATTGTTGGCAGCATTAATCTTTATCTTCATGATGAACTCACACAATTGCCACGTCGCCTAACGCGAGTGAATTGGTGACGTAGCAGGCACCGGCCTCCGTCATCACTGGGATCCATTTGTAGACAGCTTCCTCCGACGATCTGGTCTTGAGGTCTGACTCCGGCATTGCCTGCCATGAAGAAGAATAGTAGTGTTTAGAGCTAATAATTCAGACAGAAAATCAAGTCCCCCAAACTGTCAAATTATACCAATCAACCTTGAGTCTCATAATTTCACGAGGCAGTTACGTTAAAGTCCCTTGTACTAAGGGGGCGAGCTTTGGCTGTGGGATGTTGTAAGAGATACTGCGGCTTCTACATAAACGGCTAATAATAATAATTATTTATTTATTTCAGAGATTCAGTCCATACAATCATGATACACGAATTAAAATGGCAAACAACACAAACGTTACATTAAAATAGTCAATAAAAAATGAAAAATTACACATTCAGAATAAGAATTAGCTAAGAAGGAACTTGGGTGGTTTTTAGTCAGTAGAAGTCTGACACTCCCTTCCGCTGTGCCCAAGAGCGGGAGGGGGTATTTGATGAATTCCCAAGCCAAAAAAAAAATGGGGCGAGCTTTTCCTTTTTTACGACTACGGCGAAGCCCAAAAGGAGGGTTATTTCCAAACCACTGTAACTCCTGAAAACCAGAATCAACTGTGGCGACCAACAGAAAAGCGAGGTTACAATGAAGCTCAACGAAGTCCCAGAGAAAAGATTTAACTGTCTTGCATTCCGCAACGAAATTAATCAAAAAAGAATAGCGAAGAGCAGTAGGAAAAAGGGTGTTAACAGGGGCTGACACTGATAAAATCCTGATGGACAAACACTTTGCCCAACCCAAATATCGAACTTCCCACCCAGATATCGAACTAACTCCTCAGCGCTCGAGTTTCAGCGATCTTCAAAAAATTTGTTACATAATTTTTTTTGGAGAGACGTTGCACTGAATCGTGACCGTTGGAAGGAATGGATGGAGGCCTTTGCTCAGCAGTGGGACAACATAGGCTAGCTACAATAATAATATTTTTTTTAAAGAAAATAAATCTAGATCGTCGGCACACTGTCACATACAGGGTGTAAATAAACCCTTCACGCAACCGTCAACCAAGCATTCTGTACATCAAACTAAGTACCCCTACGCAAAAATTTTTGCTGGCTTTTTTGGGGTTAAAAATCACATTTTACGGTAAACCTCAATGTAGCACTCTTGAAACATTGTGCTATTGAATGCTTTGAATAGTAAACGGGTCATGGAGCTAATTTAAGTAAAGTCATAACCTGAAATAATAGTATTTACAAAAACAGCTGTGTAAAATTTGGAGACTTTCAACATTACACGAACACACCTTTTACGTCGACTGACACACCCCCACACCTCCCATACACCACAACACACCACACCACACTTACACAGCTATTACACACATACTCACGCATTCATGTCCATATTGAATACAGGTCTTTAAGGGTTTATTAACACACACAAATAAAGGTTTCTATTGTACACCAAGTTCCAGTAGAACACTGACTCCTAAGTCACAGGGTCCCCCTAGTTTAGGATGCAGGGTTTTAATTATCTGCGCAGCCTCTTTATAAAATCCAATGTACCTGTGTGAAATTTTCGTAGCATTGTATACAAAGGTGTTTTGTGTTTGTGTTAATAAAACTTAATAACTTTGAACACCAATATCTCCGTAACTGGGGGGTTCTCAAAAAAAATCGCAGTAATGGGGAGAACAAGTGGCCTTTAGCTGCGTTAAGGGAACTTTTACACCCTACATAGCTGTAAGAACTGCTTAGTAATACATGAGAGTCTTGTTGATAAATTCACCTCAAAGGGGGAACAAATGTGGGCCGCGGGTTGTACACTAGTTATCGCGGCCTCGACATAGAGGGCTAAGAAGGAACATGGGTGGTTTTTAGTCAGTAGAAGTCTGACACTCCCTTATTCGGGTTATTCGATGATTTTCCACCCACCAAAAAAAAAAAAAGAGGGGGAACAAATGTGAAGTTAAAGAGTGTCAATGGAGTTTCTTGCCCGTTCTACTCCATAGAAATCTACGGGGTAGGTAAAGAGATCCCGATAGAAAGAGGCGTCCGTCAAGGTGACCCTATTTCGCCGAAGATATTCTCAGCTTTGTTGGGAAATAGGCGACCGCAGTACTATTATACCTTGTCACTGGGACTGATCATGTGATGTTTTGTTTTTGATTTTGTGGTGGTATAGCAATCCCACAGATGAATTTTACTTCTTTAATTCAACATTGATAAGGTCAAATTCTACTCACATCAACAGCAATCCCAAACAAGTCCAACCTCCGCTCCAAATTGCTGAACTCCTGGTACCTCTCGAGATGGAACAGGTCAGAGTCAGTGATGGCTTCCACCAGACGCGCGTAGTAATCGTAGTCGGAGTCAGAAGAGTCGAGGTTGAAGTGCTTTTTGATGACGGACGGGAGCTTTGCTTTGTCTAGACGTTTCTGGAAATAAAATAAAAATGAATGAGGAAAAACGGTGCAGGCCAGCAGGCCAAATATTGGATACGTATTTTTTGTTTTATTAAATCAATAAGAATTCACGAAGATACAACTCGTCAAACATTTGAGTGGGGGGTTGTGACGTCACTCACCGGTAAAGAATGTCATACTAATGTCTTCGAAAATGACGTCACACGAGTTTCAATGTTTGTTTACGTGCAAAAACAAAAAAAACGTGTCCAATATTTTTTTGAAATCTATCTGACGGACCAATTAGATTTTTTTTGTTAACTTCCCTATCACGAGTCCAACGGGGCAGTCAGATATCCTAAATAATAGACAAACGGACCTTATAACACATAGTAATAGCTGGCACACTGAACCGCCATGATCGGAAGTCTTTTTCCAGCGTCACGACTGTAGGAGACTCGTTGTAGCGTTGCAGCTGACCCAGAGAGACGTCTACTGCTCCCCACGCGGCTAAAGCTGTGGCTGCAACCCATAGGATCCTACAAAATGAAGATATTGTAAGGGTTAGCCGATCTGCCTAACTGCTGGACAAAGGTCTCTCCCTATAACTTCCAGCTCTTTTCACCCACGGCTAATGGGAACCAGTGTTTGTTGATTTTCTCCAGCTAACTCCAGCCCTTGATGCCACCTTCTATGATGTTCGTCGCCTCAACTTTTGGGGTTCAAGGGCCACATGTTCTTTGGTTTGTAACCCAACGGGTGAAAACAATTCAGGAGGAACCTAACGGTGCCCAACCCAATGACGGTTCATCATAATATCAGCCTATAATGTTCCCGCTGCACTCTGGCCTCCTCTTTAGGAGAGGGATGGGCTATAATCCACCACGCGGGCCCAGTGTGGGTTGGTAGGTACTATGTCACGTCTTCGAATGTTTTGGTTCTAAGACAATGACAACCATAGAATATAAAAAGCAGGTTACAATTCAAAAACCTACTTCAAGACATACAGCCTTTCTAAGGATATTTCTAAACGCCTTGTTGACGCTTCCTCTGTCCCAAGCGCTGGCTATTTCTTTGGCCAGAGGCTAAGTGTTGCCATACAACGCGGCAACGCTGCCAGTCTCTTGGGCACTTTACCTGCTGACAGCGTTGAGGACTTGAGGAGGAGTTTTTCGATGCCCTTTTATAGTTAGTTTGTTTTTAGGTTAGTTTACCTAGTTTATATATTTAGTATAGTCTTACTTATATCTCACTTCAAGACATTAATAACAATATGTGGTATATTTTGTATAGTAACTTGTTTGAATAGTAGGTAAGATATCAAAAAAAATGTGTACTAGGTATTTTACTGTAAGTCTTTTTCCCAACCTCTACCACTTTTAGTGATAAGGACGAGCAGATTAATACCTAAGACACGGACACAATTTGGAGTTATGATGACGAAAACAGGTCTTACCGTTCAACCCAATGCCTTCGTGGCGCAGCGATATGATTGAACCCATGGATACTGGTTTCCTTGCAGAAGTCCTTCCCCCCCTTGACAAAAGACTTCCTCACAGAGGTAATGCATCTCGTGATGAACGACGGATTCTCTTCTGCGTATATTGAATAGTCTGTGGCGTAGCTTGGTTGAAAAGTGTTTGTATAAGCCATTTGGAGTCAGTCAACTCAGTCACACACTGTGCCTTCTCACTTCGTGTTGCAAAGGGTTACTCGAACTTGGGTGATTTTGAACTACTGTCGTACATAGGTACAAGCATTTATTTGTCGCACTAGAGTGATGTCAGTTTTTCATATTAAAGTAATAATGTAAAATTGACTTTCATTTTGTGTAGGTAAGTATAATTAGGTATTGACTACCGAAATCATTCAAAACCAACTGAAATAAAGCAGTTATGTACATAATGCAATATGCATTCGTTATTGTAAGTAATAAATTACCTAAGCGTGTCATGAGTACCTACGTAACATGGAAAATCCATTAGTAATTGTTGACGGATAATTTTTATTGTGAATTCTTAATGCAGTGATTAACTAAATGAAAAAGCATGTACCTACTTATTTCATTGGGTGTTTTACACGCAAATATATAAATATTAAGTAATTTGGCTCACAGTCTAACCACACAGGATAAGGATAGACTGTCTATCTGACCACTAAAATGCCACAACGTCCGGGTGGATAAAGGGTGTAAAAGTACCCTTAACGCAAACAAAGGGCATTTGACCTCCCCACCACTGCGATCATTTTTTGGTTCTAGACCATACCTGGGAACCCCCTAGTTACGGAGATATTGGGGGTCAAAGTTCCAAATTGTGCACAGCTGTTTTTGTAAATACTCCTTTTTCAGGTTATAACTTTCCTTAAATTACCTCCATGTCCCGTTTACTATTGAAAGCATCCACTAGCACAATGTTTTATGAGTGCTACATTGAATTTTACCGTAAAATGTGATTTTTGACCCCAAAAAAAAGTCGTTCCCAGCAAAAATTTTGCGTAGGGGTACTTAGTTTGATATACAGAATGCTTGGTTGACGTATGTGTTAAGGGGTATTTTGCACCCTGTATGTATATAACAATGTTGAAAAAAAAACACGGAATACATAGTTTTTAGAGCAGATACCTTTATTAAATAAAATGTATTATTTAATTTGAAACATTATTTACTTACCTAGTTTGATTTGATCTTTTTTACCTGGCTTTCAATCTAACTGGATTCAGTTGAGTACCAGTATTTTACATGGAGCGACTGACTATCAGACCTCCACAACCCAGTTAACACTGGGTAATACGATGCGCTTTGGTAAGACTGGTTGTCAGACTTTCAGGTCACTGACTGCATGCCGTCTCAGTTCATATAAGTCTCGAGAGTGACTATTTGATGAAAAAGGAAAGAAAGAAAAGAAAGAAAGAAATAGTACATTACTGCCGCGGTCTATAATGACTACTTTGCTGGTCGCGCTGATGATGGCCGACAGCGCAGCGTAGCGCAGCTCCAGGCCGACACAGCGCGGTCAGCGTGCAGCACTTGATGGACGACCTGAGATAAAGGCCGAGACCGTAGGCCGAGGCCTTTACAGCGAGGACAGCAAGGGCTGCAATGATGGCCAAGCTGAAAGGCCTAGAGCGTAGCTAGGCTAGCTCGAGGCAATCATAGCGTGACCAGCGAAGCAGTCATTGTGGGCCAAGGTTTGTATAGTGCTTTACTCAAAAATGCAAGTACCTAATCTAAATAAAACCAGCAAGTAATTTAAATAAAAAATATATTAATTAACTAGACTTTTAATTAAAATGACAATTATGAAAAGTACAGTTACTAAAATTCAACACCGACTTTCCCGGTTTGATATTACTGATAGTTTGCGATAATTCTAATGCGGTGTTTGACTGCTGGATTATTTCTTCATTTATTACTTCATTTAAATCTTTTTTTTTTTACCTTTAGACGTACAAACAGCTGTGTTTTAAATAAAATCTTTTTGGAATTGATTTTTTAAAACGTTGAAACGTCAAAATAGCGGCCGGCAAAACATTGCCGGCCTGTTAGAGCGGCCAGCAAAACTTTGCCGGCCGCTCCTTGAAACAGACCGGCAAGGTCGACTTTGCTCAAACAAGTTTGTCAAAATAATGACAACATTACATGCATTTTTGAGTAAATATATTTATTTGTCGCAGAAACATACCGAGCATACAGGAAAAAAACATTACACAAACAACGCATAACAGATATAAAAAAAATACAACAAGCAGAAAACATTCTTGATTTCTTGCAAAAGGCATTCTTGAGACTTAATTACATGAACTGAGACGGTTGTATTGGTGATTTAAATCATTATTACTCAGTAAAGAAACATGCCGCGAATCCCGCGAAATTTTAATTAACATAATGACTTGACACTGACGGGGAAATTGCAAAAAACTAAAGAAAATTCGAATTTCGCAGTCTACCTCAGTGAAGTACCTACAAGGTTTTAATTAATGACCAAAATTATATAGGTATATGAGCGTTAGTACAGACGGGAGCATACAAAGAAAATTGTTCAGAAATTGAATGTTTTTTTTTGGTACTAACTCTGGTAATACCGTTATACCTAATGCTGACCGCTCTATGATCATAACCGAAGCGGTCAGCCTATAATGTTTTCACTGTCGACTCAGTCATCCTATAATCTGGGGGAAAGAATGAGCTACAATACCAGTATTTCGTAATAATAAACACACACACTATCAAATGTTTTTATTAATTGCCATCCCACATAAACCCGCTCAATTTGAATTTGCCCATAAATACAAATTCAAAGACTTTCTTTCCCCTGCGCGTTCCACCCGCACCCGCATTTACAATCAATGGCATTAAATGGTCTGCCTCTCCCTTCGGATGGCTGTCAAAACCTCCTTCCTGTTGATCCCAAAATATTATCTTTTTACGATTCTCTTCGCTCCCAGTACAAACATCATTCAAAAAGTTATCAAAGTCTTCGTTAGCAATTTCTTTATCAATGCCTAGCCTGGGATTCGTATTATGATATGACGACCCAGAACCAAAGATGGCTATGCCTTCTTTTCGAAATTCATACAAAACTTTTCCAATGTCGTAATGATGGGCCGAGTTTTGGTTGTTTAAAATAGATATTTGTATTAATGGGATATCTGCTTTCGGGTTTATTAACATCATTGGTATAAATACTCCGTGGTCCCAGCCTCTTTTGTCGTCTAAAGCAGACTTGATTCCCGCGTTTTTGAACGCTTCATGTATTCTTTCCGACAAAACGGGATCACCTGAAATATAAATCAATCATTCACTCATCTTTTAGCCGCAGAGGGAGGTGTTCCGTGCCTTTCACGGGCAAATCCAACATGCAGGCACAGTGACATACTGCACAAGTGAAGAGTTACCTACTAATGTAAATTAAAAGTTCTATATTTAGTTATTTACTAATACAAACTGTATTTTAATCATTTTGTATGTTTGTTATTCTGTAATCTGTGAGGTTTATATATCTATGGGACAAAGTTATCTCAGGGATCGGACTGAGTCAAAAAAATATGATTCTAATTAGTACGTCAGTTAGATTTTCGAAAAATATTCGATACTTACATGTTTTTTGTTATAACAAATTAATAAAAATTGACGAAGATAAGACGCGTCAAAGATCATGAGTAGGGGCTTGTGACGTCATTTGTAGGTAAAAAAGTACTAACATGTGACGTTTTCGAGGAGTTCACGAGTTTTCGAAACGCTGTATCTTATATATGTCTTCATTTTTTTGTTTATGTGAAAAAAGAAAAAATACGTGTCCAATATTATTTTTTGGAAATCTATCTGACGGACTTTTTTTTTTTGTGATAACCCCTATTATATATACCTACAATGTTATATTCTTATGTTTTCTCATAATTATTGACTGTCACTACAGGTGGGCAGTATCATCTGCCTAGCCTGTTCCCACCCATGTTGGGGTCGGCTTCCAGTCTACGTTCTCAAAATACTGCATCACAAGTTAACTAATAGCTCGTGCTCTCGTATGCTCGTGGCTTAATAAGAAGTGCCACTCGGGTCGATCTTTAGGTTAAGCTGCGCTTGCCTAGGTCGATCTGTGGATGGGTGACCGCCCATTACATACCGAGTTTCCTCCGTGTCTCGGAAAGCACGTTAAGCTGTTGGTCCCGGGTGCCATATATAGATCTTTGGCAGTCGTTACGAGTAGTCAGTGACCTGAAAGTCTGACATCCAGTCTTACCAAAGGGTATCATATTACCTAGTATTAACTGGGTTGTGGAAGTCAGATAGGCAGTCGCTCCATGTAAAATACTGGTATTCAGCTGCATCCGGTTAGACTGGAAGCCGACCCCAATATAGTTGGGAATAGGCTAGGCAGATGATGAAGTTAACTAATAGCCAAGTAAATAGGAATACAACTAACCTGGAGCATCATATTTAAACTCATAACTCTCCGGAGGAAAATTATAATAATCAAATAACAACGGATGTCGTTCTCCAGACGAAATAGTCACTACATCTTCTTCGCGATGAGCAGTTATAATCACAATTCCCTTCAATCGGTCTAATTTAACATAATTCGATACATTTTTCAACGAATCTCCAATTTCCATGTTATGTTTTTCACGTAGAACGGGATACGGTCCGGCGCCATGATTTAAAAACACGGATGGCGCGAAATACACGTCCGCCATTTTTGAACGTGTTGTTGATAATATGTTTAAAATAAAGACAAAATAAATAAATTGGTTAACGTTACAACATGACTGCGCACTTTTATATCAATAAATGCGTCAAATAATAAGTATTGTTTTGTAACAGTCATCCTACATTTGCGGTCAGGATAGAATACAGATAAGTATGTATGATGATAGGACATACTATAAACAATACGAGTATAAACTCGAATGACATACCTTTAAGTAATTCGAGTTTGCTTTGTAATAAGACTTATTATTATTTTATTAAACGAGTATACAAGTAGGTACCTAATGGTTGCTTTTTAGAGATATTTATTCTCGCAAAAATCTAGAAAAAAAATCTCTGAAAAATCTAGATATTTTATTGCATTTTACTATACGTATCTATGATATTGAGTTCTAGATAGCACAATGATCAGTCGATTCCCCGACATTGACAATAAGATAAAATAAGCCATATCATTTAGTTTACCTACAAAGTTTACGTTACAAGTGCATTGCAAACACACTTTTTGTCGGTACACAGGCCATCACATCAAACTACTACAATCTGTGAAATTTCTATAATAGATTTTCAACTTTATCGCAAAAGCATGAGATTCAAGGTTGGTAGGGAAAATTGTACAGTTACGGGTAGATTGAATATTGATGTGCTGGCGTTTAAGCGACTCGGTAAAACTATTATTGCCATAGTGATACCCAAAATTAAAAAGTTCCGTGTGGCTAAATAATTAAAGCCGGACGGTCCGAACTTCAAGGATAAACATCACTTGCGAAGTTCGGCCTGTGGATGGGTGGTGCGGTTCGTAGGTCCCTGCTGTCTTGTCTAATCTTACCATGTGATATCGTATTACCAGCAAGTACTGACTGTGTTGTGTAAGCCAGATATTCATTACATCATACATACACACATACCTACGTGGCAGAAACCACAGAAGACCACCTGCTACGATCTTTACAAAGCTACTCCTTTTGCCTATCGTCCACATTCATACATCTGGGCCTGCAGTCTGTACAAAGATAGCGATCGCTTTACGACAAAATTCGGTCGATAAGCTATAACGATGCGGATTTAAGTTGGTAGCTAATACCGGCGGGTCGCGTCCGGCTCACGTCCACCTTAAATCCGCATCGTTATAGCTTTGCGACCGAATTTTGTCGTAAAGCGATCGCTATCTTTGTACAGACTGCAGGCCCTGGTGGTCTAAAATGGCCACTTTAGCAGATCATAATGTGAATTGCGTAAAATTGACTTTTCATAATAGTGACTGCGTCTGTGACCATTTAGGAATAGATCTTAATAGGAAAATGAATTGGGTTAAAATTCGTAAAATGTTCACAGACGCAGTTATATATAAAAGGTCCATTTTACGATTTTTAACGCAATTCATATTATGAACTGCTAAAGTGGCAATTTTCGACCCCCGGTCTGGGTTTTGGTGGTCTGCAGGGCTATTGCGTATCTTTTAAATGACAGTGGCTAACCTATAGTGCCTATCAATTACTGTCAAATGGTTTCTTTTTGTACTAAACCATAACTAATTTGACAGTTAATCCATAGACAATTTGATAGCCACTGTCATGTAAAAGATACGCAATAGCCCTGCTGGTCTGGTTCATCAGTCGGGATAAAAACACAAGAAATAAACTTATAGCTTTAATGCAAGCAATTTATTTGATATTTAATTTAAATTTACTTACTTATTAAAATATAAACGTTATTATTGATGAGTAACTTAGTACCTAGTAATAAATCAGACTAAACATGTTCAATCAGAAAGAAAGAAAAAGTACCTATTTATTTGCGTGTGTGCCATCTGAATTCATCAGGTACCTACCTACACATTTATTATTTATAAGTTCTAATTAAAATGACGTATTAATAACAAGTTTTTATTTTTTATCCCAATTATTTTCCATCCCACATAAACCCACTCAATTTGAATTTCCCCAAAAATACTGATTCAAATATTTTCTTGCCTGGGCGTGTTCCACCCGCACCAGCATTTACAATCAATGGCATTAAATGATCAGCCTCTCCTAGCGGATGGCTATCCAAACCTCCTTTCTGTTGCTCCCAAAATATTATCTTTTTACGATTCGCTACATCCCCAGTACAAACATCATTCAAAAAATTATCAAAGTCATCGTTAGCAATTACTTTTTCCATTTCTAATCTAGATTTTTTAAACTCAAGCATATTATGATATGACAATCCCGAGCCGAAAATGGCGATGCCTTCTTTTCGAAATTCGTACAGAACTTTTCCAATATCGTAATGTTGAGCTGCATTTTGATTATGTAGTATGGATATTTGGACAATTGGGATATCTGCTTTTGGGTTTATCAACATCATCGGAATAAATACTCCGTGGTCCCAGCCTCTTTGTTCGTCTAAAGCTGACTTGATTCCCGCGTTTTTGAACGCTTCGTGTATTCTTGCCGCCAAAACTGGATCGCCTGAAAAATAAACCCATACGTAAACAGACTGTAGGTCCTTTTAGATTGTCGCTTAATATTTACGTTGAAAACCGTGTTGGTAATGTAGATTCCCGAAATACTTGATTTCCAACTTGCAGGGCAATAGTTAATTTAAATCACGAAGACTTTAAAATTTATCGTTATTCTTGTTCTCGAAAACGGCTCTAACGATTTCGATAAAGGTTGCTATTTATCAGTTACGGGGGAAAAAAATCGATCTAGCTAAGTCTCATTCGTTTTCTCGAAGGTATTTACAGTTTTCTCTAAGTATTTACACATGAGCAGAAATCGGTGGCTCTGACGGAAGGTTTAATTTGACATCGAATGCCTGCTGTTACCAACAGTCTCAGACCAAATAAAAAGTAAAGACGGAACTCTGCGAACAGCAAAGTGAGGCCGGTCAAACTACGCTTCGCCGTGTACATACACAATACACGCACACACGTACAACATAAACTACGCCTTGGTCTTTAACTTTTTATTTGGTCTGAGACGTGTGTGCGTGTATGCGAGGCGTAGTTTGACCGGCCTCACTTTACTGTTCGCAAAGTTCCGTCTATACTTTTTATTTGGTCTGAGCCAACAGTACCTAAGCGACAGCTAAGAATGAATGCGTAAATATTATTAAAATTATCACAATCATGTTATAGTCTTATTATCTTGAATAAAATCCTTCCATAACATCATTATCTAGATACCTTGGGTTTCGAGACGCAACTCTAACAATATTAATTACGATAAACAATTTTGTTACAACATAATAAATTAATTAGGTAATAAAAAATATTACATAAGTACCTGGAGCATCGTATTTAAACTCATAACTCTCCGGAGGAAAGTTATAATAATCATATAACAACGGATGTCGGTCACCAGATGAAATAGTCACTACATCTTCTTCCCGATGAGCAGTCACAATCACAATCCCCTTCAAACGCTCCAATTCAACATAATTCGACACATTTTTCAACGAATCTCCAATTTCTACGTTATATTTTTCACGTAAAACGGGATAAGGCCCGCCGCCATGATTTAAAAAGACTGATGGCGCGAAATACACGTCCGCCATTTTCGAATGTGCTATGAAAGTTGACAGTAAAAGGGTTAAAATAAAGATTAATTTCATTATGATAAAATGAGTTTACGTTGCGATATGACTGGGCGCGTTTATATCATTAAATGCGTAAGTAAATAATAATATGTAATGTCATACTACTTAGGTGCTCGCGATAGAATACAAATAAATAAGACAGGATTTGTCATTTGACTTTGCTTTAAATACCAATCAATATTAAAATATTGATTGTTATTTTCTTTGTGGCACAAACAATGGCACAAAAGTACTAGCTAGCCAGCATACCAACAAAGATCTTAGGTAAGAATACCTACATAGACAACTAGAAATGTACAGTCACAAACACTCTTAACAAAAATCAAAAGCTATTTCTTGGGAAATACTGGATTCTATTCTATTCTTTGGGTTATGATGATTCCGTATTTTATTTTCAAAATCTGTATTCAAAATCAAAATCAAAACTCATTTATTCAAACTAGGTTGATAATCAGCACTTTTCGAAAGTCAAAATTTACTTTACTTTACTTATTTACAAGAGACAGTCCCCCAAAACGCCCCCCTTCGACACTTCATAGTGTTTTTACTGGAAAGAAGAAGTGGCGGAACAAACTCCCCAGCACACATCTGTCTGTTAGGTTGGTTAGAAGAACCAGACTCGATACAATAGTAAGGCAAGTATAAAAAAGTATATAATAATAATAAAAAAAGACATAACATATCAGTAAACTAATCTTGGAGAAAGAACATAAATAAATAACAAACATTGTCTTGTGTTCAACTCAGCGACCAACTGTTCTTATCATTTATGTAGTCGTTAATGGAATAGTAAGCTTTTAAACAAAGATTAGATTTTACTTTGGCTTTAAACGCATTAAATGGCAAGTCTAGAAAAGAAGATGGCAGTTTGTTATAAAATGTTATACCAAGCCCGACGAATGAATTATGAACTTTGTGAAGCCGGTGAAAAGGAGCGCGTAGTTTATGCTTATTTCTAGTGTTAAAGTTGTGAATATCACTGTTTTTAGTGTACAGGTGGATATTTGTTTATATAAAATGTTGGCAAAGATGAACTGAGAAGCAACAGTGAGGATACCAATCTCCTTAAAAAAATCTCTAAGAGAAACTCGGGCACCCAGCTGATAAATTGCACGAACCGCTCGCTTCTGCAGAACAAATATATTTTGAATATCAGCAGCTTTATTAACAATAAAATATGAAAAGTCTGCCAAACTGCAAAACAGTTTAATTACCTAAATGTTGTCGTAGTACACAAGAAGACAAAAACATCAAAGTTGCTCGTGAAGTCGTGACTGTAAGTACCTACCACCTAATGCAACAAACATACAAAAACTCATTATTTAAATGTACATAAATAATCACTCTGCGGTCTAGATAACGCAATGACCGGTCGAGTCCCCGACCTCGATAAATAATCAACACAAACTGTATCATTTGTTTACCTACAATACAAGGTTTACATTGTTAGTGCACTTTGTGCCATACAATTAGATAATAATGATCCCTCTTACAGAACTACTTATTGCATTTTTTTACATATTTGGTGATGCATCATCCCAGCCAGCCTTTTCCAAATATCATATATTGGAGTCAGTTTTACCGGATGCAGTTGTGCGGCGGTGACGGTGACCCATCCACCAGCTTAGGCAATCCCGGTTTATCTTAAAGATCGAGTTAGCAGATGTTATTATTTAGACACTTTAAAGCTCCTTTTTTTTGGGGCGTGAGAAATCATCAAATAACTCCTCCCGCTCTGGACAGAGCGGAAGAGAGTGTCAGACTTCTACTGACTAAAAACCACCCATGTTCCTTCTTAGCCATTGTGTCGAGGCCGCGGTATCTCTTTCGAACATCCCGTAGCCCCGACGGGAGACACATAGCTCCTCAAGATGTATTCTGGTGATTATGTAGTTAAAAGTGCATGTAGATAATTAGGTGCTGACATAATTGGTGGACTAGCTACTCTAATAGCCAATTTTCTGCCATTTTTTTTTCATACCTGATCATGAGATTTTGGGTTCGTTTACCGCGTTATTAGGTTAATCCCGTGTCGTGTTACATGTGACATAAAGGCGGGTGAAATGGTACATTACGAACCTCTGCCTAACCCTGCGGTTACCCGGCTTGCGTTACGAATTTATGTAATATCGTCTACCTAGCCTGTTCCCATATAAAGGGTGTAAAAGTACCCTTAACGCATGACACTTGTTCTCCCCACCACTGCTAACATTTTTTTGTTCTAGACCATACCTGGGAAGGGGTTCCGGAGATATTAGGGATCAAAGTTCCAAATTTTTCACAAGCTATTTTTGTACATCTAGTCTTTACTTGAATTACCTCCATGACCCGTTTACTATTCAAAGCATCCATTTGCACAATGTTTGAGTGCTACATTGAGGTTTACCGTAAAATGTGATTTTTGACCCCAAAAAAAGAGTCGTCACGAGCTCCTCCGCCTGTCTAGTAACCGTGAAAGTTTAAGTTAGTGTTGATGAAAGTTATTTCAAGCTTCGGTTGCTAAAAAGTAGTACAAAAATGACTGACTTTTGTTGATTGATCTATTATAAAGGCTAATCGACGAGATAGTTAATGCTTGATTGGCTGGGTATAACAAATTAGGGTATTATACGATATTCTGCAAAATTAAAATGTATCTAGGTAACTTCGCTGAGTTCTTGAAGCATTTTTTCCAGTTCCACAGCTGATGAAGAAAAAAGTACAATGTCATCAGCGAATCGTAGATCGTAGGGATTCGACTCATCGAGACAAGAGAGATACCTCTCTTCTCAAGCGGTTATGACTTCTTCTAGGGTACTGGTGAATAGTTTTGGAGATACCGGG
Organism: Diarsia rubi; assembly: GCA_932274075.1. Classification (NCBI taxonomy): domain Eukaryota; kingdom Metazoa; phylum Arthropoda; class Insecta; order Lepidoptera; family Noctuidae; genus Diarsia; species Diarsia rubi. Next base: position 1,819,247 of record OW026441.1, read on the forward strand.
TCGCCCTGTGTGACTCCCTTTAGGATTCTGAATTGTGGACCAGTACATTCTAGTTTTATAGCGGCTGTACTGCTGGTATAGCTATTTTGTAAAAGCCGTATAATATGGGTATATTCTACATTTTGATTGCTAAGAGCTTAAAGCTGGCAGAGTGCAATATGCTGTCGAATGCTTTCCAGTAGTCCAAGGTTAAATATTAAAAAAAAAACCATAGAAGCTTTAGAATTTTCTTTATAAAATTTACTTACAAATAAGCAACTCTTAAAGCTAAAATTAATAAAACAATTTAATTACAATGGTCCCTTTAGCATTTAAATACTTCTATTAGAAAAAAAAAATGCTGTACAGTCCATCATGGATCTGCGCTTAGATGACGGCGCTACAAGTAAACATTTCTTGTTAAAATTGTTTGTAGGAAATTGAATGTAATCATCTTAACTTAATATTATATGATCAAGTTATTAATTTCCGAGATGTAGGTAAGCCATTAACACATTTAGTACCGGGAACCCACCTAGTGGGTTCACTTGCAATATGTATGCTGGGATAGCACAACTTTGATAGCTTAAACCTCGGAAACGTGGTGCTTTCAAAGATTTTGCGACATCCAAAACTTGACTAATACAGGCTTTATTTATACATGGCCGACATTTTTAAAATAAAATAAAAATTGTCAGGAGAATGGAAGGCCTCGCTACATACAAAAAATGTGATTTGTGAATAGGACAACATAATTAAAATAAATTAGTACAAATAAGATATTCAAAAAAAAATTAAAGCGCCAAGATTATGCAGTCAATCATAGAGATTGTGCTGGGGTGGATCGAGTGATATTCCCACCCGCACGCAAAATCTGCGCATTGGGCGTGGAGTTGCGGACACCAGCCCGTTGTACTTATACTTATATGTATACTTATACTTAGAGATTGTATAAAATATTATATGATTGAACACGCTATTTGGTATACACGCAGAAATGTTTATAATTCTATTCTAACAATATTGATTGCAATTTTGTTTTATAAAACGTTTTGCATTTAGAGACTGATGTCGTCATCGTTTGAAAACAATCTCTTGATATATCTGTGTAATCTTAAAAGTAAATACAAATTAGCTGACTGTATACCAAATACCTTGTCCAACTGTACAAGCAAACAGCATATTGCTTAACAGATTAACTTATTGTTTATTAGTTAAATATTACCTTCACAAGTTTGTTATCAAAATAAAATATAAAAAAAATAAGTATCTTATTACTTAGGTGTTCACAACATTGCTTAACCCTTGTAGCAATCCCATAGATTTTAATTTTGATGTTCTTCTTTTGTGCTGACATGACAATTTTTTATTTTGTTTGTCCAGAAGTAGGGTAGACGACAAAAAAAATCTAATTATTACGTCAGACAGATTTCCAAAAAATAGTCCAATACTTTTTTTTTTGAGAAATCACAAGCCCCCTGGCATTCAAAATGTTAATAAAAATTGACGAAGATAAAACGCGTCAAAGATTTGAGTGGGGGGTTGTCACGTCACTGACCCCTAAAGAATGTCATACCAAAGTCTTAGAAAATGACGTCACTCGAGTTTTCAAAGCACTGTATCGTCTTCATTGTTTGCTTATGTGAAAAAAGGAAAAATACGTGTCCAATATTTTTTGGAAATCTATCTGACGGACTAATAATTTTTTTTAGTTAACTACCCTACTATTACTACAAATTTTAAACGCTGATAAAAAATCAGTACCAGATATTACCCAATCTTTGGGTTGTGGAGAACAGATCTGCTGCATCCGCTTAGACTGGAAGACTACCCCAATAAAGTTTTTTCTACTATGTTGAAGATTATTGCAGTTCAATGTTAAAGAAGAATAAGAAAACGTCACATACCCACATAATTAATTGCCTTTCCATACAAAAGCGCTAAGTTTGAATGTGCCACTTAAATCCCAATTAAAGATACGTTCACCAGGCTGCGAGCCACCGGCACCCGCAATCACTATTAACGGCATAAAATGTTCCGCAGCCCTCATTGGATGAGCTTCTGTAGCCCCTTTCTGTTGCCTCCAGTTAATTAGGCCTTCTTTCCGAACTTCCTCACTCTCTGCAGTACAAACTTTGTTTAAATAGTCATCAAATTCTTTGTTTACTACTTCAGATTGGTATCGGTTTGTCATAAATTCTCTCATGTTGTGATAGGACATTCCGGAGCCTAAAATAGCTATCCCTTCTTTCCTGAACTCATATAACGCTTGTCCAAGCTTATAATGTTGTTCCGGATCTTGGTTGGAAAGCACAGAGATTTGTACTATAGGAACACTGGCTGAAGGGTTTATTAACATCATAGGAACAAAAACTCCATGGTCCCAACCTCTTTTCGGATCCAATTTTGAATTTATTCCCGCGTTTTTCAACGTTTCGTGTATCCGTTCGGCTAGTGCGGGGTCTCCAGACGCGTCGTACTTGTACTTGTAAGATTCGGGCGGGAAACCGTAGTAATCGAAGTATAAATCGTGATGTTTTGCCGAAGATATTGTTACCACATTTTCTTCCCAATGTGCCGTCACTAATATTATGGCTTTGACCTCTTTCAAATTCAGATGTTTTTGAACGCCGTCCCGTAGGAAATTTGTGAGTCCTGCATGCTCTTTGTCTCCTAGGAGAGGTAGAGGGCCTCCTCCGTGGTTAACGAACAATGCAGGAGCGAATAAAGCCATCGTTTTAGCACTACCGTAAAAATACCGGAGTATGTTCATAGATAGCAATGACATAGACACTATAAAGGCCACTTGAAGTAGAATCGCGAATGTACTGAGAATAAGCATGTAAATTGGTTTTGTATGACCTTATCGCACATAAAATTGTTGTAATTAACCCCGAAGGTTATTGTTTTCAATTATAAAAAATCACAGAAAAAATCCGTAATTATTTTGACGTTTACCAAAGTCACGATGGTTTTGAACTTTTGACTTTTTTATGCGTTCCAGAGCCATTTCGTTTATAAAAATTTACAAAACTTATAAATGTTTATAATATAAAAAAAATAAGTCAAACTCTGAAGCCAACTGTTAGGGCTGTAGGGTTAAAAATGTAATGGCAGTTTTAATTATCAGATTAGAGAAACCAAAAAACTGTTTTGGATTTGAAAACTGGGATGTTAAAAAGTTAGTTTCCGAACGAAACATAGTCGGAAAGGGATGCCACGACTGCAAGAAAGAGAAAAGAATTTCCATCCATTTAAAAATGGCGTCTCTGTGAGTTGTCCTTTTCGCACTGGCATAATTTTAAAATTATCTCAGCTAACTGCTTTCAAAACAATTAAATATCTTGTTTATTTACCGTAGACGACGGCATTACTTATCGTAGAATATAATTAGAGGGAAACATAGACTTCCTCTAGTATAAATTAAGCTAAAAATGTTGTATGGGCGAGGCGGTTTGACCGAAAATCTACCACAATATTTAGCGTTGAACCGTTCGTTTTAGTGTAAAAATTAAGAAACAAAGTGTAAAAATGGACAAGAAAAGCAAAAAGAAAACTGTGATCAAACGCAAAAGTGACGATACAGGTGACAGTGAAAAGAAACAAAAAATAATGGTGAATCGTAAAAATGAAGAGAAAGAAAAAGTTGAAGTCGTGAATCAAGTTGTGGAAGTGCCTGTGGAACAAGGACAGCAGATTGTACACACGGGGCAGCTGGTTGAGGGGAATTTTGAGCAGCCTGTCTTTGTAAACATGAAAGGGGAGCCCGTACAGTTGGGTCCAAACACGGTCATCCTCTATGAACAAAGCGGGAACCCTTCAAACTTCGCTTTCGGAGGGATGTGGACCATGGATTCTTCTGGAAGGATCGTGATGGCAGAGACAATCTACGACGTGAAGGGAGAACCAGAGGAGGACAGTGCGAACTTTGTGCAGAGTAACACTGAAGTGACTACAGTGAGTTTGATTTTATTTGTCTTTATTTTGCCCTCAAACTACTTGAAGGCAAGTTCATGTCTTGGACTATCTATCATGGTCTGTGTGACCATCTAGATATACCATCCAGGTTTAGCAAGAGACAAAGAAAACTTCTATACAAATAGTAAAAATGGAAGTGTCTGTATTTTCAATTTTCACTGAATTGATTTATGAGAGTATGCAGAACTTATAACAAAATTTAAACTTTTGTTCAGTGGGCTGTCTTTGGGGTGGATTTCTGTCTGCTAGTCCCAGCTAATCTCTGAAATAGCTGGACTACCTTAAGTACGAAGTGCAGAAAACAAAAGATATGATGGCATGACTGATTTAAATACAGCATTAGCTGGTATTTGAATAAATAATGAAGTAGTGGTCTAACCAGACTTGCCAATTTTATGGAGAACTAGTGGTTGCCTTCAATAACATTACAGGATTACAAGTATACTAAGTTATGTTGCATTATCTATATATTGAGGAACACTTGCCTATATTTCATGCGATCTTCATTGCTGCCTGCAAATATTAAAACAGATTATATTATCTAATTCAGGACGTCACCCACTTGATTGCTAGAGATTTATTACTAAGTACCCACTCTGTGAAATTGTTAAATGTACTACAACCTGTTTTATTTAAATAAAGATAAGAATAAAGATTATTATTATTCCTTTATTTAACTTTTTACATATAAATTATATTTTTAAATATTATTTGTTATTATTATTATTATTTTCTAATTCTAGCAACAAGTGGAAGAGCAACAGAATACATATCAACAGTTTGAGATAAGCAGTGGTACTCAGGTGGACGGACAAGAGTATGAAGTGGCTATCATTGAGAATCCACCCGCCGAGACTACGGAGAGGTATGGAAAGGTCATTTATCTGAGTAGGTCCACTTAAATGTGTGTGGTTCTTTCTTTAAAAGACCATCTATCAATGCATCTTTAAATATCATCAATGTCAAGCAGTGGGACAACATAGGCTAAGATAAAAGTGTTTGTAAAAACTTATTTGTAAAATAAATATAATGAGCAAGCAATAAATGATTTAATGCTTGCTCATCTCATGAAAGAAAGTCATTTCTTTCAACACATTTTCTTAGTCATAGTCATTTATTTCATAACAAAATACATGAGTAGAAAAAAACTTAAAATTAGATTTATATTAGATAGTCATAAAAAATATATTAAATAAAAAATAACCTCATTTCAAACAAATATTATTTAAATTATTATAATTCTTATTAATTTTTGATTTCTTATTTTTAAACTCACATAAATTTTGTGAATGTGTGTCAATAAGAGTATCAAATAAACACACCTTTATTATTTCCAGCCCTGAACCTCAAGTGGTGACAAATGAAGATCAGCTGGTGGCGACAGGAACTGGTGCTGTGCGCTGGCTGAATCAGAAGTATGACTTTGTGGTTAGGAAGCTGCAGTTGAACTATGGTAAGCATTTAGTTACATCACACTTGTACTTAGTGACTGGGTAGGCAGGGGTACCCACTATACCTCTTGTATTTGGCCTTTGTTCAATCCATGGTCTGGAGCGAGAGGAGGTGGCGGAATGTGAGAGGGAGAGAACCTCTTGTCAAAGAGATGTCAGCAAATGGAAGGGGTCTCACATGCAAGGGCCGAAACCTGTTCGGAACAGATATCCTTGTTCGGAAACACAAAGCGCTAAGAAGGAACAGTTGTGGAATTTAGTCTGAGACTCATGTCTGCCCAGCCCAGAGCGAGAGAAGTCATTTGATGACTTCCCATACACAAAAAAAAAGGGGTACCTAACATCCAGCCATACTATACTAGCGAACCTGGCAGAACTTGGCCTGCCTACCTAGCAGACGTCCTGCCCTGACAGCAGCGGGTCTGATCCGCCATTTATTGAATGAAGAACCGCTCGACCGATTTTGTGCAAACAAACCATCTACTAAATATTTATTTTATTTATTTACCACTAGTTATAGCAACATTACAGACAATACATCCAATACGATGCTATAAGACACAACATAAAACAAAAATGTAAAATTAAATTAAACTACAGAAAAATCCGTAAAACATGACAAAGCTCATAGTTGCACCCCATTTTCAATAACTATTTGTGCCCTTTGAATAAATTTCGCCAGGTAAATAGTCCGAACAAAGCCTAAACATTTGGTTTGGATAGGTGAGCCCGTTCTTGAGTTATAAAATTACAACGAAAAGTGGCATTGATTTTTATAAAATTATTGATATTGATGGGACCACGGAATATGTGTGCAAAGGTACCTTTATCTACGAAAGCAAATTGGTTTGGGGAATTGGTTGTGTATTTCACAATTTGTAATGAACCAGGACCCGTTGTATAAGGTTCTCAGAATCACATTTTGCATTCGCTCGATGATGTATATATTAGAATTGCTACAACTCCTCCATAGCTGGATGCCGTACATCCACACAGACTTTAGAACGGTTTTATATATAAGAAGTTTGTTGTCAGTTGATAAAGCAAATGTTAACTAAACTATTTCTTTTACAGATGCAGGTGTAAAACTTCTCCATTCTCCATCGGGCTGCATTCAGTGTGTCTACCTGACTACGCCGAGCATGCAGCTAGCATTCAATGCTGTGCCACAGTTCTTATGCATTGAGACGGGTAAGTTAGACGTTTCACTAATTTCGTATTATAATACCTAATGCAAACCAGATCGAGGTAAATACATTGTGTAAATTATGAATTTTAGGACATTTTTAGTTTTTTTTACTTTTACGAGATAATGTTCTGAAATTACGAGATATTTGGCATTCCTGGTAAGAAGGAATAACTGCTAGTTATTCAACTTACCTCCTGTATAGCTCGTAGTTTGGATTGTCCATCTGCCATCACCGAGGCGAGGAATGTGGCCCGCCCGTCCAACATTTTTTTCTAATGCTTTTAAGAGCAAAAGATTAGGTTGTTTAAAAGATGGGCTGACGATAATTATAAAACAGACAGCTGGCTTAAACCGGCTAAAGGACATTGGGAATAAACCCTGTTTTCTAAATGTTCCCATAAGTTACGAAAAAAAAATGCACGGCCATATAGTTGATAACAGTATCTATCATCTGTGGTAGGTTTCGTTTGTGTCCGCTAATTTTCGAAAAGCGGGGCAAAAAGTTCCCAATGTCATTTTGCCAAGGGCTGAAAATTGGCAAAAGATGGAGAACACATTACATTTTTTACGAAAATTCATGATTTTTTACTGTAATTTTCAGCAGTAGTAAGATACTTTAATTATTTGTTAACTAGCTGTTGCCAGCGGCTTCACCCGCTACAACTCGAAAATTATCCCACGGGAAGATAAAATCGGGATAAAAACTATCCTATATGTTAATCCAGGGTATAACCTATCTACATACCAAATTTCAACCAAATCGGTCCAGCCGTTTATGCGTGAAAGAGTAACAAACATCCACACATCCATTCTCACAAACTTTCACATTTATAATATTAGTAGGAAGAATAACGATAGTTCCATTCTTTTTCTTGTAAGTTGGAGTTACACATTTTCATTTTTCTTTTCGGATAATTTACTATTAAATATTTTACGAACACAGTTTGCAAGACAAACCGTTGGCGATGGAACTTTGACGCTCAAATTGACATTGTTACATTTAATTCTTATAAATGCTAAAATTACTTAGAATGTTTTACTTGATTCAGCGTTCATTATATTACAAATTAACTCAATTTTATCAAATAATATGATATTAAACTTCGATCTACATTGAATGTGTTTCATTAGTTTTCGTTTATCAATTGACTAAGACAAAATTACAATAAATAAAATTAGAGTGCTATATATTCCGCGTCAACTTGGCGCGCTCCTCAGCGCTAAGCGAGCGTAACTGCCGCACTCAGAGAGCTTTAATGTTTACTTAGGATATCACTTAGTAAAGGTTTTGACAGTTCTGTCATACAAAAGTATGTCAAACCCTTATTAAGTGACAGCTTCAGTAAACATTAAATATCTCTGAGTATCGCAGTAAGACTACTAACTAGCATAACTGAAAGACTAACTGCCGTACTCAGAAATATTTAATGATTACTAAGCCGTCACTAAGTAGCCGTAACTTAGTAAAGGTTTGACACATTTTTGTATGACAAAACTGTCAAAACCATTACTAAGTGAAGGCCTAAGTAATCATTAAAGCTTTCTGAGCGCGACAGTAACAAAACTTATATTAATTATCAATAAGCTATAGGTAATTTACACGCTTTACTTACAAAAAAAAGCTTTTTTATTTTTAGTATTTTTAGTGAGTATTGATCAAATCTTACAATGGAATTGCAAACCAGCTATCCAACCAAATTGAGTGAATTTTTTTAACACATCTTTATTTCTGGTGACCAAACATACATTTTTATGACACACATGTCTTCTTTTTTTTTTTTTGGGGAGTGGGAAATCATCAAATAACCCCTCTTGGATGGGGTATGAAATGGAGTATCAGACTTCTACTGACTAAAATCCACCCATGTTCCTTCTTAGCCCTTTATGTCAAGGCCGCGGTATCTCTTACAACAACCCGCAGCCCCGACGGGATACATGTCTTGTTCCTGCACCCATTGCCACCTCCTCACGAGAGAACTCTTGCTTAATAAAAGCTTGTTTTTGTTTCAAGATTTGTTGTTTCTAACCTTGTCTTGCCCAAAACATTCCCACTGCTGGGACACACGCCTACTATCTGTGCGAGGGAACACCACCAATCTACGAAGTCTCCACAAAATGGCGTACTGTTGTGTGTACACGAGGGTACGTGCAATAGAGATATGTCATGAGAAATAGTCCTGCTGTGCACACAGATATAACGAGCGGTTAACTGCAAAGAGCTTAAGTGGCGTTGGGCTGGTCACATAGCCAGACTAACAGATAACAGATGGACCGCCAGGATAACATCCTGGAAGGGTCCATCAGGCACCAGAAAGAGAGGCAGACCAGCTGCCCGGTGGACTGACGATATTATTCAAGCGGCTGGCAAACAGTGGATGGAGACAGCGAGGAACAGGGATACTTGGAAATCTCTAGAGGAGGCCTTCACCTTCGAGAACGAGGGGTTCTTACATAAATAGTTAAATAAAATATATGTCTATAAGTATAAGGATGAAGTTTAATCATAATACTTAAGAATAAAAATAAGATTTAGGATTATTAAGTTTAAGTGTGATTAGAAATAAGTTTTGTTTTTGTAGTCTTTAGTAAGAAATATAAGGCTTTTTTATTTTTATTTTATTTATTATTTATTAACTGCAAAGAGGCTGCAGAAATTAACTCTCTAATAACCAATCTTCTACGATGATAAGTTTCGTAGTCTACACTAATATTATAAAGAGGAAATATTTGTTTGTTTGTAACGAATAGGCTCCGAAACTACTGGACCGATTTGACAAATTCTTTTACCGTTGGGAAGCTACACTATCCCCGGGTGACATAGGCTACATTTTATCCCTGTTTTCTCACGGGTACGGGAACTAGCCGAGTGAAACCGCGTGACGTCCGCTAGTTGTATACAGGGTGTAAATTAGCCCTTCACACATACGTCAACCAAGCATTCTGTACATCAAACTAAGTACCCCTACGCAAAATGTTTTGCTGGGAAACGACTTTATTTTTTGGGGTCAAACATTTCATTTTACGGTAAAACTCAATGTAGCACTCTTAAAACATTGTGCTAGTGGATGCTTTGAATAGTAAAAGGGCCATTGAGGTAATTTAAGTAAAGTTACAACCTGAAAACTAGTATTTACAAAAACAGCTGTGCAAAATTCGGAACTTTGACCCCCCATATCTCCGTAACTAGGGTTCCCAGGTATGGTCTAGAACAAAAAAATGATCGCAGTGGTGAGAGAACAAGTGCCTTTCGTTTGCGTTAAGGGTACTTTTACACCCTTTATAACTAAATAAGCAGATTGTGAAGTATAGGTATACTATGACTTCACGCACAAGACACCAGAAATGTTGAAGTATATAAGCATGTTTAACACAGTGTATTAAATGGTGGTAATCAATTTACACACACTAACTCCCACCTTATTGTTACAGGCATAGAGTTCAACAGCACAATACCGACAGTGGGAGGCACTGGCACTCCGTCTCTCAAACATAATGTGACGCTGTTCTTAGCAGAAGATGGCAATGGAAAATCTGTGATTGTTAGTGCGGGTAAGTGAAAATTGGTTGTTTGTGTTTTTCTAGCTTTTGTCTTCTTTACATTGGAGCCCTAACACAGCCAGGTGACCTTGCATGAGATGGCGGGAGGACCTGCCTAGCTAACAAATAATAGAATCAAAAGGAATCGAATATGTCGTAAGTCTTATCTTTTTTACCCGACTGCGGCGAAGCCCAAAAGGAGGGTTATGTGTTTAGCGTGTATGTATGTATGTATGTCCGTTTCTTTGTTCCCTCATAACTCCTAAACGGATGAAGGGATTTGAATGAAATATACGACGTTAGGTTCGTCTTGATGGCGCGAGCGTCACTGGCTACATTAAAATTAAAAAACAAAGATAATTGCTGGTTTTGGGGGCAAATCGTGGATTTGAAAAAAATAAAAATTCCATTACCATCGAGTAGGGTATCAAAATGAAGGGTTTTAAAAGGAGATTACAAAAATATATGACACCTATATGTTTGAAATAAATTGAAAATCACAAATTCTATAAACAAACACAAAAGTTAAATCATCTGCGAAGTATTTTACGCGACCAACGAAAGAACAAACACTAAAGAACTAAAAAGTAAGAAATAAAAAAAGTAGTTAAAAAACTAAAAAAACCCGACTGAAAAGACTGAAAAGCAATAAACAAGCACATTTTAAATTAAACAAAACTTGGAAGCAGGCGGGGTTCATTTGAATATTAAATTATGAAATGAAAAAAGCATGATGTGCTTGTTTTTTGCTTTTCAGTCGGGTTTTTTAGCTTTTTAACTACTTTTTTTAGCATAACGATACCGAGCGAGATAGACTTACGACACATTCGATTCGGTTTCGATTCTATTGTCTGTTAAAAGCCAGTGCACGGACTTCACTACCTTAGGTTTAGACATTATTTGTTGCGATGCTATGTTTGTGTTCGAAAGTTCGAGCGTAGAAATAGCTTGAACTGGGATTGAATAATTTTATCTTTTACTGCGGTACTCAGAGAGCTTTAATGATTACTTAAGCCGTCACTAAGTAAAGATTTGACATACTTTTGTATGACAAAACTGTCAAAACCTTTACTAAGTGATGGCCTAAGTAATCATTAAAGCTCTCTGAGTGCGGGAGTTAGACGATTATTTTTCGATAATAATTTGGCTTGGAAAAAAACATTTTTTTTTCTGATATATTTTGTATTGAAGTCGAAATTGTTCTGCTAGTACCTACACCATCGCGGACCTGTGGACGGTGAGTGATGGGCTAACTCGCCGTCCGTACGAAAACAGGCCGTGTCGACGGCGCGTTCGTGTTCCACGCGCGCCTCAAAGAGAAGTCAGCAACATGGGAGGGGCCCGAAAGGGCCGACGCCTGTCGGGGCCGCGGGTAGTCCACCGGTTATCGCAGCCTCGACATAGAGGGCGAAGAAGGAACATGGGTGGTTTTTAGTCAGTAGAAGTCTGACACTCCCTTTCGCTCTGCCCAAGAACGGGAGGGGTAATTCGATGATTTTACACCCACCAAAAAAAAAAAAAAATTACCTACACCATAAAATATGGTGATGTTATTTATATTTTTTTTAATGTTCAGATCGTTTGTAGCGAAGCCAAACTTATCTCGATCGATATTTTTGCGAAAAAGGGCTTTTGAATATGGGTAATTGCCATTGATATAAACATTATTTAGAAAATTTTTGAATGACTTGTGCCAGAAAAAGAAGTCGTCTCTTATAATAACCAAAAGGAAGCTTCAAATTCTTCATGGATTTCCCACACGAAGCGATCAAAATTGTTCAAAATTAGATGATTTAGTGCACGGGCCCTTAATAGCTATGCTGAACAGAACCAACAACCAGTCGTCCATAGTGGGCCTTTTATTTGACGACGCCAGCGATGGCGGAGCGATAGGGTGGTCACCATCTTGGTTCGGTGGTAGAGGGTTCACTTTGTAGGTGTCGTTGAATTATAACACAACGTGTAAACATAACCTCACATTTAATTAGTAATCAAAACTAACACACTTGATAAACAATACCAAGTGGCAATAATAATTTTACTAGGCAAACCGACAGTTTCGTTTTGGAGAAGTGACTCGGTCGGTGCCTCGATGCGAAGTGACCGTTCGATAATCCGCACTTACCAAAACGACTCTGTCCACGTGCCGCCATTACAAAAATAACGTCACGGCGTTTGCCCCTCTACTACAATAATCAATTAGCAACTTTTGTTAGAACGATATCGTTGTCCACGACATATTTATGTATTTGGGTGGGTAATCATCAAATGACCCTTCCCGCTCTGGTCGGAGCAGAAGCGAGTGTCAGACTTTTACAGACTAAAATACACCCATTTTCTTAGTCGTTTGTGTTCCGGGGACGCGGTATCTCTTTCGAATAGTTTAACTATACAGGGTGTAAATTAACCCTTCACGCAAACGTAATCCAAGCATTCTGTACATCAAACTAAGTACCACTACGCAATTTTTTTTGCTGGGAAACGACTTTTTTTTTGGGGTCAAAAATCATATTTTACGGTAAAACTCAATGTAGCACTCTTAAAACATTGTGCTAACGGATGCTTTGAATAGTAAACGGTTCATGAAGGTAATATAAGTAAAATAATAACCTGAAAAACTAGTATTTACAAAAACAGCTGTGAAAAATTTGGAACTTTGACCCCCAATATCTCCGTAACTAGGGGGTTCCCAGGTATAGTCTAGAACCAAAAAATGTTCGCAGTGGTGGGGACAAGGACAAAGGGACAAGTGCTTTTTTTTTTGGCGGTTGGAATATTTTCAAATAACCCCTCCCGCTCTTGGGCAGAGCGAAAGGGAGTGTCAGACTTCTACTGACTAAAAACCACCCATGTTCCTTCTTAGCCCTATATGTCGAGACCGCTGTAACTTGTGTACTATGCGAGCCAACTAAGAATAGCGCTGTCAAGACGCCATTTTGTTCAGCAATACTCGCGAACTTCATAACCAAAGCGTACGGTGTGCAGAAAAATCAATGAAGAAACTATACTCTGTTTAATTATTTAATGTTCACTTTTTTGGTATTTCTAATCAATTTTACGCCAAATTAGTTATACCTACATGAGTAGGATATGAAAAAAAAGGATGCTAATAAAATAATGAAATGAACAAAATCAACAATGATAACAATGAAGTCCAGTCCGTCCATGAATACTGTTTCCACAAATTATTAATTTATCCAAAATTATTTATTTATGGAATTCAAGAAACAATCTTCTATATATATAAAAGAAAGTCGTGTTAGTTACACTATTTATAACTCAAGAACGGCTCAAGCTTAGAACCAGGAGACGGACATAGGATAGTTTTTTTTTTTTTTTTTGGGTAGATAGTACAACTTAACTGTTGTAGGTAGGTAGGTAGGTAGATAGGTAATAGGTAGGTAGGTAGGTAAGTAGTAGGTAGGTAGGTAGTAGGTACGCAGTAGGTAGGTAGTAGGCTGGTAGTAGGTAGGAAAAAGGGCATTGCAAGGCATGCCGGGTTCAGCTAGTATTTTATAAAACTGAACATAATTATAATTATTAATTCTATGAATAAAAAACATAACATTTCTTGTCCGCATTTCTTTTTTTGCTAACAGTACTTATCTGTCAGGTAAGTACTGCTATCGTGTGAAGTTGGCAGCGAGCGCGATCCTATTCTTAGTTGGCTCGCATAGTACAACCCGCAGCCCCGACGGGAGAACAAGTGCCCTTCGTTTGCTTTAAGGATACTTTTAAACTCTTTATGTAAATTTATGATCACCTTCCATTCTGCTGACATTTTTGTCTGTAGAGGCCCTGGATCGAAAGTTTTGGAGGTCATGGGGGTTGTCTTTGTCCAATAGTGGGAAGACACAAGCTAACAGTTGCACTAGTCTTTGTAATAAATCAAGAATGGTTTACAACATGAAATTCAGCATATCGGATAACATTAAAAACAGCGAAGAGCTAACACACTTTATTTTCGTCTTCGCCAGGTATTTCAACCCTAATTGGTGAAGATCTAACATGGCTGTTAGAGACCTTCAAATCTTGTAATCCGGCGTGGAGGCAAGTTAGATGCGTGGTCTGTGATCCCACTAAATCTCAACAGGTAAGTTACGCTAATTCTTCAATCTATACATTTTTTCTTAATGGTCGTTCGTATTTCAATATCAAAAGCTTTAATTTTTTTGCATTTGAACCTTAATCTTTTTTTCTAAAATAATAGTAGCTTAAATTACTCATAAAAGTCATCAATCATATTTGCCACTGAAAGTCCTGTCATAATTGCTTTTAAAAGCTGTTTCTGATATTAGCCGGAACAAACAAAGATAAAAAAAGTAAATTTTTGTTAAAAGTAACGTACTTCCATATGCATTCACTAAAATACTGTTATTTTGATATGACAAATAGACACTGTTTATTTGTATAGATGATTGCACTAGAGACATTCAGAAAGAACAAAAGGGAATACATCTGTATGGAGAATCAAACCACCATGTTCCTTTGTTAATATTCCTGAATATTGTTTAAGTATGTTAATCTCTGTAGTAAGTATTTAAATCTGTGTAAAACTAATCTCTTATTATCTTCCCCACCAGTCAGTCCGTGCCGCCTTCCCAACAGCCCACGTGACGTGTTCAGTCTGGCAAGCCTCCCTGGCCAGCGCCCGCCTGTGCGTGGACTCCACCCGGCGTGTAGACACCACGCTGTCTCTCATAGAACTAGCCGCACGGTGCAAGACTTACGCGTTAGCGTTACTGAGGGGTGAACATACTCATACGCAGTTACAGGTACATATTGACACTTACGAGTAGCTGTCTCTCATAGAACTAGCCACACGGTGCAAGACTTACGCGTTAGCGTTACTGAGGGGTGAACATACTCATACGCAGTTACAGGTACATATTGACACTTACGAGTAGCTGTCTCTCATAGAACTAGCCGCACGGTGCAAGACTTACGCGTTAGCGTTACTGAGGGGTGAACATACTCATACGCAGTTACAGGTACATATTGACACTTACGAGTAGCTGTCTCTCATAGAACTAGCCACACGGTGCAAGACTTACGCGTTAGCGTTACTGAGGGGTGAACATACTCATACGCAGTTACAGGTACATATTGACACTTACGAGTAGCTGTCTCTCATAGAACTAGCCACACGGTGCAAGACTTACGCGTTAGCGTTACTGAGGGGTGAACATACTCATACGCAGTTACAGGTACATATTGACACTTACGAGTAGCTGTCTCTCATAGAACTAGCCGCACGGTGCAAGACTTACGCGTTAGCGTTACTGAGGGGTGAACATACTCATACGCAGTTACAGGTACATATTGACACTTACGAGTAGCTGTCTCTCATAGAACTAGCCACACGTTGCAAGACTTACGCGTTAGCGTTACTGAGGGGTGAACATACTCATACGCAGTTACAGGTACATATTGACACTTACGAGTAGCTGTCTCTCATAGAACTAGCCGCACGGTGCAAGACTTACGCGTTAGCGTTACTGAGGGGTGAACATACTCATACGCAGTTACAGGTACATATTGACACTTACGAGTAGCTGTCTCTCATAGAACTAGCCGCACGGTGCAAGACTTACGCGTTAGCGTTACTGAGGGGTGAACATACTCATACGCAGTTACAGGTACATATTGACACTTACGAGTAGCTGTCTCTCATAGAACTAGCCACACGGTGCAAGACTTACGCGTTAGCGTTACTGAGGGGTGAACATACTCATACGCAGTTACAGGTACATATTGACACTTACGAGTAGCTGTCTCTCATAGAACTAGCCACACGGTGCAAGACTTACGCGTTAGCGTTACTGAGGGGTGAACATACTCATACGCAGTTACAGGTACATATTGACACTTACGAGTAGCTGTCTCTCATAGAACTAGCCGCACGGTGCAAGACTTACGCGTTAGCGTTACTGAGGGGTGAACATACTCATACGCAGTTACAGGTACATATTGACACTTACGAGTAGCTGTCTCTCATAGAACTAGCCACACGGTGCAAGACTTACGCGTTAGCGTTACTGAGGGGTGAACATACTCATACGCAGTTACAGGTACATATTGACACTTACGAGTAGCTGTCTCTCATAGAACTAGCCGCACGGTGCAAGACTTACGCGTTAGCGTTACTGAGGGGTGAACATACTCATACGCAGTTACAGGTACATATTGACACTTACGAGTAGCTGTCTCTCATAGAACTAGCCGCACGGTGCAAGACTTACGCGTTAGCGTTACTGAGGGGTGAACATACTCATACGCAGTTACAGGTACATATTGACACTTACGAGTAGCTGTCTCTCATAGAACTAGCCACACGGTGCAAGACTTACGCGTTAGCGTTACTGAGGGGTGAACATACTCATACGCAGTTACAGGTACATATTGACACTTACGAGTAGCTGTCTCTCATAGAACTAGCCACACGGTGCAAGTTCTTTTAGTACTGATGCTGCTTCCATTTACACGGTTTAGGGTCCAGTGTGAAATCTCGTTTGGCGTCATACTGTAACACATTAGTATGACATTGTTTAGCGGCCAGTGACGTCAGCAACCCCTACTCCATTAGTATGACATTTTTTAGCGGTCAGTGACGTCACAACCCCCCACTCAAATCTTTGACGCATTGTATCTTCGGCAATTTTCATTGATTTGATAAAAACAAAAAATACGTATCCAATATTTTTCGATAATCTAAACGACGTACTAATTAGAATCACATTTTTTTAAGTCATTATGAAAAAAAAAAAAAAAAATGAAAAAGTGTTTATTTGGAACTTAAGTCAAATTCAGTTACAATTTACTTCTGCCAAACTACAGAGCAGTTTGTTGGCAGACGTAGCTCCCACGATACTCTCAATATTAACGTATGTACGTTCACTTTTCCATTTACATAATAAAATAAATAACTAAAATAATCTTCCCACAACCAAAATTACTGCAAAACATACTCTTACAAAACATCCCTATTTGTAATCTTAACCCTGTTGAGGACGTCTTTTCTAATTACTTCATTCGTCCAGTGCCACCCACATCCAACATAATCACATTAAAGTTTAAGGTCCAGACATAATCTTGGGACACACATGAGGGCTATGCAGATTAGTGTCTGAGATGGTCTTTTGAAGAAAGCACCACACAGATTTGAGTAAACTGGTATTATAAAGGCGAAAGTTTGTGAGTGTGTATGTTGGTTACTTCTTCACGCAAAAACTACTGAACGGATTTGGATAAATTCAAATTTCAAATTCAAATTGTTTATTGCAATCCATAATGTACGGTCGACCAAGAATGACATCTCCCAGTAACATAATTATTCGCTAAGGATTACTGTATTACATTAACGTAATTGGTTAACTGTGAGCCAATCACAGAGCAATGGTTAAAAGAGCATGCAACTTGAACTGTGATGTCAACGCAATAGAGAATATTTTATGTAAACACAAACCAACTTGTCCTTTAAAAATCAAGGAGGTTTATGCTAGATACCATACTTAAAAAAAAACTAATTCATTTTCGAATCGCTTTTGACATATGATCTGTCAAGTGTCAGTTATTGATCAACTTGATGTTTTGTACGTGCAAATGATATTCAACCTTAAGAGTGGTAAACCAATTTCTTGGTCGACTATACATAAGGAAATTAATACTAGACACAATTATGAACCCTGTCGGGCACAGCAAATGTTTGTACAAGTACAAAGCGAAAGAGCGTTTCTTTTATTGTTAAGTTGGCTTAAATATCTATTTTATAATTATATTCTATTAATCTATATACTTATCTCTATTCCGGGTTGCGGGGCGACGGTTGCGCATTGCATTCGTTGTTCCGTGATTCGGGGTCTCGTGCATTCGTTGTAGCGGTGTGCGTCGTTGCGTGCTTTCGTGCTCGCGGTGCTCGTTGTTGCTGGCATTCGGCGGAGTGTGATTCGGCGTGGTGGCTTTCGGAATGACGTATTGCACTCGTAGATTTGTTTTTATGAATTGTTCTTCTGACATTCAAAAGTGCCTATAAAGGTTTAATTGAAATAAATGCTTTGAGTTTGATTCATATACTTATTCTATTAATATTGTTATGCAATCTATGTATTCTTTTATTATTTAGTTATATTTTTAAATTGCTTATTTGTTTACGTCCTTGGTAAGAAACTTTTTTTTTTAATATTAGTAATGTAGGTACTTTAATTATGTATTATTATTGGATTTATCCGTTAAATATTCGTGTATTGTATAATAACTTTTTTAATTAATTATTGCTTTAACTTATTTACAAATGTGTTATAAAATATGGTACACAGATAGTTTATAACCTGGATTAACAAATAGGATAGTTGTTATCCCGATTTTATCTTTCCGTAGGATAATTTTCGAGTTGTAGCGGGTGAAGCCGCTGGGGACAGCTAGTTATTAATAAATACTTCTGTTTACCTCCAGGTTTTAAAACGCGGCATCATCGGCACGGGCGCGGGTACCCTCGGTCTGTGGGAGATACTGACGCGGCCCAGCGGAGCCATTCCCAAGCTGGACTCCTGGCTAGAGGCTGATAACTACACCAACATACTGCATAAGGTAAATATACTCCTCGAACAACATTAGGGCTCCTTCCTGCCTATCGCAGCTGCGGGACGGTTCGAAAGAGATACCGCGGCCTCGACACAAAGGGCTAAGAAGAAACATGTGTGGTTATTAGGCAGTAGAAATCTGAAACACAACACTTGCATCATCTTGATGATGGAAGACTGGCCTGTTGGTCTAGTGGTTAGTGACCCTAACTGCTATGCCGGAGGTCGTGGGTTCGATTCCCACCCAGGACAAATGTTTGTGTGATGAGCACGATCATTTGTTCTGTGTCTGGGTGTAATTTATCTATAATATGTATGTATTTAGAAATATATAAGTATGTTTATCAGTTGTCTAGTACCCATAACACAAGCTCTGCTTAGCTTGGGACTAGATGGCGTTGTGTGATAGTTGTGGAATATTATTATTATTATTATTATTATTATCTTAGAGCTAAGTTATCAGCTAGGAACAATAATATGTCAACTGAATAAAAATCGTCGTTTTAAAATACAGTTATAGTATACTAGCGGACGTCACGCGGTTTCACCCGCGTAGTTCCCGTTCCCGTGGGAATACAGGGATAAAAAGTAGCCTATGTCATCCGGGGATAGTGTAGCTTCCCAACGGTGAAAGAATTTTTCAAATCGGTCTAGGAGTTTTGGAGCCTATTCGTTACAAACAAATCTTTCCTCTTTATAATATTAGTTTAGACAATGGACAGGGTCAAGTTATGCCTTAATTTACACTAGGTGTAAATCAGTGGGAAATCAAAATCATTTATTTCAAGTAAGCCAGTTACAGGCTCGTTTGAATAGTCGAACAAATACTAAATTTTAATAAGCTAATAAACTAAGCTACAGTCCCACTCACAAGGCATAATAACTGTCAGTGTACTGTAGTTGCCGATTCCAAAGCGTTGGTCTCATGAGAAGAATGGCAAGAAACTTCATGGACACTCTTGTGTGTTATTGTGTGACTTCTACTGACTAAAAACCACCCATGTTCCTTCTTAGCCCTTTATGCCGAGGCCGCGGTATCTCTTACAACATCCCGCAGCCCCGGGGTCAAGTTTATTAACCTAAATATTCTTATGTTCCAGGGTTTAGAACGCCTTGTAACAAAGTTCCAGAACCTACTCCGCAATCAGTTACAACTTGACGAGTTCGTGTCCATCTTCTTCAACGTCGCCAATCAGTTGGAGAACGATAGGAGAACCTTTGCGCTTAGCAGGTTACGGGTAAGTACATAATAATAAAAAAACTTGAGAGGTGTCAAGGGACAACCGGATGGAACGAAGTTAAAGTCTATCGCAAACAGCACAAGAATGACCAAAAGAATTAATAATAAAAAAAAAATATATATAAATATACCTAAATATAAAATATAAATATATATATATATATTTGGTATATATATATATTAATTATATTATTTTAATTATTATTTTTTATATAAATTTAAAATATAAAATATCTGGCTTGCTTTCTATAAGAGAGAGAGAGACAGACAGAGAAACATGCGACGCCGCACAGCTTACAATAGCTTACTATAGCAAAAAGTGTCGTGACAACTTTTCGTAAGATTTTTTTCCGTCTAGCCCCCTTTCACAACGCGCGATAAGGAACTTCGTTCCAATAATAAGTTTATTAATCATAAGAAAGAGTGTCTAAAGTTTGTCTATAAAATTCAGAAAATTTTATGGTTGTAACGACTGTGTATGTTATTATTTTATTATGATATATCTAGTCGCAAACTTTAGGTAAATATAGACGAATTACTTATTCCAAATAACATTTTTTTTAAATGTATATAAGTGTTGCCTCGAAATTTCGGGACAGATGTCTCGGAAAAAATGTAGTCCTAAGGAAGTCTCCGTTTCTTGTCTCTGTTCTTCGAAGTTTAGGCAAATAGGCACTATCTATTCCTATCACTGGTGATTATCCATAATATTGAGCTCCCGATATTTCGACGCTGTTGCAAGCGCCATGATCCCGGCAAGATTTGAATTCCCTGCATTCGTCGGTGTGTCTGAGTTCATATGACCCCAATCTATGTATTTAGGTTGGAGTTAATAGGCTTCTTCTGGATAGGGGGGTTGTGACGTCATTTGTAGGTAAAAATGTACTAACATGTGACGTTTTCGAGGAGTTTACGAGTTTTCGAAGCACTGTATTGTCTTGATTTTTTGTTTATGTGAAAAAAGAAAAATACGTGTTCAATATTTTTTGGAAACCTATCTGTCGGGCTAAAAGGGATTTTTACTGACTTAAACAAAATATGATTCTAATTAGTCCGTCAGTTAGATTATCGAAAAATATTGGATACGTATTTTTTCTTTTATCAAATTAATAAAAAATTACGAAGATAAAACGCGTCAAAGATTTGACTGGGGGGTTGTTACGTCACTCATCGGTAAAGAATGTGATACTAATGTCTTAGAATATGACGTCACACGAGTTTTCAAAGCACTGTATTGTCTTCATTGTTTGTTGACGTGAAAAAAGAAAAAATACGTGTCCAATATTTTTTGGAAATCTATCTGACGGACTAATTAGATTTTTTTTTGGTAACCCTATCAGTCAACTCTGTCATAAAGATATGATTGAGGTCAAAAGTAGCCCTAATTAGATATAAAAAAGGTATTCTGTAGCAGTATAAGTTTAGTTATAAACCGTGTAAGCTTTTAACCAGTGATTTAACAGTATTGTTAACAAATTTCAGGACACAGAAACCCTGAAGCAGTCTCCGACGGACACAATAACGCAGTACGCGTACAATCTCATGTCTCACCAGACGAAACTTGCACAGAAATGTCTTGACGATAGAGCTGGCAGGTAAGATCGAAATTATATTACTATTAGTTGTAAAATCTGTTTATGTGGAGTTTATGGGTAAATAATTACACCTGCATGGTCGCTGTTCAAGTCAAATCGCAGTTTTTGAAATATGTAAAATTTAGGAGAAAGCTAATGCTAATTTAGGAGAATGCTGTAAGTGATACCGTGGCCCTGACATATTATAGAGCTAAGAAGGAACATGGGTGGTTTTTAGTCAGTAGAAGTCTGACACTCCCTTTCGCTCTGCCAAGAGCGGGAGAGGTTATTTGATGATTTCCCACCCCCCGAAAAAAAAAAGGTGTCCCTGTCTGGCCACGTGACGGCTTCCGGCCACCGTAGACGCGGGCTTGTGGACGTTGAGTAATGGGCTAGCTCGCTGTCCGTCCGTCTTATGACGACGACAGGCCGTGTCGACGCGACGCACAGTGATCAATTCTTAAAGGTTAGGGTCTCAAAATGATTTTTGGTCAATGTGTCGAATTTTCGGAAAATATTTTATTTCAGACTTGAGGGTAAGTGTTATTATTATTACACTAGTCACCGCGGCCTCGACATATAGGGTTAAGAAGGAACGTGGGTGGTTTTTAGTCAGTAGAAGTCTGACACTCCCTTTCGCTCTGCCCAAGAGCGGGAGAGGTTATTTGATGATTTCCCACCCCCCGAAAAAAAAAAAAATTTGTATACCAATAAAAAGTACAAACCTTCCATTATGGGCACCATTTTTTTTCAATTTACAGTATTCTCTGAATACCTAGTTAACTTGAATAGAAGCGCAAAATATCGATAAATCAATCTTGTTACAAAAATTTAGCATTAGAGACAACTTTGAAAGGACATAATATATTTAACTAATGTCTGCATAATATTGATGTTAAAGATTAATGTACAACACTTACCCTCAAGTCTGAAAAAAATATTTTTCGAAATTTCGACACATTGCAGCATTGACCAAAAATAATTATAAGACCCTAACTTTTGGGAACTGATCACTGAGCGACAGCGCGTTCGTGTTCCACGCGCACCTCAAAGAGATGTCAGCAACATGCTAGGGGCGCAAGGGCCGACGCCCGTCGTGGCTGCGGGTTGTTCGCAAGTTACCGCGGCCTCGACATATAGGGCTAAGAAGTTTTTATTTAGTAGAAATCTGACATTTGATTTGATGATACCCCCAAAAAAAAATCGTCCCTGTCCCCTAAAGTGGGAGGAACGGGGGAGGACTGCCCAAGAGTGGGAGAGCTCGGTTTGTTTGTCTGTTCCGATTAATTTCCGAAACAGCTGGACCGATTTTGATGGGATTTTTACTGGCAGATAGCTGATGTTATACTACTTTTATTTTTGAATAACGTAATCCTTACGGTTCCGTCCAAGAATCATTAAAGCCATGAAGTTATTAACAAAAATCCGATTCGAAAAAGGAAAAAAATATGTTTTCTTTTAAAATTTCTTAGTTTCGCGGGCAAAAGCTAGTATACTTTATATTCAAAATTTTAATATCTCTTTTAGAAAACACAGCAGCGCAGCCATTTGTAAATACGGGACATCGACCCAGGAATGTTCGTGTTTGTTCAGCAAAGTGTTCCGGCTGCCTTGCAGACATATACTCATGTTAACTACTGAACTCAAGGTAAACTAAACTTCTTGCTAAACTAAACTTCTTGCTAAACTAAGAATTTCCGATTAAATTTTATTTCAGATTAAATTTTAGGACAAATGTTTGTGTGATGAGCACGATCATTTGTTCTGTGTCTGGGTGTAATTTATCTATAATATGTATGTATTTAGAAATATATAAGTAAGTTTATCAGTTGTCTAGTACCCATAACACAAGCTCTGCTTAGCTTGGGACTAGATGGCGTTGTGTGATAGTTGTGGAATATTATTATATTATTATTATTATTATATTTACTTCTTTTATTTAAGACACCATTTCACATAGCATTTCATTTTAATTTATTTGTTTTATACACCAGTTGACATACCTATAATTTTTAATTTATTTTTATTTCTGAATTATTTATTTATTTATTTACTATTTGTGTACACACAGTAGACAGCACAGGAAAATAACATAAAATAATATGTGAGTACAAAGGTACTGCTTATTTCTCACGAAATTTCTGCCAGCAGACCTGCTAAAGGAGAAAGGAACAATTGTGAATTTGACAAGATAATTTGACATTGTATTAAGATTATTGTTAGCTTTTAAGCGTTTTGGTGACAAACTGTGAGTTTAAATGTATTTATGTAAATAAATGTGGTGTACAGACTCTAGTGTAAGAAGCTATAGTTGGCGCCACATAAAATGAACGATGAGGGGAAAGCGGGGGGGGTGTGTTCGCGCATGGGTATACTCGCGCACAAAACTACTAAGCTTATTGTTTTATTTTTGTATTATATTGAACTGTATTGCTTATTAGTAGGTTGACATCGAAACATATATGAAATAAAATATCATTAAAAAGAATTAAATTAAAACACGTTTTGTGTGTGTGTGTGTTGTAAATGTGTTCAATTACAAACAAAATTCTTCTTACTGTAGACTCGCAATATTTTGTTGCCTCTACGCCCGTTCGGTGCATTGTTTTAAATAATCAATAATATTATGATCAGCCTCTCTCTTAAAAAAAAAACAATTTACGTCATAAATCATTTTTCTCAATTTTTATGTAAAACCATTTCGTAAAGCTTTTGTGCGCTATAGTATTTTGAGAACGACGGACCATTAGCGTATCGCCAAAAATGCATCGCATTTTTTCCGGTACGCTATTGGTCCGTTTGGGGACACAGAGACTAAAAAAAAGCTTTTTATAATTCGTTATCAAATGTCATTACACTTTTCCTCTAACTGACATTCAAGCCAGGACTTGGCAGTTCTTTCAATGGTTCTCAAGAACGTAATTTACCAAAGGTTAAGTTAAACAAAACTGAAATTCACGCTACATTTTGCTTGGAGTGGAACCGTGAATAGGGCAGTTAGCAAAAAAAAAACTAATTAGTCTGTCAGATAGATTTCCAAAGAATATTGGGACACGTATTCTTTCTTTTTTCACGTAAACAAACAATGAAGACGATACATTGCTTTGAAAAGTCGTATCAAGTCGTGTGACGTGACAAGGTTAGTACCTACTTTTTTTACCCACAAAGTAACGTCAAAAGAATTTTTTGCTTTTAAAAATGATTTTTGTTTTTACATTATAGAAGCTTGTGTCTCCCTGACACTGTTTAATATCGTCCCCACTCATGATCTTTGACACGTTTTATTTTCGTCATTTTTTTTATTCATTTGATAAAACAAAAAATACGTATCCAATATTTTTCGATAATCTAACAGACGGACTAATTACTCGTAGAAACATATTTTTTTAAGTTAGTAAACATCCTTAGTTTGTAGCAAAGGTTACCGTTTTACCTGCCATATTTTCTTTACAGAATTCCAAATATTTGACTGGTTTTATTATTGTTTTCAGGTAAAAACACACATCCCGTTCGAACCTCGTTGGACGGTGCAACATTGTTTATTTGGATGCGAGAGTCTCAACTCGACCACAACTAATAATGGTTAGTCATAAATAATATCATCTACATTCTCTTGCACTTATCCTTATTTAATATGGGGTCGGGTAGCATGTCTTCTACAGAAGGTTAGATAAAATACATAATGCTGTTTTGCATCCTCTTCAAAAACAATAAATATGTGTGCATGTGTAAATAATTTAAACTTCCTCTAAAATATTCATTCCTTACTTCGTCCATTTTGGTCACTCCACATATCCATCTCAAAGTACCTTATTAAAAGCACTACACTCGATTTAGGAGCGAGCGAAGCAAGCTTTATTTTTTTTTGTTTTTAAAAATGAGTTTTGTTTTTACATTATAGAAGCTTGTGTCTCCCTGCAACTGTTTAATATTGTTCATATACAGGGTTTAAATCAACCCATCACATACCCGTCAACCAAGCATTCTGTACATCAAACTAAGTACACCTACGCAAACATTTTTGGTGCGAAACGACTTTTTTTGGGGTCAAAAACCACATTTTACGGTTAAACTAAAAAGCACTCTTTAACATTGTGCTAGCGGATGTTTTGAATAATAAACGGGTCATGGAGGTAATTTAAGTAAAGTTATAAACTGAAAAACTAGTTTTTACAAAAACAGCTGTTAAAAATTTGGAACTACCCCCATATCTCCGTAACTAGGGGGTTCCCAGGTATGGTCGAGAACAAAAAAATAATCGCAGTGGTGGGGAGAACAAGTGCCCTTTCGTTTGCGTTAAGGGTACTTTTACACCCTTTATTTAGTTCATAATACTAATAACTGTTTACGTTCCACCAGGTAACGCCTCATTCATGGAGCAGGTGGTTGTGGAGACAGAGGAACAACATCGACAGACCATACAGCAACAACCGCAACAGGTACATCAGGTGCGTACGATTTGCGATAAAGTGTTACTAGTTTAAATATATCAGGAGAGACGCAGGTAAAGTTGAGACTTTGACATGCGCAACGCAGTCTGTTCATTTTTCGTTTCTCTGGGACTTCGTCGGGCTTCATTGTCTCGGCGCTTTTCTTGTGGTCGCCACTGTTGATTCTGGCTTACTGAAGTTACAGTGGGTTGGGAATAGTGTGGCGGGCTTGTACCAAAAAAAAAGTCTGTACATTTTAAACTGACTTAAAAAAACAGGAGGGATTAATAGGGGATCGGCCTGAGTCAAAAAAAATATGATTCCAATTAGTCCGTCAGTTAGATTATCGAAAAATATTGGATACGTGTTTTTTGTTTTATCAAATCAATTGATTTGAAGATAAGACGCGTCAAAGATCATGAGTGGGGGGTTGTGACGTCATTTCTAGGTAAAAACGTACTAACATGTGATGTTTTCAAGGAGTTCACGAGTTTTCGAAGCACTGTATTGTCTTATTTTTTTTTTATGTGAAAAATAAAAATACGTGTCCAATATTTTTTGGAAATCTACAATCTGACGGACTAATTAGTTTTTTTTTGTCCGATCCCCTATTCTTCCAAATTCGATTCGTTTGCAATAAATAGCGCTGTCGTCTATTGTTCTATGGTAACGGAACGCGTCTGTCACATCGAACACATTAAGGCTCTTCTACACATTGACAGATGCGTCCGTAGAGGTCGACAGTTCCATCAGCAGATGTGTAGCCACGAGCTGACTTCACGTCTTTAGCTCAATCAGTACTCGACAGACGCATGTTATACGCGTGAATTAAGTAAGCGACAACGGGAAGTAATTAAAAAATTACTTTATTCCGACAGAGTTACAGCTAATTAAATTAATCTAATAAAATATTGATCTTATATACTAACTTTATTGCTACATGCACGACGTTATCAGATATGACGCATGTCCTAGATAATCATGAGTGCTGGTCAAGCAATGGAATATTAAGAAATAATACTTCTAATAAATACTTATTAGCTGACAAAGCTAATATTGGTAGATTGG
Source organism: Diarsia rubi (assembly GCA_932274075.1). Taxonomy (NCBI): domain Eukaryota; kingdom Metazoa; phylum Arthropoda; class Insecta; order Lepidoptera; family Noctuidae; genus Diarsia; species Diarsia rubi. The sequence continues at coordinate 1,846,272 of OW026441.1, forward strand.
GGTTCCTTAACTCGCGCAACATTAACAAGAAATTGTTGAGACCGTAGCGGATGCAGCTATTTATTTATATACTAGCTTTAACTACAGTAGAGTTTATAAGTAACTAAAATTTCGTGAGAGCTCATACTAGCCATTTTGATACTTTCATGCAAATGAAATTAAGGCGCCATTAAAGGCGAAACGAGCGGCACCCACGTCTTATTTTCTTTTACTCTAAAATTACATCAAAAGAAAATGACTAAAACTCGTACCAAAAATTCTCATGTTTCAAGATCAAAATGTTTTAGTAATTATTTTCGTAATTTTTACGACATTATGCGGCTGGGATTTGATTTTTGAATGGGGAATTTAATTTAAAGTATAAAAGTATGAATATTGTTTTACTCCCTATTTAAGGCGTTCACACAACCAGTTCAAAAGTCGTTCTGTTAGATCTGTCAGTTGATTTTGACATTTCATCAGTTGTTGTCTACCTAGTATAGTGCACGGACGTACGATCGCGCGCGCGAGCTCTTTCGCGAGAGTTTTCTGCTGACGGATCACAACAACGTCGCGTCGCGGCGTACCTACGTCAATATATCGGGGTCAGTGTCATGACCTAGTTACAAGTGCGGAAATCATGAAGTGTTTACAATAACTTATTGTATAGGTGTTAAACTCGCCTTACAACTTAATAATGGCTACAAAAAAGTCTATTACTATTAAAACTGACCTAGAAAGGCAGTTATATGACTGTTATCTCCAAGAGAAAACAGATAGAGAAAACCTGCAAGTCATGGTACGTAAATTGAATGTACAAATTGATGCCCTGCAGGAACAAGTTCAGACACTTCAAGGAGAATTGAACTGCATTAAAGAAACAAAAGGGACTACAGAACCTGCTCAGACTACAAAAAATGTCGTGGAATACTGTACAGACGAGGATGACCTTGCTAAAGAGACTGAGTGGATTAGGGCCAAGAGCAGGAAGAAAAGGAAGCTTAACACCTCCCTCTCTCCAAAACAACAACCCGGAAGCGCCCAACAAGACAATCACCAAAAAAATGAGAAAGTGACTTCGGTCAAAAAAGTGCCCTTACCACCGCCAATCATAATAGACGGAATCAAGAACTATCAAACGTTCTACGATTCGTTAATTGAAAGCCAACCAGCGGAATCATTTACAGCAAAAATGATGAATGGGGATTGTGTGAAGGTTAACGCCAAATCAGAAGACTCATATAGAGTAATTGCCAGGTTCTTGTCTGAAAAAGACTACCACTGGCATTCATACGAAAACAAGCAGGCTAGACCAATTAGAGTTGTGGTAAAGAAACTACACTCTTCTTGCCAACCAGATCGAATTAAGGAAGATTTAACAACCCAAGGCCTAAAAATAGAAAAGGTAGATAGTAAATTGAGCTGGAAGACCAAAGAACCACTCAACATGTTCGTTTTATCATTTTATAACGATGAAGATGTCAACAAAATCTACGGCATTAAGTACATATTAGGGTGTAAAATTGAAATACATCCACTCAAAAATCCATCACTCATCCCCCAATGCAAGAGATGCCAAGCTTATGGGCATACACATAAATATTGTCAAAAAGAGCCAAGGTGTGTGAAATGCACTGGCAAGCATCTTACAGCCAATTGTACCAAATCTCCGCAAGAGAAACCAAAATGTATCCACTGCGGCCTACCTCACCCTGCCAATTATAGAGGGTGTGAAGTAGCCAAACAGATGCAAATTATGAAAAATAAAGTTTTAAAAAAGAAACATACGGTGCCTAATACCCAACAGTTTCCTCCTATAACACACCCTGGTAAACAGGCGCAGAAAGCAAGTGTCCAGTCAACTGCAAAACAACCAGCCATGCAAGTAACCAACATCGGTACTTACGCACAAGCTGCAAAACAAGGATCTCAACCTCTGAACTTAGAGGATAAGATTAACCAGATCTTGAAGTGCATTACCTCATTTGATAAGAGATTAGAGAAGCTAGAATCCAGCACTAAAACAGCTGTCTTGAATAATCAAAAATGAATAACACACTTAAAATAATGGCGTGGAACTCCAATGGACTACTCAAACATCAGCATGAGTTGCAGGCGGTCCTAGATACAGAAAATATAGACGTGTGTTTAATCTCCGAAACGCATTTCACAAAGCAATCTTTTATCAAATTTAGAGGATACATGATATATAATTCCCTCCACCCTAGCAACTCTGCCAGGGGGGGTAGTGCGGTTATAATTAAAGAAAACATTAGTCACTACGTGCAGTGTAAATATGAAGAAGAAGACATTCAAGCAGTGGCAGTATCTGTTAAAACTAAGTTTTGTCAAGTGTCCATTGCAGCCATATACTCGCCTCCTAGGCACATGATAAGAAAAGAGCGATACTTACATCTTTTTGAATTATTAGGCCAGCGATTTATCCTAGGCGGCGATTTTAATGCTAAGCATACGCATTGGGGTTCAAGACTTACTACAACTAAAGGAAGACAGCTCTTAAGTGCAGTTAAAGAAACACATTGTGAAGTAATGAGTACAGGCAAACCTACATACTGGCCCACTGACCACCAGAAAATACCGGATCTTATAGATTTTTTCATCTGCAAAAATATATCCACCAATTACATCAGTTTGGAGGAAAGTTTTACTATGGACTCTGACCATTCTCCGATTATACTAATGCTAAGTCAAAAAATCCTATTAAAAGAAAGCCACTTAACCTTGGTTAATAAGTCCACAGATTGGGACAGTTTTGCTCTTGATCTAGATAATATTATCGACCTTAAAACTCCGATAAAAACGCAAGATCAGCTTGACTCAGAAGTAAACAAATTTATTATTAATATTCAACAATGTGCGTGGAGCAATACACCTCAGCTAAAACGCAAATATAAGGGATTTATCTATCCTAAAGAAATTGTGGATTTACTATCAGAGAAAAGAAAACAAAGGAAGTTGTGGCAGCAAACAAGGTTCCCGCGTCATAAGACAACACTAAATAACCTAACTAAACGACTAAAGAGAAAAATTCTACAATTTGAGGATGAATCTCTGAATACCAACCTTCTTCAGCTTACCAATGACAAATCAACGGATTACTCACTTTGGAAAGCGACGAGAAATCTAAAAAGGCAGATTATACAAATACCGCCCATCAGAGATAGCAACGGAAAATGGGCAATAAGCAATGACCAAAAGGCGTTCCGATTTGCTCAACATTTAGAAGAAACCTTTCAACCCAACGAAAGCTCTGTAGAAATACATGAGAGTGTAAATTTATCACAAAACCAAAGAATCAAGCTTGTGACTCCTAAGGAAGTAATGAGAGAAATTCAAAACAACATTAGCTCAAAAAAGTCTCCCGGTTACGACCTCATCACAGGGGAAATTCTAAAACGCCTCCCACGCAAAGCCATAGTAAAGCTGACCAAACTAATAAATGCTTCATTTATCTTAAAATATGTACCTGAGCCATGGAAGGTTGCTGAAGTCATTATGATTGCGAAGCCTGGGAAACCTCCCCACGAAGCATCATCATACAGACCCATTTCTCTGTTACCCGTACTATCAAAGTTATTTGAAAAACTGTTACTAAAACGGATAAAACCAGTAATAGAAGATAAAAACCTAGTTCCAGATCACCAGTTTGGCTTCAGAGAAAAACACTCAACGTTAGACCAGGTACATAGAATAACTAATGTTATTGAAAAAACGCTAGAAAATAAAGAAGTCTGTGCTACCGTGTTCTTAGACGTCGCGCAAGCTTTTGACAAAGTTTGGCATGAGGGTCTCATATTTAAGCTCAGACGCATGCTACCAGAATTTGTAGATATCCTAGAGTCGTATTTAACTAAAAGAATGTTTAGAATACGCCAAGAGGACGCATATTCCGGGCTAAAAACCATAAAAGCTGGGGTGCCTCAAGGAAGTGTGCTTGGCCCAATTTTGTACTTGTTATACACTTGTGACATCCCAGAGCTGGAAAACAGCACCATAGCGACCTTTGCAGATGATACTGCTATTATGGCCACCGGATCAAGCCACAGAGAAGCAGTAGAGAAAGTTCAACTAGCTGTGAACAAAGTTTACGACTGGACACAAAAGTGGAAGATCAATCTGAATGAGTCAAAATCAGTTCACATTAACTTCACAAACAAACACAGTGACTACCACCCACTCTACATAAATGGTATGCAAATACCTTATGCTAATACAGCCAAATACCTTGGCATAACTCTCGACGCCAAGCTGCGTTGGAAAGCCCATATCAAAAAGAAAAAACAGGAACTCGATATTCGTTATAAACGTTTGTATTGGTTACTGGGAAGGAAATCCTGTTTATCAATACATAATAAGTTGATAATATACAAGCATATTCTGATGCCAATTTGGACGTATGGTATCCAACTTTGGGGCTGTACTAAGCCAACCAACGTCAAAATAATTCAACAGTTCCAAAATAAAGTACTCAGGGCTGCTGTAAATGCACCCTGGTACATAAGAAACGATGACCTCCACCGTGACCTCGACATGGAATTCGTCACCACCATCATACAAAAATTTGCTGAAGCCCACGAACACAGACTCCATCGACACGTGAATGTTGAGGCAATCCAGCTGTTAGACAACACAGACATAGTGCGTAGACTAAAGAGAACTAAACCATTTGAATTAGTGTAGTGAAAGTGAATCAATAATAGTAACAATGTTGTGCTATTTATATAACACATGAACAAAGTGTTTTATCAATTTTACCAGACTCTAAGGAAGTGTTACGAACGTGTGTAAAAGTGCATACCTAATTATGGACACTATTCTTAGCATTAACATAATTTATAACGTAGCATAATAAGTTAGATTTAAATTGTTTATTAGTCTTCTTAGGCTAGATTGCAATTAACTAGTAAGAACTTGGTTCTTACTAACAAGGAAAAAAAAAAAAAAAAAAAAAGTTGATTTTGACAGTTCGGCTGACTTCACATCGTAGAGGTTTCCTTTTAATACCTACTTGCCTGGTTTTGAGGTTATTTTTGATTTTATAAAATAACTCGGAAACTATCCGAGTTTGAAAATTAATCCGAAACTCGGATTTAGTTTTTAATTTAGATTCTCGGATTTAGGTTTTAATTTGGAAATATTTGTTGTTGATTGAGTTGTTGTCGCTAATAATAGGGATGTTTACCGACTTAAAAAAATATGATTCTAATTAGTCCGTCTTTTAGATTATCGAAAAATATTGGATACGTATTTTTTGTTTTATCAAATCAATAAAAATTTACGAAGATACAACGCGTCAAAGATTTGAGTGGGGGGTTATGACGTCACTCACCGGTAAAGAATGTCATACTAATGTCTTGGAAAATGACGTCACACGAGTTTTCAAAGCACTGTATCGTCTTCGTTGTTTGTTTACGTGCAAAAAGAAAAAATACGTGTCCAATGTTTTTTGGAAATCTATCTGACGGACTAATTAGATTTTTTTGTTAACTACCCGATTTAGAAGTCCTTTGTTTTCAAAATTGACTGCATTTTGAGGCAAGGAGTATAGCGTTACTGGATTGTACATTCCAAGAGCAGCGGTGGCCCAGTGGTGGCGGCCCCAACTTACGAACAGTAGGTCGTGGGTTCGAACCCAGGCAGGCACATTACTTTGTGTAATTTATTTCATCATCGCTGCTCTCAAAACGGTGAAGGAAAACATCGTGAGGAAGCCTGCATGGCTTTACCAAACATTCGAAGACATGTGACATCTACCAATTCGCACTGGGCCCGCGTGGTAGATTATAGCCCATTCCCTCTCAAAGAGAGGAGGCCTGTGTCCCAGCAGTGGGAACATTAATAGGCTGTTGATGATGACATTTCGATAAGAAATAATGATATAATGCTCTGTTCCAGGTAGGCGGCGTCAGGCAACAGCAATATGTATTAGCGACGCCCGGACAGCCGGCCACGCCCGTCTCACAGGTAATCTAACTATCCTCTAAATAGACTTCATAAGCGTACTGCCGTACCATACGTAGCTTTAATAAGCAAGGCAAGATGGGCCAATAAAACGATATATTAGTTACACGTCTACTCTTTTTCACTACACTGACACAACAGCAAAAACAAAAGAGAAAATAAAAAATATACATTAAAAAATATATATAAAAAAAAGGTATGAAAAGGTTGACTTTCGCCAACACCATCACTTAGTAAAAGTTTTGACAGTTTTGTCATACAAAAGTTTGTCAAATCTTTACTAAGTAATCATTAAATGTCTCTAAGTACCGCAGTTAGTCATCTACAGCAGATCGTGGCCTGCTTTATATGCTGGTTTTAATTCTCAATTTTATATACAACTAGCTGTTGCCAGCGGCTTCACCCGCTACAACTCGAAAATTATCCCACGGGAAGATACAATTGGGATAAGAACTATCCTATGTGTTAATCCAGGGTGTCAGCTAACTCCATACCAGCTTTTATTAAAATCGCTCCAGCCGTTTAGACGTGAAGAAGTAACAAACATACACACTCACAAACTTTCGCCTTTATAATATTAGTGTGATATTCAGTAGCGGCCCAGAGCTTGATTTTGTTCGCAGTACATATAAATATCGCACCTCTAAAGACGTATTGTTACTAAATAAAAATATAAAATTTTACACAGGACCCTAAATAAAAAAATTGCACGGGTTTTTCGCAATAAATTTCAAGATAAAGGTGCTTTTAGAGATTTTTTACTGCCACAATGATGGATATTTATTTAGACTATCACGTAAAATACAGAAAAGCTATATTTTTTAAATAGAGCATTGTCAAATATGATTTTTAATTTGTATAGTAACACTTTTTCATTATTTTTTTCGTTTGTGATGACAAACTTTCGTCATAACCCTTCAACGAACAAGTGCCTATCAGTAACTATAGACACGTTATTGCATTTAGTTAGCAAATCTTATTTAGTTTAGTAACGGACAAAATGTCAAATTCATCGCATAATATTAAGCTCATTTTTGAATAAATTCGTTTAGTTACGGTTTGTGTTTAGAGGTATAACCCGGACCGTAGTCGCTCACAATGAATAGGCCTAAAGCCCAAAGTCACCCAAAGGGCAATGGAGAGGTCTATGCTCGGAGTTTCCCCGCAAGGAAACTGCAAGAGAACCAAGGTCACTGACGAAAGTCCGAAGAATTGCCAGACTTAAGTTTTCCTACTCCTCCGCTATTCTTTTCTGATTAATTTCGTTGCGGGGTCCAAGACAGTTAAATCGTTTCTCTGGGACTTCGTCGAGCTTCATTGTCTCGGCGCTTTTCTTGTGGTCGCCACTGTTGATTCTGGCTTACAGGAGTTACAGTGGTTTGGGAATAGTGAGGCGGGCTTGTCCCAAAAAAAAAGATTAAGTGACAGTGGGCAGGGCACATTGCTCGCAGAACGTATGGCTAAGGGGCCGGAAACTTATGGTGTTGCGACAGCGAACTGTAACATGTTGCGTGTATCCGCTGGATGCGGGATTGAGCAATGTGGCGACACTTGTGAGACCTCTATGTCCAGCAGTGGACGTCGTTCGTTTGAAATGATCTTGACGTTGAGTTCCTATGTCTTCTTAGATTCTAACCAAAGTGATTGTATCTCCAGGTTATATTTTGCGGCGGCGGGGCAGGCAGCGTTGGCAGCTTGGCCGGTGTGAGCGGAGCCGCGCCTGTCATCACCTCCGTGTTGCCCACAGGTGGCGCTGTACTCACTCCGCATCATACTCTGCATCACTGACCGGAAGTAGGCGGGAATAGCGTCTAACACTCATAGTTGGGACGGGACGGGTCGTACGGTGTGTGGAATCTGCTGAAGTGTTTGTTTGAACGCGCTAATCTCAGGAACTACTGGTTGGAATTGAAAAAAATATTTTTGTGTTAGATAGTACATTTATCGAGAAAGGTTATAGGGCTATATAACATCACGCTACGACCAATAGAAGCGAAGTAAAAATAAAAAATAGCAAAAACGGGATTATTCCTTAAACCACTCTCTCGCTTAGGTGATGCAGACGAAGTTGCGTGGGTCAGCTAGTTTTATATACGGAGAGCGCGGACGGGACCCGTCCCCCGTCACGACAAGCCGCGCGGGTTAGCGGGACGGGAGTGGGTTTAGCGTGTTTATATTGCATACGCGTAGGGATTATACTGACGCGGACTCTCTTTAGTGAAACTTGCTGCCAAGCCTCTTCCCAACTATATTGGGGTCGGCTTCCAGTCTAACCGGATGCAGCTGAATACCAGTATTTTACATGGAGCGACTGCCTATCTGAGCTCCATAACCCAGTTTATGCTGGGTAAAACGATATCCCTTGGTATGCCTAGTTGTCAAACTTTCAGCCCACTGACAACCTGTCATCATCATTATCATCAGCCTATAATGTTCCCACTGCAGGGTCTCAGGCCTCCTCTCTAGGAGAGGGATGGGCTATAATCCACCACACGGGAATCGCAAATCACTACTGAACACTTTATCGCAATAAATATCTCTTCGAACCTTTCGTTGTCTCGCTTAAAAGTAGACTGACTCGCTTCGTCCTCTCTCGGTCCTTTTATACCAGAAACACACAAAAGAGTATTCGAGAAAATTCCCTATTATTCCATGAAGCATCCAGAAAAACATTAACAAAAAAATGAAACTTAAAGATAAAATAACCAACAAAGAAGTTATTTTACGCCGTAGGCATACGGCCGACGCCGCGCGCGGACAAACTACCTACAGAATGGAAATAGGTAACTACTTCTCAGTTATTAGCGAGGTTTCTCGAAGATTCTAGATGACCGACGTAACAATGTAATTATTACTGTTGTAGAAAATATACGAAATGAACTGTTAACTCGAAAATCAGTTCACGCTTATGGTTAATTTCGGATATGACATTAGTACGAAATAAAAAGTTTTTTTTTTAACTAAAATCTATCAAAGTTAGGCTATTAGATTATAAGAATGTAAATATATTAGTTAAAATTAAATGTATGGAGGGTGTGTTGTTAGCGTTTTCTTTATTATTTAATTTTTAGTTTAGAAAATGCTCGTTTTCACTGACAGCAGGCGTTACCTTACAGACCATCAAAGTATAGTCACATGCATTATTCAAGAAGGTTACTTTATTCGTCTTACTGCGGTACTCAGAGATGTTTAATGATGACTTAAGCCGTCACTTAGTAAAGGTTTGACATATTTTTGCATGAGAAAACTGTCAAAACCATTACTAAGTGATGGCTTAAGGAATCATTAAAGCTCTCTGAGTGCGGCAGTTACACAACTTTCTCAAAGAAAGCCTGTAATCCGGATTATACGTAGAGAGTGAAAATATGGTAGTTAACAAAAAAAATCTAATTAGTCCGTCAGATAGATTTCCAAAAAATATTGGACACGTATTTTTTATTTTTTCACTTAAGGTGGAAGCTCACATCCGGCCCGCGAAATTCTAATTTTCTTACGTTTTTGGCAATTTGCAGGCCAGTGCTTGGTTGTATGTTTATGAAAATTTGATTTGCGACTGTAAGACGTATGAAGTTACCGAATTATAACCATCAAAATTACTAACTACTAAAGAACGACGACTAAATTACTAAAGAATGACTTTTACATGCAAAAATCAATCTTGACATGAAAATGAACTTGGAGGGTTGTATTGATAATTTTGATGGTTATAATTCGGTAACTTCATACGTCTTACAGTCGCAAATCAAATTTTCATAAACATACAACCAAGCACTGGCCTGCAAATTGCCAAAAACGTAAGAAAATTAGAATTTCGCGGGCCAGATGTGAGCTTCCACCTTAAACAAACAATGAAGACGATACAGTGCTTTGAAAACTCGTGTGACGTCATAGTTTTTAGCGGTCAGTGACGACCAAACCCCACTCAAATCTTTGACGCGTTTTATCTTCGTAAATTTTTATTGATTTGATAAAACAAAAAATACGTATCCAATATTTTTAGATAATCTAACAGACGGACTAATTAGAATCACATTTTTTTAAGTCAGTAAACATCCCTTTTTAGTTTTTCCTGCTCATTCGCTATTTTTTCCTGATTTATTTCGTTGCGGGATCCAAGACAGTTCAATTGTTAAACTGGGACTTCGTCTCACTTCATTGTCTCTGCGCTGCACTGTTGATTCAGGAGAACACGACCCTTTTTTTTTTGACCGGTTGAAAATCGTCTAATAACCCCCTCCCGCTCTTGGGCAGAGCGAAAGGGAGTGTCAGACTTCTACTGACTAAAAACCACCCATGTTCCTTCTTAGCCCTCTATGTCGAGGCCGCGGTAACTAGTGTACAAACCGCGGCCCCGACGGGCTCGTTTACGGAGACGCGGGGCGTCGCGCGGCGCGTGCAGAATGCTAGTCGCGTGCTATTTTATTCATTTACTGAGAGAACGAACGCTGCATTTTAAACTAACGGTCAAAAAATCACTTCTCGCAAAATCGTCGTTTGAAATCTTTACCGTTTTCATACATCGCCATGTGCTTGAATTAAAAACGCACAACGCGTCGCGACGCCCCGCGTCTCCGTAAATGAAGCTTCAGTGGACAGGGAATAATGTGGCGGATGTGTCACATATTATTTTCTGAAACCTTGAATAATGCAAGTGGCCAAACTGTTGTATAAGTGGCGTTTGGTCTCGGTGAAAACGGACAAATCATGTTTAACTTACATGCTGGATTTATGTCAATAGCGAGTAAATTGGTTTAGAGGTCCTAGCATGAACGAGAGGGACGTAACGTAATTACGTCGATTTTAACATACAAAATACTCTGTGTCATATTTGATTATTGTGTTTTTACATCTGGAATGTTCTCAGTAACAGGCAGTCTTGATTTGTGCCCGGTTGGTTGCAATAGGGTCGCTCCCTATTACATCCTTCCTTCTTACTAATCACACTAATATTATAAAGGCGAAAGTTTGTGAGTGTGTGAGCGCGTATGTTTGTTACTTCTTCACGCAAGAACTAATGAACGGATTTGGATAAAATTTGTTACACAGATAGTTTATAACCTGAATTAATACATAGGATAGTTTTTATCCCGATTTTATCTTCCCGTGGGATAATTTTCGAGATGTAGCGGGTGAAGCCGCTGGCAACAGCTAGTATTATAAATGCGAAAGTTTGTGAAAATTGTATGGATAGATGTTTGTTACTCTTTCACGCAAAAACTACTCAACGGATGTGGATGAAATTTAGAACACAGATAGTTTATAACCTGGATTAACACATAGAATACTCTTCATCCCGGTAGTATGATACGATACCGTGGCACAATTAACACGCGGGCGAAGCCGCTGGCACAAGCTGTATAAGCATATAACCCTTTGGGGATCACAGAATCTACTCATATCTATGAATGATATGGATTGTGCTTGTTGTAAACAATTACTAATATTATACAGGATTTTTTATTAAAAAATCGACGTTTTTATGTTAGGTTTACTTCGCGCATTCGTATCAAGGCCTCGGGAACTACAGACCTTGCACGATTACGTCTGTCAGGTGCAGAACCAAAAGCAACCTTATTGCTACAGGATAAAAATCACTATATTTTGGACAGACTTGCTAGTGATAAGCAACGGAATACCGAAATTTTTGCTAAAGGCGTAAAGGGTCTTTATGAAGAATGTCACTTTCGCAAAATATCACCGCGAAAGTTTAGTCAAATTTGCGATCTTGATTTAACTAACATTAGATTCATGTTTTTATATTCACTGGACATTGGCAGAATAGTCGACATCGGCTCTAATTGCCATTAAACAAAAATAGAAATAGATACGTTTAGTCAGTTTCGCAAAACGACATTTCCACTCAACGGCATTTTATCAAAACGATAGTGTCGCATAATAATAATTTCGCAGAATATCTTGCAAGCCATTTTATTCTCAGTAGAGATCCGAAAGTGACTAAATTCTTAAAATTTTCACGGTGACTTTGTGTTGTAACGAATTGCGTCAAGACCACTTATAGATCATTGAAAAGCCTGTAATTGAAGTCTAAGCGCAAACATGGCGATCGCTAAAGCTCTTTTAATATCAAATCGTAGCACATTACAATGTAACTTATTATTACTAGAGGCGTATTTTATAAATATTGTATGAAATAAACCAATCGAGGTACATTTATTTTGTTGTTTTATTTAATGCTGACTCCCAGCTTTGCAGAATAAACTTCAAACACCCAAACTTAAAGCCAGATTTACACAGGAAGTAATCGACTCATTGGTCGAATGGTCGCACGACTACTGTTAAAAATTCACGAAAATGTTATGTTATTTCAAAGAGCTCACAGAAATAACACGATGTTTGAAAAAAGTCATAAAATCGATAAAGAAATGGAGTAGCTACATGCTTTAGAAGTTTTTGGTGGGGGCACTTTCTATCCTTGTCGCGCGAAACGGCCATTTTTGTACTACGTAAACGTGACGTAACTATCGCGGTATGAAATCACACACAAACTTTCGCCTACAGAATTATAGGCGAAAGTTTGTGAGTGTGCGAGTGTGTATGTTTGTTACTTCTTCACGTAAAAACTACTGCACGGATTTGAATGAAATTTAGTACACAGATAGTTTATAACCTGGATTAACAAATAGGATAGTTTTTATCCCGATTTTATATTCCCGTGGGTTGTAGCGGGTGAAGCCGCTGACAACAGTTACCTAGTATTTGAAACTAGCTGTTGCTAGCGGCTTCACCCGCTACAACACGAAAATTATCCCACGGGAAGATAAAATCGGGATTCAAACTTCCCTATGTGTTAATCCAGGTTATAAACTATCTGTGTACCAAATTTTATCTAAATCCGCTTAGTAGTTTTTGCGTGAAGAAGTAACAAACATACACACTCACAAACTTTCGCCTTTATAATATTAGTGCCGTGTCGTGATGACGTCACGTGTCTATAGCGATTTTCTAATTGATTTTATTACCTTTTTCACACATCGTGTTATTTATGTTTGTTCTTTGAAATAACATAACATTTTCGTGAATTTTTAACAGTAGTTAAATAGTCAAATGCCGAGCTCGAGGTCTGGGTAGTCTCACTAGTAGCAATCAGTCTGAATGGCAATGTAGATGGGAAAATTTCATCAAAGGCCGACACCTCCACCAGTTCTTTCCATCCGTTCGTGAGCGGCTGGCCAGGACATGGCTGGAGGATCACTGTGTTGCCCAATTTCTCACAGGTCATGGAGTTACCATGACCTGTGAGAAATATAAAAATTAAGAGTAAAATATTTTCTTTCAAGCTTGTTGCCTCGCCTTTGAGTCGCCTTTTTGTCAATGTTCTACAACTGACTGCGAATATGAACAATGCACGTCACATTTTATATATAGGTTGTTTGTTAAATAGGTTGTGTTTTTGGCGGAATGAACGTACATAATTATTATGTGGCGTTCCCTACACGTGTGCCTTCGGGGATTGCAAGCATGATGTTATGTTATGTGGGTGTGATAAAATCTGAATAGGAAGGACAAAATAAAACAAGTTGTTATTTTATAAAAATGTTTAATTTTATTCACAAAAATACAAACGAAATTACATTGGTAACACATAAGGGTTTATTCTAAATTAAGTTTAGTTACTACCTACTGTGCTTGTTCATACATAATATTAGGAAATATGCGGGGTGAACTAAACTACAAAAGATTATATGATAATACATAGGTAATAATATAAAGTTGTTCTTACGCGTTACGCTTAGCTTACGATTTTTTTACATTTTATGCATCATACAAATATTTTCCAAACTTAATTAACTTTGTAGGTATTCCAATACTTACTGGTAAATGCGATTGTATAAAAATAAATTGATTAATTAAAATTGTAGGTACTGTATTCCTTTACTAATTCAACTGAAACTCTTTAACATTACAAAATAAAATACACTCATTACAATATTTTGGCTAATTTGAGCGTGAAATGAAACATCCCATTAAAAAAAACAACAACCAACCAAAACATTTCCCGCCAAAACAGCTGACAAAACCTTAAAAACTAAAAAGTGCGTTCGGAAACGCACATGAAAAAATGGCCTAATATACGACGAATCTAGTCATCAATGCCATGGTTAATAAAGTGACTACTGAGTAGAAGCTACGGTTTGCAAGGCCAGGAATTGGAGGAGCAGTTCCTGTGCAGGCTTGCAGATGTCTGAAAAGCTCAATATAGTTCCTTGCTGGCTCATGGGTAGAAACTGCAGTCGGTTCCGTAATGCCAATGGTGGAATCTTTGAAGAGTAAGTTGTTTGCTCCGTTGAGGGGAGAGAATATTTCTAGGTTGATCAATTGGTTGGCGTTAGCGGCATTGTAACCGAAGTAGTAGTCCAGAGTATCGAAGAGGGTATTCAAGCTGTTGTACAAAGGATCGTTTCTGAAAAAAAAATATCAAAGTGAGCTTTTGAAAAAAAAAACGGGAAAACTAAACAACTTTTCGGCTTTAGGTTTTTTAATTAAACCATATTATAATCTTTCAAATATTATATATCAGTCCTGCAGATTGCTATTCCCAAACAATCAAATCCAACCCGAATGCAATATATCGTAGGTACTTATATCTATCTCACTCGCTTTCGAAAGCAAAAAAATATATTTAGATTTATGACATATTCGATTCGATTTTGCTATGCAGAAATTAGATCTCTTTAAAGAAGAGACAAGAATCTTCATGGATACTATTCTAGAAATCCTGAGGACTGGTTAGCTGATATAGTTGCCAGTTGAGACCTACCTTCTTGTGACGACCTCAGCATCAACCACGTAGGCCAGAAGACATCCATCGTCAATGGCAAAGCCGGGAAGAGCAGCCAAGGAATTATTACGGCAGAGGGCTCTGAACTGGGTTTCTACAAGACCCTGTTGGGTCAGGTAAGCTGGAAAAGTAAAGTTTTAGTTATAAAAGTGTCACAGATGTTTTAGATGAGCAGTGGGTGGCCTGGGGTCTTGGCCACTTCAGCAGGGGGTCTAAAATGGCCACTTTAGCAGATCATAATATAAATTGCATTAAAAAGCGTAAAATAGATCTAAGTAATGCGTCTGTGAACATTTTGAAAAAAAGATTATAAGAAAATAATATGAATTCTGTTTAAATTCGTAAAATGTTCACAGACGCGGTTACTATGATAATAAGTCCATTTTACGATTTTTAACGCAATTTATATTATGATTTGCTAAAGTGGCCATTTTAACCCGCCAGATCACAATATGAATTGCATTAAAAAGCGTAAAATTGACATTTCATAATTGTTAATTATTAACTGCGTCTGTAACCATTTAGGTTAATAGATCATAATGTCAAAATAATACGAATTGCGTCAAAAAGCAAAAAATGGACCTTTCATAAAACAAATATTTGTTCCGTGCGGGGATCGAACCCGCGACACGTAGCGCAGCCGTCCATTGCTTGAGCCACTGCGTCAACCGTGCCGTCCGCGTCGGTTTGGCAGAGGTGTACACACACGATGACGGTGTAAGTTCCGTGTCATAGGCGGTGAACTATTGCCATCAATCGGGTTCAATTCCAGATTCCGTGGCTTTTAACAACAACCAAGACCTTATGCCTTTGCCCGGCAGTGTGGAATAACATGCTAATAAAAATAAAAGCAAAGTTAATTTTGTTTAGACTTACAAGATATATTCCTGGTGTTCAAGAAGGCGACATCAGTGTTGGGATCAGTGAGACACGCCAGAGAGCCATTGTTGCCAAAATATCTGTTAGTGTTGTAGTCGTATGAGCAGGTTGCTGGGAAAGAACAAAATAAGTCATTAGTTTCCGAACGAAGTTTGACCAAGATGAATGGAAAAAAGGGGAAGCGCTGGGATTAGAGGTCATTCGACCCCAGGGACCAGTTACCCCTTTAAAAAAATTATAATGATTAACTGGGCCCACATCTGTTTGGTGGCCCATAGAAGGGTTACTATCTGTCTCCTTTTGTCGCCACAGTGGTCTAAAATGTTTTATTTATAAGGTCCCTTCAAAATAGATGGACAAACTTTTAGGATTCATTCAATCATTAAATTTCGCGGTATACGCTCGCTAGGGTATACCGCGAAATAGTTTGCTGAGGCTAAAAATAATTTTAAAAAACAAAAGATATAATTATGTTACTTAATTTACCGAACCTTTACAAACTAAAATGACAACTTACTTGCATTCTCGTTTCCAATAACGGTGACAGTTGGATTGCAAGCGGAACACAGCACTGACGCATTAAAGCTCTGTAAAAAAGAAAAACATAATTATTTCAATCCTGCTAGCTTAACAGTGTTGCAAGGATATTTTGACGCTCAATATCACAGACGAGAGAGCCTCGTACTAGTCGATCCTTAGGTACACTGCTCTGCAAGACCCCTTCATGATGTCCACAAGTAAAAATGTTAGTTATGGATTTATACTTTTTGATTGTTAGTTAAACAAATTATATAAAATCTTTCAGCAGTTTCAAAGTTAGGTACGCAATAGCACATTGCGTACCTAACTTTTAAATGTCAGTGGCTATCATAATGTCCATGGATTAACTGTCAAATTGGTTATGTTTAAAATGGAACCATTTGACAGTTAATTGATGAACACTTTATGATAGCCACTGTCATTTAAAAGATACGCAATAGCCCTGCTGGTAGCCTACTAAGTATCTGCTTTTTATTCCAGTGTGAGGCAAAAAGGCCTCTTCACGGGCTTTCGAACGAGCTTTGCTTAATCATTGTATGTTAGCGATTTCAAACCTCAATGTGGATGAGTATCCATGTAAAAATGAAGAACGAGAGATGGATTGTGTGAAAGATTAATACTTAAATAACTACAACAGAGATGTGTCGAAGCAAAATATATATAGCTCCAACCAAATGAATTGTGATAAAGACTGAAGGATGGAGACAAAGTTCTAACTTGGACGGTCCAGTCAGAGCATAAGAAGGTAAAATGGTGCATGGTAATTCTAAAAAATCCTTCATTTCTGTCAGTCTGTGACAGTGAAGAAGTATTGCCCATCCACATTCAAATCTGTCTTTAAAAATGTTACAGAAGAATGTTTTTTCGCGCTTGCAATGACTTTGACAGATGTATTTAAAAACAAGATGGCGGAATTAGTTCCACGGGTTATGAACTCACAAAATATCTTCTTTGTATAGTCATGATACATTGCGACCAGATTTCAAACAATTAGTTACGGGTAAATGGCCTGCAGGTTCAAAAACTACAAAGCACATGACACACCCCACACATAGGTACTTGCCCGTGTTCTGTTTCGTCGTACTTTTACCGGCATTGATGTTTGAGTATTCTGTGAAGTTAGCTACAGTTAGTGTTTCGCAAAATATTCGGAAGGCTGGTATTGTAGGAACCCTGTTGATGGCTGTAGGCACCTCCTTTATCAAGGGACGAACGAAGTCTGACCACCTGTGATACTCTTTCGGTAGAATGATGGTGATTTATCGTCACCATCATGTGCTCAGACTTTTTGTCAACTATTTTAGAGTCCTATAAACTAGGCAAGGCTGGTTATCTAGACTTTTGTACTATATGGACTGCCTATTTCCATAAATCTACAAATAACAATGGTACCACGGCTTCGCGTACTTTCCGAGGCTCGTTTGGCGTCTCTGTAGGTAATAATGGCTGATCAACCATCCATGGATCATGGACCATCGATCGACTTGTGGCTGTTATTACGTAGCCACAAGCTGATGATTTTTAATACTTACGGATTCAGACAGTGCATGGGAAGCATCAATAGCTCCAGGAGCGCAGGCGCCTCCGAAGAATTCTCCGACGGTGCGGGCGTAGTCGCACTCCGATGAGGAGAGGATTCCACGCTCTTGACCAGCGCGGACGAAGGACATGTAGGCTGTGGAAAGGGATATTGTTTTTAGAACATCTTGTTGAGAAACCTGCTTGTCGCAGTTACGACGTGCCAGCTGTCAACTTTCGTACCAATAATTGTTATGCGTTAAATGCTTCTTTTTGGTCTGTTTGTATGCATATCTAGTCCCTGCGATAAATACACACTTTTTTATTGCAAAAAAGGCCTGCTTTTAACACCAATCACGCCTTTCCTGCGACGCTCTCCGCGTTGGGTGAGGTCTATAATGGAACGAGGTGCTGGCTTTGGGCACTACCTAAGAACCAGGGTCACCGACATAGCTATCAGAATATGCAAGTTGGAATGGCAATGGGCAGGCCACATTGCTCGAAGAACCGACAATCGATGGGGAAGAAAGGTTTTCGAGTGGCGACCACGAACCGAAAGACGCAGCGTTGGTAGGCCTCCCATCAGGTGGACCGACGACATCGTGAGAGTCGCGGGCAAGCGGTGGATGCAAACGGCAGGCTGCCGTTCGTTATGGCGTTCTATGGGGGAGGGGAGGCCTTTGTCCAACAGTGGACGTCTTAATGGCTGATGATGAGATCTACACTTTAGAATGGGCAAGTACAGTAGCTACTTACACTAGGGATTATGCCTTGTGACTGTAGCTTCGCTTTATTTGTTTTTCTGACATTCAAAACTGCCTGTAATGGTCTAATTGAAATAAATGCTTTCGAGTTTGAGGTCGGTCGACCTGTATTTTACATAGACTGCTTCTATAGAACTATCCCTCACATCAGAAATTATGAAGCTTTGACTCACCAAGACCGCCATACTCAGGGAAGCAGGCCACCCTATCCCTGAGGTTCTCAAAACGGGTAACGTTGGCGGTAGTGACAGAGGATTCCTTGACAAAAGCGGCTATCCTGGAGGCGTCATCTGGTGAGTTCTGCACGAGCTTCACTGGTGTTAGCTTGAAGTGTCTGGGAAAGAAGGAGAGATGTTTAGATGAAGCTTCGAAGATCTATTTACTACAGACATAAATCAATAATTTAAGAAAATATATATTATAAAGAAACCAAAAAAGTTGATTTTAAAATTATGCAAACACGTTTTAGTTTCAATGACAATGCATGGTAAGTTAAGTGATGTCATTCTAAATCCAATATGGCGGCTTTCAAAGATGGCGATATTTCGTCAGTTACGTCTAGGTCTCATGTTATAAAGGCCGAGTCCATTACCATTAACGCATAACTCCAATCGCAAATCGCCAATTTGTCTCCTCCAATCGCGCTTTTGACTACTAGTCGAAGCAGTATTACTGATTTGCGATTGGAGTTATGCGTTGTATGTGTTTTGTTTTTTTTTCCTATCCTTTGTACGAGTATGCTCGTTTTGTTTCTGCGACAAATAAATATTTTTGCATTTCTTTCCAAATGCTATTTAAATAGAAGTCGGTTTAATGAGTATTCTTTGTTATTAATTAGACTCAAAAGAACTGCCTTCCTTGTTGGGCTAGTGTTGGGCTTGGTAAAATAAATCCAAATAAATAATTAAGACTCATTGGCAAAAATAAGCTGAAGGTCCCATCGGCATGACTTTATTTATTATATTGATGGCAATAAAAATATCCTATGATTGATAGTTTAGAAGAAAAATTGTAGTGAGTTAAAAAACAGAGGCTACTTTACATATTTATGTATTATGTTTAAATTTTATTTTTATTTTTTTTTGAACTGAAGGGGACATGCTCTAGATTGTGTAGATTAATATATATTTTTTTGAAAAACAATCCGTTGATGGTTGTGGAAAAAAATTGTTGTAATGTATCCACGTAAAAAAAGGTAAATTCACGTAATCCACGCCTTACCCTACCATGCATTGTCATCGAAATTGTGTATGAATTTCAAATCCAACTTCTTATGTTTCTTTACACAATAATTTATAGTTAGTGTTAAAGGTTATACAAACAAAAGCATGTTAAAAAAAACTTACTGTCTAGCCAAATATCCATAGTTCGACGGAATAGAAATAAAATCAGCCTGGTCATCCCTAGTGTCTGAGAGACAGTCAATCACAGTGTTCCTCTGCTGGCAGGAGATCGTAGGCTGGATGCCCAAGGTGTAGGCTGCAGCTCTCGCCCAGTCACACTTCAGCTGTTCTGCTGTGGAGATGGTGCACCAACGACGAGCTGGTATGCAGGAGGTGGTGGATTCTGCTGGGGTGATTGTGCGAACTGTGGAAAGAGAAGTGGGGTTAGAGTTGTATCATCACAGCTGGCCAGGACATGGCTGGAGGTGCATCACTGTTTTGTCCAATTGGGTAGTTAACAAAAAAAAATCTAATTAGTCCGTCAGATAGATTTTCAAAAAATATTGGACACGTATTTTTTCTTTTTCACGTAAACAAACAATGAAGACGATACAGTGCTTTGAAAACTCTTGTGACGTCATTTTCTGAGACATTAGTATGATATTCTTTAGCGGTCAGTGACGTCGCAACCCCCCACTCAAATCTTTGACGCGTTTTTATCTTCGTCAATTTTTATTGGTTTGATAAAACAAAAAATACGTGTCCAACATTTTTGGAAAATCTAAACGACGGACTAATCAGAATCATATTTTTTTAAGTCAGTAAACATCCCTATTTCTGACAGGTCATGGTAACTTTAAGAGTAAATTATTTTCCTTCAAGCTTGTTGCCTCGCCTTTTTGTCAATGTTCTACATCTGACTGCGAATTTGGACAATCTGCACATCACATACATGGTGTAAATTAACCCTTCACATATTTGTCAACCAAGCATTCTGTACATCAAACTAAGTACCCCTACGCAAAATTTATGCTGAGTCCCGACTTTTGTTTTTAGGATCAAAAATCAAATTTTACGGTAAAACTCAATGTAGCACTCTTAAAACATTGTGCTAGTGGATGCTTTGAATAGTAAACGAGTCATGGAGGTAATTTGAGTAAAGTTATGACCTGAAAAACTAGTAGGTATTTACAAAAACAGCTGTGCAAAATTTGGAACTTTGACCCCCAATATGTCCGTAACTAGGGGGTTCCCAGATATGGTCGAGAACAAAAAAATTATCACAATGGTGGTTATAACAAGTGCCCTTCGTTTGCGTTAAGGGTACTTGTACACCCTTTAATTATTATTGGGAGTGTGGTCTTTGGCAGAATGCACGGTGTAATAGGTTACATCCAGAGTAAATTACTGTACGCCGTAAGGGTTGAGCATTTGGTCCTGGGTTGCATCACCGGGTCGGGCAAAGTGTTATAAGGTTTCTCCAACAGGAATTTCTCATAAGCAACCGCGGAGTCTGCATTTGTGGCCAATTAAAGGCAATAGAGTCGCCCCCTGTTAAATGGAACATAAACTAAACTGGGGAAAAGATCTTGTTCATGGATATATGGAATCCCGTACCAAACTGTGTCAACATCAAACTTTGTTTTTTATTGTCTACATTTATCATATAAACTCCTACAAAAGTTATTTTTGTAAACTAAATCCGAGTTTCGGAGTCATTTTATAAAATAGAAAATAACTTCAAGACCAGGCAAGAGGTATTGTAGGGAAACCTCTACGATGCGAAGTCAGTCGAATTGTCAAAATCAACTGACAGATCTAACAGAACGACTTTTGAACTGGTTGTGAGAACGCCATGTATAGGGAGTAAAACAATATACATTATTTTCTAATTAGATGTTGCCAGCGGCTTCGTCCGCTACAACACGAAAACCACGGGAAGATAAAATCAGGATTTCTAAAGGCTATCCTATGTGTTAATCAAGGTTATATATTTAAAAAAATTACATTGTGAATGTGAGGACCATGTGGGTCTTTCTAAAATTTTAATTGTTGTGATTGTCTGACAGTTTGAGTACTTTAAGTGACCCACCCAAATGTCCTTTCTTTGGTATTGTTCGTCGTGACGTTGAGCTCCTTGAGTTATAAATCGAGTTCCACGATAACTGACAAATGGTTGCACTGACTGGACGGGTCCACTCAAATCTGTGTGGTGCATTCTTCAAAAGACCTTAATCTGCATGGTCTTCATGTGTGTATTATACCTTATTGTTAACCCAAACGATTTTAAAAGATTAAAAGAGTAACCTTTGGAGTTTCTTGCCGGCTCTTCTCCTTAGGAATCGACCAATGCACCGAACCGTGCCCCTTTTTACCGACGTTTTATAAGTGCCCATGTAGGCCTATGTGAAATAAAAATATTTTAATTTGATTTGATTTGTTATAACTATCTGTGTATCAAAATTTTATCGAAATCAGTTCAATAGTTTTGGCGTGAAAGAGAAAAAAGAAAGATCCATACTTAAAAACATTCGCGTCTATAATATTAGCAAGATACTTACTAGGCGAGGTGTAGTTTAGTATGGAGATAGGAGTGTCCTGGAAGATGACCCTGGCGTTGACACCGCCAGCGAGGACGGTGAAGAGGGTGGACTGCCAAGTGTTGGCGTTGGGGTTCGCGCCGGCCGGCCACCACGTGCGGAGAGAGCTCAGGAGAGGTGCTGCGTTGTTGCTGAGGAGAACAATGCAAATAATGTTATTTTATTGAATTCATAAACATTATTTTTTAAATACGTTGCCCCACACTAGGAATTTTTCCTCTATCTTGGATGTGTTCACAGACATAAACTCCCATACCTACATAAATACCCAATCCCGAAAGAACTATCTGTAGGCCATACTTGATATTTGTTCCGTGCGGGGATTGAACCCGCGACACGTAGCGCATGCAGTCAACTGCTTGAGCCACTGTGCCAACCGTGTCGTCATTATTCTGAGCTAAATAAAAAAATTATCAAAAAAGTCTGCTGTTTTCCAAGAAAGTAAAAAAAAAACCTATATTTAAATAAGCGAGAGTAAGTAACTTATTAAAAAACGAAAATATGGCGTAAAAAAAACTCCTCAACACCGTCAACTGATAATGTTGTCTCTGAGAGACTGGCGACGTTGCCACGGTGCATGGCAACACTGACTGCGGTACTGAGATATTTAACGATTACATAAGCCATCACTTAGTAAAGATTTGACATACTTTTGTATGACAAAACTGTCAAAACCTTTACTATGTGATGGCCTAAGTTATCATTATAAAGCTCTCTGAGTGCGGCAGTTAGCCTCTGGCGAAGGTAAAAGCCAGCTCTTGGATTAACAGGAAGTGTCACTCATTTTATTTTAAAAAAAAACATTTAGATATACTTACGTGGAAGCGACGATAGCTCCCCACGGCTGTCTGACAAAGGCACAGGGTGAGGTGGTACTCGCCAGGACTTGACTAGTCAGAGCAGCTAAAGTACCATTGGGGCACAGCACTGCGAAGTTAGGAGCGTCTACTGGATTGCGGGTCTGAAATGTCAAGATTTTTTGATTTTCACCATTATCTGCTTATATAGCCTGTTCTCAAAAATGCTGGGGTCGGCCGAGATTTCGATTTAGTAAGTAAGTGGAGAAATTTTGTTATTGCATTTGAGGTGGAATTCACAACTGAGCCGCAGGTGAGGCTGTTAAGAGTAAACAAGCCAGCGGCACGAACTAGTTGGTGGGTGGGGTTAAAATGCATGCTATTTCATCCGACATCACGAGTGAAAGGGATAGAGCGAATGGGACACAACGAAGACGGGTGCGCGAAATTGTCTATGCAGACCAGGGTGCTTACTCTGGAATATAATTCCGATAGATCGACATTGGTCAAACGTCACTTGGTTGAGTTAAACGTCAGGGATTGGCTAGACTCACTGAGTCTGGCCAATCCCTGACGTTTGACTGACAATTCCAATGTCGATCTATTGGAATTATATTCGAGAGTAAGCACCCTGTTGGTAGTATGGATATCATGAAAAATCTATTGAATGTAGGTATCTGTTCAAAATAATATTATTAAAAAAAAATAATAACTAATCTATCCCTGTATGGTTTCACTTTTTTAATTTTTATACTATTTATGATCTTTATTTACGCCCAAAGATGAGTTAAAATGAGTTTTAAAAGAAAGTTTCGACGCTCATAACTTCCAAACCAATATTTTTTCCCCAATTTTGCTTCCATACAGGGCTAGATAATGACAAGACCACGTGATAAAAAAAATATTTTGAATCTACACCTTCAAACAGAGGAGTAATCACCATACTATACGTTTATATGGAAGAATGCCTGGCTTGTACAACCTTAGGGAGCCCGTGTGTATCAAACGACGTTTTATAATACAATTTTTTTTGTCATTAATGATGATAATTGATACTAATAATGAAAATAAATGTTCTTCCGCTTGCGATCTCGTATATTATGTAACAGACGAGAGTAAATACAGAATTATTGATATACCTGCTAGGAAAACTCGTATCACAGAAACGCGACATGAGTAGATTTTGAAAAACCTCACAGGATCATGAATTTTAGTTGTACAAACTGTACAAAGCGGACAAATATAAGCACAATACTATATAATTAAAACTTAAGTTCAAATGCTGCTTGTCGCTCAAAATAAATATCAATACACAAATACAATTACTTACTAATATCAATATACAATTTTCTACGTCAGTTCAAACGTCCGTAATATTCGAGACAAATGAACATGAGATTAAAAAAAACCTTAGGTACTTAGAAATAAGACTACCAATCTTAAAATTTGACAGCGGGTCCAGTTGACCAATTCAATAGTACATTAGGTCAACTGGACCCACGGCACACACTTTAGTGGGATCAGTTGACAAAAGAACCCCATAAAATACTCACATTAAAGAATTCCCTGACATGCTGCCAAGCGACATACGCCACCGCAGTGGTAACGTTGACGTTGGTCCTCAGACACTCCAGGGCCTGGATATGACGGTTTTCATTCCTCACTCCAGTGACTCCAACTCCCATGTTGATGGTGTAACGAGAACAGCCGGAGTCTGGACCGCAACGATTGCAGAGATTTGGGAAGCGGGATTCTGGAAGATAAGGAATTTGTTAGTTCAAAAGTCATAAGTTAATCTAGCTGAAAACCAACGTCAGGTTGACGTGCCATTTTTTGCTGAATTTAACTCAACCTGTGGGTATCTCTTTATTGCCGAATTTCATACACTAGGTGCGAAACGACTTAGTTTTTAGTTAAAAATCACGTTAACGGAAAAATTCAATGTAACATACTCAAAACATTGTGCCGATAATCTACACTAATATTATAAAGAAGAAAGATTTGTTTGTTTGTTTGTAACGAATAGGTTCCGAAACTGCTGGACCGATTTGAAAAATTCTTTCACCGTTGGGAAGCTACAATATCCCCGGGTGACATAGGCTACTTTTTATCCCTGTATTCCCACGGAAACGGGAACTACGTGGGTGCTACCGCGTGACGTCCGCTAGTTACTTATATAATTATGTGTATTGAATAGAAACAGGCTACGAAGGTACCTATAAAAAAAAAAAACAAAAAAAAAGTTAAAACCTAAAAAAAAAACAGTTAAAAAATTATAACCTTAAAAACTTGTCTTAGCAATACTTGTAAAATAGATTAATACTTTGATCCCATATCTCCGTTAGAAGGTTCCCAAGTATGGTCCAGAATAAAAAAAAAACGCAATGATGGGGAGAACTTTTAGTGTAATAGCGTATATTTATACTGTGCTAGAGGCCCGTCCCGGCTTCGCACGGAACATTTTCGGACATTAAAGTTTTAATATTGTAATAAATATAGGTTAAGTTACTCACTGCCGCACTCAGAGAGTTTTAATGATTACTTAGGCCATCACTTAGTAAAATTTTTGTCATACAAAAGTAGTAGCATTAAAATGAAGAAATATTTTTTGAAATCGGTTTAATATTGTTGAGTTGATTTGTTACTTTATAGGTACAGATCTTTCCTCATAATAAAATTAGTTTAAATAATATTATCAACTTACTAAGAACAGCATCAACAGTAACATTGTTACTCCATGTGCCAGGTCTGCAAGCTGATCCGAAGAATTCATTCAGGTTTTCCACTTCCACCTCTTCAGCAGTTTTGCCATTAGTGTCCACATTAGGACAACGGTCGGTGCGTGCGGCCTGTGGGGGAGTAACCATAGCGTAAACATCATCAGTTTATAGTGTTCCCACGGCTGGGACATAGGCCTCGTCTCTGTGTGAAGAGAGTGGGCTGCTCTTGACTTTTTGATTCTATGATTTTTTTTTCTGCCAAGAAAGTGATGGCGTGACAATCTAGAAGCGTACCACGAGGGCTGCTTCGAGGCGGCACAGGAAAAGAACTGTTGGAAGGAATCGGGTGGCTCCTTTGCAGGGTAATATATTATACATGGAGCGAATTCCTATCTGGTCGTCTTAAAACAGTTAGGACTGTTTTAAGACTACCTACTTTAAGTGACCGACTTAATCATATTACAGTGTGCATGGATACGTGACAGAACTATACCGGATGTCTAGCGCTATCTCTTTTCCTCACTGGAGTAAGAATAAGTTAAGACCGTTTTATGACGTCATAGGCCCCTGATCTTCACAACAAATTTCTATGATCAGAGCCACAACCCATTTAGTATTGGATAATACGATATCCGGTAAGACTGGTTGTCAGATTTTCGGGTCACTGACTACCACTGACTGGGGCTTAAACACTCTGACTCCAAAATGTTACTTTGAGGATAACTGTGCAAGTGCAAGTCGGACTTACACATGAAGGGTCGACGGCGCGTTCGTGTTCCACGCACGCCTCAAAGAGATATCAGCAACATGGGAGGGGCCCGAAAGGGCCGACGCCCGTCGGGGCCGCGGGTTGTACACTAGTTATCGCGGCCTCGACATAGAGGGCTAAGAAGGAACATGGGTGGTTTTTAGTCAGTAGAAGTCTGACACTCCCTTTCGCTCTGCCCAAGAGCGGAAGGGGTTATTTGAAGATTTTCCACCCGCGAAAAAATAAATAAAAAAAAAGGATACCTCAAATATTCTTCGGGGATCTGCGTTAATGAGTGCTGAGATTAGACCCGATGACTAGAAACTGCAAAAAAATATTGGCAAATCTTACCAATTCCTCCAAGCTCTTCAGCACTCTCGGAGACCACCTGACTTCCCCGGCATCGAGACCAGGGTGGCAGTATACTCCTCCGCGCAGACCCTCAAGTCCATTCGTGTGGTTTGCTGGCACCACAGCTACCGATTCGAAGGCAAATGGATCTAGGGTACAAAAAAAACATAGTGTTATCCAATGACAGATTATATATAGACACGTCATGAACTAACATGGCGTCGCTTCAAATTTGTTCGATGCCTGTTGTCTTTATGTTTCGCGCAGGTTTACACACACGATTTAAATTGAGAACAAACGTAGCATCGCGCGAGAGGTTGGTGCGTAACTAAGCTCGATGTGGCCAATTGGCTTCATTTCATGTTGTCATTTTTGAGGGCGGACAACGTATCTATAGTTTTAAGTTATGATCTATCATTTTTACCAGACGTAGAAACTCGGGTAGCCCAGTACGAATGAGGGACACGTTTAGCACTTTAAATGAAATGAATTTCTATCATATCCATATTATAATCACTAATTACTGAAATAATCTTTTTAATTATGATTGCAAAGCGGCGGAAGAGAGAAAGACGTCCTCAGAATTGAAATTATAGAAAATAAAATTAGTGCGATTGCAGCTAGATATGGTAGATTTTTTTTATGAACAAAACAAAATTAAAGTAGGATGACCCTTTGGAAAAGGAAGAGAATATAACAAATATTCAAGGAAAAATAATTTACGGGCGATCTGAGGTCTGGGTTGGGGGTTTTTAAAGGTAAAAAATGGTTTATCTCGATTTCCGATAAAACTTCAAGTCCCGTGGAAAAAAGTCAAATGGCAAAGTTGTAGATAATAAAAAGATCTACAACTTTGAATTTACACTTTTTTCATAATATATAACCTCAAAATGTATGTGAAAATTTCAAATAACCATGTTTTTGGTTTTTTATTTGTATCTTTTACAAAAACATTTTTTCTTTCACGAAATTTAGTGTAAACCTTGCCTGCCCAGGAGTGGGACAATAGTCTAAATGAAATAAAAGTTGTAATAAAATAATATTAAAAAATAAGTTAGTCTGTAGTCACTCGTAGAGTACACTCTAACGTAGTTATATTTTTTTGAAAAATAAAAGATGGATCAACTCACCGAGTCTGTCGACATCTCTGACAGTAGCGATTACTCTATGGGCATCAGGCTGCTGTTGTGTTAGCAGCAGGGTCTCCTCCTCATTGAAGTAGCCTATGTCAGCCTGGCCATTCGTCAGTCTAAGGGCGCAGTCGATCCTGGAGGCAGAAAGAGTAAATTACTAATGACGAGATAAAGACAGTGTTTATGTTTTCCTGTCGGGGTTGCAGACGGGGCTTATGTTTTTATTTGGGACTATGTACTATACCCGCGAGACTTCGTCCGCGTGTAATTTGAAATGAATGTTACTCGGTAAAGACGTAGCTTTCTAATGAGTAAAGACTCTTAAAAGCCAGAATTAAAACAGTGGCGACCACCAGAAAAGCGCCGAGACATATATCTAAGTCCTAGAGAAATAAACTGTATTGGTAATGACTTATGGGAGTGCTTCGTCCAGATAATGTTATTTTACATTGAAAAAAAATATATATTAACAACATTGAAATTCTATCTGATGGTTTCGGCCACAGCGACTGCATTCAATGGCTTTGTAGGATGGTTGTCCAGAGCTTTATGTGCTACTCTTTCATGTGCTAGTGGCTTGCATATGCAACGGTAGCCGAAAAACTACGAGCACAAATCGGACATGTCAGAACACCATTGACGACATTATAGGGTATAGCTTATGACTAAGGAGTTGAATAGATTCTGTCGGTTTGAAGAGGGCTCATCTTTACATCCTGTGCAGTGTATCTGTTACCGGCCAAACCCGATTTCAGGACAAACTAGTTTTGCCTAGGCTAAACTAGTTCCTCCTTCACGTTCAGGGTTAGCGTTTCCGTCAGCAGGTCGATGGAGCACCGCTGTTTAAAGGTACTTATCTAACCGAACCTCGGGGTGCCCCTGACGTCGACCGTCAGCAGGCCCACGTCCTTCCTTCACTATCGCGTATAGTAAGAACTAGTTGAGCCTAGGCGAAACCAGTTTGTCCTAAAATCTGGTTTGGCCGGTAACGTATCTATTTAATAGATATGTAAACACTGTCTCACAGTCACAAGTAGTCGGGTATCTGTCAGCTATCAGTCACCACGAATGGTGGGAAGTTAGAAGGTGAAGCGTACCTACCTGAACGGGCGCTTACAGGTGCTGGTGAGCCTGTGATATGTTTGTAAATGGTGTTAGCAACCCATTAGCTTTGCTACTAGTGGATACTATAAAGCATATTTACCTGGAAACCACATTAGAGCATGTGACTTGGCTGTCGTCTCTACTGAGCATGGAGCACACGTTAGGATTGGCAGAGGAATGGCATACTCGGTCTGAAAACAAAACAAAAATGTTACCATATATCCAATAAAAAGGGATGTTGGTCAGTGTTCAGTTCACTGACAAAAAAAATATCTGTTTAATCCCTCAGTTACATTATCGAATACGGAAGGCGAAGCCCAAAAGGAGGGTCCTTTTGGGCTTCGCCGCAGTCGGGTAAAAATATTGGATACGTGATGTTTGTTTTAACAAATTAAAAAAAAGTTACGAAGGTAGAACGCGTCGAAATTCATGAGAAGGGGCTTTTGACGTCACTGGCCGGTAAAAATGTACTGCAATGTGACGTCACACGAGTTTCCGAAAGACTGTATCGTCTTCATTTTTTGTTTACGTGGAAAAATAAAAAATATGTGTCCAATATTTTCTGGAAATCTATCTGACGGACTAATTCGATTTTTTTTTGTCAACTACCCGGGTTATTTTAGCGTCGAGTAAAGAAACATTAATATTGATTTCTTCCAAGCGTCCAAGCGTCCAAGCGTTGACCGAAATATTGAGAAATATGCAAATGAAAACTTTGAATTAAACAGAAATAATGTCCAATGAAGTTGACTGTCGACCACCAAAAAAGCGGATTTACAACGTTGTCACGATAATGTCCTAAAAGATCTCGATTTTAGCGAGATTTAAATTGCATTAAAATAGTACAAAACTACTTATTTTATAAAGTTAAATCGGATATTTTAATATAATAATAAGACATTGGGTACCTATACTACGACTGAGTACCGTACTTTTTTTTTTGTAAACTTTATATACGTAGGTACCTACCTAATTTAGGCACTGCCTCGCAAAACATTATTATATCAAAATATAAATTATTTATTATGATTTCAAGATTCCAATCAGTTTTAAATGTAATAGGTGTAAGTATCTGTTATTTACTGTTTTTTTTTTCTATTTTTGGTGTAATATGTAATTATGTAACATTCGTGCGTCATGCCCTCAAAATGTACCACATGAATTTGTGGTTCCCGGTTGCCACGAGGAAATTGCTAATCTTGTATCCAAAGACCTTGTATTCAAACCCCCAGGAACCACAAAAAACCCATTAAGTACTTATTTATTTTAATTTTCCGTTTTCCTTCAATTTTAAGTACCTACCTCTTATCTACTTAGACGCCTTTACAGCCGGCTTTTAATTATGGGATGTAATTTATGTTATATTACATCTTGAGCTATCTATAAAGGGTGTAAAAGTACCCTTAACGCAAACGAAGGGTATTTTTTCTCCCCACCACTGCGACCATTTTTTTGTTCTAGACCATACCTGGGAACCCCCTAGTTACGGAGATATTGGGGGTCAAAGTTCCAAATTTTGTACAGCTGTTTTCGGAAATACTAGTATTTCAGGTTAAAACTTTACTTAAATTACCTCCATGACCCGTTTACTATTCAAAGCATTCACTACCCTATTGTTTTAAGCGTGCCTGCACATTTTACCTTAATATAATATTTTTAACCCTAAAAATAAAAGTCTTAGTTTGATGATAGAATGCTTGGTTGACGGCTGTGTGAAAGGTTAATTTACACCCTGTATGAATGTAGTGTTAGTTGGGTATGTATGTAGTTTAGCCAAGGGGTTGCTGGCTTTTCTCGGGGAGCGGGGGTGGATCGAGTGATATTCCCACCCACATTCACACACACATTTTTTGGGGTCAAAAATCACAATTTACGGTAAAACTTAATGTAGCACTCTTAAAACATTGTGGTAGTGGATGCTTTGAATGGTAAACGGGTCATGGAGGTAATTTAAGTAAAGTTTTAACCTGAAAAACTAGTATTTCCAAAAACAGCTATGCAAAATTTGGAACTTTGACCCCCAATATCTCCGTAACTAGGGGGTCCCAGGTATGGTCTAGAACAAAAAAATGGTCGCAGTGGTGGGGATAACAAGTGCCTTTCGTTTCCTTTTAACTACACCCTTTTATTATAAAACAAAGTCCTCCGCCGCGTCTGCATGTATCATGTGACCTGTAGCATGTGTCTGAAATAAATATTTTCATTTCATTTCATATGTCTATCTGTTCGCGATATAATGAAAAGTACTACATCAATTTTCATGCTGTTTTCTCCAATGAATAGAGTGGTTCGCGAGAAAGGTTTTAATATTCAATTGTCGCGGGCAAAGTCGCGGGCATCAGCTCGTTTGATATAAAATTATTCATTTTTATCCGGCCCCAAAAACAGGAGGAAGTTCTAAATAATTCGGTTGTATTTTTTTTGGTAAATCTCTGTCTCACCTATCACGGATTACTGGCGTGATGTTACGTGAAACTTATAATACAAGTTTCTTAGTAGTGTACCTTATCACGCTGTTGTCGTGTGACTGAATGGTTTATATTATTGTAGATATAAGATAAGGCATGGGCGCGCCGATGACTAATAATTTGTCTTACATTACTAGCTGTTTATTTCGGGATTCTGGTCCTTTTTCTCTGTCGACTAACCTTGCTTCTTTTTTAATTATAGTGACAAGCCCGCCACACTATTCCCAAACCAATGTAACTCCTGAAAGCCAGAATCAACAGTGGCGACCACCAGAAAAGCGACGAGACAACGAAGCTCGACGAAGTCCCAGAGTTTCAATTGAACTGTTTTAGATCCCGCAACGAAATTAATTAGAAATCAAAAGTATAGGAATAGTTAAAACATAGAAATTTCCACCTTGCCTGTGAATTTTCCTGCTGATATGGAGGGATCCATATCAGCAGGAAAATTCACAGGTCGAGGTCAAAAGCCACAACTGGGATAAGCTCAGTTGCGTACAGCCACGGATAATTATCTCTTATCTTAAATATTAATAATTAGAAAACCGCAAGTTCTTATTTCTATTATAAATACGTGGGTTTGTGGGGATTTTATTCTGTCACTAACAGGATAATAATACCTTTCGTGTTCATTACTAGCTGATTCCGGCTTCGACCGTAATCGCGACCGATGTCGATTAACGCGACTTAAAGTAATCTTTTTATCCCCCCTTTCAACCCCTCAAACCCTTTCAACCCATCGCATTAAAAAGTAGCCTATATCCTTTCTCAGGCTCTAGACTATCTGTGCACCAAAAACTTAAATCGGTTCAGTATACAGGGTGTAAATTAACCCTTCACACATACGTCAAGCAAGCATTCTGTACATCAAACTAAGTAACCTTTTTTTTTTTTTGGCGGGTGGAAAATCATTGAATAACCCCTCCCGCTCTTGGGCAGAGCGAAAGGGAGTGTCAGACTTCTATATATAATATCTCAGTAACTAGGGGGTTCCCAGGTATGGTCTAGAACCAAAAAATTATCCTAGTGGTGGGGAGAACAAGTGCCCTTCGTTTGCGTTAAGGGTACTTTTACACCCTATATAGTTTTGGCGTGAATGGGCGTCATAGACAGACAGAGCTCCCTCACTAAAATATGGGCTCCCTAACTAAATGATCTCACTCTAATCTGCCTGTCCACTTGCTGCCCTGCCCAGTGACGCTCAAAACCGAAGGTCAACAGTCGTAACCCATAGAGGTGCCCCTAGCGCGCAGTGACTTGGCTTATACTTAGTTAGAAGTTGTATGCCCTGGCTGGAGGCCTTTTTTTTTGGGGTGGGAAATCATCAAATAACCGGGGTCCCGTTCTTGGGCAGAGCGAAAGGGAGTGTCAGACTTCTACAGACTAAAAACCACCCATGTTCTTTCTTAGCCCTATATGTCAAGGCTGCTGGATCTCTTCTCCGCAGCCCCGACGGGCGTCGGCCTTGCGGGCCCCTTCCTTGTTGCTGACATCTCTTTGAGGCGCGTTTGGAACACGAACGCGCCGGCGACACGGTCTGTCGTCGTCATAAGACGGACGGACGGTGAGCTAGCCCATCACTCACCGTCCACAGGCCCGCGTCTACGGTGGCCGGAAGCCATCACGTGGCCCCCGACTCCCGGAGTGCCTCCCGCCTGGAGGCCTTACACTCAATTAGACACCCACAGAATATTCAGGTTAAGGCAAGACTCTAATTCGAGACTTTAATTCTTTAACTGATCCTGAACGACTCGGTGGAGCTTGCGTCACTCCCCCGCGACCGCGAAACGCATTCCCGCAATGCACGCAAACCTAGGTAAACGCGAATTATTTATTTATTTATTTAATGTACACAGCATAGTTACACGCTAGGATTAAAACTAGTGGGACATGGCCTTGATGAACCCGATGATTAAGCTAAAGATGGACCCGAGTGTAGTACGGGACCCAAAGTACCTAAAAACTGTCGGCACTTTGGAAGAAAAATGAGTGACATGTTATGTCTAGCTCTAAACGTACATTGGACGTCCTTGATACGAATTTATTACACATAGATAAAAAATGATTAGCTTTGTGTCAACTGGTAAATGGGTTGATTTGAGATTGCGATTGGTATTGAGACTTTATAACGTTATGGCAGCATTATTTTTGTCGTGATGAGTTTTGAGCCTTCTTGAACTTAGTGGTCGTAAGCGCGACTGGTGTGCATGAAGTCTTAAGTAGGATTCCCAAGTTGGGAATATTGGTATTGGATTTTCCCATCAGAAACTTAAGTAGCAACTGCGGAATCTGGGTTTCGAATAAACCACCCATGAATAACCCACCCATACCCATAACCCATAATATCTTGATGAAAATCCCAAAAGCACTTTGCCCTACCTTGGAATCGAAGCCAGGACATCTCATGTCTATATACCAATGAGTTGGGGTTGGTGGTATTCTGTCATCATTAAATTAGGTACATCAATATCCCCTTCGAAATTCAATATTTCCTCTCCTTTTTTTGCGTAGGTAAATGCTAATTTTCAGGGTACGCATAGATTGGTTTTAAAGCTTCAAAAAGTTAGGATTCTAAATTCACTAAAAAACTTATGTTAAACCAAAGTTTTTTGTGTAATTTATTTCATCACCACTGCTCTCAAAAACGGTTAAGGAAAACATCGTGAGGAAACATTCGAAGACATCTACCAACCCGCACTGTGCCCGCGTGGTGGATTATTATAGAGAGGAGGCCTCTGTCCCAGCAGTGGGAACATTATAGGCTGATGATGTTCATGACGATGAAACACCCCCACACACTTCCACCGCTACCTACTTGATAAACTGACGGTTGATTCCTCTATATCTTACCATATACAAAGTTGATACGACAGAGAGGCTTTCCTTTAAACAGCATAAACTAGGTACCATTTTCTAGCTCTGTACCATAAATCAATTAAATAGGAGCAGTAGTTTAGTCGCAAATGATTTTTTTAAGTTTTTGTCCCGTTTGAACACTATGTATCTTTTCGCTAAAAGATGGCAATGCAAACAAGGAAAAAAAATAAACACACAGACGTGTACTTTCACTACGACAGTGACAATCATAGCAAAACATTCCGCGCGTAAAAGAAATAGAAATAGGTCAGTGTGTTGCGCCGCCCGTACCACTTTACCGCGACGCGTGCGACGTTGCCAATTTGTTACCTAGGTATAGGCGTTTTACTCTGATTTGTAAGCTATTTGGTTTATTTGAAAAAAAAATCCTCATTTTTGTTGCATTTTATTTTTGTACCGTATCGAATTAATACTAAACACGTACAGTATACGTAGTGTAATTTAATGCCCCTCTCTCATATCAACTCTGTATGTAACAGGGTGTAAACGAACCCTTCACGGAACCGTGAACCAAGCGTTATCTACATCAAACTAAGTACCCCTACGCAAAAATTATTGCTGGGAAACGACTTTTTTTGGGGTGCAATATCACAATTTTATGTGTAACTCAATGTATAACTCTTAAAACAATTGTCCTAGTGGATGCTTTGAATAGTAATTTAAGTACCTAGTATTAACAAAGCCAGCTGTTACAAATGTTGCAATTTGGAATTTGGAACTTTGACAACCAATATCTCCCTAAGTAGAGGGTTCCAGCAGGGCTATTGCGTAACATGACTGTAGCTATCATATAGTGTCCATTAACTGACAAATTGTTCCATTTTGTACCAACCATAACCAATTAGCCACTGTCATTAAGTAAAAGATACGCAATAGCTCTGCTGGTATGGTCTAGAACAAAAAAAATGTCACAGGGAGAATGTGCCTTTTGGCTTCGATATGGGTACTTTCACACCCTTTATGTGCCGCCATTTCTCGTAGCCTTATCTGCATTGAATTGGACGCCTTTAAATAAGGATTTGAAAGTACCTTTTGTTATAGGTTTTTATTTACAATATCTACAAACTACAATTTACAGAACTAAAATTATAATAAATTATATACAAATATCAATAAGAGAAGAATTACAGGCGTCCGAAAATTCGTCCATATTGCTGTCAACAGGAAAAGTGCCCAGCAGGCTGGCAGCATTCCCACGTTGGATGGCAATGATGATTCTTTGGCCAAAGAATAGGCCAGCCCTCTGGTCACGTGAAGAGTCGACCAACCGCTTGGCAATATCCTTAAATATTAGGTGGGCACTCGGACCCCAAGGCCCCAGTGTTTCAACTCCAAACGGCTCAAACACATAACTACCAATCAAGTTAATTTAATAAGGATTATGTAATACTCACAGGCAGTTTGTGTTGACACTGCCCCAATCACACACGCAAATAGAAAAACATATTTAAAACCCATTTGGCACTTCTTAGACGCGGTAGGAATAAATCCTGCTTTAATTTTCTAAGTCTAGACTCTGTCGACTTTACCGTAGCGTTCGACTCGGTTGCCCACAATGCCTTTATCCATCCACATTCATATTCAAATATTTCGCACGACATTTTCCTCGTTCCTCGGCATCACATGCCTATACCACATTAAAAAATGTAAAGAATAATTTATAAAATAATCTTTGATAGGGACAACTAATATTATTATTTGATTAGAAATATTTATTTAAATCTTTAAATATTTATGCAAGAGTTACGTTATTTTTTACGTGCAATGCCCTCTAGATGTATAATGGCATGTCCTCTGGGGGTTATAGCCAGGTTATGTCAGCGTCTTCACTTTTGTGTTGTCGAAAATTATGTTACCTAAAGAACCGTTTTATTAACCGATCGCAAAATTTCTGCCCATCCGTCTCTTAGAGAGGAGACCTGAGTCCGTGCAGTGGTAATATTATAGGCTGATGATAATGATTTGTGTTTAATTTAGTTTACTATACAACAATTATTAAAAGGGGAATTGTTACCAACACTATGAGTTATGTTCACTCGAAGTCTATGTCACTCGAAGATAATGTGGTTACCGGATAACCATCAGCTATATTCAATGCAAGGCTGCGGTAGCCCCGGTTTCCGCCAAAGTGGAGTGGTGCGGAGAGGAACTGCGCCGCGATTCACCAATCACAAGCGAAGTGGAGATGAGATATGTGGATTTCAAGCCATGTGATTGGTGAATCGCGGCACAGCTCGTCTCTGCTGCTCGTCTTCAGCCTAGGTTTAGGAAGAAGTGTAGACTGCTACTCCCCAAGCCTGCTCACCACGTAGGCTCGGTGCAGGTATTTCTTTTCGAGATGAGGTCATGCGAAGATGATAAGTAATTGTCTATTGTACATGAAACGGCACTGGAAACCGATATACAGGCATAGCCTAGTTCGGTTGCAGTGGCTACATCCGTTTATTAGAAATCACTCCTGCCAAACAATTTTTTGTACAAGAAAATAAACATATTACTCAATCCATGTATCGTTTTTGGTCCTGTCCTAGGATAAATGTGAGAACAGAGAATAGATAATGTAGTTTAGTAATTGTATAACGAGCTGGTGTCCGCAACTCCACGTCCAACGCGCGTATTTTGCGTACGGCGAGTAATACGAGTACATTCAAATTACAATTCGTATAGTGACAATAGCTAACTTAATCTTTGACCATCATCTGCTTTCTGCTTCCCAACTGCGTTGGAGTCGGCTTCCAGTTTAAATGGATGCAGTTTAATATCAGCATTTTACATGGAGCGACTGCCTATCTGACGTCCCTCACCCATTAATACTGTGTAAGATACTTTTTGGTTAGACTGGTTGCCAGACTTTCAGGTCACTGACTACCTGTAACGACTGCCAAAGATCTTTAAAGGGTGTAAAAGTACACTTAACGCAAATGAAGGGCACTTGTTATCCCCACCGCTGCGATTTTATTTTTGTTCTTGATCATACCTGGGAACCGCCTAGTTACGGAGATATTGGGGGTCAAAGTTCCAAATTTTTCACAACTGTTTTTGTAAATACTAGTTTTTCAGGTTATAACTTTACTTAAATTACCTCCATGACCCGTTTACTATTCAAAGCATCCACTAGCACAATGTTTTAAGAATGCTACATTGAGTTTTACCGTAAAATGTGATTTTTGACCCCAAAAAAAAAGTCGTTTCCCAGCAAAAAATTTTGCTCAGTGGTACTTTTAGATTGATGTACAGAATGTTTGGTTTACGTTTGTGTGAAGGATTAGTTTACACCCTGCAGCCAAAGGCACGGAGGAAACTAGGTATGTAATGGGTGATTACAATCCACAGACTATCCTAGGCAAGCGCGGCTTAACCTAAAGATTGACACGAGTGGCAGAGCTCAGTTACAAAAAACAAACAAATCCGACACGAACGGACTAAATTTTTTCTATAGATTCGAGAAGAAAAAACAAAAAATACGCTGTTCTTGTTCAATGCCACTTCAGTTTACATATTCTATGAGCTATGTCGACAACTCTGGTTCTCTGTCGGAGTACCTTGTCGAAATAACTGTAACTACCACTTCGATTGTATGATACTTAACGAAGACCTTCTTATCAATCAGGAAATGATATCATTTAACATTTCATTTTACTACAAGTGTTAAGCCGTTTTGTTTCTGATAAATCAGTTGCTTAGTGCATTATAGGATATGCTGTATTATTTTTGAATGATCAGTATTAGATGGACTGTGTGAAAAGTGATCACTGTATGTCTTTACACCGTACTTTCTGCTCGTGACAGCCTAATTTAATCTCC
Source organism: Diarsia rubi (assembly GCA_932274075.1). Taxonomy (NCBI): domain Eukaryota; kingdom Metazoa; phylum Arthropoda; class Insecta; order Lepidoptera; family Noctuidae; genus Diarsia; species Diarsia rubi. Next base: position 1,884,499 of record OW026441.1, read on the forward strand.
CGCGTCCTTTCCAACTTTAATCATCAGATTCGTTTGTCAGTTTGAATTTCAAATGGGTGGGACGTTGTAAGATTTGTTTAGAATATAAGTTTATCCTAATTTATTTGTGGCCTACAAAGTGTAGTCAACCAATTTGAGGTTCTGTATCCAGTATCACCGACTTCAGAGATTTCTTGTCTTACTAGATACTGCGTGTGAATTTTCGTCACCACTATCTTAGATCCACAAATTCAAATACATGACATGATATTGTAACAACACGCAGGTCAGATAGTCAGTCGCTCCATCTTCACATCTACACTAATATTGTAAAGAGGAAAGATTTGTGTGTATGTCTGTAATGAATAAACTTAAAAACTACTAGACCGATTTGAAAAAATCTTTCACCGTTGGGAAGCTACACTATCCTCGGTGACATAAGAGAAAAAACAAACATATTGAGAAAAAACAAACGTAATGCTGACAGAGTCTGCTCGACATCAAGTATTAAATTGGAAATTGTTCGCCGTCAGTTCATTTTCCGCAGCCCTGTACTTTATAATAGAGTAAATAAAGTGCTTTCTATTTACCCATGCACTTTCCGGGATTGCAAAGGAATGGTTGATCAATGGCTTCATATTCTCACATATGATGAATTGGAGGAATTAATCAAACCATAATTATTTCACTTCCATAGACATGCACACCAAACACACGTAGCGGGAGTGTACTAGTGGAAAGGTTCCACAAACACACTCTACACTTACACCCTACAGACACGCACTACACTAACATACAACACTCCCACATGCACAACATAAAATACCTACTTTTTAATTTTATTTTTGTCTATTTTTACTTTTAAATTTTTGCCATCTACGTTTTAACTTTATTATTAGATAGTTTGTTATGGTTTTCTTTTTGAACCCCTACTGTATTAGATAAAAAACCTGGAACACTGTCGACTTCCTCTTGGAGGTGGGCGTTAATAGCTGCGACACAGTTTTCAACTAATGCAGCTATTTACGTGCGCAACGAATTTGTTATATGTGTTTTTGTTCCAATAAAGATTATAGATTATAGATAGATAAGCTACTTTTTATCCCAGTAGTCCCACGGGAACGGCAAAACTGAAAGCCGACCCCAACATACTTGGGAGATGGGATGGAGATATTGTAAGAATTACGGCACTAAGATAAAAGTCCTATTCAAATCCCAATAGTGGTAATACTATAGGCTGATTAAGCATTACTGCTTTCAAACCTCTAACACCGTCACTGAATAACTCAATGTATAATACTTTGTTATCACACCATTGTTTGACTTATTGGAAGTTTGTCAAGTGATTTCTCCCATATTATACTAAAATGAATCATTGTTCAAAAATCATTTGTTCGAGCAATGGTTGACAGGTTCATTCACATGAGTCAGATTTTACGAACAGCGAAGTGAAGGGCGTGGTACTTTCATTTCATACAACCACATGGCCGTTAAAAACAGGCATTAATATAAAAATCAAAAACAGACGCTTCCCTCACCGTTACTTATTGCTTTCATTATCATTATTTTTTATACCCTTACCCCAAGTTACTTGATTGACGTAACACGTTATAAAGGGTGTTAGGTTTAACGAGGGACATTATTGAAGGAGGGTTTTCAGTATTCGATTCTCGCCCCAAATATGTTAAAAAATCTAACCTTAATTTGTGACATAATTGTCCCATGGCCCGGGCACGCTCTCCAGATCTCACTCTAATAGACGCTTCTGTTTCGTCATTGTCCTACGCCACTTTTAAAATATGAAGGGAATGTTTGGTATGGTTCTGTCTATTATTTATTAATGTTTTTTTGTTGTTTATATTTTTATTAGTATCATGTAAGCATGCCCTATTGCGGGTTTCAATATATCCCTCTTTTAAACTAACATGCTGTATTTTTCATTCTTCTGTGTCAACCCTCACACAATCCATTCATCAATTCAAACTTGGATTTTTACCGCTACCGTCGCTTTATACAGGGTGGCCGGAACATTGACGTTCAAAAATAAAATTTCGGTCCCTCGTATCGTGGGGTATTCGAATCACCCCCATGTATGTTCCGCGACTTTTCATAGTTTTCGAGTTATGAATTTTTTTCTGAATGTTTGAAAATTTTCGACCTGACCAACCTAAAAAAATTCTAAAAAAAAAAGTAGAGGGTTTTATCGAGTTTCTTTTTTTGCAACTGAATTTTCATAAGTAGTACTTTTATGCATAAAATAATCAGCTTCGTAACTGTGATGAAAGTTATGAAAATGTTGATCTAAAGTGAAAAATTTACGTTCGGTAAATTAGGACTTAAATTTTCAACTTCAAATTAAAAATCTAAACAGGTGACTTCATGGTTCTCAAGTAGGCTTCAAGAATGCGCCAGACTCTCAGCTTTCATAATCATTAAAAAACGTAGGACTTAATGGGGCTAACTTTGGCCTTAATCGGCCTTCAAAGACTGCGAGGTGGAAAATTCTTAAAATTAGCTATCTGATTAATAATTTTTTTTTTTCCATTTTCTCGCTCCTAAGGTTATTTAAATTTGCTAACCAAAAATGGTGGTGGTGGCCACTTTGAAAACCTTTTGTAAATGTTAAAAATAAATTAAGTACTTTTTTCACATTATCATCTGTGTTTTATTCAAAACCACTTTTTACGTAAAACTTTTCTTACCCAACTCTGAAACTATTTGTTGGTTAGTTTTCAGTATTCTTATCATTAATTAACCTTAGGAACGAGATAATAGCCAAAAAAAAATAATTACTTAGATGGGTAATTTTAAGAATTTTTCCACCTCGCTGTCTTTGAAGGCCGATTTTAAACAAAGTAGCCCTATTAAGTACTTCATTTTTTTTATGATTATGAAAGCTGAGAGTCTGGCGCATTCTTGAAGCCTACTTAGGAATTATGAAGTCACCTGTTAAGATTTTTAATTTAAAGTTTAAAATTTGAGTCATAATTTACCGAACGTAAATTTTTCACTTTAGATCAACATTTTCATAACTTTCATCACAGTTACGAAGCTGATTATTTTATGCATAAAAGTACTACTTATGAAAATTCAGTTGCAAAAAAAGAAACTCGATAAAACCCTCTACTTTTTTTTTAGAATTTTTTAGGTTTGTCAGGTCGAAAATTTTCAAACATTCAGAAAAAAATTCATAACTCGAAAACTATGAAAAGTCGCGGAACATACATGGGGGTGATTCGAATACCCCACGATACGAGGGACCGAAATTTTATTTTTGGACGTCAATGTTCCGGCCACCCTGTATATTCGAAGCATGTATGTTTGTGAGGAAGCATAAAGAATTGTTCAATAATGCAGATGATTTATATCCTCGTAACCGACGAGACCCCATCGAGCTAGTTCTGGATATCCTTCTTAGACTAGTTAAATATGTATAATAAAAGTTGTATATCTATGTGTATATATAATAAGATACCAAGCAATCTCAGGATGCAAAATAGAGGTTCTTTTAAAAATAAATTGCATGAATGGTTGTGTAGTCATAGTTTTTATAATGTCAAAGACTCCTTAGACAATAAATGTTGAAAATGTTAAACGTTAAAAGACAATGACCGAAACTCGTGCCAAGAATTCTCGAGTCAAAATGTTATAGGTAGTAAATTATTTTCATAATTTGTCACATTATGCGGCTGGGATTTGATTTATGAAGAAGGAATTTAATTTAAAGTATAAAAGTAGGAATATTGTTTTACTCCCTTTACATGGCGTTCACACAACCAGTTCAAAAGTCGTTCTGTTAGATCTGTCAGTTGATTTTGACAGTTCGGCTGACTTCACATCGTAGAGGTTTCCTGGTTTGCTTGCCTGGTTTTGTGGTTATTTGGTTTTTATAAAATTACTCTTCATATTCTTAAATTACTACTTATTATTTTTTTAGTTTACAAAAAGAACTTTTGTAGGAGTTAATATGATAAATGTAGACAATAAAAAACAATGTTTGATGTTGACACAGTTTGGTACGGGATTCCATATATCTATAAACAATCATTTGTACGCATTCTAAGCAAAAACATGTATGCTCTTGTTTTTTCTTATATTTAATCATCTTTTATACGGTATTTTTAAACAAATAAATATACTTCTTCTTCTTCTATCTTTTTCTTCCCTTTAATTCGCCATTTTCATCTTTCACACAAAATGAAACTTCATCTCATTTTCTTCCTGTCCCTGTCTCGTGTTACTTGGGGTAAGCGGAACACGTTTTTTTTTCATCCATTCATCCTCGTTCAACCTCAACCACACTATCATTTATTCCTTTTTATTTCATAAGAAAAAACAAAGTTTACAAAAAGAATAAACGAACTTAAACAAAAGATGTCTGATGCACTGTAACCTCAGTGGTAATTATAGTTTTGAGCCGTTTAGGGTCGAAACGCTCGGGTCATGGGGTCCGAGTGCGGGTCTCCTTTTCAAAGAGATCTCTCGCCGTCTAGTCGACACTTCGTGCGACCAGAGGGCTGGCACTTTCTTTGGTCAAAGGATTAGCATTGCCATTCAACGTGGTAATGCTGCCAGTCTTCTGGGCACGTTCCCGGTTGTCAGCGATGGGGAGGGGTACTAGGACGCCTAAGTTGTCGTTGTGTATATGTAAGTATTAGCTTTTAGTTGCTATTTTTTGTATTTTGTTGTAACACAATATGTACACCTACCCTAACGGTTTATGTACAGCGGTTGTTATTTAAACTGTTCACACTACCAAGACACGTGCATCATCATCATCATCACCTGCCTCTTCCCAATCATGTTGGGTCAGCTTCCAGTACAACCAGATGCAGTTGATTACTAGATTTTACATGGAGTGGCTGCCTATATGAGCTCCACAACCCAAGATGAGTGCATATTCTCATTAATAATCCCTAATCAAATAAAAAGGGTAGGTACTCATAATGAAAATCTAAGTAACTGCCCAAGATTTGCATCCGTTACATTACGATAAGGTCGCCTCTTATCATGCAGTGGTTGATATTATCACCAGTGAGCTATGGCCTAGTGATAATAATACTTCACTGCCTAACCCTTTTTATGTTACTACCACGAAGGTTATACAAGCATATACCGAACGTTTCTAGACTATAATCAAAGATTTTCTAAGAAAAAAAAACTGTTCAGACCCTTTCAAAAAATCAATCGAGCTTAATACAAGTATCGATTTTCAATACGCCGCCATTTTTCGTAGCCTTATCTATATTAAATTTGTTACCTTTGAAAAGAATTATGTAATACTCACAGGTTTGTGCTGTTACCGCCCCAATCACACACGCAAACAGAAAAACGTCCTTAAAACCCATTTTGGCACTTCACAACACTGTAGGAATAATCCTACTTTAATTTTCTAAGTCCCGACGCTCACGACTTTACCGTAGCGTTCGACTCAGTTGCCCTCAATGGCTAATCTCGTTTAAAATGTATGACTAGAGTACCTATAGGTGATGATATCTTATCAGTTTCGAAATTCACCGTAAAGGTGGGTGATATAATAGCTGATAAACTGATAACGATGCGTCGGGCAATTTTTTACGGTGCGCCGAGGCGGGGTCCCGCGGGGAATAGTGTTAGGCCCTTTGGCCTTGACGGTTTTTTTGCTACGGTATCAATTTTATGGGATTATTTGTACTTACAACAGAGCTTTTTTGAAGACGGTGATAAAGTCTATCGTGTATATTTTTAGTTTGGTGTAGAATGTCAGTAAGGTTCGACTTCAACAGAAGTGATACATTGGATTAGTCATAAAATTATTGTTAGATTTCGTAATATTACACCATTACAAGAACTCCTGTTCCTTTTGTTTGAGAATTCTTTGTTTTATGCTATTTTGGGATTTTGTGCCTATAGTGTGACAGCAAACCCAAAATTCTGACAACCAATCTCCAAGCAGTATCGTATTAACCAATACTAACTGGGTTGTGTAGGTCAGATAGATAGTAGATTCATGTAAAATACTGCAACTGCATCCGGTTAGACTGGAAGCTGACCTCAACACAGTTGAGAAAAGGCAAGGCAGATGCATGATGCATGATGACGACTCTCGGTATCTCGCAGAGGGTGCCTCCTCGTAAAATACCCTTAAAGTTGACATCCGTATCACTTGTTAAATAGAATGTCAATCACTTTCATAAGAAACTATATGAGTCAATACAAAAACATGTGTAAAGCATGTAGTTAGTGGAAAATAACATTGGTTTGTCATATTATTGAGTACAATGTTCCGGAACTCAGTTGAACACTAATAGGATATGACGTATGCTATTATTGATATCAAGATGATGTCAGTCTTTCTTTGTCGTGTGGTTAGAGCCTAACTTGGTGTCAGTTTTTTATGCTGCGCATATGGACCTCTGACTTGGCTTTACGTGCCGTAGAGAAATATCTCTTAGACCTCATTTACGGAGACGCGGGGCGTCGTTTGTGTTTTTAATTCAACCACATGGCGATGTATGAAAACGGTAACGATTTCAAACGACGATTTTTAGCACGTTAGTTTAGAATGCAGCGTTCGTTGCGGTGGACTCGCCTCTCAGTAAATGAATAAAAAAGCACGCGACGAGCCTTTTGCACGCGCTGCGCGACGCCCTGCGTCTCCGTAAACGAGCCCTTAGTCATGCTAGTTTCACGATGTAAGTGAGCAAAAAAATATGAGTTGCATGTCTTGGATTCGAACTCGAGAGACCTATGACCAGCTTGGTCACAGCAATAGGCTATCACTGTGCGTGGTGCCATCTAAAAGAGTGGTATTCAGCTGCATCGGGTTACACTGTAAGCCTGCCTTACCTAGTTGAGAAAAAGCTAAGCAGATGATCAGAGTGTGGTGACAGCGATGATATCTCTGTGATCAATGAATATTTTTTCTATAATAGGGTAGTTAACTAAACAAAACTAATTAGTCCGTCAGATAGATCCAAAAATATCGGACACGTATTTTTTTCTTTTTTCACGTTAGCAAACAAAGAAGACGGTGTGTGCTTTGAAAACTCGTGTGATGTCATATTCTAAGACATTAAAATGGCACTTTTTAGCGGTCATTGACGTCACCAACCCCCACTCAAATCTTTGGACGCGTTTTATCTTCGTCAGTTTTTATTGATTTGATAAAACAAAAAACACGTATCCAATATTTTTCGATAATCTAACAGACGGACTAATTAGGATCACATTTTTTATGTCAGTAAACATCCATATTCTGTGATAAAAACCGGAACTTAAATCTAAAAATAGTGATTCAAACAACCGAATTTCCTTCGAACAAGGAAAAGTCAAAGAAAATAGAATAATCTTCTGAGAATAACATATTAGAAGTAGTTTGCAGTTCTGATAGCGATGATTTCAAAGTCGAGGAGATAAGGTTCAGAATAGTATGGTTTTATCAAAGTCTACTTTAGGATATATGTAGTGAGCTGTATGAAGTAAATAACGTATCCGTCGACATACCTTAGGAAATATTACAGAAGTGTTATGTTGAATGGATTTCGTAGGCAGTTTAGCAGCTTCAACGAATCGACTGTCTTTGTATGGGCATGTTATGAGGGCTAACGAATTTCTGCGCGTTGTTCGAAAGAGATACCCAGACACACAGGGCTAAGAAGGAACTTGGGTGGTTTTAGTCAGAAGAAGTCTGACACTACCTTCCTAATGACTCCTCGCGCTCTGGTTAGAGCTCAGGTTCTTCAGAAAAGACAGGTGCGCAAGTACTCACAACCAGCGTGCGTGTATGACCAGATGTATGAATGTGGAGACAAAAGGAGTAGGTACGTAGGTATCGTTACTGATGGCGTTCTGTGGCTTCATAAAAATCAAAAATCATTTATTCAAATTAGGCTGATAACCAGCACTTCCAGACAGTCCCCCAAAACGCCCACCCTTCGACACTTCCTAGTGTTTTAGCCGGAAAGAAGAAGTGACGGAACAAACTCCCCAGCAACACATTCTGTCTGTTATGTTGGTTAGAAGAACCAGACTCGATACAATAGTAAGGTGTAAGTTCAATTTAAATTTACTACAGACAAATCAATTATAAAAAATTATATAATTATAAACAATGTAAAAATAAAAAAGTACATAACATATCAGTTAACAAATTTTTGCAATGTAGGTAAGGCACAAATGGTGATATCAGTGCTGTAACTATTCGTACCAAAGGGCGTCTGGATAATTAAAAACCACTGTAAAAGAGAGCAATTATTGGAAGACAAAAAATAAATAATAAAATTGAGAATAGTTAAAGACATCCACAAATTTGTACCGGCTAAGAGTTACCAGGGAAGCCGCATGCGCAGAAGAAGCTAAAGCCAAACTTTTTTATCTTCGACGTGGTCCTTGATTTTATAATTTATATGCGTTTTGATTAAGGACACGTGTCTATGACACTGCGGTCATAGACAAGCACACTCGTCGCAGCCTTCACACCCGTGTCGCCAGCAGCGACCAGCCAATAGCAGCTCGACACCTGCGCGACCGACGACGCTGGCCAATCAGAGGAGCCCACGGCCCGGCGTTGTCGGCAGTCGCGCGGGCGCCGGACAGTCGCAAACGAGAAGCGAAGGAAGAAGGCACGCGCTCACGCGATGGACTTGTCGGTTCGGGTTGCAGTATTGCACTATTGTGAAACCTAATCATATTTATTATATACAGTCCACTCGAAGTTTACCATCTTTTATTAATGGCCTTAACATGGTCCATTCGCCGGAATAGTGCGTAAATTAAATAATACATAGCAATCCAAAAAGCGTGTCGAGTCGTCGTCGGTCACCGCCCGCCGCCATTACAGAAAGAACAGAAACAGACCCAGCGGCGTGGCAAGAGAAAAGAAATCGTCGTGCATCGCAGCCATCTTACATCGTGGCCGTGGCAGAGCGTTTTTTCTCGTCCGACACTTCCTCGTGCAGCGTGATCATCACAGCCAGCAGGATCAGTCAGATAACAAACAGACCAATTAATATTTCTCCTTTTTTGTCAAGCAAAAATTCAATCAGACGTTCAGACTATTTCAGACTTCTACACTCAGTGTAAATCAGTGTATATTTATCCATTTCAACAGAATCTTTCAGTAAATTCACCAAGAAATTCATAAAATTAATCTCGTTTCAGTCATCCCAGCTCATACAAGTAGCTTTATTTCATTTTATTAATACGACCTTTAATATTACACAGCATCTCATATTGCTTGCCGTGCTGAGCTGCTTAGACCGGCGGCGCCGCCCTAACTGCGTGGCATCACCACGTGGTCGCTTGCCGCGTGCCTGCGCCCTCGCCTGCCGCGTGCCTGCGCCCTCGCATGCCACGTGTTAGCTCCGTGCCCAAAGCTTTGAACATTCCTGCTTCGCCGTTTTACTGCACAGCACGCTGATTTGAGTATTGCACAATTCTTTTGCACGAACACTTGTGATAACATTCCCTCACAAACACACTTTACCTTTCCTTTCATTACGGTGTGTGTCTCATAACATTATTCACAGACATGGCTACCAAAGATGCAAAAGCCGCTGAGGCAGACTTAGTAAAACAACGTGGTATAATTAAAAGAAAACTTACATTATTCAAAAAGTACTTTCATGACGTACAGACCAATCTAACTTTAACACAAACCCAACTTATTGAATTAAAAAACAGACTTTCAGATTTCAAATCAATTCACAAAACCTTTTATGATGTTCAGACATTAATAGAATTAAACATGGATATTTCAGATATCACCGATGAGCCAGACCCAGAAAGCGAACAGTTTGAGAACAACTTCCAGCTACTGGTAGCCCAAGCTGTTCAGCTAATCCACATGAACGACAAACCGGTAACTAATCAAGAATCAGACCAGAACCATTCAGGTGGGATAAAATCATTTATTAAGTTACCAACAATCGACTTGCCACACTTCTCGGGTGATCATCATGATTGGCTCGAGTACAGAGATACCTTTCAGTCACTCATCAACAGACACAAAACACTAGACAATATACAGAAATTTCACTACTTACGTTCCTCACTATCAGGTAGTGCATCAGTAGTTATCAAGTCCATAGAAATGACAGGCGACAACTTTGATGTGGCATGGAAGTTGTTGTGTGAACGCTATGACAACAAACCACAACTAATAAACAATCATGTCCAGGCTTTATTCAACTTAAAACACATTCAGAAAGAATCATCAGTGTGTCTAAGACAATTATTTGATACAGTACAGAAAAACCTCAGCGCACTAGCCTCACTAGTTCAAGAAACAGACTACAGAGACATATTAATAACATACTTAGTAACAAGTAAATTGGACTTGAACACATTGAGATATTGGGAAGAACATAAGAACACACTTACAGACATGCCCACACTTGATTGTCTGAATAAATTTCTAAAAAATCGTGCAGATTTATTAGAGAATTTAGAAGCATCAAAAATAAATAATATAAATAGTACTACAAGCAAATCAGAGAGTCAAGTGGGTCAAAATACTAAACACCAAACACCAAAAGTACCTACATGTTCCATTTGTAAACAGAACCACCTATTATTTTCCTGTGAAAAATTTAGACAAATGCCAATCGAGCAGAGAATTAGAGAGGTCGAAAAATTGAAAGTTTGCTCTAACTGTTTACACCCAGGCCATGAAAACAAATCATGCAAAGGAGGAGCATGTAAGTACTGTAACCAGAAGCACAATACACTTTTACACTTGGAAGCACCAAAAACATCTGTCACATTCACAAGTCTTACTCAGAACGAAACAGTATTACTGTCAACCGCACTAGTCAATGTATTGGACAAACATGGAAAACCACATACAGTACGAGCACTACTAGACAATGGCAGCACCTCAAGCTACATCACTAGGCACCTATGCTCAAAACTATGCTTACCCACCAATCATATTGACACCACAGTCGCTAGCATTAACAATCAATGCACCAACATTACAGAAAATATCAACATTCAGATACAATCAGCCCACAACAGTAATTACAACACAAAAACATTGTGTCTTGTAATCAATCAGATTTCCAACTCAGTGCCACACACATACATTCACAGACATACTATTCAGATACCAAGTGGCATACAATTAGCAGATCCAGACTTCAACATTCCAGCACCTATTGACTTGTTGCTAGGTGCAGACATATTCTGGCAGGTCATAGGTACGGAAAAAATACACTTAGGTAAACAGCAACCAATACTACAAGCAACAGACTTAGGATGGTTGATTTCAGGCTGCATCACAGACATTGAGACTCAGAATACAACTCAGAACTCATCATTCTTCACTAATCAGATCACAGACAACATAAACAGATTTTGGGAATTGGAAAACATTTCTACTCCTACAGACATATCTCAGAACACTCAACAGTCATGTGAAGAAACATTCAAATCAACCACAACTCGCAATGATGATGGCAGATTTGTTGTCACCATACCATTTAAACAATCACCAGAATGTTTAGGCCAGTCATACAATCAGGCAAAGAATCGTTTTCTAAACATAGAAAAACGATTCAAATCAGACCCAAAATACAGACAACAGTACTTAACTTTCATGCAGGAATATCTAGAACTAGGTCACATGAACAAAAACACAAACAAAAACACACAGACACCTTCATATTACATACCACATCATGGTATAATACGCAACAGCAGTACTACAACAAAATTTAGAGCAGTTTTTGATGCATCGGCGCGCACATCAAACAAAATATCACTTAATGATATTCAAATAATAGGACCAGTAGTTCAAGATGATTTGATATCAATTCTCATAAGATTTAGACAACACAAATACATAATATCAGCCGATATAGAAAAAATGTACCGGCAAATCGAAGTTACAGAAAACCAACGATCATTACAACAAATAGTATTTCGTTTCGATGAATCAAAACCGCTGAGCACATACACATTGAACACAGTGACATATGGGACAGCTTCGGCACCCTACCTTGCCACACGTTGCATCAGACAAGTCGGGTTGGACTGCCAACATGACAAAGAAGTATCAGAGACAATCATGCGAGATTTCTACTGTGATGACCTACTAACAGGGTCTGACTCGAAATCTCGCTTGGTAGACATAGCAATGTCAGTAAATACAGCCCTAAAATCAGCACAGTTTCCACTCAGAAAATGGCAATCCAACGATCAAGACATTTTGCAGAAAGCAAACTTATCACCAGATACACTACAAAGCAAAATCAATCTAGGTACAAAAGACACAACAAAAACATTAGGTATACATTGGACACAAAGTCAGGATACAATCACATACTCAACATTCATAGAAAACTCGATCAATGACAACATTACCAAAAGAAAAATATTGTCCGCCATTGGCCAAATATTTGACCCACTGGGCCTCCTAAGTCCTTCAGTTTTAGAAGCAAAATTAATAATGCAAAGAATGTGGTCACTAAACTTGCAGTGGGATAGCTGTGTCCCTCATGAAATTGAAGTACTTTGGAAAAAGTTCATACAGTCACTATCAGCTTTGAAACAATTAGTCATACCCAGAAGAGCTTTCTATGATTCACCCAAACATATACAGCTACATATATACTGTGATGCCTCTCCAAATGCTTATGGCGCATGTGTATACGTCCGTACAATCACAACAAAGGGTGAGGTGTATGTACAATTACTAACAGCCAAGTGCAGAGTAGCCCCAATAAAGACCTTAACAATTCCTCGCCTGGAACTTTGTGCAGCACTCACAGCTGTTCGCCTTTACCGGAAGGTCATTGACTCCCTCCGCAATTCAGACATCATTTCAGACTGTTTCTTTTGGAGTGACTCAATGATAGTTTTATCCTGGATAAAATTGTCACCTCACAAACTAACCGCATTCGTAAGTCACAGAGTCGAAGAAATACAATCAATTACACATAACCATACATGGCGATATGTACCTACAAAGCAGAACCCCGCAGATCTCCTATCTCGCGGTGTCACAGCATCAGTACTCATACATTCAGACATGTGGTTTTCTGGTCCAGACTTTCTCAGGAATGATGAAATCAGCTGGCCAACACCACCTAGGCATAACAGCACCTGTTCTGACCTGCCAGAAACAAAACCCCAGAACCACAAAAACACAATGCAGTGTTACACACAGATAGATAACAATTCATTTATTTACAATTATTCCAATTTTACAAAATTAACACGCATAACTGCTTATTCACTACGTTTCATAAACAACAGTAGAAATAAAAAACAGAAAAGTAATTCAGCTTCAGACAACTTTATTTCATTGACAACAGAAGAGTTATATCAAGCTAAATTAAAATTAGTAAAAATATCACAATTAAATTCATTTTCAAATGAATATGAATTACTTTCATCAAATAAAACATTACCAGTAAAAAACAGACTATGTTCATTACATCCATTCTTTGATCATGTCATTCGCGTGGGTGGCAGGCTCGCTAATTCGCGATTTCATCATGATAAAAAGTTTCCAATACTTTTACATGCTAATCATCACATTTGCAAACTAATTTTCTCTACTTACCACAGAACACTTCTCCATGCTGGTCCACAGCTGCTACTCGCCCACATACGTGAAACATACTGGCCCATCAGTGGTCGCAACCTAGCTAGAAAAACAGTACAATCATGCACTACATGTAGACGCTTTCAAGGGAAAACAATTACACCAATCATGGGTAATTTACCTGAGCCACGCATGCATTCAGATTTTGCATTCAATAATGTTGGTGTGGATTACGCTGGGCCAATCATGATCAATAACCACAAGGGGCGTGGTAGTCAGTTAATAAAATCATACATTTGCATATTCGTATGCCTTGCAGTAAAAGCTGTGCATCTTGAATTAGTTACCGATTTGACGAAGGAATCTTATTTAGCATCACTAAATAGATTCATTAGCCGCAGAGGTAAACCTACTCACATATATTCAGACAATGGCACTAACTTTGTGGGAGCATCCAATGTTATCACAAGATTCTTAGCAGAGAATCGGAACTCAATCAGCGACAGTACAGCAGAACAAGGCATCACTTTCCATTTTATTCCCCCATATTCTCCACACTTTGGTGGGTTATGGGAAAGCACAGTCAAATCAACAAAGCATCATCTTAGGCGAGTCCTAGGCTCAGCTCATCTCACATACGAAGAGATGTACACAGTGTTATGCCAAATTGAAGGCATTTTAAATTCAAGGCCATTAACGCCTCTTTCCTCAGACCCGTCTGATCTAACTGCCCTCACTCCATTCCATTTCTTGATTGGTCGATCATTATCTGTTCTACCCTATCCTCCACTGGCTGACTGCAATCCACTGCGTCTACCAAGATACAAACGCATAGAGCTCCTGCGCCAACATTTTTGGTCACGATTTTACAAGGAATACATTTCTCAGCTTCAGATCAGAACAAAATGGAAGAAGTCGTCGGGGCAGCTGACAGAAGGCACCTTGGTCGTCATCAAGGACGACGCCCTCCCACCTGCCCGCTGGGTCCTTGGGCGAGTAACACAGCTCCACCCAGGGCCTGATGGAGTCACAAGGGTGGCTGACATCCAGACAAGCACAGGCACTATCCGGAGAGCATTCAACCGCATATGCCCACTCATTTGCGGCCCGGCAGAATGTCTATGACACTGCGGTCATAGACAAGCACACTCGTCGCAGCCTTCACACCCGTGTCGCCAGCAGCGACCAGCCAATAGCAGCTCGACACCTGCGCGACCGACGACGCTGGCCAATCAGAGGAGCCCACGGCCCGGCGTTGTCGGCAGTCGCGCGGGCGCCGGACAGTCGCAAACGAGAAGCGAAGGAAGAAGGCACGCGCTCACGCGATGGACTTGTCGGTTCGGGTTGCAGTATTGCACTATTGTGAAACCTAATCATATTTATTATATACAGTCCACTCGAAGTTTACCATCTTTTATTAATGGCCTTAACAACACGTTTAATGTAGTTTTTAAACTTTCCATCGGTCAGTTCTATAACTGACTTAGGCAACTTGTTATAAAAGCGTATACTGTTTATAAGAAAAGACTTGCTAGTTTTCGTTAATCTGAATTTGTGTATTACTATTTCGTGTTTACTGCGAGTATTTAAATTATAAAAGTCGCTTCTAGTTTTAAAGAGTCATACTTACCTACCCCCACGAGAAAAGTGCGGGAGTATATGCATGTATAGTCAACTTTATCGCTAAAAAATTAGAAGAAAAAAAACTATTTTGTTGTGAAGAAAGAATCCATTTGAGGTAGCTAGATAAACTAGCGTCCATCTACACACATCAAAAGTGTCTAGGGATCAACATATATTTTTGCAATAACTTTTCTCCTGATTGATATTAATTAAAATTTTCTTTAAGGATTCATCAAATAAAGTGTTTTCGTTTGTCACAGTAACGATAAACCAAGTCACCTTTGCATTAATAAAGAAATTTGCCATTTTCCTAATAAAGGGATTTTTGACATTTGAATCACTAACATTAAAGTTCGAAAAAAAGACAAATAACAGTTTTCTTTAAAATTTTATTGGGTAACTTAAACAATTAATAATCCGTGTTTCTACCGCGAACACTAACAACACAAGAACATCGGTTTGGCATACTCAAAATGAGTTCATCCAAATCACGCTGTGGAATGGCCGCCCATGTTCGTTGCAACAACAAAAAAAGGTCTTCTTGCGACTGGATACCCTCCATATTCGGCAGAGCTCTTCTCTGTAGCATATCCCATGCATGCTCAATCGGGTTCAAGTCTGGCGACTGAGCAGGCCAGGGCAGGACATTGATGTTAGCTGCGGCGAGAGTCTGTCTTAAACTCTTGCGGTGTGCGGTCGTGCATTATCATGCATTAACTGAAAGGGACCGATTTACACTTGTAGAGGAACGATGACGTCTGATACAATCGTCTCAGCATAAATTTGAGCGTTGAGGTTGCCTCTGATCCAAATCAACTCAGTTCTTCCGCCGATCCAAATACCCGCCCATACCATGATGGTTCCACCACTATAAGGATGGACTTCCTGGCAGGATTTTAATCGCTGTTTGCGTTCAGGGGTTCTCCAGTGTCGTATACGTCTTGTATCCGGTCTCATACCAAAACGAGACTCATCAGAAAAGCACACGAAACGCCATTGTTCTTCTGCCCAATTTCTGTGTTCAAGAGCCCATTGATATCGAATCCTACGATTGTGCATTGCTATAGGTGGTACCCGTAGCGGTATTCGGGAATGAAGGTTCACTTCATGCAAGCGGTTTCTGACTGTTTGGTCGCTAATTAAGTTCCCTGAAGACTGATGAAGCCTCACGGCTAACATCATGGCGGTTATTGTTGGAGCTCTTCGAGTTAAGATTTGAATGTATCGGTCTTGTCTCCGTGTGGTGCAGCGATACCGTCCTCCATGGCGCTCAGCCACGGTACCAGTGCTTCGGTAACGTGTCCAAAGTCGACTGATAACACTCTGACTTGTATTCAGAGCTAAAGCCACAGTACGTTGCCGGGAACCAGTTTCTATCATTCCCACGGCTCTGAGCATTTCTTCCCTGCTTAAATGACGTCGCCGCTCCATAATAACGTTGGTTTTAATCAGTAGTAGGGAAACAGTAGCACTAATAATGTCTTCAATGCGTTGTATGTTTTTATAGGGAAAATATATTATTTATTCGAGGAAGTACCTACACAAAGTTTTATTTTTAAAATTAATTATATTCTAGCTTACTCTTCCGAGTTTTATTTACCGGCTGAGCCCTAACCGTTACAGTGGCGCTGATTTTCATCTTTTACTCGAATTTGATTCACAGTTCCTGATTCAAATTATGAAATGCACCAAAAAGGATCCATATAAATTTATAAAATCATAAATTTATTACAAAGCCACATCTCAATCTCAAGAAATCCGCATAAAAATGCTTGATCCCTAGACACTTTTGATGTGTGTATATAGGGTGTAAAAGTACCCATAACGCAAACGAAGGGCACTTGTTTTCCCCACCACTGCGATCATTTTTTGGTTTTAGACCATACCTGGGAACCCCTAGGGGGTTACGGAGATATTGGGGGTCAAAGTTCAAAATTTTGCACAGCTGTTTTTGTAAATACTAGTTTTTCAGGTTGTAACTTTACTTAAATTACCTCCATGACCCATTTACTATTCAAAGCATCCACTAGCACAATGTTTTAATAGTGCTACATTGAGTTTTACCGTAAAATGAAATTTTTGACCCCAAAAAAAAAGTCTATTCCCAGCAAAAAAATTGCGTAGGGGTACTTAGTTAGATGTGCAGAATGCTTGGTTGACGTATGTGTGAAGGGTTGATTTACACCCTTTAAATATCAAAATCAATGCCACTTTTCGTTGTAATTTTATAACTCAAGAACGGGCTCACCTATCCAAACCAAATGTTTAGGCTTTGTTTGGACTATTTAGTAGATGGTTTATGTGAAGTTTGCACAAAATCGGTCGAGCGGTTCCTCATTTATCACAATATTTTTGGTAAAACATAAATTAAATAAATGGCGGATCATTTTGTTAATGGCAAATTTGATGTCTTGGACCCGGTAGGTTTAATTGGGACAAGCCCGCCAAACTATTTCCAAACCACTGTAATTTCTGAAAGCCAGAATCAACAATGGCGACCACAAGAAAAGCGCCGAGAAAATGTAGCTCGACGAAGTCCCAGAGAAACGATTGAACTGTCTTGGATCCCGCAACGAAATTAATCAGAAAAGAATAGCGGAGGAGTAGGAAAAACAGGTCTGCTAGTATATTAAAGTTCACTATCCTATACTTCTGTCGCTCTCCTATCGCATATTAGATAGCAACAAAATGATATCACTACTTAAATAAAGAGCC
Source organism: Diarsia rubi (assembly GCA_932274075.1). NCBI lineage: Eukaryota > Metazoa > Arthropoda > Insecta > Lepidoptera > Noctuidae > Diarsia > Diarsia rubi. The sequence goes on from OW026441.1 coordinate 1,902,347, forward strand.
TAAAGCAAACACGGCTCTGATCAATACCAACTCGAATCTTATCGTACTGATAAACTGCTTCACTTTGGAACAGTCATTGTCCAGTATTACCTGACCCCTTGAATAAGGCAAGTGGTGCGAGAAGAGGGGTCAAGTAATACTGGCCATGACCGTACACGCAAATTTTAATGTAGAATTAAATACCTATGTCATTAAGGAATATGACCTCTAGACTTTTGAAGACGTGCTTGTACTTTGCCTAATTTCTCAAATACCTCATTTACACACGAATATGAACAATGAAAATTAAAATTACCTAAAGCTTTTTATGGGTGAATCCTGAGATTCGGCATATAGGTACCTATTCAGTTGATTCCCTTGTCGAAATTTATTTATACAGATTCTTTATCAATGTAAATGTAGGTATACTTCATTATAAACACATTTAACGAACAGGCATCACTTTTGTCCGGATGGTTCCCAATAAAGGGTGTAAAAGTACCCTTAACGCAAACGAAGGGCACGTGTTTTCCCCACCATTGCGATCATTTTTTTTGTTCTAGACCATACCTGGGAACCCCCTAGTTACGGAGATATTCCAAATTTTTTACAGCTGTTTTTATAAATACTAGTTTTTCAGGTTATAACTTTACTTAAATTACCTCCATGGCCCGCTTACTATTCAAAGCATCCATTAGATTAGCTCAATGTTTATAAAGACATTGAGTTTTACAGTAAAATTGTGATTTTTGACTCTAAAAAAAAGTCGTTTCCCAGCAAAAAATTTTGCGTAGGGGTACTTAGTTTGATGTACAGAATGCAGTTGACGGCTGTGTGAAGGGTTTATTTACACCCTGTACCCGTTATCTTATCTTATCTTTATGGGGTTCAGGTTTCCGCACTTAGTCCTTGAAGTGGACCATTGTGCGTGAGCCATGGTGGCCGATTACTCCAACCAGCCCACCTCCCTCCAGAAGCAGATCAGACTTCCCGGTCTCCTCAGGGCATCCGCAAGGGATCTTGGTGTACCAAGGGTCTCCTCACGAATCTTGGTAACGCCTGTACACTCAAGGAGCACATGCGCCACCGTTTCCTCTGCCTCCATGCATGCTCTGCACAGGGGGCTGTCAGTGATACCTAGGTTGTGGAAGTGTTTATTTAGTGAACAGTGTCCAGTGATGGTCCCCGCCACCAGACGCAGGCTGTCTCTGTCCAGGCGCAGAAGGCGCCTGGTCAGCTTTGTATCCAGGGATGGCATAGCATCCTTGGATTGCCTACATCCTGGTGTCAAGGTCCACCGTTCCTCCGCTTGTATGCGAGTGTGGTCTTTTAACCAGCTTCTTAGCTGCTTGAAAGGGACCCTGTACCCGTTTTTTCAGCACAAGCCGCTTCATGCGACGTCGCTTGATGTGGTAATGAACGTGTTAGAAGCCAAACTACTAGACTGATTTTTATGAAATTTCTATGGGACTAATTGGAAAGTAAAAATTTATAAAAAAAAATAGGTACCTACCACCAAATTGAGAATCTCCTCCTCTTTGTGAAGTCGGTTAAAAATGGCGGAATAGGCCGTAACGAACAATCTACTATATAATAATATACTATGTAATGATGATATAATTTAGTAAATAATATGTATATTATAGAATATACCTACTATGTTTTTTTCTATACCTATTACCTACATGAATGCGTCTAACATAATTATCGTCTTCGTCGTCCGACGGCATTGTCACAAGTTATTGAAATCGTACGCCTCGTGGACAGGGCTCAGTACGCTAGGCTGCTCAAGCTGTTGACGTATTTTGAATTGTCTAAGAAGCTACGCCTCCATGGACAATGATCCTGAGGTATCGAACCCTCGAACCCCGAAAAGTCTTGACACAATTTGAAATGTGAAGTTTGCTAAGCGTGACGGAACACAACCGGGAGTGTACCTACGCTACTTCAGCAGAAAAGTGGCCCGCCACATTATTCCCAAACCACTGTAACTCCTGTAAGTCAGAATCAACAGTGGCGACCTTAAGAAAAGCGCCGAGAGAATGAAGCTCGACGAAGTCCCAGTAGAAACGATTTAACTGCTGTCTTGGATCCTGCAACGAAATTAATCAGAAAAGAATAGCGGAGGAGTAAGAAAAATATTAGCAATTAGTGCGTAAACTGCTGTGAATGTTATGTTATTCACAGCCTGTGATTACCATTGCTATTTGCCGTGAAAAGGACACAAATCCAGAATCTTACTATTGAGAAATTCCTGATGGTAAAACTAATAATTCTGTCGTCTTCCCGGACGGTATGTCGCCTACTTGGTCAATGAACATTTCAATCTTTTACCTCTTTTACAAATCACTTTGACAGTTGAAGAAGAATTATATGTACAACTATCATTTACCATTCAAAATTAGAATGAACGTGTCACACTTATTGTTTTAGACATTTTTCTATGTTGGTTTTAAAAAAAATATGTTAGGTAAATTTTTCTACAAATTTTTCAGTGTGAAATGAAATGGTTGTAAATTACTGTGAAAAAATCCGTTGTAGCAGATGAGAAAATATAAGGTTTTGGCTTAGTCCGGTAAGTTGTAAGCTGTTAGAAGTGGCTATGTTCGGGTTGGCCACAGGGGTCGAAAATAGGATAGTTAACTAAAAAAATCTAAATAATTCGTCGGATAGATTTCCCAAAAATATTAGAGATGTACTTTTTCTTTTTTTAACGTAAACAAACAATGAAGCTACAGCGCTTTGAAAACTCGTGTGACGTCATACTTTAAGACTGAATTTTTTAGCGGTCAATGATGTCACCAACCCCCACCCAAATTTTTGACACGTTTTATCTTCGTAAATTTTTATTAATTTGATAAAACAGAAATACGTATCCAATATTTTTCGATAATCTAACAGACGGACTAATTAGAATCATATTTTTTTCAGTCAATTAACATCCCTATTGGGGGGCTCTATAATATTTTTATCCAGTTACTTGATTAAGTAAGTTTCTGCATAGACGTCTCTTGTCCCTCTCAAAAGAGGAGGCCTGTATACCAGCTGTGGGAACATCCGAAACTGACGAATATCATCAATAGATTCTCAATTTAATTGATATACTGGCGTCTGTACATCACTGGGATGTATTCAGCTGCTGCATCTGGTCTAGGAAGGACTGGAAGCTAACTCCATTACAGTTGGGACAAGATTAGGTAGCTCATGGTACAATTTACTGACGTTGCTCATAAAGCCGCTAAGTATATGTGGGACTGAACTGGACACGTCTGCCGCATGCCCAATGAGCTGTGGGCCAAAATAGTTCAAGTTATTTATTTCATAACAAAAATACATTTGTGTCGAAACATTTACACAGTAGGTAACTCAAAAAAAAGCAACATAAACAATAACAATAAAAATAAATAAGAAAGTAACCTCGTCCTACAGCCATCCGAAGTTGAAACGTCTTTCTCAATTGAAACTAAGTTTACACTCGTACTCGTATTAATACAGAACAAAGTCTCTAGCAAAATGCTACACAAAATACATTTTATGTCAAGAAAAATTAAGAAGTTTTTATTTAAAAAAAGCAAAAATCTAAAACAAGTCCAAAGAATAATCGATACAGTTATTTAATTTAAAAAGTACTATTTTTAAAACTTTTGTCATTAAAAATTCATCAATGGTTCTTTTCTTCGTTCAAAACATTCTTGATTAACAAAGCCATGAGTTTATTTTTAAACATGCTCACATTCTGAATATTCTTTAATTCTGTTGGTAATTTGTTAAACAGATTGACAGACTGCATACGTGACGAGTGTTTGACAACATTGAGCTTTGCCTGCAGAATAGTAGGAAGATCTTTTCTGCGATTTTCTATTCTATTTTCCTCTCATCGTCTGTTTCAAACTCGTTTAAATTTTTGATTACATAGCCACTTAATGTTGCGCTGATACAGCCAGAAGACATCGCGGCACATTTTAACCAGCTCGGGCGCACAGCTGACTCGTGCGCTGCGCACTCTGAACATGGTGGCGGATCGGACACAGGCCTCCTCTCTTTGAGAGGGAATGGGCTATAATCTACCACGCGGTCCCAGTGCGGATTGGTAGATGTCACATGTCTTCGAATGATTGGTTATAAGACATGCCGGTTTCCTCACGATGTTTTCCGTCACCGTTTTGAGAGCAGCGGTAATGAAATAAATTACACAAAGTAATGTGGCCTGCATGGGTTCGAACCCACGACCTACTGTTCGTAAGTCGGGGCCGCCACCAAAGGGCCACCGCTGCTCACCTGGTGGCTCAACTGGCTGGTGGCGGACCTTAGTTAAATTCACTTGTACACCGAGTGAGTTCACAAGGGCCACATACTGTGTAGTATGCAAGATTTAGATAAGTATATTTCAAGTGTCGCATTAGATCAATATCTGTAATGGCAAAGAAAACATTGTGATGATAATAAATAAATAAATTTCCTTCACGCCAGCCGCTGCCTCTGTTAACTGTGTAACGGCACCAGTTTCCTGCTATTTTGACAGTTTGTCCATCTCATGCGGCATATCATCATCATAAATTCTGCCGAAATACGTCCACTGCTAGACATAAGCTTCCCCTGAGTGTCGCCACATTGACCGGTCCCGTACGTCTCGCATCCAGCGGATCCCCACGATCTTCTTCAGACCATCGGTCCACCTAGTGGGAGGACTTCCAACGCAACGTCTTTCGGTCCGTGAACGCCACTAAGACAGACAGATATACTAATCAATATAAATACAAATTAATGCCACTTTTCGCTGTAATTAACTCAAAAAAAGTAATCATATAATAAAAGTAATAATATTTGAATAAATAAAATTATAACTCAAGAACGGGCTATCCAAACCAAATGTTTAGGTTTTGTTCGGACTATTTAGTAGATGGTTTATTTGAAGTTTGCACAAAATCGATCGAGCGGTTCTTTATAATCACATTTTTTGTAACAAATGAATTCAATAAATGGGTAAGTGGCGCTGCTGTCCGGGTAGGACGACGTCTGCCAGGTCCGCTAGTCTAATATACTAATCAGACTATACAGATGCAGATATACCAAGGTTATGTGTGTATGTCTTATCTATCCTGCCCTGTCTCATTTGAGTTAGGTAGATACCCTTCTAGCATACCTAGACCAGTCTCAATGCCAGTCCTCATCTAATAACTCTGCTGACTCTGCATTTTCCATCCATCATCACATACCGTCCAAATAACACTGACTTTTGTTATCTTACAAGGTGACTGTTGGGTGGCTTCTGAGGGTGTGGAGTGCCTGCGGGGGGTGGAGTTCCAGTGCCGGTACTAGGATTATCGGAGCCCTGGGCTCGACGAAGCCCCTCTCGACTCGTCGGTAGTAGGGGAGCAAAAACTCAAGCACCCCAACCCGCCTGAAAGGTTAAAGTCTTTATTAAAAACAGTAGGGCAGAATACCTTGAACCTTGACCAAGTTGATGCTAGAAACATTAACAGCGGCCACCATCAGGAAAAGGCCGAGACAATGGTGCTTGGCGAAATCCGAGAAAAACAATTAAACTATAATAGATCCCGCAATTAAATGAATCAGAAAAGAATAACTGAAAAGTTGAAAAACATAATTTCCAGCAGGAGACAGATTAAAACGCAAAGGGACGTCTAAAACTGGAATAAGCCAGTAGGTCGTTGTCAGGATTCCGGGCGTCTGACTACCCGTAACACTGGATCAACCTATAGAATCGTCTTATTTCTCAAAGAGGATCTTCAATGGAGGGAGCGAGAAGTCTGTCCCGTCGGGGCTGCTGGATGTTCGAGATATACCGCGGCCTCGACACAATGGGCTAAGAAGGAACATGGGTGGTTTTTAGTCAGAAGAAGTCTGACAATCCCTACCGCTCTACCCATAGCGGGAGGAGTTATCTAAAGATGTTCCACCCTCGTACTAACAAAAACCAGTATTCCCTCGCACTCTTGCATCGCGTACGTGTAGCAGTGGAGTCAGATGCGACTTCCGCTGCTCCTAAAACTGGTGCAAAACTCGCTTTACTTAACTTTTTATCTGAGATTGCAAACCTATTCTTTTTTCAGGTAAAACATGGCACGATGTCGGAGACGGAAGTAAGTATAAATACAAATAAAATAATACATTACCTGAATATAAACATAGGTCCTGGCTGACTCATCAACGCCCAGCCCAAATCTGTAAAAAAATCTTAAAATATTTAGTTTTATGACATAGATTAGTGCCAGAAACCCAGCGCAGGCCAACTCTGGGCAGCATTTTGACCAAAGTTAGGCAATCTCCTTTTGAGCCGAATTTCCCTTTCTGTAGACAAGGAATAAGGACGGATTTTCCTTACTCTTAAATAGGGGATGATAGTTTGTACGGAAAATCGTCATTTTTACGCGGGCAAAAGCTACATAATACTATATGAATCGCACAAGCTTTTGCCTAGAATTTAGAAAAAAAAAATCACTAAAACCTTCCTAGAGAACCACTCTATTCATTGGAATGGTGAAAACAACATGAAAATCGGTGCAGCGGTTTTTGAGTATATTGCGATCAGACAGACGCAGCGGAGGACTTTGTTTTATAATAATATGTTGATTGTTCAAGTGGTATATCGTGCTCATTTTTTGCTCAGATGACAATGAATTACTCTACAATGCGTAGCAACCCTAAGACGCACGATTCGATCAATACTAATCTGTCAAAATGCCATCAATCGGGCACAAATCCAGACTAGGCTCCTGTTGAGAAATTTCTAGTAAAAAACCCAGTAACACATTTCCTAACCCGGGAACTGACCTGCCCTCATGTCGAGCAGACTCGTTATATCAGCCCATGTTTGGCCTGCCTAAATAATGTGGTTTAATTGTTTTTTTTTTCAGAATGTGCAAGACGTAAGTATTTTTTATATACCTATGTACTATGATTATCGTTTTAATACACCAGTGGACCACCATTTTCTTATTTCTTGGTTTTTATAGATATTATTACATTCTCTCATTCAAAACGGCCTATGTCCAGCAGTGGACGTCTTTCGGCTGAAATGATGATGATGATGATGATTCAAAACGGTAAAAGAAAACATCGTGAGGAAACCGCCATGTCTTAGAACCAAACATTCAAAGACATGTGACATCTACTTCCTCTCGTAGAGAGGAGGCCTGTGTCCCAGCAGCAGCGGGAACATTAATGGCATATGCTATACTTAACGCATGGCCACAACTAAATGTATCATTTATTCATTCATATAGATTTAAGGTACAGTCAGCATCAGAAGTAGATTAACACTACACAGACTTACTAAACAGGTTTTTAAAAGAAAACTTGTTATAAATTACATGTTATTAACAAGTCATTGAAGAGTAAGGAACATTTTAAAGAATAATCATCTGAACCATTAAAAACAATAGCTGAAATCCTGTGCATCAAATAATAAAAGTTCCGAAATGTTAAGCTACTTCTGATGCTGACCGTACAAGTCCAAGATGGGCTGTAGACCGCAAACCGCAACCGTCTGGGGGTCTAAAAACTGTGTTTTTGACCATTTTACGAATTTTAATGCAATTCACATTATGATCTTTTTTTCTAAATGGTCACAGATGCAGTAACTTATAATAAAAAAGATTTATTGATTCCAAGCGCGGTAACACTGCGGCCAGCGACCACAGACTGCAGTGCCAGTGATTTCGCGAAACGCCGAGCAAAAATGTAAACATTTTTTTCTGGACCGCATACAGCTATCTATGCTGTCAACCGTAGCCACTAACCGCAGGGACGCCTACGGTTGCAATCTACATCCCATCTCGGAAATTTACCTTAAGGGTGCTTTTCCACCAGAGAGGTGCTATGCTACGTTGCTATGGATCCGTTTGATCACCAATCATATTCATTTGTGCACATAGCTTAGCACTGGTGGAAACGGATTCAACCAAGATATGTTTTTTTATATGGAAAGATGCGTGCTATGGATGTGTGCTATGGATGCGTGCTATTGATGCGTGCTATGGGTCGCCCTGGACGCTTCCCTAACTATCGATACATCGCATAGCTCGAGCTGCGCATCTTCCTCGAGCAGCTACTTTGAGGCGGCGCATCTTCATAGCACATCTTACTCGCACCGCTACATCACTTAGTATCAGTGGAAACGGTCACAAAGTTTCACAGCTTAGCTATTACATCTTCGCAGCATAGCTGCATAGCACATCTCTGGTGAAAATGCAGCATAAGGCCCGGTTTCCACCAAAGCGGGAGACGACAGGAGATGTGCGGAAAGCGGCCAATCACATTATTCATAATTTACATCTGGTCTTCCTATGATTGGTCGATTATGGCACATCACTGCTTTTATGGATACCGGGCCTTAGATTCAACAGACGCTTTAAAAACGACCCGATTTTTTGCCAGCCGGTGTCGCAGCAAAAGTGGTAAATTCAAGAGATGTCGGCGGTGTGACCGGCGCCACAAGGTTCGCCAACCTTGCTGCAGGCCGCGAAGATGCTCAAGGAGGAGAAGGGCACGCAGCAGGGGTCGTTCCCGCGGACGTCCACGGTACTTGTAACGGTATTGTCTTAGCTAGCCAGTTCTCCGTAAGCTTCAGAGGCCTAGAGGGTGGCATAATAACTCTGACTCCAGGTTAGGCAACTCACAACACGATGAAGAAAATAAAGTTTTCCATAGAAGGATCTCGTGGATACATAAAGATCCCATTAAAATATATGGACAAATTTTAACACAGCGTTCAGTAGGTACGCCTAACCAAAGATACCGAGCAAAAACAACACTGATTAATTGATTATAGTAAAGTGATTTTATCTTGACCACGGCCAAACGATATAAATACATAATACTAGCTGTTACCCGCGTCATCGTACGCGTTAGGTTCGCGATTTACTTAGAATAAGATTTTGATATAATATGTTTTTACTTCATTTTTTGTGTTTGAATGGGAGCAAGGATGACATGCAAAATCGTGAAGCGTTTCACATTTTTTTCCCGTCGGGGCTGCGGGATATTGTAAGAGATACCGCGGCCTCAACATAAAGGGCTAAGAAGGAACATGGGTGGTTTTTGGTCAGTAGAAGTCTGACACTCCCTTTCGCTCTGCCCAAGAGCGGAGATTTGATGATTTTCCAAGCCCCAGAAAAAAGGTGCTAGTGGGTTTAATAATAACTGCCGTTTGGGTCGTTCTTTTAGTTAAGCCCTGCTTATCTAGGTTAGTCTACGGATTGATCACCACCCATTACATACCGAGTTCTCTGATAGTATAGAGTGTATAGTGAGTTGCCTTTGGTTCCGACTGCCAAAGGATTATGGATATATGGAATCCCGTACCAAACTGCATCAACATCAAACTGTGTTTTTTTTTGTCTACATTTATCATATGAACCTCTTACAAAAGTTCTTTTTGTAAACTAAATCTGAGTTTCAAAGTAATTTCATAAAATCCAAAATAACCACAAAACCCAGGCAAGCAGATATTGTAGGGAAAACTCTTAAACGATGTGAAGTCAGCCGAGATGTCAAAATCAACTGACAGATCTAAGAGAACGACTTTTGAACTGGTTGGTTGTGTGAACGCCATGTATAGGGAGTAAAACAATATTCATACTTTTATACTTTAAACTAGTGACCCGCCCCGGCTTCGCACGGGTGCAAACAAGATACTAAAACCTTCCTCTTGAATCACTCTCTTTTACCAATCGTTGGTATTTTATTAGATAAAATGGCAAAATAATGGTGACAAAATATATACGAAAACTAGGTCAGGCGGAGGTGCACTATAGGTACACCTCAGCTTAACCCTTTAAGAATTATAGGCGTGATAAATGAAGCCAATATCCCCAAAAAATATCTTTTAAAACCGCATCAAAATCAGTTGCGGAGTTTTAAAGATTTAAGCATACATAGGGATATATATAGGAACAGAGAAAGCGACTTTGTTTTATACTATGAAGTGATTAAAATTCCGATTCAAAATTCAAATCCCAGCCCAATATTATATATACTATAACATTTTGATCTTGAAACTTGAAAATTCTTGGCATGAGTTTTGGTCATTTTCTTTTAGAACGGCAGAAAGTATGACAACCAGTCTTACCAAAGGTTATCGTATTACCTACGATGAAGAGGTCAGATAGGCAGTCGTTCCATGTAAAATACTGGTAATTAGCTGCATCCAGTTAACCTGGAAACCGATTCCAATATTGTGAACAGGCAGACAACCCCGCCACACTATTCCCAAACCACTGTAACTCCTGTAAGCCAGAATCAACAGTGGCGACCGCAAGAAAAGCGCCGAGACAATGAAGCTCGACGAAGTCCCAGAGAAACGATTTAACTGTCTTGGATCCCGCAACGAAATTATTTACTTGTTTTTATTACTTGAGAATAAGCTTTACCATTGTTTGCCAGCTACCTTTGGCGTTGCCGGTCACGCTGTGGGTCCTTCAAGCGATGCAGACGCTGCGACCGGCGTTACCGCATCAGAAGGTCTTGGTCGTGTCAGTCATGATACCAGTTGGACTTACACATAGTCGGTAAGTAAACACAATCAAACAATAAAAGCTTGAAAAATACCCTTAACGAAGACGAAAGGTACTTGTTCTATCCATCACTGCAATCATTCTTAGGATTCCGTACCTCAAAAGGGTAAAACGGAACTCACTCGTGTGTCTGTCTGTCTGCCTGTCCGACCGTTCTTCCCCCCCTCCCTCTTATCTCCGAAACTATTGAAAATACAAAAATTAGTTCAACACTTAGTCTATGGTGCTAAAATAACATGGAAAATCTCTCAATATCTACTACAATGGTAGGTACGAAACCTTTTTGGGGGGTGGGAAATCATCAAATAACAACTTCCGCTCTTGGGCAGAGCGAAAGGGAGTGTCAGACTTCTACTGACTAAAAACCACCCATGTTCCTTCTTAACCGTTTATGTCGAGGCCGTGGTATCTCTTACAACAGCCCGCAGCCCCGACGGGGTACGGAATCCTTCATGTGCAAAATCAAAATCAATCAAAATCAAAATCAATGCCTAGTTACGGAGATATTGCGGGTCAAAGTTCCAAATTGTTCACAATCTTTTTTCTAATACTAGTTTTCAGGTTATTAACTTTACTTAAATAACCTCCATGACCGGTTTACTATTCAAAGCATCCACTAGCACAATGTTTTAGGAGTGCTACTTTGAGTTTTAACGTAAAATGTGATTTTACACCCCAAACAAATAATTCGTATCCCAGCAATAATTTTTGCGTGCGGTACTTAGTTTGACGTAGATAATGCTTGGTTGGCGAGTTCTTAAAGGATTCGTTTACGACCCTGTATAAAAGATGTAAACGGATCCTGTACATTCAACTACCTCGTTTATCTACTGTGGTGCGACCACTGACCATGAGCTCAATAGTTTCGAGTTCCGAGTCGTGCAAATAGGGTATTTTACCAAAAAAATCGAATAAGTCCGTCTTATAGATTTAAAAAAATAATGGACGCGTACCTATGTTGAAGACGATACAGTGCTTCGAAAAGTCGCGTCAAGTCGTGTGCCGTCACAAGGTAAGTACTTTTTTAACCCACAAAGAGACGTCAAAAGCCCTCTTTGACACGTTTTATTTTCGTAAATTTTTATTAATTTGATAAAACAAAAAATACATGTCCATTATTTTTTGATAATCTATCAGACGGACTAATTAGTTTTTTTTTTATGTAAGTAATACCCTAATGTTATTGAGTTTTTGCTTCAAGAATTTCTCAGTGACTGCTATAGAGAGAGATTTGTGCACGGCTGATGGCAACAGGCTTTCCCCCTATTACCTGGAACTTAAAAAAAACTATACTAACAAAAGCTTTTGTTAGGTACACCTCTGCTTATCACTTTTATTTTTGGGGCCTCAGATATCATCAAAAAACTCCTCCCGCTCTGGGCAGAGCGGTAGGGACTGTCAAACTTCTACTGAGTGAAAACCACCTATATTCCTTCTTAGCCCTTTGTGTTGAGGCCGCGGTATCCCTTTCGAACAACGCGCTGCCCCAACGGGGTGTGCTTAACACTCCAGTAGGCGCAGCTCTATTTGGGAAGTTAAAGTAGTCACGCGTTCTACATTTGTAGAACAAATTTAATGATGGAGTTTTAGAGCAAAGTTTCATAAATAAAAAGTATTTTTATAATATTGATATAAACTTATTAATGCCTTTATTTATTTTGTCACAAACTTATTACATTTTTAAATATTCTTAACTAAAAACAATAAAAAAACATTTAAAAATATAAAAAATAGTAGCCCACCGGTATCGGGAACAGGGTCCAAGCTACCGGCGGTCAGGGGTCCAGAGACAGAAACCTCCTAACAATGCGAGGGGTGTCTAGGAGTACCGCTTTCTGTATCAAACCTTTGATCCAGCTGCCTAACGAGAGCCTCCTCAGGTGTTGGTCGAGGCTCTTGGCAATAGGGGATCGGACTGAGTCAAACAACAATGATTCTAATTAGTCCGTCAGTTAGATTATCAAAAAATATTGGATACGTGTTTTTTGTTTTATCAAATTAATCAAAATTGACGAAGATAAGATGTGGTTGTGACGTTAAAGGTAAAAAATGTACTATCATATGACGTTTTCGAAGAGTTCACAAGTTTTCGAAGCACTGTATTGACTTCATTTTTTGTTTATGTGAAAAAAAGAAAAAATACGTCTCCAATATTTTTTGGAAATCTATCTGACGGACTAATTAGTTTTTTTGTCCGATCCCCTATTAAGCCATTGGCTGTAACAACTACCGGCACAATGATCGCTGGGTCCACACCCCATGTCGACAACCTCGCGAGCCAAGTCAAGATACTTGATTTGCTATATAAACTTTATTATTAAAAAGCTAAAACAGACAAAACATAATCGTATCCCTTTGGGGAGGTTACAAGCGTGATATTAAGTCAAGAAAACTTCGAACCGAGAGCACGTGTTCTTCCCGTCCGTCAATGCGATATTTTATATGACCTGGACCGTTCCGGTATTGATTTAAACTGCAAGCGCTATTGCGAACTTAGTTATATAGGTATGTTTGTGCTCTCAATGTGCGCATGTCATCTGTGGGGTGTTGGGGTATTACAGGGGTGGGGGGTTTCCTCCCTCCAGTTCGGAGAATAATATAGTGTTTGTACTGCAAGTATATAGCAGATCACGTTTTGAGGCGGTGGATTTAGAGCAAATTAAATCACTGGAGAATGGTTGAAAGGAGACAAACTGCCGCACTCGGAGAGCTGTAATGATTATTCAGGCCATCACAGTAAAAGTTTTGACAGTTTTGTCATACAAAAGTATGTCAAATCTTTAATAAGTGACGGCTTAACTGCTTAAGTAATCATTAAATATCTCTGAGTATACGGGAAATAAAGGTGCAGTTGTGACTAAATAATGCAAATACGTTTTGTTTTAAAATCCGGATTTTTAAGAACAATTTCCGAGTAACAATTTATTTTTATTCAGAAAACCCAGATTCGATTTTCGAATGCGGATTTGAGGGTCAAGAAAAAATGTGCGATATCCGAATTTTTCGGATTACGGATAGTCCGGATTGCATTCTCTAGTCATGACTATACATGCTGCGCCGACCACAAATTGACTTGGTCACAACCAAGTCAATTTGTCTTCTTGATCCATATTCTCTAATACTTATCGCCATCTCATTAGACACCTGGGGGGTTTAAAATGCTCACTTTAGCAGCCCCATAATATGAATTCCGATAAAAAGCGTAAAATGGAATTTTCGTAATAGTAACTGCGACTGTAACGATTTAGGAAAAATAAATCAAATTAGAAAAATAATATGAATAAGGATGTTTACTGACTTTATAAAATGTGATTCTAATTAGTCCGTCTGTTAGATTATCGAAAAATATTGGATACGTATTTTTTGTTTTATCAAATCATTAAAAATTGACGAAGATAAAACGCGTCAAAGATTTGAGTGGGGGAGGTGACATCACTGACCGCTAAAGAATGTCATAGTAATGTCTTAGAAAATGACGTCACACGAGTTTTCAAAGCACTGTATCGTGTTTATTGTTTGCTTACGTGAAAAAAGAAAAAATACGTGTCCAATATTTTTGGTAATCTATATGACGGACTAATTAGATTATTTATTGCGTTAAAATTCGTAAAATGGTCACAGACGCAGTTAGTATTATGTAAGGTCCATTTGGTGCATAGTGAGCAGAATAAAGATATAGATAGATTGATAGATAGATTATATTACACAAGAGTGGTTCCAAAAATAATGTTGAAAATTATCGTCCAATTTCCATCCTCTCCACCTTGTCAAAGGTTTTTGAGAAACTCGTTCACAACGAAATATATCCATTGTTTCAGCACGTCATTATACAGGAACAACACGGCTTTGTCAAACACAGATCTACTACCACAAACCTCTTATCTTTTTCTAGTTTCTTGTTTGACAGTTTTGATGGTAATGAGCAGGTGGACACTGTGTATACAGATTTTTGCAAGGCCTTTGACAAGGTGGATCACGAATTATTACTCAATAAAATTGCCTTCAACGGAATTAGAGGTAACTTGTTGCGCTGGTTCACGTCGTATATCACCAACCGTTGCCAGAGTGTTGCAATCAACGGTTACAGGTCGGACATAACCAAGTTAGCATCTGGCGTTCCACAGGGTTCTATCCTTGGGCCTTTATTATTTGTCATATTTATTAACGACATAGGAAAATGTTTTCAGCATACTCAGTTCTTATTATATGCAGACGATCTAAAGGTGTACAAATCAGTGAAAACTGTTGATGATTGTACTCTTTTCCAGCAGGACCTAGACCGATTGTCCGACTACTGTACCAGTAATAAGCTCAAGTTAAGTTTACCTAAGTGCAATCACATTACTTTTACCAAAAAAAGAACGTAATTAACTTTACATACACCCTATGTCGCACGCCACTCGCAAAATTAAACTCTATTCGGGATCTGGGTGTTATATTTGACTCTAAACTGTGCTTAGACCAACACATCGATAAAATTGTTAACAAAGCTTATCAAATGTATGGATTCATTATGCGGTCCACCCTTAACTTTAAAAGATCCTCATCTTATTTATGCCTGTATAAAGCCCTAGTTCGATCTCAATTGGAGTATGCGGTTTCGATATGGAACCCCTTTTATAAGAAATACGCTGAAATTATTGAAAACGTACAACACAAATTTCTACGCGCTATTCATTACAGGTGCCATCGATCTTATCTACCTTATACCCAGTTACTCAGCAAGTACAAACTTTTATCTCTTAACTATCGCAGAAAATACCTCGAAGCTGTCACGCTATACAAAATTAATAAATAAATAATAAATAATAATAAATAAATATCCTTGGACATTTCACACAACGCCATCTAGTCCCAAGCTAAGCAACCTAATGCTTGTGTTATGGTAACGAGATGGCTGATAAACTACTTATATACATTTTTTTTTTTTTGTAAATACATACATATTATAGATAGAAAAACACCCAGACTCGGAACAAATACTTGTAGGTCGTACAAATATTTGTTCCGTGCGGGAATCGAACCCGCGACATGCTGCGCAGCAGTCAATCGCTCAACCACTGCGCCAACCGTGTCGTCAAAAATAAATTGTTAGAAACAAATTTAACTGCATACACCTAAATAATATGATCTGCTACGCAATACCTAGAACCTTCCACAGGCGTCAGGTGCGCGCAGGTACGCTGTTCGCAATTCCTTCCTGCCGAACTAACTCCGGCCTGCGCTCACCTATCCGCCGCATGGTTGACTTGTACAATAAATCTTTTGTAAACATTGACATATTCAACCACTCAATAGGAAAATTCAAAGGTCTTATCTTCAACGCTCTTAAAAATTAAAATACGTAATTACTTTTAATCCATGCACTCTTTACATTATTGTCATATATCTGGTCTGATTGTATACTTTTTATTTTTACCTTTTTTTTCTCTCGCCCCTGGCGATTATTGTTTATCTAATATTATTATGATAACCCGTGGACAGCGTTGTGGGTTGCATTATTAGCAAAATAAAAAAATTGTTAAACTAGTTTTAAGTTCTCATAATGTAACTGTTTGTTGTCCCTCATAATAAAAATAAAAATAAAAATAGCCCATCTCACTCAAAGAGAGGAGGCCTGTGTCCCAGCAGAGGGAACATTAATAGGCTGATGATGATGATGATGATGGGCATATTAATATTTTATTTAGCTCGTGGGTGTGAATCAGTAGATTCAGTACAACGTCTACTGTCGCTAAATCATTTTCGTCTCGACTCGGCACCAAGATATCAAAATAGTTCATTACCTAGCAACGCTTACACGGACGATGGGAGAGCCAGCAGACATATTGATTTTAATTTATTGAAAGCTCTATCCCCTTCTCTCATACAAACAATTCCTTTATTAGAGCGAGTAAGAAGAACCACTGTAAAATGAACCATTACAAGCTGAAAACTATAAATCTTTCTCGCTTTAGTTACGATGGTCCCTGAGTGATTTATAAAGACGGAATATATAGGGGGTGTAGCTCAACAGTTGGGCTTTTGCGGGAGTATTTACAAACGCTTCGATTCGAAAAGTCGTTTTTGTATCTTGCTCGCTTTCGTTATGTCAAAAAAGTCGAATCGAAATCGAATCGCAGCTGTCAATACAATAGTGTGAGAGAGGAGTTTAGTTAACTTATTTTTTAATAGACTTCCTGTTAAAAAGTGGCTCTCTATGATTAGCTCCAATATCAAATGTACTGATCACGTAGAAATCGATAGTCGACGATCACTGTTTTTTTTTAATGGCTGTCAATGTCCAAAGGATGGTTGTACGGCGTACTTAAACATTTTTTAATGTTTGAATTGTGTTTACAAATAGACATGATTATACACATAAATAAACTCACGCCCTTGTCTCACGCAAAAAACACGTGCAGGACCTATCCAATATTTTTCGTTAATCTAACTGACGGACGAATTAGAATCATATTTTTTTGACTCAGTCTGATCCCCTGTTGTGTAGTACTAAGACATGCCGGTTTTCTTACGATGTTTTCCTTCACCATTTTGAGAGCAGTGGTGATGAAATAAATTTCACGAAAGTAATGCGCCTTACCCGCATGCATGGACTGTCCCTTGATATCTACCTGTATATTCACCCTCTTTAAAGTTACGTGGCGATGAGCTCAAGTAGTGCAGTATGTAGCCACCTAAACAGCTACTATTAGACTAAGATACCTGGAAGATACCTTCACCGAGCTGGTAAATGGATGAAAAGTATTTTATATGCCAATAATTATGTCAATAAATATATTGCAAATGGGTTGTCTAAATATGAATAATTAACAATTTTAAGAGGAAATGTAGTCGGTCTCTTCTCCATAGAAATGCTCTCGCCTGTTTTCTTTCTTGTTAATGACTTTATAGCTATGATTTTTACAGAATAATAAATATTAACTACTTGTACGCCCCTAGGTTTTTCTTTTTGATGATACATTATTTTTCTTAGCACTAGAACCCTCAAAAAATGCTCGAAATTGCTTATTTAGATCGCTGTCAACAGAGGCCTAGTGTACAAATTTGAAAACTATTAACGAAAAAAGAAAAACATAGGGTCACAGAATACATCCTTTTTATTTAGTGTCTAAAATATCTAATAAATTGGTACAATATTTGAGAAGGAAATAGGCGAGAGCCAAACCTAGAAATATGACTTTTTACTTAAACTATTGAGTCGGATCTGCAAAGAACAATGGCGAAATCTTAGCTGAATTTATTTTGAGCGTCTAAAAGTGACTTATATACGAAGGCAGTTCCATTATTTTTTTACGTTTTTTCAAAGTATCACATTAACTAGTTAGGGCCGGATAAAAAAAATATTTTAAATGAGAAGTTAATTGATTTTTTCATTGACCTCGAGTGTTGCCATTTTATATTTATTCTGCCTAGTGACAGTAAACTCAGCATTATTGTGTTTTATTCAGTTTTAATTTGTTATTGTAATGAAACTGAGTAAATTAAGTAACAATACTGTTTATTTCTAAGTGGAAGTGTTCCTTGCTGGGAGGTAAAACCTTTGTACTGTAAAAATAAATAAATTACTTTCAATTAATGACTGGTAAAAAGACTAATACTTAGTTACAAATAATTGTGTTTGACAATGGTTGATTACGTCAGTGTCACAGACGCTTATGCGCTTGCGCTTTTTTGTTGATCTCTCATTGTACAGAAAATATATACAAATCGAAGCCACGTTATACTGGAAATGTAAAGCTTGATGAGCCGCCCTGTGTACATGATACCAATTGTATACCTATAGTGTGGCGTGCCAAAGAGTATTTATAACCACTGGGATTACCTACCTTTTAAAAAACATTGCATGCTGCAAAAACTGGGTAAGGAAAGTAGAAATACTAATGCAATGTTGTTACCATAGACATAACCTACAAAAGTTCATCACTGAATTTCTATTATTCTCGGCCTTCTCGAACCAAAATTCTTGCGCAGACTAATTCAGAAGTTGACGGCGAGTTAAACAAGATATTTTTCATTTAAAGACGACGGTATTTTACATCAGCTAAATTAATGTATGGGCGGCTGCCATTGTTCTTTCCTTATCTGCCGCCCGGGCGCCTAGCTCTAGCAGAGCGACATGAGCGATAGTTTTTTCAAATAAGCTACGAGTATGTACCTAATTTTCAAAAGTCTCTTCGCCCGCATTTCCACATAACTAGTGTTTCTAGTGAACACCACATTGGCGTAAAGGAACTTTTACACCCCTTAATTTTTGTCGTTTCATTGTCAGGCTAATCTAACACAGGTTTTTTTTTTTCAGGTGTTGTCTCGTTGGTAATTCACCCTAAGCTACTAGTTTGTGAAATTGTGAAAGTGAAGTTATTTATATGAAAATACATAATATTTTGGACATATTTTGATTACTAACTTGTTTGATTTCATCTCGACCAGGGGATCTAAAATGGCCACTTTAGCAGATCATAACATGAATTGCGTTAAAAAGCGTAAAATAAAAGTTTCTTAATAGTAACTATGACCATTTTAAGAATTTTATATTATTTTCCTAAAGGGCCATTTTATAGGGCAGTCAAGCTATACAAATCTAATTTAAAGCGTGGTACTTACAGCGGAAAGTATCACGCAGTTTTTTTTTATTTTGCTGGTATTGATCAGCATCATTCAGCTCAACCATTTTGAAGGGAACTAAAAACTTTGTCCTTGCTAAAATCACACCACAGACACACAGCAACAGGACACGGACACGGGACAGCAATCGGTGTGTCGAATACTGCTGCAGTTGCTTTTATCGCCAGTAGCCCTTGCTTTTGTCTATAGTAGCACATGCTTTTGTCGACAGTAGCACTTACTTATGTCGACGGTAGCAGTTGCTTTTATCGCCGGTAGCCCTTGCTTTTATCGCCAGTAGCACTTTATTTTGTCGATAGTAGCAAAAACTGTTGTCTACAGTAGCACGAACTGTTGTCTACAGTAGCACTTGCTTTTGTCGACAGTAGCACTTAATCAAACGTTACTGTCGACAAAAGCAAGTGCTACTGTTGACAAAAGCAACTGCTAGTGTTGACAAAAGCAACTGGTACCGTCGACAAAAGCAACTGCTACCATGGACAAAAGCAACTGCTATTGTCGACAAAAGCAACTGCCACAGTCGACAAGAGCAACTGCTAGCGTCGACAAAAGCAAATGCTACTGATGACAACAACAAGTGCTACTGTCGACCAAAGCAAGTGTTACTGTTACAGTTGCTTTTATCGCCGGTAGCCCTTGCTTTTATCGCCAGTAGCACTTTATTTTGTCGATAGTAGCACAAACTGTTGTCTACAGTAGCACGAACTGTTGTCTACAGTAGCACTTGCTTTTGTCGACAGTAGCACTTAATCAAACGTTACTGTCGACAAAAGCCAAGTGCTACTGTTGACAAGAGCAACTGCTAGCGTCGACAAAAGCAAATGCTACTGCTGACAACAACAAGTGCTACTGTCGACAAAAGCAAGTGCTACGGTCGACAAAAGCAAGTGCTACTGTCGACAAAAGCGAGTGCTACTGTCGATAAAAGCAACTGCTACCGTCGACAAGAGCAACTGCTACCGCCGACAAAAGCAACTGCTATCGTCGACAAAAGCAACTACTACCGTCGATAAAAGTAGTTGCTTTTGTCCATGGTAGCAGTTGCTTTTGTCAACAGTAGCAGTTGCTTTTGTCAACAGTAGCACTTGCTTTTGTCGACAGTAACACTTGTTGTTGTCATCAGTAGCATTTGCTTTTGTCGACGGTAGCAGTTGCTTTTGTCGACGCTAGCAGTTGCTCTTGTTGACTGTGGCAGTTGCTTTTGTCCATGGTAGCAGTTGCTTTTGTCGACGGTAGCAGTTGCTTTTGTCAACAGTAGCAGTTGCTTTTGTCAACAGTAGCACTTGCTTTTGTCGACAGTAACGTTTGATTTTGCTGACGGTAGCACGTGTCGACAGTAGTAGGTACTTGCTACATTATTTAACTTACGTTCCGACATGTTAACCGAACCTAGGAATACTTAACGCTTTCGCTGCGTCTTTCCCACGAAGTCGTTTTTGGTGGCTCTATTTTCTGATTAATTTCGTTGCGGGAATCGAGACAGTTAAATTGATACTCAGGGACTTCGTCGAGCTTCATTGTCTCGGCGCTTTTCTGGTGGTCGCCACTGTTGATTCTGAGGCACACAAGTTGCAGTGGTTTGGGAATAGAATGGCGGGCTTGTCTAAAAAAAAACGAGGTCAGTTTATACTGGAAATGTATGTGTGTGTGTGTGTATTATTACAGAAATAAAATAACAAATGACACCAAGATATTTATTAGAGATTGTCATATATGAAGTTGTTGAACGCAAATACAAGATTTTTTTCCAAAAAATTTAACCTCTTTCAGTTTTCGAAGTCGGTTACCGTTAAAAACAGTACATTATGAAGTAATTTTAAATTACAACATTTTTTACAAAAATTTTGATATCACACTTTCCTCCCTTTTTATTTCATCACGATTGTTATTCCCTATGGTAGACAGTCAGGCAGCTCAGCAGTAATACTGCGTAAGATACGAAATAGCCCTATGTATTACACCCTTTGCCAAATTGCTTAATTTTCATATATATTAGGTTGATAACCAAGACATTTAGGTACTTATTAGACTTTCTGTAGACGAGTAAGCAAACACCAAGACCCAAGAGTACTTGTGACCAACCAAAATCGTCAATAAATTATGTGATTTGATATTTACAACATCAAAAGAGTGATCATAACTTTTCTCGGACATTCCTTTGCTAACCTCTTTAAACCATTTTCAATCCTGCAGATATTAAAGATAGTATTAAGAAGCTGACAATATTTCTGTAAAAAACTTTGACTGGTAACTTAATTGACGTTTTCAAAAAACAAAACAACAAAACTACTGACTTTGACATACATGTATCACATATCTAGGCAAACCCTATTGAGTTTTGGTGGTGAATGGAAAACGATTTTTAATTGTGAAAAAAAATGTGAAGTTTACGCTTTATATATTTGAAGATCTATTGGTTTCCGCCGATTGATTTCTCGCTGTTACGGACCGATGTTTTCTGTGGTTTAGTTATATGGTCTATACCTTTCTCATATTATCTGCGCCTATGTCTTAGCTCTCAAACTATTACATTCGAAACTTTGAAACTGCCTATACTTACAACATTCGAAAATCAACGACTCAAAAATGCCAACAGCATTATAAAATTGACAAAAAAAATCTTCTTTGGAGGCCATTTTTTGATAACTTCATTAAACTAAATAAGGACCAATAAGATATTTTAAGTAATTACATACATACATAAACTCGAGTGAGTTTTAAGCTGTTAATTAATAGTCTTTGAATGCGACGGTGGTAATTTATAGGCGAGGGAACATGGTGAAATAGTTCTTCATCCCGATAAAAGAGCAAGGGTCTTCCGTTCAGACGGGTTTTATGTCTATTGAGCCCACCCACCTAATTTTTGTACACAAGAAATTATTTATCAAATGTATTTATTTAAACATTCAAAACTTCAATAATATGAATGGTCAAATGAGTACATTGTTAAAATGTTTCACTGGTGAAAAGCCTTACAAGTGTGATCATGACCTTTTATATAATTGTAATGAGTATTATATGAATATTACTCTTTAGGTGATAGTATAAGTAAAAAAGGCCAGGTTTAGATTTGTAACAAGGAGTATACTCAATATTGGAAGCTAAGGTTAGATGCAAAAAAACGGCAATTTTGTACATTCGACCATAAGCTTCTGCAGTTGAGTTTAAATTACCAACTAACTTATTGGTCCATACTTTATTTTAATTTAAGCAAGGTTGAAAATTAGTCGAGCCGAGTAAATTTCGAGGAATCGACTTAGCTGGACGCACATTCACTAGATGCTATCTCATGGTAACGATGCTCGATATCTGAGTTCAATTTTACCTACACGCGTGTACGTGGCTCAGTTGTTACACAATTATGTTGCCCTAGACAGTCGCAGTCCAACAGCAACAGTATTGTTACGAGAATAAACGTCAATGTCATTTTGACAGACCCTTCAATGACAGCTTCTTGACAGCAACGTCATTGTAGCTCAGAGTAGCACAGCTTGTAAAATAATTGTCACGACACGAATTTACTTTGGTTCTGTGTGTTTCCCGACTGCACACATAAGTTGGTGGTTGTGTACTAAATAACTGTCACTTCGATTTTGACAGTGATGGAAACTCCAACTCGAAATAACTGTGAAATCAATGTATCGACGCTAGTGTACAGTTCTTTTACATTTATCTGGCGCTGGGTTTCAATAACTTGCAAATAAAGAAAAGTGAGGAAACCGGCATGTCTTAGAACCAAAAAATTCGAAGACATGTGACATCTACCAATCCGCACTGGGCCTGCGTGGTAGATTATAGCCCATTCCCTCTCAAAGAGACGAGGCCTGTGTATCAGCAGTGGGAACATTAATAGGCTGTTGATAATGATGTTGATGATGAAAGAAAAGTGGTCGTTATGTTTGTTGACTTACTGCAGTACTCAGAGATATTTAATGATTACTTAAGCCGTCACTTACTTTGAAACACAAAACCTTCACTCAAATGTTGAAATCTTTACTAATTGGTGGCAGTTTTAGTTGCTTTCAAGTTACCGTCATTAACAAACCCGGAAAAATAATATTGAAACCCTATTCTCGTAACTTTAAAGTAAGTGTTGGTTTCCGGGTGTCAAATAATTGCGGAAGAACTGTAGGTCTACTTACTGTATGTTGGTTTGTTAGCTTTAGGAACCGGTTGAAAGAGCGAGCAACTGGTCAATGTGTTGCCAAGCTTAAAATTAGTCAATTAAATCAAGGGAGGACCTCAGAAAAATCTGAGCAACACGATTTAATTCCAATTACATTTATTTTAAAGTCATTTTAGACTGGCTAAAAAAGGTTTTTGACACCTGTCTTCCGAAATTTCAGTCGTTTTTTTTTATCACACCTTAATACTGGAATATTTCCAATTTTATGGATCATATTCGCAAAAGTTTTTTGTAGCAATTGGCTCAGCGAAGACAGAGCTGATTAAATGCTTGTAGTTTCACAGGTCCAGTAATTCTTCTTGGTAGGAGATATCCAGATCCATTCTTTTGATGGTCAAAGAGAAGGAAATGGGTTTTAAAATATCTCGTATCTCTCGTCACGTCAATTTTTAAATCTGTTCCTGTGTTCTCTAAGAAATGGATTTTAGTTCAAAGGTATTATTTTTCAAATGTATTTATTTGAACATTCATAACTTCAATAATATGAATGGTCAAGTAAGTACGTTGGTAAATGTTTTTATAGGTGAAAAACCTTACAAGTGTGATATCATGATATCTTAGATTAGTATTCAATTAATCTAAAGATATATTAAAACAACACTACTCGTGTGTTAAGTTTTTCCTGCGGTTGGTCGCATCTCTCATCTCCGCTTTACCAAATTCATACCCTTACTTTGCGAGTATGATCCTTCTTTACATAAAAACTCTCCCAAAATAAAAATTTCAAATAGGCCTTTAAAAAACATTTTTTTAGAAACATTGACGTTTCTCCTTGAGCGTCTGACATTTTGGCCTAGATGAACGTCAAGTTATGCACCTAGTTTGTGCCTTATTTGAAGTTGAAAGGCCCTTTTTTAAAAAAGCGGTTTAACGCTAGATTTATACAAAAATGACAGTGACAGTATTATGACAACTTATTGAAAAAGAAGTCTTACGTACTAACACATAGAATTGATGAAAATTTCTAGCTGTGTTCTCATTTGGGACAAACGTGCGTGACTAAATTACAAACAATCGTTATCAGTGCTCCTCCGTTTCCATAGATGGCGCTGTTGGTTAACATTTGTGAAATCGTGGAAAAACAATATGGCTGACTCCGCTAGAGCTGTCAAACGTCATCAACGTCACTACACCCGTCCCGGTTTATTAATAAGTTTTTTTCTGTTGGTTGGTCCATTAGGAGAACAGAATCGTAAAATTCCACTCTCCGTCCACGCGTTTAAGTCTTAAAGACGCTGCTTCTGTATGCGTCCCGGAAAATGTCTTAACTGCTTCGAAAACGTGGCTATTCCAGTATTTTACTAGCCCCAGGTTGGTACTGTTCAACCCACCCCCATTCCCACCCACCCTAAACCCCCCTGACTACTCACACCCCGACCCTCACCCTCACCACTCATACCCCAACTACACCTCTGCTAAGTTGATTACAGTCGTGACCTTATGTTTTGTTTGTTCCCGGTGTAATGACCCAAATGTGAACACAGTTTTACAATAAGTAGATATTATTGATATTGATTTTAAATTTAAAGTTACGACGAAGCGAAATACCTAAGGTATTTTGTATGCAACCGAGAGATAATTCGTCACCATTGACAAAATGGTTTCTACAACATTAATACCAATTTTAAATTACTTTATAATGCTGACAGAACTAAATCGGTGACGCTTCTTCATTGGTGAATCCTGACAGTAATAGTTTAAAATACATTTTTATTTAAAGGATGTTATTTAATCTTAGACTAGCGTTCACTATCAAAGTATAGACAGCTGTCATTTTGACAGTTCTGCAGGGCTATTGCGTATCTTTTAAATCACAGTGACTATCATATTGTCTATGGATTAACTGTCAAATTGGTTATGGTTTAGTACAAAATGGAACCATTTGACAGTAATTGAAAGGCACTATATGTTAGCCACTGTCATTTAAAAGATACGCAATAGCCCTGCTGATCGTAAAACTTGCACCAGTTTTAAGGTGAAGGCGGCGAGGTAGCCCGCGGAATTCGAATTTTCTTACGTTTTTTCCCGGCCAGTGTCAAGTCCTATGTTTAAGAAAATAGGATTCGCGGCTGTAAGGAATGTTTATTTACTAAGTAATAATGATTAAAATCACCAATACAACCGTCTCAGTTCATAAAGTTCTCTTGAGTGACTATTTCATGAAAACGGCATTCTTGAGACCTTTATGAACTGAGACGATTCGAATTTCGCGGAATACCTTGTCGCATTAACCTAAATGCTGGCTGGAAACGGTGCTATCATAAATTGATAGTGAACATTTCAGCTTGTCCAGAAGAAGCGAATTCGTCGCGAAACGTTTCGCGCGAATTCATTCGCGCGCTATTGAGATACTAGGCACGAATACATCGCGTCCACAAGCATCGCGCGAATTCAAAATACGCGCGTAAATCGCGTGCATAACGCCAGACCCTCGACTCGCGCGTGATTCGCGCGTAATTCGCCCTTTCTGGACAAGCCCTATGCCTTAATTTAAGAATTCAATACCCTCTCAACTTGCATGGTTGTCTATGCAGCTGGATTAGAAGCGCCCGGCTGTCGTCATCAACTGGTAGCAACCAAACTGCTCCGTGGTTCAGCTTGCTTCAACTCGTCTCACGTACCTAAATCCTCTTTCTTCTGAATCTCATATATTTCCTGAAGGTTTTTACGTTTCTGACAGCAATTTTCATGATGGTTTATCTTTCGCCCTTGTTTTCCTTGACGACAGACGACATTGCATTCTGTCATCTTCTTTTGGTTGTTACTGACTGATGTTGTCTTGCTTCTAATGAGGTATCTTTGCATCTAAATTTATTTCTGTCAGGGTTTTATCCATGAAGGTTTACAGTTTGGACCAGCCAGCCTTAGGAGTGTGGGTCACATGCGCTGCGAAGATAGAAGACTGTGGAATGTTCCGTGGGCGATTGACGCAGAAAGGCGACTGGATTATCAGATGGTTCAGCAGCTCAATCGCCTCCTCTATTTCATCATAAGACTTTGTTGCGACGAAATCTTCTATCGAGGCGATATCCTTCCTCACGAACGCCTTCAGAAAGTTGATGTATTGAGGCTTCTCATGCAGTCGGCCTCCGCGCAGAGTGAAACTCTGATGGGTCTGTTCGTCGTAGATAGGATCAGCCATCTCAGAAGACTGGGCACTCATTTTGCTCATGAAACTCACGGTTTTTTTCGGGAAAGTAGCGTGCGCTTGTTACAGCGGTAGGATCGAGACTGGTCCAGAGCTTGATGCGGGGTTGATGGGTCAATAAATCAGGGGAAGCGGGCGGGGGGTAGTTCGCGACTGCGTGTCGCGCCCTGTGCCATGGAAGCTCCGCCCATAAAGGTAGCCATTCGGGGTGTTTTGATTCGTTTTGACCGTGTAGGTTTTACTTTTCTGGGACACAGCTGTTTTTTTTTTTAAATACCGATTTTTTTAAGGGGTTCCGGCTACGCTAACCTTTTGTGCATCGGTGCCCTTCTCATCCTGTATTTTTACACCAAAGTGTATTGTGGATCTTTTATAACGACTGTAATCCACAAAGGGTTAGGTAGAGATGAACCTCATATAGTATAAACCATTACTACACTCTGGGTCAGCTCGCTAGATAAGTATAAATCCATGTAATAGCGGACGACCCTATAGAGTATTGAACCAAAAAAATCTAATTGGTTCGTCTGCCAGATTATCGAAAAATATTGGATACGTGTTTTTTGTTTTATCAAATTAATAAAAATTTACGAAAATAAAACGTGTCAAAGATCATGAGTGGGGGCTTTTGACGTCACTTTCTGCCACACTCAGAGAGCTTTAATGATTACTTAGGCCATCACTTAGTAATGGTTTTGACTGCCGTACTCAGAGATATTTAATGATTACTTAAGCCGTCACTTAGTAAACGTTTGATATATTTTTGTATGACAAAACTGTCATAACCATTACTAAGTGATGGCCTAAGTAATCATTAAACCTCTCTGAGTACGGCAGTTTGTGGGTTAAAAAAGTACTAACCTTATGACGTCACACGACTTGACACATTTCGAAGAACTATAATATCGTCTTCATCTTTTGTTTACGTAAAAAGGGAAAAATATCGTATCCATTATATTTTGAAAATCTATCTGACGGACTACTTAATTAGATTTTTTGGTACAATACCCTATTGCACAAATCCAAAATCTAGGCTGAATTTAATTAATTCTTGTATTCTTAAAAAAGGGTGAAAGGGTGAAAAAGTACCCTTAACACAAACGAAGGGCGTTTGTTCTCCCCACCACTGCGATCATTTTTTGGTTCTAGAGCATACCTGGGAACCCCCTAGTTACGGAGATATTCGGGGTCAAAGTTCCAAATTTTGCACAGCTGTTTTTGTAAATACTAGTTTTTCAGGTTATAATTTTACTTAAATTACCTCCATGACCCGTTTACTATTCAAAGCATCCATTAGCACAATGTTTTAAGAGTGCTACATTAAGTTTCGCCGTAAAATGTGATTTTTGACCCCAAAAAAAATCCAATTTCAATCCAATCCAATCCAATTTTGTTTCCCAGCATAAAAATTTGCGTAGGGGTACTTAGTTTGATGTACAGTACTTATGCTTGGTTGACGTATGTGTGAAGGGTTAATTTACACCCTGTATGGTATGGTTGTTACTACCTACCCCTTGATGGGCAAAAAACGTGAGTTTTTGTACATGCCACGTGTTCGTGAGTAGGCAGCCTTACCCTGTTGCTTCCTCCCTTACTCTCTACCAACCCCCTTTTGATTGATCACCTGCATTGCCGGTGTACGGTGTACCTTTATAGCGCCGGGATAGGTTGAAAATATGATGCTTACATCACGCTTTAATCACTGACGGCGGGGTAGGCAGACTGAAGTTATGAGTGAGATAAGTAGAATAGCAATTAAATATGGTTCATTACCTAGGCTTTCTCCAAAAGATCATCTTAGACACTAATCTGCATAGTCCTTTTTTTGTACAGTGGGAAATCATCAAATGACTCCTCCCGCTCTGCATAGGCAGAGCGGTAGTGAGTGTCAGACTTCTACTGACTAAAACAGTAACACAGACAGTTTTATCACACAAAAGTATGTCAAATCTTTACTAAATGACGGCTGAAGTAATCATTAAATATAGTACCGCAGTAAGTGATGGCAGTAATCATTAAAGCTCCCTGTGTGCGGCAGTCAGTCGTGCTACACGCAAATTAAATAGATGGTCAACCTTTTTCACGTTTCAAGTATTTAACGTTATTTAAATTACTACAAACAAAAAACCTGGTAAGTGACCCAAAACAAGTGGCTAATATCTTCAATGATTTCTTCGCATCCATTGGGGAAAGCACTTCCCAAACACCTGGTTTCGCAGGAACGAAAACATCGGTGATTAACCCCACTCAAAACACGATGTTCCTTAGCCCAGTTGATGGATACGAAGTTAATAACATCTTAAAAAATCTAAAAAATAAAAGTAGCCACGGAGTAGATGAACTCCCACCAATTCTTTTTAGACAGTGTGCCGATGAACTAACCTTACCATGTTTTAGACTGATTAATCAATCATTTGAGGAAGGTAAGTTTCCAGATAAATTAAAAAAGGCTTTAATAAAACCAATCCACAAAAAGAATGCAAAAACAGACCCTAATAATTATAGACCAATCGCCCTTCTTCCTACTGCGTCCAAAGTCTTTGAAAAAGCAATGTGCGATCGCGTATATTCTTTTTGTGAAAAATTTAAGATATTTAATGACTGCCAAAACGGGTTTCGCAAAAATAGATCAACAACGTTAGCAGTATATAAGTATATTCAAGCAGCTTTAAACATAATTAATAATAAACAATACGCAATAGGAATATTACTTGACATGACGAAAGCTTACGACAAAGTGCAATTTCAAATCCTGTTAAATAAATTATACGGTATAGGAATACGTGGAAAAGCCCACGACTGGTTTGCGTCATATCTGGACAGTAGAGAGCAATTGGTTGAGGTAGAATTCTATAATAAAAAAACAAAAGAAGCACAGCTCATACGATCAGATGTCAGACCAATACAAGCTTCAATTCCCCAGGGAAGCGTTATAGGATGTCTCTTATTCCTGATCTACATAAACGACCTTCCCAAAACCATAGAAGAGCCTTGTGTCTTATTCGCGGACGATATTTCAATCCTCACCTCATGTCAAACAAATATAAATCTAAATGAAAAATTAAGTAACATTTTTAATAATATAATTAATTGGATGAAAGATCATAATCTCGAAATAAATTTTACAAAAACCAAATTATATAATAACATTCCATCCACGCCAAAAAA
This sequence comes from Diarsia rubi, assembly GCA_932274075.1. NCBI lineage: Eukaryota > Metazoa > Arthropoda > Insecta > Lepidoptera > Noctuidae > Diarsia > Diarsia rubi. The sequence continues at coordinate 1,931,994 of OW026441.1, forward strand.
ATCAGATAAATATAAATTTTACAATTAATCAAATTAAATTAGAAACAGTTAATGAATTCACCCTCTTAGGTTTGACTATAGATACAAATATTAATTGGAAATCGCACGTGCTTAAATTGAATTCAAAAATTTCAAAGTTTGCATATGCCCTCCGGGAGATTAAAAAGACTACCAATCTACAAACCGCAATAGTCACATATTATGCCCATGCTTGGTTCACTGGGCACACTAGGAAATAGCTTGCAAGGGTCACCGTTACCGATTTAGGTTGTGTAACGACAGTGGTAAAAAAATAGACAGGAACTGATTAATTATTTTATTCGAGCTTAGTCTCCACTTACAAGTTTCACAATCGAGCGCGACAAGACCTCGAAACTGAGCTTACAGGGCATTATTAGACTTTTCCCCACCGGAGGCATCCGGTAGTTATGGCGGTGTCTTCGCTTGACTGTGATTGGCTCGCTAGTAGTTGCTAGAGTGGTTTGGCTATGGTTGCCCGTCATTGGGTGACTAGAGTGGCATGGCTATGGTTTGCTAGAGTGGCTTGGCTATGGTTTGCTAGAGTGGCTTGGCTATGGTTAGCTGTCATTGGCTGGCTAGGGTGGCACGCTGTGAGCAGGCAGTTGTAACAGTTGGCACACTTGAGTCTAACAAAAAATTGCACTCTAAAGCTTAATAAAAGCTCAGTCTCGCACCGTAAACTGTGGAGCACGGTCGCGTTGTACCTACCGGTGACTCGTGTGTTAAATATGTAATGGGTGGTCACTCATCCAGACTACCCTAGGCAAACGCACCTTACCTTTTTTTTTTCTTATAAAAACTTTGGTCTACACTAGGATTTTCTCCTGTATCGTGGGTGCGTTCACAAACATATAAAGTCACATACACGAACAAAACACCCAGACCTGAAACAACTATCTGTAGGCCATACAAATATTTGTTCCGTGCGGGGATAGAACCCGCGACAAGCAGCGCAGCAATCCAATCGCTCGGCCACTGCGCCAGCCGTGCCGTCAACCCCGAAGATTGATTACAGCGTCTGTTACTATCTAGCTACTATGAAACAAAGTCGCTCCCGCTCCGCTCCCGTTTTTAGCAATAGATATACTGATTCAAGAAGGTTTATATTTTGTAGTATAAGATAACGATGATCCAGAAGAACTGCCAGATTTAAGTAGCAATGGGCAGGGCACATTGCTCGCAGAACGGATGGCCGATGGGGCCGAAAAGTTCTGGAGTGGCGACCGCGAACCGGAAGACGCTGCGTTGGAAGGCCTCTCACTATGTGGACCGATTACCTGATGAAAGTTGCGGGGAGCCGCTGCATGCGACGCCGGTCAATGTGGCGACAATTGGGGGAGGCCTATGTTCAGCAGTGGACGTCTTTCAGCTGAAATGATTTTCTACGGGGGGGTGGGTGGGGGTGGGCGGGTTCACTAGTCTACACTAATATTATAAAGAGGAAAGATTTGTTTGTTTGTTTGTAACGAATAGGCTCCGAAACTACTGGACCGATTTGAAAAATTCTTTCACAGTTGGGAAGCTACACTATCCTCGGGTGACTTATTCTACTTTTTATCCCTATATTCCTACGGGAACGGGAACTACGAGGGGGAAACCGTGTGACGTCCGCTAGTTAAAAATAAAACAACAAAAAAAGTATCCATAAATATAAATAATAATATCACAATTTCTCTTAATCATGTTTTTATTGCTTGAAATTAATTTTGTATCCCTTCGTATCAGGGTCTTGTTCCATCTGAAAATTTTCTGTCGACAAGCCAAAAGGTTTAAGTATCATATTGCCTAAATCCTTCAGTTTTCCAAGCATTTCTGTCTTTAATTTCTCATTTTTTTCTTCTATAAGTGGGGGAAGACGTATGGTTGCTATTTTAGCTTCCTTGTGTGAGGGGTCCAGTTCTAAAATCTTCTTGTAATCAGCTAAGGATTCATCAAATTTGTCTGTTGCTTCGTATGACTGTGCTCTCCTGAAAAAAAATGATTTTTTAGTCATGTGGTGTGGTGGCTAGATGACCTCGGCGCGTACTGCAGGGGCTGGTTGGAGATGGCGTACGAAATGAGTACTTGGAAAGACATTCATCATCAGTCATATTAATGTTCCCCGCAAGGACTCAGGCCTCTAGGAGAGGGATGGGCTATAATCCACCACGCGGGCCCAGTGCAAGTTGGTAGATGTCACATGTCTTCGAATTTTTTGGTTCACGATGCTTTCTTCACCGTATTGAGAGCAGTGGTAATGAAATAAATTACACAAAGTAAAGCGCCTGCCTGGGTTCGAACCCACGACTCACTGTTCGTAAGTCAGGGCCGACACCACCGGGCCACCACTGCTTTTGCTGCTCTTGCACTGCTTTTGGAAAGATACTCATAAACCAATTTGTCATATTAACCTGCCCGCCATTTTAGTTTTTTTTTCGAAATCGCGGCCCGCGATGAAAGTGGTAGGTATGTATGAATAGAGGACATATAGACGAACAAAAAATGTCCGGTAACACGGTACCCCAAAGTGTCACGTTACCGAGATATTTGAAGGTAAAGATCGACAAATGAGGACATCATTATTTTTTTTTTAATTAGTCTTCCCTGCACCCACAGCACTCGCCGCCGCGCAACCCGACGCAGTAACAGTCCTTCCTAGCCATATCATCCTTCACACAGTCCATCCATCGTTTCTTTCAAAATCAAAATCAAAAGTCATTTATTCAAATTAGGCTGATAATCAGCACTTTTCGAACGTCAAAATTTACTTTACTCTACTTATTTACAAGACACAGTCCTCCAAAACGCCCACCCTTCGGCACTTCCTAGTGTTTTAGCTGGAAATAAGAAGTGACGGAACAAACTCCCCAGCAACACATCTGTCTGTTATGTTGGTTAGAAGAAACAGACTCGATACAATAGTAAGGTGTAAGTTCAACTTAGATTTACTACAGACACAAATCAATAATAAAAAAATATATAATTATAAACAATGTAAAAATAAAAAAATACATAACATATCAGTTAACAAATTTTTGTAATGTGGTCTTCTTCCTCTACTCTTAAACCCATCCACATTCATATTTAACATTTACTTCATTCTTAGCATCGCATAGCTAGTGTGAGGGAAAAATTGTCTCCGTCGGGGCTGCGGGATGTTGTAACAGATACCGCGGCCTTGACATATAGGGCTAAGAAGGAACATGGATGGTTTTTAATCAGTAGAAGTCTGGCACTCCCTTCGCTCTGCCCAAGAGCGGGAGGGGTTATTTGATGATTACCTACCCGCCAAAAAAAAGAGGGAAATTGTCAAATCAAATCAAAATCATTTATTTGCGTAAATAAGGTACAGAAAGTTGGTAAATATATAAAATTGCTCTCTTATTCTGCCTTTAATTTCGGCGTGCAAAAATAAAGAAGTCACACATTTATTTTTATTTAAATTAACTGAATATCATAATCATGCAGTCATTAAGCAGGTAATTTCATTAAAATTGTATTATTGTATAAAAGTCAAAATAATCATGAAAAATAATAAAAAGTCTTAGTTAATCAAACTCACCTGATATAAGCCTTAACATATGTGTCGTCCAGCTCAATAGCTTTGCTGCAGTCTTTGGCAGCTTGCGCATACTTCTGCAGTTTCATCTTAGCTGCGCTTCTATTGCAGTACAATATGGAGCGCTGCTGTGAGAATTGTAGAGGACATGTCCGGAGACCTGAAAAATTTAATTGATTAATAGGTTAATTTTAAAAGTTTTTTTTTGTAAGGCCGCGGTGTCTCTTACAACAACTCGCAGCCCCGACGGGATCACCAACATACCTTCAGTATATTTCTCAATACTCCGTTCAAACTCCTCAACTTTGAAAGCGTCATTTCCAGCTTTCTTCAACTCTTCAGCAATGATCCTACGTTCCTCCTTCTGATCATCGGTGAGGTCTACATCAGCATCCTTCAGTGACTCTTCATCAATATCTGAATCGCTGTCATCTTTGGCTTCGGTATCTCTCTCTGCGTAATCTTTGTCTAAATCTTGATCTTCGGTTGAAGTGGAATGTGTTGGTGTTTCTGAAAAGTGAAGAGACAAAGCGTTTTGTGTGGGAAGAGGGTAGTTGTCAAAAAAAATCTAATTAGTCCGTCAAATAGATTTCCAAAAAATATTGGACACGTATTTTTTCTTTTTTCACGTAAATAATAAATGAAGACGATACAGTGTTACAAGTCGCGCGACGTCACAGTTTGGTACATTTTTTACCAGAAAGTGACGTCACCAGCATTTTCGTCAATTTTTATTACATAATTTGGTAAAGTAAAAAACACGTATCCAATATTTTTCGATAATCTAACAGACGGGCTAAACAGAATCATATATTTTTTTGTCAGTCAACTACTTTATTGGTTGAACATGGGCATGTGACGTGGAGGAACAATGTCAATGCCGTGAGGAACATTTGAGTAAGAGGTATGACTGTGGATGGGTATAAGAGTAGAAGACCAAATAAATGATGAACAGACTGAGTGAAGAATTATATTGCAAGACAGGATAGTTTAAACTATTTTAGTTTAACTGGGCTTTTATCCGCACTTAGCCTCTTGACTGGGCCATTGTGCGAAGCAAGACAAGTGTCTTGTGGACAAGTCTGAAAAAAAAAAACTTTAGAAAAAAAATCAGCGTCTGAATTCGGTGACTTTTGTTTGTTAGATTTAATTTTTTGCCACCAACTTTAGAAACTGATTTTTGTTCTAAAGTTTATTTTTAACTTTTTTGAGCTCAATTTTTTGTTGAAGTCGGTATTATTTTTTGTTTTAGTTTTATTTTTTCACTTTTCAGTGGTTCACATGCGCTTACCCCTTCAAACCGTACCGGCGTGATGTTATGTTATGAACTGGTGTAAACAATAGACAGACATGAGATTTCAGCAATCCCAGTCCATTTGCTATCATTTATTGAGGAGTTCTGTCGCCTATCTCCAAAGTTCATAATGAGATCTTCACCAAAGTGAAATGGGATCACTCCGAGAAGGTACTCTTCCAAAAAATACTCAAATCACTTCAAGTGTGCATATAAAATTTGAAGAGTTCTCTCTACTGCTCCAGGTTCCCATAATCAGATCCTGACTTGATGATCATGGGACGACCTGGGAAGTATACCCTTTCAAACAAGACAAAATAAACGAAATTGGTCCAGCCATCTTCGAGTAATCAGGGAACATACAAAAAAAACTTCTGACTAATTGAGAACCTCCTTTTTTAGAAGTCGGTTAAAAATTACAAGTAATAGGGACTTATAGAAGAAGGCATGGTGCTCCAACCCCAAAAAAAAATTAATAAGGGCAGGAAAATAATGAAAAGATGAAGTTTAGCAATAAGAGCACCCATCCAAAAGCCAAAGCAAAATAAACAGAGAACGAGATCAAACAGTTTTGACCGTTTTTTTTTTTTAGATAATATTGCCCCACACTAGGAATTTCTCCTAGAAAAAAAAAAAAATCTAATGTTTTTTTTACTAATCCACATAAATGATATGAATACTTAGTTGGTTGTTGAATTGAACACAAAACAATTTTTGTTATTTATGTTCTTTCTCCATTTGGGAGGAGCTCGTGGCTAAATAAGAACTGCCACTCGGGTCGATCTTTAGGTTAAGCTGCGCTTGCCTAGGTCGATCGGTGGATGGGTGACCGCCCATTACATACCGAGTTTCTTCCTTGCCCACTTTTTTATTTTTACATTGTTTATTACTAAATACTTTTCTATTATTATTATTTTTTTTTAAAACATTGCTCCACACTAGGAATTTCTCCTGTATTGTGGGTGCGTTTACAAACATTTAAACTCACATACACAAACACCCAGACTCGGAACAACTATCTGTAGGTCATACAAATATTTGTTTCGTGCAGGGATCGACACGCAGCGCAGCAGTCTAATCGCTCAGTCGCTGCGCCAAACGTGTTGTCGTGTCGTGTATTGATAGTAGTAAATCTAAACTTAACTTACGCCTTACTATTGTATCGAGTCTGGTTCTTTCTAACCAACCTAACAGACAGATGTGTTGATGGGGAGTTTGTTCCGCCACTTCTTCTTTCCAGCTGGGGTAAGGGTGGACGTTTTGGGGGACTGTCTATTGGAAATAAGTAAATTTTGACGATCTAAAAGTGCTGATTATCAGCCTAATTTGAAAAAAAAAACTTACTAGTCATACCTACCTGTTATTTGCATGATACTTTATGATTTTTCTGTCCACATATCTACGATTTCTTTTACAACGGATGAAAGTAAACGAGAGGAGTGTGGCCATGTCAGCATGATTTAAAGATTAATAGGAACCTAATTTGAAAACTATTGGCATTGAAAAATTACCATTTTCCCATTCGACTACGCCCTAGTCAAAATGTAATAAAATTACATAAAACAACATACCACTGGCGTTTGCGGCGTCTCCGCCAGCCTTCGGGAAATCCTCGGCACTTGTACCAGGGCTTATAACAAATTCTTCAACAGATTCATTCGTTTTTAAAGAAGTTTTTAGGTCTTTTGTTAAATCATCTATTACTTCTTCATTTGCTGGACCCGTACTATTTAGCCTCTCCGACATTTTTGATTATGTTTTAAATATTTTGAACGTTGTAGTACTACGTGCAATAAAGATTTGGAATCCGAGAAACTACGGAATAAAAATGGGATAATCTCGAATATTTTGACTTTTCATGTACGTACGAACTATGATGGCAATTTTGACAGTTGTGCGGAACTACAGAACTACTAGCGTTCCAGTTACCCGCGCTAGACAATGTCCTGCGTGACAGTGGTGACAGTCCACACGACTTAAAATCCATCTATCCCACGATTAGTCATAAATTCAATTCGATTGATAAAATGCTTGGTTTCTTAAAAACTACAAAACTACAACTTTCGCACTATCATTTTTACTGCCAATCTTCTTTTTGTTATATTATACAAAAAAGAATAAGTTCAACGTGTTAGTCTAATGCTTAATATTCTCAGTGGTGGCAATGGAACTCATTAACGCAGCTTGTTTGTTTTTTGTCGAGTCAGGCAGGAGAAACTCTTGTCAGCCTTTAAGACACGTTTTGTTATTTGATAAAAGCCATGAAAATAAAATAGCTACTTCAGTACTAGCATATCAATTTTAGCGTTGGCTGAACGAGTTTTAAAAGAACCCGATGAATTAAATTATTATTAGTTAGGAAATCCTTCTCTATTACTCATCATGTCATCAGACACCTTTTTTTTTTTTTTTGGTGGTTGTAAAATCATCGAATAACCCCTCCCGCTCTTGGGAAGAGCGAAAGGGAGTGTCAGACTTCTACTGACTAAAAACCACCCATGTTCCTTCTTCGCCCTCTATGTCGAGGCCGCGATAACCGGTGGACTACCCGCGGCCCGTCATCAGACACCTCTCTTTGTGTTATAATTATTTCTATGGGAAAAGAGCGTGAGTAAAAGTACCTATTATGCCTCAAATTAAATTAATGTAATTAATGAGCAGCATAAACTAAACGTAAAGTCAACGTCAAAACGACAACGTCAGGAGTTAGGTTTTTCTTTTCACTCAGCACTGAAGACGAGGCGGTATGGTCCAAGACCTTAGCCTGCCCATGAAGGGCGAAGGAAATAAAAAATAAAAAAAAAAATCTTTTCACTCAGCAAAATTACTAAAAGGAAATCTATTTTCTAAAATAAAAAATATTAAATAGTATTCAAATGACAATAGAAACTATAACCTTAACTATTTTTTTACACGACTGCCCCAAAAAAGAGTGTTATGTTTTTAGCGTTCATCTTCATGTATGTATGTAGATTTGTATGTTTGTGAGTTTCTTTATTTCACCATAACTTCAAAACGCCTGAACCGATTTTTTCCTGATCATTTTAATTTTAATCAATCAAACGATGACAGCTCGACAGACCAACATTCTTCACTATTTCATTCTTGTTTAATTGTATTCAATGTCACAAACGGAACGTATCTTGTGTAACCTAAAATTCGTAAGGTCAAGAATATATCGTGAAATTATCATATTTCTATTATCATAATCTTCGAGACGCTATCTCGCTAGATTACTTAATATACGGTGGTGTAACGGGCAGTGATTCAGCATTTTAAAACAGTCCTGTGGCTTAGAAATAAGACAAAATGTTACGGAATTTTGTGAAAAATTTGTCAGCAAGAAATCTACGCTTTTCGTTGAAGAACAGCGGTGGATCGACTAGTTTTGTGAATCGGAGAAGCATAGCACCATTGTCGACGACAGAATTGGCATTAAAAGACGAAAAGTAAGTAAATATTCGTAGTTTTAAACCAAAAAAAGGTAAAATTTGTTATGTTTTATAAGCCTTGAAGGAGATCAGCATAAGGAATCTAAAATTGCAGCTACCCAAAAGTTGCCCAAATTTGTATGCGTTGTTGAGACTTAGAGCCCATTTTGGGCCTCACTATCAAATTGAATACTACTTTGTTACCTTTGGTACTTAATCATTTAAGCGTAAGAGAACTTACGTCTTCTATTTACCTGCTTACTATATGACCTGGTCATAAATAATTTTTAAATTCTATTTATTATTAAACATAATTATTATTTATTTAATTTTTATTTATTAGGTACTAAAATTAATAAAGCCATGTCCCATGGGTGACGTAAAATCTCTGACACCAGATTAACCAAAAAAATAATATTATAAAAGTGTGTGGCTTCTCTGTATGGTCAATAAATGATACCATATCAATTATACTAAAAGGAAGTTAACTGACTTAAAAAAAAATATTCTAATTAGTCTGTCTGTTAGATTATCGAAAAATATTGAATACCTATTTTTTGTTTTATCAAATCAATAAAAATAGACGAAGGTAAAACGCGTCAAAGATTTGAGTGGGGGTTTGTGATGTCATTAATCAGTAAAAAATGCCATACTAATGGCTTAGAATATGACGTCACACGAGTTTTCAAAGCACTGTATCGTCTTCATTGTTTGTTTACGTGAAAAAAGAAAAAATACGTGTCCAATATTTTTTGGAAATCTATCTGACGGAATAATTAGATTTTTTTTGTTAAGTACCCTATTATTTATAGTAAAGACAGACAAACAGGATGAATCTATAAAGATACCTTTTGGACAAGTCCAGCTAAATAAGGAGCACGAATCTCAAAGCATTTATTTCAAGTAGGCCATTTACATGCACTATTGGAGTATTGAAAAAAATACAACAACTACAAGGTATAATAACTGAATATACTGCTGTGCCGCATGTTGCGGCTTCGATACCCGCACGGAACAAATATTTGTATGGCCTACAGATAGCTGTTTCGGGTCTGTTTGTGTGTGTGAGTTTAAATGTTTGTAAACGCACCCACAATTGGTTTCTACGTTACATTTACAACTGTAATAGGTTATAAGTAAATAAAGAACTAATATTTTGGTCAGTTGAATCTAATCATATATATTATAATGATTGCATGAATGTCAAAAATAACATGTGTATCAAAAAACAAAGTTATTGTGACCTTGTGTGGATACATACATTATTACAGATAATTTTGATAGGAGATAAAATAAATACCTAGGTGTTTACCAACTAGCGGACACCACGCGGTTTCGCCCGCGTAGTTCCCATTCCCGTGGGAATACAAGGATAAAAACTAGCCTATGTCACCCGGGAATAGTGTAGCTTCCCAATGGTGAAAGAATTTTTGAAATCGGTCCAGTAGTTTCGGAACTTATTCATTTCATTTTTTTTCATTTCATTTCATTTATTCAGTAACAATAAAATTGTGTGTGAAATATTCCTATACAAAGATACAGAGAAAAAAAAAACAAACAAACAAAGCTTAACAGTCAAAAAAAAAAAAAATAATAATAACATATCACAGATTAATATCTATTATAAAATAATTAATTGGATATTCGAAAATTAAATATAGTAAAGTCAACTAATAATATTAAGAATTACTTAAATTACGAATCATTAATAGATAATACAAATTCAAATATCAAAATTAACAAAAAAATCATATCTAAAAACAATACAATTAAAATATCAAGATTAACTAAATAAAAGCATTAAGACAGACATAGCAAATTAAAATGTCAAGATTAATTTTAAAACAAAACAATAAGAAGACACAACATGCACACAGTCAAACATTAAAATTCGTCAAGAGAGTAGAGACACTTATCTAATAGGTAGGCTTGAAGCTTTATCTTAAATGCAGATGTATAGATTATGCTTTTTAGATATATTGGTAATTTATTAAATATTTGCACTGCTTGATATTGCGGACTGTGCCTAACAATATTCAAACAAGGACATAGTATACTGCTTAAATCCTTCCTGCGAGTACTCTCCCTAACCTGTCTTTCCTCATATGTCTCATATTCATGGAGATGTTTCTTAAGGTTAGTAAGAAGTACTAGCACGTAGAGACTGGGTACTGTTAAAATTTATAGGACCCGAAAATGTGGACGACAACTATCTGTCTGTGAAATTCGCACAATGGTACGTATGGCTCTTTTTTGAAGAATAAAAGCTCTTTGGCAGTTATAATTGTAGCTGTTTCCCCAAAATTGTATGCTATATCTTAATTTAGATTCAACTAACGCATGGTATACTATTTTTAACTGTTTTAAGTCAATTTCATCTCGTAGGGTTCTTAATGCATAACACGCTGATGATATAGTTGCGTCTATCGTGGCTAGCTCTTTTTTCCAATTTAAACATTCATCCAAGTACACGCCTAAGAATTTCGCCTCACTCACAAGTTCTAGTTTGTCGTCATTTAATGCAACTTCCATGGTATCTTTATTACGAACAGTTTTAAATAAAACTACTTTTGTTTTAGAGCTATTAATTTGAAGTTTATTCAAAGTGAACCATGAGTAAAGGTACTTCAGTGCTATATTTACTTTTTCCGTTAATTGATTTATGTCATTAGCTGCAATAACGGCGTTCGTGTCATCCGCAAAGACCACAAGTTGTAAATCTGGGAGAGCTTCATTAATATAGTAAATTAAATCGTTGGTGAACAGTAAAAACAATATGGGACCCAAGATTGATCCTTGAGGAACACCAGCACATATATTAAAAAAAGATGACTTATGGGTTTGATTCTGACCATCCTGTGTATCACTAATTTCTACAAACATTTTTCGGTTTTTTAGGTAGGAAGAGAACAGTTGCAAAGCTTTTCCTCTCACGCCATAGTGATTTAATTTATCAAGTAACAAATTATGATCAACCGTGTCAAATGCTGAGCTTAAGTCCAGAAATACTCCTGCCACTCTCATTTTATTATTAAGTTTGCATAACACGTCATTAACTAGAGTATAAATAGCATCCCCCGTGCTAACACCTTTTTGATAACCAAATTGCCTTCTATGCAATACTTTATTCAAATTAAGATGTAACAAGAGTCTAGATTTAATTATTTTTTCGAAGATCTTAGAAATTATTGGCAGCAAGGAGATTGGCCTGTAATTTTTTGGATCAGATTTAATGCCTTTTTTGTGGATTGGTATGATCTTGGCAACTTTTAGCTGTTCTGGGAATATTCCTTCGTCAATACATTTATTAAACAAACACGAGAGTGGCTCAGCAAGCATATTTAAATTATCTCTAATGACAGATATGGGGATTTCATCGTAGCCACAAGAACGTTTATTACCCATTTTTCGGACTATGTTACAAATTTCATTAGGCGTTGTAGGCGTAAAGGAAAGTTCTTTTTGGGTCCTCTGTGTGCTTTGTTGGAGTAACATGACGGCTTTCTCAATTCCCTTGTCACTGTTAAGGCACTTGTAATGGAAATGTCGTGCTAAGGTGTTAGCAATATCTACGGGATCACCAATTATTTTGCCGTCAATTTTAAGTAGAAGATGTTTTGTATGTACCACTTTTGATCTGTTAGTGCAGTTGTTCACAATTTGCCAGATTTCCCTACTAGTGTTAGTAGATTTACTCATTCTGTCCCTAATAGTATTTTTTTTAGCTTGCGAGATCACCCTTCTATAAATTCTAATATATTTTTTTTTTTTACAAACTCTCTATTCGTTACAAACAAGACCTTCCTCTTTATACAAGTAGGTAATATAAGTGTAGATTGATATTTAAACACTTCAAACTATGTCATCCTATCCTACTTCCTACTAATATTATAAATGCGAAAGTTTTGTGAGGTTGGATGTATGTTTGTTACTCTTTCACGCCAGAACTATTCAATGCTCACAGTCAAACTATATGTGTGCTAAATTTAATCCAAACGGATTAAATTAACCTGGATTAACAAATAGGATACTTTTTATCCCAGTAGTTTGTTTTTTCTTTTTTTTTACGTTGTATTATTAGTAGTATGATTCCTGTTTATGTTTGCGGTGCTAACATGGCACATGATACATGCACAATGGTCCACTTCAAGGACTATTTCTCGGCACTGCGATACAATGTAGATGAGCGAAGAAAAAAAACGATTCCATGAGACAACTATCGAACTCCACGCAAGCAAGTTGATGGTATAAGCTAGTTAATGTATAATTATTTAAATAAAATAACCTACACTGTTATCAGGGGACTTGAAAACCACCTTGTATACAAGTACCTTTGTACTCAATTTTCCTTTGTTGTCTACTGTGTGTACATAAATAATAATCTAAATAAATAAGTACCCCCTTCTAACTATAATGATATCAATACCTACAATAGGAGATCGTACAAAAAAAAAAACTAATTAGCCCGTCAGATAGATTACCAGAAACTATTGAACACATATTTTATTTCACATACTTAAATAAAAAATGAAAACGTCACATTTTAGTACATTTTTTACCCACAAATAATCATCATCGTCATCGTCGTCAATTTTTATTAATTTGATAAAACAACTAAAACAAGAAACACGTATATTTATCGATAATCTAACTGACGTACTAATTAGAATCATATTTTTTTGACTCAGTCCGATCCCCTATTATGAATGAATAGATTGATTCAACAATTTTTATATCTTGTTTTTTTAACTTTGCCCAAGACTAGAACTCCTGTATCGTGGGAGCCATCGATCACTAATAAAAAACTAGATACACAATCCCATACAAAAGTTCTCTAAAAACTGTCGCCAAATGTTTAGGCCTAATACTAGTTGAAATAAATATACATTAATGTAAATTCAACCTTAAACACATTGCCTAAAGTTGTATTCACAAAGCTACGTACAAAAAGCAATAAATTTTTACGACCAGTACTCGTTGGTCAACCAAATTCAACCTTACACGCATGTTTTAAGGTCAGAATTACAAAGTGTCAATAAAAAGCAATAAAAATTAACGACCGAGCCTCGTCGCTTGGACAAGGAATGAATGGAGTCGAACTACCCTATATTTTTTGTTATTGAAATTGAAATTTTTAAATTTTGTTCGACTTGTTTTAAAAAATTGGTTTACTTAATAAAACAAATTCTATTCTATTCTATGGTGTTTAGGTGTAATGGTTATATATATAAATGCTTCGAACATACAACGCTTCCTTGAGTCGGCTTGAAGAATTCTTCGGATCTTTGACGCGCTATAACTGATATCCATTCTCCACACCTCACTGGATCTCGAGGAAAACTAAAAAAAAAAACAAAATAAATAAAATCTCACTTCTTTAATTTTATTACATGCACATATTCAAAATAAAATCTATAAAGTGTTACTATAATATTTAGAGAAATAGTAAATAATTCTCATTAAATAATTAAAAAAAACAATCATAAATGAATAAAAAAAAAAAACAATAGCGTCTCCAACAAATGGAACAAAATCAACACACTTAACTCGAACAATTTAAGTGGGCATGCGATAGTATGATTAAGTACGTTTAGTAAGGGTCTTTACAATTGAGATGCCTTATAACTCCTAATATGCAATACGACTTATTAAAATAAAATGTTTTTACAATTATTTCTTGATAAAATATCAGTATTTACAATACAGTGATAACAATTAAATAATGATAATATTAATACTTACCGAAAATATGAAATTCCATCCTTTTTTAGGGTCCTGGATGTGTGATTTTTACAATTTTTAAACGAGCACTGAGGCATGTTTACCGTCGGAGCGTTCAAATGCTACTAGACTAAAAGAGCACCCAAATGTTCGAGTGGGCGCTCATTCGGTGAGGACATTTTTTTGTCACCGATTGTGTATCTAGTTTTTTATTAGTGATCGATGTGGGAGCGTATTAAACTCACGTACACAAACACCCAAACTCAAAGTGGAAATTAGGCATAACCCAATTCATTTAGGGTCGCATGTCGACGGGCTGTTTCACCCCCTTGGGGGTTGAATTTTGAAAAATCGTTTGTTTGTGAATGCCTACGTCGTAAGAGGAATACGTGTGTGAAATTTTAAGCTTTATCCCTAAGGGTTTGGGTTTGGTACGTCTTGTGCCCGTCGGGGCTGCGGGATGTTGTAAGAGATACCGCGGCCTTGACATAAAGGGCCCAGAAGGAACATGGGTGGTTTTTAGTCAGTAGAAATCTGACACTCCCTTTCGCTCTGCCCAAGAGCGGAAGGGGTTATTTGATGATTCCCTCCCCCCCCCCCCCTCCCAAAAGGCTTAGCCTTATATAATATAAAAAATTAGCCTATGTCACCCGGGAGTAGTGTAGCTTCCCAACGGTGAAAGAATTTTTCAAATCGGTCCAGTAGTTTTGGAGCCTATTCGTTACAAACAAACAAACGAATCTTTCCTCTTTATAATATTAGTGACTGATACCCATATGAAGTCAATTCCGACCTTGAAAATTATGGCAATTGTCGTCTGACCTTGACCACTAAATTGGTGGTTAGTACAGTCAGTGGCTAGCATCACCGGACCCCCCTTCTCAAAGCAATTGCCTGCTTATTCTTAATATGAGAGGTCAGGTGACGCTGGGCATTGACTGTATCATTGTAAGGTTAAATCAATTGAAACTGCGGATGACTTAGAGTTTATGGCCCTAAAGATTAGCACTGACTCGTTAGTCAAGTGGCCGCAAGCGCTACGAGTTCGATTCCCAGGGCGGGTAAGTGTTATTGGGTTTTTCTGTCAGGAATTTCAATAGACTCGTCCCCTATTACTTCATCATTCATCATTTCAGCCGAAAGACGTCCACTGCTGGACATAGGCCTCCCCTAAGTGTCACCACATTGACCGGTCCCGTGCGTCTCGCATCTAGCGGATCCCCGCAACCTTCACCAGGTCATCGGTCCACCTAGTGGGAGGCCTTCCAACGCAACGTCTTCCCGATGGCGGTCGCAGGTCCAGAACTTTCCGGCCCCATCGGCCATCCGTTCTGAGAGCAATGTGCCCTGCCCACTGCCGCTTAAGTTTGGCAATTCTTCGGGCTATGTAACCTTGGTTCTCATGCGGATGTCCTCATTTCTGATTCGATCATGCAAGGAAACTCCGAGCATAGCTCTCTCCATTGCCAATTTTTTTTGTTTAGCTGGGGGAAATCATCAAATAACCCCTCCCGGTCTTGGGCAGAGCGAAAGGGAGTGTCAGACTTCTACTGACTAAAAACCACCCATGTTCCTTCTTAGCCCTATATGTCAAGGCCGCGGTATCTCTTAAAACATCCCGCAGCCCGGACAGGCGTCGGCCCTTGCGGGCCCCTCTCTCCATTGCCCACAGTTCAGTACAGTGAGCGACCACAATTCTATCCCGTATGTATTCACTGGCAACACACACGGATCCTATTCATCATTAACAGCCTATTAATGTTCCCACTGCTGGGACACAGGCCTCCTCTCTTTGAGAGGGAATTGGCTATAATCTACCACGCGGGCCCAGTGCGGATTGATACATGTCTTCGAATTTTTTGGTGCTACGACATGCCGGTTTCCTCACGATGTTTACTTTCACCGTTACCGTTAAGAGCAGCGGTGAAATAAACTACACAAAGTAATGTGCCTAGGTTTGAACCCACGTCCTACTGTTCGTAAGTTGGGACCGCCACCACTAGGCCACCATTAGGTAATTTTTTTTTTTTTTTTTTTTATTAGCCTGCTCTGTCCCACTCCAGGGCAAAGGCCTCCCTCCACTCTTTCCACTTCTCTCGAACCCGTGCGTCCTCCTTCCAGTTTTGACGGAACCGATCCAGTTCATCCTGCCATCTCCTTCGTGGCCTGCCACGACCCCGTCTCACTGTGTCAGGGCACCAGTTTCCTGCTATTTTGGCCCAAAGATTTTCCGGCATGCGGCAGACATGTCCTGCCCAGTCCCATTTGAGCAGCCTTTTGGGCCACGTCAGCTATTTTTGTTTTGGAACGCAGCACTGTGTTTTGAACACGATCCGTTAATTTAACACCTAGTATACTGCGCTCCATTGCTCGTTGGCAAACCTTGAGTTTGGACTTCTGGATGTTTGTCAAAGACCAAGTCTGTGCACCATAGGTTAAGACGGGAAGAATACACATGTCCATAAGTTTCCTTTTCAGAGTTATAGGCAACTGACCTTTAAACAGCTCTTTCATGGACCAGTAGCTCTTCCAGGCGTTTTCAGTTCGTCTTGCGACTTCTTTGTCTTGCCTAGCCTGGAAAGAGACTACTTGGCCCAAGTACAGGTATTCCTGGACATGTTGTATTGTTTCCCCGTCTGCTTTTATTATGTTAGGTGTTTAGGACTTAAATATAATTAGCAAAATCTGGGTGCACTATTAGGTACATACACCTTTGCCTAACCTCGGGAAATATAGGCGTAATGTTATATAATGTTGTTACAGAATTAAAATAACATTCGTTCTGCACGACGGCAAACGTCTGGAAACGCAAGCTAAGGTTGGCGACTCGCTACTCGACGTGGTAGTGAACAATGACCTGAATATCGAAGGATATGGCGCGTGTGAAGGCACCCTCACTTGCTCCACCTGCCATGTCGTACTGAAGCCTGAGGATTTTGATAGGTAAGTTTAATGCAGGAGAGTGTAAATGTGGTGCTGTTCCACAAACATTAGGGCAATAGGGGATCGGACTGGGTCAAACGAAAAATATTGGATACGTGTTTTTTGTTTTATCAAATTAATAAAAATTTACGAAGATAAGACGAGTCAAAAATCATGAGTGGGGGGCTGTGACGTCAATTGTTGGTGAAAAATGTGACGTTTTCGAGGAATTCACGGGTTTTCGAAGCATTGTATCGTCTTCATTTTTTGTTTATGTGAAAAAAGAAAAAATACGTGATTTTTTGAAAATCTATCTGACAGGCTAATTATTATTTTTTTGTCCGATCCCCTATTAATATTGTGTCGTGCGTGTCCTGTTTGTAGTTCACTACAGAAACTGGTGGACGCTACCGAAAGCGCTAAACTAGTACCTCATTATAGCTATTCACAACCACTCGATTGTCGGTCGTATCCAATCGATCTATCGTACTATCGAAAATCGCTATTCACAAAACCGAAGCCGAGTAATAGATTCGATTGTCATTCGAGATGAAGATATCAATCCTGCTGACAGTTACTTACTCGAAGGATGTTCAGTACAATCTATAGTAAAACTTATAGAAATACTCATCAAAGATAATTTATTGACTACATCAAAATTATTCACCACAAGTGTATAGGTACTACCACGTCGATCAAATTTGAATAGCGCTTGCCGCTCGGAAAAGTGTCAAGTTCGATTCGACTTCAATTCGATTGTTTGTCAATAGCTATGCGAGTAGGGTAGTTAGAAAAAAAAATCTAATTAGTCAGATCGATTTCCAAAAAATATTGGACGTTTTTTCTTTTTTCACGTAAACAAACAATGAAGGCGATACAGTGCTTTGAAAACTCGTGTGACGTCATATTCTCTTAGTATGACATTTTTTGCGGTCAGTGACGTCACAAACTTTTGGCTTTATAATATTAGTGTGACTACTAGTGACTAGCGGACATGGCAGACGTCGTCCTGCTCGGACAGCAGCGCCACCTACCGGGTCTAGTTGTAAATCTAAACCATTCTCGAATCCACTTGAACACATACAAAAAAGTTTATCAAAATCGGTCCGGCCGTTTAGGAGGACTTCAGTGACAAACACACGTACAGAAGAAAAATGTGATAAATGAAGAACCTCTCGACCGATTTTGTGCAAACTTCACATAAACCATCTACTAAATAGTCCGAATAAAGCCTAAACATTTGGTTTGGATTCGAAAAGTGGGATTGATTTTTATACGAGTATATCACACTAATATTATAACGGCGATAGTTTGTGAGTGTGTGAGTGTGTATGTTTGTTACTTCTTCACGCAAAAACTACTGCACGGATTTGGATGAAATTTGGTACACAGATAGTTTATAACCTGGATTAACGAATTGGCTAGTTTTTATCCCGATTTTATATTCCCTTGGGTTGTAGCGGGTGAAGCCGCTGGCAGCAGCTAGTATTGATTTATAGATGAATACATAAGAGGAAATCTGAAATTGGCAACGGTGACTGAATAGTTGTCAGGTAATTGATTGTCGTGGTATGGGTGGTATATTTTAAGTATGAATGTCAACATCTGTTTAATGTGATTCTAATTTTATATAACCTATGGATGGGCTATTCCTGCTATAAATAAATGAATAAGATTAAAATTAGAATACGGGATACCAAAACAAACTAAAATTTTGCATAAGTACCTACCTGATACATATAAATAAATGAATAGCATTAAAATTAGAATAGGAGAGACAAAAAAAACCGAAATTTTGCATACGAGTGTCGTCAATCCAAATCCAATATGGCGGACTCTCAAAGATGGCGGACAAGTTATTTTTTATGCACTCCCATGTTAAGGGAAAAAAAATAAAAAGGCTTGCTGAGAAGTAAACGAAAAAACTTATATTTTTTTTATATGAAAGGATATACTTTCGGATTAGTCCCTAGACATTTCATAAATATTTGAATTTCAAAAAGAATTAATGCGGTCTACAACTAAAAGGGGTAAAATTTAAATGTCTCACTCTTGGAAGTCTGAATTTCGGAAGTCGAAAGCAAAAAAGACAAAGACATTTATTCGTAGGATATGGTAGGCACAAAGTTGTTACAGAAGAATGGTTATTGGTCACGACATATCAGCCGCTAGACGCGGCATACGAATATTTACATTGGTAACACTTGATACCAAATATTAACATTTATATTTCGAAACATAAATAATTAATATCAAAATTAATCGTGGTTTTTTTTTGTAACCCAACCCTTAGTTAACTTAAGTCAATGAAACAAATATTTTATGATCACTTAAACCGTCACTTAGGAAAGGTTTGACATATTATTGTTTGACAAAACTGTCAAAACCATTACTAAATTATGGCCTAAGTAATCATTAAAGCTCTCTAAGTGCGGCAGTTAGACTATTTTATTAAATAAGTCAATTAATATCAAATTATTTATTAAATTAAATCAACGAAACAATGAAGTTTTAGACTATTTAAGTAATATTAGTTTTTTAATTCGGTTTTTTCTGCAATAAGTTTATTTTACTGTAAGCTTATTTTTTTTAAACCTTCCTTATACTATTGTATTCTATCTTTATGTCTCCAGGTTACCCGAAGAAGCCTGTGATGAAGAAAGAGATATGTTAGACCTAGCGTACGGTCTAACCGACACGTCCCGGTTAGGCTGCCAGATAACCCTTACCAAAGACATGAATGGCCTAGAAATCAAGGTCCCAGAGACAATCAACGACGCTAGAAGTTGATGTATCGAGTTTTTTAGTCAATGGACGCTTTCATTTGAGCGATTTTTGCAGCAAGTCTGTGTGAGCAATAATTTTGTCAACTGGCAACATGGATTACACAGTTCTTCTCCCACAGCTGGGACACAGGCCTCCTCTCTATAAGAGGGAGTGGTCTGTAATCTACAAAGCGGCACAAGTCGGGTAACAGAGCTATTTAAAGCAAATTATAGGCATGGGAATAATAATTGATAGTTCCACTACCTCAGGCAACTGTTGCCGAACAATAGTTGCCTCCAAAAGTTGCCCGTGTAGACGACAAAAATGAAAAAAAAAGTTGAACGACGAATTGGGTTATATTTTTGTTGTTGTGAAGTTAATTTTGCTTGCAAATATCGCTTGAAGTGAAAGTTAATAATAAAAAATGGCAGATTTTGGTTACACCGGTGCCCTTTATTTTACCAAGTTTTAATAGAAAAAGAAACACAGGTCTAGATATATCTAGATAACGCATATATCACGATCCGTATGAAAAACCTAGCGTGCCTTTTTTTACTACCTACTATGACGTCATAAGCAATATTTAGTTACGTTACTATACAAAAAAGTTACTATAAAAACTAGTTAATATACAAAATAGACTACGTCAATGTTCTTTAAATGTTGACTGATGATTGTAATGGAGTAACGTTGTTGTTTTAATCAAAATTAGCTTGTTGCGACAGTAACCTCAGTAAGTATAAAATACTGAAGCCGGGCACGCGAAGTAGTGCGTTAACTGGGTATATCTATATCTGTCAAAAGAATAGATATAAGGTTGGCAGTAAGCTAGTTTTGCAGCTAGCTACTCATAAGTTACAAATGGTGTCTATATTTTTTGGAAAATTAAAAAAAAAATTGTTAACAAGTGACGATTACTTATATATTTTTTTAAGATTGACCTTTTTGAATATGGTAATCATAATGACGAACAAAATAATGTGTTCAGGCTGTTTTTTTTTTTAATTTATTTACTTGCATGACAATTTTTTTTTTTTTTTTTAATAATTGTAAATTCGCTGACTGACAGACCACGTTCTATCTAGATCAATAGATTTTAAAAGTGCACAAGAGTTTTTTTGTATATCGTTCTATTTCTGAATCATACTAAGGAAATAATAGATTATTTACCAAAAATATCGACAATATTTTATAGCTTTCATTTAAAAAGATTTATGTTTTCTATTTACTAGACACAAATTATATATATTTGTATTTATTTTTAGAAAAATCGCCAAAACTACGTAACAATAAATATGTTTATAAAGTTATACATAACGTCATCCCTTTGGTTCCCGGAGGGCTTGGCAGAGATATACCTAGTTGAAGTGCCCAGTTTTGTTGAAGTCCCATGAAATGGGGTCGACCCTATTGCCATCAACTGGGCACAAATATATTATAATATTTAAAGTATAACTTTGACTTTAATTTTCTTAGAAGCCATGGGCAGCTAATTTTGTTATCCTATACAAACAATATGTACAGTCAGTGTCCAACATTAACTGACCCGTCGTATACAGAAGAAGAGGACAAGAGTGATGCGAGAAGAGGGGCCAGTTAATACTGGCCACTGAATGTACTAGTGAATTTTGCCGGTTTAACAACAAATACTAAAAATAAAATAAATATTTGAGGGGGACTCTCTACAACAAACGCGTTTGTTTTTGCCGTTTTTTTACGGAACCCTTCATGTGCGTGTCCTACTTTTTGGCAAGTTTTTTACTAATCACGGTAGACTGGACGAACTGGAATCGTTTTTATTATATTTTTATATACATTTCATGGACTGAAATGTCAAAAATGGTGATGGATTTTTGGCTACCTGTATGAAAATACCTATTTATAATTATCATAATATTATTATGTCTGTTAAATCATAATTCTATTCTATTTTTGTTTAATGGCAATTAAAGCCGATGTCAACTATTCTGCCAATGTCCAGTGAATTGGAAAAACAAGTGTGCAGAGTAAAAAAATAAAAACATGAATGTAATGTTAATTAATCAAGATCGCAAATTAAATGCTTCGACACTACGTGGTTCTTGTCGGTTTAGTACGTTCAATCATAATTATTAGAAGTGAAGCAAATTGACAGCTGTCATTGTCGCTGTTGTAGATTGACTGAACGATAGGCAAGGGCAGATCCAGGATTTTTTTAGGCAAATGTAGTCTGGTCAACAAGTGCTTTTTGGTTATTTTTTTCCCCGTGAAATATGAACGAGGTGTCTTTCGATTCGGAAAAGCGTATTTGTATTTTTTTTTTATACAGGCGCCAGAATTGTTGTATCGCGATTTTTCTTCTAGTTCTCCATTAGGTAATTAAACATTTTTTCCGAACAAGAAAATTGCATTAAAAAAAAAAAATACCAAAAAGCTCTTGTTGACTACATATTGTGCAATGAATTGAACTCCCACCCCCCTCAGCAAAACCCTATTCCAATCAGAAACGCGCTATATTTTAACAACTTTGATAATTTGATTTGCCTATAAGTATGTACTGTGATGGCAACTCCATAACCGTATGGGGGAATTAATAACCATGGAATTAAATGTCATAAAACAAGCATAGGTAGAATTTACGTAGGCAAATGTGTTTTCTTTTTTGTTAATTTTTATTTAGTTAAATAAATGAATTTTACGTATCAAATCAGTGTTTTCTTTTATTTATCATCATAGGGGATCGGAAAAAAAAAACAAAAAGAGTCCGTCGGATAGATTTCCAAAAAATATTGAACACGTATTTTTTATTTTTTGACATAAACAAAAAACGAAACACGATACAGTGCTTCGAAAACACGTGAACTCCTCGAAAACGTCAGTACATTTTTTACCTACAAATGAGGCGTTTTATCTCCGTAATGTTTTATTAATTTCATAAAACAAAAAACAAGTATCCAATATTTTTAGATAATCTTACTGACGGACTAATTAGAATCAAATTTTTTGACCCAGTCCCCAGTATTATATAGTGCTCTGTGCCCAGTCCGATCCCGTAATCTGCTAGATTCTTTTGATTCTGTAGCGACCTTTAAAAGTAGCACAGCGCCATCTATGCCAAAATAGAAGAACTAACATCAAAGATACCAACATGGTTGAGAAAATACTAGGCTTATAACACAAAACTAATGTCAGTCCTCTAGCATTGGTAGGTACAAACCATTTCACCTTCGCGAAGCCTGATGCTTAGAGGTAAACCTCACTCCCCAACCACCGCAACAGAAGAAGACGCGGGCGATACCTAGGCGTCGAAAATGGCCACCTTAGCAGATCATAATATGAATTGCGTTAAAATTCGTAAAATTGTCACAGATGCAGTTACCATTATAAATAGTTTATTTTACGAATTTTTAACGCAATTCATATTATGATTCTATTATGATCTGCTTAAGTGGCCATTCTAGACCCCCAGATCATAATTTGAATTGCGTTAAAACTCGTAAAATGGTTGTCAGCAAACTAGACGAAACCCAGGCCAGTGCCTGCCAGGGTTGCCCGAATTATTAATATAGGATCCTATTAATGTTTTAATTCGACAGACTATAATAACTTCATGTGTGAAATTAAAACATTGATTTTAGGAAATCAAGAAATAAGATTTTTAATTACTTACCTACATTGTGGCGTAGTGATCACAGAACCAACAAACATACCACAGGTACCTACACCTTGGCCTTTTTTAGGGTTCCCTAACAGAATGGCGAAAAACGGAACCCATCCGTGTCACAGACACATAATTCCGAAACTAATAAGATTACACAGTTGAAACTTGGTAGATAGATATATTCTCCTGCAAACCCCTTTACGATTTTTAAACAAAAATAATATCATTATGTTAAGGACCACATGGAACTAAATCAACTAAAAAAACGGGAACATAAAACCTATACATGCAGGGTGTCTACACAGTAGGTTCCCAGGTAAAAATAAGAATTTGGCTTGTAGTTTAATAAGGAAAATAGGATAAAATTAAAATTATACTTTGACCTCCAGAACCAGTGGTTTCTCAGGAATTGTATTGTCTGGAAGCAAAACGGTATCGTAATGGTGTGCCGAATAGTCCAACCAAGCCACAGGCCGTGTCGACGACGACACGTTCGTGTTCCACGCGCGCCTCAAAGAGGTGTCAGCAACATTGCAGGGACCGACAGACGCCTGTCGGGGGTGTGGGTTGATCGAAACAGATACCGCGTCCTCGGACACCGTAGTGTATATCTATTTAATAGATATGTAAACACTGTCTCAAGTCACAAGGAGTCAGGAGAGCTGTCACTAATGACAGCTGTCAGTTACATGATGGCGGGAAGTTGGAAGTGAAGTGATCGAACTGAGGCTTGGTGGTATGGTGTGAGCCTGGGGTGCGTTTAAGTCAATTAACCAGTTTAAAATTTAAACTGACTAAATGTCAAACACCCCGTTCAAGCACACCGCGAGGTGAAAAATTAAACTGACTAAAATTTAATCAGCCCCGTTCACGGTCGTCCGCTGGTATAAGTTTTCGCCTGACTAGGATAAATTTTAGCGACCTTTTTACCTCGCTAAATTTTAGTCTGCTGTCAGATTGACATTGACATTGAGCTGTTTGTTGATAAATTAACAATATACCTAGTTTTACCCAACAAGTCGCAACTGTATCAACCGAAGATTTTTTATTTATTTTTACAGTTTTTATTGATTTTTATTTCTTAAAACACTCACTTGCCGTTCCATTTCACTTTCGACATTGGCAGAATAGTCGACATCGGCTTCAATTGCCATTCGTTAAAAATAGAATAGAAGATACCTAGTTGTTACTTGTTTGTCAAACTGAGCTGTCAATTGAATTTGACAGTTAACATTGATACAAGATACAAGACTCCGTTCAGCGAACCCTCGCCAGTCTAATTTTTATCCGGCGAAAATCCGCCGGCTTACTTAAACGCACCCCTGTGATATACATAGTTAGTTAATTGTGTTATCAACCTATTAGGTCAGCTACAAGGGGATGCTACAGACACAAATGGCTAAATAGGCACATGGGCAGTTTTTAATAAGTAGAAGTCTGACACTCCCTTTCGCTCTGCCCAAGAGCGGAAGGGGTTTTTCGATGATTAACCACCCACCAAAATATAAAAAGAAACAAAACCAGATGCACAAAACATAATATGTAATAATAAAATCTTTATCGCCAACTAAACCAATCGCATACATTCGTGATGGTATTAGATATTGATTTTGCAGTGGCAGCTATTATTTCACTTGTTGTTGTTAATGCTCCTGTGACTACGTTTTTTGATACCTCAATGGGTTTATTAAGAAGGCTACAAATTTGAAAAGGTTTACAAGGATTACTGGTGGTAGTGGCTGCGGCTGGTTTGCTAGTAGTGGGCGTCCATTCTTCCGACGACGACCACGAATCTTCGTTGGAGTAGTTGTTGTGTGGGTAGTAGTGGTAGTAGCAATCGTCCGGAATAGTCTGCTTAGGTACTGTTACATCGTGGTAGTTGAAGCTCTCCGTAGTAGGAGTTACCGGTCTACTCATGCATATTTTGACAAAACCTCTATGTGGCGTTGTGGTCTTGTGGCCGTTGAACGGTCTACCCTTGCTTATTTTGCCAAAACCTATACGTGGCGTTGTGGTCTTGTGGGCGTTGTGGTCGTTTAGGTCGTTGTGTACTGGTACACCATTGTTTAAAAGATAATTGATCCACTTATTGTATTTTTCAAGATTTTTGTTGTCATTTTGTTTTCTGGGATTGTTTGGTTTTCCGATAGCTGGAAATATATTGTAGTAAGTATATACCAAAACCTTCATTCAGTCCGTCGTAAATACGAATATCAAAGTACCGATTTTTATAATTCCAAAATTTGAATATTCCTATCGTGTATAATTTCTATTCTCATAGCGCGTGGGGACGGCAATCCTACATTTAAATATTTATTTTAAATAGAATGGCCGAAGCCAATTTCACTATTTAGACATCATGATTTATTTAACATAGTCATGCAATCTTCTCACAGGAATTCAAACATTCTGTCAGTTACACCTATCAGGAGCAGGACCAACGACTTAACGTGCATTCCAAGGCTCTACTACCTGAGAATTTATTAATGAAAATACCCAATTGTACTTTTTTCCCAATCCTGGAATTAAACCCAGGACATCCGCTACGCTCAACAGTTGCACTTGCCACCACGATACCATCGGGGCAGTCAAACACAGTCTTCAGTTCAGCGAATACAATGAACGCTACGTCAGTCGCATAATCGCGACGCAATCGCTATAATTAATTAGATCGCGGCTTTTCTTAAACTGATAAATCATATTTACCTGCAATAATTACTAGACAAACCATGAATAATATTTTCTTCATTGTTGTAAAATATACTCGTATCTTGAACGGACTCCAAAACAAACTTGCAAAGCAACGGAAACATTAATCTGCAAGAAAATTGGTAAGTATGTTTGTTAGTTAGTCATAGGACATGCATACCTTTTGAATCGATTAGGTATATTTGGAGCAAAGTCAGTTTGATTTCATCTTAATTTCTCTTACCAATACTTTTAATTTGTGCTCTAATGTTGTTTTCTTGTTTGGGTAACCTAATAAATCCTAGTAAATCTAAATCGGGGCTTTACTATACCATCGAGAAATATCCCTCAGGCATACTGATATCCCGTCGCGGGGTTGCGGGATTTTCTTACTAGAAACTTAATAAATAAAAATTAAACAAACATTCATTCCCTGGGTTTTCCCTCATGGTTGGTTTTTAGTCAGTAGAAGTCTGACACTCTATACCGCTCTGCCCAGCAGGGCTATTGCGTATCTTTTAAATGACAGTGCCTATGTCCATGGATTAACTGTCAAATTGGTTATGGTTTAATACAAAATGGAATCATTTGACAGTTAATTGATGGACACTATATGATAGCCAGCCATGTAAAAGATACGCAATAGCCCTGCAGAGCGGGAGGAATCATTTGATGATTTTCCACACTACAAAAAAAACGGCACATTAATATCCTCACGGTGTTCTCCTTCACAGAAACAAGTTATTTACACGATACGCACATGAAATCATCAGTCAGATGTACGGGTCTTGAGTTCGAAACTAGAAACCGAAATCTGTGACTTGAATGAAATAAAAGTGTAAATAATTTAATTTTGGTAGGTACTTACTTACTTGTGTGGCAAGTTTATGCATTTGACAAAAGGCATATTAGTTAGAAGGCAATATTTATCTTTTAATTCGACTTAATAGAAAGATCAACCATAAAATTACAACATGACTTGAATGAAGAAAATTAAACAAAAAAATAAAATAATTTAATTAAATTAAACAAGTACGTGTTGAACAACGTACAATGTAGGGTTCCTTAATTGCCCATAAAAAAATCTTTTTAACAAAAAATAAAACAAAAAAAATGTGAAACATAAACTTCAGAAAAAAAATCAGTTTCTGAAGGCGGTCGCAAAAAAATGAAATCAAACAAAAGTCACCTTTTTTTCTAAAGTTTATTTTTCACTTTTAGTGGATAACGTGTTATGTTATGAACTGGTGTAAACAATAGACATGTAAAAGTACCCTTAATGCAAACGAAGGGCACTTGTTCTCCCCACCACTGCGATATTTTTTTGGTTCTAGACCATATAACCTGGGAACCCCCTAGTTACGGAGATATTGGGGGTCGAAGTTCCAAATTTTTGCACAGCTGTTTTTGTAAATACTAGTTTTCCAGGTTAAAACTTTACTTAAATTACCTCCATGACCCGCCGTTTACTGTTCAAAGCATCCACTAGCACAATGTTTTAATAGTGCTACGTTGAGTTTTACTGTAAAATGTGATTTTTGACCTCAAAAAAAAAGTCGTTTCTCGGTAAAAAAAATTGCGTACTTATTTTGATGCACAGAATGCTTGGTTGACGGCTGTTTGAAGGGTTAATTTACACCCTGTATAAATGATTTGCGTAATCTTATAATGAAAATCGGGACGATATTTTCTCATGCGGATGACCTAAACCTTGACCCATGTATGACCTAAAGGAATGGTTTAAGATACTTATGATTCCTGACTTGTTTCTTTTAGCATATTATTTATTTTTGTATTCTCAATTATTATTTTGACCTGTAATGTGTTTTAATGTTTGATTATTTTGTGTTTGATGCTCGTTGAAACAGATAATGATTTGTGTTCTTATTTTTTATTCAAAACCTGACATGCTATTTTTATAATTATTAAATAAACTAAACTAATCTATTTTCCTCGAATAGTACCTAAGGCTGAAACGTATCGGAGGACACGGTGGAGCACACAGTGGAGGTGTGCCCCGCTTGGGCGGAGCCCCGCCGTGTTCTCGTAGCGGCGATCGGCGGCGGCGACCTCTCGCGCCCGGCCCTGGTGCAAGCCATGGTCCGGGGCGAGGAGGAATGGGACGCCGTCGCCTCCTTCTGCGAAGCAGTGATGCTGGCGAAGGAGGTGGCGGAACGCGAGAGGGAGAGAACCTCTCGTCCCAGCCGCCGCGGGAGGCGCTCCGGGCGTCGGGGGTCCCGCGATGACCTCCGGCCACCGTAGACGCGGGCCTGTGGACGGTGAGTGATGGGCTAACTCGCCGTCCGTCCGTCTCACGACGAAAACAGGCCGTGTCGACGGCGCGTTCGTGTTCCACGCGCGCCTCAAAGAGATGTCAGCAACATGGGAGGGGCCCGAAAGGGCCGACGCCTGTCGGGGCCGCGGGTAGTCCTCTGGTTATCGCGGCCTCGACATAGAGGGCGAAGAAGGAACATGGGTGGTTTTTAGTCAGTAGAAGTCTGACACTCCCTTTCGCTCTGCCCAAGAGCGGGAGGGGTTATTCGATGATTTTACACCCACCAAAAAAAAAAAAAAAAAAAAAAAAAAAAAAAAAAAAAAAAAAAAAAAGGCTGAAACGTATTGAATTGCACAGAGTGAGTGGCTTTAATGCTGTCAGTTCGGCGCGTGCACTAGTTTCGTTCGTAAGCCACCCCCTATTTCACATCGACACTAACGATGGGAAAAAAATCGATAAAGAGTTGTCGAAATGGATCGTTTTCTGACACGCTCCAACGCTATTGGCCCAAAATTCTAAACGCCCCCTCGAAGGCTCTATTCAAACCAGTGAATAGGACTTTCCCAAAAGAACTGCGCGTCAAGCCGATCGGAACTAAGCCCATCGGAGCCAATCAAGACCAGCAGCAGCTTTAGCAACCTGCCTACCAACCAGTCATCGACTACTGACTCTAGTGCACGATTTCATGATGCTGTCACAATAAAGGCCACTCGCATTCCTCCTATTGTCTATTGAGGGGGAAATGGTCGGACAGACAGACACATGAGTGATTCTATAAGGTTCCATTTTTTCCTTTTGAGGTGCGGAACCCAAAATTATATTAGAAATAAAAAAAATGGCAATATCAACAAATTAAAGGAAGGAAGGTGGGGTGCGGGGTGCCGCAGGGGTCCGGATGCGGACCTGTGTGCTACTTATTGCACGTAAACAGCTTGTGCGGCGTACTGCGCCACTGCTCAGCGCACATGTTCGCGGACGACCTGTGTGCGCTGCGCGCCGGCACCGACCTCGCTGACACCTGTCGGCTTGTACAACAGGACGTTGATGCAGTGGTAAAGTGGTCTCACGACAACGGTATCGTTCTTAATGGTGAAAAAACTAAGCTGTTAATGATACATTCCCCTTATATACATATGTCTAAAACATGCCCTTCCATTATTACCCATAGCTATGACTGTATGCATAATGATAATTCAAACTGTAAATGTAAACCAATTGAGCAAGTAGAAAGTGTCACCTATCTTGGAATGAAGGTTGATGTAAATTTTTCATGGTCTTCACATATTGATTACATTTGTGGTAAGCTTAGAATATTGCTAAGTAAATTCTATCATTTAAGCTTTAAAGTTCCCTCCAGCACCTTAAAATGTTTATATATGTCCTTAGTCGACTCAATACTGAGTTATTCTCTTGAGTGTTATGGCTTGACCTTTAAAAGTAATTTACAGAAACTAGATTCGATTCAAATCAGATTTTTAAAATTATTAGTAAACAAGAAAACTAAAAATAGTTGCAAAGGAGACTATAGTAGTTTATTCAAAATATGTAAAATTTTACCAGTTAGCCTTAAGCATAAATACCTATTATTAGTTAACAACCATGGCAGTCGCGATAGTAACTCTCTAGTTTCTAACAAGTATACTACCAGGTCGATGACAGCAGGTAAATATGATGTACCCAGAGTAAGAAATTACTATGGCGATAGAACTTTAAAAAAACGTGTTCCCTATTTGTTGAACACTCTGCCTGCTGACATCAGACAAGAACATAATAAAGTTAATTTCGCACGCAAACTAAAAAAATATTTTTTAGATATTATCTAAGCGTAGTTATTAAGATACTATACTACTATGATGTGAATTCTATTTGAACGTGACTCATCGATCTCACAGTTAAACTGCGTAAGCAGCTTTGTGGGGCTATGTATTTAGTTTTAAGATTTTTTTTAAGTGAAATAAATCATTCATTCATTCATTTCATTAAAACTAATCATACATGTCACATTTTGAAAATTAAAAATTAATAATTAATATAAAAATGATTGGATGATTACGAGTATCATTTATAGAATATTTTAAATTAACATGTTTAATTAACATTTATTTCATCGCCACTGCTCTCAAAATGGTGAAACAAAACATCGTGACGAAACTGGCATGTCCTAGAACCAACCACCGTATGGTGGTTTCTGGAAAAAGGAAGAAAATATATTATAAGGATGAAATTGATGAACTATTTTATTTTTAATTAGATTAATAGGCAGGTAGAGTAGCATATCAAATAATTTAAGTACACGATGTGGTTTTTATTTTCTGAGTTTTGCACGAGGCGACCGTTGCCTTAAATATAATAATAAGTTAATAACGTAACTTTACTTCACAATGTAATATTTTTTTAGCTTATTTTGTTCCACTGATGCTGGGCAAAAACCTCCCCCATAGCCTTCCACTCTTCCCTCTGTGTGGTTTTCTCCGTCCAATTCGTCACGAACGCTTCTAGGTCGTCACGCAAGCGTTTTCTAGAATAATAAAATTATGATGTTTTAATTTCATGGTTTAAGTTATAATTAGTCGCATTAAAAGATTAATATTGCGTGCCTTTTACCAATTGTACAGACCGAACTTATTGGTAAGGACGTACTTAAATAAAATAATGAACATTTCTGTCAAACCCTCCAAAACCTTCAAATCAGCGGAACTTTGATCCGCCATTTATTGAATTCATTTGTTATGAAAAATGTGATAAATGAAGAACCACTCGAACTATTTTGTGCAAACTTCACATAAACCATCTTAGTAGTCCGAACAAAGCCTAAACATTTGGTTTGTATAGGTGAGCCCGTTCTTGAGTTATAAAATTACAACGAAAAGTGGCATTTATTTTTATAAATATTGATTTTCTATTTTTTCAAGTCACCAATCTTGGGTTCGAACTTCGATTCCAAGACATGAACCTCCGATTTTTCGGATTCAAGTGCATATTGTGTAAATTTTATCACTTACTTCGGTGAAGAATAGCATCGTGAGGAAATCACCTAGCCTTTTTTAGTTATTTAAAATGGGACATCATTATATGACCTCTCCAGTTCTGGGCGAAGCGGAACGGCGTGTCAGACTTCTACTGACTAAAATCAACCCATGTTCCGTCTTAAAACTGTTTGTGATTCGAACAATCTCGCAGCCCCGGCAGGTAGGCCTCAGACCCCTTCTAATGTTCTGAAATCTCATTGAGGAACGCGTGGAACAGGAACGCGGCGTCGAAACGGTCTGTCGCCATAAGACGGATGGATTGCGAACTAAATCATTATTCACTGTCCAAAAACCTGCGCCTACGGGGGACGGAAGCCAGTGAGGACCAACGCCTGCGCTACGGGTTGTTTGAAAGACATACCGCGGCCCCGGAACACAAAGGGCTAACAAGGAAAATGGTTGGTTTTTAGTCATTAGAAGTCTGATACTCCCTTCCACTCCGCCTAGAGTGGAAAAGTCATTTGTTGATTTCCCAATCGCCAAAAAAAGTACTAACATGTATACCTTTTTCTTTTTGCAGATTAATGTTTCCGTTGCTTTGCAAGTTTGTTTCTGGGTCCCTTTAAGATACATTTTACAACAATGAAGAAAATATTACTCATGTTTTGTCTAGTAACTATTGCAGGTAATTATGATTCCTCATTTAGTTTAAGGAAAGCCGTCGTCGCGATCGAAATTATGAAAAACAGTATTTTGAAATTCGTATTTGCGACGGAAAGAATAAAGTTTTTCATATTTATGCGACATATACGACACTGGCAGCACGGTCACGTTACATAGCAATACTTGGTCTCATGTTAGCAATATATTTTCAGTAATCGGAGAGCCAAACAATCCCAGAAGACAAACTTACAACAAACATCTTGAAAAATACAATAAGTGGATCTATTATCTTATAAAAAACGGTGTACCAGTCCACAACGACCGAAACGACCACAAGAACACAACGCCACATAAAAGTTTTGTCAAAATAAGCTTGGGTAGACCGTTAGGTGCTACTACAGACGACGACGATGAGGACACTCCTAAAACATTACCTGAGCAGACTAATTCGGACGAATACTATTACGACGATGAGGACACTTCTAAAACAGTACCTGAGCAGACTAATTCGGACGAATACTATAACGATGATGAGGACACTTCTGAAACAGTAGCTGAGCAGACCATTCCGGACGAATACTACTACGACGATGACACCACTACAAAAGGAAGTACGACTACAATGTCTACCACAACGGCTCGGTCTACTACAACTGCTCAGAAAACCATTACTACTAGTAAAAAGCCTAATATTATTATAGAAATAGTAAACAAAGTAGCAGATAAGGTGAAGGACAGTTATAAAAAAGTAATAAACAACATATCAGGTTTGTGGAATTGGGGATAAAGGTTTTACCGTTACGTACTATGTTGTTTGTATCTGGTGATGTTTTTTTTGTATCTAAAATAACTTTCGGAAGTCGGTCACTTTGTTTCTTTCATCGACTTTCTTGCCACCGACTTCTGAACGTAAAGTTATTTTAGACGTGACGGCTCGAGTCGGCGAGTCCAAAAAGAAGGAGGTACTCAAATTGATTGTTACTTTTTAAGTATGTACTACTACACCGATTACGCTGAGATTTATGATCCGAAGCATAAATATGACGAAGTTCTTTTGAAGTCAAAGTCAAATAGAAACTACATATAAGAAAGCCACTTGCAACAATCATTACATAGTCCTGTCACCACATCTTCATTTATACGCCTGATAAAACCGGTATTCACATCAGGTACAAAGTTTAATCATTTATTTAAAAGGCACTCCTAGACTACAAATACATAAATACAATTGAATATATCGTCTATTCCATTCCCACCATTAACATAAACTAAGAAGAGAAATGGACACAAAATCGAACCGTGAGAAACGCCCATTGCCATTTCAGACTTCAATAGTTTATTTTTTCTGAACCTGTCTTTTCTTTCTAGTGTGACTTCAGTAAATCAAAAGCTGCATTTTGTATCTCTATAGTGCCCCAGTTTCAAATTTAATCATAAATATTTAATTGCAAAAAAATACCATACCAAAGTGTCTCATGGTTTACGCAATCGAATGCCTTTCAGAAGTCACAAAAGATTCCATTAGCGTGTTTTGCTTTTTCCCAGGCGTAAAACAGGCAGAACTTTTTAGTCACCGGCACCACATTCAGGCCTCTCCCTTATCGCACCTCCCGAATAACAATATGGTATTGTGCGATTACCATAGTTTTCGTTTTATTGCATATTCGATGTTTTATTTTTCATTTTTTCTATGCCTATTTACAAAAGTATAATAATTACAATGGTATCATACTGAACATAACAATATTATTCCCTTAAAACCTAAACACACTATTTGCACGAATAGTAGCATATCAGGTTAGGACTGGTTATGCTATTTTTAACATTTTTGGTAGGCGGCGATACCATTTTATTCGCGTAATCTTTTTTCGCTTTTAGAATAAAACATTATTATATTCGTGTTTTATTTTCATATGACAGATACGTGCAAAATCGTAATGTCCTAGATCATCATCATTAAATTAAGTACGTTTAAAGAAAGTTATGATGGTTACCTCGCCAATCAGGAGCTGCAAACTGCCGACTCTGCTGTATTTCTGTAATAATTTGCCGTATATTTTAACTTGAAACTGCCAGAAGCTAGACTTTAGTTTTCGTATTGTTTGAACAAACTTGATGTAGATATTGTTAAATATTGAATATCAATTTGATGTATCCACTATGTATTCACATATTGCAACACTGTGACAGCTGTCAATGTCTTTTTTGACTTTGACGTTTTTATATGTGTCATAGGAAAAAGTCACCTTTTTGCTCTCCGCTTATGTATATTTACCAATTTAATAATTTATATGTATTCCGACAATCACAAGATTTTCTGCAACATATTTTGATGAATATATTGAGGAATCATCGTGTAACTGATCTAGCCTTATTATTTATGATCGCTGAAACCCTTCCACACGAAAGGCGCACTCTAACAGATATCAGTGGCATCACAAAATTCCGCAGACTAATCTCATCTCATGTGTAATATCGCAGATCAAATAACTCATAATAAATTAAATTGGGGAGGCCTTTGCCCAGCTGTGCGACAGTGCAGGCTAAAATACAACATTTTTAAAAGACATCTGAAATCATAATTTTTTTATTTATTTAAACTTCATGAGGAAACGCAAAGAAAAGATGGATGGATTGTAAGAAATAATATGAAAGAGTGACGTTTAAAGCTAGCTTCCCACGGTCCGTGATATCGCGGATGGACGCGGACCAGCTCGCACGACACACCATGGGAAGGGTCTCGTCTGTGGTAGCACAGCAGGGCTATTGCGTATCTTTTAAATGACAGTGGCTATCATAATAGTGTACATCAATTAACTGTCAAATGGTTGCTACTCCTCCGCTATTCTTTTCAGCAGGGCTATTGCGTATCTTTTAAATGACAGTGGATATCATATTGTCTATGGATTAACTTGCAAATTGATTATGGTTTAGTACAAAATGGCACCATTTGACAGTAATTGATAGGCACTATAAGTTAGCCACTGTCATTTAAAAGATACGCAATAGCCCTGCTGATTAGTTTTGTTGCGGGATCCAAGACAGTTAAATCGTTTCTCTGGGACTTCGTCGAGCTTCATTGTCTCGGCGCTTTTCTTGTGGTCGCCACTGTTGATTCTGGCTTACAGAAGTTACAGTGGTTTGGGAATAGTGCAAATGGTTCCATTTTGTACTAAACCATAACCAATTTGATAGTAAATCCATGGACAATATGATAGCCACTGACATTTAAAAGATACGCGATAGCCCTGCTGGACGTCTGTGGTGGTTCGCCGGTCTCCGTCGCGAGGCGGTAACTTGTGAAAGAGAGCGACAATAAGTTCTTTCACTTTGCATTTTGAAATGAGCCATCAAAAGATCTACACAGACCGACACGCATCGTTGAATGAGCCTTGACCTGTGTGTGTTGCCGTCCGTGGTCGTCGGCTGTGCGTGATGATCCGCAGAATCACGCACCGTGGAAACGCAGCTTAACAGGGAAGAATGGAAAAATAAAACGTGTAGCGCCGACCCCAAATAGAATGGGATCAGGACAGGAAGATGATGAGGATTTGAAGTTCACGCACAAGAGTGGTATAGCCAGCAACACCAATATGTATATATATATATAGAGATATTTAATGATTACTTATGCTGTCACTTAGTAAAGGTTTGACATCCTTTTGTATGACAAAACGGAAGTTACTTACATATCTAATTAATAAAAAATAAATAAATTACATGCATAATAAATAAAAATAATAATAAGTATATAAATAACAATAATTAATATTTTTAAAAGTAATTGGTTTACAAATGTTACTAAATTAATTACATGTAGGTATAAACTCGTAATATAACTTACTAAACGCCGAGCGTTCATCCTCCTCTCTCCTACTTTTATCTATGCTGTGCCCGACAGGGTCCATAATTGAGACTGATGTATTCCCTACCAACTGTATACATTATGGTACGCAATAAATAATTGAGAATTGAATTGAATTGAGTAGGTAATCGGGGAACATACATAAAAAAAAACTTTCATCAAATTGAGAACCACTTGGAAAAAAAATATAAAGAAACATTCAAAATAACTACCTTCGGAAGTCGGCAAAAAAGTCAATGAAAGAAACAAAATGACCGAAATCCGAAAGTTATTTGAGATAAGCAACACCAGATACACACAACATAGTAACTATGTTATTGTTGAGAACAGGATAACTTTTAAAGTAAAGAATCCACAAGTTCAGCTTTTCGTTTATTATCGCTGCACATATTTTTACAGAACGACTTTTTTTAGTAAAACAATGCATTAATTGACAAGCAAAAAAAAAATCTAAATTTATCAAAAGAGTTTGGTAGCTGGTCGCCAACATGGCCCCCGACGGTGTAAGGCACCAATTTACTTGCTGCTTTTGTCTGCGATCTTGTGGTAGGCATTTTTAACCGTTCACTTCTGACACCAATGTTGAGAACAGGATAAACATTAAAGTAAAGAAACCACAAGTTTAGCTTTTCGTTTATTCTCGCAGCACATATTTTTACAGACCGACTTTTTTAGTAAAACAAAACATAAATTGACAAGCAAAAAAAAAGAAATCTAAATTTATCAAAAGAGTTTGGTAGCTGGTCGCCAACGGTAATAGTAAAACCTTTACCCCCAATTCCACGGCAAAAACTTGAAAACCTTGCGTGGTATGAGTTTCTTAATTGTCCCTATAAATTTTGTTATTGCTTTAACTGGTTTGGAATTTTTGACCTTCCTGAAGGTTTCCGTTATTATTTTTACTGGTTTAGAATTTTTAACCGTCTCGATAATTTCTGGTATCGTGACAAGTGCTGTATTCGTAATCGTATCGACGATTACATCTGGAATTTTTTCCACTACTTTATTCTTGATTGTCTCCACGAAGTTTTTTACTTTTGCTGCTGCTTCGCTGATTATGTTTGTGTCTGGTGCTGCAGTAGTAGTCGGTGCCCAAGTGGTCTTACGTTTCTTAGTAGTGGTATTTCCCTTCTCTAACGTGTCATCGCTAAGAGTAGTCTGCTCAGGTACCGTTTTAGTGTCTGCACTGAACGGTCTAGCCAAGCTTATTTTCGCAAAAACTTTATGTGGCGTTGTAGTCTTGTGGTCGTTTAAGTCGAAGTGGACTGGTACACCATTATGTAAAAGGTAATCGATCCACTTATTGTATTTTTTTAGAAGTTTGTTATCATTTTGTCTTCTGGAATTGTTTGGTTCTCCGATTGCTGAAAATATATTGTTTAATTGAGACTAAGTATTGCTATTTTACGTGTCACTGCTGCCAGTCTCTTGGGCACAGGTACCCAGACCTTAAATTTTTATTCCATTCTTCGCAAAATTTATAATTCCGAAGAGTTTTAAATTCCTAATATACAAACTCCGATTTTTCAGTGGTCCTATTAAATATGTATTAGTTTTCGCAAATCTATCTGACGGACTAATTAGATTTTTTTGGTAAAATACCCTATTGCTATAATTACACCACGGCTTGGCTTATACTGAATGAGAAATCTTATTTACCTGCAATAATTACTAGACAAAACATGAATAATAGTTTCTTCATTGTTGGAAAATGTATCTTGAAGGGACCTAGAAAGAAACTTGACGCGCAACGGAAACATTTATCTGCAAAAAAATAAGTATGTACGTTAGTATCTTTTTTTGTGGATACTGCGACCTGCGGAACGTAAAGGGCTAAGAAGGAACACGGGTGGACTTTAGTCAGTACTTCAACAGAAGTATGACAATCTGTTTCATTCCGCCCAGAGCTGGAGAGGACAAAATGATGTCCCATTAATTTCCTCACGATGTTATCCCACACCGAAACAGAGCCGAGCGTGCCGTGGCGGTGGATTCCCGGGGCTCCGGGTCGCAGGGCGGCAGTTGCGCGTTGCGGCGTGCATTCGTTGTTCCGTGATTTGGGGTCTCGTGCATTCGTTGTTGCGGTGTGCGTCGCTGCATGCTTTCGTGCTCGCAGGTGTTCGTTGTTGCGGGCATTCGACGGCGTGTGGTTCGGCGTGGTGGCTTTCGGAATGACGTATTGCTCTCGTAGTTTTGTTTTATGAATTGTTCTTCTGACATTCAAATGTGCCTGTAATGGCTTAATTGAAATAAGTGCTTTGAGCAAGTGATAACAATTACTCAATACGCAAATAAATCCGATAAATCAGAGGTTGGAGTTGGAATCGAAGTTCAAATCTGAGTTCGGTGACATAAATAAAAGTAGAAAATAATTCAGAAAAATACAGTATACGAGTACATACACTCACACCACTTTTCCTCGAGCTTGCATACCTGTGTGTTTAGTTTATTCAATTGGCAAAAGACATACCTACTAATCTTTTAATTTGGCTAATTATGACCATGAAATTAAAACATGAATTAAATTAAAGGATTAAAAGAGATTTTAAATCTCGTGTTAACGTTAATCCATTAATCACAGATTAGTAATGAATAAATATTATGGCCAGAACGTACAGAAGATGTACTAGTTTGTTTTGTTCCCTTCCCCTCGAACCACGGTACCGATAAGTCGTGTGCCACCGCCATCATTGTGTGTTTTGTATCATTAAAATTACAGGCCCATTGCAGTTGTATCAGCATCTAGAATGTCGTAAACTGTCGTAAAATATAAATAATAACCAATTTGACTTCCGCAAAAAAACATCAGCGGCTGATGCATTACATCACCTGGTTGAGCAAATAGTAAGAGAGATTGATAAAAAACAAAAATGTGTCGCTCTATTCCTGGATCTTGCAAAGGCATTCGACACGGTTTCGATCCCAATCCTGTTAAAAAACGTTAGAGAATATGGGGATAACACTAAGAGGCACTCAGTTGTCGGTGTGTAATGGGCTAGCTCACCGTCCGTCCATCCAAAGACGATGGCAGGCCGTCTCGACGGCGCGTTCGTGTTCCACGCGCGCCTCATTGGGATGTCAGCAACATTGCATGGCCCGCTAGGGCCGACGCCTGTCGGGGCTGCACGTTATTTGAAAGAGATAACGCGTCTAAAAAGGAACATGGGTGGTTATAGTTTAGTAGTAGTAAGTCAGTAATAGTCCGACACTTTTTTAGTAGTCATTTTAAAAGTCATTTTTAAATTACCGACCGTCCAAAAAAAATGCACTATTCGAGAGCTATCTCAGCGAAAGAACCCGATGTGTAAAAATAGGGCCACACACTAGTTCTGAGATGCCAATTGTTTACGGAGTGCCCCAGGGCAGCATGCTTGGACCGAACCTTTTCTTATAAATTATTTGTGTAATCTTATAATGGAAAACGGGACGATATTTTGTTATGCGGATGATACAACACTTGTATTCATTTGTTATTGAACATTTGGTCTGAAATGTATCGACTAGCACAGAGAGACTTTATTGCGTAATTGTGACTGGCCTAGAAACAAATTTTCTAATACCATCGAGTAGGGTATCAAAATGAAGGGTTTTAAAAGGACATTACAAAAGTATATGATACCTATATGTTTAAAATAAATTCAAAGTCACATATTATTATTATTAATTATTAAAAAAAACAGATATTTTGACCTCAGATCGCCTGTAAATCTATCTTTTACAAAAATAAACTAATGTACACAATAACAATCCATAAACAAAAGTCATTCGTCATTGT
Source organism: Diarsia rubi (assembly GCA_932274075.1). Taxonomy (NCBI): domain Eukaryota; kingdom Metazoa; phylum Arthropoda; class Insecta; order Lepidoptera; family Noctuidae; genus Diarsia; species Diarsia rubi. Next base: position 1,971,562 of record OW026441.1, read on the forward strand.
ATGGTGGTTTCCGGAAATAAATTGTAAGGGTCGAATTTTAAACTTTCTTTATTTTAAAGTCAGTTAATAGGCAGGTAGAGCAGCTCAACCATCATATCAAACAAATTACGTTCGACTAGGTTTCAAAGGGGAGCTCTCTCGCACACACTTTGTTTTTTAATTGAATTTCTATGTTTTGCTCGGGCCGACTGTGTCCACGGACTGTCAATACAGGCGCTCTAACGGCTTGGGTCTCAATGGCGCCTCAGCGGTAATCACCAACATTACACACTTGTACCATAATGTACTATTATCTCATTTTTTGGGTTTGGCCCTGGAACTGTATCCCTGTATCCTATGCTGACCACGATCTTATGCTGGACGACCGTGTTCGACAGCAAGTTCTTCATTTTATCGTTTTATCATCAATTAGAAATATTTTAAACATAAATGTGATACAAATAACGTAAACAGCAGACGGTGGATCGAAAAAAAAACACAAGACATTTGAACACGTATTTAATTTAAACAAAATGATTACAATTATGTAAGTGAAACCTATTCGATGTAAGGATATGATAATCTATTTACGTTTATTTGCTGTTCGCGTCGAGACGGCTCGTGGCTCAGCGCTCGGGGACCGACGTCGACGCTGCAATTTTCGTCCAACAGGCGCAATGATCCCGGAATTTGCAGAATATTGAAAATCGACGTCATCCAGTAGGGGTCCGTATCTAACAAACATCGTCTTTAAGTATTATTACCGTTTCTATAGGATGAAACATTGCGATTTTTTTTTTTGTTCTAATACCTGAGAACCCCATAATTACAGAGATATTGGGGGTCAAAGTTCCAAATTATTCACAGCTGTTTTTTGAATACTAGGTTTTCAGGTTATAACTTTACTTAAATTATCTCCATGACCCTTTTACTATTCAAAGCATCAATAAAGATCTGAATCATCAACCAATCATCAATCTGACAACCCCTAGCACAATGTTTTAAGAGTGCTACATTGAGTTTTAACGTAAAATGTGCTTTTGACCCCAAAAAAAGTCGTTTCCCAGCAAAAGAATAATTGCGTAGGGGTACTTAGTTTGATGTACAGAATGCTTGGTTGACGGCTGTGTGAAGGGTTGATTTACACCCTGTATTATAGGAGTATATATTGGCAATATAAATTGACGACACGGTTGGCGCAGTGGCTCAAGCAGTGGACTGCCGCGCTACGTGTCGCGGGTTTGATCCCCGCACGAAACAAATATTATACGGCCTACAGATAGTTGTTTCGGGTCTGGGTATTTGTGTATGTGAGTTTGAATGTCTGTAAACACACCCACGATACTGGAGAAATTCTTAGTGTGGGGAAACGTTTAAACAAAAAACAAACAAATATTTGTTCTATGCGGGGATCGAACCGTAGCAGTCAATCCGATAGAGCATGTCTGGGACATGATTGGACGGAAAGTACGGGACAGAACTCCACCTCCAAGAAATGTTGAGGAGTTAAAATTGGCGCTGATTGAAGAGTGGGTCAATTTGCCCCAGGAAATTATTGAAAGTGTCATTAAAAGCATGCAATGGGCAGACGTATTCAAGCTCTAATTAGAGCCCGCAGAGGCAATACAAGATATTGATTATGTTCCTTAATAACCCTTTCAAAGATAATTTAATTTTAAAAATTGTTTAATAAATTCAAAATGTCTCAATTTTCTTTGTTTTTCTGTAATTATCTGTAAATAAATAATATTCAACCCTAATTTCTGTTGTGTCATATTTATATTGAATAACCAAGCCCAAACGAATCAAAAAACATACATTAAAAGCTAATAATAATAAAAAAGCTGTCTTTTTTTGTGTTCCCCTAATTTTGCCGGTGTGTGTATTAAGAACACACAGTTGAAACTTGGTAAGTACCAACAAATGTATTCTGTGAACCGGTTTACGAGTTTTATACAAAAAAAAGATAAAGGGAATATACTCATACAGGAACTGAAACTATGTATTTTTTTTACAAACCTATTCATATAGTGTGGAGTGTTTAAAGATAAGTCTTGAAAAAAAAAGATATTGAGGTTCCTGAAACCATTTTTTCCTAAAGAAAATAGTTTGAAAACACTTCCAAAGTCCGCGTGCTCTAACTTTTTAACTAAAAGAGTGAAAAATCGAAAAAAATATATGTAGGTAGGTATATGTTGTAGATCGCAATTAAAACTTTCAATAAAAATTAGTTTCAACGAGATAAAGTGAGCTGTTTTTTAGATATAGCACATTTAAATACCCCAAATATAACTTATCAGAAATACTAATTTTACTTTTACCTACTATATTAATAGTCCTCCTGACCGTTTCCGGTCACGGCGGCCAATCTAAGTGGAGATTAGCCATCGGCGCGGGAGATATTATAGTGCACAAGTGTGTGCGCAGGCACAAGTGCACTCTCTGTTCCTTTTTCTCTCATATTCCGATGGGACGACAATCCGACACGACCGGAGAGAGTTCAGGCGCAGAACCAACGGCTTAACGTGCTTTCCGAGGCACGGGGGTATAATACCGCCAACTTCCAAACTCCGGGCTACTACTGGGAAATTTCTAATGAAAAACCCAATAGCACTTTTTGTCCGACCCGGGAATCGAACCCAGGACCTCATGCACAGCTGTCGCGCTTGCGACCACTAGACCAACGAGGCAGTCGACCTACTATACGATGATACGCAACCCTTCATTTGCAAGTCCGACTTGCACTTGGCCAGTTTTTTAGCAGCACATTCGCAACAATGGGTGGCTGTCTTAAAATGAAACCAAGAAAATTAAATGAGAACCAAGTGCCTGTGTATCTACCTGCTTTCTTTGTCTGTTTTTCTCAATGTGTCTTGATCTTGATCGTGGTCGGCAACGGTCGTGATATTGTTATGTTTAAAATTATAGTTGATCCATTTCTTGTATTGATCGAAAGCATTGACAGATGTTTCGTCATTATTGCTGTTTCTACGAGAAGGGTTGTCATACAATTTCTGTGAAGCTGTAAAGAGAATATTTAGATGAGCTTGGATTATGATACTTTTAATGTCGCAGTAGGAGGCGGCAACCTGAGGTAGAAGCTCGCTGCCGTAATTCGTCGCATGAGAACAAATATTTATATACTTACTATTTACTAGTTTTTATTTTCTTTTAGGATTAAACGTGTGTCTGTCTGTCTGTCTGACCATTCCCCCCCCCCTTATCTCCGAAACAACTGAGACCAAAATTTTGAAAAAAATACAGAAATTAGTTCAACACTTACCTACCCATAAATTACAGGAAAAATTATAAGAAGTCTATGGTGCTAAAATAACATGGAAAATCTCTCAATATCTACTATAATGGTACGGAACCCTACATGTGCAAGTCCGACTTGCACTTGGCCAGTTCTTTAAGTTTTTCATAGCGTTTTATATTGTAAAAAGTTAATTTTAAGACTGCACGAAGACTGCACTATAGCACCTACACTAATAGTATAAAGAGGAAAGATTTGTTTGTTTGTTTGTAACGAATAGGCTCCGAAACTACTGGACCGATTTGAAAAATTCTTTCACCGTTGAGAAGCTACACTATCCCCGGGTGACATAGGCTACTTTCTAAATCTTTATTCCCACGGGGACGGGAACTACGCGGGTGAAACCGCGTGACGTCTGCTAGTAAGGTATAATATACCTGTAACAGGAATGTTTCCTGACAAAACAAAATATGATTCTGTTAAGTCCGACAGTTAGATTATCGAAAAATATTGGATACGTGTTTTTTGTTTTATCAAATTAATAAAAATTGAATAAGGTTAAACGCGTCAAAGATCATGAGTGGGGGCTTATGACGTCACTACGTGGTAAAAAATGCAGTGCGATGTGACGCCACACGAGTTTTCGAAGCACTGTATCGTCTTCACTCTTTGTTTATATGAAAAAAGAAAAAAAACGTGTCCAATATGAAGATTATAATATAAAGGGTGTAAAAGTACCCTCAACGCAAACGAAGGGAACTTGTTCTCCTCACCACTGCAAACATTTTTTTTTTGTTTTAGTCCATACCTGGGAACCCCCTAGTTACGGAGATATTGGGGGTCAAAGTTCCAAATTTCTCACAGCTTTTTTTATACTAGTTTTTCAGGTTATAACTTTTATTAAATTACCTTCATGACCTGTTTACTATTCAAAGCATCCATTAGCACAATGTTTTAGGAGTGCTACATTGAGTATTACCGTAAAATGAGATTTTTGCTCCAAAAAAAAAGTCGTTTCTCAGCAAAAAAAATTTGCGTAGGGGGTACTTAATTTGATGTACAGAATGCTTGGTTTACGTTTGTGTGAAGGGTTAATTTAAGTAAAGTTTTAACCTGAAAAACTAGTATAAATTTACAAAACAGCTGTGCAAAGTATGGAACTTTGACCCCCAATAACTAGGACCGCGAGTGGCAGTTATTATTAAGCTACGAGTTCCAACCTCATCCAGGATTGACAACAATTTCGTCTGCCCATCGCCCCGCGCCGCACCAGTCTGTCAGATAGATTTCGAAAAAATAATGCACATGATTATTTTTTATTTTTTCACATAATTTTTTATTAATTTGATAAAACAAAAAACACGTATCCAATACTTTTCGATATTCTAGCAGACAGACTTATTATTATTTGTTTTGGTGAAATACCCTATTTAATGCGAAATCTTATTACCTGCCAAGGTTACCATACAAAGTATTATGACAGTTGTTTTCTTCATTTTTACTAGGTTTTTATGTTAGGATGGGATTCTGAGTGAAGAACAGATCTTGAAGGGTCCCAGAAACGAACTTGCAGACCTACAACAACAAAAACTAGACATAAGAAAACTTTATTTTTACTCATACTCTGAAAGTAGGTCATAATAATAATAATAGTTCTCCTGACCGTTTTCGGTCACGGCGGCGGCGGCCAATCTAAGTGGAGATTAGCCATCGGCGCGGGAGATATTACAGTGCGCAAGTGTGTGCGCAGGCACAAGTGCACTCTCTGTTCCTTTTTCTCTCATATTCCGATGGGACGGCAATCCGACACGACCGGAGAGAGATCAGGCGCAGGACCAACGGCTTAACGTGCGCACCGAGGCACGGGGGTATAATACCGCCAACTTCCAAACTCCGGGCTACTACTGAGAAATTTGTAATGAAAAACCCAATAGCACTTTTTGTCCGACCCGGGAATCGAACCCAGGACCTCATGCACCGTCAAATAACTCCTCCCGCTCTTGGGCAGAGCGAAAGGGAGTGTCAGACTTCTACTGACTAAAAACCACCCATGTTCCTTCTTAGCCCTCTATGTCGAGGACGCGATAACTAGTGTACAACCCGCGGCCTGAATATCAACTACTTCACTTTATAATTTAGAAAATATAGCTCAATGTTTGTAAAAACAAACCCATGTTTGTTTCTTGGGATGGCAGACAAATTTCCAAGAAAAAGAAATATTTGCACGCTGTTTTTTAAATTAATGAAAGATATCAGTGTACCCCTTGAGGGCGTGGGTTCAAGTCCCACTTCTGACTTTCTGACACCAATGAAAGATATTTTACTTAGAATTGGGTTCTTTACAGTCGCTCTCAAACATGATCTCTGACAATGACAGATGTCAGTGCGTTCACAAACACACGCCATGAGAAATAGCTATAAATTCCCGAAATACTTGCCTGTTTGATTAATAACGATAGCAGAACTGCCGTTGTCGCTGAGGAGCTAGTTCTGCCACGTCTCCTCAGCTGTCACATTAACTTTAAGAAGTGGCAGGCGTGTTGAATGGACTGGCTTAAGTAATCTTTGACGTTCTTAAAGTGCTGATGATCAGCTCAATATAAATAAATTACTTTTTAATGTGATTTTACAGAAGAAATCTAGACATGTTTCGAAATTCAGACGAATAATGTAATTAATAAAGTCAATTTTATAATCAAGAAATAATTAGTGACGGTTTTGCGTACATAAGTATATATTAATGTTCTTGGTCTTAGCTAATTTATAGTATTGAATTGAATGAGTACCTACTTGAAAAAATCTGATTTTTTGTCTGTTTGTGTAGGTATTTATTTAAAAAAAAAACCGTTCATGAATAATACCTGAATCAATCAGGTGGGATCCTCAATTTCAATAACCAAAACATCAAAAATCAAAATATCAACACCAGAATAATCAACAGTTAAGTTTTACAATGAATCAGAATATCATTATATTTTCTTTCCCTTTCTTCACGCGTAAAAGTAGTTATATAATATTTTTGCCGTTTTGAAGCGCCGCCATGTTAGTTCATGACGTGTCTTTATTACGTCATTGTATAAAACGGTTCAAACTGTCAACACTTCAGATGAGCAACGAATGTGAATAACGTTGATATAAAACATAATTAAAAATATCAACACCAGAATAATCAACAGATAAGTACTACAATGAATCAGAATATCATTAACATAAATCAATTTTAAAACGGTTCAAACCAATGATATATTAAAACTATGGATGAAATGAAATGAAATGAAGCCAATTGGCCACATCGCGCTTAGTTACGCACCAACCTCTCGAGCGACGCTACGTTTGTTCTTAATTTAAATCGTGTGTGTAACCCTGCGCAAATCATAAAGACAACAGGCATCCCGCTGGTTGTCAAATTTTCTTTCCCTTTCTTTACGCGTAAAAGTAGTTACATACCTAATATTTTTGCCGTTTTAAAGCGCCGCCATGTTAGTTCATGACGTGTCTTTAGATAATTATGTCATTGTATAAAACGGTTCAAACTGTCAACACTTCAGATGAGCAACGAATGTGAATAACGTTGATCTAAAACATAATTAAAAACGCTTTAGAATCTGTAGTAAGTAATGATATTTTGAACTATAATTTTTCTTTATTTCGTGCGTATTGTTGTTTGTGTTGTATTCTTCGAATTTGAATTGATCAAATATTAAGAGCTGGATATACTGTTTAAGTAAGTTTAAGAAAGTTATTGGCAAAAATAAGCCAAAGGTCCCATCGGCATGATTTTATATTTAATAATATATTGATGGCAATAAAAAGATCCTATGATTGATAGTTAAGGAGAAAAATGGTAGTTAGTTACAAAAAACAGAGGCTACTTTGCATATTTATTTATGATGTTTTAATTTAATTTTTACTTTTTTTGAAGCAAGAAGACATGCACTAGATCGTGTAGAATTGTAGATTCGGTGTTATATATTTTTGTAAAAAAAAAATATCGTGATGGTTGCGAAAAAAAAAGGTTCTAATACATCTTAAAAAAACTGGCCAAGTACAAGTCGGACTTGCACATGAAGGGTTCCGTACCATCGTAGTAGGGAAGCCCCTTTAATTTGTATTATTTCTTGTTGTGTTTCTTTTTGTATTAGTTCTTCTTTCTTTCTTTCTTTCTATACATATTTTGTGAAAAGTTTGTTTTTCATTCATAGTGTTCTTTGAGAAAGTTATTTTTGCGGTTTTTTAAATGTGCTATATCTTTTTTTCTTTTTTGGTGTGTTGGAAATCATCAAATAACCCTTCCCGCTCTTGGGCAGAGCTAAAGGGAGTGTCTCTGAGTGTCTGTGTTTTACTGACTAAAAACCAACCATGTTCCTTCTTAGCCCTCTATGTCGAGGCCGCGGTATCTCTTGCGAACAACCAGCAGCCCTGTTGGGTAATGTGCTACATATCAAAAACTATTTACTATTTATTGTTCAAACCAATTTTGGTTGAAAATTTTTATTACGATCTACAGCAGATATTTTTTTTTAGATTTTTCACTCTCTTAGTTTTAAAGTTAGAGGGACACACATTTTTTTACTTTAGAAGTATCTATCTTTCAAACGATTGACTTTGAGAAAAAATGAATTTAAAATCTCAATGTCACTTTTTAAGACCTGTCTATGGACACCCCACACGTAAAGGTTTGATGAAAAAGTTTTGTTAGGTTTCAGTTACAGTCTTACAAACCCCCTTAAACTTTTTTTTTTATTATTTTTGTATGAAAATCGTAAAGCGGCTACTATATAGAATACGTCTAAATACCCACCCAGTTTCAATTTTTTTATAGTCTTCATAGTTTCCGAATAAAGTGGCTGTGACATACAGACAGACGATGACAAATCCATCAGGGTTCTGTTTTTTGCCATTCGGCTGCGGAGCCCTAAAAAGGCCAACTCACGAGAAAATTTTATTAATTTTTATTTATTTCTCTTTGTATTCGTGGATCATCTAGATAAAGTGTTATTCACATTCGATGCTCATCTGTAGTGTTGACATTTTAAACCGTTTATGTTATAATCTCATGTGTGAAATTAATTCATGCATAAGAAATAATATTTTTATTTAGGTAGCAGAGCCAACTGACATACCACAGCATCATCCTAACATTTTGTAGGGTTCCGTAACCGAACGGTAAAAAACGGAACCCGTAGAGATTCGTCATGGCTGCCTGTCTATTTTTAATTTTAATAAAAATTGTTTTAACTAATAAATAATCAATAATATCTATTGTCTGATTGATTTGGTGTGCACATTGTCATTCTCTAATGTGTAGCATGAAATAAAAGGCTTTTTAATTTTAATTTTATTTTATTTATATAAAACAAATATTTTTATTTCGAACAACGAGGTCCGTAGAGGTTAGTTTATAATATTTACGAAATAAGTTAGTGGTAATAAGTTTTGGTGACTTTCTGCCGTACTCAGAGATGCTTAATGATTACTTAAGCTGTCACTTAGTAAAGGTTTGACATATTTTTGTATAACAAAACTGTCAAAACCATTACTAAGTGATGGCCTAAGTAATCATTAAAGCTCTCTGAGTGTGGCAGTTTGTAAAGTGTGTTTATTAAAATTAATCATTCTAACTCGCAATCTACTCGTGTTCCATAGCAACAAAGTGTTTCACCAGCATTAGTCGTTTTGCACCACCTAAAAAATTAGGAAATAGATTTTATTGACACGCTTTCCAAGCTTTATATAGATAAATAATAAGAACATGATGAAACATGTGTGTTCTACGCTTTAATTATCTGTTGGCATAGAGCATCATCCTCTATAGTCTTTGTATATCATTCAACTTCCTCTTGTCAAAAAGTCATCGAGGTGAGAACACGTTATTTCTCTGATCTTATATCATTTTCCTATTTTGTATGTGCCTATTAAGTTTTAAGACCAAATATGTTATTGATGACTAGCTATTCGTGAACTGCTTGATAATCAAGAAATACAGGAATAGTTACCGAAACATTATCTTGTTTTAATCTCACCGCATGCCGCCTATTCTGCCCAGAGCACCTCCTTCATATAATTTACTTCACAGTGCAAACAACCACTCTGTTCAGATAGTCCGTAATAACAGAACACAGTAGACTTCACTGTCTTTTCTGTTTTAGGGCACTTTTTAGAAGCGCATTCGTAACAATGGGTGCTTGCTCTCCATAAAATGAAACCAAGAAAATGAAATGAAAACCAAGTGTCTGTGTACCTCGCTGCCCTAGTCCGCCATGTCCTTTTCCGCGTTGTCCGCCTTGTACGGGAAGTCCTTTCACAAAAAAAATAAATTTTATTTTATTTACAACATTCCCAAACTTGATTCAAATTCAAATATTTTCATTTGTAGTACATAGGTTAACAGAAAGTAAAGATGTCATGTTAATTAAAATGATCGCTATGTCTTGCTGTCAAAACGGCGTACAAATATTCAGTTATAAATTACTTAATGTCTAATAATTGGTTAAAAATTGTAAAAAAAATCATTCAAAATAACAAAAAATATTCAAAATTAGTAAAAAAAAACTCAATAATAACACAATTCAATAACAATTAAAACTCGTAATTAAAATAATAATAAATTAAACAACAACACGTTAAAATTAATTGAGATTAATACAATTAAATTACACCTACTGAGTTAAATAGGAAATAAAAACATTTAGTGAAATACAAATTAGAATGTCAAAAATACCATGTCAAAATTACAATGTCAATATTACAATTTGTCTTCTAGGTACACACTGACTGTGTACTTAGTATGCTTTTTCGCCTAATAATTAAATAATATTTATACAATGTGGATCTGGAACTACGACATTAAATTAAAACTAGCACTGTACTAGTCCATCGAAACATTTTAAAACACGAAGATTAGTAGTTAGTGGAAAATTTAAAAATTGCAATTTTCAAACAAAATAAATAGCAGAATCAACTGCATAAAAAGTAAACACGCTTTAACTACGAAAAGTCACTGACCTAGTGCGCGGGGTGCAGCGAGCGGCGGCGATGTTGGGCGTAGGTACTTTTTATCGGAGAACAACAAATCAGCGGCATAAACTCACTAAGTTGCGAGTTGTTAATTAATAAAAGATCACTGATTGAATAATTAATCACTTAAAACCTTATTTGAGGCATAATTAAACTAAAAAACTTACTAACTTAACCTAAATCACAAAACTAGCTACCTAATAAATGCCTAAATAACTAATATTACACTAACACCAATAAGTCACAGTAACCTATGCACTAATCCAAATATCATAAATCGTCTTTAATCACAATAACAACAAACTTTTCATAAAATCACGACAATGCGCGCGCGGCTCGTCTTGTGATAAAAAAAGTAGGCGTGTGCTCTCCTCAAAGGGCGCCGCTATGCACTGACTGACATAGTTACCGAGTCAAGGACTTTTTGCCGAAAAAAATTCCGCTCACACACACACTCGCAATTTTCTATGCACCACTAATGCATTATTTGCGTAAGTAATATTACTTTTTCTTTATAATTGTAGTATTTTGTGGGAGTGTGCGGGGCGCGTCAGAGTGGGATCGTATGACACCTTTCTCTGTCTTTCAAGCGTATTGAGACGTTGAGAATAGAATCGTAGGTTTTTGCACAGGTTCCTGACCTTACAATGTTTACCTATTATTACGGACTCCGATCTACATCATGTTGAAAAATAAGAAAATGAAAAATAATTTCCTGTGGCTAAAGTAGTCATTGGATTTGATTGATTTTTTGTATACGGGTCAAGAGCATGCCTTTCTTTACGTGGTTTAGAGGAATGTCAATCGTCCTGCTCCACATTGTATAGATATCAAATCAATTTTTAAAAGGGCTCTCTATTCATTTCCATACAATTTTATGTCCTAATATAACTTGGAATATTTTTTTTTCTCCTAATTATATTTTCGCATAACATTTTTTACGCATCAATCAAATATTTTATTTCACATTGGCCTACATGGGCACTTGTATGCATAACATCGACAAAAAGGTGCACGGTTCCTACGGAGAAGAACCGGCAAGAAACTCCATGGTTACTCTTTTCAAATGGTTTGGTTTAACAATACTTTCATTTTACAGCATTGTATTCAGATATGGTGGGACAACGTAGGCCTGACAAAACAGCTTATGCATATTTTTAATCATATTTTTTTTATCATAATAATGATTATCCATGAAATTCTTATGCAAAATGATATTAAAACATATTTTTTATAGGCAAATAAGCATAAATAATTAACACCTAAAATGTAAGACACTAATACACATTTTTATTGTTTTGAACATAAGTGATTGTGAACATTCATGTGGGTTCCATTCACTGTATGAAACATGCAGCAATCATGCAGCAAGCAAGCCGCAAGCATGCAACATGCAGCAAGCCGCAAGCATGCAACATGCATCATGCAACAAGCATGCAACATGCAGTAGGCATGGTTTCTGTCATGTCTCCGGTGTTGCGGAGCTCCGGCGGTCCAACGTGAACTTATCGTCGCAGATGGTTTTAGCGATAAACACACCTGCTCCTCAGATCGCCGCCCGCCTTGCCCTGCCGCCCCTGCGCAGGTAAATTACACTGTCGGGGTAGGACTACGTGGAGTCACTTTTAAAGCGTTTCGTTTGTAACGTCGCACGTTACATTATGCACAAAACAAAACATATAAACTAAATTAACAATAAAAACAGCAACATTCCAATGTTTACTTTCATCCACCTGTCAAGGAACCGCAGACGTCAAAATATAATAACCATAGAAAATTACAAGTAGTGCGGTAGCAAATAGTAATTACTAAAAGCACAAGATGCATCAACTATCGGGCGCGCGAGTGAGGATTTATCTATGGGCTCGCGTATGTCCCATCTCTATCCAACGCTGCCAACGCGATCTTTTCGTTTGACATTAGGAATTTTGGTTTTTCCCGAAGCGGTCACACGTCTCACCATATCTAAATTATATGTGATTTCACACGTGTCTTAACTCGCCATTATCCGGGCCTAAAACAATTGCCTACCTAATCAACATAATTCTCCGCCATCGAGCAATTAAATTCGGTGTCTTTGAAACCCCCATACTGGGTAAGTGTTGGATAGCATGATATGTGTATATTTTGTGTTCTTTGTCCTTATAGGTTAACTTGGCATGTATGCTTAATTTTATCTATTTAAGTGTACGCTATTTCATGTATTTCATTTCAATCTAATGCCTTCAGCTCAATGCATTTTGATTTTTTCGTGCTTCACACTCAAAATGTGCTATCATGCCTTATTTTCACTCTTCCCACATGTAAACTCCGTCTGATTGTGACAATCCACCAACACCTTCATTAGTGCATTATTATTGCTGTTCGCTCTGCTTGGCTTGGTGTCGCAATCAGCGGAGTTGGCCTTTGGTCATCTCGTGACACGCTGGACGTCATGTTCCAGGGTCCAAAGTTCCGGCTGCACCCTCAAGTTCGCGTTAGTTACGCGGCTGGTTCCGTCGTGCGTGCTAGAATCGGGCCGGCATCGGACTTCCCACTTGTTGGCCATACTTGCCACGTGGGCCGAGCCGGGCCGACGTAAAGAAGAGCTGGCCATCACCCCTACGCATCCAGCGTGGCACTTCGCTGCGGTCATCGCCACGCCGGCTATCAGGGCAGTACAGCACATCCCACAGGGAAGCCTTAGGAGTTTGTGTCCGTAGACCTTCCCACACCCATTTTTTATATTAATATATATTATGTAGACAGGTTGCGTGGTCTTATTTAATATAACCTGTGCCACGCACCCCTTTTCCGTCACATTGGCGCCCAAAAACGTGGTTTTACGGTCACATATTCCTTAGGGTAACCTTGTGGGTATTTTTTTTTATATATGTTGGTGTCATTGGTGGTTGTATTGTTTTTGTAAAACGTTTTGGTTGACAGCAACTAAGGTGTACGCAGCGGTACCTTATTTATATTGGTAGGAACGGTTTGCTCCGTTGCAATATAATTGTTATTTTAATTGTTATTTTTAGGTAGAACACATTTATCGTTCTACTATAGTGGTAGGGCCAATAGTAACGGCTCGCCCCGGGGAGGTACCACACTCTTTCCTATTTCTTCCGGTAAGCAGCTCTGCTGTGCGCCGGTTGAAGGGATTGGGTTGCCGGGTTTTCAATTACTGGCTACTCTAGACATAACAACCTTGTCTACTGATGACACAAACAGCGTTGATATCAAATATCGCTTGTATGTGTCAATTTTTCTTATATAACTTAGAATCATTTTTTTTATATTTTAAATTAAACATTATTCAATTAACAGTAATTACATAATTATCAATTATAAAAACAAGCATTAGTACTTAATACTAAAAATATTGTCATACAACTTGTCTTTTGGAATTTATAGCCTAAATATCAATAAATCTTGTACTTGTATACATTTGACCTGGATCACTAATGTTCCATACAGTGAACGTTTTTTATTGTTGACAACTCAAAAGTACAGTACTATTACATTGATTTACCAGCTGTTTCTAACAAGTGTTGCAACCACAATTCCCACCTACTAACTGTCAACCAATCCACTAACCAACCAACCTATTAACTCCCTAACTTACCTACCTACTTATTATATAATTAATTATCCTACTAACTGTCTACCTGCCTATTAACTTGATACCACTTGCCTTGTTAAATATTGTTGTTTCTGAGTTCAGTCAACAGCAAAAATTTGTCATTGGATGTCAATAGTGACTCATATTTTAATTTTCATAACTATTATTGTCACCATTTTCAGAATTTAATGGCATAAGCGTACACATTAGTTGCACCGATTTTTTTTTTTTTTTTAAATATTTAAATTTAGTTTACTAACTTCAAACTTTTTCAAAAAAAAAAAAAAAAAAATTTTTTTTTTTTTTTTTTTTCCCTTTCCTTTTGTAACGTAGCTTCCTTCACTTCACACGGACAACAACCAAGACGTTTAATTTCAGTTTATTTTGTAACAGTCGGAGTAATTGACGCTCATCATACCTTGCTGATTGCTATCCAACACTTTCCAGTCTTACGGATAACTTAATATTTATACATTTAAACTCAATTTGAAGTAACAACAAATTTTTCTTGTTTAAACTACATTCAATATGGCACATCCGGTAAAATTCATGTCGTTGCAAAAGGCAGAGCTCGAATACGAAGTAGCTATCAGAGGAGAAACACCCGCCACTACTGTTCAGGAATTGCGGAAACAGATTGCAAAATGCGGACCAATGTTTCCTTCTGAGGACATTCTTACGAGTCCATTCGAAGTATCGGTAGATTTAAGTGGAGTTTTAGAGGTTTTAACTAAGGTAGCTACTAATTTAGAATCATCAACTACAGATAAACAGTCACTACTGAAAATTCAAAATCTTTTAAATCATGCTTACCACAGAATAAATAGAATAACTTGTGGAAGTGTTAACAAAACGGAGTACGATGAGTGTGTAAACTTATATAAGTCGATGTTGGTGAAATCAAGTGAGCTGCTCGCATCAGCTTCTGACCCCTTATCGCCAGTTAGCAATCAACCTCCATCTACACATAACTTGACTTCTCCAATTCACGTGACGGTGTCATGCGATGGTGGTCAACATAAATTTGCAAAATTAAAATTCGAGGGAAATTCTTGCGTACGTTCCTTCTTACAGCGGGTAAATGAACTTTGTCACGCCAAAGGAATACCAACGGATAAAATCCTCACTCACGCGACCGAGATTTTTACTGGCGGCGCGCTCCACTGGTACAGAAGCATTAGAGATTCAGTATCTAGCTGGGATGAACTTGCAAATTTATTAAAACGCGACTTTGATCAGTCAGACTATGATTATAGACTCTTAACTGAAATCAGAGCGCGAACACAAGGGGAGTCAGAAAATATAGTTATTTACTTGTCAATAATGACAGGCTTGTTTTCGAGGTTGACAAAAGCACTATCTGAGGAAGATAAACTAGAACTTCTTCTACATAACATCCGTCCATGCTATGCTAACATCTTATCGTCAGTGGCCGAAATAAAATCAATCGAACAGCTAAGGACTCTTTGTCGTAATTACGAAAACATACAATCGCGCCTTGCTCAATTCAGAGAACCACCAAGACCCTCATCAAATACTTTAGCACCCGAGTTTGCTTATTCAGGAATTTCAACGGATAATAAAGGAAACAATAATTATAATAAAAGGTTTAATCAGTTCAATAAACACGATCAAAAGGATATTATTAATAATAAAACAGTTACAAATAACAGTAACGATTCCTCCATATCCCCTAACTATGTTCATGCCATAGATAAAGGTTCACATAAGAAGATTCCTTATTGCCCACGTTGTCGTAGTAACGAGCATGCTTACAGAAATTGTACGGTAAAGACTGACGAGATCTTTTGTTTTGGCTGCGGCCAGAAAGACATAAAACGTCCAGCTTGCAAGAAATGTAGTAAGAACAGTTCAACTAAGAAAAAAAACTAATCACCGAGAATTGTGTCGTAAACAACTTTGACAGACAAGACTGGGAAAAGTGGTTGCACACAGTTAACTCTCTGCAACTGAGGTGACTTTTCTGTTAACATTTGACTGACGTGTTGTCTACCAGACGTCAGCTATACTAGCCTTATTTGGCTATATTTTGACGATTTATTACATAAATGCATATTTTATATGTTGTATTGGTTCATAAACTTTCAAAATAAATAAATATCAATATTAAGAAAACAATGCATTGACTAATACGAATCAGTTTTAATGAGATCAACATTTTACACATTTGGTGACATACAGGTACAAAATATTATAAAAAAAAAAACTTAATGCTTATTTTTTCTTTGAGCAAACATAATTATTTTTAACATTACAATTAAAAGCTATGAAAAAAAAATCAACAATATCCTATGATAGGTTTAGGCACAAATCAGTCTCAAAGACAACCCTAATTTTATTATCTAGAACTTACAGTCCTCACAAATTTGAGCCGAGCATTGCAAGCAAATAGCTTTTTTGCAAGCACAGCAGCTGAATCTTGTCTGCCTTTTCAATCTGCTGGGGCATATGCTACATAGTCTTCTTGCTGATGGTCCAGGTTGTGGAGGAGGTTGAGGAGGGGGAGGCAAATCCTTACCTAAAACCCTTCTGATTGTCAATCGAAGCTCTCTCGGCAGTCTGTCATTATAGACGCGCTCTTTCACGCTGGGAAGTACTAACTCTCTTGCTAAGGATAGTAAGAAGTCTCCTCTCCGCAATTTGGCACCAGGACAACCTTGGTACAAGACAAAAGCATTCACACCAGCTAGATCCAACATCCTGTAAAATATTGCCATTGGCCAGCGACGTGTCTTTCGAGTGCTTGAATAGATCGAACATTTCTTGTCGATTTCATCGACTCCGGCCTTCGTGTGGTTGTAATCAACAATCATAGTAGGTTTATTGGTCACTTCATCAGTGTTTGGTGCGTGGTGTGAAGAAGAAACCAAAATCACAGCCTTATTTATCTTCGGCACATAGGATACGATTGTGTAGTCCTTGGTGAACCCATACAAAGCGCTTCCCAGGTCTCTTCTTCTATTGGGTTGGAACTCAGGTGGCACCTCGCGCTTGTTTTTTCTCAAAGTTCCCAAATACGTCAAGCCCTTGGAACGTAATATCTCCATCAGTTGGATTGAACTAAACCAGTTGTCGGCTGTTATGTTTCTGTTGGTGTTTTCTATAGGTTTCGCCAATCTTAGAACCGACTGAGTTGAAACACCGAGGTTTCTTTCTGTATCTGGAAGACCGACGCCATCAGAATTTTTCCCACAATATATATACGCATTGTATGCATAGTACGTGTCAGCATCACTAAGAATCATGATCTTTATCCCATACTTAGCCGGCTTTTTAGGCATATAAATTATAAATTTACACCGGCCTCTGAATGCAACGAGCATCTCATCAATGCAGGTATTTGGACCAAGAGTATAGTTTTTCTGGGAGTTAGTCACCAACTTTTCAAAAATACAAGATACTGCTGCTAAAGGATCAGTCTTCAAGCGTTCTTGGCGATCGGCTCCATTGTCGAATCTGAGGCAGTTCAGTAACGTACAGAATCTATATTTTGACATGACACAGCGAAAAATTTCATGTCCTGTGCCGTCTGTTGCAAACAAATAGTTAGCATCTGCATTGTTGCATTTAAATACTGAACTGTAGTAGAGTAGACCAAGCAAACTTCTCATTTCTCTATCATCAGTATCTTTGAGCTCAGGTCTATCTGTGTTTCGAAATTGTTCCCGATACATTCTCAGCTTTTGATTGGTGTGTATGACTATTGCCATAATCATGTCGGAATCAAATAGTTTTGACCAAAGATCTATAAAACTTTGAAAGATCAGTGGTTCAGTCGGTCGAGAAACGTGTAGGATGTTGTGAGCAGGAGTTCTACTTGATCTGCCAATCTCAGTTTTCGACCATAGAAACCCGTTTTTTCCAATATAATTAGAAACAGCTCGTCCTCGTTCTTGGGTAGAAAATGAGCTTAGTGGCCGCTCGTCCTCATCTTCACTGTCGTTACCTTCGCTCTCATCACTTTCATTTGATTCCCTTATAATATCTTCTTGAGATTCCCTGTTTCCTTCATTCTCAAGACTTTCCACTCTTTCGTCAGTTATAAAGTCAGGGTCTTCAACAGAGTCGTCAACATCACTGAAGTTATTTTCTTCTTCTAAATCTTCAAGCCAGTCTTCAATGTAGGTATCTATATTTCTTGGTCTTCCATTAAAACTTCGTTTGGCGGGTCTGCTATCTATGTTCCCTGGATTCGACATCTGAAAGTAAAAAACATACTTGAAGAATAAATATAATTACAAGAAAAATAATAAACTGAGGTTACGTAGGAGATACACTATGGCAGTTTACATATTTTTACTGAGGTTACGAATGTTGGACACTATGGAACTACAGTCGATCTTTATGAGGTAACGTCTATCAGAATCAGATCTTATTGCTGTACTTACGTCTGAGGGACACCAAATGCTCGTAGCTCCAAACGTGTTGATCGCGCGACCGCTCACGCCACACTGCCCGATGCCGCGAACCAATACAGGAAGGTACTGAGCGAGACAGAGCTACATCACACGATATTGCGAAATGGCAACGACTTTTATGATTGACGGTGTCTGACAGACTACCACCTCAGTTGCAGAGGGTGGTTCCACAAGTCTTACAAAGTTCACACAATTCTCGATAGAAAAGTTAATTTAGATAACAGACCTTACGTATCAGTGCAGATAGAAGGAGTTCCAGCCACTGGACTCTTGGACTCAGGTTCGGCCGTCACAATTTTGGGCAACGGTGCTCATACGGTTTTATTGGACCGGGGTATGTCTCTTATCACGGACGACTGCATTGCGGTTAGGGCAGCAGGCGGACAAAATTTACAAAGTATCGGTTACATTCATATCCCAGTTCACTTTGAAAATCAATTCCACATTCTCAAAGCTTTTGTAATACCAGATATCAATACAAATCTCATTCTAGGTGTGGATTTCTGGCGAAAATTTGAATTATGTCCCAAGTATGTTGGTAGTGTAATGATTTCAAACAACTCATTGGAAAACTGTACTCTAGAGAGCTGCAATCGCACCACAATTACGGGTTACAATAACTTAGAGGAGTCACAAAAGCATTTGGCTGATAGTGTAATTAAACAGTTTGAAAGCATTTCATCACAGCACAAGGGTCTAGGAGTAACCGATCTAATAACTCACCACATTGATACAGGTGAAAGTCAACCAATTCGTCAGCGTTATTATCGACTATCTCCTGAAAAACAACGCATCCTGGTAGAACAAGTGGACGAGATGCTTTCCCTCGACGTTGTCGAGCCTTGCGAAAGTGCGTGGTCATCTCCAGTTCTCCTTGTCACCAAGAAAAACGGTCAACCTCGATTTTGTTTAGATAGTCGAAAGCTAAATTCAGTCACTAAACGCGATGCTTACAACTTACCCTATATCTCGGAGATACTAGATAACCTCAGAGACGCGCGTTATCTTTCCAGCATAGATCTATCGAAAGCTTTTTGGCAGATACCGATAGCTGAGGAAGATCGCGATAAAACAGCATTTTATGTTCCAGGCAGGGGCACCTTTCGCTTTAAAAGGACTGCTTTTGGTCTTACGAATGCCCCGGCCACTCAACAGCGTCTAGTTGACCTGCTGTTCTCTGAATTTGATCTTAAAGTCTTCGCATATCTAGATGACATTATAATAATTAGTAGCGATTTCAATAGTCACGTGAACTTACTTTTACGGGTACTAGAAAAGCTCAAAAAGGCGAACTTAACCATTAACCTTGAGAAATGTAATTTTTTTAGTTCGCAATTAAAATATTTAGGCTACGTAGTAGATGCTTCAGGTTTGCGGACCGATCCTTCCAAAGTTGATGTTATACTAAAATATCCAGCACCAACCAATAAGAAAGAACTTAAGCGTTTTCTAGGTACGGCGACCTGGTACAGACGTTTCGTTCCCAACTTTAGTACTATAGCTGGTCCCTTAAACAAATTAACATCAACAAAGAAGGGTACCCCGCCATTTAAATGGACCCAAGAGGCCGACGCCGCTTTCCAGAAATTGAAGGAAAGTCTAGTGTCAGCCCCAGTCTTATCATGTCCAGATTACAATAAACCGTTTGAGGTGCATACGGATGCAAGCGATTTTGGCCTCGGCGCAATGCTCACCCAAACAATTGATGGAAAGGAACATCCAATTGCCTACATGAGTAAGTCATTGACCGGGGCTGAGAAAAATTACAGCATTACCGAACGCGAGACGCTGGCCGTCGTAACCGCCCTAGAATATTGGCGTTGTTACATCGAAAATGGTCAACAGTTCACTGTTTATACTGACCACAGCGCGCTCAAGTGGTTTCTCTCTATAAGCAACCCAACGGGTCGGTTAGCTCGTTGGGGAGTTCGTTTATCAGCATTTAATTTTGTTCTTAAACATCGGCGTGGCGTGGATAACGTCATACCAGATGCCTTATCTAGGATCGTCCCTATTAGTGCCATTAGTACTTCCAACTCTTATTTGGACACTAAAGACTCTTGGTACAGGAATATTTATGACGGTTGCCTAATTGATCCTACTAAATTTAAAAACTATATTGTTAAAAATAACGCGTTATATCGACTATCGAAGAATAAATACAATTTAACTTCAGAATTCGCGTGGAAGGAGGTCGTGCCAACCGAATTACGTGAGCAAATCGTTAATGAAAACCATTCAGTGCCTACGGCTGGTCATATGGGCATATTTAAAACATACCGTAGTCTTGCTTTACGCTACTACTGGCCAGGCATGTACCAGTCAGTAGTCAAATTCATAAGTACTTGCGACAAATGTTTAGCCTACAAGTCTCAAAATCACCAGACACTGGGAGAAATGGGACGTCCAAAAGATTGTTCACGACCATTCCAAATGTTATCAATGGATCTCATGGGACCACTTCCAACTTCGCGGAAGCAAAATAGTTACATATTAGTTATTACATGTTGTTTTTCAAAATATTGCTTAATATATCCAATTAAAAGAGCTACCGCTGAGATCATTACCAAAATCTTAGAGGAATCCGTGTTTCTTGTTCACGGCGTACCGCAAGCGATATTGATGGACAACGGTACCCAATTCACAGGGAAGGTCGCAGATGCCTTGTTTAAGAAATATGCGATTCCAAACGTATTTTACACCCCAAAATATACCCCTCAGGTCAATTTGGTGGAACGTTACAATAGAACAATAATAACGTGTATTTCAACTTATGTGGATGATGATCACAGATCCTGGGACTTATATATCCCAAAGGTGCAATTTGCCATGAATAGCTCCGTTAACGAGGCCACTGGATTTACTCCAGCTTTCCTAGTCTTCGGTCGCGAACTTGTAACCTGCGGTACTCATTACACGGACAACGACCTCGGCAACGAAATAGTGTTTTTGCCACGTGATGCATACGCCGAAAACTTAGGTTGCCTTTCTAGCGTTTTCGATACGGTGCAATCCAGACTATGGCAGGCTCATGTTAAGAACACCTCGCACTACAACTTGCGTCGAAAATTTGCCGAGTTTAACGTTGGCGACGTGGTCATGAAACGCGCTTATTTCTTGAGTGACAAGGGGAACAGGTTCTCGAAAAAGTTAGCTCCCAAGTTTATTAAAGCAAAAGTCATAGCCAAGAAATCACCATTGGTCTACGTTCTTCAGGACATGAAAGGCAAAGACTTGGGTTCCTGGCATATTAGGGACTTGAAATTAGTAGGAGTCAATAAATAATCTCAATTTTTTATTTTATTTTAGTTATATTTAAGGCACTGAATAACACAGTGAATAAATATTTTCGGCCTCCTTATTCAGCCCCGATGGAGAACCACGCTCACTTGATTCTGTCATGTGCCTTACCCGTGGTCTCTCCTCATATTATCGGAACCTCTGGATTGGTTGTTGCCAACTCGGTACGTTTTACTTACCGGGAGTTAATATTTAAGAGCGGTTGCAACTCTTTAAATAAGCCAATGCAGGAGCGGGTAGATACTCCTTAAATAAGCCTAAATCCATTTCAATAGTATAAACCCAGTAGGTTCTTTGCTTCCTTAAAGCCGAATGTACGTCTGTTTTGCGCGAGTAACAAGTCAACTACGGAAATGGAACTCTCACATAGCTGCTAGGGCGCGGACTCACCTCTTGTTAAGGTAGTCTGCCAGTATGCAAAGATTACGAATATGAGATATGATGGATGAATGATGAAGAATACAAGGGGTCGTAATTCAGATGGAGGTATAATAGGAGCAAAGGATTTTTACTGAGGTAAAAACCCTCACCAAGCGGCGGGGTACTGTAACGTCGCACGTTACATTATGCACAAAACAAAACATATAAACTAAATTAACAATAAAAACAGCAACATTCCAATGTTTACTTTCATCCACCTGTCAAGGAACCGCAGACGTCAAAATATAATAACCATAGAAAATTACAAGTAGTGCGGTAGCAAATAGTAATTACTAAAAGCACAAGATGCATCAACTATCGGGCGCGCGAGTGAGGATTTATCTATGGGCTCGCGTATGTCCCATCTCTATCCAACGCTGCCAACGCGATCTTTTCGTTTGACATTAGGAATTTTGGTTTTTCCCGAAGCGGTCACACGTCTCACCATATCTAAATTATATGTGATTTCACACGTGTCTTAACTCGCCATTATCCGGGCCTAAAACAATTGCCTACCTAATCAACATAATTCTCCGCCATCGAGCAATTAAATTCGGTGTCTTTGAAACCCCCATACTGGGTAAGTGTTGGATAGCATGATATGTGTATATTTTGTGTTCTTTGTCCTTATAGGTTAACTTGGCATGTATGCTTAATTTTATCTATTTAAGTGTACGCTATTTCATGTATTTCATTTCAATCTAATGCCTTCAGCTCAATGCATTTTGATTTTTTCGTGCTTCACACTCAAAATGTGCTATCATGCCTTATTTTCACTCTTCCCACATGTAAACTCCGTCTGATTGTGACAATCCACCAACACCTTCATTAGTGCATTATTATTGCTGTTCGCTCTGCTTGGCTTGGTGTCGCAATCAGCGGAGTTGGCCTTTGGTCATCTCGTGACACGCTGGACGTCATGTTCCAGGGTCCAAAGTTCCGGCTGCACCCTCAAGTTCGCGTTAGTTACGCGGCTGGTTCCGTCGTGCGTGCTAGAATCGGGCCGGCATCGGACTTCCCACTTGTTGGCCATACTTGCCACGTGGGCCGAGCCGGGCCGACGTAAAGAAGAGCTGGCCATCACCCCTACGCATCCAGCGTGGCACTTCGCTGCGGTCATCGCCACGCCGGCTATCAGGGCAGTACAGCACATCCCACAGGGAAGCCTTAGGAGTTTGTGTCCGTAGACCTTCCCACACCCATTTTTTATATTAATATATATTATGTAGACAGGTTGCGTGGTCTTATTTAATATAACCTGCGCCACGCACCCCTTTTCCGTCACACGTTTTTGTGACTAACTTTTGAAGAATAGCATATTGAATTTATAAGATAGTACTTGTTTTTAAAGTACGAAATTAAGAATTTTATACTGTATCGTGGGTGCGTTTACAAACATTAAAACACACCGACTCAAACACCTAGACCCGTAACAACTATCTGTAGGCCATACAAATATTAATTGTTCCGTGAACGAATGATTCCGTGAATGAATGAACGAACGATCGAACCCTTGACAGCGCAGCAATCAAATGCGTCAGCCACTGCGTCAAACTAAACTAACTTTAATTTAGGGTTTAAAATTATGTTTTTATTGCATGACTATTTATTTAATCAATTAATATTTTTTGCATGACAGTTACATAATATTATGCATAAATTAATCATTTGCATTTAAAAAAATCTAAATAAATAATCATGCACAATTCAAAATAAATACGTAAAAATAAGTCAAATGTGTTTCCGTTCTTTATAATTATTAATTGTATGTCTAAATACTATTTTGCTATTAGTTATTATGAATAGTAACATTATGCGAAATAAATCAATGCCAGAAGAAATAAGTCTTCAAGATAATTAAAAATACAAAAACTGTATGCCAAAAATATAAATGGCAAATCATTACTATGGCAAAACAAATTATGCCAAAGTAGGTATGCCAAAGTATATTAGGAAACAGAATATTATGCAAAAAGAAGGTATCCTTTTTAGAAGCGCATTCGTAACAATGAGTGCTCGCTCTCCATAAAATGAAACCAAGAAAATGAAATGAGAACCAAGTGCCTGTGTACCTTCTCGTCCGAGTCCGTCTTGTCCACCTTCCAGAGGTAGTTCCTTCACTAAAAAAGAAAAACAGAATTTTATTTTCACGGTTCTCAAAGTTTATATAGATTTTGTAACAAATACATAAAGGGTGTAACAGTACCCTTAACGCAATGAAAGGCACTTGTTCTCCCCACCACTGCGAACATTCTAGAAAATATTAATACGTATCCAATATTTTTCGATAATCTAACAGACAGACTAATTAGATTCACATTTTTTTAAGTCTGTCAACATCCCTATTGGTGCTAGCTCTCCTGATGAAACTAATAAAATGAAATGAAAATCAAGTGCCTGTGTACCTCGTCATCGGAGTCCACCTTCCAGGGAAAGTTCCTTCACTAAAAAAGAGAAACAAAATTTTGTTTTCACGGTTGCCAAAAGGAGAATGGGCAAAATCGTACGGCACTTGGTCTATCAGCGGCCAGGAACATTTTATTTTTTTTTGGTTTAATATCACCCTACAATAACGGGTTCAAGAAGTTTTATATCTGTAGTGTCATTATTAATGGAACTAAATACATTTTTATTTTAGATATGTAAGCCTGTGATTTAGCGTATTAATTACTAAGATTTAGTCTTAAAAATAAGGAAATAAAATAAAATGACTTGTTTACTTCAATACATTTATTTTACATACATTTACATACATAAACTCACGCCCTTTTCCCATGGGGGTAGGCAGAAACCACAGAACGCCACTTGCTACGATCCTTACATACTCCTTTTGCCTCGTCCACATTCATACATTTAATGTACAATAATAGCACTGAGTTCTGATGCCGGTAATAAAATATCCTCGTCTTGATGTCTAGCCCATGCCGCTACACACATAACGTGTGCGCAACAACCGATTGTGCGCCTTCCACTCAAACAACTGCAATAATAATGAGCAATTGCTTCTCTATTTTGTCTTTGTCGGTTAATTACAATATAAGAATAATATATTCTGGACCTTACATGTCTAGATTGTATTCGCACACGTAATAACCAAATATCTTCTTCTTCAATAAAATCTCTGAGCTGACTTATTTGTCGCTCCCGGTATACTTCGATATTGTATAAGCCTTCAATTAAGTGTTCAGCGTAGTAGCTGCGAGCCAACTTGATTTGGTATGTGCCAAGTGCAAACAGAATTAGGTCTTCTTCAGAAAAAACCGGAAAGTCTTCAAAAATAGGTTGGTCGCTGCTGAGTCTTTCAAATGATGCCCTCTGTCTATTTATGTTATGACGGATAACATAGTCCGCTAAGAGGTTCGGTATTTCAAAACGTTCATTAATTATATTTACGAACGATGATGCATGAATACTATCTTGTATTGGTGTTTGGAACGCATTGATGAGTGCCGCTGCGTTTTGAAAGTCCTCAAACATGTGACTTAAGGCGCGATTAAAATATTCTTGCCTAAACAATTTGAAATCTCGCTTGAACCTGCCATTTATAACTTCCACTACCCAGCGGCATAGAGTTACCAGCCTAGTTCTATTGGCCTGTTCAGTAGTAAGCTGGTCTGCACCGCGGTCTTTGGTTTCTGGCATATAGGCACTGTAGTTGCATCGCTCCAAATCGCCACAGACGTCTCTAAACCCACGATCTAAAATGAATATGTCGCCAGCCCGGTAAAACCAGTGAAATGTGCCTTCTTCGTCATTTATAATTCTTTCCAAAATACTGGCATCTGAGTCGGTAGCAGCATAGGGCCCGCAAACATCAATTATATGCCCATCGGAACACACCATTAAGAACGGTTTTAATAGATTTTCGTATTTGTGTAGACTGTAGGTCTGTCGCTGGAACGAAAAGTTGGAGCTCTTCTGTATATAAATATATGTTCCATCCATGATTGTTACTGCCTTCCTTTCTTCTGGAGAAGACTCGGGATTTCCAAATAACGCGTTTGGTACAATAAGATTACGGTCAGCGACCATTCTTCTATTTAAATGGTCGAGTCCCAGGTGTCGTGGCTTAAAATCCAGAGATATAGCATCACGCGCGGTTTTTAAATGCCTTTCTAGAGTCCTTCTACTTATGTTAAAGAGCGTGGCTAATCTCTCGTTGCTATCACCAGTTCGCAACTTCATTAAATAAATGGCTAGTTTTGTTTTGGCGTTTGACTCAGACCAAGAAGGCGTTTGTTCCAAGATTGTATTGAATTGATCTCTGCTAACGCCCAATCGAATATGAATCTCATTAGGATCCATATTTGCAATATCTTCAAAGTCCAGAATATTTTTATTTAAAACAGCTTTTTTAAAAAGCTCTAGTATTTGCACAAAATGAGAGCTGTTAAAATCATGTCTGAGATTTGGACTATCAATGAGCTCTTCCCAATCATTTGATGTTAAATGTGCATCACATATTCTGGCACTGTCTGGTATGAATAAGTTAGAATGTAACATAAGAGTAATCCTTACATTCTCAGGCATTCGACGACGTGAAACACTACGGCATCTGTCAAACATACAGTTTGCCGAGGTGCTAGGCACTCGTGAATATTCTTCCACTTGAAGAACACATTCGTGCGGGGCAGGGTTATTGTTTGGCTGCACAGCCCGTTGAGCTCGCTGCCAACAGGGTCGACAAACGTATTCTCGGCCGTTGTATTCAACCTGAAAAGGAAAATAGTTTATAACATAGTATTTAAAACTCACAGCAGTTTCAGTTAAATCATGTGTTGTATAGTAGAACATGCCGAGCTCTTTTTCAACGTGACGAATGAGTCATGCTCATACGCATTGTTAATGAGTGGTTGGCCTCTATTATATTTCGAAGCTAGATAACGTTGGCTCTGTTTCCATATGCACCATGTGTGTAAAAGAGAGAGAAGATCTGTTTTGACTATAACTTAAGTATTGTTAGAAAAGAACCATACGCTTAAGGAAATAACATAATTCACTAAAAGGACGTACATAAAAATACAATCA
Organism: Diarsia rubi; assembly: GCA_932274075.1. Lineage (NCBI taxonomy): Eukaryota > Metazoa > Arthropoda > Insecta > Lepidoptera > Noctuidae > Diarsia > Diarsia rubi. The sequence goes on from OW026441.1 coordinate 1,998,602, forward strand.
AAACTGTAACGTGGACTTTCAATAAAGAGCCCACACTTCACCCAACGATGTGTCGCATATGCACATCGTGACACAATATTATGAGGCCATCACCGCTATAGGGTGCGTACATACGGGTAAAAACAACCAAAAAATAGTCTAAAAATACTTACTTGCTGTGGAGCTATAGCTTCAATAATATATTGAGCATTGGCAGCATTTTCCTCAAAAAGAGCATGGGTTATTTCTAACCTTCTTCTATTAACCACTGATCGATTGCACAAAACACATATAGGTCGATTTTCTGCCATTTTTCAATAATGTTCCGTTGGCGTACACAAGTCCAGAGTCCAAGTACACAAGCACAAACGTACAGAAGTTCAGAGTTAATAGCCAGGTTATCAGGTTAGGAAGAAACACAGTCCAGAGGGTAGCCAGGGTCAAAACGTTTGAAAAAGAATCCGTAGATGAGCGCACAGTACACAACGTCACAAGGGTAAGCGAAGGACTGCGCCGAGTGACGCACACGCACCCCACACCTCGGCTCTTTTGTTTGCACTCGAAGCTGATTGGGCCGTTCGAACTCAGGTAGTCCATGTAGTAAACCCATTGTTGAGGTGAGTCTTGTAAACGGTATGCTGACAACGTTTTGAAATACTTTTGAAGACATAAACTAATGTTAATAAGTATTTTATAAAATGGGTTTGCACATTTTCTTGCACTTATTATCTAAGTATTTTACCTATATGTATTTTTTTTTCTAAATGAGCTGCAATGTTACGTTCATAGTAAAAGTTAGTCCTTAGTAATAGTACTTTCATTTAATACCTATTTCGTTGTTGGCCGCTCATAGACCATTTTGCTCTTTCTCCTTTATGTAGATTTTAATATCGTAACAAATAGATATAGTGTGTGGTGGTAGATTTATCTATCCTTTCTGTTTTAGGGCACTGTTTAGAAGCGCATTCGTAACAATGGGTGCTGGCTCTCTATAAAATATAATCAAGAAAATGAAATGAAAATCAAGTGCCTGTGTACCTCGTCATCTGAGTACTTCCAGGGGTAGTTCCTTCACTAAAACAGAGAAACAGCATTTTATTTTCACGGTTGCCAAAATTTATGTATATTATAATATCGTAACAAATAAATTTAGTGTGTGGTGGTAGATTTATCTGTCCTTTAGAAGCTCATTCGTAACAATGGGTGCTGACTGAAACCAAGAAAATTAAATGAGAACGAATTGCCTGTACCTCGTCGTCGTAGAGATTTCATTAGTATTGTCTTCAAATATTTCTTCATTATAATTACTTTTACCATCCTTTTTACCGATTAAAGATGCGATCCATTTACTGAATTTGTCAAAACCATTGACAGCTGCATCAACAACGCTGGTGATCCTACGTGTAGGGTTGTCCTTGTCAGGCAAATTCTGGGAAGCTGAAAAGATAACTCTAGATTCTATTCGGTAGAGCTCGGTATACGATACTTTTTAATGTTGCAGAATGAGATTGTGGACTGCGTGGTGTAAATGTTTCAGCGTCAGAGACGAATACTCCCTGTATTCGTCTCTGACGCTGAAACATTTACACCACTAAAAAAAAAACTATTTGGGGTCTACTGGCTAAGTGTGTTTAATAAACAAACAGGTTTCCGGTACGGGTGATGATGTTTAATTCCGCTAAAAAACAATAAGCGCGTTATAGACTATTGAACATATTTACATAACGTGTTATCAAATCATAACAGAACACAGATTTGGGCCTACTGGCAATTAAGTCCGAGTTCATCCGACACACTATGAACGCGACCGACGGCGATACCGCCGCTATGTTATTGCCCCGCTGCTAGCGTTTTAGCCGTTAAGCGTGTTGTTGAGTGAGATGTTGTAATTATAACGCGTAGGCAGAGTCGGTATTACAAACGTTTTACGTTATTTATGTAAAACTAGCGTGTTATAATTTGGCGTTATACAGGGTTATTTCTAAAACACCGTTAAACTTGCAAGACTGTATTACTATCATCATAAACAACAACTTTTGTACATAATACATTTACCAAAAACAAAAGTTCAAGATTTCGTTGTCCTATCTACACATTTCAACTCTGTATTTTGCTGTACCTACCTACGCCTGTCGCGCACTGTCGTAACTCGCTACGCTACGATTACCCCGCCGCCCTTACCCCGCTCCCCTCGCTATTGTACTATCGTTTTCTTTTGCTTCGCAGACTTGGTGACACTTAGAGCGTATAATTTAAATATTTTTATTTTTGTAAGTAAATCTGATGAACTAAAATATGATGATTTTTTAAAAGTCATAGAACAAAAGTTGTTGATTATGATTTTAGCAACTTACTCCTGAGAGGTTAACGGTGTTTTACAAATAACCCTTTAAACGTTATATTAATCACCAATAGTCGGTACCGATCGGTGCAGAACACTTCAATTTAATAAGAAATCTTATTACCTGCGATGGTTACCAAAAAAAATATTATGACAGTTGTTTTCTTCATTTTTATTTACTGTTTCGTAAGGATGAGATTTTCAGTGAAGAATAGATCTTGAAGGGACCCAGAAACCAACTTGCAGACCTGCATTAACAACAAAGGTATGAAATAAGTAAGAATATGTCAATGTCATGGAAGACCGCATATCGACGATGTTTAATCTCTAAACTACCGATCCACTAAATATCATATACTTAATTTTATAGTTTAGAAATAATAACCTTTGTAAAAACCAACCCAAATTTGTTTCCTCGGATGGAATACAAAGGGGTTTGAACTTTTTTGTATGGAAGCTGGCATATCGACCCACCACCATTTTTTTTTTTTTTTCGAAATCGCGGCTCACGAGGAAAGTGAGATGTATGGATAGAGGACATCAAGAAATGTACGGCCAAAGTGTCACGTTATCGAGATATTGGGGAGAAAAAGGAATATCTTTTACTTGGTTATAGATACCTTTTTTTTTTTTTTTGTTTATGGTGCTGAGTTATTCTCCTGAACCCTATTGTTGTTTGAGTCCTGTGAATTAACCCATGGTGGGATGTACTGCTGTTGTTGTTTATTTTCTTGTTTCCAAGCAGGAACATGCGAGTTTTCGTTATTTGCTGCTGTATTATTGTTCTGGTTAACTTTCCACGGAGGGATGTACTGCTCTTGATTTGAGTTCGTGTTATTATAAATAGGTTGTTGATTTTCTTGCTCCCTAGGATGTCTATTAAGAGTCGCTGTCCTCCAAGGTGCAGCATTCGATTCAGTAGGAGGACTTGGTTTCGTGTTATTGTACACCACATTGTTCTGTGGTTCTGTATTTCTTTGACCAGCTCTTGGCAAGGTATGGAAAACAGGACCTGAGTTGGAGGGAGGACTTTGGTTTTGGTGGTTAGCATACTGCTGGTTATTTGGCGAATATTGCTGATTGTTAGGCGAGTACTGTTGTGTGTTTGGTGTAAATGGACTACGATTAGAGTATACAGATTGTGGACTATTGTGTACATTGCTAGCAGGAGAGTCTCTCTTCTCCGGCTGCCACCAGTTATTGTTGGGGCTAGGTGAATAGGGTGAGCTGTTTGAGGAAGGCACGCCAACGAATGGCTGAGGGCTCTTGTTGAACTGAGAGTCCTGCCGTTGTAAGACTTCTCTTGTCGGTGGTGACCCTTATGGGGAAGCAGAGTGCTGGTGAGCATACTGAGCTTCAGGCTTGTAGATGGGGCTTTCAGGGTTACGCTGATTGCCATACGGAGAACGTTGGAAGTTGTTCTGCGATGGTGGTGTGTAAGTCTGGGGCTGCTGTTGCGTAAACGAAGAAGGCGGCATTTTCACCGTCAGAGGACTAGGGACCTTCTCCACATACTTAGGAGTATTTCCTAATTTCAGTTGTTCTTGCTTTTCAACCTGCAACCTTTTAGATACCTGCAGCTACTTTAAAATTTGTATATAAATTGGTTTTTAAACGAAGTTCGAAATATCCTCCATTTTCTCTACACATGGAGTAAATAAACCCTTCACACATACATCAACTAAGCATTCTGTGCATCAAACTGAGTACCCCTACGCAAAAATTTTTGCTGGGAAACGACTTTTTTTTGGGGTCAAAAATCACATTTTACGTTAAAACTCAATGTACCTAGCTCTATTAAAACATTGTGCTAGTGGATGCTTTGAATAGTAAACGGATCATGGAGGTAATTTAAGTAAAGTTTTAACCTGAAAAACTAGTATTTACAAAAACAGCTGTGCAAAATTTGGAACTTTGACCCCCAATATCTCCGTAGCTAGAGGGTTCCCAGGTATGGTCTAGAACTAAAAAATGATCGCAGTGGTGGGGAAAACAAGTGCCCTTCCTTTGCGTTAAGGGTACTTTTACACCCTTAATATTTCACAAAATCATCGCTGGGTACGATAAAAAAAAGTTTGCAAATTAATCTTATTGTAGTCCCGGTACCTTAAATACCGTCTCTCTGAACTAAAATTGTGGCTTCTTTGATCTAGTTTCACATATTATGACTTCAAGCCTTTCAGAAAATCTCGCGGTTCTTGTTAAACAAACAACACACCGTCCCGTCCGTTCATCACTACGGCACAGTCGCAACCATAGGTCGCAACTGTCTGGCATAGCTCGCGTTTCGTCCGTTTGTTTGAAGTTGGAATACTGTATGCTATTATTACCGTGACCCCGTGTAATATATAACTCATCGGATAATGTAAATAGGTGAAAATAAGTTTGTATAACGGTAACTGATATTTAATAAATGAGTGTTTAAAAAAAAAGTAAGTAACAAACCCGACCCCCCCCCCCCCCCCGATACTAAAAAACCCGGCTGATAAAACTGAAAAGCAAAAAACAAGCACATTTTAAATTAAACAAAACTTGGAAGCAGGCGGGCTCCATTCTATTTTCATTTCATAACTTAATATTCAAATGAACCCCGCCTGCTTCTCAGTTTTACTACTTAAAATATTTGCACGCCATGAGAAATGGCCACAATGGCATACATACTTACCTGTCTGTATCAATCACGATAGAACTAAAGGGTTGTCGCTAGGGAGCTTGTTGCGCCACGTCTCCTCAGCTGTGACAAGAAGTCGCGCAGAGCGTGTTGGATAGACTGCCTCTTTGACGTTCTTGCAGTGTTGATGTTTGATGTGATTTTGGAGAAGTAACCAAGACGTGTTTCCAAATTGAGACGAATAAAGTAATTAATAAAGTCAATTTTATAATCAAGAAATGATTAGGGACGGTAGGCGTGCGTGAGAAATTAATGTGCTTATTAGCCTTAGATAATTTAGTGTTAATTGAACTAAGTACCTACTTGAGAAAATCAGATTTATGTCCGTTTGTTTTATTTCGTGTGTATCTCGTTGATCCAGTGGTTGCAACTCGCAAGCGTGGATGCCGAGTATGAGGACCTACCTCCTGAGCTCAGACCAAATAAAAAGTAAACACGGAACTCTGCGAACAGCAAAGTGAGGCCGGTCAAACTACGCCTCGCCGTGTACATACACAATACACGCACGCACGTACAACATAAACTACGCCTTGGTCTTTTACTTTTTATTTGGTCTGAGACGTGTGTGCGTGTATGCGAGGCGTAGTTTGACCGGCCTCACTTTGCTGTTCAAAGAGTTCCGTCTTTACTTTATATTTGGCCTGAGCTCCTGAGTTGGTCGGGAAAAATATCATTGGGATTTTACATCGAAAATTTGCCAGTAGCAGCCACGGCGGAGTCTGAATTTGTGGCTGCACTATTAGGTATACAGTCGAGCAAGCTAATAAATATACCGGCAGAAGAGACTGATGTCAAACGCTGTATATTTATTTTTTATTTTTTTTTGGCGGGTGGAAAGTCATCAAGTAACCCCTCCCGCTCTTGGGCAGAGCGAAAGGGAGAGTCAGACTTCTACTGACTAAAAACCACCCATGTTCCTTCATAGCCCTATGTGTCGAGGCCGCGGTAACACAACTTGTGTACAACCCGAAGCCCCGACGGGAAACGCTGTATCTTTGACATCGGTCTCTAAATATATCTGTGTAATCTTAAAAGTATACAAATTGTGTGTAAATACAAGTTAGCTGGCTGTATAGGTACCTATTAGCAGTGATGGTCCAGTGGTGGCGGTCCCGACTTACGAACAGAGAGTCTTGGGTTCGAATCCAGTCAGGCACATTACTTTGTGTAATTTATGTCAACACCACTGCTCTCAAAACGGTGAAGTAAAACATCGTGAGGAAACCGGCATGTCTTAGAAACAAAAAATTCTAAGACATGTGACATTACCTATCCGCACTGGGCCCGCGTGGTGTTGACATAAATTGTGAGTCCCTGCAGTGGAAACATTATAGGCTGTTGATGATGATAGGTATTTATTAGCTTATTCGATTGTACAACTTTAACTAACCCTTCGGGATTCACATTTCCAAAAGTTTTAATTATTTAGAAAACTGAACAAAGCCAGGCCAATTCATTAATATGGGATCTTATCGTTTTAATATAGGATCCTATTAATGGTTTAATTCGACAAATTATACCTAATCTCATGTGTTAAATTAATAACTACATGCATTTAAGGAAATTAAGTGATAAGATTTTTAATTACCTACATTTTTGTGTAGTGATCGCAGAGTCAACAAAAATACCTAGCAAACGCTCGTTTGTTCGTCCATTTGCCTATGCATCCATCTGACAAAGACAACATTTGGTCTTTGGGCAGGGCAATCTCAGAAAGAACTGGCCAAGTGCGAGTCGGACTCGCATATGAAGGCGTCCGTAGCAAAACGGCAAATAATCAAGTTTGTTGTATGGGAGCCCCCATAAATATTAAACAAGAAAATAACTTAAATTAATTTAAGTCAATCTCTGAATAATAAGTATAAAATTATTTTAGAATTTAGAGGACAGTCGTAGTCGCATGCGACCTTGCTGATGGCAACTAGCAACCGAATGAACGCGAAATGAGAACGCCATGAAGGAGCATCAGGTATCAGTGGCAGCCGACTACGGCTATCCTCTAGAATAATTATACTTATTATTAAGTTATTTACTATAAATTTATGTTCTTGTTTTTTAACATTTAAGACCGCGGTTCTATTAGTTTGCGATTATATTTGTAGTCGGGTTTTAGTTTTGGTTTATGTGTATTTTTGTTAAGTAGGTAGGTACCCTATTGGTGATAGTAGAGCTCAGATAGATGTAGCTGTTGACGACTCCACAGTTGGTAACTGGTTAGTTTTCAATAGCTTTATCCACTATGAACATTTTGGTTAGTTCGTGAGTCCAAACTTTTAGATTTCAAGTATGCGCAACAAATTACTGATATCCTCCTTAGATGGAACCAGGAGAGTTGTAGCATCAGCATCCCTCAGGTTGGATGGATATTATCCTATCTCCGACCGACACACGTTTTCCAAAACAATCCGCATTATGCATTCGATGTGCATGTTGAACAGCAAGGGTGATAATATACAACCTTGTCTGACACCAGCTTGTGTTTTAAATTACTAAGTTTATACAGCGATATTGTGACATTGTGTGTTTTATAACATAAAACAGTAGTGGCAACCACAACAAAAAAAAATATTGCTCCTACTTATCCTAGTTACAATTGGAAGAATCATTTTATGCAAAGTGTAGGTATACTTGTATTAGGATCCTCCGTCTTTCCCCAGGCATAACCTGGGGAAAGACAGAGGAGAATCCTTATTAACTTGTACAAATAAAAAATCACATGATCTCTCAATACACCAATAGGCTGAACTGAGGCTTATATAAAAAAGCTACAAGGGAATAGAAAAGCTACAGAGGCGAGCAAATTTAATAGCAGCCGATCAATATAAATAAATGTAACAAATAAATTACCACAGATTCAATAAGACTTTAATTTCTCAACTACCAAACCTTTGACGTGTACTTAAACTATGACTACACTTAGGCAATCACAAAACCAAGTCATTTAAATTGTATTCTTTGTCGTAATTCTCAATCAAACGCCTTGACACATTCTGTTTAGCCAAAAGATGCTTATTAAGTTCCTGATTCACGAAAGTTCTTAGATCATTAATTTCTTCTCTGGAAAGTCCATCTGAAGACCTTCTAACATTAATGTCATTCAAAATTGAAGGGATGGACTGTTCATATCTGGTTGTCTTTGGTTTTGGATCTGTTATGTAAATCATTCCTTTCTCATTGAACAAGTCTTCATACAACGTTGCGTTGTCCTTTAGAAATCTTTCTGCAGGTTTCTGACTCACTAATACATAAACGGGTATTGTATTTGATTTAAATGAAGATTTCCGTACATTTGTGTTTTCATATTTTTCTTTCTTAAAAGCCCCAACTCTCATTTTTAACGGTGCATGTACGTAACTTTGTATCCATCTGGAGTTTGCGTTGGAATGTGGTAACGACAGAGCTTCTGATTTTGGTGGTAGCACTGAAAAGAAATGACAATTTATTTTAATATTGGCTGATTTTCCATACAAACTTTCATCCGCTGTACCCTCTTAGGGGTTGAATTTTGGAAATTCCTTTCTAAGTGGATGACTACGTCATAAGAGGAATACGTGTGCGTAATTTTAAATTTCTAGCCCTAAGGGTTTGCCAAGGAGCGGTCCATGCTAGGCATAAAACTGGTAGACCGAGTTCCAAACGTCGATATACGAAGACGTACAAAGGTAATCGATATTGGAAACCGCGTTATGGAACTCAAATGGGGTTGAGCAGGACACCTGGCAAGGCGTAGAGATGGCAGGTGGAGTAAGGCTGCCACCGAATGGCGTCCAAGAACGGGAAAAAGAAGTGTAGGTCGCCCGGCAGCGAGATGGGCAGACGATATAGTAGCCATTGGGGGAAAAACCTGGATGAGCCTGGCACAGGAACGTGGCGATTGGCAACAGAAAAGAGAGGCCTATACCCAGCAGTGGGTGAATTCGGGCTGTGAATGATGATGAAGGGTTTTCCTGCGCGTTGATCCTCAGTATGGTCACAGAATACATAATGGTATGCTCGCTAAACGAAGCTCGGCACGTGACCCTAGTGTTTTCAGCACTCCTAGGAACTGTCCTACGTTTTCTTTGGCTATAAAGTATTATTGTGGTTATGTTGTGTTCAGTTGAAATTTCAAGTACCTACGTCGTTAGTTTAATAAAAACAGTGTATTGCAACATGTGTGTTTTCATTGCACGAAACCTATGTTCCGCCCACTTATTGCTCGAGTCTAACGGAATAAATCCTGACGATACGAAATACAGATTTGATGTATGTTTCTTTCCAAGTGGCCATCAAAAACAGCCTAGGGTGTAAAAGTACCCTTAACGCAAACGAAGGGCACTTGTTCTCCTCACCACTGCGAACATTTTTTTGTTCTAAACCATACCGGGAACTCCTTAATTACGGAGAATATTGGGGTTCAAAATTTCAAATTTTGACAGCTGTTAGTAAATTATACTAGTTTTTCAGGTTTTAACTTTACGTAAATTACCTCCATGACCCTTTTACTATTCAAAGCATCCACTAGCACACTACATTGAGTTTTAACGTAAAATGAGATTATTGACCCCAAAAACAAAAGTTTCCCAGCAATTTTTTTGCGTAGAGCTACTTAGTTTGATGTACAGAATGCTTGGTTTACGTTTGTGTGAAGGGTTAATTTACACCCTGTATGCCCACAGCTGGGACTAGTTGGTTCTAGGACATGCCGGTTAAATAACGATGTTTTTCTTCACCGTTTTGAGAGCAGCTGTGATGGAATATAATTCTCAAAGAAATGCGCCTGCCTGGGTTCAAGTCCACAACTTACTAATCCTTCTTTTACTTTTACTTAATCCGCCACCACTCGGCCACCACGTCGCCATAGCCAGAGTCAGTACTAAATCATGGAGGATCCAATGGAAATGGATTTGGAATAATTATCTCTTGATCTTATGATTTATTAGATATTTAATTAAAAATATACGATTTTGCTGAAATATCCCTTTATTTTATAACGGGAGACATTTCGCCCGTTCTAATACTTAAACTGGTCCGGGCGAATCTACCCATGCTTACTTTAAAGAGTTGATGTCCCATACGTAACCCATTCAAATAAGTAACTACGGCACCTACTTATAACAAAACCAATTCTTTTTGTCTGTTTTTTTTTCTGTTTGTTGTTGTTACTGAACCGATTTTGACGGGACTTTCACTGGCAGATAGCTGATGTTTTAAGGTCTAACATACACCTAATACTTTTACTTCAAAAAATAATAATTAGGGCTTTGTGCAAAATAAAATAAACCCTTGAAATGGTAACAAAATAAGAATCAAATAAGGAAATAAGTAATACTTTTTTAATTATAAAATAATTCAATTAATATAGGTATCTCAAGCCTTACCTGATACAAAAGTACAAAAAACAATAAAAAAGTAAAATATCTTCATATTATTTACAATATTGAATCGTGTCTTTTAAAGTTTTTTTAAAGGAAATAAACAAAAAAAAGTAATCAAAAACAATTGCGTGGAAGTCACGGCGCGAAATTGAATCAATTGAAAATGTTAATTTTTTTTTATTTATTCTTACCGTGTTGATGACATTCTCAATAATAGGGGATCGGACAAATAAAACTAATTAGTCCGTCAGATAGATTTCCAAAAAATATTGGACACGTATTTTTTCTTTTTTCACATAAACAAAAAATGAAGTCAATACAGTGCTTCGAAAACTCGTGAACTCTTCGAAAACGTCGTATGATAGTAATTTTTTTACCTACAAATGACGTCACTACCACATCTTATCTTCGTCAATTTTGATTAATTTGATAAAACAAAAAACACGTATCTATCCAATATTTTTCGATAATCTAACTGACGGACTAATTAGAATCACATTTTTTTGACTCAGTCCGATCCCCTATTGTGTCGGCCCAGCACAGCTATTCACAACCACTCGATTGTAAGTCGTATCCATTCGAACCATCGTACTATCGAAAACCACTATTCACAAAACCGAAGTCGAGATTCGATTGTGATTACGCAGCTATTTGCCATCAAAATTACGATGGCATTTTGTACCATAACCAAGAGTCTTGTTTCATCCTTCACCTTTTTGTCGACGTTTTATAAGTGCCCATGTAGGCCTATGTGAAATAAAAATATTTTGATTCCTCCAATACCTATACTCACTGACTCACTGTTTGAAATCAGTAATTAATGAATAAAAAGACAATAATAGTAATTTATAATTTATTCGTTTTCATAAGGAATGTATGACTTGTCTTTAGATATAGATAAAATCTTGTGATTTAATAAATCGTTGAATGCTGTGGCCCCGACATCAACTTTTGCTTTTTCGAATTTACGAATCGTACGTCCGACAAAACGAAGATTAGGCTTAGGCTCATATTTTCCACTATTTCTCAAATATTTTTGACTTGCACTACTTCGTTTTGCTTGATTGTTAGACGTAATGATGAAAATTGGAAGGTTGTTTTGTTCGTTTGATACTCTCTTCTCTTGGGCTAGGCTGTTCTCCTGGTCTTGTCTTGACTCTGGTATTGAGTTCAAATAGTTTTCTAAAGCGATTGATTGTCTGGTTTTACGTGAAATCGCATTGCTTGTTGTAGCTGAAAATGATAATTTTGTTGAATTACTATTACTGGACAAAACACTGAAAACGGGACATTTGCCTACCTGTCCATGTTTAGGTAGGTACTTTTCGATTCGAGCTCCCGATATTTCGGCGCTGCTGCAAACACCAGGATCACGTATAAACTGAAGTTATTACGGCTTAGCGTGCTTTCCGAGGCACGGAGGGAACTCGGCACCTATGTAAGAAGTAGTCACCCATCTACGGACTATCCTAGGCATATTATTTTGCCAAGAGCTCCTTACATGCTGTATCAGCACTACCTTCTCCTTGCGTCGTTTTTCTTCAATACTGAGAGTCGTGACCTCTTTGGATCACTTTCTCCCGGGCTGTCTTGCACCAGTTTGTCTTCGGCAGCGTGTATGGCATTGCAGACAGAAGTGTTTAGGGTAAAGTGGAGCTGGGGGTCTAAAATGGCCACTTTAGCAGATCAGGGCCTGCAGTCTCTACAAAGATAGCGATCGCTTTACGACAAAATTCGGTCGCAAAGCTATAACGATGCGGATTTAAGTTGGTAGCTAATACCGGCGGGTCGCGTCCGGCTCACGTCCACCTTAAATCCGCATCGTTATAGCTTTGCGACCGAATTTTGTCGTAAAGCGATCGCTATCTTTGTACAGACTGCAGGCCCAGGGGTTCTAAAATGGCCAATTTAGCAGATCATAATAGGATCATAATATGAGTTGCGTTAAAATTCGTAAAATGGACCATAAATAATAGTAACTGCATCTGTGACCACCTGCTAAAGTGGCCATTATAAACCCCCAGGAAATTTCACAAAAAAAATTGTCCAACAGATACTTAGATTTCCTAAAAATAATGAACAAGTATTTTTCTTTTTTCACGTAAACAAAATATGAAGAAGATAAAGTGCTTTGAAAAGTCGAGTCAAGTCGTGTGACGTCACAAGGTTAGTACATTTTTACCCACAAAGTGACGTCAAAAGCCCCCACTCATGATTCTTGACACGTTTTATTTTCGCCATTTTTTATTAGTTTGATAAAACAAAAACACGTAGGTATCCAATATTTTTCGATAATCTAATAGACGGACTAATTACCTAGATCTTTTTGGTGAAATGCCCTATTGCGTTAAAAAGCGTAAAATGGACCTTTCATAGTAGTAACTGTCGTCTGTCACCTTTTTTGTTCGAACAAGATACCGCGGCCTCGGCACAAGGGCTAAGAAGGAACATGGGTGGTTTTTAGTTAGTAGAAGCCGACTTCTACTGACACCCCCTTCCGCTTTTTTTTTTGGTAGTGGCATCTCGCAATTCAGTCTATGAGACTGGCTTCTGCTTAACCGGACAATCCCTGTGGATGCCTTGAGTTTAAGGCCTCCAGCCAGGGGCAAAGCTTACCAACTAAGTGACAAATCGCTAAGGGCACCCCCTGTGGGGTACGGACCTCGGCTTAGGACGTCACTGGGGGATGGCAGCAAGGGGACAGGCTGGATCTGAGTGAGATTCCCTTCCGCTCTGGGCAGAGCGGTATAAAATGATTTCCAACCCAAAAAAAAAACAAAAAGTCTGACCAGCGCATTAGGCTTCCCACCCACCTAGCCCGTTATCAGCCAATGACGTATTTTATACAAGACACGTCATGAACTAACATGGCGGCGCTTCAAAACAGCGAAAATATTATATAACTACTTTTACGCGTAAAGAAAGGGAAAGAAAATATGACACCGTACAACGGGATGCCTGTTGATGCCTTTTGTCTTTATGTTTTGCGCAGGTTTACACACACGATTTAAATTAAGAGGAGGCTCCCTAAATTGTAGGTATGTTAATTTGCATTAATGTTCTGAAACAGTCGTACATACAATCAAAATGGAACTTTAGTATATGATTTATTGGATCTTTTTCTTTCCATGTACAAGACAGTTACGTAATTGTAGCATATTCGATCGATTCATTTTTTATTCATCATGTCTTTTTTAACGATTATTACATTATTCCTCAAGATTGCTCCGCCTTTATGTCTAAAATAAATGTTCACTGTAAGAAAATATAGTTTACTATCCAGCCACAAGATATTTTTTCTCCAGATCAATTACTACTTTAGTTATAAACGAAATAAGAATTGAGACTTACGACATTTAGTTTCGTGCTCGAATGCGATCAAAGAGCGCACGCGGTATTCGACTTTATTACTGATGTGCTAGCGTCTAGCACATCGCGCGGAGTGGCGGGGTGAATGGGGCGGAGCTTGCGTGGAAATTATTTTAGAGTGCCTGGTCTTAAGAACAAACGTAGCATTGCGCGAGAGGTTTGTGCGTAACTAAGCGCGATGTGGCTAATTGGCTTCATTTCATGTTGTCATTTTTGAGGTCGGACAACGTATCTATTTATTTACGCAGATTTTTTATGTTTTCACCTCTCCTACAGGTTGAAAAACATGCCTTACAGGACCTACCTGTAACAATTATAATAAACGCGACAAATATGCCACATTTCTTCATTTTTACGGTAAAATATGTATTCCTATTAATAACGTTAATATCGTACACTCAATACTTGATTTAAATGTAGGTAAGTAACTGAAAATTCACGATTTTGATTAAAACATAATATTAACCGAACGCATGCCGTGAAATTAAAGAAAAAATAATTGCTAACATGACTTACCTACACCCGCATTTTTAGTGATAACTGTCGTTGCCATGACTACAGGGAGACATCGCCCACATTATGTACATTACCTCCTACATCAGCCATCCTTGCTTGCATTCTGCTATTTAAAGTACCTACATAAACTATGAACCTTTAACCAAGTTTATTTTATTTTAATTACCTAATTTCCATCACACATACCTACCTAGTATCATGAAGTGGTTCGTCATTTTACATACATACATACTGACATACACCAAGTTAAACTACTACTATATAATTTTCAATAAAAAAATGTTACTTTACTTTTATAGGTTTAATTTTATTTTTTGTTCCTAGACAATATTATCTATTTTAAGGCAACTCTGACCCCCAAGATACAGGCACAGCCTAGTTTGGGGACCTCTGTTTTGTAACCATGTTGAAATATAACTTGATACATGTATTATTAATGATAAGTTAGATTAAGGATTTATTTGTAACAACGATTTATTAAACATTTTATTATTATTATTGTCGTCGTCCATGTTTTATATCACTGTGAGTCTATCGTCAACCAATCTGTAACAACTTCATTGGTAGCAACAACTGCAGAATAAATAAGCCTTACCAACAACCGTTCGTCGTCGTGGTTTATTATAGCTGAGCCTACGACAGCCAGACCTTTGTTCATTTTATAAAAAGCTAATGTGCATGGCCCGTAAACAGGTAAGAACAACCAGCGAATATCGAGTTTGGCCTGTGGTTACTTTGGCAGTTAACAGGTACCAAGTAAAGGTGTATAAAATAGTACCTTACTTTCGTTAAATTATAAAGCTCAATATTTTTAAATTGACTTCAAACTGATAACCTAAGACATCTCGTCATCCAATGCAATTTCAAACGGGGACTATATTTCTTGTCACCAAGTTGTATCACCTACTACATAGAAACGTCACCACTAAATATTTTCGTTCTCAGATAAACAAAAAGTGTTTCCAGAAATCAATTATCAAATTAATGTTAATATAATTATGTGTAAAATAAGAGCAACAAAAAGGTAGTTCATTAGATGAATATAAACTTCGTTCTTATAATAATAGTTTTATTACATAAACAATAGTTTTGTGCCCAGAATGGTAGATCTGTCACCAAATAATGCTGAAAGAAACCCTAACCCTAGAGGGTCGACGTCAAGGTCACCCCGAGGTTCGGTTAGTTAGGTTCCTTTAATCCCTGCAGACAGAAATAGGAGCCCCGTGCAGCGGGGCTCCTTCAACCTGCTGACGGAAAGTTAAGTTTTTTTGAAACTTAATGAAATTTTCTGGTGACATAATATATTATTATGATATATTTAAATTAGTTTGCTTATATACTTATTAGGACAAAACTATTATGATACATACAAAAACATTTATTTGCTACTAGAGCCTATATCTCCATGATTTTAGGTGATTTATTGTGGAATTGATTTTATACTGTTTGGAGACTACGTTTTGATGACAAACCTACTATTTTGGGGACAAACCCTATTACTTAAGAAACACAATACTTATTAAATTGGCGATAGCTTAAATGATACCCATTTCAAACCTGCCAGACACCCCTATGATTGTTCACACATGATGCATAAACCAACTTTTAGCTTTTTTAGAATAACGAAGGTCTGGCTGTCATACTCTTGCTCGACTGGTATTTGGAACTGCAGTTAATTCCACCGCGCCCCCAACATTTTATGCTTATTAAATAAAAGACAATCCAAGTAAATAATAAAAATACTGTAATACTGCAACATAATATTTTTTATAAAAATATTTCCCACCCCCCAAAAAAAAAACAGCAATCACAACACAAAACAACAATACAATCAACAAAAAAATCATTGTTGAATGTTGATTGTTGTTGTAACACACAACAATAATTAACCATCTCTTTTTGGCCTCTTTTTCTGTGCAGTGCGGCACACAATCGGTCAGTTCTGTTGTTGGTAACTTAAATACCAGGGAGTCCAGAGAACTGAGAGAGTTATGCACTGTGTTCGCATTCACATCACACGAACCCAGTGATGAATCATCCACGTCTTCAAAAACTGTAACAACATACCATGAATTATTTCTTACATGTCAATTTTGGTACCTCTTACTTCAAGACAATTATCTATATAAATAACTTGGGGACGTCAAACGGTTTCACCGGCGTTGTTCCCATTCCAGTGAGAATACAGGGATAAAAAGTAGCCTATGTCACCCAGGGATAATAAGCTACATTATCCCTGGGTGACATAGGTTACTTTTCCCAACGGTGAAAGAATTTTTCAAATCGATCCTTTAGTTTCGGAGCCTGTTTGTTATAAACAAACAAACAAATCTTTCCTCTATAAAATATTAGTGTAGAAAATGAATAGCAATTCTGTTAGTCGCTAAAACTCGTGAAAGGCTGAACCGATTTGGCTAATTTTAGTCTTGAAATATTTGTGGAAGTTCAGAGAAGGTTTACACGGTGTGAAAGTGGTAGGTGGGTAGTAGGTAGGTAGGTAGGGTGCTAGGAAGGTAGGGTAGTAGGAAAAAGAGCATTGCAACGCATGTCGGTTTCAGCTAGTAAAATAATAATTACCGAATTCAACATTCGCCAGCGGTGGTGTTGGCGGAGATGTCGACACGTCATCCGCTTCACCAGACGTGAAGTGTCGCAGGAGCCATGTTTACCGAGGGAAGTGGGACATAAGCTACTTGCAGCACATCTGCTTGCGCAGACGTGGAGGGAACTGCCGCGGCCACCACTTCGCATGGCTCCTGCTCAGGCGATTGTTTTCTACAAAAATAAGTGAAAGTTAATTATAGTTAATGTTGTTTAAGTGATTAAATTAAAATGAATGATTTAATACATACTGTATCTTCTGGGGGGGCACATCCGGAAGGTGGACGCGTTGGAGCTCCAGAAGCTCTCTATTGACACTCGCCGCCAAGCCCGCATGTCTCTAACAATATAATAATTGCAAGGCAACAGTTGTTTTTTTGTCAGTTTCGCTTTGGTGACTCAATCGATAAACTTGTTTTAAACTCCCTCTTTCCCTTCCTCTACGACGTGTTCGGCCGCGGCTGGGGCCCGTCAGCGCAATGTCTTGCTCAATTATTTTGATCTAAAACACAGCCAATAATAGCCTTAGATTATGTTTATTAGATGTTGCTATTCAATGCTTAAAAAAATAATGCAGATTAAAAGCAGAACGCAATCTACCAGTCCATATTATAAAAAATAATAACCAGAAAAAACAGCCACCAGACCGCCAGTTTCACAATCCACCACGTGTGTTAAGTGTTGGATTTACCATCTATATACTTTACTCTTTGGTTGGATTTAGTATCCCATGGCAGGCGGAGGGAGTTAAAAGTGGTGAAATCTGTTAAAGGGTGGGGCCCGATTATAACCTACCATCCTTACTACAAGGTAATGGATATTTTTCCAGAAAACAAAAAATGATTCTATTCCTAACCTCAAATCAGATAAAAACGAAGAATCAAAGAATATGAAGTGAAGTAGTGAACTGTGAATTTGTGAAACCGAGTGAAACGCAGTGTTGCCAGTCGGGTCTTATCAGAAATAACCCGAAATATAAAAAAATTACCTTTTTGTGTAAAACCTTTCATATTTTTATACAGGAAAGGTATTAAAAGGTGATAGAATAGAATATTAGTTGTATTGACTTTGTATTGAAATTCGACTCGGAAGCGTTCTTCATCTTACTCTGGCATATAAAGTAGTTAGTTGGAGAGACAAGCCTCTTGGTTTAAGGTGAAAGCGTCAGGATAGCTCCAAGTTCATATAATTCGAGGAATGACTTTGACCTCGAAAAAGTCGTTCCTCGAATTATATGAACTTGGAGGGTTGTATTGATGATTTTGATGATTATAATTCTGTAACTACATACGTCTTACACTCGCGTCCAACATTTCAATCAACATACAACCTAGCACTGGCCTGCAAATTGCAAAAAACGTAAGAAAATTTGAATTTCGCGGCTATCCTGACGCTTTCACCTTAATCTCAGTAACTTCTTGTACTGTACTTTTACTAACTGACTTGAACCTACTTACCATTATATTGTCTAAACAAACATGCACTGTAATTTTTAGATACACTTACCAAGCTTCCAGTAAATGTTCGGTAGGAAATTATGTTGTATTGTAACTAAATAAAAACACTAAACTGTCGGTAACAAAAAATTAAAGTGGCGGAGGGTGGCTATGCGCAGGCACGACAGACAAACGAACAATAACGAACCGATCCGACTGATGGAGCGAGTGAGCGAGATACAAGTGGTGTAAGTATGAAAGAGTACAACGTGTTGTTCCGGCTACTGCTAACGAAGCTTACCAACATGAAAAATTCTAAAACGAGCGTTCTGTTTCACCGCCCCTAAGACGACCCACTGGCCCACAATGCTTTTATGTAAGAAATCAAAAGTTAATCCTATAAATTTCGAAAAACACCTAAAAGTAACCTTTTCATTAGTGTAACCTAAAAGTAACCAATGCAGTTCAAAAAACACCTAAAAGGTAACAAAAGTAACCTTCTGGCAACACTGGTGAAACGTTACTCGTTGAAACGGAACGTTAAAATGGGCGATGGATCGACATTATCTAATTATATTGTTTTACTAATTAATATATTTCGTCTGTGGTGTACATTGTCATACAAAATAACTAAACATTGAAAAGGAACGCAACAAAAAAAAAACTTTTTGGTATTTGCGTTTTGCGTCATGCATGTGTCATTTATGAATATCTGTGGAGAAGAAAGAGAAAGAGATCCTTTTGAGGAAGTAATCAATGTAATTGATTAAAATACATTCAATAAATAAAATATGTTTTTATGTATTGTTTTTAAATTTTTATAACAACCTAGAAAGATGTGGAGTCCTACTACAGTAGAAGTGAACATAAAATGGCTGCCAATGCATGCCTAGGGTTATGTCAATCATGGAACATAGTGTTACTGTAACGAGTATGGATACTAGTACTACTTAATGTGTGCGTTACCCTAGCAAAATGTTGTGCTCTAGAGAGATGAGACTATAAAAAAAAATTGTGTGTCATGAGGAGAGATTTGTTTACTAATAGCAAAATTAGTGTGAATTGTAGTTTTAGAGTTTTTTTAAGAAAACAAAATTTTGCTGGGGTAATGTTTTAAACGATACCGTAGCAAAATCTTTTTTCAAAAATCGTTTCAGCCCGGAACCAAATACATGAATAGATAGCTCTAGTTGCGTAGTAAATGTGTGTGAATAGCAAAATTTGTGTGTGCTATGTTTCTGAAGTTATTCAAGATTTTGCTGCGGTAATGTTTCGTGATTTCCCAGATCTCGAGAACGGCTCAAAGTAGAAGTTTGAAAAAAATAACAATATGAGACATGAATATGTTTAAATTTGTTTAATTGTTAGTTTTTGATTTGGTTGACGTGAACCAAAGTAATTTAATGGTTTCAAAAATCAGAAAAAAACGAATTTGCAAGCAAACCATTACACTTATAACCAAACAAACAGCTGTAAAATATGCCCGTGGTAGACGCTTATAACGTCAGGAATTTTAGATTGTGTAACTTTACACGATATGGAGATAACAACAAATTTGTTAAATTTTAGGTTAGTCGTACTTGAGCGACCGAATACGCAGTTCCCATAACAACGAGAAACATGGCATACCTTAAACAAATTTAAACAATTTATGAACCTTCGTTCCTGTAAATTTCAGCATTCAATTACGGCTACAACGAAAGTTCTATCGAAAACAAGAATATGTCAACAATTCTCTAATAACCCGACCAAATTAAAAGGTCACGTAAAAGCGGCCGTACCATACGTACGCTCTTCTTCGCAAATTAGTAGCGAATACGCAGTTCGAGAAACATGGCATACCTTAAACAATTTATGAACCTTCGTTCCTGTAAATTTCAGCATTCAATTACGGCTACAACGAAAGTTCTATCGAAAACAAGAATATGTCAGCAATTTTCTAATAACCCGACCAAATTAAAAGGTCACGTAAAAGTGGCCGTACCATACGTACGCTCTTCTTCGCAAATTAGTAGCGTAGTATCTATTAGTTACATTAATAAAAATCGTATGTATAATGAACATCAAAATATTATTCTATCTATCATGGGGTTTAGGTTTGCGCACTTAGTCCTTAAAGTGGACCATTGTGCGTGAGCCATGGTGGCCGATTACTCCTAAATAAAAAAAAAAAAAGTGTTTTCTGTGAAACCAGCAACATACAAAAATCAGATGCTTTTTGTACATCTACTGTAATGCCTCCCCTGCAGTTAACCCATTCAATTTTGGAAGCAGTGCCCAAAAAGGCATTTAAGGGTCGACTTTTAATGGTTGTTGGCCTTCGTATTTTGTTTTGGGGGAATACCGCCAATATTTAGACCGTTTTGCAGAAACGGGCGGTTCCGTCTTTCTTGCACCACACTTCACAATACAACAGGTAGACATATTGAATGGCTGTTTTCTAGTAAAAACATGCAGTTTCAAAGGTAAACTCCTCGTAATTTTTTCACAAATCGCAATAAAAAAAAAATATACAACAATTTGACAGCAGAACTACCACAAAACTCTTCGCATTTATGGCGAAAACGGCACCTACCTACTATTGCGTAACTCGTAACATCAAATGTTGCCATTATGAGCAACAACTGAAATATTGTTGTCTCTTTCATCAAATACGATTACTGCACTAGAAAGAACGAAACAAAACGATATTTCACATTCTGTACCCTATTTCACTCATATTTGTATAAGCAAATAATGCTTATACAAATATGAGTGAAATAGGGTATCGTTCTTTCTAGTGCAGTAATCGTATTGCAAATTCGTTTTTTTCTGATTTTTGAAACCATTTAATTACTTTGGTTCACGTCAACCAAATCAAAAACTAACAATTAAACAAATTTAAACATATTCATGTCTCATATTGTTATTTTTTTCAAACTTCTACTTTGAGCCGTTCTCGAGATCTGGGAAATCACGAAACATTACCGCAGCAAAATCTTGATAGATACACTTACCAAGCTTCCAGTAAATGTTCGGTAGGAAATTATGTTGTATTGTAATTATCTAAATAAAAACACTAAACTGTCGGTAACAAAAAATTAAAGTGGCGGAGGGTGGCTATGCGCAGGCACGACAGACAAACGAACAATAACGAACCGATCCGACTGATGGAGCGAGTGAGCGAGATACAAGTGGTGTAAGTATGAAAGAGTACAACGTGTTGTTCCGGCTACTGCTAACGAAGCTTACCAACATGAAAAATTCTAAAACGAGCGTTCTGTTTCACCGCCCCTAAGACGACCCACTGGCCCACAATGCTTTTATGTAAGAAATCAAAAGTTAATCCTATAAATTTCGAAAAACACCTAAAAGTAACCTTTTCATTAGTGTAACCTAAAAGTAACCAATGCAGTTCAAAAAACACCTAAAAGGTAACAAAAGTAACCTTCTGGCAACACTGGTGAAACGTTACTCGTTGAAACGGAACGTTAAAATGGGCGATGGATCGACATTATCTAATTATATTGTTTTACTAATTAATATATTTCGTCTGTGGTGTACATTGTCATACAAAATAACTAAACATTGAAAAGGAACGCAACAAAAAAAAAACTTTTTGGTATTTGCGTTTTGCGTCATGCATGTGTCATTTATGAATATCTGTGGAGAAGAAAGAGAAAGAGATCCTTTTGAGGAAGTAATCAATGTAATTGATTAAAATACATTCAATAAATTGTTGTCTCTTTCATCAAATACGATTACTGCACTAGAAAGAACGAAACAAAACGATATTTCACATTCTGTACCCTATTTCACTCATATTTGTATAAGCAAATAATGCTTATACAAATATGAGTGAAATAGGGTATCGTTCTTTCTAGTGCAGTAATCGTATTGCAAATTCGTTTTTTTCTGATTTTTGAAACCATTTAATTACTTTGGTTCACGTCAACCAAATCAAAAACTAACAATTAAACAAATTTAAACAAATTCATGTCTCATATTGTTATTTTTTTCAAACTTCTACTTTGAGCCGTTCTCGAGATCTGGGAAATCACGAAACATTACCGCAGCAAAATCTTGAATAACTTCAGAAACATAGCACACACAAATTTTGCTATTCACACACATTTACTACGCAACTAGAGCTATCTATTCATGTATTTGGTTCCGGGCTGAAACGATTTTTGAAAAAAGATTTTGCTACGGTATCGTTTAAAACATTACCCCAGCAAAATTTTGTTTTCTCAAAAAACTCTAAAACTACAATTCACACTAATTTTGCTATTAGTAAACAAATTTCTCCTCATGACACACAATTTTTTTTTATAGTCTCATCTCTCTAGAGCACAACATTTTGCTAGGGTAACGCACACATTAAGTAGTACTAGTATCCATACTCGTTACAGTAACACTATGTTCCATGATTGACATAACCCTAGCATTGGCAGCCATTTTATGTTCACTTCTTGGTTGTAGTGTAGGTATGCATGGACCTTTTTTTTGTAGGTATTTCCAGTCCACTTTTATATGTCTATGATTATTATGAATTACGTACCGTTTTGCGCATGCAGAATTTGATAAATTATTGTTTTGTTTTTGTATGATAATTTTTTTATTTGTTTTCTTATGTTTGGCAAGCCGGGCTTTTCAGATTGTATGAAAGATCCGCCACTGTAAGAATTTATGCTATAGGTATTATAAAGTAAACTTTTACAATTGAATAAGATTTACAGTAATTATTTCTGAATTAATAAATGAATGCTCAGAGAAAAGGACAAGTTGATAATATTTAAAATCATCACAACATTATAGTGTATTTACAGACTGATAGATGGTGCTATTAAGACTTTACATCAGTATCATCTTTGATGCTGTTATAGTAGTGTCGTTCAATGTCGGTAGATGGCGCTAGCCGTTTATTTTTGACGATGGAGGAGTAGAGAAGCTTCCTGCGCTGCGGAAAAGAACAAGGCCACTAGGCACACAGGGACGTATACAACTGGGATAAGCCCAGATAAACAACAAGAAAAATATAACAACAAATACCAAAAATAAAATACATATTTAAGGGGGGCTCCCATATGCTAGCGAAGGAGGTGGCGGAACGCGAGAGGGAGAGAACCTCTCGTCCCAGCCGCCGCGGGAGGCGCTCCGGGCGTCGGGGGCCACGTGATGGCTTCCGGCCACCGTAGACGCGGGCCTGTGGACGGTGAGTGATGGGCTAGCTAGCCGTCCGTCCGTCTTATGACGACGACAGGCCGTGTCGACGGCGCGTTCGTGTTCCACGCGCGCCTCAAAGAGATGTCAGCAACAAGGAAGGGGCCCGCAAGGGCCGACGCCCGTCAGGGCTGCGGAATGTTGTAAGAGATCCCGCAGCCTCGACATATAGGGCTAAGAAGGGACATGGGTGGTTTTTAGTCAGTAGAAGTCTGACACTCCCTTTCGCCTTGCCCAAGAGCGGGAGGGGTTATTTGATAATTTCCCGACCCCCCAAAAAAAAGGGGGTGCTCAACAATAATTTTTCGTTTTGATACGGAACCCTTCATGTGCGAGTATATTTTTATATTTTTTTAGTTATGTGTCTGTAGTTAAGGTTTACCTAATCGGTTTGCTACTGTCTGCGAAAATAAACTGGAAAAAGATATTTTTGGCAAAAAAAAAACTCAAAACATAATATCATATATTTATTTCTAGTCATAAAAAATATTTATCAGCCCTTAACATAGTATCTACGCCACGCACGTTTAAAACAAAATTCAATATTAATCATAAAATACTGCGATCAGTGAAAATTGTGTTGTGAAAAAAAATCTTTCTTGAAAAGTTTATTTCAGACCGCAGAATAAAAAAAACCCTGATTCTCTGGCCTATAACTTACAACAAATTCAACGTTAAAAGTAAAGCATTTTTTAACATGCGAAAATCTCATGTCAAATTCATGACGAAGCTGAAGCGACTTTAATCGCGTCAGACTTAATTGACGCATTCGAGCAACTTTACTTTTATCAGTAAAAAATGAAAATTAAATACATGATACAAGTGATTTAGTCCTACTGTTTTATTTTAATACAGTAGTAGTATTCGTCACCATAACACATCATTCAATGCATAATTAATATACAGCGTGTTCCAAAAATGTCTAGCCATATTTAAGGATGATATTAACCATCAAATTAAACATTAATCTGGGGACCTAAAATGGCAGCATTTGCAGAATTATCACAGGATAATAATTATGATTTAAAGCTGAAATTTTAGAGCCCCATACAAAACCGCCACATATTTCTGACACACGCCTTAATTTTGTAATAAAAGATATTTTCACAAAAGAAATGATTTAATATTAGTTTAAAATAAATAGGAAACTACCCTTATTGTATTCAGGGTTTGCATTCGTTCACGAATAATTGAAGAGCGTATCACAAAATAATTTATTAGAGGGCAAACATATGATTTTAAATCATAACATCAAGCCTGCAATCCCCGAGGGGTTAATCACAGGTGTATCTAATAGTACAGCCCGCATTTCGCCAGATAATTCCTGATCGAAAAACTCAATAACACTATTGTCGGGGTCGGCTTCAGGATAGGTGACCATTAAATTCATACCTAGACCCACGGTGCTCCGGAAGCTGTTAGTACCGGTAAATTTGAAAATCTTTGACAGTCGGTGCAGGTAGACCTGAAGTCATGAGACTTGGCAGGTTAGACTGGTAGCCGAACTCTATATACTAGTTTAGACTTTAAGGTGGATGCGCAAAAGTAGTCCAAAAATTCAAATTTTCTTACGTTTTTTGCAATTTGCTGGTCAATGTCAGGTTTTATGTTGATTAAAATATGATTCGTGCACGGAATGCATATTATGTATTTACATATTAATTATCATTAAAATCATGAATATAATTCTCTTCAGTTGATATAATTCCATTGAGTGACTTTTTGATGAAAAAAGCATTCAAGGCAATATGAACTGAGATAGATATATATAGACACGTCATGAACTAACATGGCGGCGCTTCAAAACGGCGAAAATATTATATAACTACTTTTACGCGTAAAGAAAGGGAAAGAAAACATGACACCGTACAGCGGGATGCCTGTTAATGCCTGTTGTCTTTATGTTTCGCGCAGGTTTACACACACGATTTAAATTAAGAACAAACGTAGCGTCGCGCGAGAGGTTGGTGCGTAACTAAGCGCGATGTGGCCAATTGGCTTCATTTCATGTTGTCATTTTTGAGGGCGGACAACGTATATAGTTTTAACATATCCTTGGTTGTATTAGTGATTTTAATCAAAATTACTTTGTAAAGTGACATTTGTGACGGTCGCGAATCCTATTTTGTTTTTTGTTTAGTTTAACATACAAACTGACACAGACAGAAGAAAATCCAAATTTCGCGGGCTACCCTGGAGTTTCCAATTTAACCTTATGAGTCTGCCCGTTACTTAAAAAATCATATAACCCACCCCTACTAACCTACACGAAATAATATATACATTTTAACATTGAAAACAAAATAAATAAATACCTGGCCACCATATTGGATTTTTACATTAAATAATAAAAATTATATTTTTCATTATTTTTAACTGTCACAGGTATTCAGACAACATTAGGATATCGGACCGAGTCAAAAAAATATGATTCTAATTAGTCCGTCAGTTAGATTATCGAAAAGTATTGGAAACGTGTTTTTTGTTTTATCAAATTAATAATAATTGACGAAGATAAAACGCGTCAAAGATCATGAGTGGCTTGTGACGTCATTTATAGGTAAAAATATGTACTGACATGTCGAGGAGTTCACGTGTTTTCGAAGCACTGTATCGTCTTAATTTTTTGTTTACGTGAAAAAAGAAAACATGTGTTCAATATTTTTTGGAAATCTATCTGATGGACTAATTAGTTTTTTTTTGTCCGATATTAGATATCTTACTGCGGTACTCAAGAGATATATAACCGTTAAGTACTTAGTAAAGATTTGACATACTTTTGTACCTTTACTAATATAAGTGAAAGCCTAAGTAATCATTAAAGCTCTCCGAGTGCGGCAGGTGGACCATTTTCTTAATAAACAGAATTTTGTCCCACATAACATCACGTCTGTAAAGACAGGCAGAGGTATAACCAATAGTACACCCATATTTCGGCAGTTATGTTCAAGTCCCAAGTAACAGGGGGGCGAGAGTAACCGGGCACAAAACCGTTACTGATACAAAACAAAATCCTGACTGAAAAACCCACTAACACTTTGCCCCACCCGAGAATCCAGAACCCAGGACCTCATGCTCAGAGGTTCTGTTCTGGAAAATGCTGAGCCATGTATGTAAATGTGATTCCACCTTCATAACATAATAGGATAATTCACCAAAAAAATCTAATTAGTCCGTCAGATAGATTTCCAAAAAATAATGGACACGTATTTTTTCTTTTTTCACGTAAACTAAAGATGAAGACGATACAGTGCTTCGAAAAGTCGTGTGACGTCACTAGATTAGTACTTTTTTTGCCCACAAAGTGAAGTCAAAAGCTCCCACTCATTTGACACGTTTTAAAACAAGAAACACGTATACAATATTTTCCGATAATCTAACAGACGGACTAATTCGATTTTTTTGGTGAAATACCCTATTTTAAAACCAAGCGTTTAACGCAAAAGTCAACAAACATACAAAAAAAAATTCAAAAATAACAAAAAAAAAAAGTTTTGGGCTAGAGGAATCATTACATAGTTTTATGTATACCGTAGCTTTATGCCTCTACCTCTGAAAAACGGAAGGCAGAGATGTCTAGTACGGTCGAACAAGTGATTAAGTATACAGCAACTAACTTGCATTTACTTATAAGATTACACAGATACATTTAGATACAGATAACAAACGAAACCGCGTTAGACACCAGTTGCTTAATGCTAAACGCTTTATAAAACGAAATTGCAATCAATATTGTCAGAATACTAGAATAGGGTAGTTAACAGAAAAAAAAAACAAATTAGTCCGTCAGATAGATTACTAAAAAATATTGAACACGTATTTTTTCTTTTTTCACGAAAACAAACAATGAAGACGATACAGTGCTTTGAAAACTCGTGTGACGTAATTTTCCAATACATTAGTATGATATTCTTTACCGGTGAGCGACGTGACAACCCCCCACTCTAATCTCTGACTCGTTGTATCTTCGTCATTTTTTATTGATTTGATAAAACAAAAAATATGTATCTAATATTTTTCGATAATCTTAAAGACGGACTAATTAGAATCATATTTTTTTTATGTCGGTAAACATCCCTATTGGCTATTTGACTACTGTTAAAAAATACGAAAATGAAAGTGCCCCCACCAAAAAATTCTAAAGCATGTAGCTACTCCATTTGTTGATCAAATTTTATTATTTTTTTTACACATCGTGTTATTTCTATTAGTTCTTTGAAATAACAACAATATTTACGTCATTTTTTAACAGTATTGATAGCTAATTATAAAGATCTCTGCGTATCAAAATAGCTTGTTCGACTGTACAACCATATTTCGGTTATATAAATATCTATACAAAGTATGGACGACATTTTTCTCACGCCATAGCGTTAAGATAATGTGACTTTTTTATTCAAGAAATAAATCACATCTTAAAACATTAAATTTTCGCTTTAATACGATTACAATAAGAGCTAATTTGGTCAGCACAGGTCGTAACTAATAAATGCTAAAAGGAGTTAACAGGACCACAAATCAAGATTGAGTGTCTTTAGTCAACTGGACCCGCGGTCCGTCGACCAAGTTAAAATATGATTTAGTTGACTGATCCCGAGGGTCCAAGTTCGAATGGGTTCAGTTGACTTAAGACTCTTATCTCAGGAGAAACGAAATTATACATTACAAAAGTACTAACAAAACATTTTTTGAAAAAAAAAACCAGATGTCAAAAAAATACTATTTTAACAGGAATGATATTAGACTTTTATGGATCTATAAAAATTTAGGAAAAACACTGCATATACGGGTGTCTAATTATAATATAATATATAAAAAACACGATCGAGGCAGTATATCTTGGGTAACAAATATACAACATCGTGAGGAAGCCGGCATGTCCCAGAACCATAAAATTCGAAGACAAGTGATATCTATCAACTGTCGCACTGGGCCCGCGTGGTGGATTATAGCCCATTTCCTCTCATAGAGAGGAGGCCTGAGTCAAAGCAGTCGGTTCGCTAATTTTAACCATATTTTTACCCAAAATATACTCCCCAATCTTAATTATTATTGCTGACAATACTATATCAATTTCTTTATAAATAGCATAGTTATATGTCATGTATTTCAAGGCCGATTTACATAAATCACTTCAATTTTAAAAACGCCGTTTGTTCCGGCCGCCATATACAGGGTGTAAATGAACCCTTCACGCAAACGTCAACCAAGCATTCTGTACATCAAACTAAGTACCCTACGCAAAAATTTTTGCTGGAAAACAGTTTTTTTTGGGTACAAAATCACATTTTACGGTAAAACTCAATGTAGCACTCTTAAAACATTGTGCTAGTGGATGATTTGAATACTTAAGGTGGAAGCTCACATCTGGCCCGCGAAATTCTAATTTTCTTACGTTTTTGGCAATTTGCAGGCCAGTGCTTGGTTGTATGTTTATGAAAATTTGATTTGCGACTGTAAGACGTATGAAGTTACCGAATTATAACCATCAAAATTATCAATACAACCCTCCATGTTCATTTTCATGTCAAGATTGATTTTTGCATGTAAAAGTCACTCTTTAGTAATTTAGTCACAGATGTGAGCTTCCACCTTAACAACGAGTCATGGAGGTAATTTAAGTCAAGTTATAACTTGAAAAACTAGTAAGTATTTACAAAAACAGATGTAAAAAATTTGGAACTTTGACCCCCAATATCTCCGTAACTAGAGGGTTCCCACGTATAGTCTAGAACAAACAAAATATCGCAGTGTTGGGGAGAACAAATGCCCTTCGTTTGCGTTAAGCGTACTTTTACACCCTTTATATACATTTTTGGCAGTCGTAACAGGTAGTCAGTCAGTGGCTGGAAAGTCCAGTCCCAGTATTAACTGGGTTGTGGAGGTCAGATAGGCAGTCGCTCCATGTAAAATACTGGTATTCAGCTGCATTCAGTTAGACTGGAAGCCGACCCCAACAGTTTGGAAAAGCATTGACATTGAAGCGATTTAACAAAACGAGCTTGAGACGGTAAAACGATTTATTTATACACATATA
This sequence comes from Diarsia rubi, assembly GCA_932274075.1. Taxonomy (NCBI): domain Eukaryota; kingdom Metazoa; phylum Arthropoda; class Insecta; order Lepidoptera; family Noctuidae; genus Diarsia; species Diarsia rubi. The sequence continues at coordinate 2,028,111 of OW026441.1, forward strand.
AACAAATTGAAAACAATATAGTTATTTATGATACTTAGTAAATAAGGTCCCATGATATCTTCTAACCAACCTAACAGACAGATGTGTTGCTGGGGAGTTTATCCGTCACTTCTTCTTTCCAGCTAAAACACTAGGAAGTGTCGAAGGAGGGGCGTTTTGGGGGACTGTCTCTTGTAAATAAGTAAAGTAAAGTAAATTTTGTCGTTCGAAAAGTGCTGTTTAAAAATGTGTGAGTGTGAAATGTTTAGTAAAAATGTTGGTTGGTAAAAATTGCAGTGCGATGTGACGTCACACGAGTTTTCGAAGCACTGTATCGTTACTTTTTGTTTAAGTGAAAAAAGAAAAAATACTGTCTCCAATATTTTTTGGATATCTATCTGACGGAGTAATTAGTTTTTTTTTGTCAACGAGCCTATTGTTTTTTAGCAGTAAGTTATAGGAACCCAATGAACACCCAATGAACTGTCAATAATAAATAAAACCGTTCTACCGTCATTTCTATACAAATCATTGCAAAAAATATATAAACAACCATTTAATATTATATAATACAACATATATTATCTGAAAAATGGTCTCTAAAAACAATATCGACTAAGGAGTGCTAAACACACGTTCGGTTCGGCATGCTCGGGCGGCAAAAAGCCGCAATGGTAGATGCCGAACGGTGTTTTCCGTTCGGCATGGGCCAAATAACATGAAATAACGTAACAACACGCCTCTTATCCTCGAAGGGCCAGGCAGAGGTGCACGCAATAGAACACCGTTGGTAAGCGAGCCTATTGGCCCATGAAACGAGTAAAAATCGAATTATTTCTAGTAATTACTTCGGATCGGCTTTCTATCCCCGAAAATATACTACCGAACCGAAAATACCGACTCGAAAACGTGCGCAGCTCCCTCTAAACAATATAATAAATTATAAATATGATTTTATCATCATTTTAATATAAAACTTGCCTCAAGTGCTAATTGCATGTGTGTGTTTTAATCCTCCTTTAAGTACGTATATAATAACATCACGCCTGTAACCCCCGAAGTGTTAGGCAGAGGTGTACCCAACTGTACACCAACATCTCACCAGTTGTGTTTCAGTCCCAAGGCAATATAAATGCCACTGACAAGGCACAAAATTCAAACTAAAGTTTATATTTTTTTTATATTGAGAATTTTGTAGGTAATATAATTACTGTTTACGGTAGGACTCAATCGAGAAGCTTCCTGACTAAACAAAATACGATTCTGTTAGATTATCGAAAAATATACGATACGTGTTTTTTGTTTTATCAAATAAAAATTGAATAAGATAAAACGCGTCAAAGATCACAAGTGGAGGCTTTAGACGTCACTACGTGGTTAAAATTGCACCACGATATGACGTCACACGAGTTTTCGAAGCACTGTATCGTCTTCATTGTTTGTTTACGTGGAAAAATAAAACATACGTAACCAATATTTTTTGGTAATCTGACAGACTAATTAGATTTATTTTGTCATCTAGCCTATTGTAACGCACTCAAAGCATTGTGCTGATGAATGATTGATCGGTTTATATAGATCTTTAGCAGTCTTTACAGGTAGTCAGTGACCTGAAAGTCTGACAACCAGTCTTACTAAAGTGTATCGTATTACAGAGTCTGTGTTATGGAGGTCAGATAGGCAGTCGCTCCATGTAAAATACTACTACTCAGCTGCGTCTGATTAAGGGACAAGCTCGCCACACTATTCCCAAACCACCGCAACTCCTCTTGTGTGGCGACCACAAAAAAAGCGCCGAGATAATGAAGCTCGACGAAGTCCCAGAGAAACGATTTAACTGTCTCGGATCCCGCAACGAAATTAATCAGAAAATAATAGCGGAGGAGTAGGAAAAACATAATTTCCACTTCTTCGCCCTAACAAAGGCTAGACCGATGATGTATCGAAATACGATAAAAAAAAACTAAAACACACATTTCAAGTAGCAGCGAGGCGGCAACGCAATTTGAGCCGTGTAACAAGGCAGGTAGAGTAGCGGTTCACCTGTCGGCGGACGCGCCGCCCGGCGACTGCTTGCGGCGCGGCGTGTGGTTCGCGCTGTCCAGGTGCAGGAGGCAGCCCACTGCGCCGAAGTAGCTGAGGGAGGACATTAAAGATAGGCATGAATTTAAATCGATATCTGAATACTCCCTTTTTTTTAACAAAATATTACAAAGTTAAACAAAAAATAATGACTTGCACGCAAATTATGCACACTAAATAAATCAAATTTAATATTCTATGCAATGTAGTATTTGCAGAACTGATTGACTGAACTAAAAAAAAATTAACATTACCTAACCTGAACGATTTAGAGTGCAAGCTAGTATTTTTGATAAACAATTCATATTTTTCCGATGAACCACATTTTTGGTGTGAATTCGATAAAAAGGTCATCTGGTTTTCTGCGCTTTTTTAGTTTATATAAAAAAAAAAACAAAAATCAAAATCTTTTTATTTCACATAGGCCTACATGGGCACTTATAAAACGTCGACAAAAAGGTACACGGTTCGGTGCATTGGTCGATTCCTAAGGAGAAGAACCGGCAAGAAACTCCAAAGGTTACTCTTTTAATCTTTTAAAATCGTTTGGGTTAACAATAACCAGACCAGACATAATCTTGGTTTAATACACATATGAAGACTATGCAGATTAATGTCTGAGATAGTCTTTTGAAGAAAACACCACACGGAAATGTTTAGTTAATCAATTGGTTTTTACACAACATTCATTTTTCTGGTAAGACCTTACATAATAAATATTCGAAGTTAATGCTAAGTTATCAGCATAGTTAATTTAAAAAAAAGTAAGTAGCAAGTCTGCTTACCCCTCGTGCTCCAAAAACAACGCTTTGAGGGCCCCCCGCGACCAGTATGACATGGCGTAAGATAACAATTTCATTGATAACGGGTTCACACGCAAGAAGTTGCCGCAGAATACTACCTGTGGACAGAAATAAATATTCAATACCACCGCGGTTGGTCTGCGGATGGGTGAGCACTCATTACACACCGAGTTTCCTCTGTGTCTCGGAAAGCACGTTATGCTGTTGGTCCCGGCTGCCATAATTATTATACAGAGTTGATACGACAGAGAGGCTTTCCTTTAAACAGCATAAACTGGGTACCATTTTCAAGCTCTGTACCAACAATCAATTAAATAGGAGCAGTAGTTTAGTCGCAAATGATTTTTTAAGTCTTTGCCCCGTTTGAACACGATGTATCTTTTCGCTAAGAGATGGCAATGCAAACAAGGAAACAAAATAAATACACACACGTGCACTTTCACTACGACAGTGACAATCATAGCAACACATCCCGCGCGTAAAAGAAATAGAAATAGGTCAATGTGTTGCGCCGCCCGACCGCTTTGACGCGACGCGCGCGTGCGACGTTGCCAATTTGTTACCTAGGTATCTAAGGTCAGTTAAATTTATATATAAAGGATTTACTCTGATTCGTAAGCTATTTAGTTTGTTTGTAAAAAAAACCTCATTTTTGGTGCTTTTTATTTTTGTACCGTATCGAATTAATACTAAACACGTATAGTATACGTAGTGTTATTTAATGCCCTTCTCTCATGCCAACTCTGTATATGTCGCAGAATGAACACCGAGGTACAATAATTACAGTTGTTATTGATTATTGTTAATTTAGAATAACGCTATCTAACGATACAGAGCGTGGCAGGTCTGGTTTAACAGCTGTCAGTTGACAGATGTCAGGTGTCAATTGTCAGTGGTCGGTTGTCGTTGACATTGAGACGCATTTGACTTGAGGGACGGGACTTCATTTTTAGAGCAGCGGTGATGAAATAAATTTCACTGACGACTCAAACTCAAAGCATTTATTTCAATTAAACCTTTCTATGCACTTTTGAATGTCAGAAGAACAATTATTCATAAAAACAAAACTAAGAGTGCAATACGTCATTCCGAAAGCCACCACGCCGAACCACACGCCGCCGAATGCGCAACAACGAACACCGCGAGCACGAAAGCACGCAGCGACGCACACCGCAACAACGAATGCTCGAGACCCCCGAATCCCGGAACAGCGAATGCTCGCCGCAACGCGCACCCGCCGCCACCCCCGCACCCACAGCACTCGCCACCGCAATCATCCGGCGCCGCGCAACCCGACGCAGCAACCCCCGGAACGACGCATTGCACTCCAAAGCTACAGTCACAGACACAAGGCATAATAACTTGTGACAGTACTGTAGTTGCCCATTCCCTAGCGTGGATCTCTATGCAGAAGAACGGGCAAGGAACTCCATGGACACTCTTTTCAATCAGAATATTTTTTAAAAAAAAAAACGTTGTCCCACACTAGGAATGTCTCCTGTATCGTGGGTGCGTTCACAAACATTTAAACTCACATTCACAAATACCCAAACCCGAAACAACTATCTGTAGGCCACACAAATCTTTGTTCCGTGCGCGGATCGAACCCGCGGCACGCAGCGCAGCAGTCCAATCGCTCAGCGACTGCGCCAACCGTGCCGTCAATAACAGAATATTGTTACTAAATCTTGGTACGTGCACATGACTGACGGGGCCACTACCGCTAGGCCACCGCCTGGTCGCAAATAAAGTAGAATTCTGCTCACCCTCTCAATGTTCTCGTTGCAGGCACACAGGCGCGCGATGGAGCCGATGTTGTTGGTGATGGTGACGCAAATAAAGTAGAATTCTGCTCACCCTCTCAATATTCTCGTTGCAGGCACACAGGCGCGCGATGGAGCCGATGTTGTTGGTGATGGTGACGCAAATAAAGTAGAATTCTGCTCACCCTCTCAATATTCTCGTTGCAGGCACACAGGCGCGCGATGGAGCCGATGTTGTTGGTGATGGTGACGCAAATAAAGTAGAATTCTGCTCACCCTCTCAATATTCTCGTTGCAGGCACACAGGCGCGCGATGGAGCCGATGTTGTTGGTGATGGTGACGCAAATAAAGTAGAATTCTGCTCACCCTCTCAATATTCTCGTTGCAGGCACACAGGCGCGCGATGGAGCCGATGTTGTTGGTGATGGTGACGCAAATAAAGTAGAATTCTGCTCACCCTCTCAATATTCTCGTTGCAGGCACACAGGCGCGCGATGGAGCCGATGTTGTTGGTGATGGTGACGCAAATAAAGTAGAATTCTGCTCACCCTCTCAATATTCTCGTTGCAGGCACACAGGCGCGCGATGGAGCCGATGTTGTTGGTGATGGTGACGCAAATAAAGTAGAATTCTGCTCACCCTCTCAATATTCTCGTTGCAGGCACACAGGCGCGCGATGGAGCCGATGTTGTTGGTGATGGTGACGCAAATAAAGTAGAATTCTGCTCACCCTCTCAATATTCTCGTTGCAGGCACACAGGCGCGCGATGGAGCCGATGTTGTTGGTGATGGTGACGCAAATAAAGTAGAATTCTGCTCACCCTCTCAATATTCTCGTTGCAGGCACACAGGCGCGCGATGGAGCCGATGTTGTTGGTGATGGTGACGCAAATAAAGTAGAATTCTGCTCACCCTCTCAATATTCTCGTTGCAGGCACACAGGCGCGCGATGGAGCCGATGTTGTTGGTGATGGTGACGCAAATAAAGTAGAATTCTGCTCACCCTCTCAATATTCTCGTTGCAGGCACACAGGCGCGCGATGGAGCCGATGTTGTTGGTGATGGTGACGCAAATAAAGTAGAATTCTGCTCACCCTCTCAATATTCTCGTTGCAGGCACACAGGCGCGCGATGGAGCCGATGTTGTTGGTGATGGTGACGCAAATAAAGTAGAATTCTGCTCACCCTCTCAATATTCTCGTTGCAGGCACACAGGCGCGCGATGGAGCCGATGTTGTTGGTGATGGTGACGCAAATAAAGTAGAATTCTGCTCACCCTCTCAATATTCTCGTTGCAGGCACACAGGCGCGCGATGGAGCCGATGTTGTTGGTGATGGTGACGACGGTGGCGCGCGCCAGGTCGGCGCGGGACACCTTCGCGCGACGTTCCGCTGAACACATCTGACCGAAACTGTACACAAAAATACATATATTCAAAACTAAATCATCTATTTTGAGGTCTCTGTGCGCGACGACCTTTTTAGGGTTCCGTAACCAAATGGCAAAAAACGGAACCCTTATAGATTCGTCATGTCTGTCTGTCTGTCTGTCTGTCTGTCTGTCCGTCTGTCCGTCCGTATGTCACAGCCATTTTATTCCGAGACTATAAGGATTACACAGTTGAAATTTGGCAGGTAGATGTATTCCGTAAACCGCTTTTTGATTTTTATATAAAAATAAAAAAATATAAGATTAAGAGGGGGCTCTCCATACATGGAATTGAAACTAAAAAAACTTTTTTTCATCAAACCTACACATGAGGGGTATCTATGGATAGGTCTTCAAAAATGACATTGAGGTTCTTAAAATCATTTTTTCTCAAAGTCAATCGTTTCAAAGATCACATCACATCCAAAGTGGTAAAATGGTAAAAGTTAGAGGGGGGGGGCCCCCTCTAATTTTTAAAGTAAGAGAGTGACAATTCTATAAAAAATATATAATGTAGATCTCAACGAAAACTACCAACCAAAATGGTTTGAACGAGATCTAGTAAGTATTTTTTTTCAATACGTCATAAATCGTAAATCGCAATTTACCGTTCATTCAATCAACTCAATTTGTTACGGACGCCGAACTCCTAATTAGTTACAGTTAAATTAATTTGATTTGTTTAAAAGTATTATCATTTAATCTCACATTAGTAAATATATAAGTTAAGTATATACTATGAGATCGCAAGATTTTGACTTATAACTGTGCTAATATTAAGCTTATATGTACCAAAAGTTGCTGAACAAGTAGTAATAGTTCGTAAATAGACCACTTAATTAGTTTGCCTTTGAATTATAAGCAATATTTAACTTGTATGAATGTTTTACGTATGTATCACATAAGGAATCTATGTGGTTTAAACTTTGTAAAATAATAGGTACATTAGTTATGGAAAATTCCATTCTTACTGTGACAAAGTCCCAGCTAAGAAAATTAATAATGTATGTAATTGGATAACCAACGAAGCCGCATTTTGCACCAATTAGAATGCCTGCTTTATAACCAATGAGAATCTACCTCATCGGCCCTAATATCTGTAAAGCCGTCATTCGACCTTTTGGCGGGAGACGCCTAACGTGCCGCCGCTAGACGCACCTAGATGCAAACGAATAAAAGACGCGAGGAATTGTACTGCGTTACAGTCGACGGTGATCTCTCCTAGCAGCAACATCTCCCAGTGAAAAGTTCGCTCAGTGTAAAAGTTCTATCAGTGTAAATTAGTACTAAGTGAGTTATAAATAAATCCTTTATTTTTCTTGTGCAAATTAAACAGTGTTTTAATTTAAATATCATACAGTCCACTACGAACATTCAAGTCATGGTGCTGACTAATAAAATAGTTCAGTCCGCCATACAATTATAAAAATTATGTTACTTGCTGCTACGGAACCCTTCATGGGCGAGTCTGACTCGCACTAGGCCGGTTTTTTTTACAGTTTTATACTTTTTGGTGTATTTTGTATAGTGTCTTTTCATATTTCGCTAAAATTTATTGAGTCTACCAACTTTCATGGCGTTTTGCTCTGTAGAATAATAACCTAGAAAATTAAAAAAAGTCTTCAAATCCGGCAGTGGTGATGACAAGATCAATCCGCTATAGTATCAAAAACCAATTGATAAATATCTTCGCCTAGAAATATATATACAAATTAGTTATTGCCCGCGGCTTCACCCGCGTGAAAATTACGATTATCCGTACAAACTTTCATCCCCCTTTAGGGGTTGAATTTATAAAAATCTTACTTTATGCCTTGTCTACATTATAAAAGGAACCGCTGTGTGAAATTTCAGCTTTAAAGTCTTTGAGCTAAACTGCGGACAGACGGAAATGACCGCCGCGGACATGGCGAAACTATGATGGTCCATTCACCGATGCACGCTCTAGAAACGCGTCTCCGAATTTGCGGCCTAAGGGTTCTTTGTTAGGGCACGCCACGATAGTGGCGGTAAGTCCCCTCTTTGAGGAGTGGCTTGAGAGGCGCCACGGCGCCCTCACCTTCCGTCTGACGCAGGTCCTCACCGGACACGGTTGTTTCGGGAGGTACCTGCACCGAAATCAGGCGGGAGGAAACGCCCGGATGCCACCATTGCTCATATCGGCCGGAGGACACGGTGGAGCACACAGTGGAGGTGTGCCCCGCTTGGGCGGAGCCCCGCCGTGTTCTCGTAGCGGCGTGAGGCGGCGCAGGCCTCTCGCGCCCGGCCCTGGTGCAAGCCATGGTCCGGGGCGAGGAGGAATGGGTCGCCGTCGCCTCCTTCTGCGAAGCAGTGATGCTGGCGAAGGAGGTGGCGGAACGCGAGAGGGAGAGAACCTCTCGTCCCAGCCGCAAGGGAGACATGCTCCGGATGTCGGGGGCCACGTCACAGCTTCCGGCCACCGTAGTCGCGGGCTTGTGGACGGTGAGTAATGGGCTAGCTCGCCGTCCGTCCGTGTTATTTATTTATTTATTTGGATCTCCAACAAAAGATACACAGATACAATATAAGTCACAGTTATACAAAGGTTCTTTTAGGTGTGTTTTAGGTGTGTTTGTGAGTGTGTATGTTTGTTACAGGAGACCACAGCATGCACATAAAAATAGGTGATAACACAAAGAAAAATTAAAATATTTCAAAAACAAAACATTAACCAAAATAATAAAGCTTTTGAACATAATAAATCACAAGTATTAAAATTAAAACTATGACGACAACACGCCGTGTCGACGGCGCGTTCGTGTTCCACGCGCGCCTCAAAGAGATATCAGCATTGTGGAAGGGGCCCGTAAGGGCCGATGCATGTTATAAGAGATACCGCGGCCTTGACATACAGGGCTAAGAAGGAGCTTGGGTGGTTTTTAGTCAATAGAATTCTGACACTCAGTTTTGCTCTGCCCAAGAGCAGGAGAGATTATTTGATGATTTTCCACCCTTGAAATACAAATCTTTCTTCTTTAAGTGTAGATGTCTCACCTGCTAGCCACGAGATCCCCAGGTAGACCGAACCTCGCGTAGTCTCCTCCGTAGATGTCCCTCACCAGCTTGTCTACCGTGGTGTTGTCTCCTGACGCAGCCAGAGCTATGGCTTCCTCAAAACTGCTGCAGCCTGTGAGTAAGCAGCATAAACCGAGGAATGTGCCGCCGCCGAGGCTGTGGAAGGAGAGGAGAAAAAATAGTGTTATATTTAGTGTTTTTGAGGAGCTTGTGGCTTAAAAATATGTAAGGGAGAAGGGTGTGGGCTGCGGAACGTTGTAAGAGATACCGCGGCCTTGACATAAAGGGCTAAGAAATGGGCTGACTCTACCTTTCGTTCTGCCCAAGAGCGGGAGGGGTTATTTGATGATTTCCCACCCCTCTAAAAAAAAAGGGGGAAGTGTGTTTCTTCAGTTGTCTGCCGTGCTGTCTTCCGTAAAGGTGGAGTGTCTGAGAAAGCTTTATGGGCTCTTCAAACGAGTTCGTTACTAAATAACAGTTGCATGGGTCGCAATAACTATAGATCAATTTTGAATAAATATTGGTACACAGATAGTTTATAACGTGGATTACTACATAGGATAGTTTTTATCCCAATTTTATCTTCCCGCGGAATAATTTTCTAGTTGTAGCGGGCGAAGCCGCTGGCGACAGCTAGCAAGTATTATAAATGCGTAAGTCTTTGAGTATATATGTATGGATGGATGGATGTGTTACTCTTTCACGCAAAAACTACTTAACGGATTTGAATAAAATTTATAACACAGGAAGTTTGTAATCTGGATTAACACATAAGATACTTCTTATCCCGGTAGTATGATCGTGTGGGACAGCACAAGCTATCACACTTCACACTAATATTATAAAGGCGAAAATTTGTGAGTGTGTATGTTTGTTACTTCTTCACGTCTTAACGGCTGGCGCGATTTTAATAAAATTTGGTATGGAGTTAGCTGACACCCTAGATTAACACATAGTTTTTGTAAATACTAATTTTTCAGGTTATAACTTTACTTAAATTACCTCCATGACCCTTTTACTATTCAAAGCATCCACTAGCACAATGTTTTAAGAGTGCTACATTGAGTTTTACCGTAAAATGCGATTTTTGACCCAAAAAAAAGTCGTTTACCAGCAAAAATTAGGGGTTAATTTACACCCTGTATCACATCATCACATCACACTAATATTATTAAGGCAAAAGTTTGTGAGTGTGTATGTTTGTTACTTCTTCATGTAAAAACTACCGAACCGATTTAGATAAAATTTGGTACACAGATAGTTTATAATCTGGATTAACATATAGGATAGTTTTTACCCTTGATTCGTATCTTCCCGTGGGATAATTTTCGAGTTGTACAGCTAGTTGATGCAATATAGGGCTCACCTGGCCCTGTCGGGGCCGCGGGTAGTCCACAGGTTATCGCGGCCTCGACATAGAGGGCGAAGAAGGAACATGAGTGGTTTTTAGTCAGTAGAAGTCTGACACTCCCTTTCGCTCAGCCCAAGAGCGGGAGGGGTTATTCGATGATTTTACACCCACCAAAAAAAAAAAGGGCTCACCTGGTCCCGCTAACTCGGTAGTAGTCATCAGGTGCATTGACCACGAGTACGGAGACTCCGCTGCCGATGTTCACCAAGAGGAACGGGTAGGGGGACGAGAAGTCGAACGGCTTACGGATGTACTGCGATAGAGCTGCTTCAGAGTATGGCGGCTGTGGGAGGGAAGCGTCTAGTTAGAATGTTTGCTCAATACTCAATACACTCAATACTCAAACTTTATTTGCATTAGACAATGTGTACTTAGGTGGTAAATTAAATCAATTTAGATCATTATGGACCCTGTCGGGCACAAATCAATCAAAATCAAAATCAAAATATTTTTTATTTTACATAGGCCTACATGGGCACTTATAAAACGTCGGTAAAAAGGGGCACGGTTCGGTGCATTGGTCGATTCCTAAGGAGAAGAACCGGCAAGAAACTCCAAAGGTTACTCTTTTAATCTTTTAAAATCGTTTGGGTTAACAATAAGGTATAATATGTGTATTATACCTTATTGTTAACCATCATTTATGTCATGTGTGCATGAAGACCATGCAGATTAATGTCTGAGATGGTCTTTTGAAGAAAGCACCACACAGATTTGAGTGGACCCGTCCAGTCAGTGCAAGCATTTGTCAGATATCGTGGAGCTCGACTTATAACTCGAAGGAGCTCAACGTCACGACGAACAATACCAAAGAAAGGACATTTTGGCACAGCAAAAGACAAAAAAAATAGTAGGAGAGAGGAAGCTTTACAAAGTTCAAAAACCTATATCTAAAATAAATCCAATAATACGATATTCTAATCCGCTTCTCACACACTATAGTCTACATTTCTTTTTTCATTTCTCCATTTGCAGGTCTGCTGGCAGAAATTTCTTGAGAAATAAGCAGTACCTTTGTACTTTAATGCGTATATGCAATGTATATGCGCTTTGTGTAAAACTCTTGATATTTACGAACAAATTTGCAGATTTCTAATATGTATATACTGGGGAGAGTCATCATCATCATCATCAGCCTATAATGTTCCCACTGCAGGGACTCAGGCCTCCTCTCTAGGAGAGGGATGGGCTATAATCCACCACGCGTGCCCAGTGCGGATTGGTAGATGTCACATGTCTTCGAATTTTTTGGTTCTAAGACATGCCGGTTTCCTCACGATGTTTTCCTTCACCGTTTTGAGAGCAGTGGTGTTGAAATAAATTACACAAAGTAATGCGCCTGACTGGATTCGAACCCACGACTCACAGTTCGTAAGTCGAGGCCGCCACCACTGGGCCACCACTGCTCTGGGGAGAGTCAAGATATTATAATTTTGGAAGTGAGGTTTGCAGCTGTTAGTTTTATCAATATTTGTCAGGATCCTAACTAATTTTTTTTGAAGGATAAAGAGTGAGGGTGCATCTGTGCTATTTCCCCAAAGGATAACACCGTAGCTCGTACGTCTATGGTCGAAGGTCTCTTAAATGTCAGTGGCTAACTTGCATTTACATTTAAGGTTATACAGATACATTTTTAATTATAAAAACTCTCCCTGTATACATAATACCTTGTTCGGCTGTACTATTGTTAAATAATCAAATCTTTTTTCTAGCCCCGCTAGCTAACTAAATCAGTGTTTATTACCCCCCCCCCCCCCGTTACTTACATGCGGGTTTTGTGCCACCCAGTTGGGCGTCATCCAGTGCCAAGACTTCTACCTCGTGAGATTGGGTGAGATTCGGCTCGATTTTCTTTTTTCTAGTTTTGCGAACTAAACTTACATGAGTAGATTGACCACCCAGTCGGGCGTCGAACAGTGCTAAGACTTCTACCTCGTGAGATTGGGTGAGATTCGGCTCGATTTTCTTTCTCCTAGTTTTTCGAACTAAACTTACATGTGTAGGCTGAGCCCCCTCGTCGGGCGGCGCCCAATAGTAGCACTCCTGCGCATTCATACAATCCACGTACAACACGCCCGCTATCAACGCGTCCAACTCGTCCATCTTTGAGAGGCGCATGTTCACTTCCTGTAACAAAAGGGAGGGGATACGTTAGTAAATAAATAGAGAGGTGTCTGATGACACACCGTTGGAATATCAACACATGATACGCGACACAAAAATATGAAACTTTTAAAATTTTTAAATATTATTCCATATTCTTAAAATCGACGGCATGCTAAATCGATAGATAATAAAAAAGTTTTTGTGTCCTTGGTGATTGGGAAGTGCCTCAAAATACACTGCAAAAAGGGCATTTGGTGTCGCTTTTAAAGTTACCCATATTTCGGTCTTTGGGGGGGGGGGATCATTAAATGACTCCTCCCGCTCTGGGCAGAGCGGTAGGAAGTGTCAGACTTCTATGGCTAAAAACCACCCATGTTCCTTCTTAGCCCTTTGTGTCGAGGTCGCGGTATCTCTTTCGTATAACCCGCAGCCCGACGGCAGCGCCAACAAAGCAGAACGACAACGTGCGATATAGAACTCCGTTCCATAAACAACTGGCCAAGTGTAAGTTGGACTTGTACCGAGGCTCTACTTAAACGCTCCTTACGTACAGCTAAAAACTTCTGCTTGCTAAATCTTGAAGATTTTGAAATGTCCACCATGGACATTCCTAAAACATATGATTTAGGTGTCTTGTCTCAAAGTCAAAGTCAAGTCAAAATATTTTATTTCACATCCTACATGGGCACTTGTAAAACGTCGACAAAAAAAGGTGCACGGTTCGGTGCATTGGTCGATTCCTAACGAGAAGAACCGGCAAGAAACTCCAAAGGTTACTCTTTTAATCTTTTAAAATGGTTTTAAATGGTTAACAATAAGTTTAAGGTCCAGGCATAATCTTGGGACACACATGAGGGCTATGCAGATTAGTCTAAAGGGTCGCCTTCCAGTATACTGCCTATCTGGCCTCCTAAACCCATTTACTGGCAAAAATCACGAAACTATGATAGAAACTCCAGCAAATTACCCCTTTCAGAAGTCACCCCAAGGTCGTACCTTAATAAAATCCTCCTCAAACTTGTAGGCGCCGCCGCCGGTCGCGTATATAGTGTTGACGAGGTCGGCCATCCCCTTGGAGCGCGCCAGCTGAAGGAACGCGCCCACTTCTGAAGTCGGGAACCGGATAAAGTGGAGGGTGCCGCGACGACCTCGGATTGTTACGTTGTCCATCTAGAAGTGGGAGAAAATGGTGTAAATATAAGGTTGAAAATAAGTAGCTCTAGAGATGTGTTGGACGATATCATCGTCATCTGCGTTGTAATCCGGTCAAATTAGACCAAAAAATAGGGGTAGGACAGGCCGTGTCGACGGCGCGTTCGTGTTCCACGCGCGCCTCAAAGAGATGTCAGCAACATGGAAGGGGGGGCAAGGGCCGACGCCCGTCGGGGCTGCGGGTTGTTCACAAATAACCGCGGCCTCGACATATAGGGCTAAGAAGGAACATGGGTGGTTTTTAGTCACTAGAAGTCTGACACTCCCTTTCGCTCTGCCCAAGAGCGGAAGGGGTTATTTATTTGATGATGATGATTTGATTTTCCAACCCGCCAATAAAAAAAAAAGGTTACATTCATTCCCACCCGTGTTCCAATTTTCAGCTCGGTGGGAATTAACGTAACCTCGGATGTCTAAATTGACCGGACTATTCTGGTAATCTTTGTCAGGTAGGCTCGAGCACAGTTGTAGAGGGGAGGGGTTATCTCAGGGGGGGGGGTAGGGAATGTTTGACTTATACTGACTAAAAACCTCCCATGTTCCTTCTTAACCCTTTATGTCGAGGCCGCGATATCTCTTTCTCGAACAACCCGCAGCCCCGACGGGAGGGGTCATGACTTGATTTAACTTAATTGGATAGGTACTTTGGTGACTGACTATTTGGCTTCCAGTGCTCAAATCTTGCCTGCTCCACTGCTGGACAAAGGTTACAACCCCACGACGATTTTAGGTAGATCCTGGTCTACTTTCTACTCGCCACCCAGTAAAATCTACCTGCGAATGTCGCCGCTCAGGTGGACGATTTTCGCAGGCTTGGTTCTTTTTGGGGCTTATTCAGAGTCTTACCCTGGGGCTTCTTACCTTACGTATTTTATCCTCAGCATCCTTCAATAACACATCGATCAGCCCTTACGGTCACCAGTTCCATGACTTCTACAGTCAGCATTGCCACATTCAGCTTACTTCGGTTCTAGCATTTCTGTCAAATCTTACCTGCAGATGGACATCTCGTCTGCCAGTCTTCCCATAGGCGGAATTCCTGGTGAGGTACCGACGGATGTTCTTCAGGACTTCGGTCTCCTTATCCAGTTCACGGCGGTTCGTCTCACGAGGCTCGAAGTAGACCAGCTTTGTGAGGGTGCCGCCGATGTCCATGCCGAACCAGGGCATTGCTGGAATTATGGAGAAAAGGTTGCGTTTAAGAGGAAACGCGGGCGGAGCGACTTGAAAATTAGGTATTTGAAGAAACTATCGCTGTCGCTCTGCGAGAGCTAGACGCCCGGGTGGCAGATAAGGACAACTGCAGATGCGACTCAATAGTTTAAGTAAAAAGTCCCATTTCTAGGTTTGGCTCTCGCCTATTTCCTTCTCCAATATTGTACAAATTTATAAGATATTTTAGACACTAAATAAGAAGGATGTATTCTGTGCCCCTACGTTTTTCTTTTTTCGTTAGTTGTCAAATTTGTACACTAGGCCTCTGTTGACAGCAATTTAAATAAGCAATTTTGAGCATTTTTTCAGGGTTCAAAAGAAAAACATAGGGGCGTACAAGTAGTTAATATTTATTATTCTGTAAAAAATCATAGCTATAAAGTCATTAAAGAAAGAAAACAGGCGAAAGCGTTTCTATGGAGAAAAGACCTCCCGCATTTCCTCTTAAAGGTTGGTTGTTGATATAAATAAAGGGATAAATGTGCAGCTACCTGAGTGAATGTGGGCGAAAATACGTGTGGTGTGTGTGAGAGAGATCTAGATTTCGAAAATGACGTGTATTAAATCTTCTGACAGTTCTAAAGTTATAGGGGCATGAGGAACATGGTGTAACGTTTTAAAACCCACTCATGTTCCCTGTTTGTGTTCCAGGGCCGCAGTATCTCTTTCGAACATCCCGCAGCCTCGGCAGGCGTCAGGCCTTGCGGGCCCCTGCAATGTGGCTGACATCTTTTTAGGGCGCGTGTGAAACACTCGCGCGCCGCCGTCAACACAGCCCATCGTCGTCATAAGGCCTCATTTACGGAGACGCGTCGCGCCGCGCGTTGTGCGTTTTTAATTCAAGCACATGGCGATGTATGAAAACGGTAACGATTTCAAACGACGATTTTACGAGAAGCGATTTTTCGCTCGTTAGTTTAAAACGCAGCGTTTGTTGCGATGGACCCGCCTTTCAGTTAATTAATAAAATAGCACGCGACGAGCCTCTGCACGCGAAGTGCGACGCCCCGCGTCTCCGTAAACGAGCCCTAAGACGGACGGACGGTGAGCTAGCCTAGTACTCACCGTCCACAGATAATGGAAGCTTCCTAAGGTATACTTACGAGGTGCATCTTTATCCGGCGGCGTGGGAGGTGCGTCTTCGCACGCCTTGGCTCTGTTCCCTTTGCTCGTTTTGTGTTTCCCAACTGTGCAACAATATTTAGGCATTAATTTAGACACTTTAGCTAAGAGGGAAACATATCCATTACAACACTTGAGGCGGTTTCAGGTCAGCGTATTTTTTGACGTGTATAAGCCCGTTTTTACAAGCGCGTGTGTACGCGCATGCAATTTCATGCTCTAAATTTGGCGCACTACGAAATACTCTAGTCGAAACCGCTCGTACTAATTATCTGAAAGTTACAGGAATAATGTTTAGCCTAACCTAGTGCTAAGTAGCATATATTTAACCACGGCTCACCGCCTGTTTTGTCTATTACTAAACAGCCACCAAAGTAATGCCAAAATATTCTTGTACTGTCAGAATTGTCCCCAACCCCCATTGGGTTTAGTCTTCGAAGTCGGCTATACTCGTTGGTCATGTTGGGTGCTCCTGGGAGATTTCTGCAGGCTCAGCATAGTGAGCCGAAGGGGGATGTCTGAGGAGTCACAGCTTTTTACAAGATTCATCGACCCTATTGTTTAAAACTGTTTTAACTCTTCGAACCCAAGTCGGTCGTAGTAAAAATAATCTCAGCAGCAAAGGGATTGGCTGGATCTGAGAGAGATAAGGTGACATCTGTCTGTATCGGCGGATAGGTTTATCATGTTATAGGTACTTACGTACGTAAAATTCGAAGACATAAGACATCTACCAACACGCACTGGGCCCGCGTGGTGGATTATAGCCCACCCCTCTCTTAGAGATGAGTCCTTGCAGTGGGAACATTATAGGCTGATGCTGAGGTACTTACGAGGTGCATCATTATCTGGTGGCGTGGAAGGCGCGTCCAGGCTCGCCTTGGCGCAATTCTCTTTGCTCATTTTGTGCGTATATGGGGCGATTCTGGCTTTGGTTAATAGTTTGGTTCTGGAATATAAAGAAACTGTGGTTTATAGAGGGCTACACTTTTAGTATACGGGGATTAAGTTCAAAATGCAATAACTGCTCCATTTTTTATCTACACTAATATTATAAAGAGGAAATATTTGTTTGTTTGTTTGCAACGAATAGGCTCCGAAACTACTGGACCGATTTGAAAAATTCTTTCACCGTTGGGAAGATACACTATCCATGACATAGGCTATTTTTTATCCCTGTATTTCCACGGGAACGGGAACTACGCGGGTGAAACCGCGTGACGCCCGCTAGTTACTTATAAACTGACGGCTTCCCTGTTCCACGATCATTATAATCTAGATCTCTTCAAAGCTAGAGTCAGTAAAATTCTTCGAGGCAAGCGGTCCAACGCAAGGCGCGTTGGTATTCCGCATAAAAACAGCAGAACCAAAACGCTCTGCAATGGATAAAACAAGGTTACCGATGATTATGAGCAGTAGGTTGACCTGACTCTCCAGGGATGTGCCATAACGTTGCACACAGGAGCATTCAGACAGATCTTTTAAGAGGAGGCACTCCTCTATAGTTCGGAAGATGACCACCGGGATGGTTTTAGTGCGGTAGAAATCGCACACTGTCCGGTCTTATCCCCAAAGACAAAGGTATACCAGAATGAAAAAGAAAACAAAAATTACATACCTGGCTATTGTCCGTGGTAAGGTATTGAGCGGCGTGGCGCGGCGCTGCCGGCCGCACGCCGCAAGACACCCCTCACACCGGTGCAAGCGCATCTGTAACAACCAGAGATAAACGTTAATATATGAACTTAAAGTCCAGCTATGAAACACTACTGTCCGGACAGACCTTGATTAAGAATAATAATACATAATCTTATTCTTCTGTACGTATGTATGTCACAGAACTCCTCCTAAACGGCTGGACCGATTTTGATGAAATTTTTTGTGTGTTCAAGTGGATTCGAGAATGATTTAGATTAACAATTGGACCCGGTAGGTGACGCTGCTGTCCGTGCAGGACGATGTCTGTCAGGTCCACTAGTCTATATTATTTTAAACACTTTTAGTGCACGATTTTGGTACAAAACTGCTGGGTATGCATCATCAATATCAGATCAGCCTTTCCAGCCAGCCAAAAATATCTTTAACAAAGCTGAAAGGTACTTGTTGTCACTGTGACAATTTGTTATGCGGACATCGGAGGTCAATTTTTTTTTTTAAATTCATACAAGTTTTTAATGTTTTAACTATACTTTAAACACCTCCAAAATCCCTGCAAATGCAATGCATCCATGATTCATCAGCACATTTTTTTTGGGAGCGGTACAATTCGTAAACCATGACTTTTCAACAAGTATAGAGTTACTTACGGAGAGCAGCGGTGGCCCATTGGTGGCGGCCCCGACTTACGAACAGTAGGTCGTGGGTTCGAACCCATGCAGGCACATTACTTTGTGTAATTTATTTCATCACCGCTGCTCTCAAAACGATAAAGGAAAACATCGTGAGGAAACCGGCATGTCTTAGAACCAAAAAAATCGAAGACATGTGACATCTACCAATCCGCACTGGGCCCGCGTGGTCTATTATAGCCCATTCCCTCTCAAAGAGAGGAGGCCTGTGTCCCAGTAGTGGGAACATTAGTAGGCTGTTGATGATGATAGAGTTACTTAAATTGATGGACAGAATACTTGGTTGACGGCCTCGTGAAGGGTTTAGGTACACCCACCACGGAAAATATTGATAAACGTGTATGAAGCAAAATGTAGAGTAATAGGAGTTTGTAATGATCGTAGTAAGTCGCGTTTGTTAGGTACGCACGTCGGACCACCAATCAAGCTATACAAACCAGTTTATGCGTATCTCTCATTGTACAGGAAACCTTACAAAGCGAGGCTATCTTATACTGGAAATGTATACTAAACTGGAGTATATTCTATACTTATCTTATAATGGATATTCTTGATGTGTCGCCGTGTGTACGATACCATTAGCGTGAGTATATTTAGCCTATTAATATAACAAACGACTAGACAGTAGACATAGTATTTATACTGTTATAGAAGAGTTCTAGGTCATACTTATTATGTGTAATAAACGTAAAGTGGATTCAGGCCTGAAAAATCTTGCTCCAAATACCTAACCTCACCCAACACATCGAAGACGGAATTAAAACCGAAAAAGTGACACGAGCAGTATTTGTGGACTAGTCAGCAGCATACGACACCGTAAATATAAAACGGATAATATAGAAAGCGACTAATCTGACCGAGGATTTCAAGTATATACGAATTCTCCGAGAAATACTCAGTAACCTATGATTTCAGGTGCACCTCTTTGATGATAAAAGTAGATGGTGAGCCTAAAAAAATGGACTACCTCAGGGTAGTGTTTTGGCCCCACTGTTATTTAACATTTACACTAACGACCCTATTAATATAACAAGCGGCTAAGCGTTAGACAGGTTATTATACTGTTATAGTAGAGGTCTAGGTCATATTAATTATGTGTAATTAACGTAACAATAATATACAGCAGTACAATAGAAGTAATATAACGATGTATACATTGCGCAAAATGGTCGAGGTGATATCAGAATTTAAAAGAGTGTTTTATGGAGTTCCTTGCACATTCTGCTCGATAGAGAATTAAGCTTTTGAATTGGCAACTACAGAACTTTCTCAAGTTATAATTCCTAGCGACTTTGACTGTAGCTTCGTTTTATTTGTTATTTTGACATTCAAAAGTGCCTGTAATGGTCCAATTGAAATAAATGCTTGGAGTTTTTTGTCTTTCTTTCATCGGGCGAAGTTAATGGGGAAAATATACAAGTCTGTGATAAGACCTGGCGTACTGTATAGATCGGAGTGCTAGACTGTGAAGAAGATGAATGAAAAACGATAACTGTGCATATTAATTATGCAAATTCAAATCAAAGAGTAGGTCGCTCATAAAGCTATGCCATTGCGAAGTAAGAAACGTCAGTGTCTTTCCGAAATGTCCGTATAGATGTCACCTCAGAGACGAATAGGCCAAAATGGTCGTCGATATCAATCAAGAACCTCGTTAACGAAGCGCTTGCTATAATTATATTAAAATAATTATTCGGTTCAATGACCGCTTATCAATTCGCACGGCTTGTGTTAGTCACGCAAATGAATGAAAATAACTTATTCGTTGTGGTAGTAGGGTTGAAGACCTATGACCTTTTACCTATAATATTGTAACCTTTTACCTATTTGGATGTTGTTGTTGTTTTATATGCGGTTTAAGGCATTTTGTGATATTCAAGCTTATAATGCTACTAAATTGTTTATGGATTTTTCCGTCAGGATTTTCTTCTCGGTTTATGTGTTCCTACAGGTACACCCACATTTAATAGGGACGACCCTATAGCCGTCAACCGGGCCCAAATCCAGACTCGATGGCTGCTTCTGAGAAATTCCTGATGGACAAACCGCCTAAAACTTTTCACGACCCACGAATCGACCTCAGGACCCCATGTTCAGCAGTAACGCAATAATAAAATCAATAGGGATGTTTAATGACTTAAAAAAAATATGATTCTAATTAGTCCGTCTGTTAGATTATCGAAAAATGTTAGATACGTATTTTTTGTTTTATCAAATCAATGAAAATTGACGAAGGTAAAACGCGACAAAGATTTGAGTGGGGGATTGAACGTCTTACGTCACTGACCGCTAAAGAATTTCATACTAATGTCTCAGAAAATGACGTCACACGAGTTTTCAAAGCACTGTATCGTCTTCATTGTTTGTTTACGTGAAAAAAGAAAAAATACGTGTCCAATATTTTTTGGAAATCTATCTGGTGGACTAATTAGATTTTTTTGTTAACTACCTTATTCCTTATTAATTCCAATGCCTCGTGGCCCTCGTCCAGGTAGAGAAGCGTCAATTGCTAATTAGTTGTGTGGATAGAAAAGAGCAAGAGCCGAGTTCATGAACCTTCTACTTCATTCATGAATAACAACGCATTTCAAACGAATGTACCTATTTAATTCTAAATCTTTACCTACATTAAGTTGGAACGTTTTTTTATGATTCTGATTTACGTTTGTCAGATAAACTGTGGTACGCAGAGATATTTAATGATTACTTAAGTCGTCACTCAGTAAAGGTTTGACATACTTTTGTATGACAAAACTGTCAACACCTTTACCTCAGACAAAATAAAAAGTAAAGACGGAACTCTGCGAACAGCAAAGTGAGGCCGGTCAACCTACGCCTCACCGTGTACATACACAATACACGCACACACGTACAACATAAACTACGCCTTGGTCTTAAACTTTTTATTTGGTCTGAGACGTGTGTGTGTATGCGAGGCGTAGTTTGACCGGCCTCACTTTGCTGTTCGCTGAGTTCCGTCATTACTTTTTATTTGGTCGGAGACCTTTACTAAGTGATGGCCTAAGTAATCATTAAAGCTCTCTGAGTGCGGCAGGAAGTGGCCAATCGGTGGCCGGTTCAGTGAAACGGTGAAGGAAAACATCGTGAGGAAACCGGCATGTCCTAGAACCAAAAAAATCGAAGACTTGTGACATCTACCAATTTTTCAGGCATGATAACTCAGTACAGATTACAAGAATTCCTGGTTTATCTGATAATCATAAAGAACGCACCCGATAAATCGAGTTACCCTACTTTAAAAAGATAATATTTACTTTACAGGGACACGACGAGACGACAAAAAGAAACTTTTTTGGAAATACAAGGATATTTAGAAAGAAAGAAGATTCTGTTTTTGTTAAATTAACAAACAAATAAGGTCTTTATGTACAAAGTGGTTTGAACTTTTTTGTATGGGACCTGGCATATCGACCCACCGCCATTTTGTTTTTTTTTATAAATCACGGCCCACGATGAAATTGGTATGTATGGGTAGGGTTAATACCTAAACGAAAAAAAATGTCCTGTAACATGTAACCCAAAAGTGTCACGTTATCGAGATATTTGAAGGTTAAGATCGACATGTGAGTAAAATACGGATGTTAACAAAAAATATCTTATTAGTCCGTCATATAGATTACCAAAAAATATTGCTCACGTATTTTGTCTTTTTTCACATAAGCAAACAATAAAGACGATACAGTGCTTTGAAAACTCGTGTGACGTCATACTCTAAGACATTAGTATGTCATTCTTTAGCGGGCAGTGACGTCACCTAGCCCCACTCAAATCTTTGACGCGTTTTATCTTTGTCAATTTTTATTGATTTGATAAAACAAAAAATACGTATCCAATATTTTTCGATAATCTAACAGACGGACTAATTAAAATCACATTTTTTTAAGTCAGTAAACATCCCTATGACCACATAAAAAATTGACTTTTGACGTGTCTATAGGCGTTCATTATTATTATTACTGTTTATTGAAAAAGAGTAGGTGCATTACATAGGAGCAAGAGACAACTATTCTTTAACCTAACATAGCGTTTCAATGCGGCGCGAAGCGATTTTCTCGTGCTCATAATAATTATAATCAACCTGGGAACTATTTTTGATACAAGTTAGCATTGATACACGTAATGAGCCTATTTGTATTGATTGTCGTAGTATGTACTCATTTGTCGTTCTTTACCTTCAATTAGATCGGACTGTGTTAAGAGGAAATGCGGGCGGAGAGACTTTTGAAAATATGGTATTTGAAGAAACTATCGCTGTCACTCTGCGAGAGCTAGGCGCCCGGGCGGCAGATAAGGACAACTGCAGATCCGAATCAATAGCTTAAGGTGGAAGCTCACATCTGGCCCGCGAAATTCTAATTTTCTTACGTTTTTGGCAATTTGCAGGCCAGTGCTTGGTTGTATGTTTATGAAAATTTGATTTGCGACTGTAAGACGTATGAAGTTACCGAATTATAACCATCAAAATTACTAACTACTAAAGAACGACGACTAAATTACTAAAGAATGACTTTTACATGCAAAAATCAATCTTGACATGAAAATGAACTTGGAGGGTTGTATTGATAATTTTGATGGTTATAATTCGGTAACTTCATACGTCTTACAGTCGCAAATCAAATTTTGCACTGGCCTGCAAATTGCCAAAAACGTAAGAAAATTAGAATTTCGCGGGCCAGATGTGAGCTTCCACCTTAAGTAAAAAGTCACATTTCTAGGTTTGGCTCTCGCCTATTTCCTGCTCTAATATTGTACCAATTTATAACATATTTTAGACACTAAATAAGAAGGAGGTATTCTATGTCCCTATGTTTTTGTTTGTTCGTTAATAGTTGTCAAATTTGTACACTAGAGCTCTGTTGACAGCGTACTAAATAAGCAATTTTGACCATTTTTGAGGGTTCTAGTCATTGCTTAGAAAAATAATTTATCATCAAAAAGAAAAACATAGGGGCGTACAAGTAAGTAATTAGTAAATATTTATTATTCTGTAAAAAATCATAGCTTTATAGTCATTAACAAGAAAGGAAACAGGCGAGAGCGTTTCTATGGAGAAAAGACCTCCCGCATTTCCTCTTAAGAATGATATGGCAAAAAAGGAGGTGTCTCATGAGATGACGAGAAACAGAGAAGTATAATACATGCTTCGCCGACCCCAAATAGTTACAGGGGCTGGAGAATGAAGGGCTTTTTTTTTTTTTTTAAATGGGACAAGCCCGCCACACTATTCCCAAACCACTGTAACTCCTGTAAGCCAGAATCAACAGTGGCGACCACAAGAAAAGCGCCGAGACAATGAAGCTCGACGAAGTCCCAGAGAAACTATTTAACTGTATTGGATCCCGCAACGAAATTAATCAGAAAAGAATAGCGGAGGAGTAGGAAATACATAATTTTCACTTCCCTCCATATCAGCAGGAGACAGAACTGAACAAGGCCAATAGGCACAAAGGGACGTATACAACTGGGATGCCACCCAGGGCGGGAGAGTCATTTAATAAAAATAAAAAAAAATTAATTACTATTGAGTTATAGCAAACACGATTTGGAGGTCACCTTTTAAACACTGAGATGCCTGTGTTAGGTGAATCCGCACTTGGCTGCAGGTTGTTCACAAGTTACTGCGGCCTCGACATATAGGGCGAAGAAGGAACATGGTTGGTTTTTAGTCAAATCTGACACTCCCTTTCGCTCTGCCCAAGAGCGGGAGGGGTTATTTGATGATTTTGCACCCGCCAAAAAAAAAAAAAAGGTTGCTCCGCACTTCCTCTATCACTAAACAGTGTACGCAATTGAAAATACAAAAATACAAAAAGAGAATACAAAAATACAAAGAGTAGCGCACTTGTGTGATGTATGCGAGTGGGTTTTTTGAGTGCGGGTGTGCTTTGTGTATATGAGTTAATTTAGTTTTAGGTTTAATGAGTTCCTAACCTTCAAAAAGACAGCAGTAATGATGCATCATTCATTTACACACTGTACGTGATGCCACATTGTCTATGAGGGTAAATACAATGGACACATTACACGTCGTCAATAGCTGAAAACTATAAACTATAATAGGCCATCTGCCAATTGATACTGTCACAGAAATTCTCAAGAATGTATTCAGCCAAGGCATGTAGGGATTCTGCCTCACTGCTGACGAAGAGCGAGTATCTATCCGACTATTTTAATAAAAGGTTAAGGTGAAGGCGACAAGTTAGCATGCGAAATTCAAATTTCCTTACGTTTTTTGCAATTTGGCCGTCAGTGTCATGATGAATTTGTCAGTAGCGACTGCTGCAGATTCTGAATCGATTGAATTGATTCAATAGGGACAGTAGCCTTAGTTTGGCATAGCCTTTCATAGTAACACGAGTATCTACGCTAGACAGAAGCATAGTTGACTACGTATGGAACGAAATGTACCGCCGTTCGATAGCGTAAGTGGAAATCGTAATGGTGAAATTTCAGCTATGACATGCCAAGCATTTGAAGCATCCGCTACCGCGTATATCGATACACTGACATATGCTTCGAATGTAGTTAGTCTTCTACACTAATATTATAAAGAGGACAGATTTGTTGATTTGTTTGTAACGAATAGGCTCCGAAACTACTGGACCGATTTGAAAAATTCTTTCACCGTTGGGAAGCTACACTATCCCTGGGTGACATAGGCTACTTTTCATCCCTGTATTCTTACGGAAACGGGAACTATGCGTAAATTTTGACGTCCGAAAAGTGCTGATTATCAGCCTAATTTATTAAAACCCGGAAGTCTCAAATAGTAATGTATAAATAGAAAAACATTTTCATATCAGAAATTGTTTTTTAAGTAGCCATTACACGCTTTATGACTATTTTTTACTTACATTCAACTACCTACAATATTACAGAAAAACAAGTGTTTGGTAAAAATATTACTTCCCGTAGTTTTATTGTTTATAAAAGAAACTAGGTTCCTATTGAGTTAACGATGTTTAACGAGTATTACACGAGTTAGAAGGGACATGAACGTACAAACTATTACCTACCACATGTTCAGAACATCATTCCGAACTCATACAAAGCATTTTTCACCGGTAATTATATTATAAAAACTGCTGTTTCCTGCATAAAAATAGTAAATGAAATATCTCATCATTTCAGACGAAAGACTTCCACTAGTGGACATAGCCCTCCTCCAGGTGTCGCCACATTGACCGGTCCCGTGCGTCTCGCATCCAGCGGGTCCCTGCAACCTTCACCAGGCCATCGGTCCACCTAGTGGGAGGCCTTTCAACGCAACGTCTTCCGTTTTGGGGTCGCCACTCCAGAAATTTCGGCCATTCGTTCTGCGAGCAATGTGCGAGCAATGGTAAATGAAATATCTACTCGGCCTTTTTTTTGGAGGGCCGGGAAATCATCAAATAACCCCTCCCGTTCTTGGGCAGAGCGAACAACCCGCAGCCCCGACTGGCGTCGGCCCTTGCGGTCCCCTTCCATGTTGCTGACATCTCTTTGAGGCGCGCGTGGAACACGAACGCGCCGTCGACACGGTCTGTCGTCGTCATAAGACGAACGGACGGCGAGCTAGCCCATTACTCACCGTCAACAGGCCCGCGTCTACGGTGGCCGGAAGCCGTCACGTGACCCCCGATGCGCGAAGCGGCTGGGACGTTCCGACATTACTGCTTCGCAGAAGGAGGCGACGGCGTCCCATTCCTCCTCGCCCCGGACCATGGCTTGCACCAGGGCCGGACGCGAGATGTCGCCGCCGCCGATCGCCGATACGAGAACAAGGCGGGCCCAAGCGGGGCAGACATACGAAAAAAAATCAAAATGGCGGGCAGGTTGATATGCCACATCGATTCTATCCCCTTTAATTGGCTATTGAAGTAGAAAATATTAGAAAACTGTAAATATTTGAATTTTGTTTTTGTTGTTTCTATTGTGTTTTTCGCAAAAAATGCAGCTTAGATTTTTTTTGAACATGAATAAGGACAGCAAGAGAATGATTGATGTAGATAGGTCCTAATGATGTCAGTTACCAGACATAACATCGAACTGGCTCAGATCGTGACAAACCCGTGACACAGATAATATTTATCAAGGTACTCGTACGTACACGGTGGTAGGTCAACGGGTTTCCTTTTAAGATGGGTAATAATACGATATTGAACAGCAATTGTCACAGTCTCTCTTCAGTGAAGGCAAATCATTAGGGAAGTTGACAAAAAAAAAAACCAATTAGTCCGTCAGACAGATTTATATTATTTATTATTAAATCAGAGGTGAGTGTGTGTCTTGCGTTCGAACTACACCTTTGACTTGGCTGTCCGACAGTCATACGACAACACTAGCAGTGCTACAATAAAATAATGTATTATGCATGGAGCAACTGCCTCTCCGACCTCCACAACCCAGTTTGTACCGGGTAATCTGATAGCCCCTTAGACAAAATAAAAAGTAAAGACGGAACTCTGCGAACAGCAAAGTGAGGCCGGTCAAACTACGCCTCGCCGTGTACATACACAATACACGCACACACGTACAACATAAACTACGCCTTGGTCTTAAACTTTTTATTTGGTCTGAGACGTGTGTGCGTGTATGCGAGGCGTAGTTTGACCGGCCTCACTTTGCTGTCCGCAGAGTTCCGTCTATACTTTTTATTTGGTCTGAGGATAGCCCTTGGTAGAACTGGTTGGCAGACTTTCAGGTCACTGACTACCTGTAACGATTGTCTAAGATTTACAAATGAGGTCAGCCGGGACCAACGGTTTAAGAGGAAATGCGGGCGGAGAGACTTTTGAAAATTAGGTATTTGAAGAAACTATCGCTGTCGCTCTGCGAGAGCTAGGCGCACGGGCGGCAGATAAGGACAACTGCAGATCCGACTCAATAGCTTAAGTAAAAAGTCATATTTCTAGGTTTGGCTCTCACCTATTTCCTTCTCCAATATTGTACAAATTTATAAGATATTTTAGACACAAAATAAGAAGGATGTATTCTGTGCCCCTATGTTTTGCTTTTTTCGTTAATAGTTGTCAAAATTGGACACTAGACCTCTGTTGACAGCGATATAAATAAGCAATTTTGAGCATTTTTTGAGGGTTCTAGTGCTTGGAAAAATAATGTATCATCAAAAAGAAAAACCTAGGGGCGTACAAGTAGTCAATATTTATTATTCTGTAAAAAATCATAGCTGTCATTAACAAGAACGAAAACAGCCGAGAGTGTTTCTATGGAGAAAAGACCTTCCGCATTTCCTCTCAACGTGTTTTCCGAGGCACTATGTGAAATAAAAAATATTTTGATTTTGATTTTTTTCGATTTTGACGGCAGATCACCACCCATTACAAACAGGGTCTCCTAACTCGGAATGGATTATCATACACGAATCGACATAGAAAAGCGCAGCCTAACTTTAAATTTTAATATCGACTTGAGCAGCTGTTAAAATAGCAGTTACGAGTTTATGAGGGCGAAGTTTTGAAGTTTTGTTTTAACGATTATCTGGCAGTTTGAGTACTTTAAGTGACCCACCCAAATGTCCATTCTTTGGTATTGTTCGTCGTGACGTTGAGCTCCTTGAGTTTTAAGTCGAGCTCCACGATAACTGAAAAATGCTTGCACTGACTGGACGGGTCCACTCAAGTCTGTGGTGCTTTCTTCAAAAGACCATCTCAGACATTAATCTGCATGGTCTTCATGTGTGTATTATACCCTATTGTTAACCCAAACGATTTTAAAAGATTAAAAGAGTAATCTTTGGAGGTTTTTGCCGTTTCTTCTCCTTAGGAATCGACCAATGCACCGAACCGTGCACCTTTTTATCGACGTTTTGTAAGTGCCCATGAAGGCCTATGCGGACTTTGATTTTGAATAAATTACTTTGCGTCTAAGTAATGGGACAGAGTTTTCACATCATTAATTGAGTTATTAAAATAAAACAATTTTAAGAATAAAGCAGCGACATGTATAAATTAATGATAATTTTCAAGGTGAATGTCGAAGTGGCCATGACAGCCGGAAGTCACATTATTTACCTTAAAACGGCAAGAATTTTGAACGAACAACACTACGACTGTAATTCTCAAAGGGCTACGCAGAGATAAACAACAGAGACACCGATATTTTTCCAGTTACATGTAGGGGGACAAGCCAATCGTAAACAACCGGGCAGAAATCAAGACTCTGGACTACGACTTAGAAATTCCAGATGGAAAACCTAAATTACACTTTTCCCGACACGGCTAGACCGATTTTGACTGGATTACTACCGGCAGATAGCTTATTTTATAAGCAGTAAGTTAGGCAAAAATTAGGTTTTTGAAAAAGGACTTCAATTCCGTCAAAAAAGAAAATACAAACCCTTGAAATTGTTAACAAAATGCTATTCAAACAGGGAAGTGATTTTTTTAATAATAATTTCACGTAGGCGAACAGCTAGTTACACTTATTTTGCATTTTTTCTGCCCATTGGGTTTTTTATGAGCTCTAGGTAAAGGGCAAATACCTGGCTAGGGGGAAATACTGTATGTATAGGTATTGCTTGAGTATAGGATGACGTTTTTGCTTACGCACATATTGGAATATAGAGGTTAATATTTGCACGATTTAAACATACTTTTAAACATGGCCATAGCACTCTTTCTACCGTACTCAGATATATTTAATGAATACTTAAGCCGTCACTTAATAAAGGTTTGACATATTTTTGTATGAGAAAACTGTCAAAACCATTATTACTAAGTGATGGCCTAAGTAATCATTATATCTCTCTGAGTGCGGCAGTTTGTGTACATGTTTATTTGTTTTAAATGTCTGAGCAATAGGGTATTTATTTCACCAAAAAAATCTAATTAGTCCGTCTGTTAGATTATCGAAAAATATTGGATACTTGTTTTTTGTTTTATCAAATTAATAAAAAATTACGACAGTAAAACGTGTCAAAGATCATGAGTGGGGGCTTTTGACGTCACTACGTGGTAAAAATGTAGTGCAATGTGGCGCCACGCGAGTTTTCGAAGCACTGTAACTGTCGTCTTAATTTTTGGTTTACGTGCAAAAAGAAAAAACCGGCCAAGTGCGAGTCAGACTCGCCCATGAAGGGTTCCGTAGCAGCAAGTAACATAATGTTAACATAATTTTTATAATTGAGTTGATTGAATGAAAGGTAAATTGCGATTTACGATTTATGACGTATTAAAAAAAAAAATACTAGATCTCGTTCAAACCAATTTTGGTTGGTAGTTTTTGTTCAGATCTACATTATATATTTTTTTTAGAATTGTCACTCTCTTACTTTGAAAGTTAGAGGGGGGGGGGGGGGACACATTTTACCACTTTGGATGTGTCTATCTTTGAAACGATTGACTTTGAGAAAAAATGATTTTAAGAACCTCAATGTCATTTTTGAAGACCTATCCATAGATACCCCTCATGTGTAGGTTTGATAAAAAAAAGTTTTTTTTGTTTCAATTCCATGTATGGAGAGCCCCTCTTATTCTTATATTTTTTTATTTTTATATAAAAATCAAGCGGTTAGCAGAATACATCTACCTGCCAAATTTCAACTGTGTAATCCTTATAGTCTCGGAATAAAATGGCTGTGACATACGGACGGACAGACGGACAGACAGACAGACAGACATGACGAATCTATAAGGGTTCCGTTTTTTGCCATTTGGCTACGGAACCCTAAAGCTACGGAACCCTAAAAATACTTAGTGTCTCTGACTTGGCTTTACATTCCCTCGAGTAATATCTCTCAGACATGCTGGTTTCCTCACGATGTTTACCTTCACCAAAGCAATTGATAATTATGCAATACGCATCAGAATCCGAAAAGTCAGAGCTGCGTGTCTTAGGTTCGAACTGGAGACCCGTGACTTGGCAGTCAGACGGTCACAATACGAGACTAGCACTGCATAAAAAGCTGCACAAAATATATGAATGTTACTGTCTGATTACCACTAATAAGATACATGATAGTCATCACACTAATATTATAAAGGCGAAAGTTTGTGAGTGTGTATGTTTGTTACTTCTTCACGAAAAAACTACTTAACGAATTTGGATAAAATTTGGTACCAAGGTTCATAACCTGGATTAACATATAGGATTTTTATCCCGATTTTATCTTCCCGTAGGATAATTTTCGAGTTATAGCGGCTGAAGCCGCTGACAACAGCTAGTCACACTCAATATTAAGGCGAAAGTTTGCGAGTGTGTATGTTTGTTTTTCACGCAAAAACTACTGAACGGATTTGGATAAAATTTGGTACAAAGATAGTTCATAACCTGGATAGTTCATAAAGGATAGTTTTTATCCCGATTTCATCTTCCCGTGGAATAATTTTCGAGTTATGACGGGCGAAGCCGCTGGCAACAGCTAAGTAGTCATTCAATAATTTTGATTAATTGCCAATTTATTATGTCCGCATATATTACTTACATAATTTTTATTTATTGTCACATATTAGGGTATTAATAAGGTGGGGGAATGCTGTGATGACGAATCATAGAGGAGTATGGAATAAGAATACGTAATGCGACGACCACAAATACATTTTATGTATTTGCAGGAGTCTGGCGAATTTTGCACAGAGGTTCCCTTTATAATGTAGACAAGGATTAAGGAAGGATTTTTCTAAAATCAACCCCTAAGGGAGTTAAATAGGGGATGAAAGTTAAAATCGTTTTCCTTCGAGTTAATATACTTGAAACTTGGCACAAATAAATTACAAAGATTGGCACTTTTATTTTTCCTAAACTACCCCCTAAGGGGGGATTGGGGGGTGTCAAAGATGTGAGTCAAGTTATGGAAGTTATACTATAACAAGCAATGTGAGAAGACATTGTTTATCTAGATTAACAAATGGGGTACTTACTTTTAATCACGGTAGTACGTTCCCATGGGATATTTTCCGACATCCACGCGGGCGCGTGTATAAGCTAGTATTACATATTTGGCAGTCATTACAGGTCGTCAGTGACCTGAAAGTTTGACAACCAGTCTTACCAAAGGGTATCATATTACCCAGTATTTGATGACGTGTAGCTTGACTCTAATGACCCAGAGGGTCAATCAATAGATTGTTTAAAGCAGTTTGCGTCGTAAATCTTTTACTGATAACACTACTTAGACGGTGACGTTTATGTCATTTGTTTATTTTATATGTTTGCGTCCAATAGTCAATACAATGTGTATACAAATAATGCCATAAGTGGATTTTGTTTTCCGGGTCCGACTAGTTTTCTTATTTACTTTGAAAAGTATAGTATAGCTGGATACACTCAGACCAAATAAAAAGTAAAGACGGAACTCTGCGAACAGCAAAGTGAGGCCGGTCAAACTACGCCTCGCATACACGCACACACGTCCCAGACCAAATAAAAAGTTTAAGACCAAGGCGTAGTTTATGTTGTACGTGTGTGCGTGTATTGTGTATGTACACGGCGAGGCGTAGTTTGACCGGCCTCACTTTGCTGTTCGCAGAGTTCCGTCTTTACTTTTTACTTGGTCTGAGAGGATACATAGGTTTATTTTAACACGCTTCTTTTCTGTAAAAAGGTCGGCAGCAGAAGGTCTTCATTTGGCCCGCTGTTATAAGTTCTATTAAACAGGATGATTAGTTCAAGTAAAGATGCATGGCCAAATCTGAAACTATGACGATTAGCCAAAAAAATGTACTTAAGGCGTGGATATACGTGCCCGTCGGGGCCGCGGGTTGTACACTAGTTATCGCGGCCTCGACATAGAGGGCTAAGAAGGAACATGGGTGGTTTTTAGTCAGTAGAAGTCTGACACTCCCTTTCGCTCTGCCCAAGAGCGGGAGGGGTTATTCGATGATTTTCCACCCGCTAAAAAAAAAAAAGGTGAAGGCGACAAGGTGGCCCGCGAAATTCGAATCATCATCATTGGTGATTTGAATCATTATTGCTCAATAAAAAGACATTATTGTTACTGCCGCGAATCCCATTTTATTTAACATACGACTTGACACTGATCGGGAAATTACAAAAAACGTAGAAAAAATCGAATTTCGCATCAACCTTAAAAGAGTCTCAATGCCGAAATTGATTATAAAAAACTGTCTCATTGGACTTTAAGAAAATCAATATTAGTAATCAGGAATCGTACCCGTTGATTTTGTAAATCAGAAACCTGTTAACCATTCGATATAGTCGCTTTTAAGGATCAAATTCTGGATTCATGCATGTATGTTTATCAGTTGTCTAGTACCCATAACACAAGCTCTGCTTAGCTTGGGACTAGATGGCGTTGTGTGATAGTTGTGGAATATTATTATTATTATTATTATGACATATTAAGGCAACCTACTAATTATATTCAAGCCTCGTGTAATAGGGGGACAGACTATTGCCATCAAACGGGCACTAATCTTCAATCCCTCATTACTACTGAGAAATTAATGATTGAAAAACCCAATAACACACCAAACTTGGGAATCGAAGTCAGGACCTCGAGCCCAGCAGTGGCCCCTGCGACCACTAGACCGACGAGGCATTAAAAACCTCCTTTTTGGGAAGTCGGTTAATAAAAAGCTAACAAAACTTACTTGATGAATAGTAATAACTCCAGCTTGCTCAGTCATTGTGAACTTATACTAAACACAACTATACAATAACACTAATATCACAGATTGAATAAATAAATAAATAACGTTTACGTTCCTTTAACAAATCACAACATTTTACAACTTAATCATCCTCTATATCTAAATCCCACAAATTAGCGATACCACTCAACAGTCTTCTAATAACTGAGTCCACGATAGTATTTAAAAAAATACAATAATAAAATAACATCCACCAACATTCGATAACGATACGAAAGTCTGTAACAGACATCGACACGGGACGTCCGGCTCGCGCGGCGGTCGAGTACTGAATGCGGTATTTGGTGTCGAGAATTCGTATTTGGAATCTGCGCAAGAGTCGATCGTCGGTTATCAATGTAGTTAGTTATGAGGTTGATCGTGAATTGGTATTGGATTATACAGTGCGATGCACAGTGTGTCTGTGTGCATGTTTGATGTACTGTATTTTGGGCAATGAATAAATACGATTGCGGTATAATGTTTTTAGTGCTTGACAACAGGTGACCGCTCTATGAAGAGTGCAGTGCGTAGTAGGGTGTCCAACTATACTGTTAAAAACAATCTGTTTTTCACTACATTATACATTTTACAGTCGGAAAAAAAACAGTAGGTATAAAAAATACTGTTTTTAACATCACTTATCGTAAAAACAAAGATGTACATCTTTGTTTTTACTGTCATTAATGCGAAATGGCGGGACGACAGAATAAATCTTCCATATTTTTTATAAAAAATGAGCTCTTCATTTACTTTAATTTTGATTTCACTTGTATTAAAGCTTATGAAGCCTTCAAAATGACACTAAATTGCTAAGTTGTGCGAGAAGCACCAAGAAATATTTATTTATTTATTTCTTAAGGAAAAACAAACAGTAGCATATTACAGATATATGAGCAGGCTTAAATACTAAAATATGATAAATATGCCACCCACTACGTTTTCCACAGATTACTTTAAGTGTTTAATAGCTAGAGAGACAATTATAATTAGGATTACAACTAAAATAACAGTTATATGAACTAAAATAGTAGTTATATAAACTAACATAACAGTTATATAAAGTAAAATTGCCGATATTTTAAAGTAAAGTAACAGTTATAAAATAAGTGATACAAAATATTGGGTTCCGTATGATTCCTAATCTATATCAATAGTATTCATGAAGTTGAACTTAAAAACTCAAAAAAAAAAACAAAAAAAAAAAAAACACTACCTATAGTGCCTATCAATTACTGTCAAATGGTTCCATTTTGTACTAAACCATAACCAATTTGACAGTTAATCCATAGACAATATGAAAGCCACTGTCATTTAAAAGATACGCAATAGCCCTGCAGAACTGAGCTACCAGTTTGGCCTGTAGTGGACAAACAACAGGACACGATATTAAGTGCCCCATCGTTTGTGGAACAGCACCACATTTACACTCCAGGGGCTCCAGGCACGGCGGCGGCGATCTCTCGCGTCCGGCCCTGGTGCAAGCCATGGTCCGGGGCGAGGAGGAATGCGACGCCGTTGCCTCCTTCTGCGAAGCAGTGATGCTAGCGAAGGACGTGGCGGAACGCGAGAGGGAGAGAACCTCTCGTCCCAGCCGCCGCGGAAGGCGCTCCGGGCGTCGGGGGCCACGTGATGGCTTCTGGCCACCGTAGACGCGGGCCTGTGGACGGTGAATGATGGGCTAGCTCGCGGTCCGTCCGTCTTATGACCACGGCAAGCCGTGTCGACGGCGCGTTCGTGTAAACATGGGAGGGGCCCACAACGGACGCCGACGCCCGTCGGGGCTGCGGGTTGTTCAGAAGTTACCGCGGCCTCGACATGAACATGGGTGGTTTTTAGTCAGTAGAAGTCTGACACTCCCTAAGAGGAGTCATTTGATGATTTCCCAACTTCCAAAAAAGGGGGAATAATTTATAAGTCTCAGCAGGTTTTCCTTAGTATCGTGGCATTTATCCATTTACTTAAAACAATATACATTTAATAGACTTCGTAAACGTGGTCCTACAGTTAGCGCCAGTCAGACGTCACTCCGAGAGGGTCAAAAGTTCAAGTCTTGATATATGCAAACTGTTCACACATTGCTGGCGGACATATATTCTACTTAGACTATTGTTTTTGGTGTCAATTAATGAAAATTTACGCGGTGGATGGGACGAACAAATGGTCACCACGTATTTATTACATCACTCCGAATCCGAAAGAAATTATTAATCAGTAATTTGTTTAAATCAGCTGTTTTCAAAGATTGACAGCGTAGATTCGAATGATTGTACTTTTGTAGGTTAATAGGCAGATCCAAGTCGCTGTGTCCGAAATCGGTCGGGATCATACAGTGTGTAAATCAATCCTTCACACATACATCAACCAAGCATTCTGTACATCAAACTAAGTACCCCAACGCAAAAAAAAATGCTAGGAAACGACTTCTTTGTAGCACTCTTAAAACATTGTGCTAGTGGATGCTTTGAATAGTAAAGGGACCATGGAAATAATTTAAGTGAAGTTTTAACCTGAAAAACTGGTATTTACAAAAACAGCTGTGAAAAATTTGGTACTTTGACCCCAATATCTCCATAACTAGGGGGTTCCCAGGTATGGTCTAGAACAAACAAGTCATCGCAGTGGTGGGGAGAACAAGTGCCTTTCGTTTGCGTTAAGGGTACTTTTACACCCTTTAGACATGTGTATGCATTTCTGATAGTTCTCATGTACTCGTATTAAATGTATACATACAAAAACTCACGCCCTGTTACCATGGGGGTAGGCAGAAACCACAGAACGCCACCGGCTACGACCTTACATACTCCTTTTCAAACTCAAACTCAAAGCATTTATTTCAATTAAACATTTATAGACACTTTTGAATGTGAGGAGAACAATTCATAAAAACAAAACTACGAGTGCAATACGTCATTCCGAAAGCCACCACGCCGAACCACACGCCGCCGAATGCCAGCAACAACGAACACTGCGAGCACGAAAGCACGCAGCGACACACACCGCTACAACGAATGCACGAGACGTCGCATTTTCATTTTCATACACGCACGCCGGTTACGAGTACTACGCACCTGTCCTTCCAGAAAAACGTCTTTCTATTAATTTTGGAAAAATACTTCTTGGCAGCGTCTATTACTCAGAAACGGGGTTGTTTAGGACTGAAAAGCAGTCATCGTCATCACCATCAACAGCCTATTAATGTTTCCACTGCTGAGACACAGGCCTCCTCTCATTGAGAGGGAATGGGCTATAATCTACCACGCGGAGCCAGTGCGGATTGGTAGATGTCACATCATCATCTGCCTAGCCTTTTCCCAAGTGTATTGGGGTCGACTTCCAGTCTAACCGGATGCAGCTGAATACCAGTATTTTACATGGAGCGACTGCCTATCTGACCTCCACAACCCAGTTAATACTAGGTAATACGATACCCTTTGGTAAGACTGGATGTCAGACTTTCAGGTCACTGACTACCCGTAACGACTGCCAAAGATCTATATATGGCACCCGGGACCAACAGCTTAACGTGCTTTCCGAGGCACGGAGGAAACTCGGTGTGTAATGGGCAGTCACCCATCCACCGATCGACCTAGGCAAGGTAGATGTCACATGTCTTCGAATTTTTTGGTTGTAAGACATGCCGGTTTCCTCACGATGTTTTCCTTCACCGTTTTGAGAGCAGCGCTAATGAAATAAATTAAGTACACAAAGTAATGTGCCTGCCTGGGTTCGAAACGACGACCTTACTGTTCGTAAGTCGGGGTCGCCACCACTGGGCCACCGCTGCTCTCAACGAAAAGCAGTCGCTCCAGGAAAAATACTGTATTCAGCTGCATCCGGTTAAACTAGAGGCCAATCCCAACATATTTGAGTAGAGGCTAGTCAGATGACGATAATAATATACAGCACGCGTCTAAAAGTGATCTTGGTTTTAAAATTAAGACATAATTTATCGCAAATTATATTCAAAAGAGCCACAGGGCAGCACTTCACGAGGTTGGCCTACTCTGACTTTTATAGTAAACTAGCTGTTGCCAGCGGCTACACCCGCTGCAACTCGAAAATTATCCCACGGGAAGATAAAATCGGGATAAAAACTATCCTGTGTTAATCCAGGTTTTAAACTATCTGTGTACCAAATTTTATGTAAATCCGTTCAGTAGTTTTTGCGTGAAGAAGTAACAAACATACACACTCAAACACTCACACACTCACAAACTTTCGCCTTTATAATATTAGTGTGATGTACCATCCCCGATCAGCTGTACCATGCTGTACGATAAGATGATATAAGTATAGATAATAAGGTCGAAAGTCAAACCGGCACATGTGTCATGCACGTGGTTATAAACGAGATATTTTATCTAAATTCATTCAGTAGTTTTTGCGTGAAGAAGTAAAATCAAAAATCAAAATTAAAATATTTTTATTTTACTTACGTCGGTAAAAGGGGGAACGGTTCGGTGAATTGGTCGATTCCAAAGGAGAAGAACCGGCAAGAAACTTCAAAAATTACTCTTTTAATCTTTTAAAATCGTTTGGGTTAACAATAAGGTATAATACACACATGAAGACCATGCAGATTAATGTCTGAGATGGTCTTTTGAAGAAAGCACCACACAGATTTGAGTGGACCCGTCCAGTCAGTGCAAGCATTTGTCAGTTATCGTGGAGCTCGACTTATAACTCAAGGAGCTCAACGTCGCAAACATACACACTCACACATACACAAACTTTTGTCTTTATAATAATATTAGTGTGATTAAATATTAAATGTTATCTAATAAATTGTGATAGGTGTTTTTTTATGACCAACACATCAAGCGAGAGAGACATCGCAGCTAAATAATAAACGCTCGGGTTGATCTTTAGGTTAAGCCGCGCTTAGCTAGGTCGACCCGTGGATGGGTGACCAACCTAGTCCCGGCTGTAATCTGTAAATCTTTGATAGTCGTTACAGGTAGTCAGTGGTCAGAATGTCTGAAAACCAGTCTTACTAAGGGATATTGTATGACTGTTCAAAAGAGATACCGAGGCCCCGGAACAAGGCCTGTGGACGGTGAGTAATGGGCTAGCGCGCCATTCGTCCGTCTTATGACGACGACAGGCCGTGTCGACGGCGCGTTCGTGTTCCACGCGCGCCTCAAAGAGATGTCGGCGACATGGAAGGGGTGCGGGTTGTTCGCAAGAGATACCGCGGCCTCGACACAAAGGGGTAAGAAGAAACATGGGTGGTTATTTAGCCAGTAGAAGTCTGAGACTCCCTTCCGCTCCACCCAGAAAATTTGACGATTCCCGCACAAAAATAAAAATCGACAAATAAGTATTGGTACAGACATAAAGGGTGTAAAAGTACCCTTAACGCAAACGAAGGGTACTTGTTCTCCCCACCACTGCGATATTTTTTTATTCTACACCATACCTGGGAACCCCCTAGTTACGGAGATATTGGGGGTCGAAGTTCCAAATTTTTTACAGCTGTTTTTGTAAATACTATAAGTTTTTAAGGTTATAACTTTACTTAAATTACCTCCATGACCCGGTTACTATTCAAAGCATCCAGTAGCACAATGTTTTAAGAGTGCTACATTGAGTTTTACTGTAAAAAGTGATTTAAAAAAAAAGTAATTTCCCAGCAAAAAAAATTGCGTAGGGTTACCTAATTTTATGCAGGCCGTGTCGAATCGACGGCGCGTTCGTGTTCCACGCGGGACTACGCCTGTCGGGGCTGCGGGTTGTTGTAAGAGATACCGCAGCTTCGACAAATAGGGCTAAAAAGGAACATGGGTAGTTTTTAGTCAGTAGAAGTCTGACACTGATGATTTCCCACCCCCCAAAACAAAACAGATAGCACGACTTTTCAAAGCACTGTATCGTCTTTATTGTTTGTTTACGTAAAAAAAAAAAGTACGTGTCTAATATTTTTTGGAAATCTATCTGACGGACTAATTACTTAATTTTTTAACTACCCTAATACGGAGTTTCCAGTAATAAACTTATAATTAATAAATCCAATTAAAAGATAGATAGAGTTACTTGATAAGAGAGAACACGTGAATACATGAAGTCCACGCTTTGATGAAGATATATATGACTTGGCCACGTGATATGGAGGTTAAATCTTATATCATTTATTGTAAATGTGGGACTGTCTCTGTGTAGTTGTGAGCTCGACAGC
The DNA here is from genome assembly GCA_932274075.1 of Diarsia rubi. NCBI lineage: Eukaryota > Metazoa > Arthropoda > Insecta > Lepidoptera > Noctuidae > Diarsia > Diarsia rubi. The sequence goes on from OW026441.1 coordinate 2,067,408, forward strand.
ATGAGGTACTGGGTTTGACTCACCGTATGGAAAAAGTTGTTAGCTATTTAAATACATTTATAACTAGTTTCAAGATATCTACAGTATTTTATAAGAATTACAGAATTGTTTTATAAAAATAGGGGTACTGTTTGAGATGCTATAACAAAATTCCACAAAGCATTCTTGAACTGAATGAGACGAAATTTAAAACATGTATCAAACGCACACTATGCAAGCAAGCATATTACAAGTTAGACGATTATATCGCTGATAAAAATGCTTGGCTCAATGCCGGTCCTGCTCCACAAGGACAGGACGCTTAAATGAATAGCATTTAATAGGAAGAAGAAAGAAGAAGAAGATTGTACAACTATCTTTGCAATGTATAAATTCAATCTCTTTAGTATTATATAGTCGCATAGCACATATTGTGTGAGTACTATGTACTAGAAAGCTGTCATTCTCTGGAAACCTACATTTATTTTTCTATTTTTTATTTGACTTGGATATGCCCTGGCGATTAAGAGTGTGTCATGCTCACTTAAATGTCTCGCTGATGGTGGCGGGTGTGTCGGGTCATTTCGTTCCCTTTAAAATGGTTGAGTGGAATGGTGGCTGATCCATGCGTCATGCTCGTGAACGGGTGCTGTCAGTTGTGACTGGTCACCTCTTAGTTGCCACGGCTTGTTTGAATTATTATATTATTTTTAAATCGTCGTTTTGGCTTTACTGTCGACACTTATCGTGCATAACTTGCTACATCGTTCTCACATGATAATATACCAATCTCGATATGAATGATGTAACCAAAGTTTTGTAACAATATTATGATTTAAAAGAGTATCCATGAAGTTTCTTGCCATTCTTCTCATGAGACCAACGCTTTGGAATCGGCAACTACAGTACACTGACAGTTATTATGCCTTGTGAGTGGGACTGTAGCTTAGTTTATTAGCTTATTAAAATTTAGTATTTGTTCGACTATTCAAAAGAGCCTGTAACTGGCCAACTTGAAATAAATGATTTTGATTTGATTGATTTGATTTGATAAGTTATTTGATTTAGTTGATATGCCAAAATGGCGCCAACGATTATTGGAATGACAGTTGAGTACTGCGCATTCTACCAAAGAGGCTTTAAAAGGTCCAAGGCGCCATTTTAGCACGACATTCTTTCTGAACTTTGAAAGTTTAAGGAGCTCTGAAAGACATGTTGTGTAAGTACAGTGAATTTTATAATAAACTTGTAAATGTTATACTGTAGCAATTTATTCTGTATTTTGATGTTCTGAACCCAGTAAATAAATCATTCTTTAATCTGTTCAAATAGAAGCTTTTATTTCCCTTTTGTTTTGGCTTGTCCTACAAAGTTTTATTGGGTTTTCCATCAAAATTTCTCTTGAGCTAATTTGTACCCAACTGCGATTAGGCCATACGAAGTATTTCACCGTGAACTTCGTAGTAAAAAAACAAGAAAAATTTGCACATTTCCGAGGTCCGTAATCAAGTGTCTACGCTAAATAATATAATTTGCATTCGTTTAAAATTCAATGCTAAACTATTACGTTGGTTGAGCAACGATTTTATGTAATGGTTTGGTGTGACATTCTGTGTTTATAATTACCTATACGTTGTGTATACGTCATCAAATAAAAAAAAACCGGCCAAGTGCATGTCAGACGCACAAAGTAGGGTTCCGTAACTGCCCATCAAATTACGTAATCTTTCTGAACTGATTAACCACCCTGCCTACCTGCCTCCGAAGGATCGATGTATTAGGTAAAAATAAAACAAACTTACATTTGCAGTTTTGAGACCTGCGCTCCTATACATTATGTATAGGAAAATATTTCATACGAGTACATTTTATAAGTTGGTCGACTGTTACTCGTAAACTTGTAAAGCCTACTTAGCTGTGACAGTTTTCCTTTTATTTTCGTTATCTAAGCTACTGCTATTATTTTTTTCAGTCCCAAAAACAAACCCGTATAGGTGGTTACGGTTGGCACACTTAAGTCTAACAAAAATTTGCACTTTAAAGCTGAATATTTTACAAACAAATCCCTTAATCAAAAAAGTGTTGAAGCAAACTCTCAATATTTTTTAAATACCTATCCAACGACAGCCGTCCATCGTATCGTATCCATCGAAAATGAAGTTTGCGAGAAAAAATATCATCCCCACTTTAATGTGTACTGGAGATTCCCTAAAAAAAAACTACATTTTACTTTAGCACTTTGTCGCCATAACTCTTTGTATATTCATGCCAAATTACAGCTTTCTCGTACCAAGAGTCTCCACAGACAGACAGGCGGACATTCCATATTGACTACGGAACCCTAAAAAAGCTAGAAAACGTCGTGACGAACGTAATGTTTTCATTTTTCACTTTTAAATTAGTGTTTTCTGTAAAACAATGAAGGACAACAACGTGGCGAAACCGACATGTCCTAGAACCGCATATTCGAAGACATGTGACAACTATCCACCTGCACTGTGTCCGCTCGAGGCGAGGGCTGTGCTGTCCCAGCGGTGGAGACGTCGAAAATGCTGGTTATAATATTCTGAATGTGGATGGGTATAAGAGTAGAGGAAGACTAAAGAAACGATGGATGGACTGTGTGAAGGATGATATGGCTAGGAAGGAGGTGACTGCTGACATGACGAGAAATAGAGAAGTATGGAACAAGGCGCCAACCCCAAACGCAATAAGACAAGGGCGATATAATGTTAATAGTGATACGTCATTAACTGCCTAGGCTCTTAACCGACTTTTTTTCCAATAAGGAGAAGGTACTCTATTCGTGTGTCTATATTTTGTTTTTTTTTTGTATGTAAAAATGGGGTATCATTTAAGCTATCGCCAATTTAATAAGTATTGTGTTTCTTAAGTAATAGGGTTTGTCCCCAAAATAGTAGGTTTGTCATCAAAACGTAGTCTCCAAACAGTATAAAATCAATTCCACAATAAATCACCTAAAATCATGGAGATATAGGCTCTAGTAGCAAATAAATGTTTTTGTATGTATTATAATAGTTTTGTCCTAATAAGTATTTAAGCAAACTAATCTAAAGATATCACTAATATAATTATCATAATAATATATTATGTCACCAGAAAATTTCATTAAGTTTCAAAAAAACTTAACTTTCCGTCAGCAGGTCGAAGGAGCCCCGCTGCACGGGGCTCCTATTTCTGTCTGCAGGGATTAAAGGAACCTAACTAACCGAACCTCGGGGTGACCTTGACGTCGACCCTCTAGGGTTAGGGTTTCTGTCAGCATTATTTGGTGACAGATCTACCATTCTGAGCACAGAGCTATTATTTAAGTAACAAAACTGTTATTATAAGAACGAAGTTTATATTCATGTAATGCAATATAATTTTATTGGTTATCGATCTCTTATTTTACACATATATTAACATTAATTTGATAATTCATACCTGGGAACAATTTTTGTTTATCTGAGAACGAAAATATTTCGTGGCGATAGATCTATTTATTAGGTGATACAACTTGATGACAAATATAAATTTTGGTGATAGAAAATATAGTTCCCGTAAAAATGTAATTAGTCCAACAGATAGATTTTCAAAAAATATTGGGCACGTATGTTTTCTTTATTCACGTAAACAAACAGTGAAGACGATACAGTGCTTTGAAATCTCGTGTGACGTTATTTTCTGAGACATTTGTATGACATTCTTTAGCGGTCAGTGACGTCGCAACCGCCCTCAAATCCCAAAAAAACAAAATTACAAAAAGTAAAAAATAAACTCCAGAAAAAAAACAGCTTCTGAAGTCGATAACAAATGTTTGTTTGATATCTTTTTTTTTGCCACCGACTTCAGAAGCTGATTTTTGCTGAAGCTTATTTTTTACTTTTTGTAATTTTGTTTTTTTGAAGTCGGTTTTTTATTGCAAACAAGATTTTTTCCTTTGTTGATTTTCCGCCCTACAAACGCACTTTTAATTTTTCGGATTCGTTTGCGTTTTTATATTAAGTATTATCATTTTTTGCCTCGGTGATTGATTGGTGGAGGAAAACATCGTGAGGAAGTTATAGCCTGAGAGATATTTTCGATGGCTGTAAAGCTAAGTCAAGACGCCCATGGGAGCCATACTCTGACAGCAGAATGGGCGCAAAACCACGACATGAAAAAATAAAGTAATCGGATCATACGACAGTACTTGATAGATTGTCAGACCCGTTTTGTTTTTTTTTGGGTGTTGGGACATGATCAGAAGACTCCTCCCGCTCTTCTACTTCTACTGACTAAAAACCACCCATGTTCCATCTTAGCCCTTTGGTTCGAGGCCGCGGTATCCCTTAGACCAACATCCCGCAGCCCCGACGGGCGTCGGCTCTTGTGGGCCCGTTGGGACCGTCTTCCGCTATACTCAGCTTGTTACTAAGCAGTTATTATCGCTCTTTGATCTCACCAGGTCGACAATTTGTCAATATTTAGCAGCGTAAATATTGTCAGGATCCAATGTTTGGATACAAAGAGGATTGGCAACAATTTTATTAGCACATTTAATTATAAAATTAGATAACGAGTTTTCCCCACAGATCACTTCTACAAACACAGCGATTTTATAAGCTTTTATTTTTTATTGAGTTTCGACTGAATGTGCTCACGGTCCCAAACGAACCTGAGGGGTATTGCAGACTACATCCATAGTCCTATTTGGAGGCATTGGATTGGGCTGCACATGCCAGGCTGACTGGCGTCTCTTTTCGTTTTTGTGTATTTTGTAAATTACTAACATAGCGATAAGTCACCTTTATGTACCTACTACTAACACTATGGACTGAAAAGTCTGAAATAAATGTTTTGAATTGAATTGAATTACCCTGTTTTTTTCTGTCACCTATTTGAGAGGAAAATTGTGAAGGTTGCCTTTACGATTTTCGATCTGAGTAGAAGCTGTATGGGAGCATGAAAAATTTACGAATTGAAAAGAGACCTTTGTCGAAGACCGGGTCGAAGTAGTAAAAGTATAATCAGCCTATAATTCCCACAGTTGGGACACAGGACTACTCTCTATCAGAGGGAATGGGATATAATCCACCACGCGTGCCCAGTGAGGGTTGGTAGAAGTCACCATGTCTTCGATTTTTTTGGTTCTAAGACATGCCGGTTTCCTCACGATGTATTCCTTCACCGTTTTGAGAGCAGTGGTGATGAAATACAAACAAACCAGGCTAGGAGAATATGAGATGACATTGAGTAAGTGTCATCGATGTCATTGATAAAATCAATTAACGTTACGTTACGTACGTTAGAGCTATATTTACTTAGCAAATATTTTGACCAATTTCGTAACAACAATAATATGTGAGGTGTTACGTTATAATCAAAGACACACGACATGACGGTGTACGGAGACACACCCACTTATAACATAACGTAACATCACGCCTGTAACCCTCAAGGGTAGGGCAGAGGTGTATAGCTAATACTAGACTCACATTTAAACAGTTCTGTTACAGTCCCGTGTAATAGGGAGCGTTTGCCATCATCATCCATAAGACGTCCACGGTTGGACAAAGGCCTCCCCCATAGAACGCCATAACGAACGGCAACCAGCCGTTTGCATCCACCGGTTACCCGCGACTCTTACGATGTCGTCGGTCCACCTGGTGGGAGGCCTACCAACGCTGCGTCTTCCGGTTCGTGGTCGCCACTCGAAAACCTTTCTTCCCCATCGGTTGTCGGTTCTTCGAGCGATGTGGCCTGCCCATTGCCAATTTAACTTGCATTTTCTGAGAGCTATGTCTGTGGCCATGGTTTTCGGCAGATTTGCTCATTACGGATTTTGTCGCACAAAGAAACTCCGAGCACACCGACCAGTTTGCCATCAATCGGCCACAAATACAGACTCCTTGGCCGCAATAGGCGCGCACCCATTACATGGAATTTAAAAATAATTGGCGTAATATGAGTGCACCATTAGCTACACATTTACCTAACGCTTCGGGGATTAAAGGCGTGATCTAATGTACAGCAATAGGGGATCGGACTGAGTCAAAAAAATATGATTCTAACATAGCGGACCTGTCAGACGTCGTACTGCCCGGACAGCAGCGCGGACCGGGTCCAAAACAACAAAATCCCCATTAACAAAATGATCCGCCATATATTTTGAATTCTTTTGTTACAAAAAAATGTGATAAATAATAATAATAATAATAATATTCCACAACTATCACACAACGCCATCTAGTCCCAAGCTAAGCAGAGCTTGTGTTATGGGTACTAGACAACTGATAAACATACTTATGTATTTCTAAATACATACATATTATAGATAAATTACACCCAGACACAGAACAAATCGTCGGTTCAAAGGTAAAACTCATTTAGTGGCATAATTGACTAATGGAGATAATTAAGATTTTGCGTTTTTTTTGTGTGAAAAATCAATAGAATGATAACAGGTACTGAAACTCTCTGTGAACATGTAAAAGTATGTATTTTATAATAGTATTTTTATATTTTTGTCTAAAATCTATTTTTTTGTATGTAAATAAGAAAAATGTACTTAATGATTTTTTCTTCTTTCTTTTTAGGTAAAATAGTGTATATAATGAAAAACTTGGTTTTAAATCTTATAAAAGTATAATGGAATTAGGAATTAGAAGTTAATCTTCATCTCCACTTTCATTCTCGTCGGGTTCTGGCAACCGCTCCGGACCATTAAGATCTATGGTTGGTAAATTCTTGTACCATGGATGAAGTTCCTCTGGTATGTGGCCAGCATTTACAAGTTTAACCAAGTCTGCTTTCTTTTTCGTAGATATTGGCAGTAGGTCAGAATATGCAGGGTTTAAAACTAGAGTTGCAGCTGTTCTTCTGCGACCTCTACCAACTACGTTTACCTTCTTGTATTCTGAAGAATGATCATACCGACAGAACAGTATCTCTGGTGACCCTTTTTCGACTTTTATAGATTTGGTCTTCAACCATGAGATTGTATTTCCATCTTCGTCTTTATTTCTATTCTTTATCGAAGATGACGCCAAAGACTGTAAATCAAAGAAATCCGTATACTTTAAGTGGTGCACTATGTACTCACCATTGGTTTTGTTTTTTCCTCTTTGGGATCTTGCAGAACGGAAAATGTTAATCCAATCTGCCATGGTAAATGCACTTTTATGTTTCTTTGCGGACTCTATGGCGGAGTGCATTGAATCACACTCCATTTGTGAGTGCCCAGATTCAAGGAACTTCAGTTCAATTTGGTTCAAATGCTCAATTTTTTTTAATGCATACAACAACACGGCTGCCACTTGCTGGTTACGGTTTTGCCCACCACAAGTATCACAAAACAAGGAAACACTTGTTACTGTAGCAGGCAGCGACTGCAAAAACATTAACAATATGGAACCAATTTCGTTGCTTCCTCTCTTTCCATTTATCTCATTCCAAGTATAACAATGAGCTTCTCCACTAGCCAAATAAATGGTCAAATTATATACGCAGATTTTCCTTGAATAGTAAAATAGAGAAACATCAGAATATGGCAATTGTAAAACACTTTGCAAATCAAATGTGGCTGTTACAAATGTTGGGTCTTCGCTGGCTTTTAACTTGTCTTTGGCTTTTGCTTCCTGGCATTCTGTTTTTCGTATAAGATGTAAAGAATAATCAGTTTCCATGTCACTCTTTAGTTCAGAACTGGCTTCTTTGTACTTGGAACAAGTAGCACACAAATCCTTCTTTGGTTTGAAGAAGGAGATATTATAATTGTTACAAAATATGCGCCTGTATGTACATTGCTTTACAGGTGTTGCATTCCTTTCCAAACAAAATGATTGAAATAGCTCATACATTTTAAGAATAGACAGGCCACTTTCAAGGTACAATTTTTGACTTTGTTTTCTAACATAGTGACTTTCCATTACAGGAAAGCTTTCAATGTGCTCCTTCACTAAGGAAACATCTACTTCACTGGTCTTGTTTCCTGGTATTTTTCTTCCTCTCTTGTCTGATCCAGAGAAACATCCTGTTGGACCTGCGCCCTTTATGGCCGTATTTATAGGCCCATTTGAAATATTAAGAGTCTTTTCAAAGAAATTAGCACACACTCTGTGCTTACCACCAGCATTTTCTAAATAATATATTTTAGATAAAGTACGATTCTCACTTGATCTTTCTTTTCGTCTACGTTTAGGTGCCACCACAATCACATACTTTAATATAAAATCTTTCTGTCTATTGTAATCTGCGAATCCCCAATAAGTTTTACATAATGCTGTTCTATCTTCTTCTGTGAAAAATAGAGTACACTGAAATCTACATTTTGTGCAATCAACTGGTTTTGAGCTTTTAGCTTCACATTCCTTTTTCTTGTTTTTATATGGTAGACATTCTGCTCGGTGTTTTTTTGTCATATTGGCTTTCCAATTTGCGGTATTTCTTTGTCTACATCTTGTTAAATTGCTAACATTACCCTCTTCTATCTCATAATCAGAAATGTCAGATATTTTATCTTCGGTTTCTTGAGGTGGCTGGTAACAAGGATCGTCATCAGATGCTGCACTGAAGTCATCCATCTCATCATCTGTTTCTAAAGGATAATCCACAAGCTTTGTTCTGTTATTTGAAATAACTCTCTGAAAAAAAAAGTCATTGTTGATAGTTTGCTCTAAGCCCGATATATTGCAACTAGAAAGTAGAAAAGTGTAACAAGAAAATATAATAATATAACTTTAAATACTCACATTTTCAGTATAACTACTTCCTGAAATAATTGGGGCTTCAACTTCAGACTCCATCGGTACAATTCCTGTGTTGGAAACATTATCATTGTCATACTCCATAACACTGTTTGTAACAACCTGTTGAAATACGAATCACATGTTACAAAAATAAAAAGCTAAAAGGTAAGACTACTGGTTAACGTCAGAAGGGACCGGCTACAAAACTGTCCGATCAGCAAAAAAATAATTGATTAATTTATGAATGTGATGGGTAGGTACTTACATCTTCATTATTAATTCCTTCTGGATCAAAAGATTGACTGACTGACGTTATATTAATATCCCCTGGTTGAACATTTTCCTTGTTGCACTTTTGAACATTTTCAATTTGTTCCTGTATTAAAATAACACATGAATGACATTTATATAGGTAATGAAATCTTTTTTCCCATGTTCATAATATTATGCAGTAGGTAAGTATTAAGTAATATAATTATAGTCACTCAGATTTACCTCTATAGTACATCCTGATTTATTTAGAATTTCGACTTCAGCATCTCTTTGACCATCCGATTCAACATGCTCGGTATAAGTTTCAAATAAGTCACGCTGCGCTTCCAGTATAGAGTGGTAGTTCTGTAATGTTTTAATCAATATTAGCTAGAGATTAATTACATTAAAATGGGAAACCAAGTTAAACTTATTATTATTAAAAAAAAACAACTTCTAAAAAAACTTACAAGTTCTTGCTGCGCCATGGAGTCCGACAATGCGAGAGCAACTAGTTCTTTACCCCTCTTGTTTCGGTAATCACTCATTATGACAATTAAAACCAATTTTCATGTGAAAAATAATGTAAAATCGAAAGAAACTGCAATATTGTGTCTGCCGCCAACATTTAATTATAACCTCCAAACCAAATGTCAATTCACAAGTGACAAATGTCACGATAGAGTTGCCAGGTAAAGTTCACTATCGACTTAGTGAGTTTTACATGCCTTAACTATAGGACTGACCTACAACGAAGATTTCAGGCAAAATTAATTAAGTGCCAAATGAGTTTTACCTGCAAAGGGATTAAAGAGGATTTGGAGGTAAAGACTTTTTTCACTTCACAGTTTTGTTATGGAGCACAATACGCACTTAGTGATTTTTTCTTATCGTAGATTTTCTCTTTAAAGAAGCAAAAGTAGTAAAATCTCATTTTGGGTCAAAATGTCACTTAGTGTGTTTTACCTTTGAACCGACGAAATGATCGTGCTCATCACACAAACATTTGTCCTGGGTGGGAATCGAACCCACGACCTCCGGCATAGCAGTTAGGGTCACTAACCACTAGACCAACAGGCCAGTCAAGTCAGGTCAGTCAAATGAAGAACCGCTCGAGCGATTAATAGTCTAAATAGTCCGAACAAAGCCTAAACATTTGGTTTGGATAGGTGAGCCCGTTCTTGAGTTACAAAATTACAACGAAAAATGGCATTGATTTTTATATAGATTGATTAGTCCGTCAGTTAGATTATCGGAAAATATTGGATACGTGTTTTTTTCTTTTATCAAATTAATAAAATATGACGAACATAAAACGCGTCAAAGATCAGGTTTGTGACGTCATTTGTAGGCAAAAATTGTACTGACATGTGACGTTTTCGAAGCACTGTATCGTCTTCATTTTTTGTTTATGTGAAAAAAGAAAAAATACGTGTTCAATATTTTTTGGAAATCTATCTGACGGCCTAATTAGTTTATTTTTGCCCGATCCCCTATTCTTTGACATTGGTCTGTCTCGGCATGACATATCAAGGCTGTTAAATGTTAAAATTCAAATGAGCCACGAGCCACTTCGTAACATGTGACATCATCTCGAACAAAGACATAATTATTATGTTTAAAAAATATTAAGTGATAAATCTTCATCTCTTAAGCAATCAATAAATTCGCTACCAGTTTCCTTTAGACCGGGGTCACTAAACTGAGTAACTGTCGAACTCAGAGACGTTATTAAAATTACCAACGTTTTTACACGGACGGTCGGGTAAAACCAAGATTTTGTAACAATATTCTGATTTAAAAGAGTGTCCATGGAGTTTCTTGCCCGTTCTTCTCCATAGAGATCTACGCTAGGGAATTGGCAACTACAGTACTTTCACAATAAGTTAGTATGCCTTGTGACTGCGAATATAACTTTGTTTTATTTGTTTTTCTGAACTTCAAAAGTGCCAAATGCCTTCAAATGGTCTAATTGAAATAAATGTTTAGAGTTTTATCACACTATAATCTACACTGATATTATAAAAAGCAAAGATTTGTTTGTTTGTTTGTAACGAATAGGCTCCGAAACTACTGGACCGATTTGAAAAATTCTTTCACCGATGGCAAGCTACACTATCTTCGGTTGACATTGGCTTACTTTTTATCCCTGTATTCCCACGGGAACGGGAACTACGCGGGTAAATCCGCGTGTCGTCCGCTAGTATTTTATATAATATCACACTAACATTTTAAAGGCGAAAGTTTGTGTGTATGTCTGTTACTTCTTCACGCAAAAACTACCGAACGGATTCGGAGCCAATTTGGTACACAGATAGTTTATAACCAGGATTAACACATAGGATGGTTTTTATCCCGATTTTATCTGGCCGCTGGCAACAGCTAGTCAACTAATAAAAATAGTCTTTAAGTAGTCTATTTTGATAAGACCTTCTTAGTTTGATTAACAATGATAGTCTTGTGGCGTAGATATCTCATAGACACCAAGTTCGAACCTTCGAATTTTCTGATTTCTACCCGCCCGTTTGTCTAGCAGACATGCCATTGCATTTGGGCAGCCTTTTATAAGAAAAATATGGGTCAAGCCCGCCAAACTATTCCCAAACCACTGTAACTCCTGTAAGCCAGAATCAACAGAGGCGACCACAAGAAAAGCGCCGACACAATGAAGCTCGACGAAGTCCCAGAGAAATGATTTGACTGTCTTGGATCCCGCAACGAAATTAATCAGAAAAGAATAGCGGAGGAGTAGGGAAAGGTGTACCTATGTAAGAATCGTGTGTATGAGATACCGCGGCCTCGACACAAAGGGTTAAGAAGGAACATGGCCAAGCCCAAGGCATTAGGTCCGCCTTTGTACAGTTTTTTGCTTGTGCATAAAGTTTAATAAATAAATAAATAAATAAATAACATGGGTGGTTTTTAGTCAGTACCAGCTCTGTTCACAGCGAAATGGGTAATTTGATGACATCCCACCAACAAACAAAAATTACTCGTATCATGTGCTTTTCGTGAGTTCTACCAGTCCCATTGGAAAACGTCATGAGAGATGTCTCCGAGTGCGGCCGTTACTAAAAAAGTTCGCGTATCTCTTATTTATGTATTTACGTTTTTTATGCAAAAAAAAGCTATAAATAATTCATGAAGCCATGTTGTTGACATTGTCCTAGTTTGCTAAAGCTATTGGTTATGTAACACTTAGCTCAATGTGATAATATTATCTAAACGCATTTAAGCATCTAAAAATATATTTTAACACGGTTTCACCCGCGTAGTTCCCGTTCCCGTGGGAATACAGGGATAAAAGTAGCCTATGTCACCCGGGGATAGTGTAGCTTCCCAACGGTGAAAGAATTTTTCAAATCGGTCCAGTAGTTCCGGAGTATATTCGTTACAAACAAACAAATCTTTCCTCTTTATAATATTAGTGTAGATAACACCCAGTGGTCAGCCCCGAATTACGAACATTAGGTCGTGACTTCGAATCCAGGCAAGCGCATTACTTTGTGTAATTTATTTCATCACAGCTGCTCTCAAAACGGTGAAGGAAAACATCGTGAGGAAACCGGCATGTCTTAGAACCAAAAAAAATCGAAGACATGTGACATCTACCAACCCGCTCTGGGTCCGCTTGATGGATTATAGCCCATCCCTCTCCTAGAGAGGAGGCCTGAGTCCCTGCATGGGAACATTATAGGCTGATGATGATGAAGATCCATGTTTCGCCAGTTATTTTAAAGTCCTATTTAATAGGGGGCGACTCTATTGCCATTAACCGAGCACAAAGTCAAATACAGACTCCGTGGCTGCTAATAAAAAACCCTGATGTTAACATCTAACAAAACTTTACCAGACCCGGGAACCGAACAAGGACCGCATGCACAGCAGTCGCGCTTACGACCACTAAACCAATGAGGCAGTCAATCAATGTCATAAATATTATCTTTATCACGTTTATTTATCATCAATTTTTTTTTTATTATTTCTGTAAGTTCGTTGCTGCAGATATTTTTTATGTTTAGATAAACTCAAACTCAAAGCATTTATTTCAATAGGGATGTTTACTGACTTTAAAAAATATGATTCTAATTAGTCCGTCTTTTAGATTATCGAAAAATATTGGATACGTATTTTTTTCTTTTATCAAATCAATAAAAATTGACGAAGATCAAACGCGTCGAAGATTTCAGTGGGGGATTGTGACGTCACTGACCGCTAAAGAATGTCATACTAATGTCTCAGAAAATGACGTCACAAGAGTTTTCAAAGCACTGTATCGTCTTCATTGTTTGTTTACGTGAAAAAAGAAAAAATACGTGTCCAATATTTTCTGGTAATCTATATGACGGACTAATTAGATTTTTTTTGTTAACTACCCTATTAAATCATTACAGGCACTTTTGAATGTCAGAAGAACAATTAATGAAACAGCACGAGTGCAAACGTCATTCCGAAAGCCACCACACCGAAACACACGTCGACGAATGCCCGCAACAACGAACACTGCGAGCACGAAAGCACGCAGCGACGCACACCGCAACAACGAATGCACGAGACTCCGAATCACGGAACAATGAATGCACGCCACAACGGATCACGCGACATGGAGGGCATCTCGCAGGTCAACCTATGAAGCTGTCGTCTGCTTAATCGGACCATGGGGGGTGGCGCCTTGAGGGTAAGGCCTGTAACCAGGGGAAACCAAGCGACTACAAGCTAAGGGCACCCCCTGTGGGATAACCTTGGCTTAGAGCGTCGCTGGGAACGTTTTACTCCCCACTCCCCCGCGGACTTGGGTACTAGCCGGGGATCGTGGAAGGCGTACTAGTTCATTATGATCCCCGGTGTAAATATGGGAGAGGAACATCGAGGTGATTTTAGTCAAGTAAAGTCTGGCGAAAAAAGGTCTGAGAAAAATGGAGACGGCGGGAAGAGTTGGACTCCTAAAAGGACTGGACTTACTATTGCACTAGATCACGAAAAGTAGATGGCGGGAATGGAGGCCTTTATCCTGCGGTGGGACAACAAAGGCTTATAATAATAAATAAATGGAGTCTGACAGAACCCTCCGCTGGATAAGGCGGAGTTCATCCAAGAGGGTTTTCCACTACGGAACCAAAATAATGGAATGAATCGGAATCATGACGATGCTAACGCTCTTTCGTCCTCTAAGCTAGGCTGGTTTAGGATTATCATTTCTATTAAATAATCACATTCGTTGACCCCAGACTTGCTACTTTCAAGATCATTGGTCTCGTGGTGTATTTAATGACTTAATTAATAGATATTTATCTAAGACGACAGTTAGATGGTTGGAAACTAGCAGATCGATTGAAAAAAGCTCGCCACACTATTCCCAAACCACTGCGACCCCTGAAAGGATCAACAGTAGCGAATTTTCTGATTTCTACCCGCCCGTTTGTCCAGCAGACATGCATGCCATGACATGCATTTGGGCAGCCTTTTATAAGAAAAAAATGGGAGAAAGCCCGCCACACTATTCCCAAAACACTGTAACTCCTGTAATCCAGAATCAACAGTGGCGACCACCAGAAAAGCGCCGAGACAATGAAGCTCAACGAAGTCCCAGAGAAGCGATTTAACTGTCTTGGTTTCCTCAACGAAATGAATCAGAAAATAATAGCGGAGACCACCAGTCTTACTAAAGGGTATCTTATCACCCAGTACGTACTAGGATGTGGAGGTCAGATAGGCAGGCGGATCCATGGAAAATACTGGTACTCAGTTTCATCCAGATAGCTGACCCAAACATAGGTGGGAAGCTAAGCAGATAATGATCAGACATTGCCAGCCGAAATTTAGTTTAATTACCTCTTCCAGGACCTCCTCCAGAAGAGCAGTGGTGTCCCAGTGGTGGTCGGCCCGACTTATGATCAGTGAGTCGTGGGTTGGAATCCAGTCAGGCGCATTTCTTTGTGTAATTTATTTCATCACCACCGCTCTCAAAACGGTGAAGGAAAACATCGTGAGGAAACCGGCATATCTTAGAACCTGTAATTTATTGATATCAAAATAAATACTAGTGCTGCCAGGTGGCAACACCAAGTAACTAGCTTGCTTATTAAAAACAATACAGGTATAAGTCTATGACTGGTTAATTTATATTGTCTGTGGAATCTCTGTCTGTATCCTACTTTTGTGAGAATTAAAGCAACGTGCTGGAACAAAATTACTTTTGTGTTTCTATTTACAATAGGTTATGGGCCCAGCTTGGCAATATTTTAGCTAGGGACAGTCGTAATCGTAATTATTAGTTTAGCTCAGTGTTTAGCGTATGTCGCGAGTGATAATCAAAAATTATCATGTCGACAAACTATTTGGTAAATGTACCAAAGCTAAAAGGGCGGGAAAATTACACGGAGTGGTGCTTCGCCGCGGAGAATTTTCTGATCCTGGAGAACATGGAGCATTGCATAAAACCTGTTGCCGGGAAGATTTCAGAAGCCGCTGATGATGCGAGGACCAAGGCCAAATTGATTCTCACAATCGACTCGAGTTTGTACGTGCACATAAAAAATGTCAAGACGGCGTTAGAACTGTGGAATAAGCTGAAGGCTTTATTCGATGATTCCGGTTTCACCAGACGCATCAGTTTATTGAGAAATCTTATCTCGATTCGTCTCGAAAATAGCAGTTCCATGACAAGTTATGTGACACAGCTAGTGGAGACTGGACAAAAGCTAAGCGGAACTGGATTTCAGATCAGTGATGAGTGGATCGGCTGTTTATTGTTAGCTGGTTTAACGGAGAAATATGCGCCGATGATAATGGCGATCGAACATTCGGGGATCATCATCACCACCGACGCCATTAAGTCAAAGTTGATGGATTTGGACGAAAACAATGATGGCGACGCTAGCGGGGCATTTGCAAGTTTTAGAAAAAACAAGGTTGGTAGCACTGGTCACGGCGGAGGCGGAACCAAAGACAACGGACATTCGCAAACGTCAAAGTCAAAAAAGGCACCGCGGTGTTATAGATGTAAACAAACCGGGCACTATCGCAATCAATGTACTGTTGATAAGGATTCTTCAAATACCAAATCGAGTGAACGTAAACAAACAAACGCGTTTAATGCCGTCTTCCTAAATGGCAGTTTTTCTAAAAACGATTGGTATGTTGACTCGGGAGCGAGCGCCCACTTAACCTCAAACGAAAGTCTGATTGAAAATGTCTCGACCGAACATCCTATCAAAGAAATTATTGTTGCTAACGAAGAGAAGCTTAGTGTGAAGTGCTGGGGTGACGTGCTAATTGCGACGGTTACTGACGACAGTGAATACGACGTGATTGTCAAAGGAGTGTTGTGTGTGCCAAAGTTAACCACAAACTTATTGTCTGTCAGTCAGTTAGTCAAAAACGGTAACCGAGTGGTGTTTACTACCAGTGGATGCAACATTTATAACAAAAATGAGCAGTTGGTCGCCGTGGCGTCATTCACAAATGGTGTTTACAAGTTGAAAACTCCTGAGATTACACTGGCTACAACGTTTATATCTGTAGATACATGGCATCGCAGATTAGGCCATGTAAACAGCATGTACTTAAACAAGATGCCTGATGCAGTGAGTGGCATGGAACTTGAGAAGAAAAGTGAAGTTTCTCAGTCGTCATGTGTTGTTTGTTGTGAAGGCAAGCAGTCACGCCTTCCTTTTGGACATGCTGGTTCGAGAAGTGGTGAATTATTGGGTATAGTTCACAGTGATGTATGTGGTCCAATGGAAAATGCTTCGATTGGTGGGTCCAGGTACTTCATTTTGTTCATTGATGATTACAGTCGGATGACCTACATATATTTCATGAAGCAGAAAAGTGAAGCATTTGAACACTTCCAGAATTATAAGGCCAAAGTAGAGAACCAGTTGAACAGAAAAATTAAAATACTTCGCACCGATAATGGGAAGGAATTTTGTAACAGAAGTTTTGATGGTTATTTAAAGAAAAGTGGCATTTTGCACCAGAAGTCGAATCCTTACACGCCGGAACAAAACGGCCTGGCGGAGCGTTTTAATCGCACAGTTATTGAGAAGGCAAAGTGTCTATTATTTGATGCCAAGCTAGGCAAAGAATTTTGGGCTGAGGCATCAAATACAGCTGTCTACCTGCATAACCGTACTGTCCTTCCAGCGTTGAATGATAAAACATGTTATGAAGTTTGGTCAGGATGTAAGCCAGACATAAGTCATTTGCGAATTTTTGGCAGCCGTGTCATGGTGCATGTGGCAAAGGAAAAGCGCAAAAAATGGGACAAAAAGTCAGAGGAGCAGATACTTGTGGGCTATCCAGAAGACATAAAAGGATATAGAGTTTATTGTCCCATCACTAAGAAGGTCAGCACCAGTAGAGATGTTATTATAATGGAAGAAGTATCTATGCCTGTGACAGAAAGCAAGGAATGCAATGAAGAGAGCCTAGGTTCAGTGGGGGACATATCTTCAGGTGACTTAGAAGATACTGTAATTGAGAGTTATGTTGACAAGTCTGATGTGACATATAGCCCGAGTGAGTATGAAGATGCTGAATCAACTGAATCAGGTAAATCAAAGTATGATGAAAGAGCTGTCAGGTTGCGGAAGAAACCAGAGTGGTATGGATATTCAAACATGTGTACTGATTCTACTGTGGAAGCGTGGGACGATGCTGGTGATCTGACTCTGCAGGAGGCGTTGGCAGGGCCAGAGAAGGAGCAGTGGTTAAGTGCAATTAGGGAAGAACTGGACTGTTTTAGTGAAAATGATGCATGGGAGTTGGTAGATGTACCAAGTGCAGGCACGGTAGTGAAGTGTAAATGGGTTCTTAAAAAGAAATATTGTGACAATCAAGTGAGATATCGTGCACGGTTAGTTGCGAAGGGATTTACGCAAAGACCTGGTGTAGACTATGATGAGACATTCTCTCCTGTTATAAGACATTCTACTTTGCGTTATCTATTTGCATTGAGTGTACAGTTAGATATGGACATAACTCATCTGGATGTCACTACGGCATTTCTCAATGGTCATTTAAAAGAAACTATATTTATGCAGTTACCTGAGTGTTTCCCTATTGTTAATTGTAACAAGGTTCTTAGATTAAAAAAAGCCATTTATGGTCTAAAACAGGCTTCTCTAGCCTGGTATGATAGAGTCAATGAAACTTTATGTAATTTAGGTTATGTTAAGAGTAAAGGTGAGCCTTGTGTATTTTTAAAAGATTGTCATAATGAAAAAAAAGTGATAGTTGGTCTTTATGTAGACGATTTTCTTATTTTTTCAAATGTAAAGTCTGAAACTGATAAATTAATTAAAGCTTTAAGTGCTAAATTTAAAATTAAAAATCTTGGTGATGTCAAACAGTATCTAGGTATGAGAGTTAATGTTGATAGGAAAAACTGTGTTGTAACCCTTGATCAGGAGCATTATATAGAGCAGTTGATACAAAAATTTAACATGTCAGATTGTCACACAGCGGAAACACCTATTGAATGTAAATTAAATGTTGAAAAATCTAGTGTTTGTAAAGAAAATATTCCATATCAAAGGTTAATAGGATGTTTAATGTATCTTGCAGTGTTGACTAGGCCAGACATAGCATACTCTGTCAGTTACTTATCACAGTTCAATAATTCTTATTCAGATGTTCATTTTTCTTATGGTAAAAGGGTTCTAAGATACTTGTATAAGACTAAAGATTACTGTTTGAAGTACTCCCAAGGAACAGCAGATTTGGTTGGTTTTGTTGACGCCGATTGGGCAAGTGACGCGTTAGATAGACGGTCATATACTGGTTTTAGTTTTTTGAAAAGTGGGTCTGCTATTTCTTGGGAAAGCAGAAAACAACGCACAGTGGCATTGAGTAGCTGTGAAGCGGAATACATGGCTTTATCGGAAGCGTGTCGCGAGGCCATGTATTTGCGTAGATTGGAAACAGAAATAGTTGGTTTTTGTAATAAAATAATTTTATTTAATGATAGCCAGAGTGCGTTAAAACTTGCCAATAGTCATCAGTCACACAAGAGGTCCAAACACATAGATGTGCGTTACAATTTTATAAAGGAAGTAATTGATGATGAGATTGTTGAAACTAAATATGTTGGGACTTCTCAGATGCCTGCTGATTTATTGACAAAAGGTTTGTCCAGGGCAAAACATTATAAATTCATGGAGACTTTGGGACTCGTTAAAATTTAGTTTTGTTTTATATACATTTGGGTCGTAATGTTTGGAAGTTAACCGTTTATTTTTTATTTCGATATAGTGGGGGTGTAATTTATTGATATCAAAATAAATACTAGTGCTGCCAGGTGGCAACACCAAGTAACTAGCTTGCTTATTAAAAACAATACAGGTATAAGTCTATGACTGGTTAATTTATATTGTCTGTGGAATCTCTGTCTGTATCCTACTTTTGTGAGAATTAAAGCAACGTGCTGGAACAAAATTACTTTTGTGTTTCTATTTACAATAGAACCAAAAAATTCGAAGACGTGTGACATCTACCAATCCGCACTGAGCACGCGTGATGGATTATAGCCCATCCCTCTCCTAAAGAGGAGGCCTGAGTCCCTGCAGTGGGAACAATATAGGCTTATGATGATGACCTCTTCCAAAAACACCAAAAATCATATCCAGTTTATCCGTTTCGTAGATCCAACGCCACAGACAAACTGACAAATGTTGACACTACTCACTCACAAAACACGTGGTACACACACTAAGATATCTCGTTTATAACCACGTGCATGACACATGTGCCGGTTTGACTTTCGACCTTATTATCTATACTTATATCATCTTATCGTACAGCATGGTACAGCTGATCGGGGATGGTACATCACACTAATATTATAAAGGCGAAAGTTTGTGAGTGTGTGAGTGTTTGAGTGTGTATGTTTGTTACTTCTTCACGCAAAAACTACTGAACGGATTTAAATAAAATTTGGTACACAGATAGGTTATAACCTGGATTAACACATAGGATAGTTTTTATCCCGATATTATCTTCCCGTGGGATAATTTTCGAGTTGTAGCGGGTGAAGCCGCTGGCAACAGCTAGTATCAGCTAGTATCAGCTAGTATCAGCTAGTATCAGCTAGTATGAATGAAGAAAGCACTGTCAATAGTTAAAAATTTTAAACTTTGCTTTCTTTAGCAGTTTTTACTTCGCTTCAATTATTGTCTTATTCCATAAACGTTTACAAAAGTAACACATTACGCTACGCCTACTACTTAAACACAAGATACACCAACTCAAGTAAACTTAAAATCAACTAATTACTACTCGACGGGTGTCCGACCTAGCTGGGTCAAAAGTCAAAATAATAGCGATGTTTACTGACTTTCAAAAATGTGATTCTAATTAGTCCGTCTGTTAGATTATCGAAAAATATTGGATACGTATTTTTTGTTTTATCAAATCAATAAAAATTTACGGAAGATAAAACGCGTCAAAGATTTTAGTGGGGGTTGGTGGCGTCAATGGTCGCAAAAAAATGTCATACTAATGTTTTAGAGTATGACGTCACACGAGTTTTCAAAGCACGGTATCGTCTTCATTGTTTGTTTACGTGAAAAAAGAAAAAAGACGTGTCCAATATTTTATGGTAATCTATATTACGGACTAATTAGATATTTTTTGTTAACATCACTATTAACTATATAAATAAAAACAGAAGTCCTGACTGACTGACTCATCAACGCCCAGCCCAAACCCTTGGGACCTAGAAAGCTGAAATTTTGCACAGAGGTTTCCTTTATAATCTAGACAAGGAATAAGGAAGGATTTTTCGAAATTCAAACCTTAAAAAAAATCTTATTCCTCGAGTTCCTTGAAACTTGGCACAAATAAATTATAAAGTATTTACTATAAACTTGTTCACTTAATTTTTTCCTAAACTACCCCCAAAGGGGGGATTGGAGTGTCAAAGTTAAACTCACTATTTATGCATGAAAACAAAAATAAAGAATAACGTGTATCAGGGTTTTTCGAAAATCGACCCCTAACGGGTTAAACTCACGGTAGTACGTTCCCGTGGTATACTTTCCGACATCCATGCGGGCGCAGCCGCGGGCAAAAGCTAGTTAGAATACAATTTTCAATTTAAATACCGAGTTAGTACCTAGTACATCTAAAAGCAAACTATTATAGAAAGCAGTAAGGTTAATCTACACAAATAAAATAAAAAAAGGAAGGGTCTCACAAGTCGCGACAGAAGACGCAAAGTGGCGGATATACTCTTTAGCTGTCTTGGGTTGCAAACTGCGGAAGACGATAGAGGATGTGTTATAGGATAAAGCATGCATCATTAGTCTAATTACAGTGTGTAAATCAACCCATCACACAGCCGTCAACCAAGCATTCTGTACATCAAACTAGCCACTATGCAAACATTTTTGCTGGGAAACGACTTTGTTTTTTGGGGTCAACAATCACATTTTACGGTAAAACTCAAAGAAGCACTCTTAAAACATTGTGCTAGTGGATGCTTTGAATAATAAACGGGTCATGGAGGTAATTTAAGTAAAGTTATAACCCGAAAAACTAGTATTTACAATAACAGCTGTGGAAAAAATAGGAACTTTGACCACCAATATCTCCGTTACTAGGGGGGTCCAGGTATGGTCTAGAACTAGAAAATGATCGCAGTGGTGGGGAGAACAAGTGCCATTCGTTTGCGTTAAGAGTACTTTTACACCTTTTACAATGGACACAGATTGGCCGAAGCAAGGCAAATCTGTTCAGGAGGAGATTCGATAGATGTCCAATTTTTTACCGGTCAGTTACGTCACAAAGCCCCACTCAAACCTTTGACGCGTTTTATCTTCGTCAATTTTTATTGATTTGATAGAACAAAAATACGTATTCAATATTTTTGCGATTTATTCTTGCGATAGGTACTGGCGACATCGACGTTCCGTATTGAAATTTTTCTGCTCGAAAGCTGAGCCGATTCAATTATTTTTTGACAATTTATTTCTAAAAGTTCTTATCAAAATACTATTTAAGTTAAGTTATCTATTATTATCACACGCGTCGCTGTATTGAGGCTAGTGATTGCAAAATATTATATCATCACCTTCGTACTGGCGTTTATCCAACTATGTATTTAGATCAAAATAGTAAAATAATCAGCAGAGCAGCGGTGGCCTAGTGGTGGCTGTCGTGGGTTCGAACCCAGGCACATTACTTTGTGTAATTTATTCAAAACGGTGAAGGAAAACATCGTGAGGAAACCGGCATGTCTTAGAACCAAAAAATTCGAAGTCGAAGATGTGACATCCACAAATCCGCACTGGGCCCGCGTGGTAGATTATAGCCCATTCCCTCTCAAAAAAGAGAGGAGGCCTGTGTGCCAGCAGTGGGAACAATAGGCTGTTGATGATGATGATGATGAGGAAAGTAATATGAATTGTGTTAAAATTCGTAAAATGGAGAATTAAATAGGGATACAGTGCGTGCAGAAGGAACATCTAATAAATTGTGTCCACGTGGTCTCAGTTGGTATTTGGGCACGGGAGGAACAGCACATTATTATGCTGTTAAGAGACTTTTTGGGGCAATCCGACTCACCACGAAGGACACGACAGGCAAACATAAGTAAAAAGTAATTAATGGCGGGATAAGTTGGACTCTTTCTCAAACGATTGACCTACACAACTTACAATCGCACGAGATCGGGACAAGAATGCCTTTTTTTGGAGCGTGGGAATTCAAATTCAAATTGTTTATTGCAAAAAAAAACATCAAAAGACTCTTCCCGCTCTGGGCGGAGCGAAATGCAGTGTCAGACTTCTGCTGACTAAAAACCAGTGGCGTGCAGTGGTCCCCCGCGATGGGTAGGCTACGAATAATTGACAGGAAAAAAAAGTCACATTTACCTATACTTAATATTTAAAAATAAGCCTGTAAAAACAAAAGTTATACGTACAATTCAAAAGTAGCACACTTAAAACATTGTGCTAGTGGATGCTTTGAATAGTAAAAGGGGCATGGAGGTAATTTCAGTAAAGTTATAACCTGAAAAACTAGTATTTACAAAAACAGCTGTGCAAAATTTGGAACTTTGACCCCCAATATCTCCGTAACTAGGGGGTTCCCAGGTATGGCCTAGAACAAAAAAATGATCGCAATGGTGGGGAGAACAAGTGCCCTTCGTTTGCGTTAAGGGTCCTTTTACACCCTCTATGTTTTTCTGATAGGTCATGCTTTTTGGCCGAGGAATGCAAGTTATGCAAATTACTGGCAGTATTAAACAAAATGCACGGAAAACAAAATAATTTATTTGTGTGTATGCAGCCACACAGCCAGGTAAATGTTGTATAATTATGAGCATTGAAATGACGAGTACGCGATGAATTACCATATTTTTGGATTAATTCTCGTAATTCGGGTACACATCTACCTTTAGATACTACATGAATCTTACGCTACTTGAGAAGTCCCTGCTAAATATTGAGGATTGTTTATCTGTGGTGTTTCTATTAAGCGTCTTGTTATCTATGGTTACTCTACTCTTCCAAAAACTGTAATGGTTCTATGTCCTCTCTGTGTCTCTGTCGCTGTTGCTCTGCTGATTAAAATGGTGCCCGTATAATTTAGTGTTTTATTAACTAAATATAGTAAAGAATTAATACTAAAAACCACCCATGTTCCTTCTTAGCCCTTTGTGTCGAAGCCGCGGGATCTCTTACGAACAACCCGCAGCCGCGACGGACAACCCGCAGCCTCATAGGTACCGCTTTCCTTTATATATCAAGTCGCTAAGATCTTCTCTTACTAACGCCATCTAGTTAAGTTTGCATGAACTAACTGCTTATAAACTTGACCTTATTATCGAAGTAAATAGAATTATTTATCGATTAGGTTTGGTTGTAATTTTGTTACAACGCCATCTAGGTATTTTTATACTGTGAAGTTTTTTTTTCTTCTTGCATTTTGCAGGTCACCCTATGAGGCTGGCTTCTGCTTTACCAGACAATCCTGTGGATGTTTTGAGTGCCTGGACCTCCAGCCAAGGTGTAAAAACTTATAGAATAAGTGATAGTGCAATAAGAGCACCTCATAAGAGGTATGGAAAATTTTAAAATTCCAATACATAGTAAACTGGTAACCGTTTTAGCGTGTCTGTCCCTTAAAACGTTTTTATTTTCGATCTACACAAGACTGAAATAAATCAGCTACAGAAAATAAAGCATGGCGCCTGAAAAGTACTACCTAGGAAAATATGCCAAACTGAGAAACGTCATTCGAATAACATAATTAAACATCTTTCTTTTTGAATCATCAAGAGACAGCAAATCGATTAGAAAGATTTATTTTCTACATTTTTTGGCCCTTGTTCTTTTAATTTTGCTCATAAAGACGTCAATTATAAAAACATCAATGAGTTAAGGTTGAGACTGAGACATGAATTAGCAAAAAAAATATCTACATGGCACAGTGTGTTATGAAGCCCATTTTTCGGACATCACTTTTTTATTTAAAAAAAAAACTGATAAAAATAATCATTTCAAGGCAAGGTTTTGTATCCCCATTAGGCTAATATGTCTAGATTTTTAGTAAATTTTTTTTGAAAATTGACTAACTTCCATCTCAATATTTAGAAAAAAAATCATTGAATTGGGTTGTGAAATTTGTGTGGTACGTTTGGGAAGTAAACAGAATTATTTCACTATAAATAACTTTTCCCTAAACGGTATAATTTTCGAGAAAAATAAGAAAAACTAAAAACCAAAGAACTCGTGGATCTAACAAAGTTACGAGATGCATTTTTGCTCTAAAATACACAGAATACCATACGCCATTAACGTACCTAACAAAACATTTCGTATCATGCTTAATCAAAATCAAAATCAAAACTCATTTATTCAAACTAGGCTGATAATCAGCACTTTTCGAACGTCAAAATTTACTTTACTTTACTTATTTACAAGAGACAGTCCCCCAAAACGCCCCCCCTTCGACACTTCCTAGTGTTTTTGCTGGAAAGAAGAAGTGGCGGAACAAACTCCCCAGCACACATCTGTCTGTTAGGTTGGTTAGAAGAACCAGACTCGATACAATAGTAAGGCAAGTATAAAAAAGTATATAATAATAATAAAAAAAAAAAAAAAAGACATAACATATCAGTAAACTAATCTTGGAGAAAGAACATAAATAAATAACAAACATTGTCTTGTGTTCAACTCAGCGACCAACTGTTCTTATCATTTAAGTAGTCGTTAATGGAATAGTACGCTTTTAAACAAAGATTAGATTTTACTTTGGCTTTAAACGCATTAAATGGCAAGTCTAGAAAAGAAGATGGCAGTTTGTTATAAAATGTTATACCAAGCCCGACGAATGAATTATGAACTTTGTGAAGCCGGTGAAAAGGAGCGCGTAGTTTATGCTTATTTCTAGTGTTAAAGTTGTGAATATCACTGTTTTTAGTGTACAGGTGGATATTTTGTTTAATATATAAAATGTTGGCAAAGATGAACTGAGAAGCAACAGTGAGGATACCAATCTCCTTAAAAAAATCTCTAAGAGAAACTCGGGCACCCAGCTGATAAATTGCACGAACCGCTCGCTTCTGCAGAACAAATATATTTTGAATATCAGCAGCTTTGCCCCACAGCAGAATACCGTATGACATAACGCTGTGAAAATAACTGAAGTAGACTAACCGTGCTGTATCAACGTCAGTGAATTGTCTTACTTTTCTGACGGCGTATGCGGCTGAACTTAGCCTTCCCGCTAGGCTTGATATATGTAAACCCCATTGTAATTTTGCATCTACTATTATGCCCAGAAATACAGCAGAGTCGGCAGTTTCCAGCTCCTGATTGGCGAGGATAATATTGGGACCCAGATTTCTAACATTGGGTAAAGCGAACTTAACTATTTTAGTTTTCTTGGCATTAAGAACAAGGTTGTTTATTGTGAACCAATCCGTGACCATTGATAGCGTGCTGTTTACGTCGTCAAAATCGTGTCTATTCCTATCTACTTTAAAGATAAGAGAGGTATCATCTGCAAATAGTACAACGTCACAAAAACCCTTTAAATAGTATGGTAGATCATTAATTTATATTAATGATCTACCATACTATTTACCAAGAATAAAAACGGACCCAGTATTGAACCTTGAGGTACACCTAGCCGAACCGGTAGCCCGGAAGATTTCGCGCCATTCACGTCTACACATTGGAATCTATTTTGCAAATACGAATCTATCACATTTAGGGCCTCATTTTGAACACCGTAATAACGCAGTTTCCGTAAAAGCGTGTCGTTATGTACGCAATCAAAAGCTTTAGAGAGATCGCAGAAAACACCGATTGCATTTTGCGCGTTCTCCCATGCGTCAAATATGTGTTTCAACAAAGCAACACCTGCATCCGTAGTCGAACGACCCTTTGTAAAGCCATATTGATCATTATGAAGGAGATTATTTAAATTAAAATGTACTAACAACTGTTTGAGAACTAATTTTTCAAAAATTTTGCTAAAAGCAGGTAAAATAGAAATTGGTCTAAAGTTACCAATATCGTTTTTACTGCCTGATTTAAATAGAGGGATGACTTTACTGCTCTTCATAAGGTCAGGGAAAGTCCCCAAATCGACGCATTTATTGAAAGTAACGGCAAGACAGGGGGCTACAATGTCGATTATGTTACTTAAAAGTTTAATAGAAATGCCCCAGTAATCACCTGTGTTTTTAGACTTAAGTGAATTAAAAACGTTAACCACGTCACGAGGCGTTACATGTTCGAAACTAAATACTTTACCACATTTAGACACGCTGCTATGCAAAAGATCTTCGGCTTTAGACGGCGACGAACTTAGGGAACGAGTCGTTGCTATAGGTATGCTGGCAAAATACTCATTAAAAGCCTCGGCTACGTCGGCTGCTTCACTAACTAATTTGTTACCCACCATGATCTCGAGGTGATTATCTTGTTTAACAGATTTACCCGTTTCATTGTTAATGATTTTCCAAGTGGCTTTAACTTTATTATTAGAATTTTTAATAGTCTCGCTTAAGAATTTTGATTTTGCAATAATACAAATCTTTTTAAATAATTTGGAATAATTTTTAACATATTCTAGAAAAGTTGTATCAAACCTGTATTGTTTAAGACCATACAACTCGTACAATCGGGCTCGACTTTTGTAAATACCTGGTGTAGCCCATTGGTTGAAGCCCACAGAAGGTCCCTTAATGTTAATCGTTTTAGACTTAAAAATAGATTGGTATTCATTCTGCACAACATCAAAAAGGGCTTCATAAATTTCATTAGGAGTCTCGTGCTCTACTATTGACGGCGTTACTTTAAGTGCTACATTATTTTTGAATTTATTGCAACGACTAGCTGTATGAGGCCTGCATTCTATTTTGCGCGGCTTTTGTTTTAATAACATAGGGAAGCTAGCTATTAAGCCACAGTGGTCAGATGATAAGTCACTTAACACTAATTTGTCCTCGGCAACACAATCACTAAACATATTATCAAGGCAAGTTGATGAAGAAGCCGTGATCCTTGTTGGTTCAAAAAACAGGTTAACTAAATTAAATGATCTAAACAAATTGAGAAATCTGATACTTAATGGAGTAACATCTAAAATATTAACATTAAAATCTCCACATAAAATTAAAGATTTATTACTTGATTTTAACTTATTAAGTGAATCCTCCATTACTGATTCGAAATGAGTAAAGTCCCCAGAAGGGGGTTTAGTTTAAGAGGAGGCTCCCTAAATTTTATGTTAATTTGCATTAATATTCTGAAACAGTCGTACATACAATCAAAATGGAACTTTAGTATATGATTTATTGGATCTTTTTCTTTCCATGTACAAGACAGTTACGTAATTGTAGCATATTCGCTCGATTCATTTTTTATTCGAAAATCATGTCTTTTTTAACGATTATTACATTTTCCCTCAAGATTGCTCCGCCTTTATGTCTAAAATAAATGTTCACTGTAAGAAAATATAGTTTACTATCCAGCCACAAGATATTTTTTCTCCAGATCAATTACTACTTTAGTTATAAACGAAATAAGAATTGAGACTTACGACATTTAGTTTCGTGCTCGAACGCGATCAAAGAGCGCACGCGGTATTCGACTTTATTACTGATGTGCTAGCGTCTAGCACATCGCGCGGAGTGGCGGGGTGCATGGGGCGGAGCTTGCGTGGAAATTATTTTAGAGTGCCTGGTCTTAAGCGTAATTAATTTTTTTCTTAATAAGTATATATCCGGATACGAAAAGGAGGATTTTCAAAAAAAAAATATTTAAAAACTAGACATATTAGCTAAATGGGGATACGAAATCTTGCATTCACATGATAACTTCTATCAACTTTTATAATAAAAATGTGATGTCCGAAAAATGGGTTTCATAAAACACTGTGCAAGGGTATATTTGGCGCGTGGCCGTTATCGGAACTAATGCCGACATTTTCTTTTTTAACTCGTAAAAAAGTCCCGTCATTGAACCGATTTGAAAATTTCTTTCTTTATTTAAAAGAATTTATTTTTGTTGGTAGATCGTCGTGCTTACAAGGTTTAAAATGTTCAATAAATATAAATTCCACTCACCTAACACCATACCGGGTGTAGTTCACCACTGCAGCCCGAAAGGATATTCATTAATATAAACGCGAACTGTCACTGTCACCGACCCGCTTCCATGCTGTGAGGAACCTGAGGAAGAAGAGAATATCAATGTAGACGCATACTTAGATGGCAACTGCGAACCGGAAGACGTTGCGTTTGGAAGGCCTCCCACTAAATGGACCGATGACCTGCAGGGCTATTGCGTATCTTTTACGCGGCCGCCACACACTCGACAAGTGGCTTGCAGGATAGGAGGCAGAGACATAGTGTGGCCACTTTACTCGTCATGCCGCACGTCATGCTCCTCGTACTGCCCATCGCTCCCTATGTTGTCGGTTGTTGTTTTTGTAGGAGCGACGCGATTAATTGCGCGAGTAGAGCAGTGTGGGCAGAGCGAACAATATCGCGGCAAATAGCGGCAGCGCGAGGAGCATAGCGATGAGCAGCACGCGGAGCATAGTGTGGCGGCCGCATTAAATGTTAGTGGTTATCATATTGTCCATGGATTAACTGTCAAATTGGTTATGGTTTAGTACAAAATGGAACCATTTGATAGTTAATTGATGGACACTATATGATAGCCACTATCATTTAAAAGATGCGCAATAGCCCTGCTGGTGAAGGTTGCGGGGACCAGCTGGATGAGAGACACACGGGACCGGTCAATGTGGCGACACCTGAGGGAGGCCTATGTCCAGCAGTGGACGTCTTTTGGCTGAAATGATGATGATAATGATAGGTACTTAGATAGTCATGATATGACATCAGCAGGGCTATTGCGTATCTTTTAAATGACAGTGGCTATCATATTGTCTATGGATTAACTGTCAAATTGGTTATGGTTTAGTACAAAATGGAACCATTTGACAGTAATTGATAGGCACTATAGGTTAGCCACTGTCATTTAAAAGATACGCAATAGCCCAGCTGGCCTGTTACTCCCCCGGGGCTGCTGAACTGTTCGAAAGAGATACCGGAGCCCCGGAGCATAAAGGGCTAATAGGAATATGGATGGGTTTTAGTCAACACAAGTCTGACACCGGCGGACAATAGGAGATCGTACAAAAAAAAAACTAATTAGTCCGTCAGATAGATTCCAAAAAATATTGAACACATCTTTTTTCAAACAAAAAATGAAGACAATACAGTGCTTCAAAAACTCGTGAACTCCTCGAAAACGTCACATGTCAGTACATTTTTTACCTACAAATGACGTCACACTCACAACCCCACTCATGATCTTTGACGCGTTTTATCTTCGTCAATTTTTATTAATTTGATAAAACAAAAAACACGTAAGTATCCAATATTTTTCGATAATCTAACTGACTGACTAATTAGAATCATATTTTTTGACTCAGTCCGATCCCCTATTACAAAAAAAATGTTTTTTGAAAGAAAGAAATATTTAAAAATGAAAGCATGTTTGTAAATGAATAAAGGAATGTAATCAATGTTGTGCGTAACATCTGCGCCTTTTAATAAACGTAAGTAATGAGTTTTTAACTCGATAAAGTTTTTAGATTACAATCAATAAATTCCACGACCGTAAACCTGCCAATAATGGACCTTATTGTGTTGTATAAAAAGAGGATTATGTATGTAATGCCAGCAGAATACCAGAATCATCTGCCTAGTCTATTCCTATCTATGTTGTGGTGGCTTCCAGTCTAACTGGATGCAGCTGAATACCAGTGATTTACATGGAGCGGCTGCGTATCTGACCTCCACAACCCAGTTACTATATTGGGTAATACGATACCTTCTTGTTAAGACTGGTTGTCAAACTTTTAGGCCACAGTATGTCTGTTGCGACTGTCAAAGATAGATAAAGGATGTAAAAGTACCCTTAACGCAAACGAAGGGCACTTGTTCTCGCTACCACTGCGATCATTTTTTTGTTCTAGACCATTCCTGGGAACCCCCTAGTTACGGAGATATTGAGGGTGAAAGTTCCAAATTTTGCACAGCTGTTTTTGTAAATACTAGTTTTTCAGGTTATAACTTTACTGAAATTACTTCTATGACCCTTTTACTATTCAAAGCATCCACTAGCACAATGTTTTAAGAGTGCTACATTGAGTTTTACCGTAAATTAGATTTTTGACCCCAAAAAAAAGGTGTTTCCCAGCAAAAAAAAATTGCGAAGGGGTACTTAGTTTGATGTACAGAATACTTGTTGACGTATGTGTGAAGGGTTAATTTACACCCTGTATAGATACAAATGACTCCATCTTATTTGTTCTGTACGTGTGTTTGTCACTGAACTCCTCCTAAACGACTGGACAGATTTTAATGAAAATATTCGTATGTGTCCAAGTGGATTCGAGAACGGTTTACATTTACAATTAGACCCGGTAGGTGGCGCTGCTGTCCGGGCAGGACGACGTCTGCCAGGTCCAATAGTTGACTATAAAGCTATTTTTTTTTTTCAAATCGGTTAGCAAGCGACGGAGTTATGCCCGAACAAACATAAAAGAATATATATATAATATATAAATATCCGAATTGAGAACCTCCTTCTTTTTTTAGAAGTCGGTTAATAAGCAATACTTACGTAAATAGACCGCAACTTTTTTTACGTTCGAGTTATTTTTTATATCACTTAACACAGATTATTGACTTAACGCTATTTATTTTATACTAGTTACTTACTGTACTTATTACTTTAGAGCAAGTTAAATAACTATTCAGCCAAAAGGTTGAAACATGAATGATCGAACAGAAAAATCTTTAGAGACACAAAATAGAAACCAAAAGATTTAGAGGACAAGATTTAGTATTATAATAACTTCCGTTGAAGCAAAAGATGTACTATCACTGAATGACAATACAATACTGATAATATTTGATTATGTTTGATTGTATGCTTACGTTTAGATGTTATCATTTCAGGCCAAAGATTAAAAAATAAGACAGTCATGTAATGGAGTTTTTTACCCGACTGCGGCGAAGCCCAAAAGAAGGGTTATGTGTTTGGCGTGTATGTATGTCCTTTTCTTTGTTCCCTCATAACTCCTTAACTGATGAAGGGATTTGAATAAAATATACGTCGTTAGATTCGTTTTGATGGCGCGAGTGTCACTGGCTACATTAAAATAAAAAAAAAAAAAAACAAAGAAAAATTTGGATTTTGCGGGCCAAATCACGGATTAGAAAAAAAAAATACATTACCATCGAGTAGGATAACAAGATAAGGGGTTTTAAAAGGAGATTACAAAAATATATGATACTTATGTTTAAAATAAATTCAAAGTCAAAAATCCTATAAACAAACACAAAAGTTAAATCATCTGCGAAGAATTTTACGCGACCAACGAAAGAACGAACACAAAAGAACTAAAAAGTTAGAAATAAAAAAAGTAGTTGAGAAACTAAAAAACCCGGCTGAAAAAACTGAAAAGCATAAAATAAGCACAATTTACGATGTTCATTTGAATATTAAATTATAAAATGAAAATAGAATGGACCCCGCCTGCTTCCAAGTTTTGTTTAATTTAAAATGTGCTTGTTTTTGCTTTTCAGTTTTTTCAGCCGGGTTTTTTAGTTTTTTTGCCCATTCTTCTTGATGCAAAACTCATCATTTGACTATAACCTCGACAACGTTTGTCGCCAGTGTCGCCACTCAGATCAATCTCTAAGTTAAGACACGCTTGCCTAGGTTTCTTTGTGGATGGGTGACGACCCGTCACGTAACGAGTTTCATCCGTACCTCGGAAAGCATGTTAAGCTGTTGGTCCCGGCTGCCATATAAAGGGTGTAAAAGTACCCTTAACGCAAACGAAAGGCACTTGTTCTCCCTACCACTGCGATAATTTTTTTGTTCTAGACCACACCTGGGAACCCCCTATTTACTGAGATATTGGGGGTCAAAGTTCCTAATTTTGCACAGCTGTTTTTGTAAATACTAGTTTTTCAGGTTATAACTTTACTTAAATTACCTTCATGACCTTTTTACTATTCAAAGCATCCACTAGCACAATGTTTTAAGAGTGCTACATTGAGTTTTACCGTAAAATGAGATTTTTGACCCCAAAAAAAATCGTTTCCCAGAAAAAAAAATTGCGTAGGGGTTCTTAAATTGATGTATAGAATGCTTGGTTGACGTATGTGTGAAGGGTTAATTTATACCCTGTATAGATCTTTGGCAGTCGTTACAGGTAGTCAGTGACCTGAAAGTCTGACAACCAGTCCTACCAAAGGGTAGTATTGCTAGGTAGTGGAGGTCAGATAATCGCTCCTTGAAAAAAAGGCTAGGCAGATGATGACTCGACGAAGCCAATTTTACCGTAAGTTTAGTGGTCGTTGAAAAAAACAATACCACTTTTCGGGCACTTAAGATACAGAATAAAGTTCTTGACTTCTCTATGACCGGTAACTACAGGTGTCATTTTTAGCGGCGATTTAAAAGGCACTTGTGCCAAATCAAACATTTGTAGGCGAAGTGACATATCGCTATTTTCGGAACTACATAGTTAAAGTAAGGCTCGGTAGATTAGATGATCTTTTTAACGTGTCGATGGCCATTTAATTTGAGTGAGCTTAAAATTTTGGAGAGCAGCGGTGGCCCAGTATTGGCGGCTCGGACTTACGAACGGTAGGTCGTAAATTCGAACCCGACAGGCAAGCACATTACTTTGTGTTATTTATTTCATCACCGTTGCTCTCAAAACGGCGAAGGAAAACATCGTGAGGAAACCGGCATGTCTTAGAACCAAAAAATTCGAAGACATGTGACATATCTAGAAATTCACACTAGGCCCGCGTGGTAGATTATAGCCCATTCCCTCTTAAAGAGAGGAGGCCTGTGTCCCAGCAGTGGGAAAATTAATAGGCTGTTGATGATGATGACGAAAATTTTGCGACGAGTTTTGCACTTCGAGTAGCGTCAAGAAACAGGACAGGCAAGATACGATAACAAGTGCCCCATCGTTTGTGGGGCAACCCCACATTTACACTCCATGATGAGAAAGAATGTTGATGTATGTAACTTTTTCAAGAATTTCATTTCAATCTGTTTCTTTTCGTTGGAGTCTCTCTCAGGGATCGCGTCCGAAATGAGGTGATCCGACAGAGGACCAGATTTCTCGACGTAGCTCACAGAATAAGCAAGCTGAAGTGGCAATGGGCCGGCCATATTAGCCGCAGAACCGGTGACCGTTGGAGTAGACGTGTTCTTGAGTGGAGACCGCCGAGCGGCAAGCGTAAGGTGGGACGCCCTCAGGCTCGGTGGAGCGATGATCTTCGCAGAGTGGCTGGTAACAACTGGATGAGAGTTGCCGAAAATCGAGTTGAGCGGCGCAAGATTAAAGAGGCCTATATCCAGCAGTGGATTGCAATGGGCTGATGATGATGATGATGATGAGACCTGAATAAAATGGCAGACTGCGATAGTTCGATAATTGGGTTGACTGAACAATGAAGTGTGTGATCCTTGAAACATAAAAAAGTCTCGAAACTTGTCAATTTTTATGTGGTATTTACTAGTAAAGTTACTTGACTAAAAAACTAAATGACGTCACGACTGACGTAAGTATTTACAGCTGCGCTTGCATTGTGGTATTTCCCTCGGAAACAATATTAGTCAGTCAAAACAAAAATAAGTTTCAGCCCTGCTTTCTTTTTAACCAACTTCCCAAAAAGGAAGAGGTTCTCAATTCGATTGGTATGTTTTTTTTTCTATGTACGTACACCGATTACGCCGATATTTATGATCCGATTTACGTAATTCTTTTTTAGTTTGATGCTAAATAGTTGCCATTTGGTCATATAAAATTTTTACATAGTTTGGCCCAGTACTTTTCATTTAATGATCATTTTTTTATAAGTTTTGAAAAAAAATCAGCAGAAAAAAAATCTGCTTCTGAAGTCGGTGGCAAAAAAATTAAATCAAACAAACAAATGTCACCGACTTCAGAAGCTGATTTTTCTTCTGAAGTTTATTTTTTTCCTTTTTTGATATGAAACATTTACATATTATTATGCGCGCCTAAGCAGTAAAACCGAGTCCTGTGCCGTGACCGTGACGGAAGATGGCATGACGCTTTCATGACGATCACGTCATGAAAGCGTCATGCCATCTTCCGGGTATAAGGGTTGATTTCAACCAACCCAAAAAAAAACCCAAAAATCAACCCTTTCACATCATTAGTAAGTATATAGGTTGTTTTGGAATTGGCCATGACTTGATTTTTTTTTTATTTTTTTTTCATTTTTTTTTACAAAATATAGACCATTTCAAGGAACTATTTTGCTTATTTTATTTTTTTAGGGGTTGTACGTTTTTTTAGGATTTTTTAAATTCGAAGTGCTCTCAATATCACTATGAGGCTGTATGTAGTGCGGTGTTGTGCCACAGACAAATTAAAAAAGAATACAATGTCAATCTAAATCCAGTGACATATCCTTGACAGTTGAGATTGATACAGTGATTTAAGAGAAAGGTTTTTAAGTATAATACATGCATAATATAGTAGAGAAAAACACCTGTGCGAAGCCGGGGCGGGTCGCTAGTATATAATAAGTTCATTGATGACAAGAGAGAAACCAATCTTATATAAATCAAAACAATGATATAGAATACTTACATTAGAGCCTTTGCTCCTCGTATTTCCGCTATATTGTGTTGAGTGGACAACATCATATACTCAACAATCATAGCATTATTGACCGTAGGTATGTTACGGGAATCCGCCTTAGTATAATATTTAAAGAAGCCATTACAACAATTCACAATATTTCACAAAAACAAACTTCAACAAAGCTGGCTAAACATAACCTACAAAATGTTGACATTGAATTGACAGTCTCGCAACCGAATGTTTTTTTTTTTCAAGAATGATAGAATGACAGAGGAATGTTCTATTATGCTTTGTTGGAGGGTCTGAAAGGTCAAATGAAAGTCATTCGTTATAACTTTTGAAATAGTATGTATTTTTCAAATCTGGTAACAGGCATGAATTCACCTAAGCTAACCCTCGAAATGGTTTTAAGACAGCGCTTGAAAAAAAAAATTAGGCATGCCCAATTACTTATATACAATAGGCATGACGAAAGATTTTGAAATCCCCTTCCGTAATGTGGGTACATCTTTTTTATTTACGAAAAAACCTTTATTTCAGTAATAAAGTAAAGTATAACCAAGATATAAGCCATTTTTGAAAAAAAAATTAAATAGAGCGCGAAAACAGCTCGCAGTGTCATGGCGTCGGGTCTGACGTCACGCATAAGTAAACATGGAAATGTCAAAGCGCAGCTAGAGGAAACTAAAACAAACATTACCATAATTCGTGTGTTAAAAATGAATAACAAAGTTTATAAATAAGTGGTGTGCGGTGCCTCAGTGTAAAAACACATCAATAGCAATAGTTTTAGCATTACATATTTGAATGTCAAAAATGTTGTCCTCTGGACCTGCATAGCTGACCCGGTGATTATGATAGTAGGTTGTTACTATGAGAAAAGATACTACATGCTTTGTAGTTACAGAAATTTACTCCTTTTGTTGGTTATTAACTCAGTAGCAAACTTTTATTACAAGTTGCGAAGGAGCTAACCTCAAAAATAAACTGACAAGTTTATTGTAAAAATAACATAAGAAAGTGAAAATAAACTAAACTCCTACAAGCTCAAAACGAGTTTGTTGTATTTTTATAGTGTTAGATACTTACAGGGAGGTTTTCACATTTCGGAACTCGGACGAGCAAAATTCTTTATTTGACCCAAGGAAATCGCCCAACATCAGTAAATCTATCCTGGGCAAATTTGAACTGTTTGCTTTTACAAAGCCTGATTCCATTGCTAAAGATGTTCACAAAGTATTGTAGTAACAAAAAAAATATCCAAATGCGTAATCGGCAACAAAACAACACAGTGAGCTAGTGACAACTAGTTATGTTTACATTGGCGTGACGTAGTGCGCTATGATTGGTGTTTCAATCAAAATGGCCGATATCAGTATTTTAATCTTTTATTTTATTAAAAATCTTACTAATCTTAATTTTTTAAATAAAACTAAATCAGTGGTTTAAATCCTTCTCGTATGTAATTTCCCCTAATATCATTAAATCATTGATTCTTTGACTATGTCGTCACGCCTATTATTGTACATATTTAGGTGAGGTCTTGATGAGGACTGCAAAATTGAACAAAAAGCAAAGACAAGACATATCTGAATATTTTTCTTAGTTATTCTTTGATTACTGATATGTGATAAGTTGATAACAATACCGTCATGTGTGTTCAAGAATAAAAGAGATTGAAAGTTTGATAAGAGAATAAGTGTTGTTTAAACTACAAAGTACGCCTTGCTTTGCCTGTCATATTTTCACTAGCTTATGCCAGCAGCTTAACCCACGTATATGTTGATAATTGTCCCAAGGGATCATACTACCAAGGCAAAAAGTATCATATTATGTGTTAATCCAGACGATTAACTATCTGTATGCTAAATTTCATCAAAATCCGTTAAGTAGTTTTTGCGTGAAAGTGTAATAAACATACATTCATCCTCCAGTTTCGCGTTTGTAATATTAGTAAGAGGATGCATTTGACTGCTCCCTGTGTCTTTTGGTCGCAAGAGTGACTTCAGAGCGTGGGGTACTAGGTTCGCACCACGCGGGTCAGACAAAAAATGCTATTACATTAAACAGTTAACAACTTGCGTTTTAACGTTTTTAGACACACCTGAAACTGATTAGGAATTCGCGAACACCTACAGCGATAACAAAGCAGCGTGGCGAATAATCACCAATGAGACATGAAATAACTCATGATTGACCGCGAAATGACGGAATTACAGCATACATTCATTTAATGACAGCCTTGTTTGTTTTGTGGTCGTAACTGCGCAAATGCAAGGTCGGGCACAGTGTTAAAGTACTGCTGTACTGGGATTCAGTTAGATTGTAATTGAGCCCAACATAGTTGTAACAACAATAATAATAATAATAATAATAATATTCCACAACTATCACACAACGCCATCTAGTCTCAAGCTAAGCAGAGCTTGTGTTATGGGTACTAGACAACTGATAAACATACTTATATATTTCTAAATACATACATATTATAGATAAATTACACCCAGACACAGAACAAATGATCGTGCTCATCACACAAACATTTGTCCTGGGTGGGAATCGAAGCCACGACCTCCGGCATAGCAGTTAGGGTCACTAACCACTAGACCAACAGGCCAGTCAACAACGCTCGGCAGGTCTCTTTTCAATCGGTCCGTCATTATTGAGTATCATGGTCAGTGGACCCCTTTAAACGGACTATCTTTTTTTTTCTTTTTTTTTTAAAACGTTGCCCCTCACTAGGAATTTCTCTTGTATCGAGGAAGCGTTCACAAACATTTAAACTCACAAACACCCAGACCCGAAACAACTACCTGTAGGCCATACAAATATTTGTTCCGTGCGGGGATCGAACCCGCGACACGCAGCGCAGCAGTCCATTGCTTGAGCCATTGCGCCAACCGTGCCGTCAAATCTGTCTCCATCGACTACGGCTGAAACTTGCCATCACCACCTGCTGGCTTGAGGATGTAGCTTCATTTACTTTGTTGTGTGACTTGATCAAAATGGCCACAATCGATCAACATTAAGTTGCTGACAAAAGATTTGACAATTGATTATAAGGCATTTAAAAATAAAATATGTTGAGGTGTGGCGATGATATAGCATTTCTGATGTCACACGGATCTGCTCACTCACTGATTGTTCCCCGCGATAAAACAGATTACACCAAGCGTCATCGTTAACTGCGTAGCTTATTCCCAACTAAGTTGGGGTCGGCTTCTAGTCTAACTGGATGCAGCTGAATGCCAGTATTTTACATGGAGCGACTGCCTATCTGACCTCCACAACACATTTAGTACTGGGCTGGTAAAATTGGGTCAAAGTGGATTCAGATTGGGGTCCTAACAACAGAACAGTCCCTTAAGGAGATGACTTGACGTCATGGGCTCTTTTCAAAAGGCTTGAACCCCAAACAGCAATAGACAGCGTTATATGGAAAGCACGAAGGAGGCGTTTGCCCTGCATCAGTGGGTCTGTCATGTGGGTCCCATCAGGCTCATGATAAAATTGGTAAGGCTGGTTGTCAGACTTCCCTTGAAAAGGCTGAGCTAAATTATTTATAATAACTTTAGATTACTGTAATCAGTTCGGCACACAAGCATTGATATTACTAACCTCTTTTTTTATTTAGGGTCAGTCGTTATCAATCGTGATTGTTTTAATCTTATCAGTGCCGTTGATAGTAGAACTGGCAGCGTTTATAAATCCATTCTTATTATCAATTTGATTACTTATACAATACTTTAGAAACGATGGATGGACTGTGTGAAGGATGATATGGCTAGAAATGAGGTGTCTCATTTATCATCATCATTTCAGCCAAAAGACGTCCACTGCTGGACATAGGCCTCCCCCAGGTGTCGCCACATTGACCGGTCCCGTGCGTCTCGCATCCAGCAGGTCCCCGCAACCTTCGCCATGCTATGTGAAGGTTGTCGGTGTCTTATTAGATGACGTGTAATAGAGATGTATGAAAGAACAAGACATTAGCTCTTGGCTTAGTAATAATTGCTGTTCGAATCGATCTTTATGTTGCGCCGTGCTTGCCTGGTCGGGATGGGTGGCCATAAAGTACAGACCGAGTTTCCATCGTGCAAAATCAAAAATCAAAATCAAAACTCATTTATTCAAACTAGGCTGATAATCAGCACTTTTCGAACGTCAAAATTTACTTTACTTTACTTATTTAAAAGAGACAGTCACCCAAAACGCCCCCCCTTCGACACTTCCTAGTGTTTTTGCTGGAAAGAAGAAGTGGCGGAACAAACTCCCCAGCACACATCTGTCTGTTAGGTTGGTTAGAAGAACCAGACTCGATACAATAGTAAGGCAAGTATAAAAAAGTATATAATAATAATAAAAAAAGACATAACATATCAGTAAACTAAATACTAAGTGCCTCGGAAAGATCGTTAAGACGTTGGTTCCGGCTGCCATTTATATATAGATCTTCGCTGTATCAAATATAACAGCTCACAACTTAGGACCCAGTAATATTAATGACAACAATATCCGTGGTGCTAGGCAACTGGGATTATCCCAGTTGTATATTGGCCTTGTTCTGTTGGCAAGTGCCCTTTATTTGCGTTAAGGGTACTTTTACAGGCCGCGGGTTGTACACTAGTTATCGCGGCCTCGACATAGAGGGCGAAGAAGGAACATGGGTGGTTTTTAGTCAGTAGAAGTCTGACACTCCCTTTCGCTCTACCCAAGAGCGGCAGGGGTTATTCGATGATTTTCCACCCGCCAAAAAAAAAAGGGTACTTTTACACCCTTTATACAGCGAAATACACAGGAAGTAAACAAAACTGGTCAAATGGTAGCTGATTATTTGGTTTACCTTTGCCTAACCCTTTGGGGATAACACGCGTGATGTTATCATCATCATCATCATCAGCCTATAATGTTCCCACTGCAGGGACTCAGGCCTCCTCTCTAGGAGAGGGATGGTCCAACACGCGGGTCCAGTGTGGATTGGTAGATGTCACATGTCTTCGAATTTTTTGGTTTTAAGACTTGCAGGTTTCCTCACGATGTTTTCCTTCACCGTTTTGAGAACAATGGTGATGAAATAAATTACACAAAGTAATGCGCCTGCCTGGGTTCCAACCCACGAGTTACAGTTCGTAAGTCGGGGCCGCCACTGTTCGTATGACTATCGGGTACTACCGGCAAAGATTGTCAAGCTAAAATATGACAGTGGTAATCAAAGGCTTCACGAAGTTAACAAGACACGGAGTGGTCTCAAGATGTAACTATGTTCACCAATCTACTAGTGGACCTCGGCAAACGAAGCTAACTCGTCCTGTTCGTACGGCCACGAGTCCCTCTCTGTCTGTCCGTCTATTTAGGCCGTTATCCGAGAACCACTTATCCAATTTACGTGATTCTTGTTTTATTGCATGTAATTTCTGGATAGGTTTTAATTTTCCAACAAGAATACCACTAATATCTTGATATATTTATGTACATAGGTACATAAATAAACTTTTCATGTGGGTGTTCCTTTCATCTAATTTACAGGGGCATGTTTTCGTCCGGGTTTTGTATAGCTCCCCCTCCCTCTTAGTGACAGGTCGTGATGCTTTAGGCATCCTCTCCTCACCCCGCCTATTTTTTTTTTATTTGATAATATCGAGATATCTTTCGATCGTTTTTTTATTCTGTTTTATAAGACACTAATGGACGTCACGCAGTTTCACCCGCGTAGTTCCCGTTCCCGTGGGAATACAGGGATAAGAAGTGGCCTATGTCACCCGAGGATAGTGTAGCTTCCCAACGGTGAAAGAATTTTTCAAATCGGTCCAGTAGTTTCGGAGCCTATTCGTTACAAACAAACAAATCTGTCCTCTTTATAATATGAGTGTGGATGAATTCGTAAGTTGTACATGTTTTGAATGAATTATTATTGGAAACCATGTGTGTAACTTGACCATTTTTTTTCATGACGTGCTTACCCCTTTAAGAACATCACTTGTATAAAAGATGACCTCTTGTCCACATTCTTACAGGCCCCTGTCCCGCGATGTGACTAGACCTGAAAGAGGCGGGCGGGGGTCAAACCCCTTGCAGTGAAGCGTCTGAACCACCTCCTGCGCTGGTAGTCGTAGACAGCGGCGCAGGCGGTCGCCAGGGTGGCGAGAAGAAAGCAGCACCATTCGCATAGTGCCGCAACGCTCTCACCAGCCACAAATGACAACAACACACAGACCAGCAGGTGACGTGGCTCACGCACCTGCTGCAGACCTCGGTCAGACTTAGTCAGGGACACAGATGCCACCTCAAGGAAAAGTCCTTTGGTTAAGACCCAGACTGCAGGCCTCCTTGCGGGGAAAGGCAGACTTCTATGACATTCCTAAACGAACCCCCAGTGTGATAAAAGCCTTGAAATTGTGTATAAAGTAAATTCAGACATGATTTAAGAACTTGAAGTCAGAAAGTTTTTTTTATACTAAACTATAGTAGACACAGTTAATTTAACATACAAGTGTGAATTCTTGTTAGCAAATTGTAAGAATAGAATATCTATCTGTCTAGCATGGATCATAACTTGAACAATTTTTTAAGAAAAACTTTTTTAAATAATTTGTTTTTTAAATTTTTCTTTGAATGTTTTCACTTTTGAAATTCAAAGATTACTCTTTATCATTTGTAGCTTACTGGGGCACTGACATTTTTTCGGAAAATTATCGTTTTTTTTTTGCATTAATGAATATTAGATATGAAAACTATTTAGAAATTTTTAGTCTAACTGGATAAAGTAAAATACCTAGCAGCATTATTGCCCATTATTCTGCTGGCACCACTGCCTAAAAACGGCTTGAACATGCAACTCATGTAGGTCAATTAAAAAAGTTCATAAAGGTAGCTATAAAAATTATAATTATACCTAAACATTGGAAGAATTTATCAACAGACCAAGGTAACATTCATTCACCCTCACAACGTTTATAAATTGCGCATTAAAATAGCTTAGTAAATAATAAGCCAGAGCAAAGAATAAAGTAATTATTGTACGTAAGTACTCAGGTCAAAACCAGTTTAACAACTTCAAGTGCGATTACCGGACAAATAATAGAGACAAATAATGTTTTAACTCTATGGCGTGATGTAATACACCCATAAAAACGGTTAGTGAAATATTTAAGGCCTGAAACATCATTTCAGTAGCAAAATTTGCATTTATAAGATGATACTTCGAGATTCTGTGTTGCGAGTTCCAATGTTCCAAATCGAGAAGTGATTTTCATCATTAACTTTGTTGTTGTTTGGTTCAAAAACTTACCGGCAGATAGTAATAGTATGTGTCCTTGGTGCACTTGTAACAATTTATTAGTAAAACAACGTGGAAAATTGGGAAAAATACCGTTTCACAATACACTACGAACGCTACACGAACGTAGACACACAGATAAAAAATGGCCCAAAATTGCGGAATGTCCGAAAAGAATTTGTTGACGTTTCGTCTTGGTGTTGCACGTTAATCGAAATACAGACGCACAAAAATCGTGACCTACGAGCACAGGAACATTTAGAATTTTCGAAAATGTTACTCGTTGTCCTCCAAACTTAACTTTTGAAACATTAACTTATTTAGAATTTATTATTTGAGAGAGCATGACAGCCCTTTTACCCAATCCAAATAAATTGGCACGAGTGTCAGGAATTTTATTCTTCTGAAGAACGGCGAAGTGAAAGAATAACCAAAATAGTTGAAAATAATTAATAACGCAATAAAAGGAATGTAAAATAATTTTTTGTTGAAGTTAGTTTTATTGTTTGTTAAGAAATTTTTGACGTTTTTCCGTTACCTATCTCCAAAATTCTCTAGATCTCAGATCTCAGATCTTTACCAAATTGAAACGGGACCACTCCGAAAAGTACTCCCTCATAAACTACTATCACTTCAAGGGTACCTATAAAATTTGAAGATTTCTCTCTATTTCTCCAGGATTCCATAATCAGATCCTGACTTGATGATCATGGGACCACTTGGGAAGTATATCCTTTCAAACAAAACAATAAAATCTAAATCGGTTCAGTCATCTTCAAGTATTTAGGGGAAAAACACATAAAATAAAATCTTCGATGAATTGAGAACCTCCTCCTTTTTGATTTGAAGTCGGTTAAATAAAAACGGAATACACACCACACGGTCTCACGTTGTTTTATTATGGCAATCGTTGTGTTATTTTTTTGCCTCGGCTTGGGATTATTGCTCTGGTATCCCAAAACGTCAAAATTTTTCGCACGCCATTGTGTGCGGAAGTCACCCATTTTTAAATCACAAAAATCACAGTTTTAGAACAACAAAACTCAAAAATTAACCGTCAAAATAGATTTTTTAATAAATAATGGGTCTACCAAGTTGTGGAATACCGGAGGCTGACCTCCCCCAGTGCTGGTCTGACGACGTTCGTATGAACGCGCTGTTCGCACCTTTTCGTTTAAAGGCAGCGAATCCAGAATCTTGGGATATGAAGATGAAATTTTGGTCGGATATGCTGCGGCAGTGGTGTAGGAGCAGAAAAGATCCTATAGTGTCTGCTGCGGACGCGAAGACGGCGTTCAATCGTAGAGGTCGCACTCCCGCCTGCATAGACATCGTTGTTGAAGAAATGTTTCGGTGCGTCTCGTGTTTTTTTTTTTAAAAGATTTTTCAGGCTGTGGTATTTTTCTAACCGTGATTTCGATAGATTTTCCTGCGTTTTCACGCTATTTTCAGGGACATTGCTCTATGTAAACAAAGGGTGTTGAAAGAAATTTTTAATTTATGGTAATTAATTTGAATGATTATGCTTGTTTTACAAATTCACAAAGCTTAAAAGCTTTAGTTCCTTTCATAAATGACGCAAACAGTCGTGATTGTGACTGCATTACTCTTGTTTTGTATTAACCTTTTGCAATATTAGAAAATGCCATGCAATTTTCATGTCTCCCTAAACATTCAATAGAAATGAATGATTTGTGTAAATGCCTCATACTTATGATAACAAGTTCTCTACTGTGTAATCAAACTAATGTGTATTTTGTAGTGCTATTGACATCTTCTGCTAAGCAATTCTCAATTGCAGAAAGTGTGTGTCTGCTGATGGCAATAAGCTCATAGGACTTTTGATTCTGGTGAAACATGTTATTTTTAACAGTCTCGTAAAAAGTAAGAAGTTCTTAATTCAGCCATTTGGTTTGTTCCACCATTTCTTCAGAACTAAAATATGCAAAGGCAGTAAAGGCACTACTTACATGCATTTTGCGGG
The DNA here is from genome assembly GCA_932274075.1 of Diarsia rubi. NCBI lineage: Eukaryota > Metazoa > Arthropoda > Insecta > Lepidoptera > Noctuidae > Diarsia > Diarsia rubi. The sequence continues at coordinate 2,111,818 of OW026441.1, forward strand.
ACTGTCTTGTGTAATTGATGTTTCTTAAACTGCTGATCTTCAGTCTAGTTTAAATGAATGACTTTTGATTTAGGTATTTAGAAGCTTGAAAAGTAACGTCTTATCCAGGGGTATTGTGTTACCTAACAACTGTGTTGTCAAGGTCAGACAGGCAGTTGCTCAATGTTGCTGCAATAGAATACTGGTCTAACACAATTTGAGTTCATCCACACTTAAAGAATACATGCTACATCTTCGACCACATCGTCACTTAACATCAGGTGAGATAGTGGTCAAACGCGAGCCTATAAGAAAAATAATAGATTTGAATGGCAACTGACCTTAGAAAAACAGAATAAGGACCCAACAAAAAATTGTATAAAAAAAAGATACAGATGAAGTAGGGATAATTTCTTCAAATATGATTCTGTTCAGTTAGATAATCGTAAAAATTTTAATACGTGTTTTTTTTTTTTTTTTTACTGAAAATAATAAATATTGACGAAGATAGAACGCGTCAAAGATCAAGAGTTAAGGCTTGTGACGTCGGGCCGCGGGTAGTCCACCGGTTATCGCGGCCTCGACATAGAGGGCGAAGAAGGAACATGGGTGGTTTTTAGTCGGTAGAAGTCTGACACACCCTTTCGCTCTGCCCAAGAGCGGGAGGGGTTATTCGATGATTTTACACCCACCAAAAAAAAAAAAAGGCTTGTGACGTCACTACGCGGTAAAAAAAATAGTGCGATGTGACATTACACGAGTTTTCCAAGCACTGTATCGTCATCATTTTTTGTTTATGTGGAAAAAGAAAAAATATGTAAAAGTAAAACGAACAAACTAACATTATCATTACATATTATAAAACTAAGTCCTCCACCGCTGTTGGTGTCTGTTCATGATAAACTCAAAAACGACTGTACCGATTTTCATGCTGTTGTCACCAACGGACTCTTCAAACCACTCTTCACCAAAGGATTCTTGAGGTTTTAATATAAATTTTCGAAATTGAACCCCTAAGGCAAGGGCAAAATTAATGGCAGCTCTTTTCAGGTATTTCTTAGAGTGTGCCCTTATGTGACTGGCTAGACCGAATATGCTTTAAAACACCCAGTCACAATTATAACAATATAACAGCTGGTTATAGCATATCATCATCACATTTATAAGGAAGAATGAACCAGAAGTGAAATTAAAATGTATTAGCATAACACACATTGATAATATGTCAAGGTTGAAAAGCTGTTTTATAATTTTTTTATCTGTTCTGTTTGCTACAGCTAACTTACTGTTACTATGAAATAGTGAACTGTTTTGAATAATATTAATATTACGTTATGTGAAGAGAGGAGGTTACGGCTTAATATTTCGACACAAATGTATTTTTGTTATGAAATAAATAACTTGAACTTAATAATACCTGGCCCTCGGATCGAACTTTAGGTAAGCCACACTTCCCTGGATTAGTCATATTTTGTGGAACTTTGACAACAACTGTCACTGGTAGTCAAATACGAAGTTAGAATGCGTCAAAGATCATGAGTTTTTGACGTCACTTTGTGGGTAAAAAAGCACTAACCTTGTCACATCACACGACTTGACACAACTTTTCAAAGCACTGTATCGTCTTTATCTTTTGTTTACGTGAAAAAAATAAAAATATGCGTCCATTATTTATTTTTTTGTGAAATACCCTATTTGCCTTTCATTCAACCCTTTTGTAGCCCAACATTCTGATTCATACACAACAGCAAGACTAATCATGGTTTTATAAATCTTCCCCTTGAGTTAAAGGGGTATCCGTGACGAGCATATTTTCCCGGTTACCTGCCACCATTTCATCCATCCCCTTTCTATAACTATCTCAATAATTTCTTCACCTCTCCACAGCAACGGTGACCTAAGCCCGCTCTCCAAATACCAGCAGATCCTCCACAACGGCCCCGAAGGCTGGGTTAAATGGGGGGCCAGACTGGCCTTCAGACCCGCTGCCTTCGCCCTGACAGCGGTTGCTTCGTTCATGCCGATAAGACAGACGTTAGATAATGATGGACTACCGAAGGCTAGCATTGATTCTACGCAGCGATTTGTGTTGGAATCTGCTGTTAAAGTAAGTTTGACTTATTATGTTTTCATCAGGAATTTTTCAGTAATGATAATAGATTCGCCTCCTATTACCTTCATTTTGAGGGGACCTTTACTGGAAGATAGCTGATTTTATAAGGTCTAATTGAGGGTGAATTTAATATAGAAAAAAAAAATACCTAGGGTATAAAAATAATTAGGATTCCGTGCATAAACATTAACGATTCTAACTGTTAATCTTACGACACGGTCGACACGGTTGGCGCAGTGGCTCAAGCAATGGACTGCTGCGCTACGTGTCGCGGGTTCGATCCCCGCACGGAACAAATATTTGTATGACCTACAGATCGTTGTTCCGGGTCAGGGTATTTGTGTATGTGAGACTGAGTTTAAATGTTTGTGAACGCACCCACGATACAAGAGAAATTCCTAGTGTGGGGTAACGTAAAAAAAAACCGAAACGGCCGGACTGATTTTGACGTATCTTTTACTGGCCGATAGGGCGATAGCTGATGTTATAAGGAGTAATAAGGGTACTTTTATTTTCCCTTCGAGGCTGCGGGTTGTTCAAAAGAGATACCGCGGCCACTGAAGGAAAATGAGTAAGGATTTTTTTTTAGAATAAAGTAACGGTTTAAAATTCAATTCAAAATCAAAATCAAAACTCATTTATTCAAACTAGGCTGATAGTCAGCACTTTTCGAACGTCAAAATTTACTTTACTTTACTTATTTACAAGAGACAGTCCCCCAAAACGCCCCTCCTTCGACACTTCCTAGTGTTTTTGCTGGAAAGAAGAAGTGGCGGAACAAACTCCCCAGCACACATCTGTCTGTTAGGTTGGTTAGAAGAACCAGACTCGATACAATAGTAAGGCAAGTATAAAAAAGTATATAATAATAATAAAAAAAGACATAACATATCAGTAAACTAATCTTGGAGAAAGAACATAAATAAATAACAAACATTGTCTTGTGTTCAACTCAGCGACCAACTGTTCTTATCACACATTCAATTAAGAAAGGGAAGTAATAAATTCCACAGAACAGCGAAAATTTGACTGCAATTTATGACTGGCTAAATCATAAATTGACAAAACTCTCATAATGCGGTCTATAAAAATGTACTCTAAAATCCATGTTTATCTTCCAGGAACAAGCCACAGAACTCCTACAAAACTTCCCGCCTGGTGTGGAACGTATGGGCACCATCGAGGAGCTCATGCGGAATGCCGAGTGGAGTCAGGGACGGGAGACCTTTGAGCTGCTTCTTGGTTACCTGGTGTCTGTGGGTCAGGCTGTGAAGAAGGGAGACATTGTTAAGTTAGGTATGTTATTCAAAACCTTAGTTTTCTTTTCTTATTATAGAAAAACTGAGTTTTACAGAAATATACAAGACTAGCGGACGTCACGCGGTTACACCCGCGTATTTCCCGTTTCCGTGGGAATACAGGGATAAAAAGTAGCCTATGTCACCCGGGGATAGTGTAGCTTCCCAATGGTGAAAGAATTTTTCAAATCAGTCCAGTACTTTCGGAGCCTATTCGTTACGACAACATACCACACAAACCGTTGTGAGTTTAACAGTGGTATGCCAAGGTCTATCAGTCTTCATCTGTGACTGGATTGTAAAGGTCATAGAGGCAGTCACTCCATGTCAAATACTATTATCAGCTGCATCCCATTAGTCTGGAAGCCCAAAGATATTTTTATGAGCTGGGTATGGATAAATAATAATAATAATATTCCACAACTATCACACAACGCCATCTAGTCCCAAGCTAAGCAGAGCTTGTGTTATGGGTAATATACAACTGATAAACATACTTATATATTTCTAAATACATACATATTATAGATAAATTACACCCAGACACAGAACAAATGATCGTGCTCATCACACAAACATTTGTCCTGGGTGGGAATCGAACCCACGACCTCCGGCATAGCAGTTAGGGTCACTAACCACTAGACCAACAGGCCAATCATATATATAAAAAAACACTACCAATTTAACACACGAATTAACTTTATTACTCACAAAACACTTATACACAATCGCAAAACACTAATACTGAACACTTTATCACACTAAATATCTCTTCGAATATTTCGTTGTCTCCCTTAAAAGTAGACTGCCGGCTCCGACCTCTGTCGGTCCTTTTGTACCCAAACTCACAAAAGAAGTTCGAGAAAATTCCCAATTTTTAACTAAAAATGAATAGCATTCACAAAGAAAAATAACTAAAAAAATAAACTTTAAGTTTCACATAAAAGAACCTACAAGGAAGAAGTTAGTTTACGCTGTCGGCATACTACTACCTAAGTGATGGTCCACCCACTCAATTTCCACGTGAACGGTGAACGTAGTCGCGGACATCAACTAGTAATAAGGATCTTATATTACAATCTTACAGCCGAACCAGACAAGAAAGCGTCTCCGGTGACAGAAACGGACGAGGCCCTGGTAAAGCTGATGTGTGCAGAGACCCGACTCGAGGGCGAAGGCCTACGCCTGGCGAGGGACGTCGCTGCAGCACAGGCTGATGCCAAAGCGGCTCTAAATGTTGGAAATAAATTGGCAGTGAGTGTTCCATTGATCTTTATATTTACTTCTTCGATTTAGTGTCCTTATGGAAATCTAATGATGACAGCGGTGGCCCAGTGGTGTCGGCCCTGACTTACGAACAGTAGGTCGTGGGTTCGAACACAGGCAGGCGCATTACTTTGTGTAATTTATTTCATCACCGCTGCTCTCAAAACGGTGAAGGAAAACATCGTGACGAAACCGGCAAGTCTTAGAATCAAAAAAATCGAAGACATGTGACATCTACCAACCCGCACTGGGCCCGCGTGGTGGATTATAGCCCATCCCTCTCCTAGAGAGGAGGCCTGAGTCCCTGCAGTAGGAACATTATAGGCTGATGATGATAATGGAAATCTAATAGGTGTAAACAGATTATTTATGAAGTCGACAACCAAGCATTCTGTATGTCTAACTTAGTAACTCTAAGCAAAAGTATGTTGCGGTAAAATAATTTGTCTTGGTTCATGGGTGCTTTTACAGACATTCAATTAAACTCACATGTAGCAGCAGCATTAATAAAGGGTGTAAAAGTACCCTTAACGCAAACGAAGGGCACTTGTTTTCCCCACCACTGTGATATTTTTTTTTGTTCTAGACAATATATATATAAACTCTCTAGTTACGGAGATATTGGGGGTCAAAAATTCTAACTTCTTACAGCTGTTTTTTTTAATATTAGTTTTACAGGTTATAACTTTACTTAAATTACCTCCATGACCCGTTTACTATTCAAAGCATCCACTAGCACAATGTTTTAATAGTGCTACATTGAGTTTTACCGTAAAATGGGATTTTTGACCCCAAAAAAAAGTTGTTTCCCAGCAAAAAAATTGCGTAGGGGTACTTAGTTTGATGTACAGAATGCTTGGTTGACGGCTGCGTGAAGGTTTAATTTACAACCTGTATACACACACTAACAAGAATAAACATAGACTTAGCAATGATTTCCATCCGTATAAAGCATAGTTGGTGCAGTGGCTTAGAGAGAGGCTGCTGCACTGAGTGTCGTTGGTTCAATACCGGCACGGAACATACAAATGCTGTTTGTGTACAGTCAAATGAGGATTTCTCTTGAAATAACGATTGCAACTTTGAGGTAATATTTCTATGACCTTCTTTATGAAAATAATGTTTTCCAAAATATTAGTATTGTTATGTAACATGAAAATTAAATCAGTACCTTTAAATATTGGTGCCATTGATTGTACAGTACAGCAGGGCTATTGCGTATCTTTAAAATGTCAGTATAGCTATCATTATTGTCCATGGATTAACTGTCAAATTGGTTATGGTTTAGTACATTACGAAACCATTTGACAGTTAATTGATGGACACTATATGAAAGCCACTGTCATAAAATATCAAAGATACGCAATAGCTCTGCAGGTCAACTTTATAGGCAAACCTGTCCAATATACTTACCCTTTTTTTTTTTGGTGTTGGGAAATCATCAAATTTTAATAACCCCTCCCACTCTTGTGCAGAGCGAAAGGGAGTGTCAGACTTCTACTGACTAAAAACCACCCATGTTCCTTCTTAGCCCTTTATGTCAAGGCCGCGGTATCTCTTACAGCATCCCGAAGCCTTGACGGGAGTGTCCGATATTCCCTTACGTGTATGGTCACCTTTAATCTGGCATCACATTATTATTATGTAATGTATATTTGTAATAGAAAGTAATTTTATCTATTTCTTTATAGATAAAATTCTTTCAGGTCTTTTCTATCGCTTTATGGAATGAGGATATCCTGATGGCTCAGTGGTTCGATTCCTGGCAAGTACCAATGTGACTTTTATTTTCCAAAATTCATATTATGTACTTTCTAAGTTAGATTCGGTTTTCATGCCAACGCTGGGTTTTAAAGCTTAGTTTTAACCATAGATCGGAATGGGTCGAGTTGTTTTATGTACTTGCCATTGGTTAGAGTAATATGGATGTTCCCCAAGTCCCGGGATTTGGTTTTAAGTAGTAAAATCGTAAAAAATAATTATATAAACCATTTTATACATAAATAATAATAATAATTCTTCCAAGCTGGTTTCGGCTACGGCGACCGTTTCGTCATCAACTTACTGGCGTCTATTATGGGCTCTCATGTGGCTAGAAAAACCACCTTTGTTTACAAATATGCATTACACATACACACACACACATTTTATGTTTTATTGTAATATTGTTCTTGTTTTGTTATTATTTTTATATTTCTAATTATTTTGTCTTGTGTAATTTTTATGTTCAACCTTTAACTTGGGTGTAAAAGTACCCTTAACGCAAACGAAGGGCCCTTGTTCTCCCCACCACTGCGAACATTTTTTTGTTCTAGACCATACCTGGGAACCCCCTAGTTACGGAGATATTGGGGGTCGAAGTTCCAAATTTTTCACAGCTGTTTTTGTTAATACTAGTTTATCAGGTTATAACTTTATTTAAATTACCTCCATGACCCGTTTACTATTCAAAGTATCCACTAAAACAATGTGCTACATTGAGTTTTGCCGTAAATTTTGATTTTTGACCCCAAAAAAAAAAGTCGTTTCCCAGCAAAAAAATTTGCGTAGGGGTACTTAGTTTGATGTACAGAACACTTGGATGAAGTTTGCGTGAAGGGTTCATTTACACCTTGTATGTGTGGTGTTACTGTTAGTATAAGTTGGTTATAAATAAATATATAAAATAAATGTATATATGATATAATTATACATTTTTAAACATATTGACAAAAAGAATGAAATTCAATAAAATCAGTTGGAATCCCGTGGAATATCCATATTAACATCAATATTTGCGGTCAATGAATCTAAATAGCTCTACCTATTTGGATCACTGGTTATAACTGTTATATCTATTTATCTATATATACAAAAATCAATGCCACTTTTCGTTGTAATTTTATAACTCAAGAACGGGCTCACCTATCCAAACCAAATGTTTAGGCTTTGTTCGGACTGTTTAGTAAATGGTTTATGTGAAGTTTCCACAAAATCGTTCGAGCGGTTCTTCATTTCTAACACTTTTTGGAACGAATGAATTCAATAAATGGCTGATCATTTTGTTAATGTGAATTTTGCTGTCTTTTTTTTCAGGCTTAGGCACCAAACAGCCAGTATTATTAATAAAGTAAATTAATATTTTTGTTTTTGTTACAGATATTAACGGTTGTAATTTATTGTCAAAATAAATTAAATTAAAGAATTAAATGTTTATTTTTTATATTTTATCTCCAAAAGATAATTTTAATCGTAAAAAGTTGACCACTTTTCTGAAATAAAAATTGCTAAGATTTTAAAAATTAGGTACCATTCGTTTTGACGGAGCATCTTGATAAACCGTGCGATTTACATTACATTTCCTCACAAGTACGTAATGAGATACATTACGATATTGAAATTGGTGAAATAAGAGACCCTTTACGAGCAAATGTGTTAAAAAAATATTGGCCACGTATTTTTTCTTTTTCACGTAAACAAACAATGAAGACGATACAATGCCTTAAAATTCGTGTGACGTCATTTTCCAAGACGTTGTATTGCATTTTTTACCGGTCAGTGATGTCACGATAAAACGCGTCAAAGATTTGAATGGGGGTTCATTCAAATCTTTGACGCGTTTTATCTTCGTCAATTTTTATTGATTTGATAAAACAAAATATACGTATCCAATATTTTTCGATAATCTAACAGACGAACTAATATTTTTATGAATCATATTTTTTTGTAAATCAGTAAACATCCCTATTAATTGCATAAACGCGACGGTGAAATTTAGTGGATAGTCTTATAATTCCCAATACAAAGAATATTATTTTACCTGATACGTTCTGGTGAAATGTTGGTTTACACGTTTGCCCAACCCTTTCGAGATTACAAGCGTGATCTCATTTATATGGTAGTAGCTGTTGCCAGCGGCTTCACCCGCTATAACTCGAAAATTATCCCACGGGATTTATCCAAATCCGTTCAGTAGTTTTTACGTGATGAAGTAACAAACACACACACTTAGAAACTTTTGCCTTTATAATATTAGTGTGATTTATCGTTACAGACCCCGTGAATGATAAACCTTTATTTTTCCAGGCTAAGAACCATCTCCGTCGCAAACACAAAACGTCGCAACGTCTGGACCGTTGCAGCAACGCGTTAGAGAACGTGCGACAGTTGCTGCAACAGATGAGAGATGTACACGTCAATGTGGCGATTGTTGATACTTACAGGTACTTGATATTATAAGTTTTATGTCTTGTTGCAACGTCTGGACCGTTGCAGCAACGCGTTAGAGAACGTGCGACAGTTGCTGCAACAGATGAGAGATGTACACGTCAATGTGGCGATTGTTGATACTTACAGGTACTTGATATTATAAGTTTTATGTCTTGTTGCAACGTCTGGACCGTTGCAGCAACGCGTTAGAGAACGTGCGACAGTTGCTGCAACCGACGAGAGATGTACACGTCAATGTGGCGATTGTTGATACTTACAGGTACTTGATATTATAAGTTTTATGTCTTGTGGCAACGTCATCTGTTGCAACAACTGTCGCACGTTCTCTAACAGAGGAGGTCTGCGTCGCCTCACGCCGCTACGAGAATACGGCGGGGCTCCGCCCAAGCAGGGCAGAGCTCCACCGTATCCACCAGCCGATCCTCACAGTGGTGACATCCGGGCGTTTCCTCCCGCCTGTGCAGGTGCCTCCCGGAACAATCATGTTCGGTGAGGACCTGCGTCAGACGGAAGGTGAGGGCTCTCCAGCCACTCCTACAAGAGGGGACGTACCGCCGCTATCGTTTCGTGCCCTAGCAGAGGCATCTCCTCGCCATCCATTTCTCTTGAAACCTTGCGTCTTCCATCCAGTTCTGACGGAACCTGTCCAGTGCACCTCGCCATCTCCTTCGTGGCCTGCCGCGGCCCCGCCTCACTGTGTCATTCCACCAGTTTCATGGCCTACTCAGTCTGAGTTTAGCTTGGCAGTTTTATGAGCTTCCCCAGCAATTTGAGTTCTGGAGCCCTGGAATCTTCATAAAATTCTTGCGTTATGATATTACTGTAACAAAAAACTAAATAATAAATGTTTTTCTCTTCAGATCGAGCTCTGACGCGATGAAACGTAACCTCAAAGAGAATGGAATGGAAGAAGACGCTGTCCACGATACAATGGATGATTTGAAAGACGTAAGTAAACCTCAATCAGTATTGTGATCAAATTCCAAGCTAAGGTATCCTCCGGGCGGCCACCATTGCTCATATCGGCCGGAGGACACGGTGGAGCACACAGTGGAGGTGTGCCCCGCTTGGGCGGAGCCCCGCCGTGTTCTCGTAGCGGCGTGAGGCGGCGCAGGCCTCTCGCGCCCGGCCCTGGTGCAAGCCATGGTCCGGGGCGAGGAGGAATGGGACGCCGTCGCCTCCTTCTGCGAAGCAGTGATGCTGGCGAAGGAGGTGGCGGAACGCGAGAGGGAGAGAACCTCTCGTCCCAGCCGCCGCGGGAGGCGCTCCGGGCGTCGGGAGCCATGTGATGACTTCCGGCCACCGTAGACGCGGGCCTGTGGACGGTGAGTGATGGGCTAGCTCGCCGTCCGTCGTGTTATCAGGCCGTGTCGACGGCGCGTTCGTGTTCCACGCGCGCCTCAAAGAGATATCAGCAACATGGAAGGGGTCCGCAAGAGCCGACGCCCGTCGCGGCTGCGGGTTGTTCGAAAGAGATACCGCGACCTTGACACAAAGGGCTAAGAAGGAACATCGGTGGTTTTTAGTCAGTAGAAGTCTGACACTCTCTTCCGCTCTGCCCAAGAGTGGGAGGGGTTATTAGATGATATCCCACGCCCCCAAAAAAAGGGATCCTCGGGTATCCCTTAAAATACGATATTCTTTGGTAACACTAGCTGTCAGGCTTTTAGATACGTATCTCCTATTTTTTTTGGGGATGAAAATCATCAAATAACCCTTCTCTCCACTCCTACTGACTTCTACTGACTAAAAACCACCCATGTTTCTTCTTAGCCCTTTGTGTCGAGGCCGCGGTATCTATTTCTAACAACCCGCAGCCCCGATGGGACGAGCGTCTCCCCTCGAGGGCCTATAATGTTACTATACATTTTTGACGCAATTGCTGACCTACGTTCCAAAAATGACATCAATCTTTTTACCCGACTGCGGCGAAGCCCAAAAGGAGGGTTATGTGTTTGGCGTGTATGTATGTATGTATGTATGTATGTCCGTTTCTTTGTTCCCTCATAATTCCTAAACGGATGAAGGAATTTGAATAAAATATACGTCGTCAGATTCGTCTTGATGGCGCGAGTGTCACTGGCTACATTAAAATTAAAAAAGAAAAGAAATTGCGAATTTTGGGGGCAATATAGCGGATTTAAAAAAAAAATATGTTCCATTACCATCGAGTAGGGTATCAAAATGAAGGGTTTTAGAAGGACATTCCAAATTATATAATACCTAGTTTAAAATAAATTCAAAGTCACAAATCATATAAACAATCACAAAAGTTAAATCATCTGCGAAGAATTTTACGCGACCAACGAAAGAACTAACACAAAAGAACTAAAAAGTTGGAAATAAAAAAAAAATAGTTAAAAAACAAAAAAACTCGACTGAAAAAACTGAAAAGCAAAAAAACAAGCACATTTTAAATTAAACAAAACTTGGAAGCAGGCGGGGTCCATTCTATTTTCATTTCATAATTTAATATTCAAATGAACCCCGCCTGCTTCCAAGTTTTGTTTAATTTAAAATGTGCTTGTTTTTTTGCTTTTCAGTTTTTTCAGTCGGGTTTTTTTGTTTTTTTCATTGTCATACTGTAAATAAAAATTACAAAACCTCGTCGTTCCACAGGTAATGGATCAATACAGCGAAGTAGAGAAAGCTCTCGGCACCAATATAGACGATTTGGATGCCGCTGAGCTGGAGGAGGAACTAGCAGAACTGTTGGCTGGACCCAACGGACCCAGCGGAGGGACCCCAGGGAAGGAGGAAAGAAAAAATCGTGAGTACTGCTACATGTCGACCATGAATTGTCAATTATAGGTAGTCAGTGCCCCGAATGTCTGACAAACAGTCTTAGTAAGTCGGTTGTGAAGGTCTGCAGAGCTATTCACAAACTTGTTCGGACTATTTAGTAGATGTTTTATGTGAAGTTTGCACAAATTCGGTCGAACGGTTCTTCATTTATCACATTTTTTTGTAACAAATGAATTCAATATATGGCGGATCATTTTGTTAATGGGGATTTTGCTGGTTTGGACCCGGTAGGTGGCGCTGCTGTCCGGGCAGTACTACGTCTGTCAGGTCCGCTAGTAATATATGAACTGGAGCAATATCATCTGCCTAGAATTTTTTCAACTATGTTTGGGCTGCCAGTCTTACGGGATGCATCTGACAACAAGTATTTTACAAATACTCGTACATATATAAAAACTACATTAGTACACAAAATACTGCATCGAGAAAACGGAATTGGCTAATCGACTATTGTTAAAAATAACAGAATTAACACGATGTTTGAAAAAACTAATAAAATCTAAAAAAAATTGGAGTAACTAGAAAAAGCAGTCTATGATTCTAGTTTCAAGGAGCATAGATGCATATGACTGGCCTGTTGGTCTAGTGGTTAGTGACCCTAACTGCTATGCCGGAGGTCGTGGGTTCGATTCCCACCCAGGACAAATGTTTGTATGATGAGCATGATCATTTGTTCTGTGTCTGAGTGTAATTTATCTAGAATATGTATGTATTTAGAAATATATAAGTATGTTTATCAGTTGTCTAGTACCCATAACACAAGCTCTGCTTAGCTTGGGACTAGATGGCGTTGTGTGATAGTTGTGGAATATTATTATAGATATTGTAAAAACATACCTGATTCTCTTTGGATTTACGTTGTTACCTCTCATTTCCGGCAGGGGTCGCCATCTCTGGTTTCGGCGGCCGGCCGTTTAAGTTTTCATAGTGTCTTCAACCAGCAAGGACCTTGAGCTCTTACATGCTTTAGAAGTTTTTGGTGGGGGCACTTTCTATAATAGGGATGTTTACTGACTTAAAAAAATATGATTCTAATCAGTCCGTCTTTTAGATTATCGAAAAATATTGGATACGTATTTTTTGTTTTATCAAATCAATAAAAATTGACGGAGATAAAACGCGTCAAAGATTTGAGAGGGGTAAAGACCGGTAAAGAATGACGTCACACACCGGTAAAGAATGTCATAATAATGTCTTAGAAAATACATTATTATGACATTCTTGTCTCTCTCAAGTCTTCATTGTTTGTTTACGTGAAAAAAAAAAAATGTCCAATTTTTTTTTGGAAATCGATCTGACGGACTAATTAGTTTTTTTTTTAACTACCCTATTTTCACAATAGGGTAGTTAAAAAAAAAACTAACATTTTTTTTGACGGAGATAAAACGCGTCAAAGATTTGAGAGGGGTAAAGACCGGTAAAGAATGACGTCACACACCGGTAAAGAATGTCATAATAATGTCTTAGAAAATACATTATTATGACATTCTTGTCTCTCTCAAGTCTTCATTGTTTGTTTACGTGAAAAAAAAAAAATGTCCAATTTTTTTTTGGAAATCGATCTGACGGACTAATTAGTTTTTTTTTTAACTACCCTATTTTCACGCGAAACAGCCATTTGTACTATGTAACTATGGCGGTATGAAATATGACGTCACGTATCGATAGCGCTGTCTTTGTCGAACACGTCATTTAAAATCAGTTAAAACTAAATCATTTTTTTTATCTATTTCATTATTTATTTCACACATCGTGTTATTTCTGTTAGTTCTTTGACATAACATTTTCGTGATTTTTTAACAGTAGCCAATTAGCCAATTATCCGCGTGATTAAATCGACAACAGCAGGCCAGTAGGCTACCAGAGAGACCACCTATCTCAACATAGAACACTCTTTTGTATGGTGGCTGAAGATCGTTACATCCTGTTCCTTTCAAACCTTCAAGTTTTCTTGCTTTGCTCGTTCACTAGCCCGGGTTACTAAACCTCCAAGTCGGTGTCACCCAAACCGTGAGCTCGCTGCGCTCGCTCAAACTACTTATATTTCTCTTTACAGCCACAAAATTCCCCTCCCCGCCATCATCTCAGCCTCGCCGTAAGATCTCCGAACGCGACTTCGTGTTCGACGGAGAAGAACGAATGTTAGCGGAGTTGAACGAACTGGGTATCGATGACTCCAGCCCTAAAGTGAGGGAGAGGAGAGAGAAGGTGGCCATAGCTGAAGAGGAAGAGGGTAAGTCTTTATTGAGAGTTCTTTTGCATGTAAAATGGTGCAGCGGATTTCATGGGCGCCGACAGGATATTTTCCAAGGAGGTGCACCTTCCCGTCGGGGCTGCGGGTTGTTCGAGATACCGCGGCCTTGGCACAAAGGGCTAAGAAGGAACATGGGTAGTTTTTAGTCCGTAGAAGTCTGACTCTTGACCTACCGCTCTGCCTAGAGCGGGAGGAGTCATTTGATAATTTCCCAACCCCCCAAGGTCGAAATATGTTGTACTGCTTCTCAGTAATTATGTTAGATTCAAAAAGTAACTTTGTCGATCTATACAGAAAAACCAATCAATCGAAAAAAAAATATTAAAGAGAGAGCGAGTGCAGCGAGCTTGAAAATTTTAACACCAACCTAAATTTTTTTTATAGGTTTATCTAATAAAAAAAAACACTTATCACAGACATCTTATGTCTTTTGAGATGTCTGAGGGCGATTAATTATTTAGTATATTCTCGAATGAGTAGGAAAACCTAATTAACACCTCACTTACCCAAATCTCTCTTTCACAGCCCCCGCAGATAAACCACCTTCTACTCCAAAGTCTTCGAAATCGAAACCATCAAAGCCATGGTACCCACCATCAGACGAGTCCCTCCGCGCACAAGTTTGGTCCTCTGACAGCAAGCAATGCACTCTCACTGACATCGCGGGCGGGTTTGGAGAGCTACGCCAGGATGATAGGTTGCACCCAGGTATAATATCAGACTAGACTTAGTAATTTAGCCATTATCCACCACGTGGGCCATAATCCACCACCGGAGCCGTAATCTGTTAGGTAGCCCACACTCCACCACGTAGGTCACAATCCACCTCATGGGGCCGTAATCTACCACGACGGCCTTAATCCACCACACACGCTGGCTATAATCCACGACGTGTGTCAAAATCCCCCACCCTAGTCGACGCACTACTTCGAAACCGGCCCTGGTACCCACCATCACACGAGTTCCTCCACAAGTGTGCTCCTCTGACAGCACACACCATACTCACGCCCTTTTTCCATCGGGGTAGACAGAAACCGCGACCTGCTACGATTGTAATATTGACGACACGGTTGGCGCAGTGGCTCCGGCAATGGACTGCTGCGCTGCGTGTCGCGGGGTCGATCCCCGCACGGAACAAATATTTGTATGACCTACAGATAGGTGTTCCGGGTCTGGGTATTTGTGTATGTGAGTTTAAATGTTTGTGAACGCACCCACGATACAGGACAAATTCCTAGTGTGGGTCAACGTTTTAAAAAAATATATACTGTACTATTAAATACGCCTCTGCAGAGGTGTATTTGCAATCATTAAGACTCGCTATAAAAAAGAATACTTAAAGGTTATTCCCCTAACTATACGCTGACGTATCGTTACATTCGTTACTATAGTGAACACTAATGACGTATTTAACAGAAACCTATCGCGTTTCTAATCTATACTAAAAAAATATAATATAATTAGGACGTGTCTCTCTGTCTAATTAATAATCTGTGATTAATTATGTCAATAATAAATTGGTTTTTTACCGACTTGAAAAAAAAGATTAGGTTCTCAATTCGGATGTATTTTTTTATGTTGTTAGGGTTCTGTAGCCAAATTGCAAAAAACGGAACCCTTATTGACTCGTCATGACTGTCCGTCCGTATGTCACAGCGACGTTATTCTGAAACTTTTAGGACTACACGGTTAAATATTATTAGTAGTATTCATCGAACCGCTTTACGATTTTTATACAAAAATAAAAGAAAAGATTAAGGATACTCCCCGTAAATAGAACTGAAACTAAAATAAAATCTTAAGGTAGGTCTTAAAAAATTAATTTGAGCTCCCTGACAACCATGACACTTCCGAAGTGGTAAAGTGTGTGTCCCGCCCCCCCTATAACTTTTCAATTACTTAAGAATCAAAAAAATGTGCTGTAGATCTTTATGAACATTTTCAAAAAACGAAAGAAAGAAAACAAAAGACAATGACCGAAACTCGTACCAACAATGCTCGAGTTTCAAGATCGAAATGTTATAGTAATTATTTTCATAATTTTTTACGACATTATGCGGCTGGGATTTGTTTATGAAGAAGGAATTTAATTTAAAGTATAAAAGTATGAATATTGTTTTAATACCTATACATGGCAGTTCAAGTCGTTCTGTTAGATCTGTCAGTTGATTTTGACAGTTCGACTGATTTCGCATCGTGAGGTTACTCTACAATACCTACTTGCCTTGTTTTGAGGTTATTTTCGATTTTATAAAATGGCTCCGAAACTTGGATTTAGTTTACAAAAAGAACTTTTGTAGGAGTTAATATGATAAATGTAGACAATAAAAAACAAAGTTTGATGTTGACACAGTTTGGTACGGGGTCCATACATCCATGAACAAGATCTTTTATTTGGCACATGCCACAAGTGCACACACAAAAAAAAATATTAATAAAAAAAAACACAAAAAAACGGCAAATACGTAAAGCCGGGCTCCTCGGGTTTTTTAAAAACGACAAATATAACATTGTTTTTTATAGAAACATTATGAAAAAATACTTGTAAGGGGGCTTACCTACTACGATGGCACCGAACCCTCCATGCGCTAGGCCGACTCACACTTTTCCACTTTTGTTGTTATCAAAAAAAAACTAATTAGTCCGTAAGATAGATTTCCAAAAAATATTGGACACGTATTTTTTCTTTTTTCACGTAAACAAACAATGAAGGCGCAACAGTGCTTTGAAAAATTGTATTACGTTATGTTCTAAGACATTAGTATGTAATTTTTTACTGGTGAGTGACGTCACAACCCCCCACTCAAATCTTTGACGCTTTTCACCTTCGTCAATTTTTATTGATTTGATGAAACAAAAAATACGTTTCCAATATTTTTCGACAATCTATCAGACGAACTAATTAGAATTTTATTTTAGACAAGTAACATCCATATTGCGTAACTTAAACCGTTTTCGCAGCGCACGCGACCGAAGCTCTCAAAAAGGAATATCTTTCCCCGTTTTTGCTACATTTTTCATATATGCTCCGCTCCTATTGGTTGTAGCGTGATGTTATACAGGGTGTAAATCAACCCTTCACACATATGTCAACCAAGCATTCTGTACATCTAACTAAGTACCCCTACGCAAAGATTTTTGCTGGGAAACGACTTTTTTTTTTGGTGTCAAAAATTTCATTTTAAGGTAAAACTCAAACTAGCACTCTTAAAACATTGTGCTAGTGGATGCTATAAATAGTCAAAGGGTCATGAAGGTAATTTAAGTAAAGTTACAACCTTAAAAACTAATATTTACAAAAACAGCTGTGCAAAATAAATAAACTAGGGGGTTCCCAGGTATGGTCTAGAACAAAAAAATGATCGCAGTGGTGGGGAGAACAAGTGCCCTTCGTTTGCGTTAAGGGTACTTTTACACCCTTTATAGCCTATAACCTTCCTCGATAAATGGACTATACAATACAAAAATATTATTTCAATTCCGACCGTTAGTTCTTGAGTTTAGCGCGTTCAAACAACAAACTCTACAGCTTTAAAACATTAGTTAAAGATCATGAAAAAAAAAAGTTAAAGGGGGCTTCCCTACTACGATGATACCGAACCCTTCATGCGCTAGTCCGACTCACACTTTGCCGGTTTTATTGTAAACATATATTTTTTAAGTTTTTTGTAATTATTCATTCCGCGAAACCACGCACACATTAATCTAACTTATAATTAAACATAGCTAATTAATTATTCATTATCGTTATAGCTGATACGAAGTGCACTATTAAACAAACGACTCATATAATTGTTTGTTCTATAATTAATTTTATCTATTTATTTTGTTGACAATCTATTGCTTTTTTATTATCATCAAGTTCTTTAAACAGTGAAGGTGTATCGTAAAAAGTCTTGATTTAGTAGTGCTGTCTAAAAATTGGTCAAAAAGCGTCAATTTGATCTAATAAGTGTAAAAATCTATCGTATCTGACATCTATAATATACTACTGTCTTAGTTCTTATTCATACGTGTATAACTTTTTACAGATAAAAGTTGCATATAACATTTGTTAATAACATTCGTGGTAGTGAAGTGTGATACAAACTTTTTAGTACAAAACTATCGTGAAAGACAGTGCAGTATTATCGGCCGTGTACGATGTTAGAAGTCATATGTAGTTGTACTAACTACAATCCATAATCAGTGATACAGTGACTTAGATGTTTGTGTGCGTAATTCTACTACGAAACACTCGCGTGAATCGTTAATAGTGAAGTAGCGACCCGTCCCGGCAACGCACCGGTGCAATGTAAACCTTCATCTTGAATCACTCTATCATATGCTGTAACTGCATCAAAATCCGTTGCGGAGTTTAAAAGATCAAAGCGTAAAAACAGCGGGAGTGATTTTGTTAAGAAGTCAAATATTTTTGTTGTGTGATAGTGACTACAGAGTTGTTTTTGAGTTATTTTGGTGTTACATTTGTGAAATAAAGGGTGTAACTATACTCTAAACGAAGACGATAGGCACTTGGTCTCCCCATCATTGCGATTTTTGTTTATTCTGGACCATATCTGACAACCTTCAAGTTACGGAGATATTTCAAATAGACATTTTAATAGAAATATATCTATATTTTGCATCAATAAAAATACGGCAGTAACTCATCACGAATCTGAACGTGCTGCATTGTTAACCGACTTAAGAAAAGTGGAGGTTACTTTAAAAATGGCAGAAAAAACCATCAAAAGTGACTGCAAAGGCAGCTCATGTTCAATTTGCTACGAAAAGTCTAAATTCAAAAACTGTGAAGATATAGAAAAAGATTTGATCATGAATTTGAAACCACAAACTCGAAAAAGCACTCCAGACCTTCTAGAGTGTAGTGATTTAAAGGATAATGAAACCTTTATCTATAAAGAAATAGTAATCGCAGTCGATGAATCATCACCCAAGAAGAAAAAGAAAAAATATCACCCTGAAATACAGATCCTTAAAGAATTTATGGCTGAACAGTTAGGAAATGTTGTAAACATAGTCAAAGGCTTTGAAAACTCAATGGCTTTCTATAACAAGAAATATGAAGAAATGATTTGTATGCTAGAAAAAAAAATTGAACGTATACAGATGTTAGAAACACAAAATTCTTGTTTACAAAAAGGTTTTAACGAACTCAGTCAGCGACTGGATTTTGTTGAAAAAAATTGTATTCATGTTAAGACTGAGATGAATTATGATCAATTAGGTAAGGCGTGAGACACTAACACCATAATTTTGTTATTTTAAAGTTACAAACTTTGTTTAGCATAGCATATTAGCAAAATGAGCCTATAATGTTACCATTTCTGGGACTCAGGGCTCGTTTACGGAGACGCGAGGCGTCGTGCGGCGCGTACAGAAGGCTCGTTGCGTGCTATTTTATTCATTTACTGAGAGGCGGGTCCACTGCAACGAACGCTGCATTTTAAACTAACGAGCGATAAATGGCTTATGGTAAAATCGTCGTTTGAATTCGTTAACGTTTTCATACATCGCCATGTGCTTGAATTAAAGACGCACAACGCGTCGCGCGATGCCCCGCGTCTCCGTAAACAAGGCCTCATGGGGTCTAAAATGGCCACTTTAGCAGATCATAATAGGTATCGCGTTAAAAAGTGTAAAATAGATCTATCATAATAGTAATGCGTCTGTGAACATTTACAAAAAAAGATTGTATTAGGATTATAATATGAATTCTGTTTCAATTCGTAAAATGTTCACAGACGCGGTTACTATGATAAAAAGTCGATTTTATGATTTTTAACGTAATTCATATTATGATCTGCTAAAGTGGCCATTTTAACCCCCCAGGCCTCCTCCTTAGGAGAGGGATGGGCTATAATCCACCACACGGGCCCAGTGCGGATTGGTAGATGTCACATGTCTTCGAATTTTTGGTGTCTAAGCCATGCCGGTTTCCTAACAATGTTTTCCTTTACCGTTTTGAGAGCAGTGGTGATGAAATAAATTATCACCACTGCTTGGAAATTGTAATAAAATAAAACAAAGTAATGCGCCTGGTTTCGAGACCACGACTGACTGCTCGTAAGTCGGGACTCCTGCAGGACTATTGCGTATATTGTCCACGGATTAACTGTCAAATTGGTCACGGTTTAGTACAAAAAGAACCATTTGACAGTTAATTGATGGACACTATATGATAGCCTAGCATGAAAGACTAGATTTAAAAGATACGCAATAGCCCTGCTGGGCTTTCTCTTCTTTGCTCTCTATTTTTTTTAGATCATCAATATTCCCTCACCCCTAACTCAATAAGGAATCGGACAAAACAAAACTAATTAGTCCGTCAGATAGATTTCCAAAAAATATTGAACACATAATTTTTTGTTTTTTCACAAAAGCAAAAAATGAAGACGATACATTGCTTCGAAAACTCATCGAGAAACGTCACATGTCAATACATTTTTGCCTACAAATGATCTTTGAGGCGTTTTATCTCTGTCAATTTTTATTGATTTGATAAAACAAAAACACGTATCCAATATTTTTCGATAATCTAACTGACGGACTAATTAGAATCATATTTTTTTGACCCAGTCCGATTTCCTATCCATTTGATGTCGGCGCAGTTTCTCTTGTTCCATACTTCTATCTCTCGTCATGTCAGCAGACACCTCCTTCCTAGCCATATCATCCTTCACACACTCCATACATCGTTTCTTTAGTCTTCCCCTACTTTTATTAAAATAAAAATATATCACTCATCCGTGCCATTCTTGTCGACAGGACAACAGCTCAACGTGGACTTCACAACACCCCCTCGGCTTTACAACACAGACTTCCACGTGAGAGACCACAAGATGAGCGGAGGAGTGTGGTTGTACAACAGAGACAACAATAGCAACGTTGACAGCGGTCTGGCCGCCAGTACTGAGTACTTTAGGTAAGCACGTCATCTTTGCCCTTGTCACATTCCACTGGGGTCGGCGCAACACGTTTTAACATTCCGTTCTCCTGAAAAGACCCGTCGTGAGATGTCGAATAGTCGATCAGACTGGGTCAAAAAACTATGATTCTAATTAGTCCGTCAGTTAGATTATCGAAAAATATTGGATACGTGTTTTTTGTTTTATCAAATTAATAAAAATTGACGTAGATAAGACGCGTCAAAGATCATGAGTGGGGGGTTGTGACGTCATTTGTTGGTGAAAAATGTACTACCTTGTGACGTTTTCGCTAAAGTCATTTTAGATGCCCAGATCGTCACACCACCATCGTCGCGCACACTTTTTTTTAAATTGGGTCAAGCCCGCCACACTATTCCCAAACCACTGTAACTTCTGAAAGCCACAATCAACAGTGGCGACCACAAGAAAAGCGCCGAGACAATGAAGCTCGACGAAGTCCCAGAGAAACGATTTAACTGTCTTGGATCCCGCAACGAAATTAATCAGAAAAGAATAGCGGAGGAGTAGGAAAAACATTATTTCCACTTCCCTCCATATCAGCAGGAGACAGAACAGAACGAGGCCAATAGGCACACAGGGACGTATACAACTGGGATAAGCCCTGTTGCCTAGCACCACGGAATCGCGCACACTTGTCCATTTTTTTTCAACAGAAATCTTTCCTGTCGTATGTAGAGCAACTGTTACAAAATTTTTAATTATTTATTATTGTTACAGCACCGAAAGTCCCGGCAAATCCCCGACCCTAACCGGCATCCAACTAGCCCCTGGGGGTGAAAGACGCAAGTCGACCACAGAACCTGCCCCCAAAGACACCGTTGATGAGTTGCAGCGAAGACTGGACAATCTTAGAGGGTTTAATTTATAATATTAGTTGTTTTGGTATTGTGGGGGTTCTTTGGCAAGGTTTGTTGGGAAAGTGTTGGGTGGTAGCGGAATCGGCTAATTGACTACTGTTAAAAATTCACGAAAATATAATGATAATCACAGAACTAATAGAAATAACACGATGTGTGAAAAAAGTAATGAAATCGATCAAAATATGGGTCAGTTTTAAATGACGTGCTCAAAATTTAAATCAAAATCTTTTTATTTCACATAGGCACTTATAAAACGTCGACAAAAAGGTGCACGGTTCGGTGCATTGGTCGATTCCTAAGGAGAAGAACCGGCAAGAAACTCCAAAGGTTACTCTTTTACTAGACAAAGACAGCGCTACAAAGAAGTGACGACGTCATATTTCATAACGCCATAGTTACGTAGTACAAATGGCCGTTTCGCGCGACAAGGATAGAAAGTGCGCCCACCAAAAACTTAAGCATGTAACTACTCCATTTTTTTATCGATTTTATTACTTTTTGCAATTTTGCAGGTATGTTGATGAAAATATGATTCGCGTCCGTAACATGTATTTAGTTACAGAATCATATTTATTAATCAACACAACCCCCAGTTCATTTAATACTATTGAATGATTTGATGATTGAAATTTGGAGTACCCTGGCGCTTTCAACTCACATTTTCGACCAATGACGAAGCTTGGAATAAACTATGCCAACAACATTCCACGGCTGCTTTTCCTACTGTTTTAATAAAGAACTCTCATATTAGTTTATAAGGCCATATATAAATACTACACTTAAGAATAATAGGTTTGTAAAATAATAATAAACGAAAAAAATTATAGGATTAATGCACGTAGGATCGCGGCGCATCTTTATTTGTAAATTAAATTTAAATGATATTGACTATTTAACGGTTTTTGAAAGTATCTATCTAGCTATACAAATTGCTAGCGGGCGTCACGCGGCTTCGCTCGCGTAGTTCCCGTTACCGTGGGAATTCAGGGATAAAAAGTAGCCTATGTCACCCGGGGATAGTGTAGCTTCTTAACGGTGCTAAAAAATTTCAAATCGGTCCAGTTTTTAAGTTCATTTGTTCCATACAAAAATACAAGTCTTGATAACATTAAACATGATGTATGCTTTCAGAAACCGTAGTTTTGTAAAAATAACACACCATGCCTTATCTGAGGCAAGATTTATTGTAAAAAAGCTATGCTTATAGTAGACCAGACTTATTAAATTAAATATTACATTAATAACCGCTGAATAGACTTAAATACGAACATGAAAAATCAGAGGTGTGTGTCTTGGTTTCGAACATAAGGTCCCTATTACATTGTTGCTCAGAGGTAAAATAAATCTGAGTGGACTGTACTAGAATTTTTTTAACATCAGCTAAGCCTTTTTTTAGTTATTTGCGTAGTTAAAAACAAAAGCCATACTAGAATAATAAAATTCATAAATAAAATTAATTATAAAAATTGAAAAAAAAAATAACGTTTTTTGTTTTAACTGCAAAATCTAATTGAAAAATATAAAATAGGTTAGTAATTTACGCATTGTAAATATTCATTGTAATTATTAATAATGATGATAATAATGATATAGGTTTCTTAGTGATATTAGATAGATGGCAGGTTCCACATTTAATTTAATTTAATAAATAAATATACATAAAAGGGATTGAAAAATGGTTTTAAATAACGTGAGTACTAAAATAATGACTGACTGAAAAGTATGGAAATAGAAGGAGTGCTGCCAACCAAAGATTTAAATCATTAGATTATGAGAACCATAGCTACAGCTAGATATGTATAACAAGAGCATCTACTTCACGTTCCCGGATTAAGTATTATACAGGGTGTAAATTAAGCCTTCACACAGCCGTCAACCAAGCATTCTGTACATCAAACTAAGTACCACTACGCAAAAAAATTTGCTGGGGAACGACTGTTTTTTTGGGTCAAAAATCATATTTTACAGTTAAACTCAATGTAGCACTCTTAAAACACATTGTGCTAGTGCATTCACTATTATATTTTTATATTTATATTTAAGTAAAGTTATAACCTGAAAAACTAGTATTTACAAAAACAGCTGTGAAAAATTTGGAACTTTCATCCACAATATCTCCGTAACTAGGGGTTTCCCAGGTATGGTCTAGAACAAAAAAAAACATCGCAGTGGTGGGGAGAACGAGTTATACTAGCTTGTGCCAGCGGCTTCGCCGGCCTGGATTTTTATAATTGTCCCACGGGATAATACTATCGGGATAAAAGGTATCCTTTGTGTTAATCCAGGTTATAAACTATCTGTGTTCTAGATTTCATTCACATCGGTTCAGTAGTTTCTGCGTGAAAGAGTAACAAACATTCACACTCACACGCATTTATAATATTAGTAGGATTTACCGAGGTTACAGTCGCATCAAACTAATTTGTTTACCACAATGTTAATCATTCTAGACATTAAAAGGACAAAAACTCAGTCTATTTTTAATGGTAAATAAATAGTTTTATGACTTCATAGGTAGTCAAAAAATGGCCATGATCAATAAATAGTTCGAATTTAAGTTCACCGGGCTGCGGGTTGTTCACAAAGATACCGCGGCCTCGACATAAAGGGCTATGAAGGAACATGGGTGGTTTTTAGTCAGTAGAAGTCTGACACTCCCTTTCGCTCTGCTCTAGAGCGGGTCCTGATGATTTTCCACCCGCCAATAAGTACCATATTTACATGCAAATCAAGGATCTTGAATCATAAGTCGGGGCCGTAACTAGCGCAGTCGTGAGGGCACATCTAATGATTTAAATCTTTGCCTCTAATACATTGGTTAAGAACAGGAGGCAGATGACTGATATAGTATGTTAACGTGTAAACTATGTAAATATAATAATTAAGTAGTTAGAGCATAATATATAAATATGTAATATGTTTTTTTATAAACGAAACTAGATAGGATATCAAAAATTTTTGGAAAAAAATACCAAAAAAAAATGTTTTAATGTATAAATTAAGGTTGTGTAGTTATTATTAGGCCTTATCTTCACTGTTAAAAGAATCGTGGTAATGACACGCCTGTAATCCCTCTAGGGTTAGGCAGACGTGTACCTGACGTGGATCAGACTGGGTCAAAAAATATGATTCTAATTAGTCCGTCAGTTAGATTATCGAAAAATATTGGATTCGTGTTTTTTGTTTTATCAAATTAATAAAAATTGACGAAGATAAGACGCGTCAAAGATCATGAGTGGGGGGTTGTGACGTCATTTGTTGGTGAAAAATGTACTACCATGTGACGTTTTCGAGGAATTCACGAGTTTTCGAAGCATTGTGTCGTCTTAATTTTTTGTTAATGTGAAAAAAGAAAAAATACGTGTCCAATATTTTTGCAAATCTATCTGACGGACTAATTATTATTTTTTTGTCCGATCCCCTATTGTAATTGTAATTTTTTAATGCTACAACGGTTTGCTTGTATGAGTTTTTTGTTTTAATTAAAATAAATGTCACTTAAACCTTCTTAAATAAATTCTCTTAATGATGTTGAGACCCACATCTTAAGCCATTGTTAACAATTTCAATGGTTTTTTTTTTATGCAATAACCTAACCTTTTTTCTTAACTAAG
Organism: Diarsia rubi; assembly: GCA_932274075.1. Lineage (NCBI taxonomy): Eukaryota > Metazoa > Arthropoda > Insecta > Lepidoptera > Noctuidae > Diarsia > Diarsia rubi. Next base: position 2,137,169 of record OW026441.1, read on the forward strand.
AGTAACTCAAGTAACTCGTTATAAAATTAGCTATCTGCCAGTAAAAGTCCCGGTCGATAATCAGTCTTGCCGTTTAAGAGATTACCGGGAATAAACAGACAGACAGAGTTTTTTTTTTAAATTGGTTGTCTTATGTATGCCATTTAATTTCATATGTATTACAAACTCTTTAATTTTATTGATTCGTTTAGATACAGATCTGACTGCACAGCATTACATTTAATTTTAAACAATTTTGTTATGTGCCTATAAAATTATTATTATGTGAACATTAAGTCAAATATATTCAACACTTTCTATGTAATACCCTCTTTTCTATCATATAAGTTAGTTTACAAGTTAAATTGCCTATCTGAATATTTCAATAATTTATCATCGAAAACTAATGTTTGTCATAAAATAACTATTTATCTATATTTGAAATCATTTTCCTCCTGGATTGGTTTGATTGGGTAATAGACGTAGGAAGTGTTGACATATTAAATTATATATATTGTATACTCAACATTAGTGCCTTTCATGTCTTCTTGTCTATGGTGGATTGGATTTTGTTTATACTCACTGCCAAGCTTGTAGCACTGCCTTTTTGCATTTACTTCTTTTTGTGAAGATTCGCCAGAAAGGAGGTAACGATCAAGGAAAATTAATATATGGTAGGATACAAAGTTACGTTTAAATTCATTCCGTCTTTAGGGCGTCAATTTGAAAAATAATGAATGAAGTATTAGTGTCCAAGGAATTGGACTACATTCGTTCACAGCTTTAATTCAACACTACGATCTTTATATACTTCTTTTGCGTCGTCCACATTCATACATCGTTATAAACGCACGCCGGTTGCAAGTACTACGCATCTAACCTTTCTGAAAGAACATAAAAACATCAGCAATAAGGTCAGTGTATGTCTTTCTAGGGCATTTCAAACTACATATTTTTTTTAAATCATTTTAGTCAACAATTACCTTCGAATGATATCAATCTACCATAGACAAGGGAGCATTTTGTTTATAATTTTATAAAACTATAAGTGTGATAATAATATTATTAAAATTATTTTTTATTTTAATATAAAGAAAGGGTTTATGCCCTGTGTGATTATAAACTAGGATATTTTGTATGTTTACAATAAATAAGTTTTTATAATAAGGTACTATAAACGACCTCAAACATGTTTTTTTTTCTAACTTTTTATACTGTGTTATACTTATTTTTATGATTGTTTATGGGATTGTATTATTTTTTTTTTTTTTAATATTTTTTGCTTACTGGCCATATAAAATGTTTTTTTTTTAAATAATTATTCGCAATGTGGATTGTTTGTATTATGTAGATTAGTCAAGATACAAACTACCAGAACTAAAATGAAAGATTTGTTTAACTTTTGCAACTTTTTTTGTGGATTGAGGTAATAACATGATCAGTCTATTATGTTCACACATGCCTCCTCTCTATGCGAGGGAGTGGGCTGTAATCCACCACGCGGGCCCAATGCGGGTTGATATATAAATATCTCCGGACTTTTGTGGGGTAACTTGACTAAAAAATATACAGCAATAATTCCGCTTTATCGTCGATAATTTTGTAAGCAATTATTATAATGGTTTTCTTATTCTAATGTTATTTATTATTAGACTGTAAAAGATATATGACTATTGATGTAAATAAAATGTAAATATAATATACGGACGTGCCAAAAAGATTTGTTTTAATTTTGCTCCAAGATTAATATCATCATCCATAGCTCGAATTTCATCATCACTTCTGTATCAACCTCATCATTTCAGACGAAAGACGTCCACTGCTGGAAATAGGCCTACTCCAAGCAAGTGTCACCCGGTCCCGTGCGTCTTGCATCCAAGGTTTTGTAACAATATTCTGAAGAGTGTCCATGGATTTGCTTACCACTCCGTAGAGACATTCGCTTTTGAATGGGCAGCTACTTTTACAAGTTATTGCGTCTATGTGACAGACTGGCGCTTTTAGAGGAAATGCGGGCGGAGAGACTTTTGAAAATTAGGTATTTGAAATAAACTATCGCTGTCGTTCTGCGAGAGCGAGGCGAGCTAGGCGTGCGATAAGTACAACTGCAGATCCGCCTCAATAGCTTAAATAAAAAGTTATGTTTCTAGGTTTGGCTCTCGCCTATTTCCTCCTCCAGTAATGTACCAATTTATAAGATAAGTAGGATCATCGATCATCGTGAGAGTTGCGGGCAACCGGTGGATGCAAACGGCAGGCTGCCATTCTGTATGGCGTTCTATGGGGGAGGCCTTTGTCCAGCAGTGGACGTCTTATGGCTGATGATAATGATGATGAAATAAGTAGGATGTATAATATTAACAAGTAAGTTTCACCCGGTCCCGTGCGTCTCGCATCTAAAGTTTTGTACCTAACAATATTCTGATTAAAAGAGTGTCCATTGAGTTTCTTAACTCCTCCATAGAAATATTCACTTTGGAATGAGCAGCTACTTTTACAAGTTATTGCGAATATGTGACAGACTGGCGCTTTTAGAGGAAATGCCTAATTATCCAGTCTCTCCGACTTTAAAATTACGTACTTATTTTACGTACTAATTATGAAGGATGTATTCTGTGTCCCTATGTTTTTCTTTTTTCGTTAATAGTTGTCTAATTTGTACACTAGACCTCTGTTGACAGCGATCTAAATAAGCAATTTTGAGCATTATTTGAGGGTTGTAAGTAGTGCTTAGAAAAATAATGTATCATCAAAAAGAAAAACATAGGGGCGTACAAGTAAGTAGTTAATATTTATTATTCTGTAAAAAATCATAGCTTTATAGTCAATAACAAGAAAGAAAACAGACGAGAGCGTTTCTATGGAGAAAAGGCCTCCCGCATTTCTTCTTAATTATTTTTTTGTCTTGTTTTCCTGCATTTCAAAAGTGCTCCTGCAACTCTGATCTTGATACAGGCTAAAACAGTAGGTAAACATTTTTCTATTTCCGGTTGTCCCCGTTTTATGTCTTATTGTTTTTTTTGTTACCTGAAATATGATTACGTGTGACCAGAACCGCATCATGTGAAGCCATGATCACAGAGAGGGTTATTTAGGATACGATCGCCTAGAAGAAAGCAATTGACTGGAACTTGAAATTTTTCCCAACTAAAGGGTGTAAAAGTACCCTTAACGCAAACGAAGGGCATTTGTTCTCCCTATTACTGCGATATTTTTTTGGTTCTAGACTATACCTGGAAACCCCCTAGTTACGGAGATATTGGGGGTCAAAGTCTTAAATTTTGCACAGGTGTTTATGTAAATACTAGTTTTGCAGGATATAACTTTACTTAAATTACAGTACGATCAAATTATCTTGGCAGGTCTGAACATAGGCTCTGCGAACTTTTGCGCATGTATACTCGCGAAGAAAACTGTTATTGCCAGATAAACACATATACGATCAGAAAATACCTAATACAGTGAGAAAATACAAATGAAATAAATATCAAAACACTTTTAGATACCTAGTCTACATTTTTAACTCCATTTTCTTTTTCCCCTTTCATATACTGAGTTAAATCGTAAATATTTTTTCTCGCCTGGCGATTTAAAACACTACTATACTTTGGTGGCATATTTGACGAAATAAGTGCCCACTAACTTTTCTAACAAATAATAAAAAATAACAGTAATATTAAAAACAACAAACAAAAACACAACGAAAACTTTTCTAATCGAATGTGCTCAAGACAGAGATAGCAACACAAACACTAAACAAATGCTGTCGTGTGACTGAGATATAATACCTCGTACCGAATATTGCCGAACTTGCACGAAGGTCACGAAGTTAACAAAAAGAGATGTGCATGTGCATGTGCAATGGGTGTCGATTAATCGATTATTCTTAGAATCGATTGAAATTAAGTAATAAAAAGATGTTTCTATTCAATTTTATATTGAGGTTTTAAATATTCGTAAACATTCGTTATTCAAGAAGTCTGTAATAGATTTCTAAAATATAAGTAAATCATGTCTGTTAAGGCCATTAATAAAAGATGGTAAACTTCGAGTGGACTGTATATAATAAATATGATTAGGTTTCACAATAGTGCAATACTGCAACCCGAACCGACAAGTCCATCGCGTGAGCGCGTGCCTTCTTCCTTCGCTTCTCGTTTGCGACTCCCCGGCGCCCGCGCGACTGCCGACAACGCCGGGCCGTGGGCTCCTCTGATTGGCCAGCGTCGTCGGTCGCGCAGGTGTCGAGCTGCTATTGGCTGGTCGCTGCTATTGGCTGCACGGGTGTGAAGGCTGCGACGAGTGTGCTTGTCTATGACCGCAGTGTCATAGACATTCTGCCGGGCCGCAAATGAGTGGGCATATGCGGTTGAATGCTCTCCGGATAGTGCCTGTGCTTGTCTGGATGTCAGCCACCCTTGTGACTCCATCAGGCCCTGGGTGGAGCTGTGTTACTCGCCCAAGGACCCAGCGGGCAGGTGGGAGGGCGTCGTCCTTGATGACGACCAAGGTGCCTTCTGTCAGCTGCCCCGACGACTTCTTCCATTTTGTTCTGATCTGAAGCTGAGAAATGTATTCCTTGTAAAATCGTGACCAAAAATGTTGGCGCAGGAGCTCTATGCGTTTGTATCTTGGTAGACGCAGTGGATTGCAGTCAGCCAGTGGAGGATAGGGTAGAACAGATAATGATCGACCAATCAAGAAATGGAATGGAGTGAGGGCAGTTAGATCAGACGGGTCTGAGGAAAGAGGCGTTAATGGCCTTGAATTTAAAATGCCTTCAATTTGGCATAACACTGTGTACATCTCTTCGTATGTGAGATGAGCTGAGCCTAGGACTCGCCTAAGATGATGCTTTGTTGATTTGACTGTGCTTTCCCATAACCCACCAAAGTGTGGAGAATATGGGGGAATAAAATGGAAAGTGATGCCTTGTTCTGCTGTACTGTCGCTGATTGAGTTCCGATTCTCTGCTAAGAATCTTGTGATAACATTGGATGCTCCCACAAAGTTAGTGCCATTGTCTGAATATATGTGAGTAGGTTTACCTCTGCGGCTAATGAATCTATTTAGTGATGCTAAATAAGATTCCTTCGTCAAATCGGTAACTAATTCAAGATGCACAGCTTTTACTGCAAGGCATACGAATATGCAAATGTATGATTTTATTAACTGACTACCACGCCCCTTGCGGTTATTGATCATGATTGGCCCAGCGTAATCCACACCAACATTATTGAATGCAAAATCTGAATGCATGCGTGGCTCAGGTAAATTACCCATGATTGGTGTAATTGTTTTCCCTTGAAAGCGTCTACATGTAGTGCATGATTGTACTGTTTTTCTAGCTAGGTTGCGACCACTGATGGGCCAGTATGTTTCACGTATGTGGGCGAGTAGCAGCTGTGGACCAGCATGGAGAAGTGTTCTGTGGTAAGTAGAGAAAATTAGTTTGCAAATGTGATGATTAGCATGTAAAAGTATTGGAAACTTTTTATCATGATGAAATCGCGAATTAGCGAGCCTGCCACCCACGCGAATGACGCCGCCGGGCTGATCAAAGAATGGATGTAATGAACATAGAAGGCTGCGACGAGTGTGCTTGTCTATGACCGCAGTGTCATAGACAATGTCTTTTAACAGAGAAAACATAATGTTACTATACATTTTTTATGTAATAAAGACGAAAACTCAATTATTAATGATTAAATTCACTTTATTAGTTAATGTATTCACTTAAATATCTTCTAAACACTAATAATAACGTATTCCAAATAAAAATAATCGATTACGATATTTGATCGTTTAAAGGATTGATTGTGTTTATGTAAGGTGCATCTCTAGCCTATACTCCGCCCCCCGAACTTCACCTCATGTCACCATTTGGTTCCTAATAAATGTTACTGCGCAGCGTTCTGCACGAAGTTCGGACCTGCCAAGATAATTTGTTCGAACTGTACCTCCATGACCCGTGCTATTCAAAGCATCTACTAGCACAATGTTTTAAGAGTGCTGCATTGAGTTTTTACGGTAAAATGGGATTTTTTACCCAAAAAAAAAGTAAAAAAAAAATTGCCAAAGGGTACTTAGTTTGATGTACAGAATGCTTGGTTGACGACTGCGTGAAGGGTTAATTAACAACCTGTATGTTATAGTCGGCTTTCAGTACAACCGAATGCAGCATGACTGAATACCAGTAGTTTACATGATGCGGCTGCCTATTTGAACTCCAAAACCCAGTTAATACTGGGTAATACGGGTATCGTATTACTCAGTATGTTAAGACTGGTTGTCAGACTTTGGAACGACAATCAAAGATCTATAAAATGGCAGCCGGGGTTTCACGAGGCCCGGAGATAACTCGGTATGTAATGGATGCTCACACATCCGACCTAGGCCAGCATGTATTATACTAAAGATTGACCCAAGCGGCTGTTATTAGCCATGAGCTTCTCCTCGAACATAAAAGAGATCTAGATTTATAGCGACCGGGGAACAAGCGTGCAATTTATTCCACAGACTGGCGGTTCACACAATAAATGTGGAAGCGTAGAGTTTTGATCGGGTCCCTGGAACTTCAACCATATAGGGAACCTATGTATCCAGCGATCATGGCGGTTGCAATAGTGTCGAAATATAGGGAGCTACGGTAAGTTCTAAATCGTGAAGTTTAAAACATGTTCTGCAAAGTATTGCTGTTGCTACATAGTACTGGCAAGTTGGGTGTTATCGGAACAGACGGATATGACGAAATTATATGGGTTGCGCTTTTAAACGTAGCCTATTTTTTGCAAAAGCTAGTTAGCGCAAGTATGACAAATTCACTGTTCGAATTACAAAAATCAATAAGTAACAAAATGTTGCACCTTCGAATCCTTACATAATGAAACGTTCCCTTTCTATTGAGACAAACGACGAACATCTGTATTCAATAGGTCATAGCGTCGCTGCGCGTGCGAATCCGCGTAAGAGCAACTTGTAAAGACCGCGTATTTGCTTTTTGATGATTTTACAGGAGGAAGAAAAAACTTAATATCTCAGCGATTTCAACTCTTATTACCGACTGAACTTAATAGCTAGTTCTTTACATATTTCTTTATTGGATAATAACGTAAATTTGCTCGTAATTGGCTTAGATTTTGTGTAAAGTCACTTACGCGGTTTTGTTTGAACTAATATTACAAAATAAGTAGACTTTTATCAAAGGTACGCGGTTTTGAAAGAAAACAATTCTGTAAATGTGTATGTATTTATTATTAAAATAATCAAATCTAACAAAAAATATTTTGTATTTATTATCAAAATCAGTTTATTAAAGAACCTATTTATATTTTTTAACAGAGATCTTATTACAAAAGTTTAGACTCCTTAAGCAAGAGATCAAAATAATCATCAAAAACTAAAATAAGAACTGTTTATGATTACTTAAATATTAAGCATAGGTACGTACATACATAATGAAGAAAAATAAATATTTTTTTATGATAAAAACTTGGAATAACAAAAATAAACCTTCTACTACGTTACGTACGTTCTTCCACTAGAATCAGAAAACCTTCAACACAAAATCTTGTGTCAGGTAGGTACTTAAATGTTTTAAATAAAAGTTTTCATAAACAAATAATAATCATAACAACAATAATCTGTTTTGTACTTGCTCTTAAATTCTGTTAATCACAGCATTTCTCATCAATTTATTTGAATAGTAAATTATAAATTATCATAAAAAGTATGGCAGTCTTTAGGTTTACTTATGACATTCTTCAGCTCCTGTAGGTGATCATATTTTGTCTTGGAAATTGTTTGCCTGGATTCATAAAGCGAAGGTATCCTCCTAATCACATACGTAATCTTCCTTGGTCTTCTAGGCAATGGGATAAAATCATCTGAAAAGTGAAGTTTATATTGTATGGTGCCACTTGGATTATATCTTAGTGCTTTTGTTTCAATAAGACAATGATCACCTACTCCTCCGCCAGGTCTTATTGATTCAGAAATCAGGTAATCTTTGATTAATGTTCTTGCTGGCATAAGATCGTTCTGAACAAATTCTGTGCCCTTTTTCTATCATTCTCTGTCTCATAACTTTCGTTCTCTTCCAATTATTTTTATCTCCTTAGCGTACTTTTTTACATTTTTTTCTTTTCTTCTATTTCCCTTTCAGGAAACCACTCTATACATTCTGCTTTACATTTATAATGCCTGATAAGTTGACAAAAGAATGATTTAAAATCAATGTCATTATTGTGATTTTCTGCCACATCATGAGATTCAATTGAAGATCTATTCTGGAGGGTCCAAAATCGTCGTAAGGGTAGTAGCTAAACTCGGATATTAAACTCTCAAAGGTATTTCTGGTGTTAAATTTTTATTCGTAGACAACGGTGTTGACACTGGTTGTAGTACTGCTTGATTTTGACAGTTATATTTATTTAATATTTCTCTCTTCATAGGTAACAATATTTTTCGCCTTTCCGATAACTCTCGCAAAGTTGCGACGTTTTCTTTAATATCCGCATTTTCTAGAATAAAGTTATCTTGGTCATCCATCATTTGGGTAGTTACTTGTTAATGCAAGGATGTATCTATAAATAAGAAAAGAATAATTATTCGTTTCAGTAAAATGCAATACCGCGTAACTTAGAACAAAACAAATAAATCATACGATGTCAAGACCGCGTAAATACTTGTAAGGGGTTATATTAGTCAGAATTAATAAACTAAAACAGAATAACGTGTAATTTATATATTCTAGCATAAACACATTACACACGAAGAGTAATAAATTATTCAAACATACTTACATGGTGGTTAATCATGGCAAAATCATTAGTTTCGGGAGCACACACTAATCACGTTACTTTTTTCTCACGGCCGTAGTAAATACGCGCACTTGCTTCCAACTTTCAGGTCTCTTACTGTTCCGCGGTATTGTTTCGATAGCAGAACTGACGTTTCTCATTGGATAATTCAAATTAGGTGAAGTCTATTATAAGCCAATAGGCGTTTGGAATCAGCTAGCACGATATTCGAATTTTGCGCGTTTTGCTGTTACGCGGTATTAACAAACTGCTCTTACGCGGTTTCGTACGCGCAGCGACGATAGGTCAAAATAATTCTAAACTGTATTCAACCTCTTTGCACTCAGTCGCCTTGCGCACGCCACGGAAGAGTGTCCATTCCCGAACGAACTTTAAACTGACAGAAATTGGCGGGAATTTATCGAGTGTTTTTTTTTTAAGTTTTAGTTTTTTTGTAACTTTTTTAGTGGGTGTAGTAGATTTTTATCTCGGTTACTTATTGTTTTTTTTAACTAACGAACTAATTGTTCCATATTACGGGAAAATGCATTTCACAGCTACAATATTGATGGTAAGTTTTGAATTTATTTATTTTGCTGTTACATAGGTCCTTAAGTCCTGCCTATGAAGGGGATCTCTAATAAACAAGATTTTCTCAATAAACAGGATATTGATGATTTTAATGATTTTAGCTCGGTTTAGCTCGTATAATTTTTAATCAAAGTTCAACGTGAAAAATTGCAAGAAAAAACGTAAAATTTCTTTTTTTTTAAACGGGGCGCCTAACCACTAGAACACTAACTAAAAAAACACTAGGATTTTCTCCTGTATCGTGGGTGCGTTTACGAACATTGAAAAACTCACATACTCAAACACACCCAGACCCGAAACAACTATCTGTAGGCCATACAAATATTTTATCCGTGCGGGGAGCGAACCTGCGCCAACCGTGCCGTGCCGTTCCTTTTAGATTCATCATACCATTTCGGCCCGGAATCACTCGGTATTGGAAACATAGATCTCCTTTTTCTCTTGCCATACCCAGTCGTCAGCCAAATGTTTCCTGCGACTGCCCTGATTATGTTAGTTAACAAAAAATAACTAACTAATTAGTCCGTCTGTTATATTTCAAATAAATATTGAACATATATTTTTTCTTTTTACACATAAACAAAAAATTAACACGATACAGTGCTTCGAAAACTCGTGAACTCCTCGAAAACGTCACATGTCAGTACATTTTTACCTACAAATGACGTCACAACCTCCCATCACTCATGATCTATGCGGCGTTTTATCTCCGTCAATTTTTGTTAGTTTGATAAAACACGTATGCAATATTTTTCGATAATCTAACAGACGGACTAATTAGAATCATTTTTTTTTTATTCAATCCGATCCCCTATTCGTGTTTCATAGATTTCATGACATTAAATGTGTGTGCTCTTTAGTACACACATTTCGCCAGAGGCCTACCCAGTGGTACCTATAATGTTTCAGTCCCATGGAATAGAGAGCGAACTTATTGCTATTGCCATTACCCAGGCATAGATCCAAACTCCGTGGCTGTTTCTGATAAATTCCAGATGGAAAACCCAACGACATAAGAAAAATAACTTTTGAGATATAAAAGAATCTCTGGACGAGACAAGATTTCTTAATCAACCATTTTTTACCTGAGTATTTCGGCACGTAAGTAAGCGCTGCATTGTATAGACAATTATTATTACCTACGTATTTATATGAATAGAATAATATATTATGATACGTGACAAAGTTACTAATGATCTAGCTACGTAATGACCAGACCGTGCAATAATGTCAGGCCTTTCAAAAAATATAATTATAGGCAACAGTTTGTAATTTTTAATTGTCATGAAACTTAAAAAAATCTTCAGCCTATACTGTTCCCACTGCAGGGACTCAGCCCTCGTCTTTATGAGAGGGATGTGCTATAATCCACCACGCGGGCCCAGTGCGGGTTGGTAGAATTCACATGTCTTCGATTTTTTGAGTTCTAAGACATGGCCATGTTTTTCCTTAACCATTTTGAGAGCAGCGGCGATGAAAAAGGTTTCGTGTACCTACCTACTATTTTGTATAGGTATTTTATGGATGCGATTTTCCTATCGGGTGTTCCTATTTAGTTAAGTACCTCCTGTGTGTGAAGAGCAAAGACGTTCAAATATTTAGGTACGAGCGAAAGACTGAACCAGATTATTTTTTTTTTTTCCGAAATGGGCCTACTCTTGACCTCATAATAGGCAGAGACGAGGTCGACGATGGAACGAGTTAACCCAGAATAAGCCTAATAGATTTTCTCTTCAACTCTTCATGATCAACACAGGTTTAAATAAACCTAGATCAGGCAGGTCGCTACCTAACATTTGATTTCAACACTATCGTAACTTGCAACAGTTATATATACTTTACTTATAGATTACTTATAAGCACTAATTATACAATTGTTTAGAAATAACACTACTGCACCTAAATGTACATTTTTGTAATACCTACTTTTGCTTTTTTATATAGAAATAAATTATTCTTATTCTATTCTATTCTATTCTATGATCTGTTGCCCTTTTAGTGTCAAACGCCTGCTTGTGTAGCATTCGTGTGTCAAAAGTTCGGGATGACAATTATTTTCAACTAGTAAAATGTACCTGCAGGGCTATAAATGCGTATCTTTTAAATGTCAGTGGCTATCATGTCCATGGATTAACTGTCAAATTGGTTATGGTTAGTACATTACGAAACCATTTGACAGTTAATAGATGGACACTTTAGGATAGCCACTGTCATTTTTAAGTTACGCAATAGCCCTGCAGCAGGGCTATTGCGTAACTTTAAAATGACAGTGGCTATCATATTGACCATGGATTAACAATCAAATTGGTTATGGTTTAGTACAAAATGGAACCATTTGACAGTAATTGATGGAGACTATCTGATAGCCACTGTCATTTAAAAGATACGCAATTGCCCTGCTGGTCTACCTACGCGGTTTCGTCTGCGTGGGATCATACTATCGCTTCGGTACAAACCTTGTCGGTTGATCCAGGTACTAACTTGTCTTGTTATGTGTTGGTTATGTACTAACTTTTGCCCGCGACTTTGGCGGTGTGAAAATTACGATTTTCCACACAAAACTTTGCCCCTCTTTTCACCCTCTTGTGTGTTGAATTTTGAAGAATCCTTACTTATTGGATGCTTACGTCATAAGAGGAATACGTATGAAAAATTTAAAGTTTCTGGCCTGGGGTTCAAGGGTTTGGCCTGTGGCTGCGGGTTGTTGTAAGAGATGCTGCTGCCTCGACATAAGCGGCTAAAGAAGGAACATAGGTGGTTTTTAGTCAGCAGAAGTCTGAAACTCTTGGGCAGAGCGAAAGGGAAATAAACCCATTACTTGATGATTTCCAACCCAAAAAAAAAAAAATCCTCAGTCGGTCAGCTTTGCATTTTGTATAATAAACAGATAGATGTGCTAAATTTCATCCAAATCCGTTGAGTAGTTTTTGAGTGAGAGAGGAAGGAACATTCATCGATCCCCACAAACTTTCGCATTAATTTGTAATACTTATTGTTTTAGCTGAATGGGACAAGATTTAAAGCTCTTTATTCCTTAAAACCTTTTTAAAATCTCTTGCTAAAGAGATTCAAAGTTATGCTCATAAAATAGACCTAATCACCATTCATCTTTTATCTAAAATTAATGTTTACGATAATTTTATACATCATTTCTCAACTTGTCTCTCAAGATTCTTCATAAATAAGTAATTTATGATCCATTTCCACAACATTTAATGACTGTGGCTGCCACGCCCGGCTTCGCTTCCTAAATGTTAAACAATTCTTTAGTAAATATTAAGAAATTAATAGATGACTTTTTATTGAATAACTTTATAGACTATCTCGGTGGTCTGTGTTCACAAGCGTCAGAACTGAGATTCGCGGATTCGATTTCCAGCTCAGGAAAAGTGTTTATCCTTAAAAAAATATCTCCGTAATTGACACGGAGTCTGGATTTGTGACCGGTTGATAGGTTAGCCCACTATTATACGTATGCAGGGTGTAAATTAACCCTTCACGCATACGTCAACCAAGCATTCTGTACATCAAACTAAGTACCCCAACGCAAAAATTTTTGCTGGGAAACGACTTTTTTTTTTGGGGTCAGAAAACACATTTTACGGTAAAACTCAATGTAGCACTATTAAAACATTGTGCTAGTGGATGCTTTGAATAGTAAACGGGTCATGGATTTAAGTAAAGTTTAACCTGAAAAACTAGTATTTACAAAAACAGCTGTGCAAAATTTGGAACTTTGGACCCCAATATCTCCGTAACTAGGGGGTCCCAGGTATGGTCTAGAACCAAAAAATGATCGCAGTGGTGGGCAGAACAAGTGCCCTTCGTTTGCGTTAAGGGTACTTTTACACCCTTTAGATATGTTTGGTCTTCCTTACCGATTCCGGTAACGGCGAGTACGGCGACCCTAAGCTATTTCCTAGCATGTGCCTTTATAATATGTATAGCTGGCCAAACCGACTTTGCTTTTAAATACCCGGTCACAGTTAAAGCAGTAGTGTTGACCGGCAGAGTTGCAGTTATAGGTGTAGGAGGGCTAGATCTCTCTTTACGTATTTAGCGGTTTCCTTTCAGTGTTTCGATTCGCTGTTTTTCGAAAGATTTTGTATTTTTGTAAATAGTAGAGCGCCAAGACGACATATGCAGAGCGATCCTCTCCCAACCAGTTGGATCAATCGAGCGTTAAGATGCCTCTAGAGTAGTGGTGCTCAAAGTTGCTTTAAGGCAATCACTTGCTTAATGCTTAATGCTTTATATTTTAAAGCACGTGATTTTTAAACGCGTAGGCATATCATGATGCCACTGACTGCCAGTCAAGTGACTTAAAGCAAGCGCGGTGAGCGGCAGCATGCATGACTGCGATGTAAAAGCAATAAGCAAATGGCAACTTGTGAGAGCCATAATAGCATTTGCTTTATGTTATGTGTATTAAGCACGGTGCTTTATTTTGCTATAATTATGATATATTAACCACCACTACTCTAGAGCACATCCTTATATCGGAGATGTTGACCGCCATGCTTTCGTTTGCCCTCTGTCATCTCCGAGTAGAAGACCATTTTAAACCCTCACTCAAGGTCATTTTAACTCTAATTATTCAGAACAAGAATTAAACAGTCATGTATCTAAATTACAAATTCTTACAAGCCTATTGCCTATTAATTTTATAGGTGTACAATAATAACTTATTACTACAACATCATTATAATGTATGTAACACTATTAGGAGTAATAAACAACAGTATATTGGACCTAGACATTTGAATAACTAGTTGTTATTAAACCCTTGGTCTGTCTTTTGTTATGGGAGAAATCGCCACACTATTCCCAAACCACTGCAACTCCTGAAAGCCAGAATCAACAGAAGAAACAATGAAGTGAGACGAAGTCCCAGAAAAAGAATATAATAATAATATGTCTGGATTCCTCAACAAAATTACTCAGAAAAAAATAGCGGAGGAGTTGTTCCGGGTCAGCGCGCGTTCTCACCTCACCAGAGTACCTAATGAGCGCCCGATCGGAGGTACTTAGGTATTCCATCATCATCCGGTAGTAGCAGTCCAACCGAACCGATTGGTAGATGTCACATGTCTTCGAATTTTTGGTTCTAAGACGTTTTACTTTTCTTCACGATGTTTTCTTCTACCGTTTTGAGAGTAGTGGTGATGAAATAAATTACACAAAGTAATGCGCCTGACTGGGTACGAACACGCGACTCACTGTTCATAAAGTCGGGGCCGCCACCACTGGGCCACCGCTGCTCTGCAATTAAACACGAAAATTTAACCGGAGTGACTGCCTATCTGACCTCCACAACCCACTTAATACTTGTAACAGGATATCCCTTGGTAAGACTGTTTTTGCATGGTGACAGGGACATCGCCACACAAACCAGGTATTCAGTACAGTCACGACTGTCACTTTAAAAAGTGGGATTCTCCTACTGCATTGATTTTTATCTTATGACATGTCGTTACGGACATTTTTGAACTCATACAATTTCGAAAGAGGTATTCAAACACCGGGAGAGTTGTAAAGGACTGTGGCAGGGCTTTGCGCAGCCGTGGTGCGACAGACAAGGCAAATAAAAAAATTATAACCCCGAGGCCCTTTTTTTGGAGTGCGGAAAATCATCAATTGACTCCTACAGCTCTGGGCAGAGTGGTTATAGAGAGTGTCAAACTTCTACTGACTCAAAACCACCCATGTCCCTTCTTAGCCCTTTGTGTCCGGGGCCGCGGTATTTCTTTCGAACAACCTGCACCGAGTTCACGTATCCCTAGTTAATTTAACACTAGCAATAAGCGTTAAAACAACAGCAGTTAATGACTAAAACACCTCACAGCTCATCAAAATCAATCAAATTGATTGCAACTTAATAGGCAAAAAACGAGCTTCATAAATCCATACTAATAATATACATGCGAAAGTACACGATTCCGATTATTTCCGATTGATTCTGTAACTGTCAGTTTGTATGTTACATTTGCGAGTCTTAACGGCTGAACTGTATTTGATGCCGTTTGGGACACAGGTAAATCGTGTACTGGATTAGGACATATATTATATAGGACACTAGCGGACCTGGCAGACGTCGTCCTGCCCAGACAGCAGCGCCACCTACCGGGTCCAAGACAGCAAAATCCCCATTAACAAAATGATCCACCATTTATTTAATTCTTTTTTTTACAAAAAATGTGATAAATGAAGAACCGCTCGACCGATTTTGTGCAATCTTCACATAAACCATCTACTAAATAGTCCGAACAAAGCCTAAACATTTGGTTTGGATAGGTGAGCCCGTTCTTGAGTTATAAAATTACAACGAAAAGTGGCATTGATTTTTATATTATAGATAGATTTAGTCACTTTCTTTCCAGCTTACTTAAATAGCCATTTAAGTTGTGAACTAAAATTCAAATAATTTATTTTAATAAGACTATTACTTATCGAGTGTCCTCTATGCCTCGGTGTTAGATATTTGACACCCGTTACAGGTATTCAGAGGCCTGAAACTCTGACTGTCAGTCTTACCAAGGTGTATCGTTTTACCCACTACTATCACTGAGTTGTGGAGGCATCCGTTTAGACCAGAAGTCGACCCCGACATAGTAGGGAGGCTGGCAGACGATTCAATGAACTAAATTCCGTGGGTTCAGTTTTGTCAACACGCGAACAAAGCTACGGTCAACAGCTAGTCTAAAACATATTCATAATAAATTACATAAATTATAAATATTGTGTAAATGTCCAATATTTGTGTATATGTATTGATTGATTAATATAATGATGTGCTGACTTTGACATTGATGAACGAAAAAAAGCTGCCTCAAATTAATGAGCATGTGTGAAACTGTTTCGGAAGTGGTTGCTTTTGTGTTGTCATTGAATTCATCATCATCTATGGCAGCCTATAATGTTCCCACTACAGGGACTCAGTGGGTCTAAATGCGTCTGTGACCATTTAGGAAAGAGATCATAGTAGAAAAATAATATGATTTGCGTTAAAATTCGTAAAATGGTAACAAACGCAGTTACTATTTTGAAAGGTCCATTTTACTGATAGAGCAAAAATCAAAAGGTCTTGCCTTTTTTTTGAGGGTGGGAATTCATCAAATAACCCCTCCCGCTCTTGGGCAGAGCGAAAGGGAATGTCAGACTTCTACTGACTAAAAACCACCCATGTTCCTTCTTAGCCCTATATGTCGGGGCCGCGGTGACTAGTGTACAACCCGCAGCCCCGACGGGCGTCGGCCCTTTCGGGCCACTCCTATGTTGCTGACATCTCTTTGAGGCGCGCGTGGAACACGAACGCGCCGTCGACACTGCCTGTTGTCATGAGACGGACGGACGGCCGATTAGCCCATCACTCACCGTCCACAGGCCCGCGTCTACCGCGTGGCCGGAGGTCATCATATGGCCCCCGACGCCCGGAGCGCCTTCCCGCGGCGGTTGGGACGAGAGGTTCTCTCCCTCTCGCGTTCCGCCACCTCCTTCGAGGTTCTCTCCCTCTCGCGTTCCGCCACCTCCTTCGCTAGCATCACTGCTTCGCAGAAGGAGGCGACGGCGTCCCATTCCTCTTCGCCCGGACCATGGCTTGCACCAGGGCCGGACGCGAGAGGTCGCCGCCGCCGATCGCCGCTACGAGAACACGGCGGGGTTCCGCCCAAGCGGGGCACACCTCCACTGTGTGCCCCACCGTGTCCTCCGGCTGATCCTCACAATGGTGGCATCCGGGCGTTTCCTCCCGCCTGATTCGGTGCAGGTACCTCCCGAAACAAATATTCTCTGCCTGCATCAGGGTTCCTAGTTCATACGACCCCGGTGAAGTCGTGAGTTAATAGGTTTCTTCTGGAGTTCTGGGTTCTTCATTCATTTCATCGGCGACCTGATATCTGTCCTCAGAACAAGATTGAGGTTAAGATTAGGCCATTATATAAAGAAATATATCATTTATTCATAAAAATATTACACATTTGAACTTGAAGACGCGTCAAACTCATAAATATGAAAAATATGATTGATAAATATTATTAAAATTCATTGATGCGTAGATATTTGGACATCCATACGTGCATGCATGATACAACACCTTATTATTGATAGCTGTGTTATGAATACATAATATACAGCGTGTAAATTAATCCTTTACACAGCCGTCAACCAAGCATTTTGTACATCAAACTAAGTACCCCTACGCAAAAAATCAAAAAAATCATCCAGACGCCCTTTGGTACGAATAGTTACAGCACTGATATCAACATTTGTGCCTTACCTACATTACAAAAATTTGTTAACTGATATGTTATGTACTTTTTTATTTTTACATTGTTTATAATTATATAATTTTTTGTTATTGATTTGTGTCTGTAGTAAATCTAAATTGAACTTACACCTTACTATTGTATCGAGTCTGGTTCTTCTAACCAACATAACAGACAGAATGTGTTGCTGGGGAGTTTGTTCCGTCACTTCTTCTTTCCAGCTAAACACTAGGAAGTGCCGAAGGGTGGGCGTTTTGGGGGACTGTCTCTTGTAAATAAGTAGAGTAAAGTTAATTTTGACGTTCGAAAAGTGCCGATTATCAGCCTAATTTGAATAAATGACTTTTGATTTTTGTTTTTTTTTTTTTGCAAATTTTTTTGCTGGGAAATGACTTTTATTTTGGGGTCATAAATTTCATTTTACGGTAAAACTCAATGTAGCACTCTTAAAACCGAGTGCTAATGGATTCTTTGAATAGTAAAAGGGTCATAGAGGTAATTTAAGTACAGTTATAACCAGAAAAAAACTAGTATTTACAAAAACAGCTGTGAAAAGTTTAGAACTTTGACCCCCAATATCTCCGTAACTAGGGGGTTTCCCGGGTACAGCCTAGAACAAAAAATATCGCAGTGGTTGGGAGAACAAAAGTAATTTTTTTTGGGCGTGGGATAAACCATCAAATAACCCCTCCCGCTCTTGGGCAGAGCGAAAGGGGAGTGTCAGACTTCTACTGACTAAACACCACCCATGTTCCTTCTTAGCACTTTATGTCAAGGCCGCAGTAACTCTTACAACATCCTGCAGCCCCAACGGGCGTCGGCCCTTGCGGGCCCCATGTTGCTGACATCTCTTTGAGTCGCGCGAGGAACACGAACGCGCCGGCGACACGGCATGTCGTCGTCATAAGACGGACGTACGGCGAGCTAGCCCATTACTCACCGTCCACAGGCCCGCGTCTACGGTGGCCGGAAGCCGTCACGTGGCCTCCGACGCCCGGAGCGTCTCCCGCGGCGAGAACAAATACCCTTCGTTTGCGTTAAGAGTACTTTTACACCCTTTATAGTAAACATAACATAACATCACGCTTGAAATCCCCGAAGGGTTCGGTAGAGGTGTATTTACTTAATAGTACACCCATATTTCGCCAGTATAGCTTAAAGTCCCATGTAATTGGGTGCGAACCTGTTAGCCATCATCCGGGCCAAAATTCAGACTTACTGAGAAATTCCTGATGGTAAACCCAAATTTAACATTTAGGTTGACCCGGGAGTTAAACCCAGAAGCTCGTGCTTACAACCGCTAGACCACCGAGACAGTCATAAAGATTAAGTTTAAACCTTGTTAGTAAAGTCGTAAAATCTGACAACTTTCAATACTGCCAAGCAACGCGAGAGGTTAGGTATAGGTTAATGATTTTAGAATATTAAATAGTACTTATTAGAATATTATTGTAAATTCTTTACTAAAAACATTTTAAGTATATTATTATTTTTACAATGAAAATTGACACAAAGATAAAGTGGGATGATTTTTTAATAAGGAAACTGGTTGAGTTTGCGTAATGAGAGTATAACACATGAATTCGCCGCTAGAGGCACTCGTGTAGCACAAGGTATTCAGAAATGTCAGATGTCATATTAAATATTATGTTCGCGCTGTTTTTATCACGTTTTTTTATACACGACTATGCGTATCTTTTAAATGTCGGTGGCTATCATATTGCCCATGGATTAACTGTCAAATTGGTTATGGTTTAGTACAAAATGGAACCATTTGACAGTTAATTGATGGACACTATATGATAGCCACTCGACGTCGTACTGCCCGGACAGCAGCGGGTTCAAGACAGCAATATCCCCATTAACAAAATGATCCACCATTTATTGAATTCTTTTTTTACAAAAAATGTGATAAATGAAGAACCGCTCGACCGATTTTGTGCAAACTTCACATAAACCATCTACTAAATAGTCCGAACAAAGCCTAAGCATTTGGTTTGGATAGGGTGAGCCCATTCTTGAGTTATAAAATTACAACGAAAAGTGGCATTGATTTTTATAAATATAGATTGTGTTCAAGATTTGATCCTAAAGGCAACTCGGACCCAAGTTTTGAGCTCGGTTGATGACGCCGATGGGTCGCTTTTTTTTTTTTGGCGGGTGGAAAATCAACAAATAACCCCTCCCGCTCTTGGGCAGAGCGAAAGGGAGTGTCAGACTTCTACTGACTAAAAACCACCCATGTTCCTTCTTAGCCCTCTATGTCGAGGCCACGATAACTAGTGTACAACCCGCGGCGGCGGATGGGTCGTCTTCTGTTACAAAATAATACATTTATTTTAGGAAATTGAAAAACTTCTAGTACTTACTTAAGTACTCATATAATAATCATGATCATACAAACAGGCCGAGTATAAAAATACTTTTATCTGGAAGACCGTGTGGTCTTCCAGATATCATCTAAATCAAAAATAATACCTGAATATAATTTAGTAGTGTAAACTGCCTATTTAATCTTGTCAAAGAAATGAAACAATTTTGATTTTTAGTTCATAGGAACATTTTTAAACTATCAAATAAATCCTAACCCCGAAATAAATGATTTGGATTTAAAAAAAAAAAACGAAGTAGCATAAAACTGTAAACGAAATACAAAACAATTTTCAAACAAATATTGGTTTACTTACCATAAGTATAATTTGCACCGATTAACTTGTGGAAATAAAATGACGAACGAATTTGGCAAATACATTTAGCTGGTAGGTTATTGGCAACCAACTTGCATACAAAATAAATACATGTGTACACCAAATACTAATAATAAGTTTATTAATCAAAAGAAAGAATGTAAATGTTAGAAACACTTCTGCTTAATCTTTGGGACATAAATGCTGTGATGTTATATTAATAAAACAACTAAATTCAAATAATTTTAGTAAAAACGATTTTTTGAAACGCTTAAAATACCAACTTGATTAAGAAATAAGTATTTTGCTTTACTAAGTAGGTAGATAAGTATAATTTTTGCATTAATTTTGTATTCACATCATGATTTTTCTTAGATATTAAGTTTTTTTTATTATTATTTCTTATTCTGAGAAAAAATCTTGTCTGGCTATTGCAATATCAAATTAATATAACTTCAAAAGTATCATTATTGGGATGTTTACTGACTAAAAAAATAAGTTAAAAAACTAAAACCCGACTACGAATAAAAACGCAGACTAATAAAACCGCGGTCTTAAAAGTATTAAACAAGAAAAATCGTTTTATGTAGATAATTTGTTTGTGATTTGTGTAATTCGTTAATGTTGTCTTGTTTGACCCTAAGGTTGACTGGTAGAGAATGTCTTGTGGCATTAAGTCCGCCTCTGTATCACTATTGTGCATAAAGTTTAAATAAATAAATAAATAAATAATAATTTGATAATTATTATAGAGGACAGCCGTAGTCGCATGCCACTGATACCTGATGCTCCTTCATAGCGTTCTCATTGACACAGAAGTCAGCTGCTAGTTGCCATTAGCAAGGTGGCATGCG
The DNA here is from genome assembly GCA_932274075.1 of Diarsia rubi. Taxonomy (NCBI): domain Eukaryota; kingdom Metazoa; phylum Arthropoda; class Insecta; order Lepidoptera; family Noctuidae; genus Diarsia; species Diarsia rubi. The sequence continues at coordinate 2,158,345 of OW026441.1, forward strand.
ACTACGACTGTCCTCTATAATAATAATCAAATTATCTAAGTACTTTTTTTTTTTTTTTGGTGGGTGTAAAATCTTCGAATAACCCCTCCCGCTCTTGGGCAGAGCGAAAGGGAGTGTCAGACTTCTACTGACTAAAAACCACCCATGTTCCTTCTTCGCCCTCTATGTCGAGGCCGCGATAACCGGTGGACTACCCGCGGCCCCGACAGGCGTCGGCCCTTTCGGGCCCCTCCCATGTTGCTGACATCTCTTTGAGGCGCGCGTGGAACACGAACGCGCCGTCGACACGGCCTGTTTTCGTCGTGAGACGGACGGACGGCGAGTTAGCCCATCACTCACCGTCCACAGGCCCGCAGGCCGGAGGTCATCGCGGGACCCCCGACGCCCGGAGCGCCTCCCGCGGCGGCTGGGACGAGAGGTTCTCTCCCTCTCGCGTTCCGCCACCTCCTTCGCTAGCATCACTGCTTCGCAGAAGGAGGCGACGGCGTCCCATTCCTCCTCGCCCCGGACCATGGCTTGCACCAGGGCCGGGCGCGAGAGTATTTTGGTGTGTAATTAAATAAATACATAATAATATGTTACTTTCATAATGTAATATTCTTCTTAAAACGTTTATTTTGACTAGAACTTTAATATTATACATATTTGTAATGTACTCGCCAAGACCTTTTATTTGATACCAAACATTATGATTATCTCAATTTAATTTTTTTAGAGCTTAGAATTTGACATTTAATTTCCGTCATACAAATAATTGTTAGAAAGAAAACATACGTATTTTTTCTTTTTTTACGTAAACAAACAATGAAGACGTTACAGTGCTTTGAAAACTCGTGTGACGTCATTTTCTAAGACAGTATGACATTCTTTACCGGTGTATAAATAATGATAACCGGTGATAAAACAAAAAATACGTACCTATCCAATATTTTTCGATAATCTAAAAGACGACGGACTAAATTAGTTTTTTTTTTAAAGTCAGTAAACATCATTACACAGTTGTCGGCCACTTTGACGATATCGTCGACCCAACAAGTTTAGGTCGTCTCTTTGGCGTACCCTTTGTTACCATTCGGTCAAAGCCTTGCTCTATCAGCTATCTCCGCGTCTAGCCAGATGTCATGCCCAGGTCCCCTTGTGAGGCACCGTCTGCGCTTCCAGCCTAACCGGAGGTTAAACAACAATTAGTTAATTAATTAATTAATTAATTAATTTATTTATTTTGAGAAAACAAACGGTTACACATTAAAATATTATAAATAGTTTACATCTATAGTCTGAGTAAATGTAAAACCAACGACATTTCCCACACAATATAAAAACAATGCGACGTGCGCTTACAGTATGAATGAAAGTAATAAAAACCAGTGCGGGGCAGTGGTCCAACTGCTCTGTACAACTAGTTGGACCATGGGTCTTTACTAGGGGCAGTTGTCCAACTTTAAAAATAGTTGGACAACAGCACCTTTTGAGAGTTCCGTGATTCAATTCATTTAAAAAATAACTTGCCAACTCTAAAAACCTCAACTGCATCTTTATGTGTGTATGGTACCTACTGGTTTACGGTTATATTGAACCTCTTTGCAGTAAAATAGCAAAATTAAAGGCGGGTGACTAATTTTTAAACTTTATTTTTTTACAATGTATTACAACATTCAACGAAATTTATCTAAAGCATGACCTACAGTAATATCGCCTTTCGAGGTGGCGCTCGCCGGCCGCTGCCGCGGCACCGCTCGCTCCGCTCGCTCGGCTCGCGCGTAGTTGGTCACAGTTCTAACCTAACCTAACCTTCAGTAGGTTAGGTTAGGTTAGGTCGGTCGGTTTTGCTCTAGTAGTTTTTTTTAATACTCTCAAAAGGTGCTGTTGTCCAACTATTTTTAAAGTTGGACAACTGCCCCTAGTAAAGACCCATGGTCCAACTAGTTGTACAGAGCAGTTGGACCACTGCCCCGCACCTATAAAAACTAAAAAGATACTTTACAAGTCGCGAGGCTTGAGGTTTTGCGAGCAAAGTCAGAAGTAAATACTAGTCTCATTGAAAAATACGTCACCATCACCTCTGACCTTGTCTCCTTCAAGTTTTTTAACAAATATTCAAATATTATAATCAAGTTATTGCGAAAATAAAGATTATGACAAAAAACACACACATTAAGTAGTTTCTTAAATCTTTAAGTAATGTTTATTATCATAATAAAATGATTATCATCATCGTCATCTGGCTAGCCTTTTCCCAACTATGGTGTGGTCAGCTTCCAGTCTAACCGGATGCAGCTAGTCAGCTACCATCGCAGAAGTGGCGCCCCCTTCGAGAATTACAGGCATGATGTTACACAGGGTGTAAATCAACACTTCACATAGCCGTCAACCAAACATTCTGTACATCAAACTAAGTACCCCTACGCAACATTTTTTGCTGGGTAACTACTTTTTTTTGGGGACAAAAATCACATTTAACGGTAAAACTCAATGTAACACTCTTAAAATATTGTGCAAGTGGATGCTCTAAGTAGTAAACGGGTCATGGAGGTAATGTAAGTAAAGTTATAATTATAACCTTAAAAACTAGTATTTACAAAAACTGCTGTGAAAAATTTGGAAATTTGATTCCCAATATCTCCGTAAATAGGGGATGGTCTAGAACTTGAAAATAATCGTAGTGGTTGGGAGAACAAATACCCTTTTTTTTTGGGGAGGTGGGAAATCATCAAATAACCCCTCCCGCTCTTGGGCAGAGCGAAAGGGAGTGTCATACTTCTACTGGCTAAAAACCACCCATGTTCCTTCGTAGTCCTATATGTCAAGGCCGCGGTATCTCTTACAACATTCCGCAGCCCTGACGGGCGTCGGCCCTTGCGAGCCCCAGAACAAATACCCTTCGTCTGCGGTAAGGGTACTTTTCCACCCTTTATTATATATTTAAAGATTAACACAGGTTGCAGCTGAATACCGGTATTTTCCGTGGAGCACCTATTTATCTGACCTCCACAACTCGGTTATTAGGTTATTACTGGATAATTCGATACCCCTTGGTAAGACAGATTGGTAGACTGTCACACCCGTAACGACTGTTGATGATGTAGAAATGACAGCCAGGAACAACAGCTTAACGTGCATTTAGAGGCATTGAGGAAACTTGTTAAGAAATGGGTGGTCATTCATCTTCAAATCAACCTAGGCGAGGGCGGATTTCATCATCAGCCCTTAATGTTCCCACAGCTGGGACAGGTCTCCTCTATAAGATAGGGAATGGGCTATAATCTACCACGCGGGCCCAGTGCGGATCGGTAGATGTCACATGTCTTCGAATTTTTTGGTTCTAGAACATGTCGGTTTCCTCACGATGTTTTCCTTCACCGTTTTGAGAGCAGTGGTGATGAAATAAATAACACAAATTATAATGCGCCTGCCTTGGTTCGAACTCACGACTCGTAAGTCGGGGCCGCCACCACTGGGCCACCGCTGCTATCATCTCAAGGGCGGGTTTACCTGAAGATTAAGTGGCTGTATTAATTTTTAAGTGAAAAAAGAAACTCTGTTTGTCCCATCATACATAATATGTTTTTATTGGAAAATTTAGATTTTAAAAGTCATGGTTCAAATTCAAAGTGACTTCAATGTTAACTTAAGCCTACTGTTATTTACTTTCTAAAATAATTTGTTGACATCATGCTGACCAGCCAGGTGCATGTGCCTGGCCTTTTATCCAAAAAACTTCATTTATGTTGGGGTCGCCTTCTAGTATTATAATATACTTGCGGACGTCACGCGGTTTCACCTGCGTAGGAATACAAGGATAAAAAGTACCTACCTTATGGACCCGGGGATAGTGTAGCTTCCCAACGGTGAAAGGATTTTTCAAATCGTACCAGCAGTTTTTATGCACATAAATACAAATCTTTCCTCTTTTTAATATTAGTGTAGATTATAATAGACTCAGTCGAATACCAGTATTATAAAGGGTGTAAAAGTATCCGTAACGCAAACGAAGGGCACTTGTTCTCCCCACCACTGCGATAATTTTTTGGTCCCAGACCATACCTGGGAACCCCCTAGTTGCGGAGATATTGGGGGTCAAAGTTCCAAATTTTGCACAGCTGTTTTTGTAAATACTAGTTTTTCAGGTTAAAACTTTACTTAAATTACCACCATGACCCTTTTACTATTCAAAGCATCCACTAGCACAATGTTTTAAGAGTGCTACATTGAGTATTACCGTAAAATGAGATTTTATCTAACATTACCCCCGTTACATACCGAGTTTCCTTCGTGCCTCGTATAGCACGTTAAGCTGTTGGTTCCGGCTGTCATATTTTATAAAGATCTTATTTTTTGCTTAATAAAAAGTCAAGCCAAAAAGAAGGCATTATTGTGTTGGCTTCACTTTCAGAGTTCAAGGTAGCATATTCATCTTAGATTCACCAGGGCCTGCAGTCTCTACAAAGATAGCGATCGCTTTACGACAAAATTCGGTCGCAAAGCTATAACGATGCGGATTTAAGTTGGTAGCTAATACCGGCGGGTCGCGTCCGGCTCACGTCCACCTTAAATCCGCATCGTTATAGCTTTGCGACCGAATATTGTCGTAAAGCGATCGCTATCTTTGTAGAGACTGCAGGCCCAGGATCCTAACAGCCAAGTGTATGTCGGAACACTTGATTTCGTTGATTTTTTTTACAGCTTAAGTCTATGGCCCTTAGCATAGACAAAATTATTTGATCTACAACTTGATACCTACACGCTTGCCTGAGAAAAAAGGTTTTGCCACAAAGACAGACAACGAAGTGATACTTTATGGGTTCCGATCTATCCATAGGTGGTATGGCACCCAAGAAAATCGGGGAATCTTTTAAATCCAGGTTTAATTTGAAGGCAAAATGGATAGTTTCATAACACACACAGTAGCAATATGGTAATTTAATTCATATTGTTATAAGTTTTTGAAATAGGTACAGGCAGCCTGCAGCATAAATTTGCAATGAAAAGCAATTTTGTGCTTACTTTGTTGAATTCATTTTCAATCAGGCACAGATCCAGACAAACCCTTCCCCGACCCGGGATTCGACCCTTCAACAGTCGCGCTCGCTTGCTTGTGACAGCGATTCTGACAAACCAGAGTAGTCATCGCCACCCATAGAGCAATATAATCAGCTTGCATCGCTGTCTTAATCTTTTTTGCATTCCTAAATACGATTAAAACAGTTCCCAAGGTAAAAACGATAAAAATAGTTGGTCATTAATATATTAAAATAATAATTATGCATTCCAATGCAGATCACAAAACATAATCAACTAGCTGTTGCCAGCGGCTTCACCCGCTACAACCCACGGAAATATAAAATCGGGATAAAAACTATACTATTTGCTAATCCAGGTTATAAACTATCTGTGTACCAAATTTCATCCAAATCCGTGCAGTAGTTTTTGCGTGAAGAAGTAACAAACATATACACACTTACAAACTTTCGCCTTTATAATATTAGTGTGATGTGATGAAAATATTATTCTGATACCTCATTACGAAAAGACAACGGTTTGTTACAAAAGATGACTGAATCGTCATCACTATTAGCCATAAGACGTCCACCCGGTCCACAGCAGGACGAAGGCCTCCCCGTCATTTAATCACGGACCCGGACTGTAAATGCTTCTGTGACTCTCTTACGAATTTTTACGCACATCTAATTACAGACGCCCATTTTGCGCTTTTTATCGCAATTCATAATATAATGATCTGCTAAATTGGCCATTTTTGACCCCCAGCTCTATATATACAGTGTAAATTGACCCTTCACACATACGTCAACCAGGCATACTTTACATCAAACTAAGTACCCCTACGCAAAAGTTTTTGCTGGGAAACGTTTTTTTTTTGGGGTCAATAATCACATTTTACGGTAAAACTCAATGTAGCACTCTTAAAACATTGTGCTAGTGGATGCTTTGAATAGTAAAAGGGTCATGGTGGTAATTTAAGTAAAGTTTTAACCTGAAAAACTAGTATTTACAAAAACAGCTGTGCAAAATTTGGAACTTTGACCCCCAATATCTCCGCAACTAGGGGGTTCCCAGGTATGGTCTGGGACCAAAAAATTATCGCAGTGGTGGGGAGAACAAGTGCCCTTCGTTTGCGTTACGGATACTTTTACACCCTTTATAATACTGGTATTCGACTGAGTCTATTATAATCTACACTAATATTAAAAAGAGGAAAGATTTGTATTTATGTGCATAAAAACTGCTGGTACGATTTGAAAAATCCTTTCACCGTTGGGAAGCTACACTATCCCCGGGTCCATAAGGTAGGTACTTTTTATCAAACACAATTAGATTTAAACGTAAATTGAAATTATATTATTTAGAAATATTTTAAGTTTAATATCATGTTATGAGACTCATCGACCCACAAAACCGTTGCAATGGTTTGAGTGTGGGACTCAAACCATTGCAACGGTTTTGTGGGGCTTACCCTTCTGAAAAAAAATGATAATAAATAAAAATATAAAAAATGATTTATAAAATCCAATTCTATGTCTGTGTATTTATTTATACCTACCAAAACAGTTAGTAAAAGAAAACGAAAGCTAAATCTATGTAAATAAAAGTCACGTTTTAGTCATTATTTTTACAAGTTCCACGAGTCTTGAATTAATTATTTAATAGGTATTTGTTCATATCTGAGATACCTACCCACTTATTTAAATAGGCAACCTAGTTTATATATGCTTAATGCTAATGGCTATCTATAATTATAATACCTATGGTAGGTACTTTAGAGGTGACCCCTGCCCCATCTAACATTACCAACAAACAATACGTTTCCAATAATTTTCGATAATCTAACAGACGCACTAATTAGAATTACATTTTGTTTAGTCAACATCCCTATTGACTATTTCGTGAGATGTAATACAAATGACGGATTCACATTTGAAGTTGAAACATCCGTTTTTCTGAGAACGAGGTGAACCAATAGGTTCTCTAAAAGTGCTTCGACGGCCGATTGGTTGCAAGCGCCATTACTGACCACGCGTTACGTTGTTCTATTCCCGCATCGTGCAGTATTATTAAGGTCTAACTTGTGCCAGCGACTCCGCTCGCGTGGAGTTCGATAATTGTCCCACGGGATCATACTACCGGGATAAAAAGTATCCTATGTGTTGATCCAGGTTATAAACTATCTGTGTTCTAAATTTCAACTACATCCGTTCAGTAGTTATTGCGTGAAGTAGTAACATACATAGGTACTAACTTTCGCGTTCATAACCAATGTTGTGTTCACTATTAGGATCTTAGTAGGAGAGTAGGATTCTGGTGGTTGCCACTGTTGATTCTGGCGCACAGGAGTTACAGTGGGAATAGTGTGGCGGGCTTGTCCCAAAAATTATGATTTTAGTGATTGAGCGACATAAAATTTGCTATTGCGGTTTGCGGTTTGTGGTTACCTTGGGAATATTAAGTATCTTTACTCAAAACCTAATTATTCGCAAAGCTTTAAGTATACAACAAATACTTCACTTTAAAATAAATTCTCCCATCGACCTTGCTATCAAACCAAAGCTGAATCTAAAATAAAAACACGTACTAAAAATTATGTTCGCACAACTCGCCAAAATGTATGGATAAATTAAAATAAAGAATTACAATTTACTGATCTGATTTGGATTATTTTTAGGATTGGTTGCCAAATTTCGCGATCTTGAAATCTTCAATGGATGTCCACCGCCTTCGGGAGTGCGGTGGGGTCTATTAGACTCGTAGGTACTCCCTCGCACACTTGCGTCGAGGTCGAGGATCCTGTCGGGGCTGCGGGTTGTACGAAAGAGATACCGCGGCCTCGACACAAAGGGTTAAGAAGTAACGTTGGTGGTTTTTAGTCTGTAGAAGTCTGCTATTCCTTACCGCTCTGCCCAGAGCGGGGGGAGTCATTTGATGATTCCACACACTCCAAAATAAAAAAATGGGGCCCCACGGGATCTAACGTGACTACCGCTGCCCCGGACTAGTGCCTGCCCACTTGACCTGCGGAATGGGATTCTACATAATCCCCGAGTGTCAAATTACGGATCATGAGATACAACTCGGTGACAGACAGACAGACGGACAGCGGAGGCTTAGTAATAGGCTCCCGTTTATCACCCTTCGTATACGAACCCTAAAAAGCAAGACGTTCTCTTGGGATAATTTCTAAGCAAGCGAAGTCGCGAGCAAAAGTTCGTTTTCCATAGTGACAGAGTAAACTGTGTTACACTCTTGACATCTCAATAAACGGCAAGTTATTTGCGTTATGTAAACACGTGGTTAAGTAGTTGGACCGTGATTTTGATGTTATGTAAATATAAATCCATTCTAATAAGTTTTTTCTGATACCTAGGCTTGCCTTTGGTCAGAACTTCAGCTTTGCAAACTCCGCTCGCTGATGCAGTCATAAGATCCTCATGTACCTTGCGCTGCATGCCCTGTTAGGCCATGCAGCGCAAGGTGGAAGGTGAGCTATTGTCTGTGGAGATACGCTGCATACACATTAAGATCTGAACCATCAATGAACCCTCATCTGAAGATACTGTCTTTGGTACGACTTGGGTTTGGATTCTATCGCCACGGGATAGCATGTCCAGATGGAAGACTTTCAGACAGCTTGACGATGGACTTAGGGTGGAGTGGAGCACGCTTGTCTAGAAGAAACTGATTCCCTCGAACTATGAAGACATAAAAGCATCTGTTAGATTATCGAAAAATATTGGATACCTGTTTTTTGTTTTATCTGATTAATAAAACATTACGAATATAAAACGTGTCAAGGATCATGAGTGAAGGTTTTTGACGTCACTTTGTGGGTAAAAAAGTACTAACCTTGTGACGTCACACGACTTTTCGAAGCACTGTATCGTCTTCATCTTTTGTTTATGTGAAAAAAGAAAAAATACGTGTCCATTAGTTCTCGAAAATCTATCTGACGGTCTAATTAATTTTTTTGGCGAAATACCCTTTTATCTAGATTATAATTGATCGGGAAACAGGGAAGCCGGCCGTGAACTCCACAGACGGACGGTTCGCACAGTAAATCTGTGAAAGCAAAGCGCTTTGGATGGATGCATCCATGTGAAAGTTATCTGCATGTTTTCTCATCATCAACAGCCTATTAATGTTCCCACTGCTGGGACACAGGCCTCCTCTCTTTGAAAGGGAATGGGCTATTATCTACGTCGCAGGCCTAGTGCGGATTGGTAGATGTCACATGTCTTCGAATTTTTTTGGTTCTTAGACATTTCCTCACGATGTTTTCCTTTACCTTTTTGAGAGCAGCGGTGATTCAGAAATAAATTACATAGAGTAATGTGCCTGTCTCGGTTTCGAACCCACGACCTACTGTTCGTAAGTCGGGGGCCACCACCACTGGGCCACCGCTGTTCTCATAATGATGATGATGGTGAATAAAAGACTTGAACTCGATGAACTTGAGCAAGAAATACATTATTCAAGAGGCACTTGAATAGACAGCGCACGTTTATTGAACATTCTCTTCCTAGATCATTGATGTGCCGAAATCTACACTAAATTATAAAGAGGAAAGATTTGTTTGTTTGTTTGTAACGAATAGGCTCCGAAACTACTGGACCGATTTGAAAAAGTCTTTCATCGTTCGGAAGCTACACTATCCCCAGGTGACATAGGCTACTTTTTATCCCTGTATTCCCACGACAATGGGAACTACGCGGGTGTAACCGCGTGACGTCCGCTAGTTGTTAATAAAACCACATAATATTAACAGTTTGTTAGAGTGCTTTAACTTGAAAACCACTTGACTAGATTACGTGATTTTTATTTTAGGTATTCAATCCTTTTTACACTTTAGCAGATCATAACATGAATTGCGTTAGAAAGCTTTAAATTAACCTTTCATAATAATATAGTAGAAAACTGCGTCTGTGACCATTAAGGAAAATAGATGTAGTATCTGTTGCCACCGGCTTCACCCGCTGCAACTCGAAAATTATCCCACAGGAAGATAAAATCGGGATAGATTCAATATCTTAATATTATATAATTGCATGGCACATGTGTGAGTACAATGTACTATAAAGCCACTTTTTACATTTAGATTTATTATTTTTAATGACGATGCCCTGGTGGCTGAGAGAATGTCATGCTTACTCAAATGTCTCGCTGATGGTGGCGCGTGTGTCGGATCATTTAGTTCCCTTCAAAATGGTTGAGTTGAATGGTGCTGATCCATGCGTCATGTTGTGTTGTGTCGTGTTTGTTCATTTGTTGCGAAACGGTAAAGTTGCTAATTAGTAATTAATAATTAGTATACCTGGGTTTAATATAATTAAAACCTTTTGGAAATAACTATTATTCGTGATAGCTAAACTTTTAAATGCATTTAGCAATATGACTAGTAAAATGAAATAAATAGTTATCCGTGAAACCGATTTTCTGTGTTGCAAGTTCTTTAAATATAATTTTATTTGTCAGTTTCAAAATTGTAAAAATGCGGTAGAGAATTGAGGACACTAGATTCAAGACCCGTTCTGTCAAAACAAAATGCATCTCGATTGTAGATTTCAGTGTCAATTTGTAGGCATGCAAACAATTTTTAGGAATTTCTTCTGTTAATCGTTCACCAACATATTTAAACTCACATGTACACAAATACCCAGACCCGAAACAACTATTATGTAGACCATTGATACAAATATTTGTTCCGTGCGGGCATCGAACCCGCAGCACGCAGTGCAGCAGTCAATTGCTTGAATCACTGCGCCAACCGTGTCGTCTTATTAATTTGAGATTAACTGAAATTAATTTACTATGCATTGTCACCGAAGTAGGTACTGAGGTGTCAAAATGTTATCATCATTAAAATAATATTAGAGGCATCCAGGAATTTTGCCCTTTCGATAATAATAGAAAAGGGTAGGTATTTCACCAAAAAAAATGAATTAGTCCGTCAGATAGTTTTTCAAAAACGAATGGACACGTATTTTTTTCTTTTTCCCATAACCAAATAATGAAGATGATACAGCGCTTCGAAAAGTCGCGTCACGTCGTGTGACGTCCAAGGTTGGTACTTTTTACCCAAAAAGTGACGTCGAAAGTCCCCAATCATGATCTTTTATACGTTTTATTTTCGTAAATTTTTATTAATTTGATAATTAAAACAGAAAACACGTATCCAATATTTTTCGATAATCTAACAGACGGACTAAGTAGATGTTTTTGGTGAAATAACCTATTACACACAAATTATTTGAGTTATTTACTAATATATCTGATCTGTGCAAATATGACCAAAATGTCAAAACTGTACTGTCTAAATTAGGACTCGTGTCTCGTCGTTCTGGTTTAGATTTGCAGATTGGGTAAAGTTATACTTATTCGGTTTGTCATCCATCAGAGATGGTTTTGTTTTGTTTTATAACGCCTGTCAAATATCGCTAACTGAGGGGTCTGAACGTGAGAGGGAGAGAATCTCACGTCCCACCAGCCGCGGGAGACGCTCCGGGCGTCGGGGGCCACGTGACGGCTTCCGGCACACGCGGGCCTGTGGACGGTGAGTAATGGGCTAGATCGCCGTCCTTCCGTCTTATGACGACGACAGGCCGTGTCGATGGCGCGTTTGTGTTTTACACGCGCCTCAAAGAGATGTCAGCATCATGGAAGGGGCCTGCAAGGGCGGAACGGCCGTCGGGGCTGCTGGTTGTTCAGAAGTTACCGCGGCCTCGACATATAGGTCTAGGAAGGAGGATGGGCTCTGTCCACAGCGGAAGGAACCGGACCTATTCGATGATTTACCAGCCGCCAAAAAAACAAACGAAGTGGTATGTATGGATAGAGGACACAATAAATGTCATAAAATATTGTAACCCCAGAGTGCGACCTACTCTGTGGCTGTTACTGCAGTACTGAGGAATTACTGATGGAAATGTTCATCAGTTCTATTGTACACTAGCAAAATGTCGGACATCAATTTAAAAAGGGCAAACACTTTGACACTTGAGTGACAGTTACATGTCAAGACTCCCGCCAAAATGTCGTCAGTTCGGATACGTTGACAAAACAATGAGACAGTTGTGTTGCCCTTTTTGGAAGACAATTTGATATTATATTTGTCATTTTACATTGAATGCTAAATAATTTGGGGACGGTAGGTATACAGTTTCATTGTTTTAAATCGTGATTGCTCGATCATCTGTATTTCATGCATGAATTTGTGAATTTGATTTTGGCAAGTGACATGTGAAGGATTTAACGTGCCCTTTACTGCTTTGTGGTGCAAGCCCAACACACTTTTTCATATTAGACTAGCGGACGTCACGCGGTTTCACTCGCGTAGTTCCCGTTCCAGTGGGAATACAGGGATAAAAATTTGCCTTTGTTATTCAGGGTGAATGTAGCTTTCCAATGGTGAGAGAATTTTAGAAATCGGCGCAGTAGTTTTTGAGTTTATTCATTACAAAACATACACACCAAAATACAAATCTTTCCTCTTTAAAATATTAGTGTAGGTAGACGGGCCTACACTTGACCTCAGTCATGTCCTAGGGGCAAAAATGAGGTCGACGATAGAACGATCGAGCTAACCCAGAAGAAGCCTATTTACTCGCAACCTAATAAACTTGAGGTTATACGAACTCCCAAACCATTGCAACTGAAACCTGAAAGCTAGGATCAACAGTGGCGACCACCAGAAAGTGCCAAGACAATGAACCTCAAAGTCCCAGAAAAACAATTTAGGTATCTTGGATCCCGCAACGAAATTAATTAGAAAAGAATAGCGGAGGAGTAATTACTACTTCCTTCCATATCAGCAGGGGACAGAACAAAATATGGCCAATAGGCAAAAAGGGACATTTACTGGTGGCTAACTGCCGCACTCAGAGAGCTTTAATGATTACTTAGGCCATCACTTAGTAATGGTTTTGACAGTTTTGTCATACAAAAATATGTCAAACCTTTACTAAGAGACGGCTTAAGTAATCCTTAAATATCTCTGAGTACGGCAGTTAGCCTAGTTGCCTAGCAACACGTGTTTGTAAGAGGGATGCCTCAACATAGCAAGGGCTGACGCCTGCGGCCTGCGGGTTGTTCGCGACCTCGGACACAAAGGGTTAAGAAGAAACATGGGTGATTTCAGTCAGTACAAGTCTGATACTCCTTATCCAGGCGGGAGGAGTCATTACAAAATAATAAATCTGCTGGTTCCTACAAAACTGCTACACCTACACAGTGACGGTCAAAATGCGTGTAATAGCTTTTTTTTGCTATTCTAACTGGATTGTGAATTAATTCAAATTAGTTTTTTTGATTTCTATTTTTAGCCTCTAAGTCTAAATGAATTAAGTTTCTTTTTCTAATTAATATCCAAAAAGATAATTCCTAATCGGCTTCCTGTCATAACCGCATGCAGCTGAATGTCAGTATTTCACATGGATCGACTGCCATAAAAGTCTATGACTAGTGTGTGTTGCCAGTGATTACACACGGGACCGAAACGTGGTCGCTCACAATGGGCCTCATCAGAAAGCTCAAAGTCACCCAAAAGGCAATGGAGAGGGCTATGCTCGGAGTTTCCTTGCGTGATCGAATCAGAAATGAGGACATCCGCATGAGAACCAAGGTTACCGACGTAGCTCGAAGAATCGCTAGACTTAAGTGGCAATGGGCTGTGCACATTACTCGCAGAACAGATTGCCGATAGTTCGTTCAGAAAAGGCGACCGCGAACCGTAAGACGTTGCTTTGGAAGGCCTCCCACTAAGTGAACCCATGACCTACCTATAGTGCCTATCAATTACTGTCAAATGGTTCCATTTTGTACTAAACCATAACCAATTTGACAGTTAATCCATAGACAAAATGATAGCCACTGTCATTTAAAAGATACGCAATAGCCATGCTGGTGAAGGTTGCGGGGACCCGCTGGATGCGAGACGCACGGGACCGGTCAATGTGGCGACAGACCTGGGGGAGGCCTATGTCCAGCACTGGGCGTCGTTTGGCTGAAATGATGAATGATGATGACGGCCGATTAGACCTCCACAATCCAGTCAGAACTGGTTACTATACGATACCCTTGATAAGACTGATTGTCAGACTTTTGCGCCACAGACTACTTGTAAGGACTGTCAAAATCTACTTATTGACTGCCGGGACCAACGGCTTTTAACGTAAAGTCTGAGGCACACACAATTCAGTATGTAATGGGTGGTCACTTATTAACGAACCAGCCCAGCAGAGCTATTGCGTATCTTTTAAATGACAGTGGCTTTCATACAGGGTGTAAATAAACCCTTCGCGCAAACGTCAACCAAGTATTCTGTACATCAAACCAAGTACCCCTAGGCAAAATTTTTTGCTGGGAAACGACTTTTCTTGGGTCAAAAATCACAATTTACGGCAAAACTCAATGTAGCACTCTTACATTGTGCTAGTGGATGCTTTGAATAGTAAACGGGTCATGGAAGTAATTTAAGAAAAGTTATAATCTGAAAAACTAGTATTAACAAAAACAGCTGTGAAAAATTTGGAAGTTTGACCTCCAATATCTCCCTAACTAGGTTGTTCCCAGGTATGTTCTAGAACAAAAAAATGATCGCAGTGGTGGGGAGAACAAGTGCCCTTCGTTTGCGTTAAGAGTACTTTTACACCCTTTACACTTTATCAATAAACTGTCAAATGGTTCCATTTTGTACTAAACCATAACCAATTTGACAGATAATCCGTGAACAATATGATAACCCACACATTTAAAAGATACGCAATAGCCCTGCAGGTAAACTGAATATAGACCCGGGCCGCTGGTATTATTAAGCCACGAGATTCTCATAATATAGAAAAATACAGGAAGTATTTCGTTAAAATAAATAAAATGAATAATAAAGTAATTAACTTTTATGGCATTACTATTAATCGCCAATTAGATGTTACCGTGAAACTAGAAATATCTGCTGATTTAGTTCAAGATTTTAACATAGTGTCACGCTTGTTAGTGCGAAGGTGGAAGCATAAAGAAAACCCACGAACACCAAAGCTTTTACCTCAACTGGGCATCGAACACAGGACCATTTAGTATGCTCAGAAATTGAGGACTCGTTAGACGCCATATTTTATTGTTAAGTTACAGTTACTTTAGGTTATTTTAATTTATAAAGGGTGTAAAAGTACCCTTAACGCAAACGAAGGGCACTTGTTCTCCCCACGACTGAGATCATTTTTTTATTCTAGACCATACCTGGGAACCCCCTAGTTACGGAGATATTGGGGGTCAAAGTTCCAAATTTTGCACAGCTGTTTTTGTAAATACTACTTTTTCAGGTTATAACCTGAAAAAGTAGTATTTACAAAAACAGCTTATTTAAATAAACATTACTTAAATTACCTACATGACTCGTTTACTATTCAAAGCATCCATTACACAATGTTTTAAGAGTGCTACATTGAGTTTTGCCGTAAAATGATATTTTTAACCCCAAAAAAAAGAACGTTTCCCAGCAAAAAAATTTGCGTAGGGGTACTTAGTTTGATGTACAGAATGCTTGGTTGACGTATATCTATATTTATCTTCCGAAGATGTCGTTTAAATATTTTTTGACAGATTTTTAGAAAACGGGATACATTATTTTCGAGTTTCCAATATTTGACACTGTATTGTAAGCACCGTGAGTCCATGACAAATAGGGTAAATATTTTCAGTGACAATATCAATAACACGATAATGTTTGTGACCATAGATTTTGTTGACCCATATTAGTTTAAAAACATTTTTATCACTAAAAATAGGAAGGTTAAGTATCTTATGTACATCCGTATGTAAATAAGATTATTAAGTAATTTCTTCAACAATTTTACGACCATCGTAAAAAGATGGCGAAAAAACAGTTTTGTATTAAATTAGATAAGTAGGTAGCCATTTAAATTGTCTCTCATTATACTAAATATTTTTTCGTTTTTGTTGTCTTAAAGGTTAATTGGATATGCTTAATTTAAACTAGTTTTTAAAATAAAAAATGTGTAGAGGAAGTTTTGGCTAGGTAGACGATCGTGGGTAAGTTGCGCTTGTCGCGGTTGGTCATTGGATGGGGGACCATCCATTTCATTTCGAAACCCGGCTGACCCTCGGAAGGTACACTATTATAACTGAGGCCACATGGTGCGACACCACACATCGTGTGACATGGAACCACATAGTGAATAGGGGATCGGACTAAGTCAAAAAAATATGATTCTAATTAGTCCGTCAGTTAGATTATCGAAAAATATTGGAAGCCTACGTGTTTTTTGTTTTATCAAATCAATAAATATTTACGTGTGACGTTATTTGTAGGTAAAAGACGTACTGACATGTGACGTTTTCGAGGATTTCACGAGTTTTCGAAGCACCGTATCGTCTTCATTTTTTGTTTACATGAAAAAAGAAAAATATAAGTATGTCAATAATTTTGGAAAACTAACTGACGAAATATTTAGTTTTTATTTGTCCGTTGTTTAAAGACCTATCCAACGACATTTTAGGTTGCCAATTCAAAAATTTAACAACTTGTACAAGACGCGTAAACACCCCGGATTTAAGAGCCTTAAATGTCATCACTTCATAAGTCAATTTAGCGAGTCGGTTCGTCGGTTGATCGTTCGTCGGTGACTGCAAATGAAACCCCGCCCGGATGGTCCCCGGACACCCTCTAAACTAGAACAAATCCGGGGAAACCCGGACGACGCCCTCTAATCTAGGACAACACCGGGGAAACCCGGACGGATGGCAACCCTACACACAATGGATACCGCCAGAAAAAAAAGAACATCACCCACTTTAATCTACCACTAACTCATTTGTATATTCACGCCAAATTACAGCTTTTTAGTACAAAGAGCCTTTGAGATATAGTGTGGACGGACGGACAGACAGACAGACAGACATGGCGAAACTATAAGGGTTCCATATTGACTAGGAAACCCTAAAAATGGTGATGTTTCAATATGTTAACTAACTGGTAAGTTTATAAGCCACAATCAAAAGCTAGTTTACTGATTAAAAGATCAAATAAGGCCATGACTTATAAAACCGGTAAGTACTTATAGAAAGTAAAATCAAATATTATGTTACCAAGCGAATCTGCTCATTGCATTCACTTTTAAATATTTATTTATTTAATTCATAGTTTAAAGGCCATTTTAATCAATCAATCATTGTTTATTGATTGATGATTTGAATTGAGACTATGGTCAAGATAATACCTTAACATCACGCTTGTAATCATCGACGGGTTAGGCAGAGATGTACTTAAAATAAAAATACACCCACATTTAGCCTGAAATGTTTAGCTCCAAATAAGCTCCTAATATGAGCTTATTTTCCATCAACAGGCACTTAAGCATGAATCGCTGCTACTGAACATGACGTACGGGGTTTGATCCCCGGTTCGGGCAAAAGTAATTTACTGCCGCACTCAGAGCTTTAATGATTACTTAGGCTATCACTAAGTAAAGGTTTTGACAGTTTTGTCATACAAAAGTATGTCAAATCTTTACTAAATGACGTCTTAAGTAATCATTAAATATCTCTGAGTACCGCAGTTAGTATCTTCATCTTAGGTAGCAGCAATTAACCTACCAACATTTTGCCTGACCCCGGAATCCACCCGAGTACCTCTCAGCAGTAGCACTTTACGACCGCTACACCAATGTAAACCATTTTTTTTTTTTTGGCGGGTGTAAAATCATCGAGTAACCCCTCCCGCTCTTGGGCAGAGCGAAAGGGAGTGTCAGACTTCTACTGACTAAAAACCACCCATGTTCCTTCTTCACCCTCTATGTCGAGGCCGCGATAACCAGTGGACAACCCGCGGCCCCGACGGGACCAATGTGAACCATCAGATATGTAAACAAACTAAAATAACTAGTTATTAAAACCATAAAGACACGCCTCTGACTCTTGCGATTACTTGTCGCAACCGGTTGCTCTCAAGTTTCACACGGTTCACAGATGTGGGTTACGAAGACAAAATTGTTTCTTTTCTTAAAGTATTTATTTGGGATCGCATTTAGCGATTGTGTGTCAATTTGGAGTTAAAATATTTCAACATATATGTTGTAATATGAACATAAAACGTCAGAATCCGTGAAGGGTTTGGCAAAGGCGTGCCTAAGAGTATGTCCACGTTTTGTTTAAGTCCCATGTATTAGGGCTCGCCTATTGCCATCAACCCTGCACAGATCTAGACTCCGGGGTGCTACTGAGGAATCCCTGATGAAAGACTTCAATAAAACTTTGCCTGACCTGGAAATGATGTATGATGAAATATAATAATAACAAGGGCCAATTTTCGAGTGCGTAACTCCGAAATCCGCCATCGGACGAAAGTCTACGATGTCCGGGACCGGGCAGTGCTACTCAAGTGGACCTCGGCAGGACATCTGGCTAGATGCGGAGATGGCCGATGGAGCAAGGCTTTGACCGAGTGGTGGCTAAGGTCAGGGCAAAGAAACCAGGGCCGTCCTAAAGCTCGTTGGGTTGACGATATCGTCAAAGTCGCCGGAAACACGTGGATAAGATGCGCACAGAACCGGGAAGTGTGGCAGAAAAAAGGGGAGGCCTATACTCAGCAGCGTCCATACTTTCATCAATGCACAGCAGATGCGCATGCAACGACTAGATCAACGTCAGTCTTATTAAATACTAGCTGTTGCCAGCGGCTTTACCCGCTACAACTCGAAAATTATCCCACGGGTCTTACTTTTAAGTCATGTCAAGTAATATTTCAAGCACTGCTTATTTTATTTTATTTTATATAGGTACCTACCTAATATTGAAGCTCTTGGCTTTCGTACGTTTTACACGGGTGACCATAGCACAGCACCATGCTGAGTGGCAACCTACCTGTCGCAGTCACAACGTAAAACATTATCTTTTTTTTTGTATTCCCTGCT
This sequence comes from Diarsia rubi, assembly GCA_932274075.1. Classification (NCBI taxonomy): domain Eukaryota; kingdom Metazoa; phylum Arthropoda; class Insecta; order Lepidoptera; family Noctuidae; genus Diarsia; species Diarsia rubi. The sequence goes on from OW026441.1 coordinate 2,177,277, forward strand.
TGTTGTATTTTTTTTTATATCTGTTAAGCGTATGCTCGGTATGTTTCTGCGACAAATAAATATTTTTTTTTTCTTTCTTTCTATGTGTTAATCCAGGTTATAAACTATCTGTGTACCAAATTTTATTGAAATCCGTTAAGTAGTTTTTTACTGAAGAAGTAACAAACATACACACAAACTTTCGCCTTTATAATATTAGTGTGATGTTTTATGCCAGCCCGTGAGCCAGTAGAGTTAAACCAGCCAGCCTCTAAATAGGAAGGAGTTTCCGGTTCTTCTCCTTAGGAACCAACCCTAACCATGTACCTTTTCTCGAAATTTTTATGTCCCATATAAGCGAGTAAAAAAATATTTTGTTTTAATCTACACTAATATTTTAGAGGCAAACATTTCTATAAAAAATAAACTCAAAAGCTACTGCGCCGATTTCTAAAATTCTCACACCATTGGAAAGCTACATTCACCCTGAGTAACATAGGCTACTTTCTATCCCTGTATTCCCACGGGAACGGGAACTACGCGGGTGAAACCGCGTGACGTCCGCTAGTATTTAATAATTTCATTTTTTTACATTAAAATCAAACCTGATGAAACTTAAACTTTTTTTTTTTAATTATACAGGGAACGTCTTAAAGTAATAGACACAGTACATTATCGTATTATCATCTCGTTGTAAAGGTTTCCCTGAATAAAGCCTTCTTGACAAATGACAGTGACATGTTTGACATAAGCCGTCAATTCAAGCCAAGCCATTCACTATGGGAGCATCAAAGATTTCTAAGCAACTGTTTTGCAATAGTTGCATAAGTACCTTTTTTCTTTTAAAGTTGCAATATAGGGTCACATATAAAACGTGTTAATGGTATTTGTATACACTCGGTATTCGTAATTGGATGGTAAAGTATATAAAAATGTTTGGCGAAATATATTGGGAGTCTTCAAAAGATGGTTTTGAAATTGGACATTTTACTAAGACATTATGAATCAGAAGGTTTTAAATGCAGAGCTTTACTTATTTAATAAATTAATAGGTTGAAATGAGGTTTTTCGACTTGTTGTTATATTGTCCAACTAAGTTCCTACTTCTTACATAACTTATCATCACATAAAGGGTGTAAAAGTACCCTTAACGCAAACGAAGGGCACTTGTTCTCCCCACCACTGCGATATTTTTTTGTTCTAGACCATACCTGGGAACGAGTTACGGAGATATTGGGGGTCGAAGTTCCAAATTTTTCATAGCTGTTTTTGTAGTTTTTCAGGTTACACTTTGGTCAGTGGGATCGTCTTAGGGGTTTACTTAAATAACCTCCATGACCCGTTTACTATTCAAAGCATCCACTAGCACAATGTTTTTTTTTTGTGTGTTGGGGTCAAAAATCACATTTTACGGTAAAACTCAATGAAGCACTCTTAGAACATTGTGCTAGTGGATGCTTTGAATAGTAAACGGGTCATGGAGGTAATTTAAGTAAAGTTATTGTTTGGGGTTCGGTCGGGATGGCTTTAATTATCAAGGAAACTGCCTTGGACTCTTTATAAATATTATTTATTTAGCACTGTAGGTGCACGACATGATTCAGGTTGACGATGGATGGAATGCCAGGCCACGCTGTCATTCCATAGACAATAACATATTTTATAATCATAGACTACAACAGTTATAACCTGAAAAACTAGTATTTACAAAAACAGCTGTGCAAAATTTGGAACTTTCACCCCTAATATCTCCGTAACTAGGTATGGTCTAGAACAAAATAAATATCGCAGTGGTGGGGAGAACAAGTGCCCTTCGTTTGCGTTAAGGGTACTTTTACACCCTTTAGTAAGGCGCTACACTAATTTTCTATTCTTATAACTAAGGTATTCCTGGGTCGTGTAGAAACATTTATTGACTAACCAGGCGTACAATTTTGTTATTCCTCATCAAGAATTAACAATAATTCGCACACCTACTGAGAAACGAAATCTAAATAAAACAAACCAAAATTTGGTACATATTAGGTACTCAGTGGTTACTGGGTTGTGGAGGTCAGATAGGCTGTAGTACCATTTAAAACAAAAGTATTCAGCTTCATCCGATAAGACTATAAGCCGACCCCAACGCAGTTAGGAAAACGCTTGAAAAAGCTAGGCAGATGTTGAAATGTGTGGCGAAAGCGACATCTATCGCAACTTATGCAAACTAATTTGGCAAATCCTGCATCGCGCTATCAAAGTTATCCGCGTCATTAGCTTATAAAGAAAACCCCGACTTACAAATGTCGGGCAGTTAGTCTACCAGACACAACACCGTCTGGTCGGAGGGTCCTCCCTTTTTATGGGGGATGACGAACTTTAACCTTGATCCTCATACCCCCCAAATATGTATTACGCTGTTGCCAGCGGATTTACCCGCTACAACCCAAGGGAATATAAAATCGGGATAAAAACTATATCCTATTTGTTAATCCAGGTTATATATAAACTATCTGTGTACCAAATTTCATCCGCCTTTATAACATTAGTGTGTTAACTTACTATTTTACAAAGAGTTCCATTAAATGTATATCTCCTTCTTGTTCCAGGTCCTGGCAGTAGCCTCCTTGTCTTCCTGCCAGAAAGAGGATGAGGTCATTCGACAGGACTACGACGGGCCACATGAAGACGGTTCTTATAGATGGGCCCTGCAGACATGTAAGGTTTTATTCATTACTAGGCTTTTTTGCGCGCGATATTTTGTGCCAAGTTCTTCGGTAAGCTAGGTACTCTCCGCGAGATTGCCGGTTACACCAAGGGGTTGCTGATGGATGGAAGTTTGTTACTCTGAATGGATATGGATATAACCTGATATATACTGGTCAAACGCATAACGCTCCTTTTGGCCTTCGCCGCAGTCAGGTAAAAACGTAATAATTATGAAAGTTTTTAATTTAATAAAAAATCGTTATTTTAAGGTTTTTAATTTCACTAAGAAGTATAACTTGGACAACAGTAGTTAGGAATAAATGGTGTGAAAAAATTAGTGGTGTGACAAACAAGAACAAAATTCCTGTTTGTCATACTGCAGGGCTATTGCGTATCTTTTAAATGACAGTGGCTATCATATTGTTTATGGATTAACTGTCAAATTGGTTATGGTTTAGTACAAAATGAACCATTTGACAGTAATTGATAGGCACTATAGGTTAGCCACTGTCATTTAAAAGATACGCTACACGATAGCAGGGCTATTGCTGCTGTTGTGACAACCTGGTGTGACTACGAGTCGGCAACGGAATTAACACATAGGATACTTCTTATCCTGGTAGTATGAACCCGTGGGACAATAGGGGATCGAACTGAGTCAAAAAAAATATGATTCTAGTTAGTTAGATTATCGAAAAATATTGGATACGTGTTTTTTGTTTTATCAAATTAATAAAATTTTATGAAGATAAGACGCGTCAAAGATCATGAGTGGGGGTTTGTGACGTCATTTGTAGGTAAAAAATGTACTTACATGTGACGTTTTCGAGGAGTTTACGAGTTTTCGAAGCATTGTATCGTCTTCATTTTTTGTTTATGTGAAAAAAGAAAAAATGCGTGTCCAATATTTTTTGGAAATCTATCTGACGGCCTAATTAGTTTTTTTTGTCCGCTCTCCTATTATCGAAAGATACGCGGGCGAAGCCGCTGGCACAAGTTAGTAAAAACATATGTCTTAGAACCAAAAATTTCAGACATGTGACATCTACCAACTCGCACTGGGCCCGCGTGGTGGATTATAGCCCATCCCTCTCCTAGAGCGGAGGCCTGAGCCCCTGCAGTGGGAACATTATAGACTGATGATGATGATGAATAAAAGCTTGTATATAATTTCGTGTCCACAGCCGGTGGAATCTACCACGAACAGAAAGGCGGTTTCGAGCCTGGCCGATCTGGTGAACCAAGTCTGTTCGTGCAAGGACAGTACCAGTACACAGCACCTGATGGACAGGTAAATAAACTGTTATACTCTATAGGGTCCCCTTAAAATATTAGACGAACTTTTAGAAATCATTCCACTAAAATAATTAAGTACTTTCAAGACAACGAAAATACACTAAAAATGTTAGATAACCAACAGTTTATGTCAAAATAAAATAACATTAATGCATGTTGTTATTAACTTATTATATTAATCAGCGTTGAAAGTTGATTATAATATTGACTGAAATTACTTATCTATTTGAACGTACTGATTAACGCATATTTTAATTACTTAATAATTTAGGAACGACGTCTGGTGGGTATTATTACTTATTTTTCAAAAAATGCCCACTGGGCTGATCTTATTTCACTATTGGTTTCTGAAAAAAATCGAAAAAGGCAAAGGCCACTACACTAGCTCACCTCTGACAAAAAAAATCCAGAACATTTGTTTAATTATCCAATTCTAAATTCCAGGTGATAAACGTTCTCTACACGGCTGGCGAGAACGGGTTTGAAGCCCGAGGAGACCACATCCCCACGCCGCCACCCATCCCGCCTGCAATACAGCGGGCCCTCGATTACCTCGCTACTAAACCGCCATCTACTGACTACTAAACAGTACTAACTCAACTGTCACTTTGTAACGGACCTTTTGACAGCGGCTGTCAATGTCAAAATTGACACAAACGCAGCTATCTTTTTTTTTAGCAGAGCGGAGAGATGTGCGGAAATCGACTAATCACATTAGTTTTTACTTTTTATATCTGGTCTTTCGCCCTTCCTGTGATTGTTCGAATTTGGTACATCTCCTGTCCGCTCTGCTCGTCTCCGCTTTGGTGGGAAACCGGCCTGAAAGTTTTATCGATTGTATACTATTAATTACCAAGAATGCGCTGTCTTCAAAGATATTAAAAAAAAAAACATATTTTTTTTTATATCTCACGACGTTTTCGTTCACCGAAACAAGTAACTGAAATAAAACCTACACGCGTGCGCAATAAGCTGCGGTCATAAAAGAAACGAGCGAGACGACACGATCTTCCTTCCCGTACCTTTTATGACCGTAACTGACAATACGTAAATTGTGTACTTATTGTTATTTTTTATTAATATTATATAGTGGCCAGTTAAAATAGTACAAAATTAGATTATGTCATAGTTGTAAGTCTTATTTCTAAGGATTTGATGGAGTTATGCCTGTTTTACTAAAATTAGGAGACACGTCAATTAAAGTGTAGGTACATACTATTGTCTTTTAAACGGTTGATAAGTCAGTCCCAAGAGTTTAGGGGCAAAGAGCGTGAGTAGGTAGCCCGCAAAATTAATGTTGATTTAAAAAAAAAATGCGGTTTACCCTGTCGCTTACACCTTAAAATGCACACTTACTGCGGTACTCAGAGATACTTAATGATTACTTAAGCCGTTACTTAGTAAAGATTTGACATATTTTTGTATGACAAAACTGTCAAAACTTAGTGATGGCCTAATGTAATAATTAAAGCTCTCCGAGTGCGGCAGTTAGACGTTTATACAAATTAATGTCACTTTGTTTTCGTTAAAACAGGCAATATTTTCATAAGAATAAAAATAAAACAATTATAAAATATATCAATCTGTTTTATTTATTTAAATAAAAAATATCTTACTTACGTATAATAAATTCTTATGTACGGAAAATACATTATCATATTACATTAATATTTTGATTACAAAATAAAACCTTTATTATTGCATTATGTCACCAGAAAACGATAAATAATTAAAATCTTCCTATTAAAAAAAGGAAGAATTTAATTTTGCGAATTCAATCAGTTTATACAACGTCTTTTGTTTGTTTTTATTAAAGCTGCCTCTTATCAGGTCCGATTAAAAAAGATGGACAATATTCTAGAAATCATTGACACTACCAAATTAAGGACAATGGTTTAAACATTGTAAGAAAAACGCATTATGGTTCGAAATTCGAATTTCTTAGGTTTTTTCAATTTGCCGGTCAGTGTACTGCCGTTTTCATCAAATAGTCACTCAAGTGACCATTATGAACTGAAACGGTTGTATTGGTGATTTTAATCATTATTACTCAGTAAATATACATTTGTTATTGCTGCGAATCCGATTTTATTTAACACACGACTTGACACTGACCGGGAAATTGAGATGAAAAAACGTAAGAAAATTCGAATTTCGCGGGCTAAATAGGCCCATAAAGGATGAACCTATTCTAGGGTGCCGGAAATTTATTATTAAAATCAAGTCAAAATAAAATTACTTTATTTAGTGTTTTATTTTGTTAAGATATTTTTGTTTCGACGTACTGAATGCTTTGTTAAAAGGGGATAGAACCGATATGGCATATCAACTTATCGCCATTTTGTTTTTTTTACGAAATCGCGGCTCACGATGAAAGTGGTATGTATGGATAGAGGGCACATAGGCAAACAAAAAATGTCCAGTAAGACGGTATCCCAGTGTCACGTTACCGAAATATTTAAAGGTAATGATCGACAAATAAGTACAACGACAATCATTAAAAATAGGCTTATTACGTGTACAGGCGTTAAAGTGTATCCAAATAATCGTTCCCAGGTTAATTATTATTATGCGCACGAGAAAATCGCTTTGCATCGCAATGAAACGATATGTTTCGTCAAATAATAGTTTTTTTTCTCGAGTATGTAATGTACTACTCGTTTTCAATAAACAGCAATAATAATAATCGCCTATAGACACGTAAAAGGTCTATTTTTTATGTGTTCATTGTACCCATAATGTCGATCTTTACCTTCAAATATCTCTATAACGTGACACTTTGGGGTACCATGTTACATGACAGTTTTTGTTCGTCTAAATGTCCTCTATCTATACATAACACAATCATCGAGGGCCGCGATTTCGAAAAAAAATCAAAATGGCGGTGAGTCGATATGCCAGCTTCCATACAAAAAAGTTCAAACCCCTTGGTCCATCTATTTTAATGGGTCCTTATAAATATACCTAGATAAAGCAAGTATCACGATTCGTATGTAAACCAAGCGTGCCATTTTTAGACTACGTACTATGACGTCATAAGCGCTATTTAGTTACCATACAAAATAGACTTTTGGTCTTAAAATCTCTAGAATAGGGTATATCACCAAAAAAATCTAATTAAGTAGTCCGAAATATATTGGAAACGGGTTTTTGTTGTATCAAATTATTGAAAATTGACGGAAAAAAACGAGTCAAAGATTATGAGTCCGTTTTTGACGACACTTTGTGGATAAAAAAGTACTAACCTTGTGACGTCACACGACTTGCCACGAATTTTCGAAGCACTGTATCGTCTTCATCTTTTGTTTACGGCAAAAAAGAAAAAATACGTGTCCAATATTTTTTGGAAATCTATCTGACGGACTAATTAGATTTTTTTGGTTAAATACAAATTAAGTGTTTGTTTTAAACAAATTAGCTTGATGCGACAGTTACCTCGTTAATAGTTCAAGATACCTAGAATTTACTAAAAGTTATTTTATATTCAATTACATAATAATTATGTCAATAAATAATTAAATATATTGCAAATGGGTCGACTAATACATTTCAGTACGGAATAAATTTTGAAAATTATTAAATTTAATTAAAAATAATTTAATTTAAAAGATCAGTTTGTAATGAAATAATCTTTATTTTAATTTAACTTTAATTTATTAACCAGACCGGTGAAAGTTACTAGTATCAACTTACCTGTTTATATCTGCCTACCAAAGAGTTGTGAGGGGAAAAAATAGTCAACCTCACGTTTGTATATTCTATGGGCTTCATACTTTCGATTGGTATAGAATTTGTCTAATAATCAAACCAGTAATGTTAAAAAAAAAATGTTTAAAATTCTTAATTACACTAATATTATAAAGACCAAAATTTGTGTGTATGTTTGTTACTTCTTCACGCAAAAACTACTGAACGGATTTGGATAAAATTTAGTACACAGATAGTTTATGACCCGATTTTTTCTTCCCGTGGGATAATTTTCGAGTTGTGGCGGGTGAAGCCGCTGGCAACACCTAGTTAATCATATTCTGGACTGTTTTTTTTAAGACAACCTATTTGCAATATATATAGTGACATATTTAATGGCAAATATTTTTCATCCATTAACCAGCTCGGTGAAGGTCGTTCTTTTAGGTATTTTAGGCTATAAGGATCAAATACTTAAGTCAGTATGCGAAGTAGGTGTTCTTGCGTTATCTAGATAAAACTAATAAAACAAATACTAGGTCATCTAAACATTAAATAAAAGTAATATAATAAAACTAATTCATATTATAAATCAATATTTTGGCTTTATTTTTTCCTGGATTCAGCCTTTTGTTTTTTTTTTGGCGGGTGTAAAGTCATCGAATAACCACTCCCGCTCTTGGGCAGAGCGAAAGGGAGTGTCAGACTTTACTGACTGAAAACCCCCATGTTCCTTCTTAGCCCTATATGTCGAGGCCGCGGTAACTTGTGAACAACCCGCAGCCCCGACGGGTCCTCGACTCAGCCTGCATTTTGCAATATAATGGCAACAATATACATTGGTGTATTCTAGACTAGTTTTGACATAGTACTTTAATAAATTGATCACACATACCCCGTAAATTACCCCCCCCCCCCCCCTCTACCACCTTTATAGAATTTGGAAGAAAAACTTATTCTTTAAAGCTTTTTAGGAATTGTTAATATTGTCCTAATTATTTATATCAAAATTATTTCTGATTTGCCTGGAAAGCTCTTTAAGCCGTTGGTCCCGGCTTATTGTTATTCAAGGATAAGATAGAATTATGTAAAAAAGCTGCCAAACTTACTAATAAATAAAATATGGTAAAACTAAAAGCTACAACAATTATTTGACTTACTAAATATTTAGTCATTGCAAAAAGCAAACTGAATTCATGCAGACTGAATTCTGAGCCTCATCAAAGTTATTATAAACCCTGTGTTTTTACATAAAATATATAGTGAAAAATACTAACAATAACAAGGCTATTGGGTTATTGGGTTTTATTGTACAACCACCAAAACCCTTATTGTGATTTATTAAAGCCATAATTGGCTAGAATTAGATGACGATATATACATATACGAGACGATATAGACGATATTATATAGGACACATAAATATCCTGTATCTCTTTCACACACTTAAACTCTATCAGTTCAAAGAAATAAAGATTTTACAACATTCGTAAATTATTAAACGAAAAAAAATTTAAGTATTGCATATAATATACAACGTGTCCCAAAATTCAACGATAAGCCGGCACCAGAGGATGGACCTACTCGAGAAAAAAAAAGAATCTACACACATACCTCTACTTCTTTTTAAATTACTTGAAAAAATGGAAATAATTAATAGGACCAAGTCGCCCTATCCAACGCCCTGGATACTCTTGGTTTAAGTATTCTCGCACAGGACGGGCATAGTGAGCTGGGCAACAATCATTTTTAAACCATATGTTTTGTGAATCACTAATGGGCATGTCTTCTAATAATACTGGCAAGTCATTTTGTAAAAAGTTCAAATAACTATTGCCATCCAAGTTTCCTTGTAATTCAAAAGGCCCAATCACTTTTCCGTTTAATATACCCGTCCATAGGTTAACCTTTTTTTTTTTTTTTTGGTGGGTGTAAAATCATCGAATAACCCCCCTCCCGCTCTTGGGCAGAGCGAAAGGGAGTGTCAGACTTCTACTGACTAAAAACCACCCATGTTCCTTCTTCGCCCTCTATGTCGATGCCGCGATAACCGTTGGACTACCCGCGGTCCATAGGTTAACCTTGAATTGATATTCGGATTTGTCTTGTCTCATCAGGTGCAAGGGAAAAGGGAAATAATTTTTTTTGGTTATTTTTTTGTATAAAACTACGAAAATTCTGTAATTTTCAAAGATTATGGTGAATAGTAGTACTACTTAGGTTGCCGATACAAACAAAAAAACTGAAATATTTGAAAAATTGTGGTCATGGTAGTTAAAAGTGTCATAAGGGGTATACATTTTTTTTTAAAAAAGTAGAGGTATTTTTTTTTTCTTTTTTTTTTCTCGAGTAGTCATTAGTAGGTCCATCCTCTGGTGCCGGCTTATCGTTGAATTTTGGGACACGTTGTATACAACATTATTTTTTTAAGGATCATGTTCAAAGATCAATCCGGTACCAAGCCGCGTTAACGTCAAACTTTGTTTTATATTGTTTACACTTATCAAAATTATTAACTCCTACAAAAGTTATTTTTGTAAACATTGCAACATATCCTTTGTTATAACAAAAATCTTATATTTTTATATTTATTATAAAAATCTTACATAATCGTTCATTTCTTTTGAAAATAAATACATTTATTTATTATGATAGAATAAATGGCACAATTATTGCAAAATTCTTAAGATTTATAATTTAAAAGGACAGACACAAAGTCTGAAAAAGATTTTTTTTCAAATCTTTTTGCAAAATTATGGATATTTCATAGTTTTTTTATTTACAGTATTTAATTTGGTTAATAAAGTATAAAATAATAAAATAGGTAGTTATACTAATAAATATTCTAACAAAAAGTTCCTCTTTTAAATAAAAGTTAAAATACAATTAACATTTACTTGAAACAAACTAGCGCCATCTATTAACGTTACCTATCAACCTTCCCCTCGCCGTTCAGTGGTACCATTGTGTCCTAATAGATGGCGCTACTGTGATCTTATGGGATAGTTAGTAAGGAAAGAAAAAAGTAGGTAGTTACTTAGTTTGGAAGGAAAAGGGGAGGTATTTGCCCAGCAGTGGGATACTCAATAGTCTAATAAAAAAACAAGGTGCCTGCCTGAGGTCCAATCCTCGACCTGCATTTCATAAGAAGTCACCACTTCACTCTCAAAACAAGTGTAAAATGGTTTTCTCGATACTCTTCCTCGAAAACTGGCTCTTGTCGCTCTACGAATAGGTTTAACATACAATGTGTTCACACGCAATAAAAAGGTACTGTTTTTATTTTTGTATGTATCACGCAAATTATTATAAAATTGGTATATTAATAAATATTCTAATATAACGTCTTCTTTTAAATAAAAAATAAAAATACAAAAAATTCTACATACAACCTAGCGCCATCTATTAGCGTTACCTATCAACTTTCTCCTCGCCGTTCAGTGGTACCGTTGTGTCCTTATAGATGGCGCTACTGTGTTCTTGTAACATTTTCTGTCCTTCTTCTGGAGTCGCTTCTTGTAGCGATACTTGCTTTTCGGCTGGAAGAAGAGTGGAAAGACATTATTTAATTATTAAATTTACAATTGATTCACCCAAAGGGGGCGACTCTATCCTACAATAGAGCCTTTGACAAAATATATCCCACCCCATCTGATGGCTTTATCAGATGGCCCCGTACGGGTAAATTTTCAAGATTAAAAAACCCTTGCTGAGATAGTTCAGTAAATGGATAACCATCCATTGAATACCGAGACCCTAGTACAGGGATGGCAAGCCAATGGTACGCGTGCAATTGAAGGCAAGTTACACAATATTTCAGGCAGTGGTGTGCCGAATTTTTAACCATATGTTCATCTATGCCTACGAGAGAACGAGAGTTTTTCGAGATGAATAACATTAGATTCGATTTCAAACCGTTTGGTAGAGTTCAGTTCAACATGTAATCTACTGAGAGTAACCTCTAACAACCCTTTTATTATAAAGGGTGTAAAAGTACCCTTAACGCAAACGAAAGGCACTTGGTGTTCCCACCACTGCTATCATTTTTTGGTTCTAGACCATACCTGGGAACCCCCTAGTTACGGAGATATTGGGGGTCAAAGTTCAAAATTTTGCACAGCTGTTTTTGTAAATACCAGTTTTTCAGGTTAAAACTTGACTTAAATTACCTCCATGACCCGTTTACTATTCAAAGCATCCACTAGCACAATTTTTTAATAGTGCTACGTTGAGTTTTATCGTAAAATGTGATTTGTGACCCCAAAAAAAAAAGTCGTTTCCCAGCAAAAAATTTTGCGTAGGGGTACTTAGTTGTATGTACAGAATGCTTGGTTGACGTATGTGTGAGGGGTTAATTTACGCCCTGTATTATCATATAAGTTGCTTATTTTTTTTCTATTCAGCAACAACAGAAGTTACAATAGTGTCACTTTAATTTTAATTACACGTAGAATTGAAAAAAATATTACGACATAAGTCATTTTTTTTCTTTTTGGAAGTAAATAAAGAGTTTTTAGTTGAGCATATTTAGTGTAATTATCTGCACATAAAGACTAAGCAATATTACAAGGCGGCACTTGCAAGGTCTGAATAAACATTGCTTTAGAGAAAATGGTACGTTGATCCATCAAGGTTCGCCATCCCTGATCTAGTAGTTATATATCTTCGTCACGCAGGGGGGGGGGGGGGGGGGCTAGAAACCGGGCGTCGTCGCTGACGGAGGCCTAGAAAATGCTGGCGTGACCACTTACACACCTGACTGAGATTGGCCGGATAAGATAAGATGACAGCTATTGGTTGTCAAATTGTAGATTACTTGTATATGTCCACTTGGGAGCATGGCAGTTGAGTTGCCACTGTTCTGCGAACTTCAGGCGGCTCTATCCCTGCCAGTGGGTACAGCATCTGTACCGGGGTCGGTTTAAGGCAACCAAAGATGAACGTTTCGTTTAGAGCTGTATCCACTGACTTTGCATTGGCTGAGCAGCTCCACACGGGGCACGCAAATTCACCAGCTGACAACGATAGCGCCAGCGCTGTAGTCCGCAAAACATGAGGCGAAGCACCCCACTTTGACGAAACCAGTCGCCGTAAGAGATTGTACCTTCTGCTTGATGATACTGCAGTTTTTGCTGAAAGTCAATGATCTGTCCAGAGAAACCCCAAGATATTTTGGAAAGTCACTGTGCTCAATAAATACTCCACCCCAGACGACTTTAAGTCTGCGCCCAGTCTCTCTGTTTCGAAGGTGAAAAATGCAAGACTGTGTTTTGCTCGGATTCGATTTAAGTGAATTAGCGAGGTAGTATGCACCTAATTCAACAAGAGCACCTGATAAATGGACCTCTAACTCCTCAAAGGTGGAGGCTTGGCATGTGCGGGCAAGGTCGTCTACATAGAGGAAGCGGGACGTGTTCGGGCTGGATGGTTGGTCGTTGGTATATATATTAAATAGGAGCGGTGCCAAGACACTACCTAGGGGCAGGCCGTTCTTTTGTGCCCTCCAGCGAATTTTATCTGAAAGAAGGCGGACCTGGAAACGACGGTTGTGGAGAAGTTCCCGGAGTATTCGAACAAAACTCTGATCGCTTGTTCAGGTCTCCACCTTCCACAACAGCCGTTTGAGGTTGACTGTATTGTAAGCCGCTGAAAGGTCCACAAACACAGCACCTGTTACCTTCCCCGCCTCGAATCCATCTTCAAGGTGTTGAACAAGCTTAAGGGTCTGATTACTGCAAGACTTGACGGGTCTGAAACCGGCTTGCTCTGGGATTAATTTTGGGTCAATAACGACCGTGAGGCGGTTCAGCAGCAGTCTCTCAAAATGTTTGTGTGTATGGCACAGTAGAGAGATTGGACGGGAGTTTTTGGGGTCGTCTGCTGTTTTACCTGGCTTGGGTATTCCGTCTGTTAGATTATCGAAAAATATTGGAAACGTATTTTTTGTTTTATCAAATCAATAAGAATTGACGAAGCTAAAACGCGTCAAAGATTTGAGTGGGAGGGTTTGTGACGTCACTCACCGCAAAAAAATGCGATAATGCTAATGTCTTAGAATATGACGTCACACGAGTTTACAGGGTATCGTCTTGATTGTTTGTTTACGTGAAAAAAGAAAAGATACGTGTCAAATATTTTTTGGTAATCTATATGACAGACTAATTTGTTTTTTTTGTTGTTATTTACACTATTAGTTGGCATGTGTTGTTATAGATGGCGCTGTCGCCACAAGTCTTTGCTTTTCTTTCGAACTGTAGTGGGTTACACTTGTAAGCGTGTATAATACTGTCGCCGATAGTTTAAAAGCCTTCGGCCTTCTTCTTTCCAGCAAAAACACTAGGAAGTGTCGAAGGGGGGGGGGTGTTTTGGGGGACTGTCTCTTGTAAATAAAGTAAATTTTAACGTTCGAAAAGTGCTGATTTTCAGCCTAGTTTGAATAAATGAGTTTTGATTTTGATTTTGAAAAGTACCAACCTCGTCTCTTATCGCTCCGGCTCACAACAGCGAATAGTACTGCATGTAGTACGGAACCTATGACTGCAGTCACAGCTAACACTCTGAACGAACTGCGGCCGCCCAGCCAACTGTACAGCTGACCCCCTACTAGCGAGCCTATGGCGAAACCTGAAAATTAATATACAAGTTTATTTTTAACGTTGCCCCACACTAGGAATTTCTCCTGTATCGTGGGTGCGTTCACAAACATTTAAAATCACTTACACAAATACCCAGACCCGGAACAACTATCTGTAGGCCATACAAATATTTGTTCCGTGCGGGAATCGAGCCCGCGACACGCAGCGCAGCAGTCCATTGCTTGAGCAACTGCGCCAACCGTGCCGTCATAAAGTTAGAATATCGGTACTTGTAATTTAGTGTCTGTCAACGTAAAGCTAATCTTTACGCAACGTAAAGATCCTATCAGAATACCAGCGCTGTGATATTTGTCAAAAATGTTACAGCGCCATGCTGAGAGGCCTCTTGGCTTCACACGGGACTAATTTTAACTATCACACTAATATTATAAAGGCGAAAGTTTATTGAAAGAAAGAAAGAAAGAAAATTTATTTATTTGTCGCAGAAACATACCGAGCATACAGGAAAAAAACATTACACAAACAATGCTTAACAGAAATAAAAAAAAAAAATACAACAAGCAGGGATTACAAAAAAGAAAGTGTTGCACGTATTGCATGTTTGTTACTTCTTCACGTAAAAACTACTGAACAGATTTGGATAAAATTTGGTACACAGATAGTTTATAAGCTAGATTAACACATAGGATAGTTTTTATGCCGAAGTAGCGGTAAGTTTTGTAATTATTGAGTGAAACGGGTGAAGCCGCTGGCAACAGCTAGTATGTAGTTTGGTATGGTAGTTTGATGTACAGAATGCTTGGTTGACGTATGTGTGAAGAGTTATTTTACACCCTGTATAGCCTAAAGCCTTCCTCGATAAATGGCCTATAAAACATAAAAATATTTTTTTAATTCTAACCACTTGTTCCTGAGATTAGCGCCTTCAACGAAACAAACAAACAAACTCTTCAGTTTTATAATATAAGTAAAGATTTTCTGCTAAAACAACGTAACTTACCGACACCATCATCCATGCCAGCCACAATCCCCTGTACAGTGGCTGAATACCCCTCGGGAGCCACGTGTGCCGCGTACCCCACTATTGTTGAGTAGCATAGCGCGTACGTAGGACCCTGCATTATACCCTGTAGGACAACACAATTCATTTACACAACACTAGCTTTTGCACACGGTTTTGCCCGCGTGGATGTCGGAAATATCAAAAATGACGATTGTCCATACAAACTTTTATCCCCTGTTCCACCCCTTTGGGGGTTTGAAAACCTGCTGAGGTGGGGATTCATAAATGGTCAGCAATAAGGAACTCCCGTTATAGAAGGGAGAGTACGTTGGCTTAATCACACTCACACACACGCACGCATCACACACACGCACACATGTACACACACGCACACATGTACACACACGCACACACCCATACATAGGTAGGTTCATAAATAGAATACATCATAGTTGCATTAGTTAGTAAATGTATTGTAATATATATAGACACGTCATGAACTAACATGGCGGCGCTTCAAAACGGCGAAAATATTAAATAACTACTTTTACGCGTAAAGAAAGGGAAAGAAAATATGACACCGTACAGCGGGATGCCTGTTGATGCCTGTTGTCTTTATGTTTCGCGCAGGTTTACACACACGATTTAAATCAAGAACAAACGTAGCGTCGCGCGAGAGGTTGGTGCGTAACTAAGCGCGATGTGGCCAATTGGCTTCATTTCATGTTGTCATTTTTGAGGGCGGACAACGTATCTATAGTTTTAATATATCATAGATTGTAATTTAATGATTATGTACTGTTCAAATCATAGGCGAAGACAGACGCTGGCACCCAAAACACAAGCTAAATCTTACATTGGGTGCCAGACTTCATCCAAATCACTTTTTTCCTAGTTATAAAGCTCCAGTGTTTTTCTATATTTTGTTTATCTCAAGCAAGCGCTGATCCGTTCAAACAAACAAACAAACTCTTTCATTTTATAATATACTAGCGGACCTGGCAGACGTCGTACAGCCTGGACAGCAGCGCCACCTACCGAATCCAAGACAGCAAAATCCCCATTAACAAAATGATCCGCCATTTATTGAATTCATTTGTTACAAAAAGTGTGATAAATGAAGAACCGCTCGACCGATTTTGTGCAAACTTCACATAAATCATCTACTAAATAGTCCGAACAAAGCCTAAGCATTTGGTTTGGATAGGTGAGCCCGTTCTTGAGTTATAAAATTACAACGAAAAGTGGCATTGATTTTTATATATGTATATAGATATAAGTAAATAAGTAACGATTCCTTACCTCTATAAATACGAGGTTCCAAGGGTTCTGTATGAACGAGATACACATCATGCGTACCCCATAACAGAACAGTGAGAACGTGAGCGTGGTTCCGTAGCCAAAACGTTTTATAATTCTACCTGTAATTTACATTTTTCTTTTTAGAACATGGAAGACCTAACGTCCCATCGAGGGACATCGTCCCTGCACCCAAATGGCGGTCGTTAAACCATATCAGAGGGCCTTTGTGGTGCCGGAGGACACGGTGGAGCACACAGTGGAGGTGTGCCCCGCTTGGGCGGAGCCCCGCCGTGTTCTCGTAGCGGCGTGAGGCGGCGCAGGCCTCTCGCGCCCGGCCCTGGTGCAAGCCATGGTCCGGGGCGAGGAGGAATGGGACGCCGTCGCCTCCTTCTGCGAAGCAGTGATGCTGGCGAAGGAGGTGGCGGAACGCGAGAGGGAGAGAACCTCTCGTCCCAGCCGCCGCGGGAGGCGCTCCGGGCGTCGGGGGTCCCGCGATGACCTCCGGCCACCGTAGACGCGGGCCTGTGGACGGTGAGTGATGGGCTAACTCGCCGTCCGTCTGTCTCACGACGAAAACAGGCCGTGTCGACGGCGCGTTCGTGTTCAACGCGCGCCTCAAAGAGATGTCAGCAACATGGGAGGGGCCCGAAAGGGCCGACGCCTGTCGGGGCCGCGGGTAGTCCAACGGTTATCGCGGCCTCGACATAGAGGGCGAAGAAGGAACATGGGTGGTTTTTAGTCAGTAGAAGTCTGACACTCCCTTTCGCTCTGCCCAAGAGCGGGAGGGGGTTATTCGATGATTTTTACACCCACCAAAAAAAAAAAAAAAAAAAGGGCCTTTGTGGTGTGATAAATCATCAAGCATTGCTCGCAGAATGGATGGCCGATGGGGCCGAAAAGTTCTGGAGTGGCGACCGCGAACCGGAAGACGTTGCGTTGGAAGGCCTAGGTGGACCGATGACCTGGTGAAGGTTGCGGGGATCCGCTGGATGCGAGACGCACGGGACCGGTCAATGTGGCGACACTTAGAGGCCTATGTCCAGCAGTGGACGTCTTTTGGCTGAAATGATGATGATAGATCATCAAATCAGCTCGCCCCGCCCCGCTCTTTGGCAAAGCGAAAGGGAGTGTCAGACTTCTACTGACTAAAAACCACCCATGTTCCTTCTTAGCCCTTGTGCCGATGCCGCGGTATATCTTTCGAACATACCACAGCCCCGACAGGAACAACCCGCAGCCCAGACGGGGGTTTTAACCACCTTGATTGTTCATCGTGCGTTCGTGCTAAGAATATGATTAACTGCGGTACTCAGAGATATTTAATGATTACTTAAGCCGTCACTTATTTATTTATTTTATTTATTTATTTAAGCAGGTACTTGCTACACTTACAGTTTTCACCAACGCGTGCAGCAAGTCAACAACACACACACTAACTTAAAAATCGTATGCAATAATTAAGCATAGCTTTATTACTAATCATAAACAGATCTAGATCCGGTTCCTGAGCAATCAGGGCGTTTAGCAGATTCATCGCCTGGGTTGTGGGCGCATATCGAGCAGTTTGGGTACGCACAGTGGGAGCAGAGAACAAGCCTCGGGAGGCACTAAACGAAACTTAGTGAAGGTTTGACATTCTTTTGTATGACAAAACTGTCAAGACGGCACGGTTGGCGCAATGGCTCAAGCAATGGACTGCTGCGCTGCGTGTCGCAGGTTCGATCCCCGCACGGTACAAATATTTGTATGGCCTACAGATAGTTGTTCCGGGTCTGGGTATTTGTGTATGTGAGTTTAAATGTTTGTGAACGCACCCACGATACAGGAGAAATTCCTAGTGTGGGGCAACGTTTAAAAAAAAAAAAACCTTTACTAAGTGATGGCCTAAGTAATCATTAAAGCTCTCTGAGTGCGACAGTAAGTTACTTACCGGAGAAGAAAAAGAACAATATTTCTCCAACAAAACTCTGAGCGGCTACCACGACTCCTTCTATCAGTTTGATTTTAGCTGTGTGCCCCGTTTTCTCAGCTAATTCTTCCAAAAACCTAAAAATAAACATTATACAAGGTGATGTTTAACTGCTGTACGCAGAGATATTTAATGATTACTTAAGCCGTCACTTAGTAAAGATTTGACATACTTTTGTATGACAAAACTGTCAAAACCTTTACTTAGTGATAGGTCTAAGTAATCATTAAAGCTCTCTGAATGCGGCAGTTAGTCACCGTTCAAATTTTGATGTATTAATCTTTAGCGAAAATCAGTGAATACGTGTTTTTTCGTTCAGTATCACTCAATACAAAAATATTGAGATATTACATCACAAAGTTCTAACTTTTCATGGAGAACGGATAATTCTTTCAAGAAAATTATTTATTACTAGCTGCCCCACGCAACTTCGTCTGCGTCACAATAATATATAGCTTACAACCTTCCTCGATAGATCGACTATCCAACATAGTAATATTTTTTCAATTAGTTTTCTAATGTGGAAAGAATTTTCAAAGTCGTTTGAATAATTTTGTAACAAACAAAAAATCTAATCTTTCCTCTTTATAATATTAGTTTAGATTACCTTGGAATATATTATTAAAGTGAGAATTACTATGGGTACATATCATCTTCATCATTATCATCAGCCTTATATTCCCACTGCAGGGACAGGGATGGGCTATAATCCACCACTCAGCCTTCCTCGATAAATGGACTATACAACACAAAAAGAATTTTTCAATTCCAACCAGTAGATCCTGAGATCTGAGCGTTCAAACAAACAAACTCTTCAGCTTTATAAGTAATATTAGTATAGATGAAGATTTTGCGTTTCGATTTTTTTTCAAAAATGGTGTAAGTAATAACATAAATTAATGCATAGAAAAAATTTGGATGGTAAACAAAAAATCATCTTGTGTCATTCATGAAAAAATCTAATTAGTCCGTCTGTTAGGTTATCGAAAGATAATGGATACGTGTTTTTTGTTTTATCAAATTAATAAAAATTTACGAAAATAAAACGTGTGAAAGATCATGAGTCCCCGGGGGGCTTTTGAAGTCACTTTGTGGGTAAGAAAGTACAAACCTTGTGTCGTCACACGACTTGAAGCGACTTTTCGAAGCACTGTATCGTCTTCATCTTTTATTTAAGTGAAAAAAGAAAAAATACGTGTCCATTATTTTTTGAAAATCTATCTGACGGACTAATTAGATTTTTTTGGTGAAATGCCATAGATAGATAGATAGATAGATACAACGGGCTAGTGTCCGCAACTCCACGCCTAAAGCGAGTATTTTGCGTACGGGTGGGAACCATAAAAAAATGTGAAATGCCATATTATAACATTATTTTTATTATATTATTATTTCCCATCCAACTCTCCTCTCGCAGGTCTGCTGGAAGAAATTTCTTCAGAAATAAGCAGTACCTTTGTGCTCTTCTATTTTTTATATATTTACCTTATTTTGTATTTTGTGTGTACATAAATAAATAAATTAATAATAAATAAATTAAAGACATGTTGCGCCGACCCCAAATAAATTGGGATAAAGGCAGGAGAATAATGAATAATAAATAAATTATTCAGTCGAATTTGTTAAACTACGCAAAAACAGTTACCCACGTATTCAATACACCACCATGTTTTACGACATTTATGTTTATGGTTGCCGTCCGTTATGGCGTTCTATGGGGGAGGCTTTTGTCCAACAGTGGACGTCTTATAGCTGATGATGGTGATGTGTTATTTTTAACAGAATATAATACTACAGTAACAAATTTGAATACAAAAAAAACCGGCCAAGTGCGAGATGGACTCGCGCACGAAGGGTGCCATACCATTATCTATGAATAGCAAAAAAAAACAAATACCTGTCGTGGACAACGATATCGTTGTAACAAAAGTTGCTCAATTGATTATTGTAGTAGAGGGGCAAACGCCGTGACGTTATTTTTGTAATGGCGGCACGTGGACAGAGTCGTTTTGGTAAGTGCGGATTGTCGAACGGTCACTTCGCATCGAGGCACCGACCGAGTCACTTCTCCAAAACGAAACTGTCGGTTTGCCTAGTAAAATTATTTTTGCCACTTGGTATTGTTTATCAAGTGTGTTAGTTTTGATAACTGATTAAAATATGTGAGGTTATATTTTACACGTTGTGTTATAGTGAACCTTCTACCACCGAACCAAGATGGTGACGACCCTATCGCTCCGCCATCGCTGGCGTCGTCATACCTAACCTATTTTATTCTGTTTTTAGTATTAGTTGATATAGCGGCAACAGAAATACATCATCTGTGAAAATTTCAACTGTCTCACGGTTCATGAGATACACTCTGGTGACAGACGGACGGACAGACAGACAGACGGACGGACCTTTGGGTACGGAATCAAACTCAAATTCAAAGCATTTATTTCAATTAAACCTTTATAGGCACTTTTGAATGTCAGAAGAACAATTCATAAAAACAAATCTACGAGTGCAATACGTCATTCCGAAAGCCACCACGCCGAATCACACGCCGCCGAATGCCAGCAACAACGAGCACCGCGAGCACGAAAGCACGCAGCGACGACAACAACGAATGCACGAGACCCCGAATCAGGGAACAACGAATGCACGCCGCAACGCGCAACCGCCGCCCCGCAACCCGGAGCCCCGCGCACCCGCCACCACGGCACGCGCCGCCGCACGCCCCCGCACCCACAGCACTCGCCGCCGCAAACATCCGGCGCCGCGCAACTCGACGCAGCAACCCCCGGAACAACGCATTGCACTCTAAAGCTACAGTCACAGACACAAGGCATAATAACTTATGAAAGTACTGTAGTTGCCAATTCCTTAGCGTAGATCTCTATGGAGAAGAAAGGGCAAGAAACTCCATGGACACTCTTTTCAATCAGAATATTATTACAAAATCTTGGTACATTACATCATTCATGTCCTTAAAACCAGTGTCATACTTTAAAGCGGTGACAAGACTTTATACGAACTTTAGTCTAAGTAGTGAGATCTATGTAATATCAAGTCAGTTAATATAATATTCAGTCCCTACTTAAAAACCTTTTTTTTTTCAAACTTTACCCCACACTAAGACTACTCCTGTATCGTGGGTGTGTTCACAGACATTTAAACTCACATACACAAATACCCAGACCCGGAACAACCATCTGTAGGTCATACAAATATTTGTTTCGTGCGGGGATCGAACCCGCGACACGCCGCGCAACAGTCCACTGCCTGAACTACTGCGAAAACCGTGTCGTCACTAAAATAATAAAAAAAAAATACTATAAAGACATCAGTAAGTATTCTTTCTAGCACATATTTCACAAAGTATTATTACAGTTTAATACGTTGTAATGGGCCAAGAATAAGTAACACACACATACACACACACAGGTAGAACATTCGATTATAAATAATAATTTGGTTTTATATTCCGTTGCATAAATCATAGCGAACTTACCAGAACATATAATAAATGATGAAACTGTCGAAGGTACCAGCGACCACCGCGAAAGTTATGAACACTATCACTTTGGGTATTTTCAGGACATCGCGTAACGCCTTGCCGGAGTCTTCAGGGCTGGATAGGGAGGGTAGCTGCCGAAAAATAATTTTATATTTTACATCACGCATGTACAACAACATACCACAACATTTATTGAAGGTAACTTTGGCCCGTAAATCAATTTTTTTTTTGCGGGTGGGAATTCATTAATTTTTTGAAGGCCAGAGCGTAAACGTATCGGAGCCACTCCCAAACCCAGCCAGGCGTATAACTTTGTGTAATTTATTTCATCACCACTGCTCTCAAAACGGTGAAGGAAAACATCGTGAGGAACCGCGGCATGTCTATAGAACCAAAAAATTCGAAGACATGTGACATTTACCAATACCGCGTAATGGATTATAGCCCATCCCTCTCCTAGAGAGGAGGCCTGAGTCCCTGCATTGAGAACATTCTAGGCTGATGATGAAGCACGAATTCAGATTCCTTGGCTGCAACTTTCAATCCTCAACTCACCGTAAGAGCCCTACAGCTATACAGATCCACCGCGGTCGCTGCCAACGCCACGATAAAAGCCGGCGTGAAGTCCTTATACTCTCCAGAAGATACAGTGTCAATAAGCCAGCCACCCATCAGCGCTGTCAGACCATACCCGGCAGTACCCCAAGCTCTTTGGGCACCGTATTTAGATCCACGGTCGGGTCCTGTCAAACATATATTTAAAGTTAAGATAAATAACAAAAACATCGTAAGGAAACCGGCATGTCTTAGGACCAAAAAATTCGAAGGCATGTGACATCTACCAAACCGCACTGGGCCCGCGTGGTGGATTATAGCACATCCCTCGCCTAGAGAGGAAGCCCGAGTCCCTGCATTGAGAACATTATAGGCTGATGATGATTCCAGATAACGGGTCACATCAGCCGCATGCACGATGACCGCTGGGCAAAAGCCTCAACACTATGGTTGCCGGAAGACGGACAACGCCGCCGAGGCCGGCCAAGAAAGAGACGGCGTGACGATCTAGACGCGTACCATGAGAGCTGGTTCAAAGCGGCACAGGAAAAGAGTTCTTGGAAGCAATTCAGGGAGGTATTTGCCTAGCAGTGAGACAGTGCAGTATAATAAAAAAAATTATATGACAGAAATATCATGAGAAAACCGGCATGTCTTAGAACCAAAAAATTCAAAGATATGTGGCATCTACAAACCCGCACTGGGCCCGCGTGGTGGATTATAGCCCATCCCTCTCCTATAAGAGAGGAGGCCTGAATCCCTGCAGTGGGAACATTATAGGCTGATGATAAAGATGACAGAAGAGCTCGAGACTAGAAAATAGCTACTTGGACTTTTACATGGTGCGTCTGCCTATCTGACCTACACACACAACTCAGCTAACACTGGGTAATATGACACCCATGGCAAGACTGCTGGTTGTTAGACATTTGACCCACTGATTACCTGTAACAACTGTTATGACAGCCGGGACCAACAGCTTAACGTGCTTTCCGAGGCACGGAGGAAACTCGGTATGTAACAGTCACACATCCACAGACCAACCCAGGCAAGGGCGGCTTAACCTATAGATCGACCCGACTGGCAGTTATTATTAAGACACGAGCTACACATCGGCTGTGATCGAATAAAAAACAAAAATAAAAGTTCTTACCTAAAACATCAAAACATACAGCATCTCCAATGCAATTAGCAACATTGAACGCGACTGTACCAATACAAGTCAGCATCACGAAAGCCCAAAACGGACCCGTCATATAAAAGTTATCACTTTTCTGCTCAACTGTATCCGCAACTCGACTAACATTCTTACTAAAATCGACTAAAGAATTATCATTTACTGAATTGTCTATGCTTCTTCTACTTTTGTTCCCATGTATGTCATGTTCGTTTTCATAACATAGTAAATCACAATCTTCTTTAGGAATACAAGTCACTTCACCATTTCGAAAATTGTCAAAACCCATAGACAAATTTTCACATGACGAATTTGACACTTCGCTGTCAATGTACACCGTGTTTATGAACGGAGCATCTGTCAGGTAAACGTCAAAATTTCCCGCCACGCTGCAGTTCCAATGACATTTGTATTTTTCTAGGATAGTGTTGTTCGTGTACGATTTTAGGTAGATTGTGTCGTTTAGTCGATAGACTGATTCTAGGAGGGCTGTGCTGTTTGTTTCACGAGGGTCCGGCATTGGTAAAAACCAGAGACAACTGTATGATGTTGTCATGATTGTTATAAGAAGCATGAAGACTAATTTTCTGTGCGCCTGAAAATAAATAAAAATATTTGATTTAGAACCATTTTTCATTCTAGGCATAAAGCTCAGACCAAATAAAAAGTAAAGACGGAACTCAGCGAACAGCAAAGTGAGGCCGGTCAAACTACAGCTACGCCTCGCCGTGTACATACACAATATACGCACACACGTACAAAATAAACTACGCCTTGGTCTTAAACTTTTTATTTGGTCTGAGACGTGTGTGCGTGTGTGCGACGCGTAGTTTGACCGGCCTCACTTTGCTGTTCGCAGAGTTCCGTCTTTACTTTTTATTTTTTCTGAGGCATAAAGTGCCAGGCAGCGGGGCTCTATTACTAAGGCTCTGCTGTTTTTTCATCTAGAATAGGGCTGCATTTTATGTACCGTAAAAAAAAAACTTTATTTCGGATAAGCAACATCCATATTATGGGTTAGTAAAAACAAAAAGACAACTTATATCTATGTTAGTAAACTTAATATTTATTTCACAACAAGGCCTTTGTTTAGAATGCATCTCTGAACAACATCACCTAACAAAGGAGAATCGTACCTCCCCGCAATGGTCTTCAGGATGGAGTAGGAACTGCCCCGCACTCTGCAGAGCACAGAGGCTGATCTCTGTCTGACGATGACGTGGAAGCCATCGACGTGTGTTTGTGAAAACATACCTGATGCACTGCAGAAACGGGGCAGCCCATCAAAATCCTTTTTTTTTTTTTTTTGTCGTGTGGATAATCATCGAATAACCCCTCCAACTCTTGGGCAGAGCGAAAGGGAGTGTCAGACTTCTACAGACTAAAAACCACCCATGTTCCTTCTTCCCCTCTATGTCGAGGCCGCGGTAACTAGTGTATAACCCGCGGCCAACTCATCAACATCCTGAACCCGTTATTTTGGACCCGTAAAGATAAGACATTTAATTTTTTACACAGATTAAGTGTTATAAGTTCTACAACTTGGCTGGAGGTCTTCAGTTCTTCACCTCAAGGCATCCACAGAATAGTCCGGCTAAGCAAAAGCGAAGGTCTGCCTTCGAAATGCAGAAAAAAAATATAAAAAAAAACTGGTCAAGTGCCAGTCGGACTCGCTCACAAAGGGTGCCGTATAAAAACGGCTAAAAAAATCACATTTGTTGTATGGTATACACCACTTGAATATAAATTTCGGTTTTGTTTTTAGTATTCGTTGCCATGGCGGCAACAGAAATGCATCATCGGTGAAAATTTCAACTGTCTATATCAATCACGATTCATGAGATACCTACAACCTGGTGACAGACAGACGGACAGCGGCGTCTTAGCAATATGGCGGGACCATATTGCTAAGACGCCGCTGTCCGTCTGTTTGTACCCTTTAGTTAAGGAATTCTAAACACTAGACAAAAGATAGACTTACCGGCCAAAAATCGACGACATATCCAAATATTGGTTTGGCAGCTGCCCATAACAGCGGTAGCACAGCGGTGACCATCCCCATGACAGATGGGGACACCCCCAACTGGCGGCCGAAGACATTGATTTGGGGTAAAATGGGGCCCAGAGCTGGGGAGAGGGGAAAATATATTTTTAAAAATAGGAATAGTATTTTAAGAGCATTTTGCTTTTTATCCACAGTCATCAAAATCTTTTTTTTGCCTCACCGTCGGAATTTCTCTTGTATCGTGGGTGCGTTTACAAACATTTAAACTCACATACACAAGTACCCAGACCTTTTTTTTATTTTTGGGGGTGGGAAAACATCAAATAACCTAAATAACCCGCTCTTGGGCAGAGCGAAAGGGAGTGTCAGACTTCTACTGACTAAAAACCACCCATGTTCCTTCTTAACCCTGTATGTCGAGGCCACGGTATCTCTTAGGACATCCCGCAGCCCACAACATCCCGCAGACCCAGACCTGGAACTACTATCTGTAGGCCATACAAATATTTGTTCCGTGCAGGGATCGAACCCGCGAAACACAGCGCAGCAGTCCAATCGCTCACTGCACTAACCATGTCGTCATTCTTTTTTGACTGGCCTGTTGGTCTAGTGGTTAGTGACCCTAACTGCTATGCCGGGGGTCGTGGGTTCGATTCCCACCCAGGACAAATGTTTGTGTGATGAGCACGATCATTTGTTCTGTGTCTGGGTGTAATTTATCTATAATATGTATGTATTTAGAAATATATAAGTATGTTTATCAGTTGTCTAGTACCCATAACACAAGCTCTGCTTAACTTGGGACTAGATGGCGTTGTGTGATAGTTGTGGAATATTATATTATTATATTAAATTCTCCTGCCCTTATTCCAATTTATTTGGTGTCGGCGCAACCTGTCTTCGGTTTTTCAAGTTTTAAACCACGATTTGCCTTTTTAGCTTTGGAAGACGTGCGGAAGACTTAGGGACCTTCAATATCTCTGTAGCTAATACGTTGGTCTAGAACAAAAACTAAATTATTACAATGACGGAGAGAACAAGTGCCTTTCGACTTCGCTAAGACCATTTTTACAAAAAAATAAAATAAATGGGGTCGAACCAGGCGTCCCAGACGCATTACTATGTGTAAATAGCGGACCTGGCAGACGTCGTACAGCCCGGACAGCAGCGCCACCTACCGGGTCCAAGACAGCAAAATCCCCACTAACAAAATGATCCAGCCATTTCTTGAATTCATTTGTTACAAAAACTGTGATAAATGAAGAACCGCTCGACCGATTTTGTGCAAACTTCACATAAATCATATAATAAATAGTCCGAACAAAGCCTAAGCATTTGGTTTGGATAGGTGAGCCCGTTCTTGAGTTATAAAATTACAACGAAAAGTGGCATTGATTTTTATATATAGATTTCATCACTACTACTCTCAAAGCGCTGAAGGAAAACAAGGTGAAGAAACTGACATGTCTTGGAACCAAGCAATTCGAAGACATGTGACATCTACCAACCCACACTGGGTATAGTCCATCCCTCTCCTAGAGAGGAGGCCTGAGTTCCTGCAGTGGAAACATTATAGACTGATGATTATGATGTCCGATTAAGTACATCCATTATTTTAGTTAAAGAAACGATGAAGAAATTGTAGGTTCAGTGTCAAAAGAAATACATATATTTTTAATTGATTGCTCACTGATTACACGCCCGGCGAGTAATGTCGAAAAATCAATTCGATTTGGTTGCTAGCATAGCTATTTACAAACAATCGAATCGAATATCTCATTTATGTCTATCTCGCTCGCTCCCATAATGCCAAAAAACTGGCCAAGTGCGAGTTAGACTCGCACATGAAGGGTTCCGTAACAAAATGTGCGTTTGTTGTATGGGAGCGCCCCTTAAATATTTATTTATTTTGTTTTAAGTATTTGTTTGATAAAGCGGCCAAAGAAATTCATAATTTGTGTAAATTTCAAAAATTTGTCTAGCTATCCCGGTTCTTGATATACAGCCGGGTGGGTGACAGACAGACGGACGGACAGCGAAGTCTTAGTAATACGGTCCCGTTTTTACCCTTTGGGTACGGAACCCTAAAATGGTAGACATACGGCATATTATTCGAATCAGTAACGATTAATAATCGCTGGCGGAAGTGAGACAGGAGCCTTAGCATGCGTCATAATAATCAATTATCAATAAATTATCGTAAACAGAGTAGGTACCTAAAGTCATATAAGTACTTAAATCACTTATTTACTAACATATTATAATGTAGGTATGTTGCTGATATAATCTAGGTACGTGCTAGTGACGCGCGTTGCGATCTGATACTTTATAGAATCGGCGATACTTACTTCGATATTTTTGACCGACGCGCGACGTACCCGTTTTGGACGGAATGGAACACTTTTCAAAATTGCTACTCACCGCGTCTGTCGGTTTGTTCGCGATGAACACAAAAACTACTGCACTGATTTTTATATTGTTTTCACCAATGTATAGAGTGGTTTGCGAGGAAGGTTTTAATATATAATTTGACCGACTTCCACGCAGGTAAAGTTCAAAATAAAACATATTACTGGATTTTTTTATCAAAAATTTCTCAGCAGCAGCGACAGAGTTTGGATTTCAGCTGATTGAGGCAAAAGAGACCCTATTGCCTCCTTAATATATGGAGTTTAAACATAACTAGTGGAATGTATGGATATTAGGTAGGTACATCTCTCTCTCTAAGGATTACAAGAGTATTCTTCTCTATACTAATATTATTTAGTTTGTTTGTTTGAACCGAATAAGCTCCTAATCTAGTGGACCGATTTTAACTATTTTTTGACCAATAGAAAGCTAAACTATCATGAAATTTCAAAAAATAGAAATCCCTTTTTTACGCGGATACATTGTACATTTGGAGAATCGATAGAAACTCACTCGATTCGATTCGATCCCACAATCGTATCGCATAGCCGCGATCCGGATCGGTCGAAACTATCGATACACCGGACATCCCTAGTTACGCACGCTAGTCATTTAATTACTTGTCATGATATACGATTTACATACTGTGCATTCGTTCAGTGCATGCAGAAGGCAATCATTGGTACGATCATAAAAATAGAACTCGTTGACAATTATGTGTGTAGATATATTTGTGCGAGTGCGAAAGTTTGTGATGTAGATTGTACTTATGTAAGAATTGGGCATGCCTAATTTTTTTTTTCAAGCGCTGTCTTAAAACCATTTCGGGGGTTAGCTTAGGTGAATTCATGCCTGTTACCAGATTTGAAAAATACATACTATTTCAAAAGTTATAGGTGTTTTAACGAATGACTTTCATTTGACCTTTCAGACCCTCCAACAAAGCATAATAGAACATTCCTTTGTCATTCTATCATTCTTGAAAAAAAAAACATTCGGTTGCGAGGCTGTCAATGTCAACATTTTGTAAGTTATGTTTAGCCAGCTTTGTTGAAGTTTGTTTTTGTGAAATATTGTGAATAATAATTGTTGTAATGGCTTCTTTAAATTATACTAAGGCGGATTCCCGTAACATACCTTCAGTCAATAATGCTATGATTGTTGAGTATATGATGTTGTCCACTCAACACAATATAGCGGAAATACGAGGAGCAAAGGCTCTAATGTAAGTATTCTATATCATTGTTTTGATTTATATAAGATTGGTTTATCTCTTGTCATCAATGAACTTATTATATACTAGCGACCCGCCCCGGCTTCGCACAGGTGTTTTTCTCTACTATATTATGCATATAATATACTTAAAAACCTTCCTCTTGAATCACTGTATCAATCTCAACTGTCAAGGATATGTCACTGGATTTAGATTGACATTGTATTCTTTTTTAATTTGTCTGTGGCACAACACCGCACTACATACAGCCTCATAGTGATATTGAGAGCACCTCGAATTTAAAAAATCCTAAAAAAATGTACAACCCCTAAAAAAATAAAATAAGCAAATTAGTTCCTTGAAATGGTCTATATTTTGTAAAAAAAAAGTGGCTCAAGCAATGGACTGCTGCGCTGCGTGTCGCGGGTTCGATTCCCGCACAAAACAAATATTTGTATGACCTACAGAAAGTTGTTCCGGGTCTGGGTATTAGTGTAAGTATGTGAGTTTAAATGTTTTAGAACGCACCCACGATACCTAGGTACAGGAGAAATTCCTAGTTTTTAAAACACACAAACACAAATATTTGTTACTCTGTCACGCATAACTACTGAACGGATTTGTATGAATGAAAATGCGATAAAATGGGCCGAGGACTGTAGCCCTTCCTAACTTACATCAAAATGAAAGACGTGATCAATGAAATATTTTATTTTACGACAGCATATTGCTAATTTACAGCAGTGCATACATTGTAATTATCTATTAATAGCGGACGTCACGCGGTTTCACCCACGTAGTTCCCGATCCCGTGAGAAAACAGGAATATAAAGCCTTTGGTCCTCAAGGTGAATGTAGCCTTTTAATGGTGAAAGAATTTTTAAAATCGGCGTAGTAGTTTTTGAGTTTATTCATTACAAACATACAAATTTTTCCTCTTTATATTATTTATTTATAGTGTAGATTAGTAATGCGTGAATTTAAAGGATCATTTTGTTTTATTTATAGACATTCCTGAGTAATAATGTTGACCACTGCTAATAAAGCAACTGCAAAATTAAAGCATCCAAGATTACTTATTCCACATGAAGCATTCTTAAAATGTTCAATAGCACTGATATGCCAGTTGGTATAAAGAGTGTAAAAGTACCTTTACGCAAACGAAGGACACTTGTTCTCCCCACCACTGCGATATTTCTCCTTTTGTAGGTCTGCTGGCAGAAATTTCTCGAGAAATAAGCAGTACCTTTACTCTAATGTTATATTTTGTTATTTTCCTGTGTTGTCTACTGTGTGTACATAAATAAATAAATATTGCTTTTGTTCTAGACAATACCTGGGAAACCCGTAGTCACGGAGATATTAGGGGTCAAAGTTCCAAATTTTGCACAGCTGTTTTTGTAAATACTAGTTTTTCAGGTTATAACTTTACATAAATCACCTCTATGACCCTTTTACTATTCAAAGCATCCAATAGCACAATGTTTTAAGTGTGCTACATTGAGTTTTACCGTAAAATGAAATTTTTGACCCCAAAAACATAAATCGTTTCCCAGCAAAAATTTTTGCGTAAGGGTACTTACTACTAGTTCCCGTCGGGGCCGCGGGTTTTACACTAGTTATCGCGGCCTCGACATAGAGGGCTAAGAAGGAACATGGGTGGTTTTTAGTCAGTAGAAGTCTAACACTCCCTTTCGCTCTGCCCAAGAGCGGGAGGGGTTATTCGATGATTTTCCACCCACCAAAAAAATAAAAAAAAGGGAACTACTAGTTTGATGTACAGAATGCTTGGTTTACGTTTGTGTGAAGGGTTGGTTTACACCCTGTATACACGTCCAGAGCTTCATAATTTATTCATAAAAGAACAAAACTTATGTAAATGTTTCAATAATAAGGTGAAAACAATGATTGAGTTCAACCAATAGGGAAGCGCTGTATATTGTTTGTTTAATAAACTACAATTTACAGATCTATAAATTATAATAAACAATGTCCCTACAAGCATCAAATAAGGAAAATGTCGTGAGGAAAGGTTTTAGGTATGAATGTGGATGGGTATAAGAGTAGAGGAAGACCAAAGAAACGATGGATGGACTGTGTGAAGGATGATATGGCTAGGAAGGAGGTGACTGCTGACATGACGAGAAGTAGAGAAGTATGGAAGAAAAACACATGTTGCGCCGACCCCAAATGAATAGGGTATATTACACCAAAAAAATCTAATTAGTCCGTCAGTTAGATTATCGAAAAATATTGGATACATGTTTTTTGTTTTATCAAATTAATAAAAATTGACGAAAATAAAACGTATCAAAGATCATGAGCTTTTGACGTCGCTTTGTGGGTAAAAAAGTACTAATCTTGTCACACGATTTTTTTTTTTGCGTGTGGAATATCATCAGATAACCAACCCCTCCCGCTCTTGGGCAGAGCGAAAGGGAGTTTCAGACTTCTACTGACTAAATACCACCCATGTTCCTTCTTAGCCCTTTATGACGAGGCCACGGTATCTCTTACAACATCCCGCAGCCCACGTCACACGACTTGACACGACTTTTCGAAGCAGTATTTCGTCTACATCTTTTGTTTACGTGAAAAATAAATAAAAGGTAACCATCATTTTTTGGAAATCTATCTGACGGACTAATTAGATTTTTTTGGTAAAATACACTATTACATAAATGCAAGAGAGTGATGATGTACAGGTATCAAAAAGATAAGAATTACAAGGTGTCAAAGAACTCGTTCACATCGCTGTCAATAACAAAGTGCCCAGCAGGGCTATTGCGTATCTTTTAAATGACAGTCGCTATCATAAAGTGTCCATCAATAAACTGTCAAATGGTTCCATTTTGTACTAAACCACAACCAATTTGACACATAGATAATATGATAGCCACTGACATTTAAAAGATACGCAATAGCCCTGCTGAAGACTGGCAGCATTTCCACGGTGGATAGTAATGTTGAATTTTGACTTTTTAAAATACTAGATTTTGCCAGTTTCATCCACTTGGGAGTAGAATTTTGAAACATCATTCCTTAGTGGATGCCTACGTCATAAAAAGAATACGTGTGCGACATATTAAGTTTCTAGCCCTGAGGATATGGCTTGTACGCAATGATATATTAAAACTATAGGTACGTTTTCCGCCCTCAAAAATGACAATATGAAATGAAGCCAATTGGCCACATCGCGCTTAGTTACGCACCAACCTCTCGCGCGACGCTACGTTTTAAATCGTGTGTGTAAATATGCGCGAAACATAAAGGAAACAGGCATCCCGCTGTACGGTGTCATATTTTCTTTCCCTTTCTTTACGCGAAAGTAGTTATATTATATATTCGCCGTTTTGAAGCGCCGCCGTTAGTTCATGACGTGTCTATATTATAATACGTCATTGCTTGTACGTTGATCCGCGGTCAATCAGCTTTGCCTTTTATAATACAGACAGATAGGCCAGCCCTCAGGTCACGTGAAGAGTCGTGTATTTAATTGATTAGCGTCACTATAGCTTCTAATAAAATGTTATTATTGATTAGACCTTCACTAACGGTGAAGGACAACATCGTGAGAAATCCGGCATGTCCTAGAAACTAGACTTCCAAGACATGTGACATCTACCAACCAGCACTGGGCCCGCGTGGTGGATTATGGCCCATTCACTTTGGAAACATTTATAGGCTGCTGATGATGATAATGACCTTCACTTTAGGATACCTAGGTCATAAAGAGCTACAACACTGGGCCCAGGGTCCCTTTAATTGCCTTTGTTCTTTGGCACACAGATGGTTTATATCAGCTCTATTTCACTCTCTGTACAAGCGGGCGATGACGCCGGCAAAGGTTAGTCTCCCAAAACCCCGGATGTAGCTTACATTCTTCAAGAACCACCATAATCCGTTTAGTACATAATTGAGGCATATAATAATAATGTATATAAGCACTTCGTTTTACGACACTCATCTCAGATACAATCAAGTTTATGCATCGTCATCTGCGCAAAACGAGTCTTGTAAATCCGGCAGTAAAAGTACATCACAGCTTCATTGAGATGAGCACACTTAGTTTTCAAAAATACAAGGTTATTGGTTAAAAAACTGGGCAAGTGCGAGTCAGACTCGCGCACCGAGCGTCCCGTAAAACAAAGTATAAATTATTGAAAATATTTTTATTATAATTATGAGGCCACTTGGGCCTGAAAGTCTGACAACCAGTCTTACCAAGAGATTTTGTATTACCTAGAACTGACTGGGTTATATATAATACAGGGTGTAAATTAACCCCGTCAACCCAGCATTCTGTACATCAAACTAAGTACTCCTACGCAAAATTTTTTGCTGGGAAACGACTTTTTTTTTTGGGGTCACAAATCACATTTTACGATAAAACTCAACGTAGCACTATTAAAAAATTGTGCTAAAGGATGCTTTGAATAGTAAACGGGTCATGGAGATAATTTAAGTAAAGTTATAACCTGAAAAACTAGTATTTACAAAAACAGCATACAAGGAGACACAAAAATAATCAATACACATACAACGCACGATAAATATGAAGAAATACCACAAGCAGTGATAGAAAATAAAAAGTTGCCAAGTAAGCAGGTTACCACTAAGCATGTTGCTGTGCTTTGGGGACCCACAGCATAGCGCTGGTCTTCAGTGGTCACCCGTACCGTATTGTTGGAAAAAGGCTATCCAGCAGGGCTATTGCGTATCTTTTAAATGACAGTGGCTAACCTATAGTGCCTATCAATGACTGTCAAATGGTTCCATTTTGTACTAAACCAATTTGACAGTTAATCCATAGACAATATGATAGCCACTGTCATTTAAAAGATACGCAATAGCCTTGCAGATGATAAAGTAGTAGCTATACGAGGTTCATGAAGGAGTTCTCAACCGTGTCTAAACCGGAAAAGCTGTATAAAATCATACGACGAAATTAATCTCCACAAACACGAGACGTGAATTTTAGTACCTCATTAAGATGTCATAAGATCTAAACAATTGTTTAATATGAAACTAGACAGATAAAACAATAATTACAAGTCGTTAGGCACTGATAAGGTTCCATAATCTATTATTACTGTGATAACGCTGAAATTGCAGCTTACTTTATTATAGATGTTATCTCTTCAACATGTTGCTAAATGCTCGTGGCTTAATAATAAACAGGTTAAGGCACGTTTGCCTAGGTATGTTCGTGGATGGATGACCAACCTTTACGAACCGAGATTGTCTTGAATGTCCTTTCTTTGGTATTGTTCGTCGTGACGTTGAGCTCCTTGAGTTATTAGTCGAGCTCGATAACTGACAAATGCTTGCACTGACTGGACGGGTTCACTCAAATCTGTGTGGTGCTTTCTTCAAAAGACCATCTCAGACATTAATCTGCATGGTCTTCATGTGTGTATTATACCTTGTTAACCCAAACGATTTTATAAGATTAAAAGAGTAACCTTTGGAGTTTCTTGCCGGTTCTTCTCCTTAGGAATCGACCAATGCTCCGAACCGTGCCCCTTTTACCGACGTTTTATAAGTGCCCATGTAGGCCTATGTGAAATAAAAATATTTTGATTTGATTCCTCTGTGCCCCGAAAAGCACGTAAGCAGTCCCGGCTTGTATTTGTAGATCTTTGAGAGTCGTAAGGTAGTCGTCAGTGGCCTGAAAGTCTAACAACCAGTCTTATGAAGGGATATCGTATTACGGTACTAACTGGGTTGTAGAGGTCAGATAGGCAGTCGCATGCGATTAGACAGGAAGAAGACCCCAACATATTTGAGAAAAGGCTTGACAGATGATACTGGCTAAACCGTTGAAATATACTACATTATCGACAATACTAAGGGGGGTCATTAATCTAGCACAAAGCCAGACTACATGACTCCTGCCTTGAAATACCCAAAAACACTACACGAGGGAATCGAGCTCATGGAATGGAATGGAATCGGGCTGTGATTCTCGCGTCCGGCCCTGGTGCAAGTCATGGTCCAGGACGAGAGGGAATGGGACGCCGTCGCCTCCTTCTGCGAAGCAGTGATGCGACGGAGTCGGCGGAACGTGAGAGCGAGAGAACCTAACCGCTCTGCCCAGAGCGGAAGGAGTAATTTGAAATTTGCCACACCTCAAAAAAAAAGGGAAGAGACCCGACCGCTAAGCTGAGCAGCCGCGCATCCCATGCCGCGCAAACAAGGCGGTGATATCTTTCAAACCAGTGTCACTGTATAAATAACGATGTGAATACTTACATATCAAAAACCATTTGTAAATACTTTATCATGTTGTCAAATATTTTCTTTAATACGTTGTCCGCCCTCAAAGTGACAACATGAAATGATGCCAATTGGCCACATCGCGCTTAGTTACGCACCAACCTCTCGCGCGATGCTACGTTTTGCGCGAAACATAAAGACAACAGGCATCAACAGGCATCCCGCTGTACGGTGTCATATTTACTTTCCCTTTCTTTACGCGTAAAAGTAGTTATATTTCGCCGTTTTGAAGCGCCGCCATGTTAGTTCATGACGTGTCTATATAATACGTCATTGGGTTCAACAAACGAAACAGTTAATCATCTGTTCCGTCTCAACGCACGTGTATAATAGTAAATTTTTATTTAGGTATGCAATTAGGGTAGTTGACAAAAAAAAACTAATTAGTCCGTCAGATAGATTTCCAAAAAATATTGGCCACGTATTTTTTCTTTTTTCACGCAAACAAAAAATGAAGACGACACAGTGGCTCGAAAAGTCGTGTGACGTCACAGCTTGGTACATTTTTTACCACGAAGTGACGTCGCAAGCCCCCACGATCTTTGACACGTTTTATCTTAACTTTTCTTACTGCCGTACCTACTCAGGAAGCCGTCACTTAAGTAAAGGTTTGACATATTAATGTATGACAAAACTGTCAAAACCATTACTAAGTGATGGCCTAAGTAATTATTAAAGCTCTCTGAGTGCGGTAGTTACTATTACTTATCTAACAGACGGACTAATTTGTTTTTTTTTTTAAGTCAGTAAACATCCCTATTTTCGACCAAAACGCGAGCGAAGCCGCGGGGAAAAGCTAGTCTTGGTATATCTATGTTAGTGGTCCCGCACCGATGAGTCATAGGGAACGGTATCTCGTCCATTTATACACGAGTGCTATTATATCATTACAGGATATAGGTGTCAAACCGAAGGGGCCTTGAATTTGAACCAGGGTCAGTATCAACGCCGATTCAATCTACATGTAGTAACATAAAATATACTTATAATATATTATAAACTCAGGCCTTTATCCCATCCCGTCGGGGTAGCGGGTTGTTCGAAAGAGATACCGCGGCCTCGACACAAAGGGCTAAGAAGGAACATGCGTAGTCGTTCGTCAGTAGAAGTGACACTCCCTACCGCTCCGCCCAGAGCAGAAGAAGTAATTTGATGATTTTTCAACCTCCGAAAAAAAAAACAAAAAGCCCTTTATCCCATGGAACTACAGAACACTACGATCCTTACTCATGAATTAGTCATTCATCATAATTTCAGCCGAAAGACGTCAACGGCTGGACATAAGCCTCCCCCAGTTGTCGCCATATTGACCGATCCCGTGCGTCTAGCATTCGCCGGATTCCCGCAACCTTCAGGTCATTCGAACTTTTCAGCCCCATCGGCCATCCATTCTGCGAGTTACAAATGTGCCACTGCCACCTAAGTCAAAAAGTCTCAAATGCCTGCTAAAATCATAACCCTTCTTTATGGCTTTGTCGCAGTCGATTATAAGCCTAATTTGTTCGCAGATCCAGGTCCTGGTATCGTTCCAATTGACGTCATTCGGGTCAAATACAAAACTGTAGAAGGAAACGGTAATTTACTCAAGAGGTCTATAATTCTCCTTGACATTGTACGGCTTTGCATAACATAACAACACGCCCGTAATTTTCGTAGCGAGACAATATGGATAGGTAGGGTTTTGTGTGGATTTTATACTTTCGTACTTGGTATGGCGTACGAGAACTGGCAAGAGAAGTGTGGGTCGTTCGGCGCAAAAATGGGCAGACGACATGGTTGCCATCGGGGGATAAATCTGGATGAGGCTGGCACAGGACCGTGGAGATTGGCACAACAAAAGAGAGGCCCATATCCAGCAGTGAGTGAGTTCGGGCTGTGGATGGTGATGATGGTACTTGAGACTTTGAGAGCAGCGGTGGCTCAATAGGGTATTTCACCAAAATACGGGCTCAAAATCTAGATGACGTGAATAAAGCCCTACTTCAGATTCATAATGTGTTCACAGCAAACAATTTAGTATTAAATGAAAAAAAGACTAAATGCAAAAGATTTGCTTTACCGAATGTTAAAAGTAGTGATTGTGATATATTATTAAATAACGAGGAACTAGAATTCGTAGATGATACGGTTTTCTTGGGGATTACGCTTGATTCACGGCTACTCATTACGGGTGCTCATTTAACATCTCTCGCAGGGCGGCTAAGTTCAGCAGCATATGCCATTAGAAAAATCCGTCAGTTTACTGATGTAGATACCGCTAGGCTGGTCTATTTTAGTTACTTTCATAGCATAATGTCTTATGGCATTTTGTTATGGGGACGAGCTGCAGACATTGAATCTATTTTTATCCTGCAAAAACGAGCCATCAGAGCAATGTATGGTCTATGTAGGCGCGATTCTCTGAGGGAACTATTTAAGAACATTAACATTATGACGGTGCATTGTCAGTACATCTACGAAAACATAATGTACGTGAGAAAAAATCTGCATCTTTTTAGTAAACGAGGTGACAGACACAATTATATTACTAGGAATAGGGACCAGTTAGTTCAGCCAGGCTTCAGACTCGCTAAGGTAGACTCATCTTTCATGGGGTACTGTTTAAGATGCTATAACAAAATTACACAAAGCATTCTTGAACTGAATGAGACAAAATTTAAAACATGTATCAAACACACACTATGCAAGCAAGCATATTACAAGTTAGACGAATGCCGGTCCTGCTCCACAGGGACAGGACGCTTAAATTGATAGCATTAAATAGGAAGAAGAAAGAAGAAGAAGAAGATTGTACAACTATCTTTGCAATGTATAAATCCAATCTCTTTAGTATTATATAGTCGCATAGCACATATTGTGTGAGTACTATGTACTAGAAAGCTGTCATTCTCTGGAAACCTACATTTATTTTCTATTTTTTATTTGACTTGGATATGCCCTGGCGATTGAGAGTGTGTCATGCTCACATAAATGTCTCGCTGATGGTGGCGGGTGTGTCGGGTCATTTCGTTCCCTTTAAAATGGTTGATTGGAATGGTGCTGATCCATGCGTCATGCTCGTGAACGGGTGCTGTCAGTTGTGACTGGTCACCTCTTAGCTGCCACGGCTTGTTTGAATTATCATATTATTTTTGAATCGTCGTTTTGGCTTTACTGTCGACACTTATGGTGCACATCTTGCTACATCGTTCTCACATGCTAATATACCATCTCAATATGAATGATGTAACCAAAGTTTTGTAACAATATTATGATTTAAAAGAGTGTCCATGAAGTTTCTTGCCATTCTTCTCATGAGGCCAACGCTTTGGAATCGGCAACTACAGTACACTGACAGTTATTATGCCTTGTGAGTGGGACTGTAGTCTAGTTTATTAGCTTATTAAAATTTAGTATTAATTGTCCGACTATTCAAAAGAGCCTGTATAACTGGCCTACTTGAAATAAATGATTTAGATTTGATTTGATTTGAATAATATAATTAGCCCGTCAGATACATTTCTGAAAAATAATGGACACCATTTTTTTCTTTTTTTATACGTAATCAAAAGACGAAGACGATACCAGTGCTTTGAAAACTCATGTGACGTCATATTCTAAGACATTAGTACTTATGATTTTTTTTGCGGTTAGTGACGTTATAGTGACGTCAAAAACCCCCACTCAAATCTTTGATGCGTTTTACCTTCGTGATTTTTTATTGATTTGATAAAACAAAAAATAAGTACTTATCCAATATTTTTCGATAACGGACGGACTAATTAGAATCATATTTTTAAATATAAACAATAATAATAATAATAATATTCCACAACTATCACACAACGCCATCTAGTCCCAAGCTAAGCAGAGCTTGTGTTATGGGTACTAGACAACTGATAAACATACTTATATATTTCCAAATACATACATATTATAGATAAATTACACCCAGACACAGAACAAATGATCGTGCTCATCACACAAACATTTGTCCTGGGTGGGAATCGAACCCACGACCTCCGGCATAGCAGTTAGGGTCACTAACCACTAGACCAACAGGCCAGTCAAACAATGTTTGTTATATTATATGTTCTATCTCCAAATTTAGTTTACTGATAATATTTTATGCGGCCTCGACATAAAGGGCTAAGAAGGAACATGGGTGGTTTTAATCAGTAGAAGTCTGACACTCCCTACCGCTTTTCCCAGAGCGGGAGGGGTCATTTGATGATTTCCCACCGCACAAAATTAAAAAGCAGTGGCCCAGTCGTGCCAGTCCCGACTTCCGAGTAAGAAGTCGTGGGGTTCGAACCAAGGCAGGCGCATTACTTTGTATAAGTAATTTAATTCATCACCACTGCGCTCAAAAACGGTGCTGGAAAACATCGTGAGGAAAATGTCTTAGAATAAAAAATTCGAAGACATGTGACATCTACCAACTCGTACTGGGCCCGTGGGGTAGATTTTAGTCCCATTCCCTATCAAAGAGGAGGCCTGTGCTCCAGCAGTTGGAACATTATAGGCTCTGATTAATAAAAAAAAAACCCGTGACTTGGGGTGGCCTGTATTGCAACAAACAGTTGTTAATGAGCAATGAATTGGGACCATTAAATTGGGTTGAAAAACGTCTTTCGAACAGGTTTTTAAAACACATTTATTTTTTGTTATGATCCCTTTCTGTCCCTTTTGAGGTAGTTACTTTTAAATGGGAGGCATAACTATAGTATTATTATAAACAGGTAGAACTCGTAGTGTTTTGAGGAGCTTGTGACTGGATAATAGCAGCTCCACAGTTCGATCTTCAGGTAAAAAGCTGCTTCATTTGCATATGTTGCTCTGTAGATGGTGACGACCCTTTTGATACCAAGTTTTCTACATACTTTGGAACGCACCATAAATCGTTGGTCCCAATCTTTGACCTCCATCTTTGATCTCTTTCTTGTTGAATAAACTCCCTAAGCAACTAAATAAAAAATTTTAAAATCAAAGACAACTTTACAAATAAAATGAATAATTAAATATTACCTCACAGTGGATCAATACAAAGTTTCTCCAGATCTTTCACAAACAAATAAATAATGTATCTCGAATTTTACAGCAATAATTATATTTTAATGTAAACAAGCCAGACGCCTCACTTGCACATAATCTTTCAGAATTAAGATTAAGCTAAGTATGTGTGTTTAATCAAAATCAATTAAATGTGTTTTTTTTTTCTTTTCCATGTGCGATCGGTCGCCATACCATAAGCAAGTTAGTTGCGAGAGTGTATGGCATTATGGTGGAGCAACCAGCGCTGCACCTCCCAACCAGAGTATGTGGCTATGTGGTCTCTTTTCAACCTTCTGACGACGATGACGCATTCAGCAACTCAGCAATGAGTGGGTTTGGATGACGAGATAGACGTTCTTTG
Source organism: Diarsia rubi (assembly GCA_932274075.1). Taxonomy (NCBI): domain Eukaryota; kingdom Metazoa; phylum Arthropoda; class Insecta; order Lepidoptera; family Noctuidae; genus Diarsia; species Diarsia rubi. The sequence continues at coordinate 2,218,332 of OW026441.1, forward strand.
TGCAGTTTCTTATGCTTGTCAATTTCAGATGCAACTGTTGTGATTTTGAAATGTTTTTTTTAAATAAATAGTTTAAATTTTTGACAGCTTTAAAGTCAATAGCCAAAAGTTACAAAACCAGTGTTGGCAAACAATAGCGTATTAACCAGTACTGAGTTGTAGAGATCGCATAGGCATTTGCTCTGTATAAAATACTGGTTCAAGTTGAATCTGTTTAGACTTGAAGCCGATTAGGGTTGACTTCCAGTTGTAGTTGGGAAAGGCAAGAAAAGCTACGCAGATAATGGGTTGAGGCTAATTACAACACAGGCACAGTTGGAATATGAAAAAACTTGCCTTACAGTGTTTACCTTTACCAAAACAATAATAATATACTAACTTTAATTAATATAATATGGCTGCCTCTATATAAAACCAAGTCACTGATAATAAATTATGAATAGATTACCCAGAAGTAATTACGATTATCTGTTCATAATTTTTTTTACCTAAATAAGTGATAAAATGTATGGCGACATTACCACACAGTGATAGGGACTACATTTTTGCAGGCGTTACAATGCATATATTATTTTCTCAGATATTAAGAAAAAGAGCCAAAATTAGACTTCAAACCTTAATGCATTATTATTCATGAAGATAAATACTTGAAGAATTACCCGACAAAGATCTCTGATAAAATTAATAAGTAAGTTAGTACCTACCTAATGCAAAAAAGTATGCAAAATATTAAAAAAAGTTGAAAAAATAAACTTACCCGCGAAAAAAAAGAAGAAGTGAGCCTTTATGGGCAGAAGACCTTTGTCTATTTTTAGTTTCATTGTTTTTAAACAACAACTTCACATTCAGTCTAGAAATAAAATCAAATTATTTTTTTACACTGTCCACAGGTCATTGAACGCGTACGGCATAGTTTTTTCCTGCAGCCAAGACAGGTTTTAACATTAATAACAACTTTCTACGACTAACTGCATTGAAATAGGAGCCTTAACACTGTTATCATTATGTACACAAAGGAATATGAGACGAATAAAGATAATACTTGTTTTGCCTGTTATCACACTAGACGCGACTAACTCAAAGATTATTTTTGTCTGAATAAACACCACAAACAACTGATAATAAACTCGATCGTTTTCATAATAAACTGACGTTTGCGACGTTTTGAAACCAGCTGACGGGGTTGCTAGTGTATGACGTCAAAATTGCTGGTTTTTAAGCACGACTGCATACATTTTTCATTTTATTTACATACCAAATATTATCTGGGTCAGACCCAGATACATTGTAGACACTGAATTATACGTGGTAAGTAGGTTTAGGTTGTTGTGGTGTTAGTGTGTCAACACCTTTGTTTTCTTTTTAGTTTATCATTACTGTTGTTAGGCCTTACGTTTAATAAACACCTTGTTGTTATGCGAATAAATCTGATGATAAAATGATTTTATTTTTTCACTTGATCATTAAACTTATAGATTACATTCCTAGACCTACATTTGTATTATTATAACTTTGAAAACTCTAACTGGACTTTTGAGCACTTTTACGTGCTCTACGAAAAGAGCATAAAATCAAGAAAAAAATTAATTTGATTTGAAGAAAAAATACACACAAATCATTCTTAATAAAAAAATTGTAGAAAAAGTCGTCCAATTTCTACGGGAGTTATCAAACATTGGCAACATCCGAATGAGGTGTCATCGTTTTGTTGGCTTTCTGACACTCTCCTGACAGTTTATTTTATCCGACACTGGCTATCTCTTTTTAACCATTAGAATTTTCATGCGTTGTCTCGTTATATGCCAAAACTTCCCAGTTTTGAATTCCGAATTCCAGTAGTGATGTTCAGAGTTTCATTCACAATCGAGAATTATGTGAATAAATCAGGCGGCAAATATAATATTTTTTTTTTTTTTTATTTATTAAATTTGTACCCAATTTACTAGTTCTTATTTCTATTAAGTTGTAATTTAATTAGGTTGCATGCTAATTAATTAAAGGAAATGTAAAACCTTTTTGTTTGTAAGACCTGTAATTATGTATTTTAAGCAAATAAATAATTTTTAATCTATGTTTTATTATTATGTCTGCACTTAATTAATTATAGCTACATGTTAGATTTTAAACGCCTCTTTAGACGTTGGCAGAATTTTACACATTGGCTTTGCTTGACATTAAGTATCTACCTACACAAGTAAAAAAATATTATGAAAACTTATTGTTATTAATTAGGTAATTAAATAAATAAATAAATTTATTTACTCAAAACAGACAGATTGTAGTAGGTATACATGGTTATAGTAGCAATAGCAAAGTTCTTACAAATTGTTAAGTATAGTCTACAATCGAGTGGGTGAAGCACTGTCCTCCTAGCTAGGTTACAAGATAACCTGTGTTAAGGTGGAAGCTCACATCTGGCCCGCGAAATTCTAATTTTCTTACGTTTTTGGCAATTTGCAGGCCAGTGCTTGGTTGTATGTTTATGAAAATTTGATTTGCGACTGTAAGACGTATGAAGTTACCGAATTATAACCATCAAAATTATCAATACAACCCTCCAAGTTCATTTTCATGTCAAGATTGATTTTTGCATGTAAAAGTCATTCTTTAGTAATTTAGTCGTCGTTCTTTAGTAGTTAGTAATTTTGATGGTTATAATTCGGTAACTTCATACGTCTTACAGTCGCAAATCAAATTTTCATAAACATACAACCAAGCACTGACCTGCAAATTGCCAAAAACGTAAGAAAATTAGAATTTCGCGGGCCAGATGTGAGCTTCCACCTTAAGGAGAAACAGTCTCGGTCCCATATGCTTAATGGTACAGTAATAAATACATAACATGATACAATTTGAATGGCATTATATTTTAGTGAGTAAATATTATTTTAATATTCTATATTAGTTTTATATTATTAATCCTATTTTACTTAGCAAATGAATGTGGGTGTGGTGTGTCAGTGAATGTGGGAATGCGTGGATTTAGTTTTGGTTTTTATTTAACGTATCAATCGCATGATTTAGTTTGTAAATCAATCGATTCACCATAGCGGATGATACCAAGTACACTAAGTAGTTACATCACTAACACCCGCGATTTTCGATTGTTTTTCAGTATTCATTTTCTTTCATTTCAATTTGAATCCCAAAACATGGCTGGCCTCCTTAGTTTGTGAATAAATAAAAATACTACCAAAAAATGGAGGATGAAGAGTTTGTAGGTTGCATCAGTTGCATGAACACCAACGATTTATGCGACCTATTTGCTTTGTACGCCGAGAACACAGAAACTTATGCGAAAATGTTTGAAACCTGTTTTGATATTAAGGTTATATGAAAGCTTTTTTCTTGTTGTAGTTTGTAGTAAATAGATTTATTATAAAAAGTACTTATATAAATGCACACTTTCAACCTCAAGTACCTAGCTAGGTTTTAGCTTGGTCATTGATACTGAATTAAGACACGTATTTAGAAAATGCTTAATAATTTTGTTCACTGTGCACAATTTAGAAAACGTCGTAACTAAAAATGTGATTTTGTTTTATGATTCTACGCTATAGCGAGGTGCAAATACTTTTTGTAATAGGGATGTTTACTGATTTAAAAAAAAATGTGATTCTAATTAGTCCGTCTGCTAAATTATCGAAAAATATTGGATACGTATTTTTTTGTTTTATCAAATCAATGAAAATTGACGAAGATAAAACGCGTCAAAGATTTGAGTGGGGTTTGGTGACGTCCGTCGTCTGACCGCTAAATTGTATGAACTACAAACTACAATTTATAACAATAGTTTATTTTTTAAGTTTTTGTATAAGTACCTACCTACTATCCTTTGGATTTTAGTTGTCCTAAAATAAATAGATTTGAATTTAAATTAGAAATACGATGATCTGATTTCGATATTAATTTATTATTCTATTTTAACGATATTTTCTAATTATATCGGTTATATACAGGGTGTAAACGTACCCTTCCGTCACAAGCCACCAAGTGTACCTTCCTCGTGTACCTATTTACATCAAACTAAGTAACCCTACGCAAACAAATATTGTTGTTATTATGACTTTTTTTTGAGTTTTACCATAAAACTCAATTTAGCACACTTAAAACCATTCTGCTGATGTAAACGTTAAATACGGATACCTCCGTGACCGGTTTACAATTCAAAGCATCATTCAATGGTCTAAAACCTATCGAAACCTAAGCGAAGACGAAAATGAAATTTTTATTGCGATCAAAATTAAAACGTTTTACAAATAGGCATTTATGAAATGTTACGAGCTCCACTCGCCATATTCCGAAAACACACCGTGTGCTATTACTGTTGGTAACAATTAATGACCCCTTATTTGTATATTCTTTCAAATATAGGCCATAAAATATTTCGTTTTAAAACGGCAGGCACGATTTTACTGCTTTTCCGGACAGGAGGACGTCTACAAGGTCAGATAGTACTTGTATAATAATTCAGGGTGTAAATTAACCCATCACACAGCCGTCAACCAAGCATTCTGTACATCAAACTAAGTACCCCTACACATTTTTTTTTCCTGAGAAACGACTTTTTTTGCGTCAAAAATTATATTTTACGGTAAAACCTAATGTAGCACTCCTAAAAAAATGTGCTAGTGGTTGCTTTGGATAGTAAAGGGGTTATGGAGATAATTTAAGTAAAGTTAAAACTAGTATTTACAAAAACAGCTGTGAAAAATTTGAAACTTAGACTCTCAATATCTCCGTAACTAGGGGGTTCCCAGGAATGGTCTAGAACAAAAAAAATATCGCAGTGTTCGAAAAAACACGTGCCTTTCGTTTGCGTTAAAGGTACTTTTACATCCTTTAGAATACATTCTCGTAATATGCCTTTTAAGTAAATTGTAAAATTAACGTAACACCAGAATGTAAGAAACACATACTATAACGCGACGGAAACTATGACGCTGGTGAAATGTAAGGAGACTCCCAAAATGATTTTTATTTCCAGGTCCCAACTAACTTGAAATACATATGCTTAGACTGTGTGAAGAATCTTGAGAAGTCTGTTTCCTTCAAGGGTCAGACCACCAAGAGCTTGGCAATACTGCAGAACGTGAAAGGTACTTGCTTCCATACAGGTTTATTTTCTTTTTGGTACTGGCATCTAAAATCGTGACCGTTTGGAAAATGGAGGGAGGCCTTTTACTCAGCAGTGGGACAATATAGGCTACCTATCATAATAATAATATTAGTGGGTATATCCCACGGAAGTGTGGAGGTCGAGGCTTTTTAAATGCTAAGACTCTCCACAATCGTGAGATATGGAGAGGCATCTCGCAGTTCAGTCTAAAAGACTGGCTTCTGTTTAGCCGGCAAATCCCTGTGGATGCCTAAAGTTCAAGGCCTCCAGCCAGAATAACTTATAGACTGGGAACCCTTTGTGGGGTCATTCATCCAGTGTTTATTCTGTGCTTATAACACTATGTTCTATTATACCACCACTTTGCACGTCGCTTTATCAGGTCCAAAACCTATATACAAGTTAGAACTAGCATATTATAAGCATAATCAGCCAATAATGGGCTCTCTGGGGCACATGCTTCCTCTCTATGAGAGGGAATGGGCTATAATCAACCACGCGGACCCAGTGCGGGTTGGTAGATGTCACATGTCTTCAAATTCCTCGCGCTGCCGCTATTTGCCGCGATGTTGCCCGCTCTGCCCGCACTGCTCTACTCTCGCAATTAATGGCGACGCTCTTACGAAAACAAAAACCGACAACATAGGGAGCGATGGGCTGGACGAGGAGCATGACGTGCGGCATGACAAGTAAAGTGGCCACACTATGTCTCTGCCTCCTTTCCTCGCTACTTCCCATGCCACTCGTCGAGTGTGTGGCGGCCGCATAAGACATGCCTGGTTTCCTCACGATGTTTTCCTTCTCTTTTGAGAGCAGCGGTGATAAAATAAATTACACAAAGTAATGCGCCTAAAGCACGTTAAGGTGGAAGCTCACATCTGGCCCGCGAAATTCTATTTTTCTTACGTTTTTGGCAATTTGCAGGCCAGTGCTTGGTTGTATGTTTATGAAAATTTGATTTGCGACTGTAAGACGTATGAAGTTACCGAATTATAACCATCAAAATTATCAATACAACCCTCCAAGTTCATTTTCATGTCAAGATTGATTTTAGCATGTAAAAGTCATTCTTTAGTAATTTAGTCGTCGTTCTTTAGTAGTTAGTAATTTTGATGATTGGCAGTCGTTACAGGTAGTCAGTCACCTGAAAGTCTTACAAAAGGGTATCATATCACCCAGTATTTCCTAGGTTGTGGAGCTCAGATAGGCAGTCGCTCCATGTAAAATACTGGTATTCAGCTGCATCCGGTTAGACTGGAAGCCGACCCCGACATAGTTGGGAACAGGCCAGAGAGATGATGATGTTATGATGTTTTCCTTTTAGATGAAGAATACTTAGACGAATCCATACTTGAAGAAGCTGAATGTTTAACTCCTGATAATGCGAATAACCTAAACGGTCTGAAAACTTCAAATTCTGATGATGAGGACATGGATGGTAAGTTCTTCCATTCCTTAGTATAAAACACTTTACTGTCTTTGATATAAATTGTTGAAAAAACATAATGCAATTTATCCGATATGCCAAAATTGTTAGAGCTCGCTCGCTGATTTTGTTAATGTTCAGAACGGCAAACCTTTACAATATTTATTTATTTATTCAAACTTTATGCACAATATTGATACCTATAGGCGGACTTAACGCCACAAGGCATGCTCTACCAGTCAACCTATATTATTAATCTTTTACAATTTTTACAATACATTGGCAATCGAACACGACGTTCATAGCAACAAACACAGGCGTTGTGGTCGTTTCCAAGCTCTAGTAATTTATCTCGTTTGGAGTAGACTAAAAAAAAATTGTTTTAAAAAAATCGCTAAAAAATTTTGACATTGTTACTCGTAAAACGACTTTTTCCTTGACTTCTGGAGTGGCTAGTGTGGGGAGGTATAAGTACAGTCAGCATCAGAAGTAGATTAACACTACTCTAAATTTCAAAGCAAGTTTATTAAATAAAAACTTGTTAGATATTACTCGTTACTAACAAGTTACTGAAGAGACAGAAATATTTTAAAGAAAAATCTTCTGAAACATTAAAAATAATAGCTGGAGCATCGAAAATGGCATCAAATAATTAAAACTCCGCAATGTTAACTACTTCTGTTGCTGAAGTGAGTGGAAGTGAGTGAAGTGGGTAAAGTCTGGCTGTGGGTGATTACATATAATACACGCGTAGTGCAATACCTATAGGATGTAATATCAATCGTTTCTTCTGTTGAAATGCTTTTCTTCATTACTCTCTCATTCCAGAAGATTTAGACGAAGACCACGCGATCCAAGCCCTAGATGAGACCACCTGCATCTACTGCGATCTCCAACTACCCACAGTAGATGATGTCCACGACCATATACGAAATGTCCACGAATTGGAACCAAGAACTGGTCTACCTTTGAGAGAATGCACGCTCTGCGGAGTGGCCTTGAGGGATCCAGCTGACCATAATACCAGGTTAGTTGTGGTGGTCGGTTGTCCTGGTATGGATGGACATGTGGTGCGGAGGAATGTCGAAAATGTTGTGAGGAAAGTTTTGGGAATGAACGTGGACGGGGTCTAAGAGTAGAGGAAGACTGGTTTAATATCCCATCACTTAATGCTTGTTAAACTTTTTATTTTTAGTTACGCAAATATTAATCTTATCTTATAGTTCAGTGCTTGTGGCACACTTTTTTTTGGGAAATCATCAAATAACCGCTCTTGGGCAGGGCGAAAGGGAGTGAAAACCAACCGTGTTCCTTCTTAGCCCCCCTATATGTCGAGGCCGCGGTATCTCTTACAACATCCTGCAGCCCCGACGGGCGTCGGCCCTTGCAGGCCCCTCTCATGTTGCTGACATCTCTTTGAGGCGCGCGTGGAACACAAACGCGCCGTCGACACGGCCTGTCATCGTCATAAGACGGACGGACGGCGAGCTAGCCCATTACTCACCGTCCACAGGCCCGCATCTACGGTGCCCAGAAGCCGTCACGTGGCCCCCGACGCCCGGAGCATCTCCCGCAGTGGCTGGGACGAGAAGTTCTCTCCCTCTCACGTTCCGCCACCTCCTTCGCAGGCATCACTGCTTCGCAGAAGGAGGCTGCGGCGTCCCATTCCTCCTCGGACCATGGCTTGCACCAAGGCCGGACGCGATTAAATTTTGATAAAACAAAAAACACGTATACAATATTTCTCGACAATCTAACTGACGGACTAATTAGAATCATTTTTTTTTTGACCCAGTTCGATCCCCTATTATATCAACTATTTGACTTGGTACCTTGCTTTTCAGATGCCATGGTATTAAATCAGAGTCTGATGGTAGAAAGTATCCGTGCCATTTCTGTGACAACATATATGTGAGCAAGAAAGCTTGTTTCACACATCTTCGAATGAAGCATGGATGTGAGTATTATAGCCAAGTTAATACCTTCATCATCTTCAGCCTATAATTTTCCGAATGCAGGGACTCAGGCCTCCTCGAGAGGAATTTAATGTATTACCTATTGTTTTTAAGTAGAATGTACAGTATACAATATGTTATTAGTACATTAGGGTACAAGTGTGTACTGTTGGTGATGACCGCTGAGGATGCTGAGCCGAGGATGGTAATCATTAATACACACGTGTATCTTAAGACGTTTTTCAACACACTTGTGAAGAAAATAATACAAAAAAACCATTTTTAACATTGAAAACGAGTTGTGAAAATTTTTACGTAATGGCGGATAAAAATATTTGTTTTCCTATGCGCGCGCATTTATCAATCGCGAACGGTCATAGTCTACAAGAATGAGGTTTATTTTTTTTGCTTTTCGCGGTTGGCATTTTGGCCACGTACAAAATGGCGACTTCAAAGTCTTATATTACTAGATGTTGCCAGCGGCTTTGCCCGCTACAACTCTATAGTTGTGGAATATTATTATAAAAAAACTCGAAAATTATCCCACGGGAAGATAAAATCGGGATAAAAACTCTATGTGTTAATCCAAGATGTAAGCTAACTCCATACCAAATTTTATTAAAATCGCTCCAACCGTTTAGACGTGAAGAAGTAACAAACATACACACTCACAAACTTTCGCATTTATAATATTAGTGTGATTGTTATATTTGAGTGTAAGTTTTATTTATTAAAAACGTACAAGTTGAAATTATCTATGTAAATATGAAGTTGCATGAAATGAGCAAGCACTATGTTGGTTTTATCGAAACTTTTTTAAGAACAACCAATAAAAAAAAACTTGTAACTCACTTGTGAATAATAAATGAAAAACTCAGTTTGATTACGGGTGTCATTAAGTCACATTATGTGCCTAGGTAATAGCAGTGAAATTAGAACCATTTTATGAGCAAGTGTGTTGAAAAAAACATGACACTTTTTTTGTTAAGTAGACGTTTAAAAAAAGGCTTTTCTGATCCTATTATTGCATAATGCTAATATTATTGTTTAATGCTAATATTATTGTATAATGCTAATATTATTCTATAATGTTAATATTCAGCTTCTTAACGCTTTTCCGTTCGTGAGGAAATTGTCTATTATGCAAATATCTGGTCTTAATTACCTATATTATTTTTAGTAAAACTCTGTAATGAGCAAACACCAAAATATGTGCCAAGGGAACGCAAGAAATGCCACATGTGTAATAGAGATTTTAGTCAGAAACAGATACTGAATAAACATCTATGGAAGGCACATGGATTTGAGGTAATTACCTATGAAAAAATATAACTTCTCTTTTCGAATCGAATTTTGTAAAGGTGCGTACAGATCTTCTAACATAACATGTTATACAGTGTGTCCGGACATGGACTAGCGATATTCTAAATACTTAAATATAAGCTATTTTAAAGTACTATTACACTATAGGCTTGGGTCCAATACACTTCCCCGCTATGTGGCAGCCATTTTGTTTTTTTTGTTGAAGTATGCTCTATGCGAGTACAAAAAAAATCATATATCTCAAAGTTTTAGTCATACTGAGATAAAAATAGGCTTATTCGGAAGGCAATAATATTGTCTACCGTCTGCACTACAAAGCAATATGTTCACAATTCCATAACTTTTGAAAAAAAATGTGAAAGTCGAAAAAAAAAACAAAAAATTATGCAATTCAACCAATAATTGTTAATTACTACAAAAACAACCCCGAGAGCTTTTTTATTTTTTATACTAGATCGACAGTTTTTGAGCTAAGCTACAATACAACATAAAATTCACAACTGTATGTCTAATACTTTAAGAGTTATTGTTGTTTGAACATAGCGTATGCGCAAGCACAAAAGGCCTTTGTCGGAACCCTAAACAGGAAATCATTAAAAAAACATAACATTCATATTGAATTTTATTTAATGTTTTTTCCAATATTAAATGAAGATTAAAATATCTAAAGCAGTTGCTCAAAGTGGCCACCTCCAGCTTGTAGACACACTACGGCTCTCTGTGCCACCTGGGTTGATGAGCGCCTAATTAAATAACTCTTAAAGTATTAGACATACAGTTGTGAATTTTATGTTGTATTGTAGCTTAGCTCAAAAACTGTCGATCTAGTATAAAAAATAAAAAAGCTCTCGGGGTTGTTTTTGTAGTAATTAACAATTATTGGTTGAATTGCATAATTTTTTGTTTTTTTTTTCGACTTTCACATTTTTTTTCAAAAGTTATGGAATTGTGAACATATTGCTTTGTAGTGCAGACGGTAGACAATATTATTGCCTTTCGAATAAGCCTATTTTTATCTCAGTATGACTAAAACTTTGAGATATATGATTTTTTTTGTACTCGCATAGAGCATACTTCAACAAAAAAAACAAAATGGCTGCCACATAGCGGGGAAGTGTATTGGACCCAAGCCTATAGTGTAATAGTACTTTAAAATAGCTTATATTTAAGTATTTAGAATATCGCTAGTCCATGTCCGGACACACTGTATAACATATTTCAGTAATGTGGTGCTTGAATGTTATGGTACAACTGTTATATAACTTGTTATAAAAAACGAGTTATACAACATATTATTTAATCTGTACGCACCTTGACGAATGTCAAGGCTGAAGGCTGTTGTGTTTTTTGAACGGAACATTAATTCTTTAAATTCTAAATTAAAAGTAACCTTGGTGACTCCTTGTGCTACTACCGATGTTATAAGGAGTAACTATGGCAGGATCTTTACTGGCCGACTATCTGCTACTAAAACTCCCGTCAAAATGGGTTTCGCGTTTCGTAGATCAGCCGGAACAAACAGGCTGATAGAAAATTATTATTTTGAGATTACAAATAGACACTCCCTTTTTAAAACCTCTAAACACTTTTATAAATCAGAATTTTGTTACAAAACGAAATCCTTGGTTACATCGTCTAAGGCGTGATTATTAGGTACACCTCTCCCTAGCCGGTTGGAGATGAGTTTTTATTGTGTTATCAGGTGGAAAAACGAAAAGCCTTCATATGTCCTCTTTGTGACGAGCGAGTGAGCTATGGGTCTAACTTTAGCGCTCATCTCTTGCATGCCCATCGTGTTCACGAGCAAGTTGAAGAGTTGGAGTTCCACAATATGGATGGTAAGTTATTTTAGTATACAAGATACAGGGTGTAAATTAACCCTTCACACATACGTCAACCAAGCATTCTGTACATCAAACTAAGTACCCCTACGCAAACATTTTTGCTGGGAAACGACTATTTTTTTTGGGGTTAAAAAATCACATTTTACTAGTGGACACTAGCACAATGCTTGCTTGACGGCATCATTAAGAGTTCGTTTACCCCTGTCTGACTTGGCTAGCTCACTGCCACTTCAGCTTACTCTGGTTCTCTGTCGGATCACCTCGTTCTGAACGTGTCTACGTTTAGGCTTCGTATGTCATAGCAGGAACCACTGATTGTGGACCTTTTTCTTTATTTTGGGGGGTGGGATATCACCAAATAACCCCTTCCGCTCTTGGGCAGAGCGAAAGGGAGTGTCAGACTTCTACTGAATAAAAACCACCCATGTTCCTTCTTAGCCCTATACGTCAAGGCCGCGGTATCTCTTACAGCATTCCGCAGCCCCGACGGGCTTCGGCCCTTGTGGGCCCCTTCCATGTTGCTGAAATCTCTTTGAGACGCGCGTGCAACACGAATGCGCCGTTGACACGGCCTTTCGTCGTCACGGACGGCAAGCTAGCCCATCACTCACCGTCCAATGGCCCGCGTCTACGGTGGCCGGAAGCCATCACGTTGCCCCCGACGCCCGGAGCGCCTCTCGCGGTGGCTGGGACGAAAGGCTCTCTCCCTCTCGCGTTCCGCCACCTCCTTCGCTAGCATCACTGCTTCGGAAGGAGGCGATGGCATCCCATTCCTCCTCGACCCGGACCATGGCTTGCACCAGGGCCGGACGCGAGAGGTCGCCGCCGCTACGAGAACACGGCGGGGCTCCGCCCAAGCGGGGCACACCTCCACGGTGTGCTCCACCCTGTCATCCGGCTGATTGTGGACCTTAGAATACCTTAAAGTACGGCGAAAAGACATTACGAAGTTTTCAAATGCTGCACAGCCCAGCTAGATTCTCTGTCTTCTGTTTAAAAGGCAAAGCCGACTAGGATAAACGCACAGGTGATATCCTCAGGGCTCTTAAAATTTTGCTCACGTATTCCTCTTATGACATAGGCATCCACTAAAGAAGGATTTTTCAAAATTCAACGCTCAAGGCGTTGAAAAAGGGGGGTAAATATTGTATGGAAAATCAACACTTCGAAGCCGCGCGCAAAGCTAGTAATAATAAATCTTTACATCTTCTTAGCAATGAAGCTCCTGCTGTGTGTACGCTGAATTCTTTTAAATTGCGCAACAGATTTTAATGCAGTTTCCAGCAATTGGGATGTTAACAAGAAAAATCTAATTAGTCTGTAATATAGATTACCAAAAAAGATTGGACACGTATGTTTTCTTTTTTCACGTAAACAAACAAGTCAGTAAACATCTCTATTGACAGAGTGATTTAATAGGCAAGTTTGAAAAATGTAGTATCTTTGCATATTAAAGTAGCTAAAAGCTGAGGAATAGGGTAATCGGACAAAAAAAAATTGAATTAGTCCGTCAGATAGATTTCCAAAAAATATTGGACACGTATTTTTTCTTTTTTAACATAAACAAAAAATGAAGACAATACAGTGCTTCGAAAACTCGTGAACTCTTCGAAAACGTCATATGATAGTACATTTTTACCTACAAATGACGTCACAACCACATCTTATCTTCGTCAATTTTAATTAATTTGATAAAACAAAAAGGGAACTATATTTTCTATCACCAAAATTTATATTTGTCATCAAGTTGTATCACCTAATAAATAGATCTATCGCCACGAAATATTTTCGTTCTCAGATAAACAAAAAGTGTTTCCAGAAATGAATTATCAAATTAATGTTAATATAATTATGTGTAAAATAAGAGCAACAAAAAGGTAGTGCATGAGATGAATATAAACTTCGTTCTTATAATAATAGTTTTATTACATAAACAATAGTTTTGTGCCCAGAATGGTAGATCTGTCACCAAATAATGCTGAAAGAAACCCTAACCCTAGAGGGTCGACGTCAAGGTCACCCCGAGGTTCGGTTAGTTAGGTTCCTTTAATCCCTGCAGACAGACCACTGAACTATTATAATACATACAAAAACATTTATTTGCTACTAGACCTTATATCTCAGGATTTTAGGTGATTTATTGTGGAACTGATTTTGCATTGTTTGGTGACTACATTTTGGTGACAGATCTACTATTTTGAGGACAAACCCTATTATTTAAGAAACACAAAACTAATTAAATTGGTGATAGCTTAAATGATACCCAAACAAAAAACACGTATCCAATATTTTTCGATAATCTAACTGACGGACTAATTAGAATCATATTTTTTTGACTCAGTCCGATCCCCTATTCACTATCATAGATGATAGTGAATAGGGGATCTACATACACTGCATCCATGCACCGTGCACCTGCTAGATAATAGGGTAGTTGACTGACAAAAAAAATGTGATTCTGTTTAGTCCGTCTGTTAGATTATCGAAAAATATTGGATACGTGTTTCTTGTTTTATCAAATGAATAAAAATTGACGAAAATAAAACGTGTCATAGATTTGAGTGGGGGTTGGTGACGTCACTGACCGCTAAAAATGTCAAACTAATGTCTTAGAGTATGACGTCACACGAGTTTTCAAAGCACTGTATCGTCTTCATTGTTTGTTTTCGTGAAAAAGGAAAAAATACTTGTCCAATATCTTTGTCTATTTGACGGACTAATTCGTTATTTTTAACATCCCAATTGCTGAACACTGCATTAAAATCTGTTGCCCAGTTTTAAAGATCGTGTGTGGAGTGGGGGCTGCCCGGCTGGGTGACGTCACTTTCTGGTAAAAAATGTACCTAATTGTGACGTCGACTTTTCGAAGCACTGTATCTGGTCTTCATGTACTGTTAAACGTGAAAAAAGAAAAAATACGTATCCAATATTTTTTGGAAATCTATCTGACGGACTAATTAGATATTTTTTTTGTCACCTTCCCTATTTATAACAATTACAGATTTCATGATCTTCAAAAGCGCTATACAAGAGGAAACTAAGTACCGTTTCAGGAAGACCACGGCTAGCAAGCAAACCATCGAAGGGGTGAGGTCACACTACATGTGTAGCCAATCTGGCGTATACGTCTATCAGGTAAGGAAAGAAAGTTTTCTTTACTTTTTTTGAAGGGTGAAATCATCACATGACTCTAAAAATCTCTCTCTGAATTTAAAAATCATTCATTTAATAATAATGTTACATCGACATCAACGTCCGCGCGCAGTGCGTGCGGGCATAAAAGTAACGTACGCGATTTTTTTTTTTGGTGGTGGCATCTCGCAGTTCAGTCTAGGAGACTGTCTTCTTCTTAACCGGGCAAATCCCTGTGGATGCCTTGAGTTTAAGGCCTCCAGCCAGGGGCAAAACTTACAAACTAAGTGACAAATCGCTAAGGGCACCCCCTGTGGGGTACGGACCTCGGCTTAGGACGTCACTGGGGGAGGGCAGCAAGGGGACAGGCTGGATCTGAGTGATGTTATTTAGGGGCTGGTTAAAAACTACAGGCTCCTGCTGGCTTTCCTGAAGAATAGTAATAGGGTCATCAGGAGTGATAACGTACCTGGTCTACGTGCCGCGACCCGCGGTATTCATAGGTTGAGCAATAACGACGCTCGTCCTTGCTGTTCAGCTGTGATTGGCTAATTTTATATTGTACATTCAGCTCCTACATCATGTAGCTGACGATTTGACGAAATAGTATATAAGTTCCATCCCCTTGAAATATAATCATACAATCCGAATAGTCTTTTATTTCTCTCCTGACAACCGGTAAAATAATAATAGGGGATCGGACAAAAAAATAATAATTAGTCCGTCAGATAGATTTTCAAAAAATATTGGACACGTATTTTTTCTTTTTTCACATAATCAAAAACTGAAGACGATACAATGCTTCGTAAACTCGTGAATTCCTCGAAAACGTCACATGTTAGTACATTTTTCACCAACAATTGACGTTACAACCCCCCACTCATGATCTTTGACGCGTCTTATCTTCGTCAATTTTTATTAATTTGATAAAACAAAAAACACGTATCCAATATTTTTCGATAATCTAACTGACGGACTAATTAGAATCATATTTTTTTGACCCAGTCCGATCCCCTATTGTAAGTAGGTACCCAAGATAAATGCACGCCGTGAGAAATGGCAAACATGTCGTGAGCCACTTTTTATTTATAATCTTGCATGCATGTATTATTTTAAATTCTGAATGTAAACACATGTTTAAGCAAATACAATTTCTTATTGTTACTCTTCCCGCTCTGGGCGGTAGGGAGTGTCAGACTTACTGACTCAAAACCACCCATGTTCCTTCTTAGCCCTTTGTGTCTGAGGCCGCGGTATATCTTTCGAACAACTCGCAGCCCCGACAGGCAAGACTTCATTAGCAGCAAACAGAAAGAGATAGTGCGACAAACTCTGGATAGGGATTTAATAAGTGGCAAGAGAGAAGGTTGATACCTATTTGTGTTGCAGTAGGACACAAATGGCAAATATACATATTTTTTTATTTTCATGGCATGCTGATCATACCAAATGATAATCAAATCTCTTCAGCCGTTTGAGCGTAAAGATGTTTGATCAAAAGTAGCATATTATGTGTTAATCCAGGATAATTATATCTTATTAAGTCTTCATTGTGTGTTTATGTAAAAAAAAAAATACGTGTCCAATATTTTTTGGAAATCTATCTGACGGACTAATTAGATTTTTTTTTGTTAACATCCCAATTGCTGAACACTGCATTAAAATCTGTTGCGCAGTTTTAAAGATCGTGAGTGGGGGAGCAGTGGTGGCCCAGTGGGGGCGGCCTCGACTTACGAACTGTGAATCGTGGGTTCGAATCCAGTCAGGCGCATTACTTTGTGTAATTTATTTCAACACCACTGCTCTCAAAACGGTGAAGGAAAACATCGTAAGGAAACCGGCTTGTCTTAGAATCAAAAAAATCGAAGACATGTGACATCTACCAATCCGCACTGGGCACGCGTGGTGGATTATAGCCCATCCCTCTCCTAGAGAGGAGGCCTGAGTCCCTGCAGTGGGAACATTATAGGCTGATGATGAGTGGGGGCTGCCCAGCTGGGTGACGTCACTTTCTGGTAAAAAATGTACCAAATTGTGACGTCGCGCGACTTTTCGAAGCACTGTATATATCTGTGATAATTATATCTTATTAAGTCTTCATTGTGTGTTTACGTGAAAAAAAAAAATACGTGTCCAACATTTTTTGGAAATCTATCTGACGGACTAATTAGTTTTTTTTTTGTTAACTACCCTATCGTTAGTGTAATAATAAACGAATAAACTATTGTCCTAGGGTAAAGGCAAGCGCCCAGCTCCTGAACGACAGATATACAAAACTGGCAAGGCCTGTCCAGCTCACATGATTGTGACAGAAACTATGGATCGGGTCCTAGTAACCTTTTACAAGACACACGTAGGACATGGACGTGAGTATCTGCATAATCATCATCATCATCAGCTCGACTTCACCTGTAATCATCAGCCTAGCCTTTTCCAAACTATGTTGGGGACGGCTTCCAGTCTTTGGACCGACTTCACCCACTGCTGAGGTATAGGCCTTTGTTTGTGCCAACTCGTGTACTAGGATATTTCCAATGCAATGTCGTCTGCCTATCTCGTCGCTGAATGACCCTTACAAAAGTACTTATACACTAGGTGTAAAATTACTACCGTCGGGGCTGCGGGTTGTTCACAAGTTACCGCGGCCTCGACATAGAGGGCTCAGAAGGATCATGGGTGGTTTTTAGTCAGTAGAAGTCTGACGCTCCCTTTCGCTCTGCCCAAGAGCGGGAGGGGTTGTTTGATGATTTTCCACCTGCAAAAAAAGGTGTAAAAATACTCATAATGCAGGTGATAGGCTTTTGTTTGCACTGTCATTTCCATGTTCTTTTTGTTCTGGACCTTTGTCTGGACCTTACCTGTGAACCTTCTAGTTCCGGAGATATTAGGGGTCAAAGCTTCATCCTTAATTTTTATATGGTACCGTAGGTACTTCAAAAACCAAAAAACGGAACCCTTATTGGATCACTCTTTTTGTCTGTCTGTCTGTCCGACCATTTCTCCCTCCCCTTATCTCCGAAACTACTGAGCCTAAAATATAAAAAAAAACAACACTTAAAGATTACAGGAAAACTTATAAAGAAGCTTATGGTGTTAAAATGACCCAGAAAACCTCTTAATATCTACTAAAATGGTACGGAACCCTTCATGTGCAAGTCCAATATGCACTTGCCCAGTTTTGTGTGCTAGACTATGTCTAGGAACCTTCTATTTACGGAGGTATTTGGGGGTCAAAGTTTTAACCTTTAGTTTTTATTTTTTAATACAAATCTTTTCAATGTTATACCTCCACGAACCCCGTACTAATCAATGCATACATCAGCATGACAATGTTTAGTGCGTTAAACTGTGTCCTACCGTAAAATTAACGTGATATTCGCCCTCAGAAAAAAAGTCGGTTCCCAGAAACCATTTTTGCGTAAAATACCACTTAGTTTGATGTACAGAAGGGTCCGCTTGCACCTTTCCTTTTTTTTTGGGTGCTCCCGCTCTGGGCAGAGCTAAAGGGACTGGCAGACTTCTTCTGACTAAAAACCACCCATGGTTCTTCTTAGCCCTATATGTCAATGCCGCGGTATCTCTTACAACATCCCGCAGCCCCGACGGAGACAGCGGACGCCCGTCGCGACGGGCGTCCGCTTGCACCTTGTTTTATAGGTCGATCGACACGATGAAGAAATTTAATTTCACCTCGCATTATTTATAGTTTGTCCTTATTTTGAGCCAAGAGAATCGAAGAAAATAAAGATGGAATCTCAAGCAACGACTTCAAGTATCATTGATGAAGTTTTAAAGGCGGAGTTAGAGCCGAAAGACGAAGGTATGAATTAAATTCATCATCATCATTTTCTTGCGTTCGTTTTTTGGAGTGTTGAAAAGCATCTAATATCTCTTCATGCTCTGGTCAGAGCAGTAGGGAGTGTCAGACATCTACAGACTAAAAAAAAAAAAAAAAAATTTAAACACACATCTCTTAATCTTAATTCTGAAAGATTATGTGCGAGTGAGGCGTCTAGCTTGTTTACATATCATTTAATATTGCTATAAAATTCCAGATTCCATTATTTAAAAAAAAACCTCTAACCAAAACCACCCATGTTCCTTCTTAGCACTTTGTGTCCGAGGTTGCCTTTATTCCAATTTATTTGGGGTCAGCTATTAATCAATCTATTAATTTATCAATCGACTCACAAAACATAAAAATCTATCATGCGGTTGATTTTAAATTTTGATGGTTACACTCCAGACTTTTGGTGGCGCAAAGTTTTCGTGAAATTTATGTACCCTGTAGTGTCAGTAAGAGGCCGTTCAAGTATTTCTTAAGCACTGTAGGAGGCTTCAAATTCAATCTATCGAATTATAAAGGTACTAAAACCACGATCAGAACCACTCGATCCAATGGTGAAACAAGCATGAAAATCGGTGCAGTAGTTTTTGAGTTTATCGTGAACTGACAGACAGACGCGGCGGAGGACTTTGTTTTTAATATGCAGTCATTTACCTCATCAGGCTGCGGAGGGTTCTTCCTTACACCAAATAGGTATTAGTAACACTACTTCTTGTTTCACTTGACTTTACTTATCTATTTATCTCTGACTTCACTGCAGATGTAGTGGAAGAGACCGCGTGGATGTGTGACGCTTGCGGCGTTTCGTTTGGAGACGCTGACAAATTTAGAGACCACGTCGCCACTCATGGTTTAGAACTGTTCCCATGCCAGTACTGTGATGATGTAAGTACCTACACATAAAGAGTGTAAAAGTACCCTTAACGCAAATGAAGGGCACTTGGTCTCCCCACCACTGCGATCATTTTTTGGTTCTAGACCATACCTGGGAACCACCTAATTACGGAGATATTGGGGTCAAAGTTCCAAATTTTGCACAGCTTTTTTTGTACTTAAATGACCTCCATGACCCGTTTACTATTCAAAGCATCCACTAGCACAATGTTTTAATAGTGCTACATTGAGTTTTACCGTAAAATTTGATTTTGAACTAGGCAGAAATAACAGAACGTCACCTGCTACGATCCTGTCATACTCCTTATGCGTCGTCCACGTTCTTACGTCTGGTTATACACGCACGCCAGTTGCGAGTACCCACCTGTCCATTTGTCAGACTTAAGCGGCAATAGGAAGGGCACATTGCTCGCAGAACGGATGGCCGATGCGGCCGAAAAGTTCTGGAGTGGCGACCGCGAACCGGAAAACGTTGCGTTGGAAGGCCTCCCACTAGGTGGACCGATGACCTGGTGAAGGTTGCGGGGACCCGCTGGATGCGAGACGCACGGGGCTGGTCAATGTGGCGACACCTAGGGGAGGCCTATGTCCAGCAGTGGACGTGTTTTGGCTAAAATGATAATGATGATGACCTATCCTTTCTGAAGAACCATACCAATAAGATCAGTGTTTGTCGTTCTAGGGCGTCCCCTCCCAGCTTTCAATCACCTTTTTCACATGACCAAACCACCTAAGCATACTCTTTTAAATTTTTGTCACTAGATCTTCTTTATTTTGATGTATTTCGAGAGGCTGAAGCTACAAGCTGACTCACGGCATCCAATCTACAGCTACGTCTCAGCACCCCAGTCTTTTTCTTGATAACATCATCATCATCATCATCAGCCTATAGCAATCTGCTGGATCTGGACCTTTTAAATCTCATGCCACTCCAACACTCGCCCAGTTTCTACCAGCCACTCTGCAAAGATCGTCGCTCCACCGAGCCCGAGGGCCCATCTTAGGCTTGCCGATACGCGCTTCTTAGCGTGTCGATAGCAAATTTTCATTAAATAAATCTGGCCCAAAATTCAGCTATGCGAACTCCATCCGCTGATACTGTCATAAGATCGTCAAGTGCGCAGGTAACAGGGCATGCAGCTAAAGATGGAAGGTGGGACATTGTCTGTGGAGACACGCCAGATACACACTTGAGATCTGCAGGGCTATTGCGTATCTTTTAAATGACAGTGGCTATCATATTGTCTATGGTTTAACTGTCAAATTGGTTATGGTTTAGTACAAAATGGAACCATTTGACAGTAATTGATAGGCACTATAGGTTAGCCACTGTTATTTAAAAGATACGCAATAGACCTGCTGAGCCGTCCCTGAACCCCCATCTGAAGAGATTGTCTTACCCACAGAGGCTGAAAAGACGTCAAAGGTTTCGTTAAGTGCGCGGTGGTTTAAACCCCCAGAAAATTTCAATGAGCCATCAGCACGGGGCGCGCGTTGCAATGACAGCCTTGTAAATCTCTAAACCCACTTCGAACCAAAGTTGGCGGGAGCAAAGACAATCCCATGCAGATATTTTAATGGACGATTCAGACCTCTTTTTCTCTTCTTATTTAGTGCAATTGATTTCAGGATTTCCAAAATCTGGATGCATGGACCCGCCACGTCCGTTTGGAACACAATATGGGTAGTCTATTCTGAAAATGTGCTTATTTTAAATACTTGACGTGTACTAAAGCAATAATTTGGTGTACTGTCCA
This sequence comes from Diarsia rubi, assembly GCA_932274075.1. Classification (NCBI taxonomy): domain Eukaryota; kingdom Metazoa; phylum Arthropoda; class Insecta; order Lepidoptera; family Noctuidae; genus Diarsia; species Diarsia rubi. Next base: position 2,239,629 of record OW026441.1, read on the forward strand.
CACATGGTACAGACAACAGCAAATCAAGCTACCGACTACAATCTGTCAAAATTTCTCTAAGTAACTATTTGGACGCAAGAGCCTGAACGTCCCACGCCAAGAAATTTTCTTGTTATTTGAAGCCGACAACGGCGCGGGCGGCGAGTTCGGCACGTTTACATAGGTCGCACGGTCGGCTATATCCGACCGTGGCGCTCAAAAGGTTAACCTTTTGAACGCTACCTTCGGCATGTGCATGTGGATTGAATGACACTCTCTTCGATCTCAACGAAAGTTGAGGTAGATTTAGTTAAAAATAGTTAAAACATTATGACTAAGTTAAGAAATTGGTTAAACCCGAGATAAAAATAATAATAGCCGACAAGAAAACGAAACTTTAAGGTTGATTAGGAAAATTTGACAGTTTTGGGTAGCTTGTTTTGCTGCCGTCTGTACAATGTAAGAATAAATATATTTTAGTTAAATGAAGGAAATGAATTTAGTTTTGTAATATTAGAAATGAAGTGTTCGATTTTTTACTGTAATGAAATATCCTAAATAAATATTTTTAAAAACTTACTAGGCATTCGATTTTATTTATTTTTGGTCAGTGCTGTAGTGCTTATCTGGGGGTACGGCAGTGCCGGCCAAGTCGAGCAATAAAGCGGCACGGCCGTACCATCCTTTTCTCGTTCCAGTTCGGGCCATTTTCGACCTCCTATAACTTCGTTGTGGATAAAACTAGAAGCCTGAATTTTTAGTAACCAATTAGGTATTGTATAAACACGGTATATTTCAAATTGCATTCAATTTGAACCAGTACCTTAAGAATTATAACTATTCAAAGTTCCTTAAGGGAGCGTATTGGGTCCTTTGTTATTCATTATCTACATAAATGACTTGCCATTAGTAACTAGTTATCCAGTATCAATTTTTGCTGATGACAGCACAGTCACTATTCATTCTATAAATAAAGATAGGTATGAACATGAAATTAATAATACAATCAATTCTATAATTAACTGGTTAGATAGCAACAATTTAAAAATCAATCTTGAAAAAACAAAAATTATGTTCTTCAGTCAACGTTTAGAAGCACCAAATATTAATGTTCAACACAAATTAACTGCCATAAAAAAGGTAGACACAGCTAAATTTTTAGGTGTAACAATTGACAAACGTCTGAACTGGAAAGCACACACAGAGGAATTAAATAAAAAAGTATGTTCTTCTGCCTATGCCCTCTATAAACTAAAACCTATTATAAGTACCAGTGTGCTAATAACTGCCTACCATGGTATTGTCGGCTCCATATTGAGGTTTGGAGTTATATTTTGGGGAAACTCTACTAATAGGGAAATTATTTTTAGGTCGCAAAAAAGGTGTATTAGGGCTATGTTTGGTTTGAAAATAACTGATAGTTGCAAACAGTATTTTATTAAATATAACATTTTAAGTCTGCCTTCTTTATTAATTTATGAAATAGCAAATTTTATACGAACCAATCCTAACCGATTTAAGAAACTATCTGACGTTTCTATTCGTAATCGACGTGATAATAAACTATGCGTACCAAGATCAACCACGGCATTGATGCGTAAAAGTATTTTTTGTTTGGCACCAATAATTTATAATAAAATCCCAAAACCTATTAGACAAATGCCGGACTGCTCTGTTTAAAATAAACTTAAAAAAATATCTCATAGTCAAGTGCTATTATACCATATCAGAATTTCTAAATGACCGCAATTAATTAAATGGATTCCTATAATTACGACATTTTCACAGTTTATTTTTGAATTAGGAATATTTTTTATTTAATGATTAAGTTTGCTGTGTAGGTAGACTCAAGTTTTTTTTTTTTTTTTTTATGGTTTATTCTAAACCAAAAAAAATTTTATTTTGTACGCCATAAATGGCAAAACATGCAGATCTATATGTTATTTTAAGACCTTACACATATTATTTGATGTATACTCATGTTTTTACAATAAAATAATATTCTATTCTATTCTATTCTATTCTTAGTTTTGTCACTCACTTACTGACTGACTGACTGAGTTGACTGACTGGCTGACTGACGAATCATCAAAAGTCTAAAGCACTTATAACCATAGAGGTAGAAATAATGTCTATGCTTCTAGCAGACATAGACGCTTCAAATTTAGAATACATATAAACCATGGTAAACTAAAAAAATATACAATTTCAGTCTAGTTTTCTAGATACACTAACTGCATGAATAACTTTGCAATCCCATATAATTGTATAGGATTACAAAGTTCAAAGTTACATTTTCATTGAATGAATTTACGAGTTATTAAATTTAACACACTTCCTAGTTTCTGATTGATCGGAAATTTTGCACGTATATGTATACCGCCTATCAATGCAATATTATGATGATATGGAACTGATCTGATGATGGAGCTGGAAGTTGGCCATAGGAACTCCATTTTAGAATATCATAACCCCATCGAGTTTGGACTCGTTTGATTCGTCTTGTCGAGTAGTTTGTCTTAAGATGGTGTCCAGGATCTGTTGATGGAGTTGGAAGGTGGCCATAGGAATTCCGTTATTAAACGACATAACCCTATCGAGTTTGGACTCGTTTGATTTGTTTTGTCGAGTAGTTTGTCTTTAGATGATGTTCAGGGTTCTGAATAGTTCTGATGATGGAACTGGAAGGTGGCCATAGGAATTCCGTTATAAAACCACCTATCCCCATCGAGTTTGAGCTTATTTGATTTGTCTTGATGAGTACCTACTCTGTCTTTAGTTGGTAACCAGGATCTGATGATGGAGCTGGAAGGTGGCCATAAGAACTCCGTTATAGAACGGCATAACCCATCGAATTTAGATTCGTTTTGACAAGTACTTTGTCTTTAAATGGTCTCCAAGATCTGTTGATGGAGCTTGAACCTTCAAGCTCCATCAAACGCTCCATCAACGGAATTCCTATGGCCACCTGGCCATAGGAATTCCGTTATAAAACGACTTAACTTTGTCGAGTTTTTACCCGACTACGGCGTAGCCCAAAAGGAGGGTTATGTGTTTGACGTGTATGTATGTATGTATGTCCGTTTCTTTGTTCCCTCAAAACTCCTAAACGGATGAAGGGATTTGAATGAAATATTCGTCGTTAGATTCGTCTTGATGGCGCGAGTGTCACTGGCTACATTAACATTAAAAAACAAAGAAAAATTGCTGGTTTTAGGGGCCATATCGTGTACTTACCTACTACAAAAAATAAAAAAAAAACCATTACCATCGAGTAGGGTATCAAAATGAAGGGTTTTAAAAGGAGATTACAAAAATATATGACACTTATATGTTTGAAATAAATTCAAAGTAACAAATTCTATAAACAAACACAAAAGTTAAATTATCTGCGAAGTATTTTACACTACCAACGAAAGAACAAACATAGAACTAAAAAGTTAGAAATAAAAAAAGTAGTTAAAAAACTAAAAAACCCGACTGAAAAGACTGAAAAGCAAATAACAAGCACATTTTAAATTAAACAAAACTTGGAAGCAGGTTCATTTGAATATTAAATTATGAAATGAAAATAGAATGGACCCCGCCTGCTTCAAAGTTTTGTTTAATTTAAAATGTGCTTGTTATTTGCTTTTCAGTCTTTTCAGTCGTGTTTTGTTAGTTTTTTTTACTCGTTTGATTCAGCTTGTCGAGTAGGTACTTACTATAGCAGTACCTACTTCAAATCGATGAATAAGACTGCTCCCAATTCGAATAAACCTATGTATTGAAAGAAAGAAAATTTATTTATTTGTCGCAGAAACATACCGAGCGTACAGTATGAGAGAGGGAGGAGGGGGGGAGGGGGTGAGGGAGTATTGTTGATTCGTTAAACGAAATAGATAGAATGAGAGTCGCTAGCTAGTCGCGGCTTGTCTTTTTTTACAAGTTTAGTTTTTGGTGGGATATCTATTTCGCCATTGCTTTGTACGACTGACCCGAACTACGGTCAGCAACAGAAGTAGCACAACACAACATTTCGGAAATCTAATTATTTGATTTACAGGACTCTAGCTATTAATTTTAACCTTTTCAAGAGTATTCTTTAAAATATTTCGTTACTCTTCAATAACTTATTAGAAACGAGTTTTACTTATCTAACATGTTTTTATTAAAAACCTTACTTTGAAACTTTGAGTAGGTAGTGTAAATCTATTTTTTTTATTTAATCTACTCAATACAGGTAGAAACAGGTACTTACTGCCGCACTCAGAGAGCTTTAATGATTACTTAGGCCATCACTTAGTAAAGGTTTTGACAGTTTTTTCATACAAAAGTATGTCAAACCTTTACTAAGTGAAGGCTCATTAAATATCTCTGAGTACCGCAGTTAGTTTAAAACAATTAATTAGCCAACTATTGTAAAAAATAAAAAACTATAATACCGGCATTACCTTTATTAAGAAAATTCTATCATCTACAGTTTGAGTAACTAACACATATTAATATCACATTTAAAATTAGCACTGGCAACACAGATGCAAGTCTGTATATTTTTTTTATATTGAACATGGCGACACATCAAAGCTATACATATCCAGTTTAACATGACCTAGCTTTTTTATGACTTTGCCGTACAATAAGACCAGCTTAATTTTCTTTAGTATATCTTGAGTTATATCATATAGTTCGCGTTCTCCAAATAAAAGTAAGTTTATTTTTGTCAAAGCTACAATTAAAATCATATTTTATCTGTGTTGCTAGTTATTGCAAAAACGCTGTACAGCCATCGTTTTATTGCTTTGTTTTTCGCATTATTATATTTTAGATATTATTGTAACAAGAGCGCAATCTACATTAAAAATAGGGGCGTCAGTTTTTTTGCGCTTCAATAACATTGACAGGCGCTGATGGTAAACACCGACTGGACTGGACACCCGACTACGGTGAAGCCAAAAGGAAGTATACTTATGTTCCACCATAGCGCCTAAACTACTGAACGGATTCTAATAAATGAGGGGTCAATAGATTCGTAAGAACAGCCCGGGTGACATAGGCTACACAATTAAATAAAAAAATATGACAGAATTTAAATGTCAGATTCTAGTTTAAACTCTGTGGATATTGAGGTAGAATTTAAGGTAGGTATTTATTTTACATTCTCGTACTTAATTGAATGTTACCTACTAAAAAAATATTTAGAAAAATAATTAAATAAAAAAGAAGTTTTTACTACTGACATAATTTCATTGATTATGTAAATACAACTTGTGCTATTTTCCAATGGGGGTAAGCAGAACAACAGACACTATTTTGCTTCGTATCCCTCACTTTTTCATACAAAAAAACATTGATAATACTTACCTACTTGAGAATTTATTCGTAAAAAGTAAGTAATTGACTAATTTTAAAATATTAAGGTGCAGCAAGAGTGAATTCTACATTATTATGTTATTATATTTAACGTTATAAACAAAGTAAAATGAATAAACAGCCTTTTTAAAACATTTTGATACTCAATTTTTAAGGTAAAATAAATTTCATAGAACCTTTTGCATTGATAGGCAAAGCTCGGTAAAAAAATTTTTTGACTAGAAGATACAAGACTCAAGAATATTTATTTCTTCCTCTTATGTGAGATTTTAAGAAAGTTTATTTCATCAATACTATTACTACTTACTGCCGTACTCAGAAATATTTAATGATTAGTTAAGCCGTCACTTAGTAAAGGTTTTGACAGTTTTGTCTAGCCCTATGGCCCTATGGCCTAAGTAATCATTAAAGCCTTCTGAGTGCGGCAGTTATACTCTTATCCATAAAGTGTGAAAGTATATTAAACTAAATGGCCTCACCTAAATACAGCCAATATTTTTTTTACACTTCTGGACACGCATAAAACTTAGATTAATTGACAAAATTACTCTTGAAACGTGTTATGTCTAAAAACGTACCATTATAACAGTTTGTCAAAATAAACGAGTTTTGTTTGACAAAACTCGTTTATTTTGATGCCAACTATCGATTAATGTAAGTTTTATGAGGGGCCGCCATTTTTTTAATAAAATAAAATGGCGGAAATTAAGCTGTCCAGGCTTCATACAAAATTCTCAAAAAGTCTTTTTCTAATTACATATATGAAAGGAAGAAAACACTTAAACAATGAGAAAAGGTTAGGCATTTAATGATGATAATAGGCATGACGAAAGATTTTGAAATCCCCTTCTGTAATGTGGGTACATCTTTTTTATTTACGAAAAAACCTTTATTTCAGTAATAAAGTAAAGTTTAACGAAGATATAAGCCATTTTTGAAAAAAAAATTAAATAGAGCGCGAAAACAGCTCGCAGTGTCATGGCGTCGGGTCTGACGTCACGCATAAGTAAACATGGAAATGTCAAAGCGCAGCTAGGGGAAACTAAAACAAACATTACCATAATTCGTGTGTTAAAAATGAATAACAAAGTTTATAAGTGGTGTGCGGTACCTCAGTGTAAAAACACATCAATAGCAATAGTTTTACAATTACATATTTGAATGTCGTTCGAAATTAAATATTTGAAGGTGATTATGATAGTAGGTTGTTACTATGAGAAAAGATACTAGTACATGCTTTGTAGTTACAGAAATTTACTCCTTTTGTTGGTTATTAACTCAGTAGCAAACTTTTATTACAAGTTGCGAAGGAGCTAACCTCAAAAATAAACTGACAAGTTTATTGTAAAAATAACATATGAAAGTGAAAATAAACTAAACTCCTACAAGCTCAAAACGAGTTTGTTGTATTTTTATAGTGTTAGATACTTACAAAATTTACTTACACACACACGGTTTTCACATTTCGGAACTCGGACGAGCAAAATTCTTTATTTGACCCAAGGAAATCGCCCAACATCAGTAAATCTATCCTGGGCAAATTTAACTTGTTTGCTTTTACAAAGCCTGATTCCATTGCTAAAGATGTTCACAAAGTATTGTAGTAACAAAAAAAATATCCAAATGCGTAATCGGCAACAAAACAACACAGTGAGCTAGTGACAGCTAGTGATGTTTACATTGGCGTGACGTAGTGCGCTATGATTGGTGTTTCAATCAAAATGGCCGATATCAGTATTTTAATCTTTTATTTTATTAAAAATCTTACTAATCTTAATTTTTTAAATAAAACTAAATCAGTGTTTTAAATCCTTCTCGTATGTAATTTCCCCTAATATCATTAAATCATTGATTCTTTGACTATGTCGTCACGCCTATTATTACATGACTTTTTTGTGTTTTTTTTTTGATCTGAACTTATTTCTGCTGTAACGAACCAAACCACATTAAAATTCCTCCAATTTTCGGAAGTCATTGTAATTAAATGTATTGTACATTCACATTTTGTATGGTTACAAGTTGATGATATAAGTAGTACCTATACCTATATTAAATTTTAAGCTAGACCTTTAATACAATTTATCTTTTAGCCAAATTAAAAGTAAATATTTACAAGAAAAGGGACTCATTTAGGTAAAGAAAGTATGTTAATAGAAAAAGGTTAGGTTAGGTAATTTCAATTCTGTTAAGTTTTAAGTCTGTATATGTTTTGGATGTACATTGGACTAACTTGACTGTACTTAAAGATGAGATAATAATATAGATATGAACTACATCTATTATGATTTTATGATATATAAGTTTGACGTATTTAACGAAATTAAAAAGTTTTTAGTTCATTTTGGCAGAACGAAGTTTTTTTTTACAATTATAATAAATAATAATAATAATAATATTCCACAACTATCACACAACGCCATCTAGTCCCAAGCTAAGCAGAGCTTGTGTTATGGGTACTAGACAACTGATAAATATACTTATATATTTCTAAATACATACATATTATAGATAAATTACACCCCGACACAGAACAAATGATCGTGCTCATCACACAAACATTTGTCCTGGGTGGGAATCGAACCCACGACCTCCGGCATAGCAGTTAGGGTCACTAACCACTAGACCAACAGGCCAGTCACAGTCAATTAAAAGCCGGATAAAAACTATATATATTATAAACTATTTCTATGCTAGAGAGTTTTATTCAGCTCATCGGAATAGATACAGTCAGTGCCCTGCAATATCTGACCCGTCTTACAAAGAAACTTTCTTTATTTTTCTTCTGTCTGTACAGTATAAATAAACGGTGGAATCATCGAAGCTAAAACGGTTGTTTTCAGATCATTCAAAAGGCAACAAATATTTTTTTCATCTTTAAAAAAAAATTATCTGTTTTCTACATTTTTTTTGTCTTAAAAAAAATGTGTCTGTTTTCTATAAAACTGCAATAACGATTAAAACTACTGTTAAAATGTATGAAACAGCCAACAGAATAATTTCTAATTTCAGAATGATGGACTGAAATATAACCGTTTTAGCATCGGTTTTCACGCCGTATTGTCGTAATTTTAAAGCAAATAATTGACAAATGGTTATTACTTTCTCTAATATCCCAGAACCTTTGCTGTAAACTATTAATTTTCCTATTTCGATCTCTGATTCTAGTCATAAAAATATTTGGTACGAATTACGAATGGAGTATTATATTATTGTCTAAAATATCCAACTCAAAACTATACATAACATAATTTGATCAAACAATATTTTAAGTCATGCTTTTATTTTCATGTCATCAATATCACATATAAAATTTTGAACTAATCTAAACTAAAATCATGCAAAAACTGTGCGCCACCTACTAAAAACTAAATTAAAAAGCCTATTAAAAAAAATACACAAAATAACGAAATATTTGACAGCTACGTTCGGAGTTGCCAGAAATCAAAATTATTCGACAAATGGTAATAAAATATATCTCTTCAGCTCCTCTAGCAATGAAGACAATTATTTTAATTTAGTTTTAGTCAGTGCTTTAAGAATAAGCAATTTAGTACAAAGTAAATTGGATAAGTGGTCCATATTGGCTCTGGATCCACAGATTTGGAGGTAATAGTAGGAGGCCCATACCCAACAGTAACACAGGCCAACAGTAGATTAGATAAGTGGGTCCAGCAGGGCTATTGCGTATCTTGTGTCATACATGTCACCGGCAATTATATTGTATATGGATTAACTGTCAAATTGGTTATGGTTTACTACAACATGGAACCATTTGACAGTTAATTGATGGCCACTCTATGATAGCTACTGTCATTTAAAATATACGCAATAGCTCTGCTGGAAATAGTAATAGAAACTTCTACTGTGACTGTTATCGTGACAAATTACCATGAGGACCTTTTTTGTGAATGGTACCTCGCTGGCTCATCTAGCAGGTTTTCATCTGCATAAACTCACTGTCTAATATCCTTGAGTGTAATATCTCCAGCCAAATCGTTGCTACGACGTTCTAGCTTACTGGCCGGAATACATAGAAGAATTTTAAAGTCTAAATAAAATTTTCGAGACATATTTATACATAAAACTATAACTACACCTTATCTAGTTTTATAAGTGCAATACTAAAGATGAAAAAAAAAATGTGACCAAAAAAAGTGATGAATATTAATGTTGATTGATCGAGAGTAGGCCTAAGAAAATATGGATGAATTGTGTAAGAAAACGTGTTGCGTCAAACTGAAGTAAAATGGAATATGGACAGGCAGATCCATATTGCAATACTAATTCTAGTGCGACTAATAATTGTATTCAATCTTTTTGATTAACTAAGAATTGTTTACCGCCTGTTACTTCATTTTCGCCTTTTTTTTAATTGCTAAATGGGCCTGCTCTTGACCTCGTCCACGCAGATGGAAAACTATGAATGAGGTCTATGATGGAACGAGCCTGCCCAGAAGATGCCTGTTCACTCTTTATTTGAAGACAGATGAGTTAAATCTAGGACACATATAGCAAAGAGATTCACACTTTAGGATTTAGACAGCCAGTATTACCTGACCCCTATTCTGAGACAACTTGCTCTCTCTTCTTTGTACGAGGGGGTCAGGTAATACTGCACTGACTGCAAAACAATTTTTAAGATTTTTGAGTCCCCACTTATCCACTTTTACATTGCATTAAATTCTTTAACATATTATTAAAAAATTAAATGTCAGATATGATTAATTCTTCAGATATTTCGAATGTTGGGCCCAACCAGGGGGATACAGCTGATGTTGTTTTGATGGTAACCACTACACGAATACCAGCAAAAAAATCTGTAATAAATGGAAAATAAAATGTAAATTAATAGATAGGGGCAAATGAGAGTCTGATTCGCACACGAATGGTTCTGTTGGAGGGGTTCCCTTTATGTATGGAACTCTTTTTTTTTGTTGTGTGGGAAATTTGAAATGACTCCTTCCGCCCTGCAGGGCTATTGCGTATCTTTTAAATGACAGTGGCTATCATATAGTGTCCATCAATTAACTGTCAAATGGTTCCATTTTGTACTAAACCATAACCAATTTGACAGTTAATCCATGGGCAATATGATAGCCACTGACATTTAAAAGATACGCAATAGGCCTGCTGGGCAGAGCGGTAAGGAGTGACAGACTTCTACGGACTGAAGACCACCCATGTTCTGATGCTCCTAGTGTCGAGGCCGCGGTGACTCTTTTGAACAACCCGCAGCCCCGACATGTATGGAACCAATGATATATTAAAACTATAGATACATTGTCCGCCCTCAAACATGACAACATGAAATGAAGCCAATTGGCCACATCGCGCTTAGTTACGCACCAACCTCTCGCGCGACGCTACGTTTGTTCTTAATTTAAATCATGTGTGTGTGAACCTGCGTGAAACATAAAGACAACAGGCATCAACAGGCATCCCGCTGTACGGTGTCATATTTTCCTTCCCTTTTTTTACGCGTAAAAGTAGTTAAATATAATATTTTCGCCGTTTTGAAGCGCCGCCGCCATGTTAGTTCATGACGTGTCTATATATAATACGTCATTGTATGGAACCCATTATACTCCCATAATCAATATTTAAAGTGATTTCCCTACTGCGATAATACGGAACTCTTCATGCGCAAGTCTGACTTGACCTTTTTGTTGGAGGGGATCATCAAATAAGCCGTCCCGCTCTTGGGCAGAGCGAAAGGGAGTGTCAGACTTCTACTGACTAAAAACCACCCATGTTCCTTCTTAGCCCTCTATGTCGAGGCCGCGATAACTAGTGTACAACCCGCGGCCCTGACGGGAATGGGTATCCCCTTGTTTCGCGAACAGACATTTCAAAGAATTTCGTTTCTAAGAAAATGTTTTATATAATATTTGGATTTAGTATTTTTTTTTCGAATATTATTGTTTCAAATACTTACTATTTATTTGAATGATACATATTTTACAGAAACACAATTCAAAGAATTTCATAATATAATTTTTTTTTAAACTCGTCAAACCGTAGTTTTTCCATTGTACTCGTATTTATTTCAAGGATAATGTAATCATAGACGGTATACTATTCATAATTTTATAAATAAATATGAGTACATATTTTGACGTCAAAGTGTGGTATGATCACGATCTAGGTCACTCCAACCAAATAGGTTAGGTTAGGTTAGAACTATGACCAGCGACTACATCAAAATTGTCGCAGTATTACGGCATTCCGACAGTTATGAACCGCTCGCATGCTATGCAGATGTCAGTTTTTATATACTTGCTAAATAAAAAAAATAAAAAATAAATAATATGACTTGAAATGTTTAGAAACGGTCAGTCGATAAAATATTATTGGTAAAATACTTAATATTTTATCGACTGACCGTTTCTAAACATTTCAAGTCATATTATTTTTTTTTTGTTAAATAATCAACAAAAATTATGTTAAATAATCAGTAAGTCTATGAATAAAGAATATCTGATTTGTTATTCAATTAAATGAAAATTCTAAATTGTAACTTTATTTGAAACAAAAATCTATGATTTAAGTTTCATCAAAGTAAGTATGTATACTGCATAGATAACTTTTCTATAAAATTATATTACGAGAAATAAAATATTTGAATCGAAATTCGAAAAAAAAAAAAAAAAAATGAATTCGAATTTCGAAATTTTGACTGGCCTGTTGGTCTAGTGGTTAGTGACCCTAACTGCTATGCCGGAGGTCGTGGGTTCGATTCCCACCCAGGACATATGTTTGTGTGATGAGCACGATCATTTGTTCTGTGTCTGGGTGTAATTTATCTATGATATGTATGTATTTAGAAATATATAAGTATGTTTATCAGTTGTCTAGTACCCATAACACAAGCTCTGCTTAGCTTGGGACTAGATGGCGTTGTGTGATAGTTGTGGAATATTATGTTTATCAGTTGTCTAGTACCCATAACACAAGCTCTGCTTAGCTTGGGACTAGATGGCGTTGTGTGATAGTTGTGGAATATTATTATTATTATTATTAAATTCTATGAAAATATTCGCTATAAAAGAACGCACAACCATGACGAATGGTTTCGTTTTTTGTCATTCGGCTGCGAACCCTAAAACGGAGTAATTAATAGCGTGACGGTTAACAGATGAGAATGGCAGAAAAAACATGTGTTGTGCCAACCCCAAATACTTAGCTAGAGCAGGAAGTCGTCATGATGATAACTTTACCTGAGCCCGAACCTTGCACAGCAGTCGCACTTGTAACCACTCGACCAATGAAGTTTAAATAAAAAAAGTTCGCAATACTTACACGAGACCACAGATTATTCAGCAACCTTCCTGCAGTTGGGGCATGTCTGTTTCTCCTGAAGCCAGGGCATGATGCACTCAGTGTGGAAGTTATGAGCGCAAGGCAGGGCGGTGACCTCCTGATTGCGGAGCATCACGTCAAAGCATATAGAACACTCCTCGAGGGTCCAAGAGCGCTCGCGACTGGAAATTAGAATAATTTCTATTTACACTTGAGTTTGTGGAGCGAATGCAACCATCTTAAGAGGAAATGTGGGTAGTAAGTACTTTTTTTTTATTGGGACTATCCCACCAGACTTACAACTCCTGAAAGCTAGACTCACCAGTGGAAACCACCAGAAAGACACAATAAAGCTCGACCAAGTCCCAGAGGAACATTTTAACTGTCTTGGATCCCGCAACGAAATTAATCAGAAAAGAATAGCGGAGGAGTAGTAAACACATAATTTCCTTACCAGCAGGAGTATTAAAAATTAGGTATTTGCAGAAACTATCGGTAGATATAGCACTGTGAACTGTGAGTGATGGCGGCCCCGACTCACAAACAATAAGTCGTGGATTCAAACCCAGTCAGGCGCATTACTTTGTGTAATTTAAGAGTTTCATCACCGCTGTTCTCAAAACGGTGAAGGAAAACATCGTGAGGGAACCGCAGTCTCAGAACCAAAAAAATCGAAGATATGTGACATCTACCAACCCGCACTGGACACGCGTGGTGGATAGCCCATCCGTCTCCTAGAGAGGAGGCCTCAGTCCCTGCAGTGGGAACATTATGGGCTGATAATTATGAAAAGTACATTTTGGAGCAACATGTTTTTGGTGCAACCATGCAAATATCTTTAGTAATTTAAAAAAAAAGGAAAGTAGGACAATTCTTAATCACTAACAAAGGATGCACACAGGTCATGCGAAATAAATAATGGAAAACAAAAGTTAAAAGTCGGTGTACTCCTTCACCACGAAGAGACCACAGCATGTACAATAAAACTTATATCTAAGCTTACAAAGCTAAAGTACTTAATAAAATCAAAGCACATTTGGTTTAGGTGCTGACTAAAAACACATACATGAGTCAGTAACAGAAGTAGCTTAATATTGCTATTATTTTTAACGATTCAGAATATATTATTCTTTAAAATATTCTTTACTCTTCAATACTTTTAAGTAACGAGTAATATCGAACAAGATTTTTTTTTTAAATACTTGCTTTGTAATTTTAAGTAGGTACCTAAGTGTTAATCTACTTCTGATTCCGACTGTACAAACAGTAGCACCATATTGTATACACTTATCAACGTTTGGCAGTGACTTTCGCCTACTGTGTTAATTTCATTTTCATGCTTATAATTAATTACAGTATTAGTAGGTAATGAGGTATGAGGAGCAACGTGGGGCTGACAATAAGTCACAGGGTACTGCGTAAATACAGATAAAAAGTTAACAAGCATTTAGGCTTATGTTCACACATTCACAACACAATAGAATATGCATAAATTTTCTTTTTAACCGACTTCCCAAAAAGGAGCAGGTTCTCAATTCGATTGATATGGTTTTTTGTTTTTTTTTATTTCGATACAAAAATGTAAAAATTATGACAAAAAGTGAAAACAAGATCAAAATCCACACAAAAGTTTAATATATCAAACAAACTTTAGTTTACATCTCTTTTTAACCGACTTCCCAAAAGCAGAAAGTTCTCAATTCGATCGGCATTTTTTTTTAAACTTATGGTTATAACATACTTAGCCTTTTTTACAAATATTTAAAAAAATATTTCATCTTGCTATTTCTGACGTTAAGCTTTGTTTAGTGATACAAAAAATCATGCATATACCCAATATACGGACTTACACAAAACAATAAACATGCACGGAGTTATCAGTACAACCAGCGCCCATCATTACCTGACCCCTTTACTCACACCACTTGCCCTTTTTTATTTATAGGAGAGTTCATTATTTTATTTATTTACATTACATTATTTTATTAGGCTATTGCGTATCTTTTAAATGTCAGTGGCTATCATATTGTCCATGGATAAACTATCAAATTGGTTATGGTTTAGTACAAAATGGAACCATTTGACAGTTATTGATAGGCACTATAGGTTAGCCACTGTCATTTAAAAGATACGCAATAGCGGTAACGCTGAGCACTGGCTGTACAAAAAAAAATCAAAACTGTTATATCGTTTTCTAAGAACTCTTAATAATATAATTATCTTACAATTCTTGTTGCCTTAACATTGACATTTGCTGTTCTTCAGTTCTGAAATTCACAAAATAATGTTCCTTTATTTTGAAATGCTTCAAAATATCATCATCCATCGCCTGAATTTCGCCAACAGCTGGGTATAGGCCTGTCTTTCCCTTGTGCCAATCTCATCGGTCCTGTGACAGCCTCATCTAGGTTACACAAAACAACAGACCAAACACATATATCCTAAGCGCAATTGGGTATTTCACCAAAAAAATGTAATTAGTCCTCCAGTTAGATTTTTAAAAACTAATGGACACGTATTTTTTTTCACTTGAACTAAATAATTATGAAGACGATACTGTGCTTCGAAAAGTTGCGTCAAGTCGTGTGACGTCACAAGGTTAGTACTTTTTTACCCACAAAGTGACGTCAAAAGCCCCCCACTAATGATCTTTGACACGTTTTACTTTCGTTAATTTTTATTAATTTGATAAAACACAAAACACGTATATTTACTAGATTTTTTTGGTTTAATACCCTAATGCGTCAAATTCAAGGAGGTACAGTCAGTGCCCGGTATTATCTGACCCCTTACACGACTTGTCCGCTTCTTCTTAATACGAGGGGTCAGCAGGGCTATTAATACCCTATTGCACATTTTTAACTTTAATTTTTTTCACTTTTATAAAGGCACCTTAGATACATTTTGGCCATTGGTCTTTACATTATACGAGTAGATAGTAATAGTAAAGGGGGGGGTCTGTATTTATGCTTTTGCGGTTGCACAACGACATGCCTTGCTTATGCTTTGCTTGGTAGTATAGATGCAGGCCTACCTTACTGCCTCCCTCAGAGGCGGTAGGGTGGCGAGGTCTTGAGGGGGAGCGCTACAGTCGTGTAGATCCTCAAGGCAAGTCTGGGGGATTCACCTTCACGTGGTTGCCACCCTGTTCTCGGTCTAATTCCATAAGAAATAGACGCAACAAAAACCCCCAGGCGCCTTTTAGCATTTTACCCGAAGGTCAAAATACCAGGCCTAGGGTAACCCCACACCCCACTCCCATGATCCCACGACCAGTCCCTCCCTCCTTATTCCCCTTTTTCCTTTCGGTCCATGAGGACGGGTAACCTCAACTCCAAAAAAGCCCACAAACCCAATATGTCGCAGAAAGGAAAAAATAATATTCCCCAGGTGGGTCCCGGCAATGCCGGGGAATCCCACACCGACTCGTCGGTCTGCCTCCACCGTAATCTGGGGGGGGGCACCAATCTGCCTACTAGCGCCGCGCCTTCTGCGCGGCTGGCTGCTTCGGCGCCAACAGCATCGGCTGCGGCTCACGCGCCTTCCGACACGTCTACGGCTGCAATTTCTGCGCCTACTGACACTAAGACGGCTGCAAATCCTGCGCCAACTTCCCTGACTGTCACACCTTTCACGAGTGCCTGGCAACAGTGCATCGTTAGGAACAGTGTGACAAATAACCCTGACAACGACGACAATAAAGCTCGAATCTCCAGTCTTAGCAGCGAACTCCGCGCGCTGGCACTCCAGCGCGAGAAGATCGAGGTAAGGCTGAGAGACATGAACTCTCTCGGGACGGGAAAGGAAGCGGAATCTGATGGTTCTGGTTTCATCTCTGTGGACGAAGTACGTATGCTCAGAACGAAGCGCGGAAAGATCCGGAACAGAGAAAGAGAACTCAACAACCGTTTGAGCAAGATCCGCGATGGCAATAGCCAGCGCGTAGCACAAACGGTCAGTTGTAAGGGAGTACGCGACCGGCTACAGACTCGCGAAGGGGAAACCCAGCGCGAGAAGCAGTCGGACGCGGAAACGTGCGGGCAGGGAACAGCACGCGAAGGGGAAACCCTGCGCGAGAGGTCACTGCCCGCACCAGGACCATCCGGAGGAAACGACCGGAACCGCGACGAGACCGTAGACCAACACCGCACAAAAAGGAAGCGGGGCAAACGGTCTGGGTTCCTACGCCGGGTGTCCCTGGCACAAAGCTCTGTGCCAGGCTCCTCAGAACCGCAACCCGGTCCAAGTGGACAGGGAGCGGCGAAGAGAGAGCCCCCGGACGACACGGCCTCACCTAGTGCGCTCCAGGGGGACGCCAAGCGTAGTAGAACCCAGGCCGCTCAAGGGGAGCAGAGAACCTACGCGCGGGCCACAAAGGATATTCCTGCGCGACTCGCCGTAGCGATCTGCCTCTCGCCTCCAACCCGAGACATGACGACTGATGAAGGTGAGCACATCAAGACCAGCCTTGAGAACCTCATCGTGGAGACGTGTCGAACCGACCCCACCAAAGTCCCGGCCTTCCGCGGTTACCCAAGGGTAGCGGATGGCACGGTACATATTTGGTGCGAGGACGACAACGCCCTGACTTGGCTGACCCAGAATGTACCCAGAATAAGACTGACGGACACTGACGCGACACTGAAAGTCATGAGACAGACCGACGTACCGACCCGGACTAGAGCGGCGCTCTTCGTACCTCGGTACAATGGGGACATAGCGCTGCTCCAGACGTTTCTGACCTGCCAGAACCCCTGGTATGACATCGGTAGGTGGTCCCTGTACAGGGCGACATCGGTCGGTGGCGATAACCATGGGACATACCTGACCCTGGGTATCCCACAGGACGAGGTCGTAAAGGTCTTGGGGAAGGAGCGACGGATATCGTATCTACTTGGGTCGATATACGTGCGTTTCTTCCCCAACACCCCTCCCTCCGACACACAGACTGAACAGACGAGACCGACCCCGACTGAAGCCGACCCGACGATGGCGCAACTGGAGGAGGAGATGGCCAGAACGGCGATGGCTGACACTGACGGTGTGAGGATGCCAGCCTCACCATCAAGGTGGACGGAGCAGCTGCTCTCATCCTCGCCATCAGCACCCAGCGAAGACCAGCATGGGCTGGAAGAGGGGGGTGTATTGTCCGATGGATCAATCTCCCCCTAATTCCACCCCACTGCCGCCCCCATCCCGTCCCCTACATATCATCCAGACCAACCTCCAGCATAGCCAAACAGCTACTGCCTGCCTGCGCAGGACACTGGAGATGGAACCCCGAACCATAGCACTCATCCAAGAGCCGTGGATCCGCAATAACAGAATATGTGGCCTTGGCAACTCTGGAGGTAAGCTGATCCTCGACACACAAGGCACAGATAAACCACGAACCTGTGCCTTCATACCCAAAGATGTACCCACCACCACACTTACGCAATTATGTTGCAGAGACGTAACAGCCGTCAGGCTTAAAACCGACGGCGACGCACCTGATATCGTCCTGGCCTCGGTATACATGCCTGGCGAGGATGAAGACTGCCCACCAAAAGGGATGGCCGACCTGGTAAGGTACTGCGAAGACACCAACCTGGGCCTGGTCATCTGCACGGATTCAAACGCCCATCACCCGCTTTGGGGTTGCAACAAAGCCAACACTAGAGGTGAGGTACTATGCACATATTTGTTCTCAACTAACCTTAACATCGCGAACCGTGGCTCAGAACCCACTTGGGTCACATCGCGCGGACAAACGATCATCGATCTAACACTGGCCTCGGAAAGTGCGGCGAAACTTATCTCTGACTGGCATGTATCCAACGAGCCTTCCTGCTCCGATCATAGAAGGATTCGCTTTTCACTAATAGCTAACATAAAAAAACCCGAACCTAGACGCAACCCACGCCGTACCAATGTACCCGGTTACAAACGGCTGTTGGCCTCCCTATTAACACAGCACCAAACGCCCCAAATTCTAATAGACCCCAAACAACTCGAAGACACCGTAATAAAACTCTCGGAATCTATAATTGAAGCCTACCACGCCTGCTGCAAACTAAAGGACCCAAACACCAAGAGCAAAGGTAACTCCTGGTGGAATGCGGAACTCAGTAAGCTTAGGCAAACCATGCGAAAACAATTTAACAGAGCCAAAAATTCCAGACTACCAGAAGACTGGGACGCATACAAGATGACACAATACTCCTTCAAAAAACAAGTCAGGAATGCCAGCAGAGCAGCCTGGCGGAAATTCTGTGAAGAAATTGAATCGAACAGCGAAGCCGCGCGTGTGAGAAAGATCCTATCTACCGATCAAGATCGCACCCTCGGGTCGCTGAAAACCCCAGACAACACATACACCAAGTCGGACCACGAAACTAGTAAAGTCCTTTTGGAAACGCACTTCCCAGACTGCAATCTCTCCGAGGACAGAACCTGGGCAAGTGAACCAACGCACACACCAAATGACCAAGACTGGGCCAGAGCCCGCACCATAGTAACTGTTGAAAGAATAGAATGGGCAATAAAGACTTTTAAACCATATAAATCCGCAGGCTTAGACAAAATTTTCCCCGCCCTGCTACAATGGGGAGTAGACGTTTTAACGCCATGGCTGACCATCATCTACCAAGCCTGTATAGCACAGAAATATATACCGCTTGCATGGCGAGAGGTGAAAGTCATTTTCATCCCCAAACCAGGCAAACCAGACTACACACAACCCAAGGCGTATAGGCCAATAAGCCTAACATCTTTTCTACTGAAAACCCTCGAGAGACTCTGTGATCGACACATTCGGGACGGACCTCTCCGGGAGCGGCCACTTCACAAACAACAACACGCGTATTCGACAGGCAAATCAACAGAATCTGCGCTGCATAGTGTGATCTCCAAGATCGAATGTGCAGTGGACCACAAATGCTCTTCACTAGCTGTCTTCATTGACATAGAAGGCGCTTTTGACAAAACCATCTTCCACAGCATCAACGCAGCCCTCGAGAAACACGGTGTGGACTCGACCCTGCGAGGATGGATCACAAACATGCTCAGACTGAGAGCCGTCCAAGTTACGGTAAACGGCACCACCAGAGCAATAGTGGCGAAGGGCTGCCCCCAAGGCGGTGTCCTCTCGCCGCTATTATGGAACCTCGTAGTAGACAGCCTCATCAAACGCCTCAATAGCAGAGGCTACTACACGGTAGGCTATGCTGATGATCTGACCATAATAATAAACGGCACACACGAAAACACGCTATGCAACCTTATGCACCAAGCCCTAAGAATAGTAGAAGACTGGTGCAAGGAGTACAAACTAGCAGTGAACCCTACCAAAACGGAACTCGTTCTCTTCACAAAGAAAAGGAAGCTAGCAACGTTACATTTGCCAAGCTTCTTTGGGACTACCCTAAGCCTATCGACTGAAACCAAATACCTGGGTATATTTTTGGACAAACAGCTGAACTGGGCAAAACACACTGATTACATCATCACGAAAGCCAGTATAGCCCTATGGCAATGCAACAGACTCCTCGGGAGAAATTGGGGCATAAGTCCCAAAATCACCTACTGGCTATACACCACAGTTATCCGACCAATTATTACATACGGGTCTTTGGTTTGGTGGCCCAGGACCAACCTAAGTACAGCCCAAAAAGACCTCGAGAAACTACAAAGATTTGCCTGCGTAGCAATCACCGGCAGCATGAGAACTTCCCCCACTGCCGCCTTACAGGTGATGCTGGGCCTACCTCCCCTACACCTCGTCGTAAGAGAGGAAGCGGCCATAGCGACCTTCAGACTTGAAGTATCCGGCACCCTAAGAAATGATTCTAGAATCAAACACACACGCATCAAAGAAGGTGCAATCAAAGAACAACCGTTGATGGCATCACCCATCGACAGAACCCTGAAGACCTACTGCTTTCAAAAACACTACAACATAGAGCTCATAGAGGAGTGGTGTGACTACTCAGGTACAAGAGAGCTAAGGATTTACACTGATGGATCAAAAACCGAAAATGGGACAGGCGTCGGGGTGTTCTCCGACGACCTAAACATTAAGATATCCAAACCACTTGGAACGCTCAACTCAGTTTATCAAGCAGAGTGTGTAGGTATTATCCAAGCGGCACACGCTATAGAGGCCAGGGAGGTTACGGATACTAATATTCGAATACTCTCCGACAGTGCCTCAGTCCTTCAATCCCTAAAGAGCAATCAGATCACGTCGAGACTGATACTAGAATGCCACAAGGCACTAGAACGTATCACGGTACTAAATCACAACACGGTAACACTACAATGGATAAGAGGTCACAGTGGATCACTTGGAAACGATGCGGCTGACGAACTTGCCAGAAGAGGATCCAGCACAAAACCGTACGGACCCGAACCCATTGTGCCCATCCCTTTCAAGCAGCTAAGAAGCTGGTTAAAAGACCACACTCGCATACTAGCGGAGGAACGGTGGACCTTGACACCAGGATGTAGGCAATCCAAGGATGCTATGCCATCCCTGGATACAAAGCTGACCAAGCGCCTTCTGCGCCTGGACAGAGACAGCCTGCGTCTGGTGGCAGGGACCATCACTGGACACTGTTCACTAAATAAACACTTCCACAACCTAGGTATCACTGACAGCCCCCTGTGCAGAGCATGCATGGAGGCAGAGGAAACGGTGGCGCATGTGCTCCTTGAGTGTACAGGCGTTACCAAGATTCGTGAGGAGACCCTTGGTACACCAAGATCCCTTGCGGATGCCCTGAAGAAACCGGGAAGTCTGATCTGCTTCTGGAGGGAGGTGGGCTGGTTGGAGTAATCGGCCACCATGGCTCACGCACAATGGTCCACTTCAAGGACTAAGTGCGGAAACCTGAACCCCATAAAGAAGAAGAAAGAAGAAGACGTCAAAAGCCCCCCACTAATGATCTTTGACACGTTTTACTTTCGTTAATTTTTATTAATTTGATAAAACACAAAACACGTATATTTACTAGATTTTTTTTGGTTTAATACCCTAATGCGTCAAATTCAAGGAGGTACAGTCAGTGCCCGGTATTATCTGACCCCTTACACGACTTGTCCGCTTCTTCTTAATACGAGGGGTCAGCAGGGCTATTAATACCCTATTGCACATTTTTAACTTTAATTTTTTTCACTTTTATAAAGGCACCTTAGATACATTTTGGCCATTGGTCTTTACATTATACGAGTAGATTAGATTTATATAGACTACCCGGCCGTTAGTAAGACAAGGTTCTTGGAGAAAAACTGTCGCACCCACAGTTATGAATACATGTAATATATACAAAAATTTGGTGCGTTTACAAATATTTATACCCACAAAGAGGCAACTGTCAAACATTTAACTTACATTTGTTTTCGAGGACTGACGAAGTTTCCTATCCTACCAAATAACTCAAGCATTGGCGATGTAAAACTTTCTTCTGGTATGCCATGAGATGAAGTGGTGATGTCCCACTCCGTTCCTTCTGAAGCAGATGACCTGTCCGTACTTTCCCACAAATCATTGGACACTACAGTAAATGCTGAGGTGGAAGAACTGGATTCTGATTCACTGTCTGAACTAGTAGATCCCTGTTCTGATGAGGATTCTACGGTGATCACTGAGTCATCTTGAGTCAGATACATGTCTGATCCCAGTGAACTATTGATGCTGGTGTCCGAGGTGTCATGTTCAGATATTGTGGTGTATGAGTCATCTGATTCAGATTTAGTGCTGGTACGGTGAAATAGATGTTAAGTTAGAAAAACATGCTTTTATGGTCAAACAAGGTATTGAGTATACAGACAGCTACTTTGGATTTACTTTTAAGATTACACAGATACATTTAGAAACAGATGTCAAACGATATAGCGTTTGGCATTTGTAAACAAAATTGTAATGAATATTGGCAGTATACATATTAATTATGTATAATTCTATGAAGATTTCTGCGTGTATACCAAATAGCTTGTTCGACTGTACAAAATTACTTCATAAAGGATTAAGATTTATTTTTTATTTGAGCTAGGCGCGCGATAAGGACAACTGCAGATCTGACTCAATAGCATAAGTAAAAGTCATATTTCTAGGTTTGGCTCTCGCCTATTTCCTCCTCTAATATTGTACTGATTTATAAGATATTTTAGATACCAAATAAGAAGGATGTATTCTGTGCCCCTATGTTTTTCTTTTTTCGTTAATAGTTGTAAAATTTGTACTCTAGGCCTATGTTGATAGTGATCTAAATATGCAATTTTAAGCATTTTTTTAGGGTTCTAGTGCTTAGAATAATAAAGTATCATCTTAGAGAATAGCAGGAGCTTACAAGTAGTTAATATTTATTATTCTCTAAAAAATCATAGCTTTATAGTCATTAACAAGAAAGAAAACAGGCGAGAGCGTTTCTATGGAGAAAAGACCTCCCGCATTTCCTCTTAATAAAAACTACAGTATGGATAAAGTAAAAGTTAAATGTTCAGAATTACTACCTGAGAGGTATTGTGTTTATTCATATGAATAAATGACTTTTGATTTTGATTTTGTTACACCTTGTATTTATGAAAAATTAAATAATAAATCTCCCTTCCTTTATGAAGCAAAAAAAAAACAGAAAATAATACAAACAATGCAAAAAAAACACAAAATCAAATGATGATGATGATAGAAAAAGCCGTTAAGTAACAGAGACAATGAAAGTGGAAATGAGTAAAAAAAAAAGATTTATGCTACCTAAAATACTCAAATACTAACGAAACACATTACGCCTGGGTGCACCATTAGGTACACCTCTTCCCTTCGAGGAATACAGATGTTATATTTGAAAGATTTTTTCAAGACATTTACAATTTTATAAAGTTTGTTTTCTTTACTACCCATTTAAGATATTTTTGTACAATAATTTAATAGGCTACAGAAAGAATACATATACCTAAGAAATGAATATCAATGACTAAATATTAAGAGTCAACGGAAAAATACAGGATATTTGTAAATAAAAAATATTAGGAAGCTTGGAGAGAAACAGCGGAGACAATACAGTAGAATCTCAATAGAGATGTTTACCGACTTAAAAAATGTGATTCTAATTAGTCCGTCTGTTCAATTATCGAAAAATATTGGATACGTATTTTTTGTTTTATCAAATCAATAAAAAATTACGAAGATAAAACGCGTCAAAGATTCGAGTGGGGGTTGGTGACGTCACTGACCGCTAAAAAATTTAATACTAATGTCTTAGAGTATGGCGTCACACGAGTTTTCAAAGCTCTGTATCGTCTTCATTGTTTGTTTATGTGAAAAAAGAAAAAATACTTGTCCAATATTTTTTGGTAATCTATATGATAGACCATTTTTTTTTGTTAAGTACCCTATTATTCGGTTATCCAAAATCATCAAACTCATTGCTCACGGCTCTAATTACCGTATTTTTATATCCTATTGTCTAAAATAGTCTAAATCACGTATGTGAAACACTAACTATAATAAAAAGTTATTAATATTATTTGAATTTACTATAAAATCGATTACTCGGAATTATATCGATTTTATCGGTTTAAATTGATCCTGATAATCGGGATTCTACTGTTTAAGGAAAAGAGGCTTGCACAGAGCTTTTCGAAAACAAAGACCAGTGATGTTTTCGAGAATTGCTTAATTTTTTACCATCTGTGTTGGAGTTGATTGCCAGTCTAACCGGATGCAGTTGAATACCAGTATTTCAAGAGTAACCATGGAGTTTCTTGCCAGTTATTATAGAAAACAAACCAACATCGAACCATGCACCTTTTCATAAGTGCCCAATATTTTGATCAAATGGAGCGATTGCCTCATCATAATGATTATCAGCCTATAATGCTTCCCCCACGGCTGGGCTCACTGGCCTCATCTCTATTAGAGTGAATGGGCTATAATCCACCACATAGGCCCATTGCAGGTTGGTAGACGTCACATGTCTTGCAATTTTTGGTTCTACCACATGCCAGATTCCTCAAGATGTTTCGCTTCACCATTATGGAAAGCTGGGTGACGAAGTAAATTACACAAAGTATTGCGCCTGCCTGGGTTTGAACCAGGGTTGTTGCTGATGCAATTTTTTCCACATCAGTGCATGCTGACGCTGATGCCGATCTTATATCATTGACATCAGCGGATGCTGATGCTGATGTTAATTACTTTCTTTAAAAAAACCAGGAGACAAATAGTTACCATTGTAAATACAATAACTAAAGGTTAAAAATTTAAAAACTTTCAGGCGCATTAACGAATTATAACATAATGAGACAAGTTTGCAATTGCAATCCCCGCAGTCGACCCTTTGATTGGTCAAAACTTGCAAGCAAAAACTACACGTGATATAAGCCCGCCTCCTCTGCGGTCTTGTCACAACTCTAACTTTAGCATTAATAATCAGCATCAATCAATGGGGATGCTGATGTAAGAAATGATTCTGAACTTCAGCGGATGCTGATACTGATGTTTGAAACAACTCTGGTTTGAACCCATGATTTACTGCTCGTAAGTCGGGGCAACACACCCGTGGGCCACAACTGCTCTCTGTCTTTAATATTTTGATATCTCATTGAAGAATATGGCATTACAGGGTGCAACCTGTAAGAATAGAACTGTTGCAATCACTTGTCTCCGTCTTTGAGTCTGACCACCAGTTTTACCAAGGGGTATTGTATTACCCAATACTAATTGCGTTGTGCAGGTCAGGGTTAAAATTTAGTGAAGTGCTGCACGCGGAGGGGGTTGGGGGGGAGGGGGGAGGGGGAGGGGCGTCCCCCCTTCCCCCTGGTACCACTCCCATTACAAGGTAATGCACCATTCCTGAGAAAAACCGATTAATGTAACCTAACCTCAAAACACCTAATAGTCGCTTAAAAGGCGTAGTAGGGATAAAATATATGGTATACCACTCACCGAGGCGCGGTTGAGGGTGGGACGGTCGACGGAGCCCCGCTTTGCGGGGCTCCTACTTCTGAATGGTTTAAAAAAAAATAACCACGAAGGGTATGGCGGGGTCTATTCGCTCGCTTCGCTCGCTCATTTGACCCCGCCATACCCTTCTAACCTAACTTATCCGTGTCGGGGTGCCCCAAGTCCCGAGCTCGCTTCGCTCGCTCTTGTATTCTATACCACTCACCGTGGCGCAGCTGAGGGAGAGCTGGTCGACGGAGCCCCGCGAAGCGGGGCTCCGTCGACCAGACTCCGTCGAAAATCGGTGTCCGGTGTACAAAAGCGTAGGTTATTCGTGAGGGCAAACAATTCGAGTCCAGAGGGAAAGCCAAAGTCGTCGAATATAGCCACAAGAAAAACACAACGAAACAGGGAACACATTCACGCAACTCGAGGAGAAACGGAATGAACACACGAATGACAGTATTGACAGTGTCACTTAACAAACAATTTTTTTTTTTTACGTTCCGTTTTGCACATTTTTCACGTAATTTTGCACCATAGACAATTCGTGGAACAGATTTGGTTGTCAATCGTCCATTTTAACGTTCCGTTTTCCTTAAAAAACTGATTTGAGGTTAGAAACAGTTTTCATTAATTTCTCGAAAAATATGCATTACCTTGTATGAAGAGTGGTCTAGTAATAACCGGGGACCCATTCCCTACCGGCTTTAACCACTTTTTCCTCCCTCCGCGGGCAGCACGTCTCTAAAGCCAACCCCAGGTCAGATAGGCAGTCGCTCCATATAAAATACAGGTATTCTGCTACCTCCAGTTAGACTGGAAGACAATCTCAATATAGTTTGGAAAAGGTGAGGCAGATAGTCATGTCCTTGAAAATTATATTAAGTAGGTACATCAAATATGGACGTGTAAAGAAGCAACTAGGAGTAACTAATATAATAATATTTAATAACTAAGACATACCTGTTTATCAAAAACCCAATGAAATCCATTTTTATTTCGTTATTATAAAAATACACTAAAACACAATTTACTGCTTTCAATACAGTCACAGGCAACGTTAATTTAAAATGGTGTAGAAATTAACAATTATTTAGCGAAGGTAGAGAAACAAAAATATGCGATTTCCTTCCGACCAATTCGAAATCGTGCCAACATAAAGCTTGCAAGCCAAATTAAGTATTAAAGTAATACTCACAAGGTTTGATGTTGTTCGCAATTCCAGTCGCTAGAAGAACCTGCTGAACTTGGGGTTTCTTGTCTTTTATTAAAGAAGTAATATAACGCAGCTCCTACACCAACGCCTATAGCCGCGGCTGCGATACCCAGTCCACGGCTTGGGCAGCTATTTTTCTGACGATCTTCCTCGCGAACACTCATTTTTAAATTAATTTATATTGCGTATTTGTTGACGTGAAAATTAATTATTTACGTCTTGGACTGGCTGTCAATGTCAGTTTGATTGGAGCTGGAGCCCGCCGCTGATCCGTGAAAACATTGCGTTCCGATGAAGAAATTGGAACGCACCACCTACAGTCATTCTTTTGGTTAAGTATTTTTTTTTTCAAGCACTTGCTCTATTAGCCTAAGATTGCCTGCTGGTCATACTGCCGCACTCAGAGAGCTTAAATTACCATTTATATACTTTACTCTTTGGCTTAAATGATTACATAAGCCATCACTTAGACCTTTACTATGTGACGGCTTAAGTAATTACTAAATATCTCTGAGTACCGCAGATAGAGATATTTTCAGGTTTTTTTTTGCCAAAATATGTTCTATATCGATTGTTTTCTAAAATACTGTGATACCACAATACTGTTGGTTGAGTGCTGGTTGTATGGTTGGTTAGCGATGGCCGTGGATGGCCCACAGATTATGAATTGGATCATAGATGGATGGCCGCGAATACGTCTCATTTTAAGTAGGTAATTGACATGACAACTGATTTTAAACATTTCAAAATTAATTTTTACTTCGTAATAGTTGCTTGTTTTTCAACCGTATTGTCAGTATTTTTTTATCTTTAATAGTGTATACAAGGAACTTAATATAAATTATTTTCTATTCCAATACTTCATAACGTTCGTATGTCAGTAAGTGAAATGGATCTCATTCCAATGTAATGTAGTGTTGAAATAACTTTTTATGTCAACAAAAGTTTTATTTTTACTTTCTTGACGGGGAATTACGCTGAAATTCAATAAAGTAGGAACAGAAACAAAAAACGAGTTTAGTATTACTCCAAGCTATCTTTAGTCAAAACCAACTGGTACCTTACGTAGAATCGTAGAATAAGTGTCTCCTTGGTAACCAACTTTCAACTTGCGCGCAAAATCTCTGCGAAAGTGTTCAGAGATTGATTTTTAAATTTAATTGCTGAAAATAGGTAAGTGCATTATATGTTTGTTAA
Source organism: Diarsia rubi (assembly GCA_932274075.1). Taxonomy (NCBI): domain Eukaryota; kingdom Metazoa; phylum Arthropoda; class Insecta; order Lepidoptera; family Noctuidae; genus Diarsia; species Diarsia rubi. The sequence continues at coordinate 2,267,600 of OW026441.1, forward strand.
ATATTTCATAAATTGTACATGTTAATTATACAACAGTACCTACGTACTTACCACCTATATTTCAATATCATCATCATGAATTATTTGAGATTGCCAATTTTCTACGTACATACGTACATAGGATCGTGTCTGTATTTCCTATTCTACAAGCGTTTGTCATCACTGTTATAGTACTTACCAGTACTATGGTATTTTATACTTTGTACCTACCTATTACTTTTAAATTATGTAGTTCACGCCCGCATAGAGTAATAATATTAAATAGGTAAGTAGGTTTATAAAAAAAAGGTCACAAAATGAGTATCACAACTAACACACTATGTAAGTTATTGTTATTTTTATCGAAAAAGTGCATTGCAATCGTTTTAGAGCTCACTAGATGGCAGCACTGGCGAGGATGGGCACTAAGTGAGGTCATGGTGCTAGGCTGGATGACTTGTTCATTAACGATTGTTTTCCTAATCTTTAAGGTGGAAGCTCACATCTGGCCCGCGAAATTCTAATTTTCTTACGTTTTTGGCAATTTGCAGGCCAGTGCTTGGTTGTATGTTTATGAAAATTTGATTTGCGACTGTAAGACGTATGAAGTTACCGAATTATAACCATCAAAATTATCAATACAACCCTCCAAGTTAATTTTCATGTCAAGATTGATTTTTGCATGTAAAAGTCATTCTTTAGTAATTTAGTCGTCGTTCTTTAGTAGTTAGTAATTTTGATGGTTATAATTCGGTAACTTCATACGTCTTACAGTCGCAAATCAAATTTTCATAAACATACAACCAAGCACTGGCCTGCAAATTGCCAAAAACGTAAGAAAATTAGAATTTCGCGGGCCAGATGTGAGCTTCCACCTTAAATGAATTTTATTCACACACGAGCGTGACACAGAAAGTTCTTAGAAAAATAAAACTGAACAAACTAGCAAGTTATTAGTTAGGTATATAATATGATTTTCATTTTCAAAATAGTGTCCATTTACATCAATACATCGCTGCATCCGATGGAACCACTGATAATAGCACTTTACCCAATCGCCGGGTCTCTTCGACGGCATTTTGAAACGCAGCCACTGCTTCCTCGGCGCGGCGGCGTCCACAAAATGTTTTCCTTTTATCTTCGAATATACCAGGAAATACCTACATAAAAATCGCCACGTCGAGGCTATAGGGCGGGTGACCCAGAAATTCCACGTCACACGTCACCAAGAAGTCGATTGTTTGCTTGGCGGTGTGCGACGAGGCATTGTCGTGGTGATGGAGGATCTTACTGCAAGGTCGTTTCTCCCGAACTTTTTCTACGACAAGTGGTAATGGTTTTTCGATTCTCTAAAACAATTTATTGTTGCGTAATGACCTGTCCTTCCGTAGAACGACGCCATCATTTTTTTTCGACCTCTCTTCACTTTAGTTGACAACTCCTCGGAAGGAAACTCCCAGACAGCAGACTGTCTAGTTTCGGGATCATATTTTTTTTTTGTTTTAAAAAACAAAAAAAAAAACAATAAATCCAGCATTCGTCACCCGTAAGTACCTATGCCGAACACAGCATTTGAATCACCTCCGTTAAATCTTTGAATCACTTCACGACACCAATATGTGAATAAACACGATTGAGGTATGTCCAGCTCACGGTGGAGCACACAGTGGAGGTGTGCCCCGCTTGGGCGGAGCTCCGCCGTGTTCTCGTAGCGGCGATCGGCGGCGGCGACCTCTCGCGCCTGGCCCTGGTGCAAGCCATGGTCCGGGGCGAGGAGGAATGGGACGCCGTCGCCTCCTGCGAAGCAGTGATGCTAGCGAAGGAGGTGGCGGAACGCGAGAGGGAGAGAACCTCTCGTCCCAGCCGCCGCGGGAGGCGCTCCGGGCGTCGGGGGTCCCGCGATGACCTCCGGCCACCGTAGACGCGGGCCTGTGGACGGTGAGTGATGGGCTAACTCGCCGTCCGTCCGTCTCACGACGAAAACAGGCCGTGTCGACGGCGCGTTCGTGTTCCACGCGCGCCTCAAAGAGATGTCAGCAACATGGGAGGGGCCCGAAAGGGCCGACGCCTGTCGGGGCCGTGGGTAGTCCACCGGTTATCGCGGCCTCGACATAGAGGGCGAAGAAGGAACATGGGTGGTTTTTAGTCAGTAGAAGTCTGACACTCCCTTTGGCTCTGCCCAAGAGCGGGAGGGGTTATTCGATGATTTTACACCCACCAAAAAAAAAAAAGGTTTGTCCAGCTTCCTGACCGCTAAATGTTCATGGAAGGTTTTGTGCACTTGACTCATACCAAAAATACCGATGCCTATAAGCTTGTCCGAAGCTGCTGATAAGTCACTCTTTTGTCAGTCTCTATCATAGGCCGCACGCATACTAATGTTATCTTCAGTCGTCGCCGTAGAAGGCCGTCCCTCACGCAGATCATCCGCGGGGCTCGAGATGGGGCTTCACCGTGAAACGCCAATCGAAGTCTATCGTCTAGCATAACTTTCTTGTTGACTTAAATGGACAACGAAAGTCATAAAAAGTCTAATTAATGATGACGTGACACAGACAATTTTCAATTTGCCGCCAAATCGTAAAAAAAAATACAAGATACACAGGGCATGAATTCCATTTTCAAAATTTAAACTTATTTTTTTATTATATCGTTTTATTATGTCGCCCTCGTAATAAAAATTTATAAGCAAAGCAAGAAAAGCATAGGCAGGAAACAAGCTTCCACGTTTACTGTGCGAATACACGTGGAATTCAGTGCGTATGCAGCGTCTCCCCAAAGACAGACAATGGACCACCTTCATCTTGCATTGCACACCTGCGCACACTGAGGCTGCACATTTAGATGGAACAACAACCAAAAAAACAAAACCAAGTAAAAAAACTGGCCAACTCACACGACACACAGCTTGCACATTAACGCATTCCCTCCTGAATTATTTGCGAAATAATAAGTTACCGCACCAAACATAACGTTTATTGTATGGGAGCCCCCTTATATTTATTATATTCTGTTTTTAGTATTAGTTATGGCGGCAACAAGGTGTCAAAAATGGCCGCTTTAGCAGAATCGTAATAAGGATCATTAAAAATTTTTTTTTTTAAATGGAAATTAACTAATGTTAACTATTATTTATTGTTATTATTTATGTTTTATTGTTTTATTATTTAATGTTAACTATTTATAGTTAACATTAAGTCCATTTTAAGAATTTGAAATTTTAACGTGATTCATACTAAGATTCTGCGTGGATTCTGATAAAGCGGCCATTTTAGACCCGCAGGACGTCAAAAAAGATAGTTTTATGTATTGCGTTAAAAAACTTAAAACGGCCCTTCATCATAATTATCATCAGCCTATTATACTCCCAATGCAGGGACTCAGGCCTCTCTAGGAGAGGGTTGGACTATAATCTACCACGCGGGCCCAGTGCGGGTTGGTAGATGTCACGTCTTCGAATTTATTGCGCGTCGGAGCTGCGGGTTGCTCACAAGTTACCGCGGCCTCGACATAGGCTAAGAAGGAACATGAGTGGTTTTTAGTCAGTAGAAGTCTGACACTCCGTTTCACTCTACCCTACAGCGGGAGGGGTTATTTGATGATTTCCAACCCGCCAAACGTGCCGGTTTCCTCACGATGTTTTGAGAGCAGTGGCGATGAAATAAAATACACAAAGTAATGCGCCTGCCTGGGTTCGAAACTACGACTTAATGCTCGTAAGTCGGGGCCGGCACGACTGGGCCACCGCTGCTCTTATTGAATAGTAACTGCATCTGTGAATTGCGTTAATATTCTTAAAATGGTCACAGACGCAGTTACTATTAAGTAGTGAGAGCAGCGGTGGCCTAGTGGTGGCGGCCCCGACTTACGAACAGTGAAGTGAGTGAAAAACGGTAAAGGAAAACATCGTGAGGAAACCGGTATGTCTTAGAACCAAACATTCGAAGACATGTGACATCTACCAATCCGCACTGGGCCCACGTGGTAGATTATAGCCCATTCCCTCTCAAAGAGAGAGGAGGCCTGTGTCCCAGGAGTGGGAACCTTAATACGCTGTTGTTGATTTTTGTCAGTCAGGTTTTTTAATTAAATAATAATAATAAATAAATATCCTTGGACATTTCACACAACGCCATCTAGTCCCAAGCTAAGCAACCTAATGCTTGTGTTATGGTAACGAGATGGCTGATAAACTACCCACCCAGGACAAATGTTTGTGTGATGAGCACGATCATTTGTTCTGTGTCTGGGTGTAATTTATCTATAATATGTATGTATTTAGAAATATATAAGTATGTTTATCAGTTGTCTAGAACCCATAACACAAGCTCTGCTTAGCTTGGGACTAGATGGCGTTGTGTGATAGTTGTGGAATATTATTATTATTATTATTATTAAACTACTTATATACATTTTTTTTTTTGTAAATACATACATATTATAGATAGACTACCATATTGTTCTCTTCTACTCTTGAGTGCTATGTTTTGTTCTAGACCATATCTGGGAAGTACTGGGAACCCCCTAGTTACGGAGATATTGGAGGTCAAAGTTCCAATTTTGTAACAGCTGTTTTTTGTAAATACCTACTAGTTTTTCAGGTTATAATTTTACTTAAATTACTTCCAAGACCCGATTACTATTCAAAGCATCCACTAGCACAATGTTCTAAGAGTTGTTCGCTGTTGTTGTACATGAGTTTTACCGTAAAATGTGGCTGTCCTTTCACTCCAAAAAAAGAAAGGTGTTTCCCAGCAATATTTTTTATGTAGGGGTACTTAGTTTGATGTACTTACATAAAGCTTGGTTGACGGATTCGTGATGGGTTCATTTACACCCTGTATACACTTTTACATTTTTCAGAGCCTAAGATGGAGGTATTGATGAAGAGTATCGTGATTGGAGCAGCGGCGTTGGTGGCAGCTGTCACCATAGCTGTAGAGTGGTGGCAGTACAGACAGGTGCCTAAGGCACATGCAGCTTACGGGCAACGGAAACCGAAAAGTGATTGACAAAGTACGTATTGTTACGAGCTTATGGGATAAATAAAAGCACTACCAATTGGACACACGAAATAACTTTATTACTCGCAAAACACTTATAAACAATCGCAAATCGTTACTGAACACTTAACACTTTATCGCACTAGATATCTCTTCGAACCTTCCGTTGTCTCGCTTCAAAGTAGACTGACTCGCTGCGTCCTCTTTCGGTCCTTTTATTATACCACTAACAAACAAAAGATATTCGAGAAAATTCCCAATTATTCATAAAGCATCCAGAAAAACATTAACAAAAAAATAAACTTAAAGATAAAATAACCAACAAAGAAGAAGTTACTTTATGCCGTATGCATACGGTCGAAATTAAAATGCAAGTACCGCTGACGCCGGGCGCGGTAGTTATGCCTACAGAATGGAATTAGGTACCTAGTAGAATTCACGCGTACTTCTCAGTTATTAGCGAGGTTTCTCGAAGATTCTAGATGACCGGCGTAACGGTATTATGTATGGTGGTCACACACTTCACAGCTACCTCTTGTAGAGCTTTTTTGTGACTTAAAAACACTGCCCAAGTGGGTGTCGGACCACGAGTAAGAGTCCCGTAGTTGCCCATCAAAATATGTGATACGGAACCTTTTCTTTTTTCTTTGTGGTGGCGAATCGTCAAATGATTCCTCCCGCTCTGGGCAGAGCGGTATCCCTACCGCTCTGCCCAGAGCGGGAGGAATCATTGTCAGTGTCAGCCTTCTACCGACTAAAAACCACCCATGTTCCTTCTTAACCCTTTGTGCCAAAGAAGCGGTATCTCTTGCGAAACCCGCTGCCCCGAAGGGTGGTACGGAACCCTTCATGTACGAGTCTGACTCGCACTTGGCTAGTTTTTTATAAGGACGCAAGACAGCACACTATTCCCAAACCACTGCCACTCCTGAAAGCCAGAATCAAATGTGGTGATCACCAGAAAAACGCCGAGACAATAAAGCTCGACGTAGTCTCAGAAAAAACAATTTAACTGTCTTTGATCTCGCTACGAAATTAATTAAAAAAGAACAGCGGAAGAGTTGGTAAAACATATTTATTTATTTAGGATCTCCAACAAAGAATAAAAAAATTAACATGATCTGTGTACAGATCATGTTAATTATAGTGGACGACAAAAGTATCAAGTCTACTCCTTCACTTACAGGAGACCACAGCATGCACAATATAATTTAAATCTAAGCTAACAGAGGTATACACTACCAATTAAAAATACTACTAAATTTACTTATTACAAAAAATAAAATCAAAACTCAAAGTAACAATTAAAGTCAAATGATCAAGTGAATGTCAAAAATATATATCAGCAGGAGACAGAATAGAACAAGGCCAGTAGGCACAAAGGGACTTACACAATAAGGGATCGGACTGATTCAAAAAAATATGATTCTAATTAGTTATTGAAAAATGAATTATTGAAAAATATTGGAGACGTGTTTTTGTTTTATCAAATTAAATAAAAATTGACGAAGATAAGACGCGTCAAAGATCATGAGTGGGGGGTTGTGACTTCATTTGTAGGTAAATAATGTACTATCATGTGACGTTTTCGAAGAGTTCGCGAGTTTTCGAAGCACTGTATCGTCTTACTTTTTTATTTATGTGAAAAAATAAAAAATAGGTGCCCAAATTTTTTTGGGTAATCTATCTGACGCCCTAATTAGTTTTTTTTTTGTCCGATCCCCTATTTGAATAAGCTCAGCTGGCTCGGATAAATGTAAAACTATCTGGAGGGAACCGGCACGGCAGTGCCCCCGCCAAGTCGGCATGGCCGTACCATCCTTTTTACAATTTACAACGAATAAAATGTAATCATTAATATTCCTAAAGGTCCTAAGTTGTGAGTTGTTAGATATATATAGCAAAAACTTACAATTTGTTTTAGTTTCTACAAAGTTTGTATAGTAAATAACTCCGGATGTAACCTGCTGACTGACTGCGGTTCAACGCACATTACGCACAGGCCATACCCTTGAGGCTAAAAACTTCAAATTTCGGACACGTATTCCTCCTATGACGTAGGCATCCACTAAGGAAGGATTTTTCAAAATTCAATCCGTAAGGGAGTGAAATAGGGGATGAAAGTTTGTATTATTTCCGGCATCAGCTAGACAGCTTAAAATGTTCCCTTCCTACAGTTTAGACACAGCTAGGCCTCCTTTTTGTCTACCATACGGGCCCAATGCGGGATGATAGACGTCACAATCATGTCTTCGAATTTTTCGGTTCTAAAACACACCGGGTTTCCTCACGATGTTTTCCTTCGCCGTTTTTAAATCAGCGGTGATGAAATAAATCAGACAAACAAAGTAATGCGCCTGTCTGTTTGACCCATGATTTACTGTTCGTAAATCGGGGCCGTCACCACTGGGCCACTGGTGCTCGCTTTGTTGATCTTCGAGTGAGTGTAAATTAACCAATAAAGTTTTCATTTGTTTCAGATGCTGAGTAAAATAATTCGTCATTTAAGTTGTAGCATCATCACAATTATTTTTGTAGAATAAGCCGTTTTCTGATCGTCAAAAATGCTGAACTAACTTAACAGTGACGTAGCGTGCCTTGGACGGGCCCAGTATTTCATTTTTTGGGGGGCCCAAATGAAGGGTCAAGATTTTTTCTCGTAGTTTTAGTTTTTACCCGACATTTTTACCCGACTGCGGCTAAGCCCAAAAGGAGGGTTATGTGTTTGGCGTGATTTTTTCTTTGTAAAACAAACAAAGGGATATAACAAATAAAGGGATTTGAATAAAATATACAGCGTTAGATTTGTCTTGATAGCGCGAGTGTCACTGGTTACATTAAAATTAAAATACAAAGAAAAATTGTGGATGTACTTCCCGAGGAAAAATCATATCATATAAAGGTAGTTAAAAAACTTAAAAACCCGACTGAAAAAACTGTAAAGCAAAAATCTAGCACATTTTGAATTAAACAAAACTTGGAAGCAGGCGGGGTTCATTTGAATATTAAATTATGGAATGAAAATAGAATGGAACCCGCCTGCTTTCAAGTTTTGTTTTTAAGAATGGAAGTTTTAGATAACATTTTACGAATTTTTGCTTACACACGTTCGGGGCCTCCCTTGTAGCCTGGGGGCCTCGTATAATTGATACGGGCGGCAGCTACGCCCCTGCTACCTTGTAAAGGTTCATTTACTCTTTGACCAGTTTACGGGATGAATTTAAATATCACTTCTTTTGTATTTAGAGCCTTAGTGCATCAGGTTTTAGAGCCAGCTATTGGTACTTTGACTGCTAGTTTAATCCAGGTCAGATTGTAATCCTTAACCCTAGAGTGGGCGCGTTATGAGCATTTTGCCGCCCACGCCAAAAAATTCTTAATAATTCGTAAGACCGTAGCCCTGTATGCACTTTTTAGTAGCTGCTCTTCGTTTCGTTGGAAATTTGTGCCTAAAGGTTGGACTCCATAAGAGCACAGGGGGCCGCTTGATGAGAAGGTTGTTAGTATCAGGTGCTGCCGGGCGGCGATTTGCTCACCGTGCGCCCACTTACGTAGGTAAAATCGTGTTATTTATTTCTTGGAAAGTTGAAATGTTATATGTTGTATGTGAATTTTATGGTTAATTTATTGTATCAAACTTGAAAAAACCGGTCAAGTGCGAGTTGAACTCGCGTGAAGAGGGTTCCGTACGATGAATATAATATATCTACCATGTTTTTTTAAATCTGACCCAAATTTGTTTGTGGTAACTAAAAAAGGTCCAGCGGTTAGGGCTGTGCGTTCAGTCATATCAGTCATTGAGTCAGTCAGGACTTTGAATTTTATATATATAAATTCACTATGTAATTTTTAGACCATGGACTTCTTATAGGTTTTCCTGTAATCTACAGGTATAGAACTATTTTCTGTATTTTTTTCAAAATTTTAGGCTCAGTAGTTTCGGAGATAATGGGGGGGGGAACGGTCAATTTTCGTCTATTTTCTTAAATAACTTTAAAACTATTTATTTTAAAATTATTAAAAAAAAATATTTGAGACCCTCATAGTAAGCCCTTTCATTTGATGTGTCACATGGTACAGTTTGCAAAACTTTTTTTTAATTTTCTTATTTGCCCCGTAAAAGCGACCCCCATATTCAAAATTCATTTATTTACTTTAGCCGTACATGTTTGGGTCACAAAAATCCATATGTATACCAAATTCCAACTTAATCGGTCCATTAGATTCGGAGCAAATTGGCTGTGACAGACGGACAGACAGACAGACAGACACACGAGTGATCCTATAAGGGTTCCGTTTTTTCCTTTTGAGGTACGGAACCCTAAAAAGAACGATTATATGTAGTTTCAGGATTTAAAGGCATAACGTGATTAACAAGATATAAGATCAAATAGTGTCTTGGTTAGAGGAAAAGTTTATTTATCATTACTTATTTGTGTATTACTTAAATACTGAGAAAATAAATTAATTTAATAAGTAGCTTTTATTCTTACTTATAAAAGTCATTGAAATGGGGCGGCATTCTCCCCACGCGCTCACTGACACGGACGCACACGTTCGGAAAAAAGACACGCCCACTCTAGGGTTAACGAAACCGAATAACACTTGTTCTTCCCGTTGTTGCGATATTTTTGGGGTTCCGTACCCAAAGACTAAAAACGGGACCCTATTACTAAGACTATTTGTCTGCCTGTCCATCTGTCACCAGGCTGTACCTCATGAGAAGTGATAGCTAGAAAGTTGATATTTTCACATATGATGGATAATTAAATAACTATATTCAATAAAATAAATACTGTGTTGTTTAAAATATACTCTCGTCATATTGTCAGAAACAGACGGAGCAAGGCTTAAACACTGGCTGTTTGGTTGCATCCGGTTAGACTGGCAGCCGACCCCAGCATTGTAAGGAAAAGGCTAACCCGATAATGATATTATTATTTAATGAATTTTATCTTGTTTTAATTTAAACTATAATAATTATTTTAAGTTAATCATAATGTTGCCGTATGTACTGAAGTCGAAATTGGCTCATAATACTGATGTTAAAATTTGCTTAAATTATTTTGATGAAAAAATTGGCTCTTAATAAATTGATGTCGAAATTGACTCAAATTATATTGATGACAAATTTAGCTCCCATTATATTGATGAAAAAATTGGTTCATATTAAATTGATGTCGAAATTGGCTCATAATATATTGATGAAAAAATTGACTCATATTAAATTGATGTCGAAATTGACTCAAATTATATTGATGACAAAATTGGCTCATATTAATATTGTTAAAATTGGATGATGATGATAATAGCGTTATGGGATACGGGATGATGATGTAGCTTAGTTTTAAGTAGGTGCTTAGTGAATTACCAGAAGCTATATTAATATCATATTAGTTTACTTCATAAGATTCAATATAATTATTTTCATTTAAAACTGTTGTTTTATTTTACTATACTGGGTTTTTCCATTTTTGTGTACGTGGATGCAAACGGCTGGTTGCGGTTCGTTTATGGGGCGTTAATAGCGTTTGGCGTTTTATGGGGGAGGCCTTTGTCCAGCAGTGGACGTCTTATGTCTGATGATGCTACGAAATTACTGTACAGATGGTCTTTAAATATACCGCGTAATTTTGTTTTGTGTCATAGTGTTTTTGGATAGCTGCTAGATGCGCACAGACAAATAATTTTCAGATTTGTACACATCACATTTTTATAAATATCTTTGGAATCACCTCTTTTACACTTTGAGTCTTACTGTATTACGCGAGTGATCTATCGGTTATCTTCTGTTGTTTGAAGTAGTACTAAATTGGTACATAGGCAGACTTGAATATCACAAGGCATTCTCTATCAGTCAGTCTTTCGTTATACATAGGAAGAACCATTTTGTTAACACAAGAAGACTTCGACAAAAAATAAAAAATAAACTAGAAGAAAACTAAATTTCTGAAGGCGGTGGCAAAAAAAATAAAACAAACAAACAAAAAAGTCACCGACTTAAGAAATTTATTTTTCTTCTAGCCAAGAGATACAATAATCATTACCAAAAGTGGATCACCATCTAAGAAGCGGATCTCTCTTCTCTCAATTAAAAGTGGTTCACTAACTAAATTTTAAAAACCTCCGCCGCCTGAGTGTGTGATAGGTAGGAAGGTGTTTTATATATTCTTTTGTATTTTTTATCTTAAAAATTAATATTTATTGTACAATCTACCTTCTCTTTTATTTTTTATCAGGGATCGGTAGATTCGTTACAGTTACCTATATATAAAAGTACTCTGTGGTTACAGTTTGGAAGTTTAATAAGTCACAAGTCGGTTTTATTTACCAAAATAACCAGTTTAGGTTTTAATAAACACGCGAGCGGGTGTAATTTTTGCGCGGATTTTAGAAAGCGTAATATTTAATTTTTTTGTGCAATTACACCTTTGTGTATTTTAACTCAAGTAAGTACTCAGTACCACCATGCGAAATCAAGGTGGTTTTCTTGTCAAAAATATAATTTATCAATTTCAAAGCAGATAAATCCAAAGGCCTAAGTAAAAGTTCATAGGAATGTCATTTCTTTGCTTTTTTATAATAATTGACGTAGGAGTCACACGATTTTATTTCCAGGATTGTAAAGATATGAAAAGTCGAAGAAAGGTATTTTTTATGAAATACTAATATTCAGCTATTCAGCGTTGCATATTGCTAGGTACTATCATGTTTAGACGTTGCTGAGGAAGTCGTCCAAACTTTATTTAGCCATCTTCTTTGTGAATAAATATCATTAACATCAATGATATATTAAAACTATAGATACGTTGTCCGCCCTCAAAAATGACAACATGAAATGAAGCCAATTGGCCACATCGCGCTTAGTTACGCACCAACCTCTCAAGCGACGCTACGTTTGTTCTTAATTTAAATCGTGTGTGTAAACCTGCGCGAAACAAAGACAACAGGCATCCCGCTGTACGGTGTCATATTTTCTTTCCCTTTCTTTACGCGTAAAAGTAGTTATATAATATTTTCGTCGTTTTGAAGCGCCGCCATGTTAGTTCATGAGGTGTCTATTTATAATACGTCATTGATTATCATCATGATTATGATTTCACTAAATATTTAAAAATGTAAAAGATACAAAATAAAAACAGAAAATATGTTTTTTTTATTATTAATTATAAATTACATAGTTACATTTACATAGCTTACAGAAACAGCTTAAAATTGGACCTCTTAGTCCCAAGTGTACGGTAAACCATCATCCATCGATAAACCTCCAGCTGCCAGTTAACCTAATGCAATAAAAAATGTACGGTTCTAAGGATGGATCCACCACTTCACCAGCTAATATCTCACAAACATCACCTATTTTACTTATGCCTAGGATTGATTTCCGAGTTTCGTCGGTAATGTCACTCTTCAATAGATCGTTAATGTACTCAGCCGCGAAGTACTCCGCAATCAGTCTGTGTATAAACAACGGGATATCGCCTGCTACACTGTGTATAAAACCCGACTTTTCTGTTCCTAACTTAAGCTTATCAATGGTTTCCCTAACTTCTTTTAATTCTTTTACACTAAATAGTGAATCTACATCTGGGTAGGTAACAGCGTACGCTCCTAACTTTTTATGTAAAGATAAAATATATGCTCGGTCCCGTTCAGTAGTCGTTATATTGTTTGAAATACAAGTGTTGATTTTGTCCTTTTCTCTGTAACGGATTTTGTTAAGTTTAGTTTCAACGAAATGTTGGTAAAGCTTAAAGGCTGTCATTTCCCTAACATAGATTAAATGTTTATAATTGGGGTTAGCACGATTCTTGTTAAATATGTCTTTTAAACTAGATCTGAATTCAGCGGTAAAGCATTCCGACGCTAAATGTAGGTGCAACGGAGTTGCAAAAAAGTCAGTTTTGTAGGAAATGAGTTCGTAGCTGTCATTTGGAAGACTTGAAAATCTAATGCCAAACTTCTCGAGATTCACGGATAGATATTTTTGGTTTGTAAAGTACGTTATTTGTTCATCATTCGAAAAGCCTTCTAAATCATACGATCGTCCGAACTCTTTTTCTAATATAGATTTAATGTGATTATATGATCTGCTAGTGATCCAGATTTTATGCCGTCGAGGGTAACTCCTGACGGACTTCACCAATGAGAGTGCTTCGTTCGCATAGTGCGGGAAGATCTCATCATAACCATCGAATAGAAATATCAAGGTACCACTATTGTAGAACTGTAAGAATAATTCTAACCCATAAGTCATTGCTGCATTGCCTGTGTTGCCTGTTTGCAACTCGGCTGTTATTTTCTCTTCTGTCATACCGAGCGCTACACGGGATATGAAATGTAAACTCATTTCAGGGTCGATGACTGTTTTATCTTTCTGCCACTTACTGAATATTTTCGAGAACTCCACCAGGTTTATTCTTACAATCCAAGTGCTTGGGTCGAGTTCCTTCGTCTTAACTGACAAATGAGTTAGTAGAGTTGACTTGCCCATCCCAGGCATAGCAGTAACTAGTATCACATGATCTTGTATATCGTTCAGAGTCTGTATTAATTTATCTTTGACTTCATGGAACGCATCCTCTTCTGATTTTTTGATGCGACTGACGCGTCTATCAGTGTACAAGTGTTTGAATTTATCGTAATTCCGGTTTCCTATCGGCATCCCTATTTCAAAGACTTTGTTTTTAAGCATTTCATGGAAAATGTCTCCTTTTATACGGTTCCTTGCCTTTTTGTCTTTTACGAAGAGACCTAAGCTTATTTCTTCCTCTTGAAATATCACTTTGGTGTTCTTTAAGAACGTTTGCTGCGATTCATCGCTCAAATCAATTAGATTATTTGCAGAATCCTGTGCATAACTAACCATTTTATTTGGTTTTACCTTTGTAACAATAAATAGTGGAGCTTCAACTACTTTAACAATTTCATTGAAGTTTTCATACCAATTTCCATAATTTACAAGAATTACAGTTTCGTCAGCTTGCACCAAATCAGTGCGTAAAGTTTTATTCGGCATTAGATTAGAAATGTATTCTAGGTCTAAAACTACGTGCGTCTTGTCATTTAAAGTTTGTGTTAATTTAGCAACAGTAAATTCACAATTATCTGTAACAATGATTTTGACATTTGTCTCATTTGTTTTACATTGCTCATCCAACAAAAGTTTGAATGCTCTTAGGGCTGCTTCACTAAACGTATACTTAAAGTTTTGCATCTTGTGTGTCTCTATCATGTTAATGACAGATAATAGTGATTGTTGAATAACATCTTTTGTTGCATTCTCAAAGTGTTGACTGTGTTTTGTAAGATATTTCGCTGTATTAGGTTTCATCCACCAGTCTTGGATTGCATTGTGATATTTTAAGAATACTGCGTCAGCTCTTGTTGAATCAAGGTATATGCCATCGCAGGGATGATTTCTCATTTCGAATTTTAAAGTATCATCAATGTCTTGTTGTTTTGACTGATTGGTGAAAAATATCAGTCGTCTTAAGAAGTCTTTCACCAAATTCACATCGTGTTCACTGGCGTGAAATGAGTGCATCGTAAACGTTTTTACCTTCACTTTTATTCTGTACTCCTGTAAGTTATTTATTTCCGTTTGCAATTTCAGATACAGTCTTTTAGCAAGATTACCTTCTATAGATTCGATATTATCAGCAAACTTCATTAGTTCTGAGTTTTCATCGGGAACGAAAACATTGCCGACTGCACCAGCCAAGCCACCATTAACCCGAAGGAGGCCTTTGTCAAGGGAATTGTCGATAGTAATGATAGTATAAGGATCTTTAGTATCTTTATCGGGTGCAACGTTAATCAAACCAACTATTGTTGAATACAATTTGTTTAATATGCTCTCAACTTTAGCGTCTCTTATTGTTAAATCCTTATTTCCAAACGAAACTGGGACTTTGAACTTCGAGCTTTCTAATATTTTTCTGACAGCCTGATCAATTGCTTCATCGACTATAGTTTGAGAAACGCTGACTTCATTCAACTTTCGTTTTAAATCTTCACTTATTTCTGAAGATTTTATAATAAGTTCAAATTTGCCATTTTTGTAAGCAATAACTGTTCCAATTAGTTTACTTAAAACATCAATTTTAGACGGTTCGCTAAAGAATTCATCCAGAAGAATCATACTTTCAAGCGTGGACTTTTCCTGGCTCAGTTGTTTCAGGTTTCCCTTTACCTGTTCACAGAGGGTATTTTTGAAGATCAGAACAAAATGTTCGTTTGTTTCAAAGAAGTCATTTCGGAAGTTAGCGATTCGTTTTCCTTCATCATCACGAATCTCGAACACTCTTTGCGCCAGAATATAGTGATAACGCGACACGTACTCATCCATCAATACCTCTTTATTAAGGGTATTAAGTTTTTTCCCAAAATACTCTGCAAGTGCTACGATTTCTTCTTCCAAAAATACTTTACTTAAAACCACCACGTCGTCAGCATCGTACGCAGGTTGTAAGAAAGAGCGGTCTTTTCCAGTGGCCATTAGATCTTTCAGTTTCGTAGTATAGTCAGTCTGGACTAAGTCTTCATTAAAGTTATAATATTTAGCATTTGTGTACCAAACAAATAGGCATTCTGTTTCGCTAAAGGCCCCTCCGAACAGTTTGCCTTTATCTTTCAAGTCGAATGCTCGTCTAATTTTTATGTAACTTTGAAAAGATGTTGTCAGATCTTGTTTGACATCAAGCGATAAACATTTGTCCATTTCTTTGTGTTTGATTTGAGCAAACACTGCCATTTCCTTGACAAAACCCTTTACTTTTGCCCTTAGGCATATGTCGTCAAATTCTCCTATTAAATCAACATTTGCAGCTAAATAAAACTCTTCGATTTCGTCGTCATGTTTAGCTCTAAAATTCAGCACACTAAGGAACTTAGACTCGTAAAACTGGCCATGTGCACCAGCAGTTCCAGGGCGCTTTTTATACATTTTATTATTCGTAATTAATTTCTGACGTCTAACTTCACTTGTCATGTTTCAAGTCTTTGACTGGTGATTTATCACCTACAGTGGGTCTGAAGCAGGGGAGAATGGAATGGAAACGTGTTGCGCAGACCCCAAATAGCGTGGAACGGGGACAGGAAGATGATGAGTCAGTCTGTCTTCGTTCGGGTACAATTGCGATTCTACCTCGGGAAATGATCAGATTGCTTGTGAAACGGTTTCAAGTATTTAAAGTATTAATAAAATAGACTAACACTTTACCTTGAGCTTACATGAACAGTTGCTACCACAGATTATATATTCAGATAGGTAACAATTAATAGAAACTTAGAAATAAACGGAGCCTTGCTGGTAAACCAATATTTTCTCGCTGGCATTCGTCCCTTCGTGACATGTTGGTTTTTGGGATAAAGTTCAAGTTCAATTAGAAATTCGGTTTTCTGCAACCTGGAAAAAAAATATTAAAAAAAAATATATTAATAAAAATTGTGGATGTATGACGTATTGTTTTGATTAGTGATGTGCCGTTGCGATTTTACTATTATACCGGTAATCGGTATAGAGACATTGGCTGTCAAAGTTCCAACATTTTCAAAACTTTACTTTTTAAACATCCCCACAATCACCAGCCTCCACGATGACGACACAATGTTTGAGTGTGTTTCATTGGGTCCTAACTCCTACCGTAAAACGTAATTTACCACCCCAATAAACAAAAGTCGTTTGTAAAACGATGTAAACAACAAACGTAAAACAGTACTTTAAAAATAATATTAAATGTGGATGTTGACACCGAATTTGTTGATTTTATTTAATTACTGCTTAAATATTTTTCTGTACACTTTATGACTAAATAAATCGAAATCATTCGAGCGTATGAGTCAACGAAAATGTTTTTCGAAACAGCGTCTGTCGCGACTACTTCATTCGAGTCCATGAGCTTTCGAACCTGTGAGACAGTGGAAAAATAATTCGCAACAGCGGAGTTCGAAACAACATAGGGGGACCCGTTTCCAAGAAATATATTTTGCGAATAGTTACTAAGTTTGACGTACAGAATGCTTGGTTGTCGGTTTCATGAAGGATTCGTTTACACTTTGTAGATACTGGCGTCTGTAACTAGGTACTTTACCTGATCGTCAGCAATGTAGTTCACGATGATGGAGCTCGCTTGCTTGCTTGTTGACTTGAAGACTCGCAGATTGTAGCTGTCAGGAAGCACAGCATTCCGTTATGAATACCGTTCCTAGAAAATAAGACGCTGCAGGTGCAAATGAATAAAATAAGAAATGAAAACACTTATAGAATGTCTTAAACGAGACAGAAACAACAGGGTGACTGAAAAGTTGTGTGCTAATCTGTTCTCGTGGTATGGGCATGTGATACGATTATGAAGGACAGTTTTGAGTATGCATGTGGACTGATAAAAGAGTAGGTAGAGGAAGATTATAGAAACAATGGATGGATTGTGTAAAGAATATATCAAGAAAGGAGGTGTCTGATCAGATGACGGGTCAAAGAGACGTGTGGAAGAAGAAGACAAGACATGCTGCGCCGACCGTAAATAAATTAGGATTAAGGCAGGAGAATGATGCCGAATAAAGACACTGCAGGTACACGAGGGTGAAAATAAATGTTGTTCCCCTTTTGATGAATAATAATTGATAGGATTCGAGTTGCCATGGCTGACCTGGGAATCTTTGAATAGATCATAGATGACTCCGCCCTGGAGAGTAAATTGGATGTTGCCAAACCAACTATGGGACACTAGATATCGTATCCTGTCTACTGTTATTTAACTTCAAATATTCATACTGCAAACTTCGCTTAAGTATCATGCAACAGTAAGAAAACAAGCGGGCATTTTGAGTACCTATACCAAATACCAGATCGGAGCTAGCTAGACGTTGTACAATGTTTTCCTTCCTTATCACATATAATATAGTAATTAAAATCTGCGACCTACGAGACTGCACAACCATCACGTTTAAAAAAAAACTAAAATCAGCACTACTAAAATTGTCCTACCTACGACGACACCGAAGCCTTGGTTTATCACTTGCACAATAACCTTCTACACACAAACCCACACAAATTCACACACAGGCACGCACAAGAATCCATACTTACACACACCATAAAACAAGCCAACACATGCAATTTGCTTTTTCATTTAAATTTTATTTTATTTTTTTACTTTTTGTTCAGAGCACATTACAGTACACACTAGATGTGCACATTAGATGATGTAACTATTTTAATCTTGTGAAATTCGCACTCCCGAGTCACAAGATACAAGCTATGCTTAGTTTGTGGCTCACCGATTTTGTATTCAACTGTAAGTATTCTTTATTTTGATTAATAAACTTATTATTATTATTATTTGCACATCACAGGAGCTGATGGATGCAGGCTTTGCTACGAAGAAGATCATAAGATTTTTTGGATAAGTCAACAATGTTAATCTTCAAATGATGGACAAAGAAATACCCAACATATTTGATGTGTGAATATTTTGGAGTTATTTTTGCGGAGCTATAGAAAGCCCTTTGGATATCATTCTGCCGGCGCCCATGATCATGATTCTGAGTTAAAGCCGGAGGAAATTAATCTAGCTCTGACTGTCTGCCTTACTTTTATGTCCAGTAAGTTTATTTTTCAAAACGCTTTACTCGGAACTCTCGAAGCTCAGTTCTTATGTTATGATGACTTATATCGCATTGCGATTAGGTTTTAAATGCAAATTATTTCACACGCGTGCGTTTTTAGGTTTCCGTATCCGAATGGCAAAAAATGGAACCCTTATAGATTCGTAATGTCTGTCTGTCTGTATACGTTCGTATTTCACAGTCACTTTATTCGGACACTATTAGTACTACAGAGTTGAAACTTGGCAGGTGTATTTTGTTTGTAAACCGCGTTAAGGCTCCGTATATGGAAAAAAATAATTATAAAAACGTCAAACCTACATTGAGCGCGATGTCTGAGATAGATCTTTAAAAAACCGGCCAAGTGCGAGTCAGACTCACACTCAAAGGGTTCCGTACCGTTATCTATAAAAACGCGCGTTTGTTGTATTGGAGCCCCCCTTAAATATTTATTACTTCTGAACGCCCCGCGTCTCCGTTAACCAGCCCTTAGGCAGGAAGCCGAATTTAACATAGTTGGGAAAAAGTTAGGCAGGTAGTAAACAGGCAAACACAATGTTTAAAGTTTTACAAAAACATACCTACTATTCAATCAAAAATTTTTCATTTTCGACGAACTCTTATTTAGGTAACTAAAGTCGCACAAAGCAAAGTCACACACTCACACACTCTCAACTCTTTTATTTGCTCTGTGCACACAATAGTGCACGATCTTATACCTCATTTAGATAATCTTGATCCTTGATATTATTTTTTAATTTTATTGAAATAAAATCCGGTACTTAGATTACTTGGAACTTTGAAAACGCATTTGGTAATTGTTAATTATTATCGTGGTCATGATAAGTGGGTTAGTATTTTCAACCGACTTCAAAAAAAGAAGGTGCTCTATTTGTATAAATCAGCGATTTTCCCAAAAAATGATCCGATATGATCGGGTTTTCGTTGATAAATGCATAATATGTTTTCAAGGAAGGTTTCACTGTATAATATATTGGGAAGATCTTCGAAAGTAGACAATAGAACTCTTCTATAATCATCATTTCAGCCCGTAATCACCCACTGTTGGGTATAGGCCTCCCCTTCTATAATACAGTATGTTAACTAACAGAAGGCGTTCCCGTCAACCAAGCATTCTGTACATCAAACTAAGTACCCCTACTCAAAATTTTTTGCTGGGAAACAACTTTTTTTTTGGTGTCAAAAATCACATTTTACAGTAAAACTCAAAGTACCACTCTTAAAACATTGTGATAGTGGATGCTTTAAATAATTAATGGGTCATGGAGGTAATTTAAGTAACGTTATAGCCTGAAAAACTAGAATTTACAAAAACAGCTGTGAAAAATTTGGAACTTTGACCCCCAATATCCGTAACTCCGTCCGTATAATATACTCCGTAACCAAGGGGTTTCCAGGTTGGTAATTTTTTTTTTGCATGTATGGATGCTATACTATTGCGGGTTAACGGGAACGTCCTCTGTTAGTTAACATACTGTATAGACAGCAAATGGCTTGAGTCCCTGCAGTGGGAACAATATAGGCTGATGATGATTGTATATTTAACAGTAAGAGATAGGTAGGTACCTAAAGTAATTCTCACGTTAATAATATAATATAAGGTAATTTCAACTAATATTTTCGAGAGGAAATATTAGATTTTTTGTTTGTTATGATTTAACTCAAAAATTACTTAGACGTCTACGAAAATTCTTTCAACATTAGAAAGCTAATTGAAAATTTTATTATGTTGGATAGTCGATCTATCGAGGAAGGTTGTAAGCTATATACATATTATTGTGACGTAGACGAAGGTGCGTGGGTCAGCCAATGACGTATTATATAGTTTTAATAAATCATTTGGGTCAGCTAGTAAATTTGATAAAACTTAAAACACGTATCCAACATTTTTCGATAATCTCACTAACGCACTTTTTAGAATCGTATTTTTTGACTCAGTCTGATCCTCTATTATTGAATAAAATGCAATTCTCTTTGAAACACGTGTAAGTCAGTGTAAGTTTGAGAGAGAATGTGTGTGTTCCCGGCAAACATGCGCAAGACAAAAATTAAAAAAAAAATGTAAAAGGACTTCAAATTAGTTCAAATTCATTTTGTTTGTCATACTCATAATATCATGGGGGTTACATTTCGGTAATTTTTCGTCTAGGACACTCCGTTTTCTAGATATTTGAATTTAACTTTTTTTGGTACAATAATTTTAAATTTCCATAACTCGGAAACGGTGCATCGTAGGACTATGAGCTTCCACGCTCATAGTCGATGATGAACCGCGAGTGCAAAATGTATGCAGAAGTTGGCAAGTGTTTTTATTTTAGCTAATAATTTAAAAATACATTGATTTAGGTACAAAAAAAATATCCTAACATCTAAAGGACTATAAGTACCGCAATTTATTATGATTTTGGAGATATAATATGCTGTAAATTTACCTAAAATGGTACCTATTCGGACCCTACTTTTTTACATTTTCTGCGATTATCGTGATGGGAAAAACGTACCTATTTGTGCGAAGATTTTGTATGACGTCGTACAATTATTCTTCTGATGCCGATCTGGAGACGAATAAATTATCTTTAAATGAAGACCATGATATCTTCACATTTATGATGGCTTATAATAATAATAATAATAATAATAGTCCACAACTATCACACAACGCCATCTAGTCCCAAGCTAAGCAGAGCTTGTGCTAAGGGTACTAGACAACTGATAAACATACTTATAATTTCTAAATACATACATATTATAGATAAATTACACCCAGACACAGAACAAATGATTATGATGATGATGATGAGCTTATACGTTGAAATGGTACCTGAAAACCAATGTTATTTGTAGAAAAAACAACCTCCTGACTGCAGTGGCCGATATGGACATCTTTAAACAGACTGCGTGCTCAAGTTTGCCGCTGCCGACCGTAGATAGGGTATATCGAATCATCTCGGATACAATGCGAGTGTGGAGCCCCAACACAGAATACCTATACCACACCTCCTCTCTTGCCCGTCGTGCACAACTAACTGCACGCTCCAGAACATGAATGAACGACAGAGGTGTCCTGGTTGGTGCTGGAGGGCAAATCAAAGTTCATCGAGAAGAAGAAAAAGAATATTATCTACTTACATGTATGTAGTAAACGAAAGTAGTCACAACACAACATTAATAAGAGTCTGATCACAGTTTGTCACTTGTGTTAACAAAATGGTTTTTCTAATTATTATTTTTGTACTCTACAACAGTTATTAATAAAAGGTTGACTGGTAGAGAATGCCTTGTGGTATTAAGTCCGTTTATGTACCAATATAGCACTACTTCAAACAACAGAAGATGACCGACAGATCGCTCGCGCAACCTATGACTCAAATCGGGAGAAAATGAAGTCATCAAAAAGATTAAAAATATATTTATAAATAAGTATTTGATGTCTAAAAATCTGAGAATACTTTGTCTGTGCGCTATCTAGCGGCTATCGAAAAACACTATGACACAAAACAAAATTACGCGGGATATTTAAAGACCATCTGTATAAATATTTCGTAGTTCGTTCAATTATTATTATCTATATCTACCTATTCTGCAGCGGTGGCTTTATAATGATGTCAGCCCCGACTTAAGAACAGTAGGTCGTAGGTTCGAACCCAGGCAGGTGCATTACTTTGTGTGATTTATTTCATCATGTCTGCTATCAAAACGGTAAATGAAAAAATTGTGAGGTACCCGGTATGTCTTAGAAATCTTAGAATCAAATATTCGAAGACAGGTGCATGACATCTGACAACCCGCACTGGGCCCGCGTGGTAGATTATAGCCCATCCCTCTCCTAGAAAGCAGGCCTGAGTCCTTGCAGTGGGAAGATAATAGGCTGATGATGATGATGATGATGATGATGATCTATTCTATAAACATATAATAAAGACCGGCCAAGTGCATGTCAGACCACACACAATGTAGGGTTCCGTAGTTGCTCATCAAAATATGTAAACTTACTAAACTAATTAACTACCCTGCCTACCTGCCCCCGAACGATGATTTTTACTGTAGGTAAAAATTAAACAAACATTTGCAGTTTTGAGACCTGCTTATACATAATAAAAAAAAATAAAGCAAAATATTTCATACAATTACATTTAAAAAAAAAAAAGTAGGTCGACTATTACTTTTAAACTTGTAAAGCCTACTTAGCTGTGATAGTTTTCCTTTTATTTTCGTTATATTTTCTTGCAAAGTATGAAAAAAAAAACATGTTTTACTTTAGCGCTTGGTCGGCGTAGCTCATTTATATATTCATACCAAATTACAGCTTTCTAGTACTAAGAGTCTTTGAGATATAGTGCAGACGGACGGACAGACAGACAGACGGATATAGCGAAACTATATCGGTTCCATATTGACTACGGAACCCTAAAAATGTAACGAATCGCTGTCTATAAATGAAAGATATACAATGAGAAAAAATATTATGAGGCCCTCAACGCAAACAGCACCTAAAACAGTGATTGTTATAATTTTTGTATGTTTGTCTGTGCACGCTCATCTCAAAACGGCTTATCCGATTTAGATTTGATTTTCATGAATATTTTGTGGTAAGCTTTACTTAACATAATTATAATGTTTGTTTTATTTTTGTGAATCGGTTCTTAGATAAATAAGTTATGCAAATTTAAAGAATCACGTCGAACATTTGTGAAACCATCTTCTTTAATCCATCTATCTGTAGTACTAGCGGAGCTAAGTGGCTATCATAGTGTCCATCAATTAACTGTCAAATGGTTCCATTTTTTATTAAACCATAACCAATTTTTTTCACATATGGAAAACCAGTACTTTAGTCCTCCAGAACTTGTTTAACTCCGTCATACTCTAAGGTACTACGCAGAAGCATGGCACAGGTGTGTGGTGGTGCTCTTCTTCAAAAAAGGTGAAAACACCCTTTTGAAGAATTATAGATCCATCTCACTCCTGAGCCATGTGTACAAGCTGTTCTCGAGGGTCATTACGAACCGTCTCGAACATCCCAAACTAGCCGGTTTCCGAAAAGACTTTAACACCATGGACCACATCCATACGCTCCACCAGATTATACAGAAGTCTGAGGAGTATAATTGGCCATTATGTCTAGCGTTTGTGGACTATGAAAAAGCTTTCTATTCAATCGATACCTGGGTGGTGTTACAGTTTCTTTAGCGATGCCGTATCGACTATATTTTTAAGTTTATTTTCGTCGATTTTTATTAATTTGATAAAAACAAAAAACACGTATCCAATATTTTCGATAATCTAACAGACGGACTAATTTGTTTTTTTTTGTGAAATACTCGTACCCTATTTGCCGCACGGTGGTAGCTACCTGACCATCGCAAATACTTCACTGTGCCATCGTAGCAGAACTTACTGACTGGCATGAAAGTGGTGTTAGGGCAGATGGCGTGAATAGATAGGCGCTTGAGGCGTCAGGGCGTCGGTCGGTATTAACAAAAAAATGCCTTGGCTAACCAGCAGGACTATTGCGTGCGTTAAATGTCAGTGGCTATCTTATTGTCCATGGATTAGCTGTCAAATTGGTTAAGGTGAAAGCGTCAGGATAGCCGCGAAATTCAAATTTTCTTACGTTTTTTGCGTGTAAGACGTATGTAATTACAGAATTATAATCATCAAAATCATCAATACAACCCTCCAAGTTCATATAATTCGAGGAACGAGAAAAAGTCGTTCCTCGAATTATATGAACTTGGAGGGTTGTATTGATGATTTTGATGACAGAATTATAATCATCAAAATCATCAATACAACCCTCCAAGTTCATATAATTCGAGGAACGAGAAAAAGTCGTTCCTCGAATTATATGAACTTGGAGGGTTGTATTGATGATTTTGATGATTATAATTCTGTAACTACATACGTCTTACACTCGCGTCCAACATTTCAATCAACATACAACCTAGCACTGGCCTGCAAATTGCAAAAAACGTAAGAAAATTTGAATTTCGCGGCTATCCTGACGCTTTCACCTTAAGGTTTATTAGAACATGAAACCATTGACAGTTAATTGATGGACACTTTAACATAGCCACTGTCATTTAAAAGATACGCAATAATAATAAAAATAATAATCCACAACTATCACACAACGCCATCTAGTCCCAAGCTAAGCAGAGCTTGTGTTATGGGTACTAGACAACTGATAAACATACTTATATATTTCTAAATACATACATATTATAGATAAATTACACCCAGACGGAACAAAATAATGATCGTGCTCATCACACAAACATTTCTCCTGGGTGGGAATCGAACCCACGACCTCCGGCATAGCAGTTAGGGTCACTAACCACTAGACCAACAGGCCAATCAATAGCAATAGCAATAGCAATAGCCCTGCAGTATCGTAATATAATGTTCCCTGACCTGAGGTTGGCTGTGGCAACAGTTTTTCATAACTTAATTTGATTTCTAGTAACACTGAAACACTGATGTCATTCACCATAATTTAGCTGACACAAATAATTTCTCTTCCATGGCGTGAGAGCAGGACAACTAATACAAGTTACTTAATTGTGTGACACGAACAGCGCTATATTCTCTGACACTTGGACCTGGAACGTTATAGTAGAAAACCGAAAACGTACCCGAATGTGGAATTGTGGATCCTACAGTAGCAAATTGTTAGAAAAATAAGTTAAAATATAAATTTGTTCCGTAATTTAGCCAACAATGGAGCTAAACGATGTGATAGTCAATCAACCCGTCGTGATCGACAATGTAAATATCATTTATTACCTCTGAACTAAGTATTTACACTGCGTCGACGATGCAAGGTTTTGAGCAATAAATTTAGTGAAAATCGATTGTTGAACCAATTTTAATTGCAGTTATGCTGATAATCGATTTGTTTTAAAGATTTTAGATAGTTAAAACACACGCTCATGTATTTGTGCCGAACATGAGTCATCTAACCATTTTTGTATCATGTACATTTTCTATCGCATTTGTGTAATTTTTTACTGATGCCGGTTTTTGTTAGGGCTCCGGAGTGATCAAGGCTGGCTTCGCTGGCGACCAGATACCGAAATGCAGGTTCCCGAACTAGTAAGTATCACTTTTATTTAGTGCCACATTTTTGTTTTTTAATCATTATTTTATTGGAATTACTAAATTTTTCTGACATAATTATGTCGAGAGTTCAGTTAAGAGTATCAGAAATACTCTAAAAGTTAAGTTATACATGCAACTGTGGTTTTTCTGTTTTATAGTTTTTAGTGTATTTGTTTCTTGTTTTTTGTATTAAGTAAACATTACTTACTGGTATTAAATACAGCAACAATCAATAAATTCTGCTTGACCCACAGTATAGGCCGACCGAAGCACGTCCGGGTCATGGCTGGCGCGTTAGAAGGAGAATTATTTGTGGGTCCTCGCGCTGAAGAGCATCGTGGTCTCCTCAGCATCAAATACCCCATGGAACATGGCATAGTGACAGACTGGAATGATATGGAGCGTGTGTGGAATTATATCTATAGCAAAGTTAGTATATTATAATTTTCAATGACTACCATATGGAAACTTCAAGATACCTAGTCTCGCAGCAATCAACGTTATGGTGGAATCAATAAATCTCATCAAAATAAGGGACAAAATCCATGACAACTTAAGAATTTTAACAGGTCACTGTCTTTTAAACAGACATCTATTTTTCGGTGTAACAGATATCCCACTGTGCAGAGGATGCATGGAGGTGGAAGTAATGCCACGGCATGTTACTCCTAGAGGGGAGGAGTGTGGAAGATCACTGGGCACAAACTCTTCAATCATCCTTATCTCTCCCGGACGCCTGCAGCAGTCCGGGAAGGCAACTAAAGTACTGGGGTGACCTACATTGGTTGGAGTAGGGAAGAACACATCATGTACAAGGGCCCAATCAAGAGGCTAAGCGAGGCTAAAGTCCAGTATAGTCAACCCCAGTGTAGTATGTTGGGGAAACGAATTATTCGAAAAAGATAGGTACTGTGGCCTCGACACTAAAGGCTATGAAGAAACTCGGGTGATTTTTAGTCAGTAGAAGTCTGACACTCTCTACCGCTCTCTGAGCGGGAGGACTCATCTGATGATTTCCATACTTCCAAAAAAAATATGTGTACTGGAAGAAATACACATAGAAGAAGTTAAACTTCAAAAGGACAAGTAGAATTACTTTGCGATATCTCCTAAGATATTTGTTGAAACTATATAGAGTAAAGAGCACAAATATTCTTTATTAAATTTCCGTTCTGACAAACACATTTATTTAGATAATAATTAATACCATATGGGTTTAATAAGCTTCGCAAAAATTTATTCTTTTTAATCTAAACATTTAACAGTAAAAGTAGTTATTGCACGTTATCCGTTGCTGATAGACATATGCTGTCGCGGACTTAAATTCTTCGGGGTAACCTTGGTTCTCATGCAGATGTCCTCATTTCTTATTCGACCATGCAAGGAAACTCCGAGCATAGCCCTCTCCATTGACTTTAAGCCTTCTGTTGAGGCCCGTTGTGAGTGCCCACATTTCGGTCCCGTGTGTATATTCATAATTCTTTTCTTTCCCTAGGACCAACTGTCGACATTTTCAGAGGAGCATCCAGTGTTGCTTACAGAGGCTCCTCTGAACCCTCGCAGGAACAGAGAGAAGGCGGCTGAAGTATTCTTTGAGACCTTCAATGTACCTGCTTTGTTCCTGTCCATGCAAGCTGTGCTAAGTTTGTAAGTTCTTTTTATTTTTATTTTTTAATTGGTTCATTTGCGGTGTGAAGAATGATATGAAAGGGACAGGAGTAAATGCCACCGTGACGTCTAACAGGGAAGAATGGAAAAAGAAAACGTGTTGCGCCATTGAAACTGTAACCGTAATAAAGTGTTTTTAACACTGTTTTTTCCTTGCTGATGTTTATTTTTATTTTTTTTGTTTGTTTAGTGAAGTGTAAAATAGTTGTAAGTTATGATGAGGCTGACTTGCCTTTAAGGACATAAACCTCCATTCTATTAAAATAAAATAAAAGACACTGTTTTTAAACAGTTTTAACAGAATATTTTTTGTCTTTTTTTACCCTAAGGTTGACTGGTATCATGTATCACTATTGTGCATAAAATTTAAATAAATAAATAAAAACACTTTTAAATGTAACAGATACAATAATGTTACTGAATCAAACTGTAAATTTTTATAAATGGTGTAAAAGTACCCTTAACGCAAACGAAGGGCACTTGTTCTCCCCACCACTGAGAAATTTAGAATAAAAAAATGTTCGCAGTGGTGGGGGAACAAGTGCCTTTCGTTTGCGTTAAGTGTAGTTTTACACCCTTTATAATGTAATGACTGCGCCCATTATTTTGCTTAGATACGCGACAGGGCGAACGACTGGTGTCGTCTTAGACTCAGGAGATGGAGTCACCCATTCCGTTCCAATCTACGAAGGTTTCGCCATGCCACACAGCATTATGAGGGTGGACGTCGCAGGCAGAGATGTCACTAGATACTTGAGGTATGTTTAAGATCGCCGCGGGAGGCGCTCCGGGCGTCGGGGGTCCCGCGATGACCTCCGGCCACCGTAGACGCGGGCCTGTGGACGGTGAGTGATGGGCTAACTCGCCGTCCGTCCGTCTCACGACGAAAACAGGCCGTGTCGACGGCGCGTTCGTGTTCCACGCGCGCCTCAAAGAGATGTCAGCAACATGGGAGGGGCCCGAAAGGGCCGACGCCTGTCGGGGCTGCGGGTAGTCCTCTGGTTATCGCGGCCTCGACATAGAGGGCGAAGAAGGAACATGGGTGGTTTTTAGTCAGTAGAAGTCTGACACTCCCTTTCGCTCTGCCCAAGAGCGGGAGGGGTTATTCGATGATTTTACACCCACCAAAAAAAAAAAAAAAAAGGTATGTTTAAGACCCCGTCGGGGCTGCGGGTTGTTCTAAAGAGATACCGCGGCCTAGACACAAAGGGCTAACAAGGAATATGGGTGGTTTTTAGTCAGTATGATACTCCCTACCGCTCTGCCCAGAGCCGGAGGAGTCATTTGATGATAATCAAGGAATCTACAAGGCAGTGTAGGGTGGGCCCTACACTGGCCTTGTAGATATTCCTTGACGCTTGTTAACTTTTTATCTTTTTTAATTATATTTTTTTCTGTCTTTGTGGAGTATCTTACAACTTATTGTCAGGTCATGTGGTCCCAAAAAAAAAATAGTTAAACTAAACCATTTCAAAAGATTAAAAGAGTAACCTTTGGAGTTTCTTGCCGTTTCTTCTCCTTAGGAATCGACCAATGCACCGAACCGTGCACCTTTTTTGTCGACGTTTTATAAGTGCCCATGTAGGCCTATGTGAAATAAAAATATTATGATTTTACAAAAATAAACCGTGCTATTAGGTGCGCTTCTGGCTAACCCTTTTTTTTTTTTTTTTTTTGGTGGGTGTAAAATCATCGAATAACCCCTCCCGCTCTTGGGCAGAGCGAAAGGGAGTGTCAGACTTCTACTGACTAAAAACCACCCATGTTCCTTCTTCGCCCTCTATGTCGAGGCCGCGATAACCAGAGGACTACCCGCGGCCCCGACAGGCGTCGGCCCTTTCGGGCCCCTCCCATGTTGCTGACATCTCTTTGAGGCGCGCGTGGAACACGAACGCGCCGTCGACACGGCCTGTTTTCGTCGTGAGACGGACGGACGGCGAGTTAGCTTCTGGCTAACCCTTCATTGATCACAGGCGTGATTTTATGTTGATATTTTCAGGCTCCTTTTACGTAAAGAGGGCGTTAATCTTCGCACCTCGGCTGAATTGGAAATAGTTAAGGCCATAAAAGAGAGGGCTTGCTACCTCTCCCCGAATCCTCTGAAAGAGGAAACGCTGGAAACAGAGAGGGCCCAGTACACATTACCCGATGGAACTGGCTTGGAGGTAAGATATCTATGCAATAATCACACTATCACACTAATATTATAAAGGCGAAAGTTTGTGAGTGTGTGAATGTGTATGTTTGTTACTTCTTCACGTCTAAACGGCTGGAGCGATTTCAATTAAATTTGGTATGGAGTTAGCTGACAACCTAGATTAACACATAGGATAGTTTTTATCCCGATTTTATTTTCCTGTGGGATAATTTTAGAGTTGAAGCGGGTGAAGCCGCTGGCATCAGCTAGTAATATTATAAAGGCGAAAGTTTGTGGGTGTGTATGTTTGTTACCGCTTCACGCAAGAACTACTGAACGGATTTAAATAAAATTTGGTACACAGATAGTTTATCGCCTGGATTAACACATAGGGATAGTTTTATCCCGATTTTATCTTCAAGTGGGATAGTTTTAGAGTTGTAGCAAAATAAAATTTCGCTACTTTTCTTTGGTTTTCAACTAGCCGATGTCCGGCTTTGCCCCCGTGTATGTCGGTCAAATTATACAAGGTAACTCGAGGTATTCGTTGAAGGACATATAATACTAACTACTAAAGAACGACGACTAAATTACTAAAGAATGACTTTTACATGCAAAAATCAATCTTGACATGAAAATGAACTTGGAGGGTTGTATTGATAATTTTGATGGTTATAATTCGGTAACTTCATACGTCTTACAGTCGCAAATCAAATTTTCATAAACATACAACCAAGCACTGGCCTGCAAATTGCCAAAAACGTAAGAAAATTAGAATTTCGCGGGCCAGATGTGAGCTTCCACCTTAATATTATTTTTATGCTTCCTCAGATTGGTCCAGCCAGATTCCGAGCACCAGAAGTGTTGTTCCGACCTGATCTCATCGGTGAAGAGTGTGAAGGTATGTTGCAAACTATGTCGCCCCCGAAACCCCTTGTTTACTATATCGCCCCCGAAACCCCTTGTTTACTATATCGCCCCCGAAACCCCTTGTTTACTATATCGCCCCCGAAACCCCTTGCATACTATTCGCCCCCTAAACCACTTGCATACTATATCTCCCCCGAAACCCCTTGCATACTATATCGCCCCCGAAACCCCTTGCATACTATATCACCCCCAAAACCCCTTGCATACTATATCGCCCCCTAAACCACTTGCATACTATATCGCCCCCAAAACCCCCTTGCATACTATATCGCCCCCTAAACCACTTGCATACTATATCGCCCCCGAAACCCCTTGCATACTATATCGCCCCCTAAACCACTTGCATACTATATCGCCCCCGAAACCCCTTGCATACTATATCGTCCCCGAAACCACTTGCATACTATATAGCCCCCAAAACCCCTTGCATACTATATCGCCCCCGAAATCACTTGCATACTATATCGCCCCCAAAACCCCTTGCATACTACATCGCCCCCGAAATCACTTGCATACTATATCGCTCCCGAAACCCTTTCCATACTATATCGCCCCCGAAACCCCTTGCTTACTAAAGGAACTTTTTTGTATGGAAGCTGGCATATCGACCCATCGCCATTTTGTTTTTTTTTTAGAAATCACGGCTCAGGATGAAATTGGTATGTATGGGTAGGGGACACCTAGACGAACAAAAAATGTCATGTAACATGGTACCCCAAAGTGTCACGTCATCGAGATATTTGGAGGTAAAGATCGACATATGAGTACAAAGACCACATAAAATCTAGACCTTTTACGTGTCTATCGGCGTTATTTACTATTATTACTGTTTATTGAAAGAGAGTAGGTACATTACATACTACTAAGAGCACGAGAAAACTAGTCTTTAACATAACATAGCGTTTCATTGCGATGCAAAGCGATTTTCTCGTGCGCATAATAATAATCAACCTGGGAACGATTCTTTGGATACAATTTAGCGCCTATACACGTAATAAGTCTATTTTTAATGATTGTCGTTGTACTCATTTGTCGATCTTTACCTTCAAATATCTCGGTAACGTGACACTTTGGGGTACCATGTTGCATGACAGTTTTGTTCGTCTAAATGTCCTCTATCCATACATACCACTTTCATCGTGGGCCTCGATTTCGAAAAAAAAAACAAAATGGCGAGCAGGTTGATATGCCACATAGGTTCCCTTTCATGAAAAACGTTGGAGCCGTTTCCGAGATTCAGATTTTTTTTTTTTTTGGTTAGCCTATTTGGTCCCACAGCTGGGCAAAGGCCTCCCCCATTTCTTTCCAGCTCTCTCGGTGTTGTGCCTTCTCTGACCAATCAGTCACGAACGTTGTTTGTGTCTGCCTCGGTGACGACGACCGTCTTCAGGCACCCAGTGTGTGACGGTTTTGGCCCATCTGTCCTGACCTCTCCTGGAAATGTTACCCGCCCAGTCCCACTTTAACCTCGCAGACTTATCGCCAACATCGGCAATGCCTGTCTTGGAGCGTATTATGCTGTTACGAATTCGATCGGTGATTATATTATGTTAGTTTAACCGAGGGACATATTGAAATCCGTAATGCTTGCATCAATATATATATATAAATCAATGCCACTTTTTGTTGTAATTGTTTACCCGACTGCGGCGAAGCCCAAAAGGAGGGTTATGTGTTTGGCGTGTATGTATGTATGTATGTCCGTTTCTTTGTTCCCTCATAACTCCTTAACGGGTGAAGGGATTTGAATAAAATATACGTCGTTAGATTCGTCTTGATGGCGCGAGTGTCACTGGCTACATTAAAATTAAAAAAGAAAAGAAATTTGCGGATTTTGGGGGCCATATAGCGTATTTCAAAAAATAAAAAAAATCCTTTACCATCGAGTAGGGTATCAAAATGAAGGGTTTTAAAAGGTGATTACAAAAATATATTATACTTATATGTTTAAAATAAGTTCAAGTCCCAAATCATATAAACAAACACAAAAGTTAAATCATCTGCGAAGATTTTTACGCGACCAACGAAAGAACAGACACAAAAGAACTACTTAAAAAGTTGGAAATAAAAAAAGTAGTTTAAAAACTAAAAAACCCGACTGAAAATACTGAAAAGTAAAAAACAAGCACATTTTAAATTAAACAAAACTTGGAAGCAGGCGGGGTTCATTTGAATATTAAATTATGAAATGAAAATAGAATGGACCCCGCCTGCTTCCAAGTTTTGTTAACTTGTAACTCAAGAACGGGCTCAGCTATCCAAACCAAATGTTTAGGCTTTGTTCGGACTATTTAGTAGATGGTTTATGTGAAGTTTGCACAAAATGGGTCGAGCGGTTCTTTATTTAACACATTTTCTGTAACAAATGGAATTCAATAAATGGCGGATCATTTTGTTAATGGGGATTTGGCTATTTGCAATAGGGTAGTTAACTAAAAAAATCTAATTAGTCCGTCAGATAGATTTCCAAAAAATATTGGACACGTATTTTTTTCTTTTTTCACGTAAACAAACAATGAAGTGCTTTGAAAACTCGTGTAACGTCATACTCTAAGACATTAGTATGACATTTGTTAGCGGTCAGTGACGTCACCAACCCCCACTCAAATCTTTGACGCGCTTTATCTTCGTGATTATTTATTGATTTGATAAAACAAAAAATACGTATCCAATATTTTTCGATAATCTAACAGACGGACTTATTAGAATATCATTTTTTGAAATCAGTAAACATCCCTCTTGCTCATTTAAAGGTATTTTAAATAAAACCGTTATTTTTTCAGGTCTTCACGAGGTCCTGATGTTTGCGATACAGAAGTCTGACATGGACCTCCGAAAGGTCCTGTACCAAAACATTGTACTCAGCGGTGGAAGCACTTTGTTCCGAGGGTTCGGAGACAGACTCCTGGCAGAGATCAGAAGATTAGCTCCTAAGGATATGAAAATTAGGGTATGGAAACTCATATTTTGATAACTGACATGGTCACTTTGTTTTTTTGCGAAGGTCGGAAATTATAAAATGACTCCTACCGCTCTGGGCGGAGCGGTAGGGAGTGTCAGACTTCAACTGACTAAAAACCACCCATGTTCCTTCTTTGCCGAGCCTGCGATATATCTTTCGAACAACCCGCAGCCCTGACGGGAGGCATGAGGTCCCGGGTTCGATTCAAAATTCGGACAAAGTGTTATTGAATTTTTCATCAGAATTTCTCGGTAACGGCCACGGAGGCTGGATTTGTGCCCGATTGATGGCAATAAGCACCCTATTACATGCGGCTTAAAAATTCCTGGCGAAATGTAGGTGTACTCTTACCTAACTCATAATTATTTTTTAATAATACAGGGTGTAAATGAACCCTTCACGCAAACGTCAACCAAGTATTCTGTACATCAAACTCAGTACCCCTACGCAAAATTTTTTGCTGGGAAACGACTTTTTTTGGGGTCAAAAATCAAATTTTACGGTGAAACTCAATGTAGCACTCTTAAAACATTGTGCTAGTGGATGCTTTGAATAGTAAACGGGTCATGGAGGTAATTTAAGTAAAGTTATAACTTGAAAAACTATTATTTGCTGTGCATTTGGAACTTTTACCCCCAATATCTCCGTAACTAGGGGGTTCCCAGGTATGGTCTAGAACAAAAAAAATATCGCAGTGGTGGGGAGAACAAGTGCCCTTCGTTTGCGTTAAGGGTAATTTTACACCCTTTATATTCTTTGATTCTTTCCCCGTCAGGCGCATTACTTTGTGTAATTAATTTCATCACCACTGCTCTCAAAACGGTGAAGGAAAACACCGTAAGGAAACCGGACATCTACCAACACGCACTGGGTCCGCGTGGTGGATTATAGCCCATCCCTCTCCTAGAGAGGCCTAAGACCCTGCAGTGAGAACATTATAGGCTGATGATGATGATGAATATATTCTTTCACAGATTTCAGCACCGCAAGAGCGCCTCTACTCCACGTGGATCGGGGGTTCGATTCTGGCGTCACTCGACACATTCCGCAAGATGTGGGTCTCTAAAAGAGAATATGATGAAGAAGGACACAGGGCGGTCCATCGCAAAACATTCTAAAATATTATATTAAAGTTACTGAAACTCAGAATCTACACTAATATTATAAAGGGAAAGATTTGTTTGTTTGTTTGTAACGAATAGGCTCCGAAAGTACTGGACCGATTTAAAAAACTCTTTCACCGTTGGGAAGCTACACTATCCCGGGGTGACATAGGCTACTTTTTATCCCTGTATTCCCACGGGAATGGGAACTACGAGGGTGAAACCGCGTTTCGTCTGCTAGTCTTAGATAAAGTCATAACCTTTTTTTTTTGGTGGGTTTGAAATCATTTAATGACTTTTCCCGCTCTAAGCGGAGCGGGGGTGTCAGACTTGTACTGACGAAAAACCGCCCATGTTTCTTCTTACGCTTTTGTGCTACGGCACATACCGCTGTGCCGTAACACAAAGGCGTAAGAAGAAACATGGGCTTATCATGTCATATCTTTCAGACAACCCGCAGCTTCGATAGATAACTTATAATCTAATTATCATTTAAAGCTTTTGCCCGTGACTTCGCTTGGAATATTTACTTTGAGAAATATTTTTAATTTATGCTCCGCTCCTATTGGTCGTAGCGTGATGTTATATAGCCTAAAGCCTTCCTCGGTAAATGAACTATTCCAGTCAGTAGTTCCTGAGATTAGCGCGTTGAACCCAACAAACAAACTCTTCAGTTTTATGTGTTAATCTGTGTGCTAAATTTAATCCAAATCCGTTTCGTAGTTTATGCGTGAAAGAGTAACGAACATCCATCCTCACAGACTTTCGCATTTATAATATTTGTAGGTTAGTAGAATTTATATAAGATTCTGAGTTGACATAGAAGATTCTCGAACATTGAAAAACGAGTATTAAATTATTGTAAAATACCTCAATTGGGCTTGAGGGTGCTACACACACTTCGATCGGTATAGAAGTTTGAATTATTTGGCATGCCTAACTTATGAATATTATTTTAATAATGGCTTCATTAAGTATGGTTGTGGTATGGTACGAGAGCAGTGGTGGCTCAGTGGTAGCGGCCCCGACTTACGAGCAGTTGGTCGTAGGTTCGAATCCAGGCAGGCGCATTACTTTGTGTAATTTATTTCATCACCACTGCTCTCAAAACGGTGAAGGAAAACATCGTGAGGAAACCGGCATGTCTTAGAACCAAAAATTCGAAGATATGTGATAATTTACCAATCCGCACTGTCCCCGCGTGGTGGATTATAGCCCATCCCACTCCTAGAGAGGAGGCCTGAGTCCCAGCAGTGGGAACAATTTAGGCTGATGATGATGATGATATGTATGGTTTTATGCGAGGTCAATATTTTATGAAATAAGCTAAAATGAAAATTATTAGGTAAGCCAGCCTTCATACATAAATACTCGCAACCGGCGTGCGTGTATGACCGAGATGTATGATCGTGGATGAAGCGAAAGGAGTGTATGTAAGGATCGTAGTAGATGGTGTTATGTTGTTTCTGCCTACCCTAAATAAGCGTGAGGTTAAGTATATCATTTTCAATATTATTTCACACCGAATCGCAAACATGTGTGGTACCCCTCAAAAATCACATGCATTCAATATAATATACACTTTTAGTAATAAACGCTTATTTAAAATTAAAATTATATTTGTAACTACACAAGGTCAGCTTAACTAGGAAAACGCCAGACATGAGAATATAATGTTTTGATTGATTATTGAGGTCAATAACCTCAGGTAAACAGGAACTCGTGGCTAAATAAGAATGTCAGCTCGGTCGATCTTCAAGGTTAAGTCACGCTTGCCGAGGTCGGTCTGTGGATGGGTGACCCGGTGAGTGGCAGCATGCATGAGTGCGATTTAAAAGCAATAAGCAAATAGCAACTTGTGAGAGCCATGATAGCATTTGCTTTATGTTGTGTGTATTAAGCACGGTGCTTTATTTTGCTATATGATAAATTAACCACCACTAATCATAACATAGAGTTCCCTCCGTGCCTCGGAAAGCACGTTAAGCTGTTGGTCCCGGTCTTTGGCAGTCGTTACAGGTAGACCACTCTTACCAAGAGGTATCGCATTGCCCAGAGGTCAGATAGATAGTCGCTCCATGTAAAATACAGCGGCATCTAGTAAGATAGGAAGCAGACACTTCAATTTTATTTATTTAATCATGTCTGCCGAATTTTGTAGCTACTTACGTTAGATCCTGTGTGCACTTAACTTAGAGCTGCTTACGACTGTGAGTGATAACAAGCCTTATAATAAAAAAATGGCGGAAATAGAATGTATATCGGTTGCTAAATACTGTTATGTTGAGCGAGATTTTAATATTTAAGACAATTTTTTTGTATTTAAATAAATTATTTTTTTTCGATGTGACTGTATTTTATTTCATTTTTTATCTTTTTGTTCACCTCGGTCGTGTAACATTTTGTAGCGGGAACTAGAGGGCTGTCGGCGGAAGTGACGCTTACGAAAGGTTAATATGTTGATGAAACGTCTGTAGATGAAAGACTGCTGGGGAAACGGAAATAAACGAATCACCCTGTCGACGAACAGTCCATTGGCGAATCAGTCATAAGAGAACGGTTGCGGATTCTCACTCATAGCATCACTATTTTATTTGACATTATTTCATATCAACAGCGGTTACACAATAATTAGGTTTTTGGCTGGCACGTTGGGCACGTTTTCATTTGTCGGCTAAACCCGACCGCGGGAACTCATCGACATGTGTATTCTGCCCATCCTAACCTACGGGGCTCAAACTTGGTCCCTGACCGAGTCGCAATAGTTCAAACTCAAGATTTGCGAAAGGGCGATAGAGCAAAGCGTGATTTAAAAGAAGCGCCTCCATGTTAGGTCATGACGTGTCTATATATATTACGTCATTGTGTAGACCATAATTAAAACAAGATTGACTTACATTTACAGATTACTTAAATACCTACTACTTATTCAAAACAAAGTTAGGGCCACGTGCTTATTTATATTGAAGTGCAGGTAAAAAAATAAGTGTTTCTTTAGTGACCCATTTTTTTTACCAGATATTGTAAGACTTACTGAAACTTTATATAAAAATGTAACGGTTTTAATAGTAATATTCACTAAAATATTTATCTTTGTTGTGTGGACTGAGGGACCACAGTTCAGTCGTTATATGTTTTTAATCTTTAATGCTTTGTGCTCTGTTATTTATTAAATATCTTTCCAATGTCTTTACTAAATGTCTGTATTTACAAAACCATATTTTTTAAGTTACTTTCCGAGATCTGGCTAATGGTCTGTGAGAACTGAGGGGACCACACTTTTTGGGTCGTACTTTTAAATATATTTGCTTACAAACTCCCAGACTCGTTCTACAATTGTTTTAAGTCTACCTACTACTAAATACTAGGATTCATTTTGCGTATTCCCATTGTGGTCCCTCAGTTCACACGCACATTTATTTTATTTGGAATAGTAGGTATATTATTTTATGCCATATTTTCGCAGTATTCGATTTGGTACGAATTTTAAAAGATTCCCCGCTTTTCTACACCTTGGTATGCAAAATTCATTGAAGCTGCAAAACCGTGTTTAAAAGACTGTTTATATTGTTACGCCGGGCATCTAGAATCTTCAAGAAACCTCGCTTAATAACTGAGAAGCACGCGTGAATTCTAGTAGGTACCTAATTCCATTCTGTAGGTAACTACTGCGCCCGGCGTCAGCGGTACTTGCATTGTAATTTCAACCGTATACCTACGGCGTAAAGTAACTTCTTCTTTGTTGGATAATTTATCTTTAAGTTTATTTTTTTGTTAATGTTTTTTTCTGGATGATTTATGGAATAGTAGCGAATTTTCTCGAATATCTTTTGTGTGTTTGGGGTATAAAAGGACCAGGAGAGGACGAAGCGGGACAGTCTACTTTTAAGCGAGACAACGGAAAGTTCTAAGAGAAATTTAGTGCGACAAAGTGTTCAATAGCGTTTTGCGATTCTGTATTAGTGTTTTGCGAGTAATAAAGTTATTTCGTGTGTTCAATTGGTAGTGCTTTTATTTATCCCATACCCAGCTCGTAACAATATGCTTTTTCAAAGCATGCTTTTTTAAACGCGTAGGCAGATCATGATGCCTCTTCATGCTTAAAAGAATATTACATCGCGTTTATGAATTACGATAAAACAGAACCGTTAAAAATACAATGAACTTTCCTTCATACTTTCCAGGGTTAGGACTGTCCATAATTGAACAAATGTTAATATGAAATAAAATAAGTTAGTATTTAAAGCAAAAAACTGTCGTATTTATTTACGTGAGCCGCCCGAGATCGCAAAATCGTCCGCGGTGCTTATAACGATTACGCACACAACCGACCGGAATCGCTAGCATGCGACGACTGCCCGGGCCCTGCTTAATGCTTATTCATTGCTTGTTACTTTTCGCGTGACCGACAGAGAGAGAGTGCGATGTAAAAGCAATAAGCATATAGCAACTTGTGAGAGCCACGATAGCATTTGCTTTATGTTATGTGTATTAAGCACGGTACTATATAATGCTATATATTATATTAACCACCACTAATTGGCAGCACTGTAAACGCTCGTTAAAAAGCCACTATGCTGATCACGCCGCTTAACTAAACCCTAAAAACGATGCTACGAATACAGCTAGAGAGAAATCCATACGTTCAGTAGTCGAGCGTGCACGCTCAATACAACGCGCTGCTGCACGCGCCGCCTCTCCAAATTTGCGGCCTAAGGGTCAGCTTACACCGAGACGCGACGCTGCGCGCACACTTTAAAAGAGTGACTCAAAATACAACTTTATTTTCTACACGATAAGATACATATTCGCGCAATGCGTCTCGCGGCGGCGCGCGGCGCAGCCCGGAATCACTGGCCTCTTCTAGTATCGTCGCGTCGCGTGTGAGTTGACCCTTAGAGGAACCATTGCTACTTCAGGAATATTTAAATAAAACAAAACAAAATAACGACATAAAATATTTTATTTCCGTATATTATATACTCAACATATTATATCTTGTGCTTATTCTAAATCACTCTTACACACATTATAAAGCTTCACAGTGAATTTCAACCATAAAGTGTTAGACATAGAGTTGCAAACAGTGCGGTCGAGTACCAAATGCATTAGTGAGCAGTATTTTTAGAATTCGTCGTTTTCAAAAGGATGAAACTTGTGGCCCAAAGATCTGGAAATGAAAAAAAATAGGTTAGTTCATACAGATATCACCATCATCATAATCAGCCTATAATGTTCCCACTGCTGGGACACAGGCCCCCTCTCTATGAGAGCGAATGGGCTATAATCCGCCACGCGGGCCAAGTGGTGACCCAGGCAGGTGCATTACTTTGTGTAATTTATTTCATCACCATTTGCTCTCAAAACGGTGAAGGACAACATCGTGAGGAAAACGGCATGTCTTATGTCTTTTTGTGTCTTTTTTATGATATGGAGGGAAGTGGATATCTGGGGGCACGGTAGTGCCCCCGCCAAGTCGAGGCATAAAGCGGCACGGCCGTACCATCCTTTTCTCGAACCAGTTCCGGCCATTTTCGACCTCCTATAACTTCGTTGTGGATAAAACTAGAAGCCTGAATTTTTAGTAACCAATTAGGTATTGTATAAACACGGCATATTTCAAATTTTAGTAGTTTAAGAATTATAACTAATCAAAGTTCTTCCTTCCAATAGATTGATTTGGCCACTGCATCACATTGTCCAAAGCGATATCGGGGCTTTTTACGCGGGTGAAACCGCGTGACGTCAGCTAGTAGGTAAATACTCACGCAGTCATCGGGACCAGCCTCCCGTTACAGTCGAATGAGTCGATGAGGTCCAAATCTTCTTGCCCCAACTTAAAGTCGAACACATCGAAGTTGCTCGCGATACGAGACTTTGTCACCGATTTTGGGATCACGATCACTCCGCGGTCGATTTGGTATCTGAAAATAATAGTTCAAGGTTAAGCAACACTTTGCCGAGGTCGATCCATGGGTGGGTGATGAGCAGTTTCAAATTGGGGACGATCTAAGATAGTTAAACCGTTGAAGCCTGTTCTCAGACCTTTTGGGGAGGGGGGATATTATTAAACGACTCCTTCCACTCTGGACAGACCGGTAGGGAGTGTCAGACTTCTACTGACTAAAATCCACCCATGTTCCATCCATCTTAGCCCTTTTTGTCGAGGCCGCTGTTTCTACTTCGAACAACAAGCAGCCCCGACGGGATCGGTTCTGTCTTTTACAGGTGGTGGTCGCGTGGAAGTCTGACAACCAATCTTACCAAAAAGATATCGTACTATCAAGTATTACAGGTCACGCCACGTAAGATGAACGCTGGGGTCAAGCTGCGCATTAGCCGATTTAACGGTCTGTTTGGTGGTGTGAGGTAGGGGGGGGGCAGGGCCCTAGACGGACCAATAGCGTACCGGAAAAAATGCGATGCATTTTTGGCGATACGCTATTGGTCCGTCGTTCTCATAATACTATCGCGCATAAAATTTTTACGAAATGGTTTTGCATAACAATTAAAAAATGATTTATGACGTCAATTGTTTTTTGAAGAGAGGCTGATAATAATATTATTGATAATTTAAAACAACAAAATGTTGCGAGTCTACAGTAAGAAGAATTGTGTTTTTAATTGAACACATTTACAACACACACACACAAAACGTGTTTTAATTCCATTTAATATATTTTTCGATGTGCTGACCATCGAAAAATATATTCAATCTATCTACTAATCACACTAATATTATAAAGGCGAAAGTTTGAGAGTGTGTATGTTTGTTACTTCTTCACGCAATAACTACTGAACGGATTTGGAAAACAGAAAAATAAAATTTGGTAGACAGATAGTTTATAACCTGGATTAACACATTTTTTTTCCCGATTTTATTTTCCACCTTCAATTAATTGAATACTTACTCCTTAGCGTGTCGATAACAATTTAACACCTGTCGAGGCTAGGACTAGACAGAGATACCGCGGCCCTGAACATAAAGGGCTAAGACGACAAGAGGGATGTTTTCTGACTAAAAAAATATGATCCTATTTAGTCCGTCTGTTAGATTATCGAAAAATATTGGATACCTAAAACGGGGTGAATGGGGGATGCAGGGGTGAATCGGGACGAAACTTTAAAATGGATTTGAACTTAAAAAAAATATAGTTTGTTGCTAACAAGGACACTTGATCTTTAATTAAAAAACAGTAAACACATTACAATCTTTTCTGGCAACAAACTATATTATTTCAATGTTAAAATCCATTTTAAAG
Organism: Diarsia rubi; assembly: GCA_932274075.1. Taxonomy (NCBI): domain Eukaryota; kingdom Metazoa; phylum Arthropoda; class Insecta; order Lepidoptera; family Noctuidae; genus Diarsia; species Diarsia rubi. Next base: position 2,309,377 of record OW026441.1, read on the forward strand.
TTTCATTCCGATTCACCCCTGCATCCCCATTCACCCCGTTTTACCGGTACGTGTTCTTTGTTTTATCAAATGAAAAACAAAATACGAAGATAAAACGCGTCAGAGATCATGAGTGGAGGCTTGTTTCGTGGCCGCGGGTTGTACACTAGTTATCGCGGCCTCGACATAGAGGGCGAAGAAGGAACATGGGTGGTTTTTAGTCAGTAGAAGTCTGACACTCCCTTTCGCTCTGCCCAAGAGCGGGACCCCTCCCGCTCTTGGGCAGAGCCCAAGATTTTTATTCGATGATTTTCCACCCGCCAAAAAAAAAAAAAGACTTGTGACGTCACTTTCGGGTAAAAAATATCATGTTATATGGACGTCAGAGCAGGACATTGATGAAGTCTTGAACAGCGATCAACAACTGTCTCCACTATTGAGACTGGTGACAACGATGGAAGTAAAAAAAACTATCATGCATTTAAAACAAAAAAAGGCACCAGGTTTTGATCTAATAACGGCAGAAGTTCTTAAACAACTACCAAGAAAAGGCATCGTTCTGCTGACAATCCTTTTTAATGCAATACTGAGACTACAATATTTCCCAGAGCTATGGAAAATATCCATCATCAACATGATAGCCAAACCGGGAAAGCCTCCTACAGAGGTTACATCATATAGACCCATAAGCCTTCTACCCTTGCTTTCGAAAGTCTTTGAGAAGTTGTTCCTAAAACGCCTCCTTCCAGTACTACAAGAACAAAAAGTTATACCGGACCACCAATTCGGCTTCCGCGCACACCATGGGAACAACTACACCGAGTAGCCCAGACAATACGGCAAGCACTGGAGAGAAAAGAATACTGCTCAGCTGTCTTCCTTGATATACAGCAGGCCTTTGACCGCGTGTGGCACAAGGGCCTGTTGTATAAGCTTAAGCTCCATCTACCAAATACTGCGTACATGTTACTGAAGTCCTATCTGCAAAACCGATTATTCCAGGTCAAATGCGAGAACTCTCTGTCATCAATCTGTCAAATAGAAGCAGGAGTGCCCCAGGGTTCGGTGCTGGGTCCCATCCTATACACAATATATACCGCTGATCTACCCACCACAGATAATGTTGTGACTGCAACCTATGCAGATGACACTGCAGTCCTCGCCTGTAGTAGGGATGCAAACACAGCATCCGCAAAACTGCAAGAATGCCTGGACGAAATTGGACAATGGCTACAAAAGTGGAGAATCCGAGCAAGCCCCGCAAAATCACTCCACATAACGTTCACACTAAAGAGAGGGGACTGTTCACCAGTTACACTAGACGGTGCTGTCTTGCCAACAGGCACGACAGTAAAATACTTAGGCATGCACCTGGATAGGAGACTCACTTGGCGAGCCCATATAAAGGCCAAAAGAGAACAGGCAAATAGAAAGTTTGGAGATATGTGCTGGCTGATAAGCAGACAGTCAACGCTAAGCTTGGAAAATAAAGTCCTTATTTACAAGTGTATCCTGAAACCGATTTGGACATATGGTATACAACTCTGGGGATCAGCGAGCCACTCAAATGTTGAAATTCTCCAGCGTTACCAGAACAAAGTGTTAAAGATCCTCACCAATGCGCCATGGTTCACGCGGAACACGGAAGTGCATGATTACTTGGAAATTCCGACAGTCAGGGAGGAAATAGAGAGTTCCTCTGTAACATACAAACAACGCCTTGAGCGACACAGCAACCATCTGGCTACACAGCTCATAAATACCAACAACTGCCTATTTCGGCTGAAAAGAATGCGATTAGCTTCCATATAAAATTCATAGAAAAACAGATAGAGATGACACATCACAGGATGTGCACTTTCTTAAAGTCGAAGAAACAACATCCCATCTGATTAAAGCTACTGGGCTGATTGCAGATTAAAAAAAAAAAAAAAAAAAAAAAAAAATATGGACGTCACACGAGTTTCAAAGCACTGTATCGTCTTCATTGTTTGTTTACGTGAAAAAAGAAAAAATACGTTTCCAATATTTTTTGGAAATCTATCTGTCGGACTAATTAGTTTTTTTTTATTTACTTACCTAATAAGTACTTGAGCGACAGTCTTCCCCAGACGATCGGCTATAGCTTTCAGTTTGGGGTCATCGAGCAGGTTGGGGTCATCGGGCTTGGCCCACGGCCTGTCTGGTGACCCCAGGGGGGAGTAAGCCGTGATCGTAATGTTCCGAGCCTCGCAGAACTCTTTGAGACGACGCTGGTTTAAGTATGGATGGGATTCCACCTGTAAATCATGAAAAAAATATCAAATTAATTTATTAATTTTGTGAACACGTTGTACAAAAATATATGTTTTACTAGCGGACCTGGCAGAAAATAGTGACCTTTAAGTATCGCTAACATTCATGTTATCAAAATGGAATGTATTGCAACCGCTTGAAATCTCTTAATCTTAATAGTAAATCAAAATAATTCGTGACTGAAGTATTCGTTGACCATATATCGACTAGAAATTATACAGGGTGTAAATCAACCCTTCACACATACGTCAACCTAGCATTCTGTACATCAAACTAAGTACCCCTACGTAAATATTTTTGCTGGGAAACTTTTTTTTTTGGTCAAAAAATTTATTTTACGTTAAAACTCAATATAGCACTCTTAAAACATTGTGCCAGTGGGTGATTTGAATAGTAAAGGGACCATGAAAGTAATTTAAGTAAAGTTATAACCTGAAAAACTAGTATTTACAAAAACAGCTGTGCAAAATTTGGAACTTTGACCCCCAATATCTCCGTGATAGGGGGTTCCCAGGTATAGTCTAGAACATAAAAATGATCGCAGTGGTGGGGAAAACAAGTGCCCTTCGTTTGCGTTAAGGGTACTTTTACACCCTTTATTTTTAAGCCGTCAAAAAAAAAATGTGTAAAAAGTACAACAATCTTCTAAGTTTTTTTTTTAAATTTTAAATTACTTTCAAAACAAAGAGCTTATCTTTCGTACTTTTTTTTTGTATGTTCCGTGTTACTTTCCTATCTGTGAACCGATTTCAATGATATTTTATTTTACAAACTTTTCCTGCAATAGGAATCACTGAGTCAAAAAATATGATTCTATTCTAATTAGTCCGTCAGTTAGATTATCGAAAAATATTGGATACGTGTTTTTTGTTTTATCAAATTAATACAAATTTACGAAGATAAAACGCGTCCAAGATCATGAGTTGTGGCGGGGTTGTGACGTCATTTGTAAAATGTACTGACATGTGACGTTTTCGAGGAGTTCACGAGTTTTCAAAGCACTGTATCGTCTTCATTTTTTGTTTATGTGTAAAAAGAAAAAATATGTGTTCAATATTTTTTGGAAATCTATCTGACGGACTTTTTAGTTTTTTTTTTGTCCGATCCCCTATTTTTTAGGGTTCAGAATGAATTTTTAGATTTGTAACTTTCAGAAAAATTTGTAATCTTTACAAGGTGGAAGACAAACCGACGCTAAATAATTGTTTACCACGTATTCAGTACTTACTTACATCATGAAGAAATGAAAAAATTCTGTGTACAAAGATGAATCATTGAGTGCCGACAACATCATCTTCATCATCAACCTTGCTTTTTAAAAGTAGGTTAAAAACAAACATTATTCTCACCTGATTAGTGACAGGAACAATCTTGGCGCTCTTCAACAGTCTCTCAACCTGCTTCGAGTTGAAGTTCGAAATGCCTATGCTCTTCACGAGGCCATCACCAACCAGAGCCTCCATTGCCTTCCAAGTGTCTACATAGTCGACATCAGAGAACGCGATGTTGTCAGCACTGTCCTTAGGGAACAGGTCTCCACCTTCCTGTGGACCAAAATATGCTTATGGTATTTGACTAATGTTTAAAATTTACAAAAATATTATGTTATTTCAAATAACTAACAGAAATAATACGATGTGTGAAAAAAGTTATAAAATCGATCAAAAAACGGTCATCATCATCATCATCAACAGTCTATTAATTTTTCCCACTGCTGGGACACAGGCTTCCACTCTTTGACAGGGAATGGGCTATAATAGACCACGCGGGCCCAATGCGGATTGGTAGATGTCACATGTCTTCGATTTTTTTTGGTTCTAAGACATCCTCACGATTTTTTCCTTCGCCGTTTTGAGAGCAGCGGTGATGAAATAAATTACACGAAGTGATGTGCCTGCCTGGGTTCGGACCCACGACCTACTGTTCGTAAGTCGGGGCCGCCACCGCTGCTCTCCGGAGTAGGTTCACGCTTTAGAAGTAGATATCACCCAGGTGAACATAAGATACTAAAGTAGTATCCTCATTTCACCCAGGTGATATTACTTTCACCCAAGTGAATTGAGGACACTAAACCCTTGGTGGATCCATACCTTGTAAGCCTGGGGCCAGTGAATGAGGTACAGGTCCAAATACTTCAGGTTCAAGTTCTCGAGAGACGCCAAAAGTGCTCCCTTCACGAGGTCCGGCCGGTGGAACGTGTTCCACAACTTTGACGTGATGAACAGGTCTTCCCTGGAAATCAAACATTACAAACTAAATAATTTAATCGAAGTCTAGTGGTTGGGGCAGTGGGTTGTTCGAAAGTGGTACCGCGTTCCCGCACACAAAGGTCTAATAAGGCACATGGGTGATTTTTAGTCAGTAGAAGTCTGACACTCCCTTCCGCTCCGCCCAGAGCAGGAGGAGTCATTTGATGATTTCACATCCACCAAAAAAAAACTGGCCAAGTGCAAGTCGGACGTGCACATGAAGGGTTCCGTAACCCCGTCGGGGCGGCGGGTTGTTCACAAGATACCGCGGCCTCGACATATAGGGCTAAGAAGGAACATGGTTGATTGTCATGTTGAATGAACATGGTTGATGGATGGTTTTTAGTCAGTAGAAGTCTGACACTCCCTCAGAGCGGGAGGGGTTATTTGATGATTTTCGAACCGCCGAAAAAAAAAGGTTCCGTAACCGGATGTAGCTGAATATGATGGAGTGACTGCCTTTCTGACCTCCAAAACTTAGTTAGTATTTCAGTACTGGATAATATGACAACCCTTGGTAAGAATCGTTTTCAGAATTCCAGCCCACTGACTACCAATTACGACTGTCAAACTACAAATGCCAGCCGGGACCAGCGGCTTAACGTGCTTTACGAGACACGGAGGAACCTCTGTATGTTATGGGTGGCCACCCATCCACAGACCAACCTAGGCAATGCGGCTTAACCTGGAGATTGATCCTAGGGGCAGTATAAAGGGTGTAAACGAACCCTTCACACAAACGTAAACCAATCATTCTGTACATCAAACTAAGTACCCCTATGCAAAAATGTTTACTGGGAAACAACTTTTTTGGGGTCAAAAATCACATTTTACGTTAAAACTTAATGTAACACTCTTAAAACATTGTGCTAGTGGATGCTTTGAATAGTAAACGGGTCATGGAGGTAATTTAAGTAAAGTTATAACCTGAAAAACTAGTATAATTACAAAAACAGCTGTGAAAAATTTTGACCCCCAATATCTCCGTAACTAGGGGGTTCCCAGGTATGCTCTAGAACAAAAAAATGTTCGCAACAAGCGCCCTTCGTTTGCGTTAAGGGTACTTTTACACCCTTTATTAAGTCAGTCAGTTACAGTCTCTCAAAAAAGAAACTTACCTCTTGACAGTGCCATCGGCAATTTTAGCAGAGATGGCGGTGCCGACCTCCTTTTCGTTACCATAGACATACGCGCAGTCTATGTGTCTGTAGCCAATGTCTATTGCGTTCTTCACGGCCTCGGTCACTTCACCTGGCTTCGACTGGAAGGGAAAAAAGAAGACATTTTAATATAAAGATTATAATAGTACTATTATAATCTTACCTACACTTTGTTTAACTTATGAACGCCATCCAGAGCGCAAACGCATCAAGCCGCTCTGTCGTCAAGGCACAAAAATCTACAAACAATTTATTTTATTTAACTCTATGCCCGCTGCTTCGCCCGCGTGGTTGTCGGTCAAATTATGTACTTACTAAAACCTTCAAGAACCGCTCTATCCATTGGTGAGAACAGCATGAAAATCGGTGCCGCAGTTTTTGAGTTTATCGAGAACCGACGACAGACGCTGCGGAGGACTTTGTTTTATAATAAATGTAGTGACTATTTTGTATTAAGCCAAAGTTTTAAAAAAACGTTTCCTTGTCGACTGTAGCCGACGGCGGCATGTTAGGCAAGTATTCATTTGTCGGCTATACCCGACCGTGGCGTTCAAAATGTTAAACTGACATGCGTCACAATGCTATCATAAAGATCACTTTTAAGCGTTCGTGGTGTGAAAACCAACGTTTTATTTGCACCCTGTCTTCTAATAAAATAGTATTATAATATATAATTTTAATATTATATTATGTTCAACCTTTAACTTATATGTGTGGTGTTACTGTTAGTATAATTTGGTTATAAATAAATATTATTATAATATACATTATTATTATATGTATAATATATATTATATATCTAGCCTTTTCCCAACTACATATGTTGGGGTCGGCTTCCAGTCTAACGCAGGATGCAGCTGAATACCAGTATTTTACATGGACCTCCTGCTCTGACCTCAACAACCCAGTCGTATTGGTTAATGCATAATCCTTTGGTAAGACTGATTGTCAGAATTTTTGGACCAGGACTACCCTTTTTTTTTTTGGCGGGTGGAAAATCATTAAATAACCTCTCCCGCTCTTGGGAAGAGCGAGAGGGAGTGTCAGACTTTTACTGACTAAAAACCACCCATGTTCCTTCTTAGCCCTCTATGTCGAGGCCGCGATAACTAGTGTACAACCCGCGGCCCACTAGCAGGGCTATTGCGTATCTTTTAAATGTCAGTGGCTATCATATTGTCCAAGGATTAACTGTCAAATTGGTTGTGGTATAGTACAAAATGGAACTATTTGACAGTTAATTGATGGACACTATATGATAGCCACTGTCATTTAAAAGATACGCAATATCCCTGCAGGACTACCCTTAACAGTCAAATATCAACAAATCACAGCTGGGACCAATAAAAAAAACTCATCATCAACAGCCTATTAATGTTCCCACTGCTGGGACACAGGCCTCCTCTCTTTTTGAGAGGGAATGGGCTATAATCTACGACGCGGGGCCAGTGCGGATTGGTAGATGTCACATGTCTTCGAATTTTTTGGTTTTAAGACATGCTGGTTTCCTCACGATGTTTATTACACAAAGAAATGCCACAATTCAACAAAGCAGCCCAGGTGCTCCTGCACTGTCCGGGGGTTGCCCCATACAGGGCCAAATACTTCGGTGACTCAGGTACTCTCCGCGAGATTGCCAGTAACACCAAAGGGGTTGCTGGCTTTTCTCGGGGAGCTGGGGTGGATCGAGTGATATTCCCACCCGCACGCAAAGTACGCGCATTGAGCGTGGAGTTGCGGACACCAGCCCGTTGTACTTACACTTATACTACACAAAGAAATGTGCCTGCCTGGGTAGAACCCACAACCTACTGTTCGTAAGTGGGGGCCACCACAAACTAGGTCACCGCTGCTCTATAAATGAACTATAACGCAAAAATTAAACCAACTTCAAAAGCTCAAAAAAAGTGAAAAAAAAAACATTAGCTTCTGAAGTCGGTGATTTTTGTTTGTTTAAATTAGTTTTCTTGCCACGAAAATACAGGCGTTAAATGGCGGTAGTTATTTCATTCGTCAAAATTGATTTAAACTGTGTTATCCAGCTTATCAAATATGTCAATGGTTATCAGTAACCTTAGTTTAATGTTATCTAATATAACATAAACCGTACCTATATTTATTGAGTCAAATAACTGAGCTGGCAGTATGATAGCATCATATCATCATTTGCATGCCTTTTTAACCAACTTCCTAAAATGAGGAGGTTCTCAATTTCGACTATACATATCTGCTTATCTGACCCCCACAACTCAGTTCATACCAGTTAACATGATACCCCAGGGTGGGGCAAACGTGTACTAAATAGTACAATCATCGGCACGATTCTTGAGCGCTGACCTTCACCTGCGCAAAAGTGAGTTATTGGGTCCCTTTGGTGGTATGAAGTGAGGCGCGGGGGCCGGGAAAGTGCAGTGATTGGCCCGTAACTCATTGCGTCATAGCCGTCACTTGTTCTTTACTCCTGCTGCACGTACGCACGATGAATCACACTAATTAATATTATAAAGCCGAAAGTTTGTGAGTGTGTGTTTGTTATTTCTTCACGCAAAAACTACTGAACGGATTTGGATAAAATTTGGTACACAGATAGGTTATAATCTGGATTAACACATAGGATAGATTTTTATCCCGATTTTATCTTCTCGTGGGATAATTTTCGAGTTGTAGCGGGTGAAGCCGCTGGCAACAGCAAGTAATTAATAAACTGGTGTGAGTTTTATTTGTCATACTTATAAGTGTACTATGCGCACAACGATCCCCACTCTTCTGCCGAGCGCGAAAGAACCGTGCCGGTATCAGTACCCCCACATTTCGTCACCTATGGTTAAGTCCCATTTAATAGTGGCCTATTGCCATCATCAGACTCCATGGCTGTTACAGACAAATTCCTGAATGAAAAACCCAATAACACTTTGCCCGACCCGGGAATCAAATTAGCAATCGTGCTTGTGACCACGTACCAATGAAGCAGTCACTTGACACACACAGCAATGACAGCCCAGAAAAAAATAATTTAGATAATAATATTATAAGTAATTTATCAGAACATCAGAGATAAAACATTGTCTGATAGACACATTTGAGTTCTGTTATTACTTATTATGTTGTCACCTAAACTTACAGAAGAACCGTTAACTCAATTTACTTAACTGTTATCTCCTTTTTTTATTTTTACACAAATTTTGTACATTTTTTTTAAATATTTCTTTCAAAACCCAAAATAAATTTCCACCCGTTTCGGGAACAGGGTCCAAGCTACCAGCGGTCAGGGCTGTTATTATTATTTATATTATCACACTGGAAAACTAAATACTGAGTGGAATCGACTAATTCAAACTCAGCATTTATTTCAAGTTGAGTCTAATTGAATTATACCATTACAGGCAATTTTGAATGTCAGAAAAACAAATAAAACAAAACCACAAGCCACAAGGCTTAACTTGTGAAAGTACTGCAGTTGTCTATTTCAAAGTGTGGATCTCTATGGAGAGGAATGGGCAAGAAACACAGAGGAATGAACAATTACCACATTTTCAGTACATCATTATGGACACACTTATTTTTAAATTACCCAATTCTGTTGGAGTCAGCTTTTAGATGGTGCTGCAGAATACCTATATTTTAATTGGAGCAGCCCAGAACTGGGGGTCTAAAATGGCCACTTTAGCAGATCATAATATGAACTGCATTCAAGCGGATTAAAGTTCTCTGAGTGCGGCAGTAAAGGTTTTAACAGTTAACTTAAGTCATACAAAAGTGTGTCAAATCTTTACTAAGTGACAGTAATTTAATTTAAGTAATCATTAAATATCTCCGAGGAACGCAGAAAGACAGTAAAAAATATATTTAGAAATTAGAATTTGTGTACTCTGAAAAGAGGTAAACAAATTCTAGTCTCTTTTAGAGTTCTGACATTTATGTGTTTACGGGTATGGGTAGTCTTGGTCAAGGACCATGCATTTATTAGTGTTTAGGATGTACAAAAAAGTAATACCTAATAAAGCGTTTCTTTGTTTAAGCAACAATACAACAACATTCTAGAATTTTATTAATCACAGGCGTAATTAGCGTGGGAACATGGGAACATAATGTTTTTGTTAATATTTCTTTGACAAACCGTTGGGGAAACTTTAGGTGGCAAAACTAGATGTATTAAGTAAGGATTTTACCTTCCAAGTACCAATCCCAAGAATAGGGATCTCGAGACCATTAAAGAACTTCAATTTAGGCACTTTTAAAGCCATTTTGCAATAAAACTTTATGTTTGAAACAATTTTCTCAGGTTACACGGAACACGGATACCGGCAACGGCTGTCAAAAAATATTTCGTTTTCGATTTGATTGATGGCAACATTGGCAACGTCAACGAGGTTGCTAGATCAGGTTTCTGAATTTTCCCTTATTTCAATTAAATTATTTTCGTGACCATAATAAATATTTTGCTACGTTTTGCCCCACTCAAATAACAAATCTTAAAAAAAGTATATTTCTTCACAACTTGGACCGGTCAGTTATCATTTGCTGCCTGCACTAGGTATCGAAATTTGTGTTATACATTGTTTGTTTTTTTTTTTAAGTTTTAGTTTCTTTGAAGTTTTTGTCCCCAACATAATTTCTATGGATTTAATTTCCCCAAAATTTCCGAAAAACGATTTTTTTCCTCAAAAAAGGGGAAATATCCCTAATCCACTGCAAAACGTAAGATAGGTAGCCCGCGAAATTCATTTTAAAATAGAATTGTCCAATGAAATGCGATTACAAATTGAAAATGGTGACAGTACGAAGAGTCTGTTTAGGTGCATGGCCCAGATACGATAAATGCTAGTGAACGATGGGACTGACATAACAAATTACGCATTACTTATGATTATAAATGTCCCCAAATAAATAAAAGACTTCTTGTCGGCCGTGTCGATAGAAAATAGAACTTCAGCATGCAACGATGAGTGGGTAGATAGTCGAAGTTTTAAGAAAACATTAATGGTACTAACTATCACTGTTGACACTACGGTAACCAAGCAATCTTATTGATTTCAAAACAAACCAAACTTTTATGACCTTGTATTTTCTTCGTTCATTTTTCATATGATAAGTCATCATTATTTGTGATCCACTTTTTTTATGTAGGTAATTTTGAAAAGCCGGCCAAGTGCCAGTCGGTCTCGCACTCGAAAAAAAAACCACCACCGTGTATAACTTGATTTGCCGCTGTAAGCCCACATTTTACTAGCTAATGTTCTGAGTCTCTTAAAATAGGGAGTGAGCCAATTGCCTCCATCCTCCAGGCGCAAATTCTCCGGACTCCGAGACTGTTTTTAAGAAATTACGAGTAATAATATTCAACAACAGTTTGCTCCTGAGCCACGTGTACAAGCTGTTCTCGAGGGTACTTAATTGTTTATTACGAAACGTCACAAAGTAAAACGTACAAGTATGCGCACGACAGTCTTCGAAAAATGCCTGACAGCGACAATTTTGACGACAAAGATTTTGGGGAAACCGATTGTAATAATAATGTTATTAAGATTTAGGAAAAACGAAAATTTTATCAGCCTGGGATAATTTACGAACAGTCACATGGGAATCGAACCCACGACATCGTGCTTAACAGTAACGCTTGCGAGCACTACTCTAAAGAGTCGTACAAAATAAGATAAAACAATATTCACTCTAGGATGTAAAAGCACCCTTAACGCAAACGAAGGGCACTTGTTCTCCACCATTGCGAGGATCGGCCGGAGGACACGGTGGAGCACACAGTGGAGGTGTGCCCCGCTTGGGCGGAGCCCCGCCGTGTTCTCGTAGCGGCGATCGGCGGCGGCGACCTCTCGCGCCCGGCCCTGGTGCAAGCCATGGTCCGGGGCGAGGAGGAATGGGACGCCGTCGCCTCCTTCTGCGAAGCAGTGATGCTGGCGAAGGAGGTGGCGGAACGCGAGAGGGAGAGAACCTCTCGTCCCAGCCGCCGCGGGAGGCGCTCCGGGCGTCGGGGGTCCCGCGATGACCTCCGGCCACCGTAGACGCGGGCCTGTGGACGGTGAGTGATGGGCTAACTCGCCGTCCGTCCGTCTCACGACGAAAACAGGCCGTGTCGACGGCGCGTTCGTGTTCCACGCGCGCCTCAAAGAGATGTCAGCAACATGGGAGGGGCCCGAAAGGGCCGACGCCTGTCGGGGCCGCGGGTAGTCCTCTGGTTATCGCGGCCTCGACATAGAGGGCGAAGAAGGAACATGGGTGGTTTTTAGTCAGTAGAAGTCTGACACTCCCTTTCGCTCTGCCCAAGAGCGGGAGGGGTTATTCGATGATTTTACACCCACCAAAAAAAAAAAAAAAAAAAAAAAAAAAAAAAAAAAAAAAAAAAAAAAAAAAGGGCACTTGTTCTGCAATATTTTAGACCATACCTGGGAACTCCCTAGTTTCGGAGATAGTGGGGCAGCTGTTTATGTAAATACTAGTTTTTCAGGTTGTGACTTTACTTTAAGTTACCTCCATGACCCTTTTACTATTCAAAGCATCCACTAGCACAATGTTTTAAGAGTGCAACATTGAGTTTTACCGTAAAATGATTTTTTTGACCCCAAAACAAAAAAGTCGTTTCCCAGCAAAAAAACATTGCGTAGGGGTACTTAGTTTGATGTACAAAATGCTTGGTTGACGTATGTGTGAAGGAAGGTTTTAACACCCTGTACTGTCTGCCCTGTACTGTGTGGAAATAAGTAATTTATTATTACTTATTTCCACACACCTCTTTAAAATATGACATAAAACAAAATAAACTGGTAAAATATGACTGCTTCGCGCCCGAATGATGACAGTAGGTTCGGCCACTATTACATGAGACCATCATGGGACTTTTAAAACATACTTAATTGGCGACTTGTGGTACTATTCGGTACTACACCTCTGCCTGACCTTTATCACATTGTATTTATCCACCTATAAGTAACGTACTTTTCTGTTAACTTATTTTTGTCTGTTAGTAAGTTTGTATTTAAATTACTAGCTGATGCCCGCTGCTTCATCCGTGTGAATGCCGGTTAGCGTAACCAAAAGTTTTTTTTTTTTTTTTTTGGTGGGTGTAAAATCATCGAATAACCCCTCCCGCTCTTGGGCAGAGCGAAAGAGAGTGTCAGACTTCTACTGACTAAAAACCACCCATGTTCCTTCTTCGCCCTCTATGTCGAGGCCGCGATAACCAGAGGACTACCCGCAGCCCCGACAGGCGTCGGCCCTTTCGGGCCCCTCCCATGTTGCTGACATCTCTTTGAGGCGCGCGTGGAACACGAACGCGCCGTCTACACGGCCTGTTTTCGTCGTGAGACGGACGGACGGCGAGTTAGCCCATCACTCACCGTCCACAGGCCCGCGTCTACGGTGGCCGGAGGTCATCGCGGGACCCCCGACGCCCGGAGCGCCTCCCGCGGCGGCTGGGACGAGAGGTTCTCTCCCTCTCGCGTTCCGCCACCTCCTTCGCTAGCATCACTGCTTCGCAGAAGGAGGCGACGGCGTCCCATTCCTCCTCGCCCCGGACCATGGCTTGCACCAGGGCCGGGCGCGAGAGGTCGCCGCCGCCGATCGCCGCAACGAGAACACGGCGGGGCTCCGCCCAAGCGGGGCACACCTCCACTGTGTGCTCCACCGCGTCCTCCGGCCGATCCTCACAATGGTGGCATCCGGGCGTTTCCTCCCGCCTGATTCGGTGCAGGTACCTCCCGAAACAACCGTGTCCGGTGAGGACCTGCGTCAGACGGAAGGAGAGGGCGCCGTGGCGCCTCTCAAGCCACTCCTCAAAGAGGGGACTTACCGCCACTATCGTGGCGTGCCCTGCACGGGGTTGCGACAGTCGCTGTCTCCATGTCGCCATGAGATCGCACCGGAGGTCTGTCCGCCGCGCAGCAATTTGCCGCGGCAGCGGAGTGACCCCCCGGCGCAGCGCCTCCGCGCGCCATTGATGCAGGCGCGCGAGGACTATCGCCTCTAGATCCCACGGCGGCAATCCGGCAAGGAGGTTCGCCGCTTCGCGGGAGATCGTGCGGTACCCCCGTACCATCCTTACGGCCATGACCTTTTGGGGCACGTTCAGGTAGTGGGCGGCCCGCTTCCTCAAAGCAGGCGCCCACACCGGGGCCCCGTTAAGGGCCATGGACCGCACGATCCCCGCGTAGAGCCTCCGGCAGGAGGCGTTTGGCTCCCCCAGATTGGGCAAGAGCCACCTAAAGGCAGCCCCGGCCCGCTCCAGTCTGGGAGCCAAACGTCGGAAATGCTCCACGAAGTTCCACCGGCTGTCGAGGACGAGTCCTAGGTACTTCAAAGTACACTCGACGCCTATGGGGGTCTCCCACCATTACTTTCCACCCCTTACAACCTCTCCTAAGGTTCCAGACTTGTTTTAGTTTTGGCGTGAAAGTGCGACAGACAAACAGTTACTTTCGCATTCATTAATACTAAATTAAGGACTAAATAAATTAACAATAACTCACCTTCCATGTCCCAAGCCCGAAAATAGGATATGTCTGCCCATTATTGAATTTAATAGTAGGAACCCGCACCATTTCGATATAGACAAGCACACTGCGAGGCAAAGGAATCAAGAATGACGGCCAGACCGCCTATCAAGGTTATACATTATCTGTGTTACTTGTAGTAGTGTACAGGGGCGTAGCTACCGCCGTATCAATGATATGGGGCCCCCGAGAGAAGAGCCCCGGAAATGAAAAAATCTTATTATAACCTCAAATATTATTGATAAAAATATACTTATCGCTGTCCAGACTTTTTAAATTAGTTTTGGTCGCTCTTTGATGAAGGCTTCACCAGTCGCGCAATATTAAGCCTCCAATTTTCGTGCTCGCATTTCAATGAAGACTTTACGTATACCCTATCAGGATTGTTTTATTTTCTAGCTGTTCGTCCCTGCTGTCTTTTTTTTGGGGTTGGGACATCCCCTGTCCCTCCCGCTCTTGCACAGAGCGGAAGGGAGTGTCGGACTTCTACAGACTTAAATCCACCCATGAGCCATGATTGCAGTTAAACAGTTTTTGTCTCACTTTGCTCGTTCACAAATTCTCCTATTGAAATAAATGAAGTTTGGTTACTACTTTCTTTGTTTTGCAAAAATCATTTGTGGTTTTCTCCACTTTCTGGGTTTCCTCGCACTTGGGTTCAAAGGGTCCCAAAAAAATTATATGGGGCCCCCAGTCGGGGTTGCAGGTTGTTCGAAAGAGATTGAAGAAGGAACTTGGGTGGTTTTTAGTCAGTAGAAGTCTGACACCCCCTACCGCTCTGCCCAGAGCGAGAGGAGTCATTTGATGATTTCCCAACCTCCATAAAAAAGGTTTCACTAGCAATCGTGGTATAAGACACTAATTCGCTTTTCAATGAAGACTTTCTATAGCCCTTTCAGGATTTTCTTATTTTCTAACTATTCGTTGAAAACTTAACCTTTGACTGCGGTACTTAGACATACATATTTAATGATTACTTAAGCCGTCACTTAGTAAAGATTTGACATATTTTTGTATGATAAAACTGTCAAAACCTTTACTAATGTGATGGAATTACGAGGGTGCGTTTTTAAGTTCGCGGAATGGAGGGCAAGGAGTGAAAATAAAAATACTAAATTATTTTTGTTTTTCAATATATTCACCTGCTACCCTAATACATTTTTCAGATCTTTCAATTAGCTTATGTATATCTTCATAAAAAAATGTTTTGTCTTTGTCCGAAAAATAAGCTGAAACCGCGTCCTTCACTTCTTCATCAGTTGAAAATTTCTTTCCACGAAGTTCTTTTTTCAGATTTGGAAAGAGGTAATAATCACTGGGAGCCAGGTCTGGGCTGTAGGGTGGATGGTCTAAAATATCGAAGCCCACCTTATGCAGGGCAGCCAACGCAACACGGCTCTTGTGAACAGGCGCGTTGTCGTGAAGAAGAAGGACACCTTTGGTCAATTTTCCCCTCCTTTTTTCTTTAATACTTTCTTTCAACCTCTTGAGGATAGTAATCATTAAAGCTCTCTGAGTGCAGCAGTGAGAGATACGTGATTGCAGTTAAACAGTTTTTTTGTTTCACTTTGCTCGTTCACAAATAAATGAAGTTACGTTAATTACTACTTTCCTTGTTTTGCAAAAATCATTTGTGGTTTTCTCTACGTTTTGGGCTTCCTCAGAGAGCCCCAAAAAAGATTGATACGGGGCCCAACTATAAAGGACTAGCTACACCACTGTTAGAGTATTATCAATTTATTATTTGTAGTTCAAGTAGATAAGTGTATGTTATACATATAATCAGCGGCTTGTTTATAATGTTTTTCATATTATTTTCTTTGATATCTCTCTATTTTATGACGTTATCCATAGATAGTGGATTTTTTTGCCATGATATCTATTATCTTTGCGAAATAGAAACATCACATAGCATTACGTCTTTAAGCTCCGAAGTATTAGGCATGAATGTAGGAGCCTAGTACAATCACATTTTTCCAGATAGATTACTATGTAGAAGTCCTGTGTAACAGAGGGCCATCAACCTGTTAAAAATCGAGACAACGTGGCTGCTAACTACTGAAAAATTTCTGATGGAAACAGCCATTAACACTCCCTCCTCGACCCGACAATCGAAATTAGGCATGTAGTCGACAACGAGGTTATAAATACATAATTTATAGACAAAATTCCTATTTGATAAGAGCTAGCAGGGCTTACAACTCGATGTGCCAGAGTTTTGATGACTTTGATTTATTCTCCACCAGTGTACCGAAACTAAAAAAAATACTTTGTAAAAACTTTTTTGAAGCTGTCTAAAATTTGTTCAATCCTTTCTTAATTTTCTACGAGTGCTTAATTCTTACTTCATATAATATTTAAAAAAAAAAAAAAAAAAAAATATTATACTTTCTCTTGCATGTCTACTGTTTCTTGTGCTACTCTTATAATGTCAGTGAAAACTTTTAATTGGCATTCTTTCACTATCTGTCGACTATCTGTATCCTAGCTGTACCTAAGTTTTCTTAAGAAATAAATAAATAAATAACCGTCATCATCTGCCTAGCCTTTTCCTAACAATGTTGGGTTCGGCGTCCAGTCTATAATAACCAGATTCATCTGAACATCAGTATTTTATATGGAGCGACTGCCTATCTAACCTCCATCGCCTAGTTAGGTACAGGTTACTAGGTAATACGATAGGGTCTAAAATCATCGAATAACCCCTTCCGCTCTTGGGCAGAGCGAAAGGGAGTGTCAGACTCCTACTGAGTAAAACCACCCATGTTTTGCTTCTTAGCGATCTAGGTCGAGGCCGCGATATCTCTTACAACATCCCGCAGCCCTGACGGGATACTTCTTACCCTTTGGTAAGACTGGTTGTCAGACTTTCAGGTCACTGACTACATGTAACTACTGGCAAAGATCTATTGGCAGCCGGGATGAACAGCTTAACGTGCTTGCCGAGGCACGGAGGAAACACTGGTGTGTAATGGGCGGTCATCCATCCGCAGACCAATCTAGGCAAGCGCGGCTTAACCTAACGATCGATCCGAGTGGCAGTTATTATAAATCCACGAGCTCCTAACGACGCTATAACCATAGTTTAACCGTACTAGGTAAGTACCTACTTACTTAGATTTTATCAGCAAATTAAATATTATTTAATTACGATGCGTGATGGAGTTGATTTAGGGTCAAATATATAAAAATAATCATTCAAATATGAACCGATAATAATAATTAATTATTTACTGTTTAAAAACGTGAGTGATTTAACGAAAATAGTGTTTCCTTTTATTTCCTTTCCGCGGGATAAATCACGACTCACGGCAATGATGTTGGCGGTTGAACGAGTAGAAGAAAGGCCAAAAAAAAAATCTATGGATGGCCTTGTGAAGAAGGACGATATGGCTAGAAAAAAGCTGACTTTACTGAGTTGACGCGTAATAAAGGCAAATGGAAGAATAACCCCCCTAAAAAGTGCCATGCTAATGTCTTAGAATATGACGTCACACGAATTTTTAAAGCACTGTAGGTATCGTTTTCATTGTTGGTTTACGTGAAAAAAAAATACGTGTCCAATATTTTTTGGAAATCTATCTGACGGACTAATTAGATTTTTTTTGTTAACTACCCGATTCCATGGAGTTTCTTGCACATATATTTTTCTTAAAGTTCTACGCTTTGGAATGGGTAACTACTTTCACAAGTAATTATGCCCTGTGACCGAGACTGTAACTTTGCTTTTTTCGTAATGTGGCATTTAAAAGTGCCTGTAATGGTCATATTAATAAATAATGCTTCGAGTTTGATCCCAAATAAATTGGTTGGCAGGAGATTGATTATGATGAAATTATGACCAAAACATGTAGGTACGGGCGAAGCCCTGGAAACTAGTAGTTCCTTCTATTACACTTCAGAAGGTATCGTGTTAATATACCACATGTACTTCATTCCCAAGGACTTTGACTGTCAGAGTTAACACTATATAACAGTAATCTATTATTGACAATCAATCGATATCTATAAGTACCCAGGTACTCATACAGGGTGTAAGCATGTTTCACATTAAAATTACACTCTTCAACTTTATCTATCTACTGAAATACTGATGTGTAAGTATACCTGTATCCATCCATCATCTGCCTAGCATTTTCCCAACTAAGCATGTGCGGGTCTCTCACCGGATGGAGCTGAATATCTGAAAAAAAGAAAGAAGAAGAAGAAGGAGAAGAAGATCCAAGTTAGGACTGGACAACACGATTGTGGGACAGCCAGAACAAAAGGGAAATAAAAGCTTTTATTTGAACAGATATTTACTGAGTTCGGAACTTCAAACCGCCTCAGTCTTACTTTTTAAGACTGGTTGTCAGACATTAATGCTACTGACTGACTACCTGTCATGTCTGTCAGATCTACGAATACCAGCGGGGACCGGCTTTACGTTGCACCAACCCACAGCTGGATAAAGGTCACTTTCATGACTTCTTCCTACTATAAACGCCGCTTGCCGCCATCTTGGATATTTTTGACCAAAAAACCCAATAACATTTTACCTAATCATGGGAACCGAATTCGGGACGTCTTGTTCAGTAGTCGCTTGCGACCACGAGACCAATGATACATTTTATTATGAGGCGTGTCCCACTGTAGGACAAAGATATTATTCAAAAACACACTGTTACAATCATTTAACCGACTTTTTGCCACCATCATTTTCATGTAGGTATACTTTAGCCAGGCGTGTCACTCACTCTGTCAGGGCCACCATCAGGGGCCGCGGGTAGTCCACCGGTTATCGCGGCCTCGACATAGAGGGCGAAGAAGGAACATGGGTGGTTTTTAGTCAGTAGAAGTCTGACACTCCCTTTCGCTCTGCCCAAGAGCGGGAGGGGTTATTCGATGATTTACCACCCGCCAAAAAAAAAAAGAAATGGGCCACCATCAGGAATTTAAATTTTGATAAACACAAAAATGTAAGTCCGTACCGTAAGGTTAGCCAAGGGGCAGCGCACGATCTCCAGCGAAGCGGCGAGCCTCCTACCAGATTGCCGCCATGGAGCTGCAGGGCTATTGCGTATATTTTATATGACAGTGGCTATCATATATAGTGTCCATCAATTAACTGTCAAATGGTTCCATTTTGTACTAAACCATAACCAATTTGACAGTTAATCCATGGACAATATGATAGCCACTGTCATTTAAAAGATACGCATTAGCCCTGCTGGGGGCAATAGTTCTCGCGCGCCCGTATGAAACTCCGCTGCCGAGACAAATCGCTGCTCAGCGGATGGACCTTCAGGGCGATCTCATGGCGACATGGAGAGCGGTAGCGAACGCCAAATCTCCTTTTTTGAGTACTGACAGAAGAGGCGCCACGGCTGCGCCCTCACCTTCCTGCCTGCCGCAGGTCCTTACCGAGACGGTTGTTCTGGGAGGTACCTGCACCGAATAAGGCGGGAGGAGACACGCGGGTGTTTTCATTGCAAAGATCGGTCGGAGGACACGGAGGAGCACACCGTGGATGTAGAGGTCTGCTTTAACGGCTGCGAGACTGTGCGAATGAGATACAGCCCCGGAACACAAAGGGCTTATAAGAAGGAACATGGGTTTTGTAAGGAATCGTCTGGCACTCCCGCTCCGCCTAGAACGGCGAGGGAGGTGTCATTTGATGATTTCCGATTACATTTCATAATTTCTTAGTTTACTTATTTCCACGTGCGCCGTTTTGTAACCACGCGCCCCTAGGCAGGTGCCTAGTTTGCCTTATGCGGCCGCCACACTATGCTCCTCGCGCTGCCGCTATTTGCTGCGATGTTGCCCGCTCTGCTACTCGCGTAATTAATCGCGACGCTCCTACAAAAACAAAAACCGACAAAATAGGGAGCGATGGAAACTCTTTTTCCTCGTTACTTCCCATGCCACTCGTCGAGTGTGGCGGCCGCATTAGGGATAATACGCCTCTGTCGATGTGACGCACCAGGTGCGTCATGGGCCTCTCGTGATGTTAGCTTATGACGCGCCCAGCATTGAATCGGTTAATAAAACAAGTTATAATCCTATGTGATTGAGCGTCTTGTCATCAACCGGCCACAAATCCGGACTTCGTGGCTGTGAGAAACTCCTGGTCCAAAAACTTAAAAACATATTGCACAACCATGGGTATCAAACCCAGCAGGGCTATTGCGTATCTTTTAAATGTCAGTGGCTATCATATTGTCCATGGATTAACTGTCAAATTGGTTATGGTTTCGTACAAAATTGAACCATTTGACAGTTAATTGATAGACACTTTAGGTTAGCCACTGTCATATAAAAGATAGGTACGCAATAGCCCTGCTGGATCTCTCACCACGAGGCAATCAAACAGTCAAGGCACGGTTGGCGCAAATGGATAAACGATATACTGCTGCAATGCGTGTCGCGTTTCGATCCTCGCACGAACAAATATTTGAATGGCCTACAGATAGTTGTTCCGGGTCAGCAGGGCTATTGCGTATCTTTTAAATGACAGTGGCCAACCTATAGTGCCTATCAATTACTGTCAAATGGTTCCACTTTGTACTAAACCATAACCAATTTGACAGTTAATCCATGGAGAATATGATAGCCACTGTCATTTAAAAGATACGCAATAGCCCTGCTGGGCGTTTGTGTCACCATCAAAATCAGCATACAATGTTTCCACTGCTCACACAGGACTCTTCTCTAGGAGACGGATGGGCTATAATCCACCACGAGGGCCCAGTGCGGGAAGATGTCACATATCATCGTTTTTTTTATTCTGGGACATGTAGATTTTCTTCACCGTTTTGAGAGCAGCGGTGATGAAATAAATTACACAAAGTAAGGCGCCTGTCTGAGTTCGAACCCACGACTTACTGCTCGTAAATCGGGACCACCACCACTGTGCCACCGCTGGTTGTGGGTGTTTGTGTATGTGGGTATAAATCTTTGTAAACACACACCAGGTACCTAGAAATTCCAAGTGTAGGGCAGAGAAAAAAACAAAAATAATAACAATAAAAACATCAAAGAGAATATATTACAACATTTATTCCGATTACACTTTTCTTTCAACACTTTGAGCAATCAAAAAATATATTGCTTTATCCACACTTCGCAAGTCCATTAAAAAATATACCGAATTTGATATCACACCTCTGACGGTGCCACGAATGTATACAACCACTATCAATTTACAATAATTATAAATCTTATTACTTTTACACGTTCAGTTTCGTTTGCAACAAAACTGTGACTTGAGACCTTTTTTTGGTGCATTTTTTTTAATATTTTTCAATTTTTGTAGTCGTCTTTAGCCTCGTACGTTACAAGTAAAAGATTTGTTTGTTGCTATTTTAGATATGAGTTTTTCGATGCAAATTTGTATGAAAAGTTAATAACAATTGTTTAGTAATTATTTGAAGTTAGAACTGTCAAAAGTTAGTATTCTAAACTTTGCTTTCTTTACCCGTTCTAACGTTCGATCTCTCTCTCTCTCGATCGTTTAATTTCATATCTATTGTATAAACATGGTTGCATAAGTAATAACTTAAATTCAAGAAAGTACTTAACTCAAGTATTTATTCAAATTCAAGTCATTGCTCAAACTCAAGCCATAAATCAAAACTCAAATCATTACTCAAACCCAAGTAACTACTTTAACTTGCCTATAGATATACCAGGGTTAGTATATGCATATCATACACCTCAAAAGGCAAAACTTCAGAGCGGTAATTCCGTTTCTACATAAACAAGTATCATAAGTATTATTTAATAAAAAAAACAGTGTCCTATAAAATTAAAAAAACATTATTAACAAATTATGGGGTATATGGTATACTCCATAGGCCTTTCTGATTGAAGCATTTAAGCGCGTTATTGACTAAAAACAGTTTTTCATTTTGTAAATGTTACCTTCATCAGGGCTATTGCGTATCTTTTGAATGACAGTGGCTATCATATTGGCCATAGATTAACTGTCAAATTGTTTATGGTTTAGTATAAAATGGAACCATTTGACAGTTTATTGATGGACACTTTATGAGAGCTAAAAGAAATAGCCCTGCAGATAAATGATTACACAGATATATACAGGTTGTCAACGAATCCTTCACGAAGTCATCAACCAAGAATAAATTATGTACAACAAACTAAGTACCCCTACGCAAATTAATTTGCTGGGTAACTTTTTTATGGGTGAAAAATCACATTTTACGGTAAAACACAATTTAGCAGTCTTATAAAATAGGGTAGTTAACAAAAAAAAAACTAATTAGACCGTCAGATAGATTTCCAAAAAATATTGGACACGTATTTTTTTCTTTTTTCATGTAAATAAACAGTGAAGACGATACAGTGTTTTGAAGCTTGTGTGACGTCATATTCTAAGACATTGGTATGACATTTTTTACAAGTGAGTGACGTCACAAACCCTCACTCAAATCTTTGACGCGTTTTATCTAAGAATTTTTTTATTGATTTGATAGAACAAAAAATACGTATCTAATGTTTTTCGATAATCTAACAGACGGACTAATTAGAATCATATTTTTTTAATTCAGTTAACATCCCTATTGTGTTGGTGGATGCTTTGAATAGTAAACGGGTCATGGAGGTAATTTAAGTAAAGTTATAACCTGAAAAACTAGTATTAAAAAAAACAGCTGTGAAAAATTTGGAACTTTGATCCCCAATATCTCCGTAACTAGGGGGTTCCCAGGTATGGTCTAGAACAAAAAAAATCGCAGTGATGGACGAACAAGTACCTTTCGGATTCGTTAAGGGTACTTTTACACCCTTGTATATCGAATTTCTCATTTTTTTTTTTTTTTTTTTTTTGTTATTTGTCGAATTTCTAATCAATAAATAAACTATTTCGAAACAATTTCGCAATAGAAAGGTTTTTGTAATAAAAATGCAAAGAAGAAGATTAATTCAGTCGAAATTTAAATGCTTACTTTAATTTTCACTCAAAGCTTACAGACGGTGTTTGTGTCTTAGGCTGTATTCATTGAATTTTATACGAAAATGTACCTTATATGTATAACGTTAATGTGCATCTTTAGTTTATAACAATTAAACTCCGCAACGGATTTTAATGCACAAACAAGGTAGAGTTTTGTATCTGTTTTTTTAATTAGTTTTATTATGATGTTTTATTGATTTTAACGATATTTTAATGATTTCTGTGATTTGTGTGATTAGTATTATTATCTTACTATAGGTAAATTTTACCTGAAATAAAAAACTTTTTTTTTACGAAACGGCACATTTGTATTGTCATTCTACTACAAACTCAGATATTATGCCGTTTATAAAACGTTCATTATCAGTCGCACTGAAAACGGTATATTTACCAATGATATATTAAATCTATAGATACGTTATCCGCCCCCAAAAATGACAACATGAAATGAAGCCAATTGGCCACATAGCGCTTAGTTACGCACCAACCGCTCGCGCGACGCTACGTTTGTTCTTAATTTAAATCGTGTGTGTAAACCAGCGCGAAACAAAGACAACAGGCATCCCGCTGTACGGTGTCATATTTTCTTTCCCTTTCTTTACGCGTAAAAGTAGTTATATAATATTTTCGCCGTTTTGAAGCGCCGCCATGTTAGTTCATGACGTGTCTATATATAATACGTCATTGATATTTATACCATGTTTTTATTTTTACCGAGCGCAAGAACAAACTAGAGACCGATTTGTCTGCTCAAACATGTACCCGCAATAACTTCAGTTTATCCGTGATCACGGTGCTTGTAACAGCGCCGATTTTTTTGTGGCCCTGTCTTTGTCTAGCATAATCATCATTATCATTTCAGCCAAAAGACGTCCACTGCTGGACATAGGCCCCCTAAGTGTCGCCACATTGACGGGTCCCGTGCGTCTCGCATCCAGCGGGTCCCCGTCTAGCACGTAATTTAAAAAACAGTTAAAACTAAGCCATTTTTTGATCGATTTTATTACTTTTTTCACACATCGTGTTATTTCTGTGAGTTCTTTGAAATAACTTAACATTTTTGTGAATTTTTAACAGTAGTCATCATAACCTTTTTTGGGTCGCAACACGTTTAACACCGAGTATTTTCAGGTGCTTCTAAACGGGCTGTAGTTTCCCGGCAAAGTGTGGTTGTACAATGGAGTAGAATAAAAAAAAAAAACTAATTAGTCCGTCAGATAGATTTCCAAAAAATATTGGACACGTATTTTTTCTTTTTTCACGTAAACAAACAATGAAGACGATACATTGCTTTGAAAACACGTGTGACGTCATATTCTAAGACATTAGTAGGGCATTTTTTACCGTCACAAACCCCCACTCAAATCTTTGACGCCTTTTATCTTCGGCAAATTTTATTGACTTGATAAAACAAAAAACACGTATCCAATATTTTTCGATAATCTAACAGACGGACTAATTAGAATCATATTATTATGTGTAGTCAGGAAACATCTCTATTCTCTCTCTTGAATCTATTGCCGGCTACACGTGAAAATGCTTGGCTATACCAAATATGTGTAGATATATTGCATAATATGGCTGGCATTGGCTGCAAACAAATCTAATCAGTCCGTCAGATAGATTTCCCAAAAATATTGGCCACATATTTTTTCTTTTTTCACGTAAACAAAAAAATTAAAACGATACTGCGCTTCGAAAACTCATGTGACGTCACATTTCAGTACATACGAGGGTCATTCAATAAATACTTAGCCTACAAAAAGTAAACGAAAATTTTGGAAAAGTGGCAATTTATTTTTCAACATAGTCTCCTTTTAGTTCGATACACTTAGCCCAGCGATGCTCCAACTTTTTTAACCCGTCCGAAAAATAGTTTTTGTCAAACTCTGCAAAATAGGCCTCCGTGGCGGCGATGACCTCCTCATTTGATCCATATCTATTCCCGGCGAGTGATTTTTTCAGATTAGGAAACAGAAAGAAGTCACAAGGGGCCAAATCTGGAGAATACGGTGGATGGGGCAGCAATTCGTAGCGTAATTCGACCAATTTGGCCATGGCAACGGCAGACGTGTGAACCGGTGCGTTGTCGTGGTGAAACAGCACTTTTTTCTTCGCCAGATGGGGTCGTTTTTTCTTTAATTCGGCGTCGAATCGGCCCAATAAATCGGCATAGTAAAGCCCTGTAATTGTTTTACCCTTCTCGAGGTAATCGATGTAGATCACACCTTGTGAATCCCAGAAAACGGTGGCCATAACTTTTCCGGCAGATTTTACAGTTTTCGCCTTCTTTGGAGCACGTTCCCCGGTCTGGATCCATTGTTTTGATTGCTCCTTGGTCTCTGGTGTGTACCAGTGGATCCAAGTTTCATCGACGGTCACAAAACGACGCAAAAACTCCGCTGGATTCCGCTTAAACAGAGCCAAACACGTCTCCGATGTGGTCTCACGGTTGCGCTTGTTTTCCGGTGTGAGTAAACGCGGCACCCATCGCGCCGACAGCTTTCTCATGCCGAGTTCCTCGTGAAGAATATGATGCACTGTTCCTTCTGAAATGCCTACAGTCTCGGCTAGCTCCCGAACCTTCAATCGGCGATCTGCCAATACGAGATCATGGATTTTTTTAATGTTTTCCTCCGTAGCAGCTGTTTTCGGTGCACCTGGACGTGGTTCATCAAAAACCGACGTACGGCCACGTGCAAACTCGTTGAACCAATTCTTGACGGTGGCCATCGATGGAGAAGAGTCACCGTACACAGCATCCAAGCGCTCTTTGATTTCGATGCGCGTTTTCCCTTCCAAAAATAGAAATCGAATTACCGAACGATATTGCTCTTTTTCCATTTTTGTAAAACCGATCGACACGTTCGCTTCCTTAAGTTGTCAAATTAAAACAAATGAAGGGATTGGAATGAAAATTTGAAAAAAGAATTAAAAAAGAATGTGCTACACTGTGGTAAAACTCTTTTGAAACTACAGCGCCCTCTGGCGATGAGGCTAGGTACTTATTGAATGCCCCTCGTAGTGTCATATTTGATGCATTTTATCTGGTATTTTTTAATAAATTTGATAAAACAAAAAACACGTATCCAATATTTTTCGATAATCTAACTGGAGGACTAGACAGAATCATGTTTTTTTAGTAAAAAATCTGAAAAATTAAAATATTGCCCGTTTACAAGCACCCATACTAAAAAGTAACATCCCACTAACTATACCTACAAAATAACATAAATAAATACAATAATTGCAAAAATGGCTAACATTACATCTAGAATTAAAAATTGAATATCAAATTCGGTATGACGTCATCACATAATCTTCACCCCCTAGGGTCGTTGACCGGGGGTGGAACATATAAGTCCTTTATCATTCACTTCACTAGAACTATTCCCCTTTTAATCTTTTACTGATTTCTTCCTGTTGTAATTCCCTCCATTCTTTTTTGGGTTTCATTCGTTTTAGTTGTCCGTCCCTGTGAATGAAAAAAACGTTTATTATTTATTAATATTATTATTATTTATTATTTATTATTAGCCATTTGTGTCCCACTGCAGGGCAAAGGCCTCCCTTTATTATTTAATAAACTTGAAAAAATAAATATGTTATTTCACACTAACGGACGTCAAGCGGTTCACCCGCGTAGTTCCCGTTCCCGTAGGAATACAGGGATAAAAAAGTAGCCTATGTCACCCGGTGAGAGCAGCGATGGCCCAGTGGGGTCGGCCCCGACTTACGAACAGTAAGTCGTAGGTTCGAATCCTGGCAGGCGCATTACTTTGTGTAATTTATTTCATCACCGCTGCTCTCAAAACGGTGAAGGAAAACATCGTGAGGAAAACGGCATGTCTTAGAATCAAAAAATTCAAAGACATGTGACATCTACCAACCCGCACTGGGCCCGCGTGGTGGATTATAGCCCATCCCTCTCCTAGAGAGGAGGCCTGAGTCCCTGCAGTGGGAACATTATAGGCTGATGATGATGTCACCCGGGGATAGTGTAGCTTCCCAACGGTGAAAGAATTTTTCAAATCGGTCCAGTAGTTTCGGAGCGATTTGTTTGTTTGTTTGTAACGAATAGGTCGTTACAAACAAACAAACAAATCTGTCCTCTTTATAATATTAGTGTAAATAGGCCTACATGGTCACTTATACGCCGTGAAATCTAAATCGTTGTTTTCCCGCAGCGAAATGGTTTTGTCTTGGTAATACAATCGTTTTATAAACAAATAAAATATTAGAAAAAAGAAAATGGCAGATTAACCATTGTGAAAAACAAAACTCGAAAGCTACCTCGAACCAATAGTAGGTACCACCCGATACCTACGCTAGGCGCAAGCCGGTGCATACAGGCCGTGCGGCCGTTGACCCGCGTGCTTTTCAATCAGCTGATAACTTATTCTTGATATTAATAAGCTTTAACCCTACAAGTCATTCAATTTTTCCCTTTTACTTTTACGTGCAATTCGAGTAATACCTACAAGTTACTTTTAGTGTTACTATTGATTCTCACGTTTTCGAGTTCATGAATATTTTTTTTTTACACAAAAACATTATTATTTTTTTAATCTTACTCCATACTTCGAAAGTACTCCTTATGGCAAGTTGTTTAGCCCCGGGAAAACGACGATTTAGTTTTCACGGTGTATAAAACGTCGACAAAAATGTGCATGGTTCGGGATGGTCGATTCCTATGGGGAAGAACCATTAAGAAACTTCATGGTTTTGGTCAATCTTTTAAAATAGTTTAAATATTACAACATTAGTACTTAGATATGGGGGGACAAGTTTCATGTACAGTCAGCAACAGAAGTAGCTTAACATTTCGGAATTTAAATTATTTCATGTACAGAACTCCAGCAATTATTTTTTATGTTTTAGAAGTTGTTTCTTTAAAATATTCCTTACTCTTCAATAACTTGCTAGTAATGACTAATATCTAACAGGTTTTTTTAAAACCTAAAACCTGATATTTAGAGTAGTGCTTATCTATTTCTGATGCTGACCGTACAATAATAGTACATAGGCGGACTTTATGCCACAGGCATTATCTACCACTCAACCTTTGGGTTAAATAGGACAGCTTAGCGATAAAGTACATCATCATCATCATCATCAGCCTACAATGTTCCTACTGCAGGGACTCAGGCCTCCTCTCTAGGAGAGGTAATGGGCTATAATCTACCATTCTAAGATATGCCTAGAACCTGTTTTCTATTACCGCTTTGAGAGCAGTGGCGATGACATAAATTACACAAAGTTATGCGCCTGCCTGGGTTCGAACCCACGACCAACTGTTCGTAAACCGGGGCCGCGACCACTGCTCTATGTGATAAAGTACAAAATATCTAAAAAAGTAACTTGTTAATTTAGAAAGAAATAAAATAAAATTATAATTACGAGTCTTAAGTAAAACTCATAGGATAGCTTTTATCCCAGTAGTATGATCCCGTGGGAGAATTACCTATCTGGACGCGGGCGAAGCTTGGGGAGGCCTATGTCCAGCAGTGGACGTCTTTTGGCCGATATGATTTCTCGCGCTCTGGGCAGAGCGAGTGTCAGACTTCTACTGTCTAAAACCACCTATGTTCCTTTTTAGCCCTTTGTGTCCGGAGCCGCGATATCTCTCTCAAAAACCCGCAGCCCCCGGATTGTGGGCCCCTGCAATGTTGCGAGCCCTTGCAATGTTGCGGGCCCCTGCAATGTTGTGGGCCCCTGCAATGTTGGGAGCCCTTGCAATGTTGCGGGCCCCTGCAATGTTGTGGGCCCCTGCAATGTTGGGAGCCCTTGCAATGTTGCGGGCCCCTGCAATGTTGCGGGCCCCTGCAATGTTGGGAGCCCTTGCAATGTTGCAGGCCCCTGCAATGTTGAATGTGGCGACACCTGGGGGAGGTCTATGTCCAGTAGTGGACGTCTTTTGGGCGAAACGACGCTGATAGGTCTTATTACTCACCACATAAGATCCACCAGGCCACCTCTCCTGGCAATGACTGCCTTCACTCTGTTAGCGAAGTCCACGGCGGTCTCATCGGCCGCGCGTGTCATGGCAGGTAAGTACCAGACGTCGCACACGATGGCCCATGACGTCATCATGTTGAGGAGATAGTGCAGCATGCCGTAGCGGGAGCTGTTCCAGAATGCGTCGCCGAAACGGGGGTCGTATCTGTAGGGGAGGGGTGTTGTTATGTTAGGTAACTGTGTCTCGCAGAAGAATTATTAAATGTATATGTTACCGGCTAAACCCAATTTCAGGCAAAACTAAATTATCCCATGATAAACCGTTTTATCGTGTCAGGATACACGAACTCAAACAAAGCAATACACTGCACCCAACCCGGATGTAGCGCTCGCCGGCCGCAGCTGCGGCTCCGCTCGCTACGCTCGCTCGCGCGTGTTTGGTCATCGTTCTAACCTATTTAAACGTATTCAGTTTGACCTAGTACAAACTAGTTTTACCTAAAATAGGGTTTGACCGGTAACATACACAAATAAAAAAATGTAGTGTCAGATATCTGCCAATAAACAGGATACCTTAGTTAAAGAGACAGAGTTAAATCTATTATTTACAGACATATACACCAAAATTAAATGTTGTCTACCTAATAATTCAAAAATGATAAAATGATTAAGTTTATCATTTTTATCATTTTCTTTGTCTGTTTTGTCAGTATCTAGCTCTCGGCAGTTTGCCCCCACACTAGGTTTCTCCTGTATCGTGGGTGCGTTTACAAACATTTAAACTCACAAACGTACTCACGGGGATCGAACCCGCGCAGCAGTCCAATCGCTCAACCACTGCGCCAAACGTGCCGTCAGTAATAAGCTGTTATTTTGACATAACTTACAGGCACATTCATCTTAGTTATGATTCTAGCAGGAAACTAGAAACCAGCAGCAGGGCTATTGCGTATCTCTGTTGACAGATTTATTGATTATCACTTTGGCTCTGTGTGCTTTAATAATAAACAATACACTACAATAGACCAGATATTACGTTAATAGACAAATGTAACCAAACCGCACAACTCATAGACATCGCCGTACCAAACACCCACAATCTACAAAAAACAATAGCAGAAAAATTTTCAAAATATACAGATCTTAAAATAGAAATCAGCCGAATGTGGTGTCTTAGCAAAGTCGCCATAGTCCCTATAGTGCTATCAACAACTGGAGTTATTCCCAAACAACTCCACCAGTCTCTAAAAACTCTTGACTTATACCACCTTACACATACCAAAGTCTTCAGAAAGCCGCAATCCTGAATACATGCAGGATAGTCAGAATTTTTTTGCAAAATGAAAATGAATCTGTGGTCACCACCACAAACACACAACCTCGAACAAGCGCACATCCACAATTCAACAGACACAGAAACTCATCATCGCAAAATTCAGTCATATCATCATCTCATCATATCATCTCTTTTCCGGGGTAGTACTTGGCTTCGGCCCGTGCTATTCCAAAAATCCGGCTATAAAGCCGAGATATGTAAAAGTATACAAACATAATAATAATTTTATTTACACAGGCATAAAATCCCAAATTACACAAAAAAAAGACACCACAAAATTACATTACATTAAAATCATCAATAAACAAAGTCATCACCTTCGGTTGACACTCCGGTGAACTTCTAGCCAATACCTGCGGACCGGACTGTTCCAATCTTCACTAACAACTAACCTTCAGCAGTTAATTGGTCGATTTTCTTAAAATATTGCTTTGATTAGCTGTCAAATGGTTCCATTTTGTACTAAACCATAACCAATTTGACAGTTAATCCAGCCTTGCAGCAGGGCTATTGCGTATCTTTTAAATGACAGTGGCTATCATATTGTCTATGGATTAACTGTCAAATTGGTTATGGTTTAGTACAAAATGGAACCATTTGACAGTAATTGATAGGCACTATTAGGTTAGCCACTGTCATTTAAAAGATACGCAATAGCCCTGCAGATCAACCAAGGAATATCGTATTACTCAGTGTGGAGGTCAGATCCGATAGGCTGTCGCTCAAAATACTGGTATACACCTGCATTAGGTAAGACTGGAAGCCGACCCCTACATAGTTGTATAAAGCTAGGTGGACGGTGATTATAACTTACTTGATAGCGACCGGGTAGATAGTGCCGCCTACTTCAAAGCTGCCTTTCTTGAACTGCATCACTGAGGTGTTGTTGATGCAAGTGCCTTCAGGGAAGATCAGGATCGGTGGGTTATCTGGTACTGATATGTGTTCCTTTAATCTGAGGAGATACGAACATACACGGTGTGAACAGGACTTTCACGCATTAGTCAACCAAGCATTCTATTGAGTCACCTCCACTAATAAAAAATAATAAAAATTAAATGTTTATTTCAGAATAGGTAATTTCCATAACTTTGTTAGTAACAAATTAGTTAAAGTTAAGACTTACTGCCGCACCCAGAGAAGTTTAATGATTAGTTAGGCCATCACTTAGTAATGTTTTTAACAATTTTCTCATACAAAGATATGTCAAACCTTTACTAAGTGACGGCTTAAGTAATCATTAAATATCCCTGAATACGGCAGTAAGTTAGTAGCAATGTATTAATAACGTACGTGGTTCAGGTGTATCGTACAATTTTTTTTTTGACCGCACATAAAAAAACGAGCTTTTGATGAATTATGTAACAAGACATAAGCTTATAAAAAGAACCAGTTTTACCTCCTCGCAACAGCATGCCTGTCTTTGACTTCAGACCTCTCGAACCAGATATGTGGCGACGCCCTCGCCAGTGCCCTCTGTAGGATTCCTAGGAAACCATTGTGTCTTTGACCGATCTGAAAACATATATAATACTGTTACGTCGATCATCTAGAATCTTCGAGAAACCTCGCTAATAACCGACTCACAAGAGTCGAGTACATTCTTTTAGTTACCTACTTCCATTCTGTAGGTATAGGTATGTTGTTTTGCCAAGGTCAGGGGGGCGGCACTTGCCATTTTATTTTTGACCGTATGCTGACGGCGTAAAGTCACTTTTTCTTTGTTGGTTCTTTTATCTTTAATTTTATTTTTTAAAGTTAATGTTCTTGTGAATGCTTTATGGAATAATAGGGAATTTTCTCGAACTTCTTTTGTGTGTTTAGAGAGCAGTAGTGATGAAATAAATTACACAAAGTAATGCGCTTGCCTGGGTTCGAACCCACGGCTTACTGTCCTGGACCCTCACTGTCCACCGTTGTAACCAGAAATCTAATTAAAATCCCAAATTAGGCAAACCAATTACCTAGAACACCACATATCATATCTGGGGTTCGAACCAACCCATTAACTTAGAAGTCTATCGCATGCAACCACTCAACCATTGAGTATACATTCACATGACATCCCGACAAAAAACATAGTAAGACATCACAATAACATCAATATCATACAAAAGAACATAAAAATATGATAATTCAAATTCCTGAAATAGCACACAGTTTGAGATAACGTCGGACTAATTATCAGAATTCGTATCACCAAAAATCATAATAATTTCTTTATATAAAGGGTGTAAAAGTACCTACTCTTAACGCAAACGAAGGGCACTTGTTATCCCCACCACTGCGATCATTTTTTGTTCTAGACCATATCTTTCCAAATTCTTCACAGCTGTTATAGTAAATACTAGACTTGAGGACTCAGGTCGCCCTCATGTAAGCCGGGCATGCCTAGGTTGCTCTGTAGATGGGTGACCATCCACTACATACCGCGTTTCCTCCGTGCCTCGGAAAGCATGATCTTCAGGTAAAGCTGCGTATGCCTAGGTTGGTCTGTGATAGGTGACCGTCCATTACTTACCGAGTCTCGGCCAACTGTGTACATATATTCACGCTATTAACTTACCAGGGAATAGCAGTTATCGCACATGAGCACCAACGCATCAATAGGTCTAGTGTGGTTCGCCTCACAGATGCCGTTTCTCGGCTTATAACGCACATCATGGTGATAACCGCTGTTATGCAATGTGATTTGAAATTGAAGCATATGGCTAGGTTTACATCATCTTCATCATCATCAGCCTACAATGTTCCTACTGCAGGGACTCAGGTCTCCTCTCTAGGAGAGGGGTGGGTTAATATTCCACCACGCGGACCCAGTGCGGGTTGGTAGATGACACATGTCTTCGAATTTTTTGGCTCTGCCGGTTTTCTCACGATGTTTTAAATAATAATAAATCTTTAATTGTCATACTTACAATCTTAAATCATGGCCCAGTATTAAATTTAATAACGTTCCCGTGAAAAAGAAGGAGTCCGTGTGCTACCTTGGGTGAGATGTTTTATTTATTTATTGAACACATAAAAACCGTCGGTGAAAAAAGAACTTTTATGCTTGGACAAGAATATCCAAATCTACGTGGAGTTTGTCATTTTTAACTCTAAAGACGATCTATGGGGCTACTTACTTGGGGTGTTTGTGCTACATGGCACCAGTACTAAAAGCCCACTGTATGCCAGCAGAGTACACATATATTCACGCTTTTAACTCACCAGGGAATAGCAGTTATCGCACATGAGCACCAACGCATCAATAGGACTAGTATGGTTCGCCACACAGATCCCGTTCCTCGGCTTATAATGCACATCGTGATACGTGATAACCGCTGATATGCAACGAGATAAGAAGTTGAAGCACATGAGGGATATTGCATAGTTTACACGCTGTTTCGTCTTGCCGTCTGGTAGGGTTCCCACGACGGCCGTGCAAGCTACCAGCCACCAGACCTAGAAGCGGGGTGACGGTAATGGGATTGCCCGGATGGAGGATGTTTTTAGGCAGTTTTTGGTAGCGTTGAGATGGTCAAAGCATGTGTAAGTTACTTGAATATTTTGTTAAGGTAAAGAAGCTTCAGGGAAGCCCGCGAAATTTGAATTTCCTTAAGTTTTTTTTTTTTACTTTGCCGGTCGTCAGGTTGTATCTACACTAATATTATTAAGAGGAAAGATTTGTATTTGTGTGTGTGTGTGTGTGTGTGTGTATGTTAAGACCAACGACCAGTGGTCCACATTGGCCTTGGATCGAAGGAAGTCATGGGGTGAGGCCTTTGCCCTGCAGTGGGACGATACAGGCTAACAGTCTCAGTGTGTATGTTTGTAATGAATAAACTCGTTTTCGAGTTAGCCGATTACAAAAATTATTTCACCATTGGAAAGCTACATTCACCCTAAGTAACATAGGCTACTTCATATCCCTGTATTCCCACGGGAACGGGAACTACGCGGGTGAAACCTCGTGACGTTCGCTAGTGTTAAATAAAATAGGATACGCGACCGTAACAAATGTGAAATTACTAAGTAATACTGATTATAATCACCAATACAACCCCCTTAGTTCACATAACTTCTTTGAAATTATAAGAATTATTTTCATCAAATAAGTCACTCAATGAAAATAAATCAACTCTAGAGGATTGTGTTCATGATTTTAAAGACACTTTTTAACAAAGTAGCTTTCTCTGTCCCTCTAACCCTATGTATGCTTAAATCTTTAAAACTTCGCAACGGATTTTGATGCGGTTTTTTTTAAATAGATTGAGTGATTCAAGAGGAAGGTTTTAGTATCTTTTTTGCACCCGTGCGAAGCCGGGGCGGGTCACTTGTATCTCTATAAATACATACGCATTACGTGCGTGAATCCAATTTTATTAACAACTAGTGGACGTCACGCGGTTTCACCTGCGTAGTTCCCGTTCACGTGGGAATACAGGGACAAAAAGTAGCCTATGTCACCCGGGGATAGTGTAGCTTCCCAACGGTGAAAGAATTTTTCAAATTGGTCCAGTAGTTTCGGAGCCTATTCGTTACAAACAAGCAAACAAATCTTTCCTCTTCATAATATTAGTGTAGATACAACCTGACACTGAGCGGAAAATTGCAAAAAAAAACGCAAGAAAAATCGAATTTCACGGGCTACATTTTCAGATTCACCACAAAGCTGTTTTAGTTACGTAGCGAATCTGCGCAGAAGTGTTGAGAATCGAAGTCACAACACACAAAATTAAAATATTACTGCTATGCGAAGCTTCACTGATATTGTTTGCAAAGTTGCTTTTGAATTAAAACCCAACGCTAACAAAAACTGACTTGGACAATACACAAATGAATTCATGAGGCAAATTATAATATACCTTAAAGATAACAGTTAGTATGATCAATATTCAAATCTAAAAGCATTAGCAAAGAGGTATATTATAACGGATCTTTAGTCGAAATTACAAGAAAATTATGAACTTATAAATAAAGGACAAGGCACAGATGAATACATAGAAAGCATTAAAGTAAGAAACAGTTTGACAACACATAGTAAGTATATAAGACAACACAAGGAACATATAAAGCGATATAATAAAGGTCCCTTTTCAAAGACGACCGCAACAGCAAACCGCAGCGGCTATGCAGCCCAACTGCAACGACAGACTACAGCGACACAGGCTTCTCAAGGGAGTAAGCTAACTGCCGGGGTTGTGCGACTGTTCGAGAGAGATCCCGTGACCTTGGAACACAAAGGACTAAACCACATGGCTGGGTTTTAGTCAGTACAAGTCTGACAACCCCTTCCGCTCCCTCCAGACCCCGCTCTGGTCAGTCATGTGGTGTAAACAAACACAATAGGGACGTTTTTTTATTCAAAATGTGATTCTAATTAGTCCGTCTATGAGATTATTGAAAAATATTGAATTTATGTATTTTTTGTTTTATCAAATCAATAAAAATTGACGAAGATAAAACGCGTCAAAGATTTGAGTGGGGGTTGGTGACGTCACTGACTGCTAAAAGATGACACACTAATGTCTTAGAGTATGACGACACAAGAGTTTTGTAAGCACTTTATCGTCTTTATTGTTTGTTTACGTGAAAAAAGAAAAAAATATGTGTCCAATATTTTTTGGTAATCTATATGACGGACAAATTAGTTTTTTTTTGTTAACATCTCTATTATCGAAGCCGACAAACACTATTCGCTCCAATGCGTTGTTTTTGTTCTAAAGAATGCGATATTCTACCCATTTTATAACCTAACCAGTCATTAAATAAAATAAGTCTTACGATAACAACACAATGCATGCCATACCAGACAATGAACAAGCAACGTATTACCCAGTTAAATCTATCTCAATGAATATAGACTTTAAGTACCTACTACTAAATATGGACATAACAAAACCCAACAGAATGTTGTACCCAGACGACATGTCCCACCCAATTTCCAATAGATACAGTTTTTTTTTTAATCTGGGTAGCATACCATGCTATTCCGACCCAACAGTAATTTCTACCCAGATGACACATTCCACCAAGCAATTCTGAGATAGTTTTACACAAATCTGAACAGCATATTTATCATGCCAATACGACCCAATAAAATATTTTACCCAGGTGGCATAATAGGGGATCGGACAAAAAAATAATAATTAGTCCGTCAGATAGATTTTCAAAAAATATTGGACACGTATTTTTTCTTTTTTCACATAAACAAAAAATGAAGACGATACAATGCTTTGAAAACTCGTGAATTCCTCGAAAACGTCACATGGTAGTACATTTTTCACCAACAAATGACGTTACAACCTCACACTCATGATCTTTGACGCGTCTTATCTTCGACAATTTTTATTAATTTGATAAAACAAAAAACACGTATCCAATATTTTTCGATAATCTAACTGACGGACTAATTAGAATCATATTTTTTGACCCAGTCCGATCCCCTATTATCTACACATCGTTTTACACAAATCTGGGTAGCATAACATTT
Organism: Diarsia rubi; assembly: GCA_932274075.1. Classification (NCBI taxonomy): domain Eukaryota; kingdom Metazoa; phylum Arthropoda; class Insecta; order Lepidoptera; family Noctuidae; genus Diarsia; species Diarsia rubi. The sequence goes on from OW026441.1 coordinate 2,346,289, forward strand.
AATTCCATTCCAACCCAATAGTAATTTCTACCAAGGCGACACGTCCCACCCAATTTCAACCTGAGACGGTTTACACACATCTGGGTAGCATACCAAGCCATTCCTACCCAACAGAACGTTGAACCCAGACAATACGTTCTACCCATTTTTAACCAGACATCGGTTTACACAAATATGGACAACATAATTATCATGCCATTACGACCCAACAAAACATTCTACCCAGACGACACGTCCCACCCAATTTCGACCAGACATCACCCAGGCAAATCCCATTCTACCGAGACAGAACATTTAATCCAGACGACACGTTCACCCAATGTCACCCAGACAACATACCCCACCAATCCAACCCAACAGCACATTCTACCCAAACAACTCTCCCAGAAAAAAAACACCTACCAAAGAAAAACAGGTATTTATGCTGACAACCCCAACATCTATTGGGCTAGTATGGTTAGCCACACAGAAACCATTGGCTTTGGGCTTGTACTGCTTATCATGGAATCTCGCGTGGATGGAGAGGCCCCTGATGAGAATCCGAATGCTCATCTTGTAGGAGATACGACCCAGTTTGTTACGGAGACGGACGAATGGAACGGAGCTGACGACCCAGGTTGAGAAGACCATCACTAATACCTGATGAGGTAAAAATGATATATGAAAAACGTCACAAGAAACCGAGGTAATTTTGCAGTGACTTAAGGTACTTTTTGTGCTAGGATACTAAACTAAAAGATTTTTAAATCGATGCAGCTTGGTATCAAATTTGAGAGTCTTGTTCTTTTTTTTTTCTTATCATGGGCAGTAAGGTCTGACGATCCCACACACCCTAGTGTCAGAGTTTCTAAAACCTCAAGGGCCCCTGACATGGTTTGAAGACCGCCATTTGGCGGCCGGGACCACCGTCTTATACGTGCCTTCCCAAGCACGGAATCATCATTTTTATCAGACAATCAGGTGATTCAAGCCTGCAATGTCCTAATCAAACTGGAAACGACTTGACAAAGTTCCTCTATTATTATATGCTTTAATAATTTGGACAAGTAGGCCACACTATTCCTAAATCACTGCAAATCCAGTGCGCCAGAATCAACAGTGGCTACAACCAGAAAAGCGCCGAGACAATGCTCGATATCAGACGTATACGGTCTGATGTACACGAGCTTATGACCTCAAGAATGAAGCTCAACGAAGTCCATAACCACACAGAAACCATTCGCTTTGGGCTTGTACTGCTTATCATGGAACCTCGCGTGGATGGGGAGGCCTTTGATGAGGATCCTAATTGCTCATCTTGTAGGAGATATGACCTAGTTTGTTTCGGAGACGGATGAATGGAACGGAGCTCACGACCCAGGTTGAGAAGACCATCAACTAAGGCCTGGAACTGCGTTAAGCGGGCGCCTGCGACGCTCAACAATCGCGTGTGTACACGCGTGGTCACCCGGGTTGGTGTTGTGGGAACGCGACTGTCCCCGTCACGGAGACCGGATTGTTTTATTTACGCAGTGTCGCTAGTTCAATTTTAATGGTGTGCATGTATAGTCGTGTCGATAGAGAACTTAATATATTATTTTTAAAACGACAACAAGCGAGTGCGTGTTACCACTGGCGGACACCGCGCGTGCTCCCGCTTGGGGTTCCGTCGCCTGGAGGCGGGCCCCGCTGCGTGCGTGCGGGGCGCGCCTCCCCGTGACGGACACCCGTGCAGATCCCCGCAACGGACCACTTTCGTATGAAACCGCGCGGGTGTCCGCTTAACGCAGTTTCAAGCCTAATACCTGATGAGGTGAAGGGGTATCATCAAGGCCTATGGTGCTAGGCCAAAAAATGTGTAAGAATGAACAGCGACAGAAAAAACCGACATCTTTTTGCAGTGAGTTTTGAGGCACTTCGACGTCACATAGGAAACTAAAACTGCAGCTATAACAATAATAACACATGGCGAATATGGCAATCGCACCCACTTCCACATGAACTTTCCAGAATAACCTGAAAAATCTCATCAGGATTCTGCATTTTCTATTTACATTGAAGTTTGGAAAAAGTTTGTTAGTTGCATAAAACACAGGTAAGTTAGAGAATAAACAAAAACGGAAAATTACAATTATTAGTAACGAAATAAGAAAATTAAGGCAAAGAAACACAATAGCTCATTTCTCCCAAAATGTTCCAACCAACATCAAAATATTTAACATTTTTAAAAGTACCTAATAATAATTGGAGTGTTACATAATATGGTAATTTATAATTTCCTCATAGTTTCGGATTTGGATATCCACCTATGAAAAAGTCACCTTATAATAAGCATCTATACATTTTGGATATTTATTAAAAATAGATTGTTTTACAATTAATTTTACGTATTTAACTGAAACAAAAATAAATTACTGGTTGGTTCGTTTTGGCAGAACTAAGATAAACAAAATATTTTACAAGATAGAGGCTGCGGATATTTAAACAAATATAATTATATATAAAAAGCCCACATTCGAAAACGATTTCCAAATATGAATAATTGAAAGTTACTATCCAAAAGACCCATCTCAGACACTAATCTGCATGGTCTTCATGTGTCACCAAGGTTATGTCTGGACCTTAAAAGAGACTATGACCTCTGAGTTTGTTACGGATGTATCTTCTCAGAATAGTCATGTTCGAAACACCAACCCCATTTAGTTTGTAAAAACCTATTTGAAAAATATACATCACAAAAACTGACTGTTTTAAAATCGAGAACAGGAGTATCGTTTTAGAATACAGCACTAAAATACTAGTCGAGCAAACTTAGACTTTCATCAAGTTTTCATTTGAAAACAACCCATATTAGACATATGAACTTAAAGTTCCTATTTATATGAAACACTTTATTTGTCGCTTTTGGCGATATGGACGTTAACCTCATAGAAATAAGTTTTTTTTTGTGTGAAATACTATAGTACAGTCCGTGCCCTGTATTATATGACCCCTTTTTTTTTTTTGGTGGGTGTAAAATCATCGAATAACCCCTCCCGCTCTTGGGCAGAGCGAAAGGGAGTGTCAGACTTCTACTGACTAAAAACCACCCATGTTCCTTCTTCGCCCTCTATGTCGAGGCCGCGATAACCGGTGGACTACCCGCGGCCCCGACAATTATATGACCCCTCAAACAAAGAAAGAAAAAAAGAGGGGAGAGATAAAGGAGGGTACAGTCCGTACTTAGCTTGAAAAAAGTCTAAATTTGCTTTAAGAATCTAACTACAAGATCTCACAAATATTAAGCCTATATTGGGACAGATGCAAGATGGATGTTATAAAGAAGCCCGTGTATAAATAAGATGCCAATGGATGCCTAGAAAACGCTGGAGTGACAGCCTAGAGGCGTGTGTGTGTGTCAGATTTGCCGGAGAAAGTCTAAATTTTGTCATCGGTTTTTTTTTAAATCAGCATTTCTATACATTTTGTGTAGGTATTGATTCCACTTCTGTAGGCAACAGCAGGTATTTTTTTAAAATAATTACCGATGTCAAATCTCTATGTGGAGACTTCAGAATGGTGTACTAAATACATTTGTAATGCAATGCATGCATTTGTATGGGTGCCCATTCCACCCTGACGCCGCTTCCTTAGAACATCCATCTTAAGATATTACTATATTACTATATTATTATTCTTACTTGTACATTTAATGCCCAGTATTACCTCACTCTCACTCCACTTCGTCTTAATACGAGGGGTCAGATATGGCTGGGCACTGACTGTACATATCTCAACATAACATACAAAATTATTGTTTTTCCATAAGTTAGGGGTAGAAACTTACCCCAATAACGAAGATCATGATCCGGAGCGGCAAGAGGAACATGTAGCGCACAACGAAACCCATAGCCCAGATGATGGTAAGGCGCCATGTTAAGAATTCGTATTGTCTGGAACGGAAATTACATGGAACTAAATAGTATGCCTGAAACCCTTGAAGCGTTAGGCTAAGGTGTTACAGCATCCACACTCCGCAAGTTATGTATAAAACTAGCTGACCCATGCAACTTCGTCTGCTTCACATAATAGAGGGAAAATTAACCCTTCACACAAACGTAAACCAAGCATTCTGTTATAAACTAAGTACTCCTACGCAAAAATTTTTGCTGGGAACCGACTTTCTTTTTTGGGGTCAAAAATCATATTTTACGTAAAACTCAATGTAGCACTCTTAAAACATTTTGCTAATGGATGCTTTGAATAGCAAACGGGTCATGGAGGTAATTTAAGTAAAGTTATAACCTGAAAATCTAGTATTTACAAAAAACAGCTGTGAAAAATTTTGAACTTTATCCCCCAATATCTCAGTAACTAGGGGGTTCCCATGTATGGTCTAGAACAAAAAAATATTTCGCAGTGGTGGGGAGAACAAGTGCCCTTCGTTTGCGTTAAGGGTACTTTTACACCCTTTAGGTTTAGGTATAGGTATAAATATATATATTATTATTATTATTATTAATTACTATACAGTGTGATTCTTTATAATGTGCACATATCGAAATGGGGGAATCTATGCTTAATTTTATCGACGGAAAAAATATTAAAAAAAATCTAAATATTTTTTAATATTTTATATGGAATTTTTAAAAAATTTGTCTGCTACTGTGACCCCAGTGTAAACAAAACGGTGTAACTTTTAAACTAAATTATCTATCGCGATGAAACAAACTCCATAATGATTGGAAGCAATTAGGCGTCCTCGTAAAATGAAAATTGTGGAAAAAAACTACCCTCAATTGAAAATAAACACGTTTTTTGATCAAAAAAACTTTTTTTTTTCATAACTTTTTACATAAAATTGTTTCATCGCGATAGATAATTTAGTTTACAAGTTACACCGTTTTGTTTACATTGGGGTCACAACAGCGGACAACATTTTTGAAAATTCCATAAAAAATATTAAAAAATATTTAGATTTTTTAAAATATTTTTTCCATCGATAAAATTAAGCATAGATTCCCTCATTTCGATATGTGCACATTATAAAGAATCACACTGTATGTATATCTTACTGTTAACAGTAACACTTTGTACTTGTAAACATTATGGTGCAGTCAATATTTTGAATTTGAATTTCCCGGAGGCCAGAATCCTCACGTGTACCTATATTGCGAAACAACACCGAACCGAATGATTGCCGCGAGCGTAATTATTTAGTTGCGAAGATATTTTTACATTGCGATATCTTCTAAGATATTTGTTTAAACTGTATAAAGCAAAGCGCACAAATATTCTATACTAGCTGTTGCCAGCGGTTTCACCCGCTACAACTCGAAAATTATCCCACGGGAAGATAAAATCGGGATAAAAACTATCCTATATGTTAATCTAGGTTATAAACTATCTGTGTATCAAATTTTATCAAAATCCGTTTAGTAGTTTATGCGTGAAGAAGTAACAAACTTTCGCCTTTATAATATTAGTGTGATTAAATATCCGTGTTAACAAACACATTTATTTTTAAAACTTTAAATAGATTAATACCAAATAAAATATATGATCTTGTATAATGTGACGCAGACTAATATGCGTGGGTCAGCTAGTGAGTACTTAAGAGTAAAGGATCGGACAAAAAAACTAATTTTACCGTCGGATAGATTTCCAAAAAATATTGAACACATATTTTATACAGCCACTAAATTACATCGTGATTTTAAACTAAAATAACATAAAGTTAACTTAAGAATAATATTATTTTATGACTTTAAGGTGGAAGCTCACATCTGGCCCGCGAAATTCTAATTTTCTTACGTTTTTGGCAATTTGCAGGCCAGTGCTTGGTTGCATGTTTATGAAAATTTGATTTGCGACTGTAAGACGTATGAAGTTACCGAATTATAACCATCAAAATTATCAATACAACCCTCCAAGTTCTTTTTCATGTCAAGATTGATTTTTGCATGTAAAAGTCATTATTTAGTAATTTAGTCGTCGTTCTTTAGTAGTTAGTAATTTTGATGGTTATAATTCGGTAACTTCATACGTCTTACAGTCGCAAATCAAATTTTCATAAACATACAACCAAGCACTGGCCTGCAAATTGCCAAAAACGTAAGAAAATTAGAATTTCGCGGGCCAGATGTGAGCTTCCACCTTAATATAAATTAGTTTTAACTATTTCTCTAACTAAAATAAAATAGATTTAGGCAAAATCTTTGCAATTTTTTTAAAATGATAAACATGAAAAATACTGACTGGAAAAAAAAAGTCCGATCAACACTAATTTTTCGTCAGTTAATCATTTAAAGCACAGTGTTCACTTCGGGTAAACTACATACTTATTTAGTCCCTGGAACTGTTAGCGACCTCACAACGTTACAGGCGCCATACCCCGTCTCGGGACTAAATAAGTAACTTTCACCCCTTTTTTATATAAATATTGATAACAATGTACTATTTTTTCTTGCTCCTTTGCACAGATTTGTACAAAATCATTGTTTGACCTTTACCACAGGGGTCTGAATACCTTTAAAAACACGTTGATAAATAGCAACTATCATTAATTAATCTCGCGATAAGCCGACCACCCGCCGATATCTAAAGAAAGGTATCAACTGCACTTGTTATTCGGTAATCTAACGTAGATAACATTTAGTTTAGGTTCTAGACCTTTCTACGCTATAATAATAATATTATAAAGAGGAAAGATTTGTTTGTTTGTTTGTAACGAATAGGCTCCGAAACTACTGGACCGATTTGAAAAATTCTTTCACTGTTGGGAAGCTACACTATCCCTGGGTAACATAGGCTTTTTATCCCTGTATTCCCACGGGAACGGGAACTACGCGGGTAAAACCGCGTGACGTCCGCTACTCCTAAATAAAACTGCTTTCAATGGTCGTTAACTCGTTCGGTACACAGCATACGAGTGATATCATACATAACTATAAACGGTTCCCCGCATGCGGGCCATCCATCACTCATGGAAAGTAACATCACCCTACCCTTACTTATCCCGTATCATATGGGGTCGCGTTGGCACAACACATTTTTTTTTCTTAGGCCACAAATTTAATTGCACATCAAAAAAAAATGTAAACTTCAAATAAAATAAACACACCCTATACCGAGGTGCCAACAAATCTTGAACGCAAAAGTGAGCAAAGCGAGCTCGGGACTTGGGGCACCCCGACTTGGACAGGTTAGGCTAGAAGGGGATGGCGGGGTCGAGTGAGCGAGCGAAGCGAGCGAGTAGACCCCGCCATCAGGACTGGATCGCTCCACCCACAAAAAAAATCTAGCTGTGGGTGACGATGACTGTTATTAATTGTAGTACACAAATAAACTAAGTAATTACCTATTAGTCCTAGTTAGGAGGTTCCAGCTCCTCAACTCTTCAGCCTCGAACACGGAGGTGACCTGGTCTTCAATGATAGACTCCATGCCAGCCTTGACCAGATCCAGGCAATTGGACAGGTCGAAATCGATGTTATTCTGGAAAAGTTTATAAAAACTTCCTTGTAAGATTTGCTAGACAATAGGGTCACCTTGTTTTTTTCATAGTTTCTTGAGTCGAGGTATACAGCATGTTACAGAAAGAGTAAACTCATTTATAAAGGACAGACCATCAAACTGAGCCACTTTCTACATGAGAGCCACGTCGTAGTCGCGTAAAATTAATAATCAGCTGTCCCATACAAAAGGGGTTTGAACTTTTTTGTATGGAAGGTGGCATATTGACCCACCGCCATTTTTTGCGCCACGGTGTTACTTTAAGTGCTACTTTATTTTTGAATTTATTGCAACGACTAGCTATAATATGCTATATATAATAGAGATGTTTACTGACTTAAAATTATGATTCTAATTAATCCGTCTGTTAGATTACCGAAAAGTATTGGATACGTATTTTTTGTTTTATCACATCAATAAAAATTGACGAAGATAAAACGCGTCAAAGATTTGAGTGGGGGGGTTGTGACGCCACTGACCGCTAAAGAATGTCATACTAATGTCACAGAAAATGACGTCACACGAGTTTCTAAAGCACTGTATCGTCTTCATTGTGTGTTTACGTGAAAAAAGAAAAAATACGTGTCCAATATTTTTTGGAAATCTATCTGTCGGACTAATTAATTTTTTTTTAGGTTAACTACCCTATTGTACTGTAACTTCTTTCTATTGTATATTAACAGACAGTGAGTCAAGATAACGTGAGGCCGAGTACTTTGTCTGATAACAATACGGTAGGTATGCAGTGATAATTGATAAGAGAGTACAGAAGATCTCGTTATGGCTGTTCCCAAGTTGATTGAGGGAGAGATAGTGTTATAGGTGCAAGTATGGACGTGATTTTAGTTGCTTTGTTTAGAATTACGAATCAATATTGATGTCTTATAGAGTGTGTTAGGTTCAACGAGGCATAATCGAAGGAGGGTCTTTCAGTATTCGATTCTCGTCCTACATATATCAAAAAACCTAATTTGTGACGTAATTGTGCCATGGGCTATGGCACAATGGGAAAGTAAACAGACTTAAAAAAGATGTGATTCTAATTAGTCCGTCTGTTAGATTATCAAAAAATATTGGATACGTATTTTTTGTTTTATCGAATCAATAAAAAATTACGAAGATAAAACGCTTCAAAGATTTGAGTGGGGGTTTCTGACGTCACTGACCGCTAAAAAATGCCATACTAATGTCTTAGAATGTCACGTCACACGAGTTTTCAAAGCACTGTATCGTCTTCATTGTTTGCTTACGTGAAAAAATAAAAAAATACGTGTCCAATATTTTTTGAAAATCAATCTGACGGACTAATTAGATTTTTTTTTTGTTAACTTTATTACGTTACGGCACGCTCTGCAGATCTCACTTTAATAGACGTTCCGTTTTCACCACAGTCCTTCGCCATTTTTTAAATATGAAGGGGAAATGGATTATACATCTAAGTAATTTATACGCGCACATTTTCTGTGATAAGCGCAAAGGGTTCCATTGCGAGACTTTTCCGAAATATGTGGTATGGTTCTGTCTGTTATTTATCAGTGTTCTTTGTATTTTTATCATAGTATCATGTAGGTAAGTGTTGCGGGTTTCAATAGGTCCCTCGTTTATACCAACATACTGTACAGTCCTCCTGATCAAATTCAGCGGCCAATCTTAGCGGAGATTAGCCATCGGCGCGGATGATATAGTACACAAGTATGTGCGCAAGTGCACTGAAGAAGGAACATGGGTAAGTTTTAGTGAGTACAAGTCTGATACTCCCTTCCGCTCCGCCTAAAGCGGAAAAAGTCATTCGATGATTTCCGACAGACAAAAAAAAAGGGTTTCACTAATCGGAGAAAGAAAGAAAGAATACAATTTATTTAGCCACAGTACATGAAACACGCACACTACAAATAAATTACACAATAATAAAAAAAGTAGTTAAAAAACTAAAAAACCCGACTGAAAAAACTGAAAAGCAACAAAACAAAGCACATTTTAAATTAAACAAAACTTGGAAGCAGGCGGGGTTCATTCTATTTTTATTTCATTAGGTATTTAATATTCAAAAATGTGCTTGTTTTGTTGCTTTTCAGTTTTTTCAGTCGGGTTTTTTAGTTTTTTAACTAAGTACTTTTTTTATTTCCAACTTTTTTTAAACATTATGTGTCATATATTTTTGTAATCTCCTTTTAAAACCCTTCATTTTGATATCCTACACGATGGTAATGGATTTTTTTTATTTTTTGAAATACGCTGTAAGGCCCCCAAAATCCGCATTTCTTTTTTTCTTTTTTAATTTTAATGTAGCCAGTGACACTCGCGCCATCAAGACGAATCTAACGACGTATATTTTATTTAAATCCCTTCATCCGTTTAGGAGTTATGAGGGAACAAAGAAACGGACATACATACATACTTACATACATACATGCCAAACACATAACCCTCCTTTTGGGCTTCGCCGCAGTCGGGTAAAAATAAGGTAGGCATACTTAACATGAAGCAAAGTGTGTGCCTCACGGCTGCGCTAAAAAGGTCCATTTCAGCGATAATGTCAGACTGGCTGGTGCAGTTTGACGCTGGTTCGGAGGAGGGCAAGATAAGAAGCCGGCTGGATCAATCTTAAATTTAAGCCGCAGCATGCCTAGGTAAATTTCATATACATAAAATCCCTGTAAAAAACCGGTGTGTTCTTGGCCCGCTGTAGCACTTACGAACAAGACTCACAGCCCCGGCAGATTAGTGAGACAACTTTACAAAATAAAACCGCTAGTTACCTCCCCATTGGTCTGACTAGGTGGTTTATTTTGTCCGTTCACCACACGCTCCTGACTAGTGCTCCTCTTGTAGTTTAGCTCTGGCGAAGGACCCAGAATCTCTTGCCGTTCTATCACCGTGTTGAGAGTACCTGGTGGAAGAGAGATAGGTATATTAGAGGGAGAAAGATTAATAGTCGCCGGTTATAGAAAAACTGGCCAAGTGCACGTTGGACTTGCACATGAAGGGTTCTGTGGTATAGATATTGAGAGATTTTTCATGTTATTTTGTGATGAACTAATTTCTGTATTTAATAAAAAAAATAAGGCTCCTTAGTTTCGGAGAATAACACCTTTTTTTTTTTTGGCGGGTGGAAAATCATCAAATAACCTTTCCCACTCTTGAGCAGAGCGAAAGGGAGTGTCAGACTTCTACTGACTAAAAACCACCCATGTTCCTTCTTAGCCCTATATGTCAAGGCTGCGGGATCTCTTACAACATTCCGCAGCCCCGACGGGCGTCGGCCCTTGCGGGCCCTTCCTTGTTGCTGACAAATCTCTTTGAGGCGCGCGTGGAACACGTACGCGCCGTCGACACGGCCTGTCGTCGTCATAAGACGGACGGACGGCAAGCTAGCCCGTCACTCACCGTCCACAGGCCCGCGTCTACGGTGGCCGGAAGCCATCAGGTGGCCCCCGACGCCCGGAGCGCCTCCCCCTTATCTCCGAAACTAATGAGCCTAAAATTTTTGGGGAGATGGTCGGACAGACAGACACAGACGTTTTTCCTTTTGAGATACGGAACGCTAGAAACGGAACCTGCCATGTTTATAATCCTAGGCGAAGACAAAAGGTAACATTCGTTATAGTTGTTGTCTTGCAAAGGGTACGTATGGATGGCATGTGAGACCAATTTACTGCACAATGACAGAAAATAACTTTGTAAGTGATCTTGCGTCATCGTTTACGTAAACGTGTGCGTTTACGTTACGAAGTAGCTGTTTGAAAGTAATCAAATTGTGTTATGAGTATTGAAATAGGCGGAACGAATGACAATGGTGTTGCTCTTCAAAAAAATATTGTATCAGACTTGACATTCTAATAAATGTGACATACAGGGTGTAAATCAACCCATCACACAGCCGTCATCCAGGCATTCTGTACATTAAACTATGTTCCCCCACGCAACGTTTTTTGCTTGGAAACGACTTTTTTTTGGGGTCAAAAATTACATTTTACGGTAAAACTCAATGTAGCGCTCTTATAACATTGTGTCGTTTACTTCGGGTCATGGAGGTAATTTAAGTAAAGTTATAACCTGAAAAACTAGTATTTACAAAAACAGCTGTGAAAAATTTGGAACTTTGACCCCCAATATCTCCGTAACTAACCTAACACCTTAACCCAGCAAGTGGTTTCCACAAGTTTTATAACATAAACGCAAACGAAAGACACTTGTTCTCACCACCACTGCGATTTTTTTTTGTTCTAGACCATACCTGGGAACCGTACGGAGATATTGGGGGTCAAAGTTCCAAATTTTTCACAGCGGTTGTTATAAAATATATAAATAATAAAATACTTTAATTATTTATATATTGTCTATTTGTATGTACATCATGTTTCTGCGATATATATTTCTATATTTCTCTTTTTTCCTCTCCCTCTCTCTCCATCTGTCAACTCACCATTCAATCCATTCTCCTTGATGGTAGCCGAAGGAGGCTTGTCATCATCAGGCACGGGTGGCAAGTCTTCCTCATCAGAACTGTCTGTCCTCTGGATCTTGATTTTCGCCACCTCAATGTGTTGTCTGCCATACTGAAAGTAAAGGAAAATTGGTCAATTATGGTTCAGTAGCCGTGTTTCGTGGTCTTTCTCGCGTTGTGGACGGTAATTAGTCTACGGGAACGTTTTAAATAAATAAGGAGTGTCAAAATAAACTTTTTTTTTCTTTTTATTGGTGGGTGTAAAATCATCGAATAACCCCTTCCGCTCTTGGGCAGAGCGAGAGGGAGTGTCAGAGTTCTACTGACTAAAAACCACCCATGTTCCTTCTTCGCCCTCTATGTCGAGGCCGCCCCGACGGGCGTCGGCCCTTGCGGGCCCTTCCTTGTTGCTGACAAATCTCTTTGAGGCGCGCGTGGAACACGAACGCGCCGTCGACACGGCCTGTCGTCGTCATAAGACGGACGGACGGCGAGCTAGCCCGTCACTCACCGTCCACAGGCCCGCGTCTACGGTGGCCGGAAGCCATCACGTGACCCCCGACGCCCGGAGCGTCTCTAGAGGTTTTCTCCCTCTCACGTTCCGCCATCTCATTCGCTAGCATCACTGCTTCGCAGAATGTTACGAGTATGTCGTTGTTCTACGCAGTTCACCTCGCGCAGGCGCTTGTAAGGTCACATAAGTATGTCGGTGCCGGCATCATAACATTACACACCAAGCGTCTCGGTTCGATTACCGGATACTTTATGTTTATTATCTGATTGGAGCGAAAGTTTAGCTTTAATTACTGAACGGATTTGGATGTAATTTAGTGAAGATTTCAGACATTGATTTGATGTAAGGTTATTTATAAGCTACATCCATAAATGCTCCTAAACACGAATGCCTCAAAGGCTATCGAAATCCTGGGCTGCGGGATGTTGCAAGACATACCGCAGCCTTGACATATAGGGCTAAGAAGGAACATGGGTGGTTTTTAGTCAGTAGAAGTCTGATACTCCGTTTCGCTCTGCCCAAGAGCAGGAGGGGTTATTTGATGATTTCCCACCCCCCAAAAATAAAAAAGGCTATCGAAATCCTAGCTCCAAAGTCCCAATAGCTGTTCATCATCTGCCTAGCCTTTTCCCAACTATGTACGGATCGGCTTCCAGTCTAACTGGATGCAGCTGAATACCAGTATTTTACATGGAGCGACTGCCTATCTGACCTCCACAACCCAGTAAGTACTGGGTAATACGATTATTAGACTGGTTGTCAGACTTTCGAGTCACAGAATACCTGCAATGACTGTCAGAGAGGATGATATCACAGCCAGGACAACAGCTTAACGTGATTTCCGCAGCACGGAGGAAATATCACATATTGAGATACTGAATTTTTAGGGTTTTGTACCCAAAGGATAGAAAACGGGACCCTATTACTAAGACTTCGCTGTCCGTTCGTCCGTCTGTCTGTCACCAGGATGTATCTCAAGAACCGCGATAGCTAGACAGTTGAAATTTTCACAAATTATGTATTTCTGTTGCCGCTACGACAGCAAATATACAAAAAACACAGTAAAAAATATTTATGGGGGCCCATACAACAAACGTATTTTTTTGCTCGATATCAATAATGGTAACAGGTACGCCCTTGAAATATTCACGCAATATTCAGTTGTATTTTTACTTTAATAATGAAATTAAAATTAAAATAAATATTTAAGGGGCGCTCCCATACAACAGAGAGACATGATTTTTTTGCCGTTTTATATAGATACGTACGGAATCCTTCATGAGCGAGTCCGACTCGCACTTAGCCGGTTTTTAATTTGTATAGATTTGTGTTTATTATCATAACGCTAATACTCCTGGCTATGTTATTGACAGTAATAGGGGATCGGACAAGAAAAAACTAATTAGTCCGTCATACATTTCCAAAAAATATTGGACACGTATTTTTTCTTTTTTCAAATAAACAAAAAATTAAGTCAATACAGTGCTTCGAAAACTCGTGAACTCTTCGAAAACGTCATATGAAAATACATTTTTTACCTACAAATGACGTCACAACCACATCTTATCTTCGTCAATTTTGATTAATTTGATAAAATAAAAAACACGTATCCAATATTTTTAGATAATCTAACTGACGGACTAATTAGAATCATTGTTTTTTGACTCAGTCCGATCCCCTATCGGCATAGCTTCCTATACGTCATGTCAGTCTGCACTGTCAAACAAAATAGGTTGAGTTAAAGACAAAAAAACCTCAATAAGGAAATCTATTGAATTTGAACGGTGCGCCATAAAACAATAGGATTGATGATTCATTATTGTGTTTTGTTAAATATTCTTTGTATGTATTGTGTGGTTTCGCGGTTTAATAATAACAGAAGCACGAGTAATCTTCAAGGTTAAGCAGGGCTTGTTGAGGTCGGTCCGTGGATGGGACCTTGTATAAGAAAGAAGGTTTGTCTCGCTGTGATAAAAAACAAAAAATCGAAGACATGTGACATCTACCAACGCGCACTGCCGGTTATTGCGTTATCATAATTTATTATAATCGCGCGTTCGAAACTCGTTATATGGACCGTGTACAAAGGGCTGCAATTGCAAGTACGTAGTAAGCAATAATAATTGCAAGCGCGTAGACGCGCGTTTCACGATCGGCCGGTGTGCTTTGCGTTCAAATTTCGTTTCAAGATAGTATACGCGCGTCGTTTTCAGCGCGTTTAAACCACACCGTGTACGCTACAGGACAGGAAAACAGACATGCATAACATAGATTAATTACCTATGTTTATGAATAGCGAAGGCTATTAAAGGTATTTTCCTTGATTTATTAATTTATCGGTTTTTTGGCTAGATATTTGCTGACAAAAATAGTTAATTGCCAGGTTTTTGAACTTTCCACATCACCATCATAAATACGCTTATTAGAGTTGTGATCAATGAGTCCGGATAATCAGGATACTACTGTATCATAATTGGGTATACATCTGTCCAACCCTACGGATTTTACAAGCATTTTAACGTAACTATAAAAACTAAAACTTAATATGTGCGTACTACACACCTGGGTGTGTACTACTGTCTACCGCTTAATCGTTAACAGGCGTGACGTGTTTATAAATAAACAATAACAAAAAACGTGTTTCGTATTTTGACCTACTCAACGCACAATCGTTCTATTCTGACTAATGATGTATTACAATTGTATGACTCAACTAAAAACGAATGCCCAAGCTCCAACTTTGTACTATTGACTTAATACTAAAAGTATTGTGGTCTAAATATGTATAACTTTAGCTTCCTTATATTTACGTCACCATTGCGTGTCTATATACAAAAGAAATCTATTATCATCATTCTCCTGCCCTTATCCCAATTTATTTGGGGTCGGCGCAACATGTGTTTTTCTTCCATACCTCTCTATTTCTCGTCATGTCAGCAGTCACCTCCGTTCTAGCCATATCATCCTTCACACAGTCCATCCATCGTTTCTTTGGTCTTCCTCTACTCTTATACCCATCTACATTCATACTCAACATTTTCCTCACAACACTATCTTCATTCCTTCGCATCACATGTCCATACCACGCCAATCGATTACCACACAACTTTTCATTCAACGGCGCCACTTTCAGACTTCCTCTTATGTACCTACTCATTCCTTATTTTATCCATTTACGTCAAAAGAAAACTATATAACAAAAAACAAAACCGACTTCAACAATAAAAGACTTGTTTGTTTGATTAAAAAAAAAATGCCACCGACTTCAGAAACTGAATTTATATTTAGAACTTATTTTCACTTTCTTGTGTTTTATTTTTTGTTGAAGTCGGTTTTATTTTTAGTTAAGTTTTGATTTTTCACTTTTTAGTTGTTTACATATGCTTACCCCTTCTCAGCGTACCAGCGTGATGTTATGTTATGAACTGGTGAAAACATTAAACAGACATAGGATTTCAGCAATCCCAGTTCATTTGCTATCATTTATTGAGGAGTTCCGTTGCTTATCTCCGAAGTTGTTCATCAGATCTTCACCTAATTAAAGTGAGACTACTCCGAGAAAGTACTCTTCCAAAAACTACTCAAATCAATTCAAATTGTGCCTATAAAATTAAAGAGTTCTCTCTATTTATCCAGAATCCCATCATCAGATCCTGACTTAAAGAAAAGGAAGAAAGAAAAAATGTTTATTTGTCACAGAAACATACATGCATACAGGAAATAAAACAATACACAAAAAAAAGTAAAATACAACAAGCAGGGAAATTAAAAAAGAAAAATATATATAATGCACGTCGTAACTGCGACAAGTAGGTGACTTAATGATCATGGGACCACCTGGAAAGGGAGTGTCAGACTTCTACTGACTAAAAACCACCCATGTTTCTTCTTAGCCCTTTATCGCCATCTACCGAACCTTTTCCCAACTGTTTACTTCTAGTATTACCGGATTCAGCTAAATTCCAGTATTTTATAAAGGAGTTACTGCCTTCCCTCTATCTGACCTCCACAACTCAGTTGACCCCGGGTAATACGAGTATCAAACAGCTTTATCTCGTGTCTATGAAGAGTGTTGTCGGGTGCGCGTTATAACTATTTATTTCAAAAAAAAAAAAACGAGTATATTTATTACATAATGCATTCATAGATTAAAAATACAGTAACAATAACGCTCAATCTATCATTCAAGATTATGTGCGCTATCGATTAAATATTAAATTAATTACTCGTTAACTGTCTTTGTTTTCGAAAGAACAATGGCGAAATCTTAGCTGAATTTATTTTGAGCGTCTAAAAGTGACTTATATACGAAGGCAGTTCCATTATTTTTTTACGTTTTTTCAAAGTATCACATTAACTAGTTAGGGCCGGATAAAAAAAATATTTTAAATGAAAAGTTAATTGATTTTTTCATTGACCTTGAGTGTTGCCATTTTATATTTATTCTGCCTAGTGACAGTAAACTCAGCATTATTGTGTTTTATTCAGTTTTAATTTGTTATTGTAATGAAACTGAGTAAATTAAGTAACAATACTGTTTATTTCTAAGTGGAAGTGTTCCTTGCTGGGAGGTAAAACCTTTGTACTGTAAAAATAAATAAATTACTTTCAATTAATGACTGGTAAAAAGACTAATACTTAGTTACAAATAATTGTGTTTGACAATGGTTGATTACGTCAGTGTCACAGACGCATAAGCGCTTGCGCTTTTTTGTTGATCTCTCATTGTACAGAAAATATATACAAATCGAAGCCACGTTATACTGGAAATGTAAAGCTTGATGAGCCGCCCTGTGTACATGATACCAATTGTATACCTATAGTAAGGCGTGCCAAAGAGTATTTATAACCACTGGGATTGCCTACCTTTTAAAAAACATTGCATGCTGCAAAAACTGGGTAAGGAAAGTAGAAATACTAATGCAATGTTGTTACCATAGACATAACCTACAAAAGTTCATCACTGAATTTCTATTATTCTCGGCCTTCTCGAACCAAAATTCTTGCGCAGACTAATTCAGAAGTTGACGGCGAGCTAAACAAGATATTTTTCATTTAAAGACGACGGTATTTTACATCAGCTAAATTAATGTATGGGCGGCTGCCATTGTTCTTTCGCCGAAATCTATCGACTAGCAATTTATTTATTAAATTCGTTCATCGACCTGGGCCCCGAGTCTGCTATTCATTAGTGTCAGAATGATCTATCACTGATCTCATAATTGTTGATTTTGGTTTGGTGTTGTCAAAATCAACAATTATGAGATCAATTAATAAATACAAACTCACAACACTGGAAAATAGACGTAATTACTTGGAAGCCATGAATCTTTACAATATTGTCAGTAATAGATTTGACTGTATTGAGTTAACCAATATGTTATGCTATGTTGTCCCTAGAACAGTGTACAAGCGTAAGGTGCGCGCTGGCAGACTATTTTCTACGCGTACTTGCCATTCTAACACTGGTTTGCGCTCACCTGTTCGCAGAATGATAGATACCTACAATGAGGCCTTTGAACATATTGATATTTTTGCAAGTTCTCCTAGTAAGTTCAAAGAGCTTATACTCAAGGAGCTCTTTTGATTTGATTTATGTGCAGTGTGTAAAATTATAGATTGTAAGCATGATAGTCAAGTAAGTTTAGTTTGTAATTTTGTTATGTATTAGTTATTGTTTATCCTAGCGTTTAATTATTTGTAAGTATTCCACAGCTAATCTGTGAACATCGCTGTGGGCTACAGTATTGTTTATATTTTGTGTACCTCTTTTTTTATACTATATACTGTAGCTGTTTGATGTTCCTAATAAATAAAAATAAAATAAAAAAATAAAATGATAGACCATTCTGACAATATTGAATAGCAGACTCAGGGCCCAGCCTTAACAAAGCGCTGCTATGTATGTTAGGGTAAGTACGATATTATGTAATGAAAGCATGTGGTTTGATTGCAAAACCCATTGCGACAAAATAGTGGTGCAATCGTGCGGGCAGGTAACATGGAAAGTGAATACTTTCCAAGCTGCCGCGGCCGCCTCCATTACTCCTCTGCCCATATCCCAATTTATTTAGGCTGTTACCTGTCTGTCTCTTCGTCTTCCGTACTTTTATAAATGTACTTAAAAGATAAATACAATATAATTATAAGTCAGATGTACATAAAAAAAATCTGTCTGTCTGACTGTGCCTCCGAAACAGCTGGAGCGATTTTGACGTTACTTTTGATTTCTTTTTACTGGCAAATAGCTGCTGTTATATGGTCTAATATGGGCTTCTTTTATTTTGGATAAAGAATTAAGAGTTTCGCGCAAAAAAAAAACAGCAATTTATTAACACAAACTGATTCAAATGGCAATTCTCCTAAACGGCTGGACCGATTTTTAAGAGACTTTTACTGGCAGATACGTGATGCTATAAGGAGTAAAAAAAATTAAATCATCTGCTTTTAAACATAAAACTGTCATTTATTTTTGTAATCTCCTTTTAAAACCCTTCATTTTGATACCCTACTCGATGGTAACGGAAAACTTTTTTTTTTCAAATCCGTGTCATGATCCCGCAAAATCCGCAAATTAAGTTTGTTTTTTTAATTTTAGTGTAGCCAGTGACACTCGCGCCATCAAGACGAATCTAACGACGTGCATTGTATTCAAATCCTTTTATCCGTTCAGGCGTTATGGGGGTACAAAGAAACAGACGTACATACATATATACACTTTAAACACATAACCCTCTTTTTGGGCTTCGCCGCAGTCAGGTAATAAGGCTACATTCGTTAAGAATCAAATAGAGAAGTAGGTATATACTATTATTCTAAGCAATTTCACACAGTTAAAAGTCGTGAGCAACAGCTACTTAGGTCATATACACCAGGGCCTGCAGTCTCTACAAAGATAGCGATCGCTTTACGACAAAATTCGGTCGCAAAGCTATAACGATGCGGATTTAAGGTGGACGTGAGCCGGACGCGACCCGCGGGTATTAGCTACCAACTTAAATCCGCATCGTTATAGCTTTGCGACCGAATTTTGTCGTAAAGCGATCGCTATCTTTGTAGAGACTGCAGGCCCAGGGTCTAAAATCATTCGGTAAACCACAGGAATCTTTACGAAGTACGAGTACCTACCTAATCAAATTATGTACATACTTGACATTTGGCCGAAGACAATTGTTTACGTGTATGAATGAATACACAAATCAAAATTAATAGTATTTACAACGAACAATGTACAAAAATAGTTTGTGCGGATATTTTATTGTACAGGGAAATCTAGACAAAGCAATGACATCTTCTTAGCGTTTAGATTTGGTCAGCCGAAAATTTGGCAAAGAGTGTTTGCGGCGACCTCTCGCGTCCGGCCCTGGTACAAGCCATGGTCCGGGGCGAGAGGGAATAGGACGCCGTCGCCTTCTTCTGCGAACGAGTGATGCTAGCGAAGGAGGCGGCAGAACGTGAGAGAGTGAGAACCTCTGGTCCCAGCCGCCGCGGGAGACGCTCCGGGCGTCAGGGGCCATGTGATGGCTTTCGGCCGTAGATACGAGCCGTCTCGACGGGTGAGTACTGGGCTAGCTTACCGTCCCTGTCGTACACGATGACAGGCCGTGCGTGTCGATATAGCGCGTTCGTGTTCCACGCGCGCCTCAAAGAGAATATGTTAGCGACATTGCAGGGACCTGCAACGGCCGACGCCCGTCGGGGCAGCGGGTTGTTTGAAAGAGATACCGCGGCCCCGGATACAAGGCCTCAGAAGTAACATGGGTGGTTTTTAGCCATAGAAGTCTGACACTTCCTACCGCTCTGCCCAGAGCGGGAGAAGTCGTTTGATTTCCCACCCTACACACTGGACTTCTATCTAGCTTGTTGTGCTGCTCTCTGTACAGTGTTGTTATTGCTCGAAGTTAATAACACAATCTGGGGGCACGGCAGTGCCCCCGCCAAGTCGAGCAATAAAGCGGCACGGCCGTACCATCCTTTTCTCGAACCAGTTCAGGCCATTATCGACCTCCTATAACTTCGTTGTGGATAAAAGGAGAAGCCTGAATTTTGGCCATCGCATCGGCCAATGTGATGCAGTGGCCAAGTCAATCCATATATCTAAAACTTCAAAGGTTTTTAAGTAGCGATTGAAATTTGAATATATTAACTGACTTGGTATTACATGGATCTCACTACTTTTTACGGTAAAAGAACAGAGTTGCGCGGCTTGGCTTTTTTTACAAGTTTTGTTTTTGGTGGGTTACTTTACTAGTCTATTGAGTCATTTGTGTAGAAAATATCTTGTTTTACGAAACAGGTTCTTAATTCGACGCATTTAACTTTTTATGCCTGTTTACTGTTGACATACTGAGATGACGAATCGATTGTGTTAAGAATGATAATTTTATCTTATCATTATTTCAGCCGAAAGACGCCCACTGTTGGACAAGGTTGCGACACTAGCCTTTTTTTTGAGAGGTAAGAAATCATCACGTAACGCCCGCTCTTGGGCAGAGCGGAAGAGACTGTCAGACTTCTAATGACTAAAAACCACCCATGTTCCTTCTTAGCTCTTTATGTCGAGGCCGCGGTATCTCTTACAACATCCAGCAGCCCCGACGGACGTCAGCCCTTGCGGGGGGCCCACAAGTGCCGACGCCCGTCCATGTTGCTGACATCTCTTTGAGGCGCGCGTGCACACTAGCCTCACGACATTTTTTTTATTCCTCTTCATGACATGCCCACGACAACCGATTTCCATACAACTTTTCAGTCACAAGAATCAAATCGACTGAAAAATAAACGCGGAATACAACGTCGTGGGACCCGGTCCCAGTCAGTCTGAGGACGAGGTTATGTCTAGCTACTTGTGTCCTTCGAGACACGTGTCGGCGAGTAAACCCCAGGGTATTGAGACTATATCTAGAGGACGGTATGGAGTCAATGGCAACGGTAGAAAGGGAAAAATGGATAAAAAGAAATGTGTGTCATCAAAGATACTAATATTTTAGAGAAGTAAAGTTTGTGAGGTTGGAGGGGGTTATTTCTGAATCTACTGAACCGATCTTGATAATAGGGGACCGGACAAAAAAAAAACTAATGAGTCCGTCAGATAGATTTCCAAAAAATATTGGATAACATATTTTTTTCACATAAACAAAAAATGAAGACGATACAGTGCTTCGAAAACTCGTGAACTCCTCAAAAACGTTACATGTCAGAACATTTTTCCCCTACAAATGACGTCACAACCCCCTACTCATGATGCTTTTTATCTTCGTATTTTTTTTTTAATTTACTAAAACGAAAAACACGTATCGAATATTTTTCGATAAACTTACTGACGGACTAATTAATATCATATTTTTTTAAGTTAGTAAACATCCCTCTCTTCCTTAAGCTAGTAACTACTGCATAAAATTCAATGCGAAGGCCACAGTTCATGAACGTTTTAAAAAACAAACAACATACTATTTCCAGCAGTTCTATCATTCACTAACCGCGAAACTAAATGTTTACAAATACTTTTAACGAGTGATGCAGAATACAAATATGTATGGTTGGTTTTAGACGATTTTGCTACTGACTTTTTGGACTGCATTGAAATATTCTGACGTAAGGACCTCGTACAGAAAAGTCATCATCATCATCATTTCAGCCGAAAGACGTCCACTGCTGGACATAGGCCTCCCCTAAGTGTCGCCACATTGACCGGTCCCGTGCGTCTCGCATCCAGCGGGTCCCCGCAACCTTGACCAGGTCATCGGTCCACCTAGTGGGAGGCCTTCCAACGCAACATCTTCCGGTTCGCGGTCGCCACTCCAGAACTTACCGGCCCCATCGGCCATCCGTTCTGCGAGCAATGTGCCCTGCCCACTGCCACTTAAGTTTGGCAATTCTTCGGGCTATGTCGGTAACCTTGGTTCTCATGCGGACTTCCTCATTTCTGATTCGATCACGCAAGGAAACTCCGAGCATAGCTCTCTCCATTGCCCTTTGGGTGACTTTGAGCTTTCTGGTGAGGCCCATAGTGAGCGACCACGTTTCGGTCCCGTATGTAATCACTGGCAACACACACTGGTCATAGACTTTCGTCTTGAGACACTGTGGTAAGTTGGACGAGAAGATATTACTCAGCTTCTCAAACGCTGCCCAGCCGAGTCGGATTCGACGATTGACCTCTTTCTCAAAATTTCTCAAGTACAGAAAAGTGTTACTGTTTTTTTCCATCAGGAATTTCTTATAGCAAAACAGCTTCTGGCAAAACAGGTTAGGCTTCCTAATAGTGGACTCCTAGAGAATAGGAAAAAAAGAATTTTAAAAAAAATTCCAGCTGGACGGTTTTGGGGAACAGCAGGGCTATTGCGTATCTTTTAAATGTCCGTGGCTATCATATTGTCCAAGGATTAACTGTCAAATTGGTTATGGTTTAATACAAAATGGAACCATTTGACAGTATTGATGGCAAATATCACCGATTTTTTTTTTTAAACTTTGCACACTAGGAATTTCTCCTGTTTCGTGGGTGCGTTTACAAACATTTAAACTCACATACACAAATACCCAGACCCGAAACAACTATCTGTAGGACATACAAATATTTGTTCCGTGCGGGGATCGAACCCGCGACACGTAGCGCAGCAGTCCATTGCCTGAGCCACTGCGCCAACCGTGTCGTCAAATTTAATTCATCAGTTCATGAGCAACGCATAAACAAACGATCACTTTCGCAGTAAACTTTAAACAAAGTTATATGTTAATTACGATGAATTTATTTTATATTCGAGTTATATTAGCATAAACAACGGTTTGTGTACGTTTTTTTCTTGTGAACAGTTATTTTAACAAGAATTGTTGTTTTTTTTTTGTTCTTCATGAGTGACGTTGAAATTTTGTTGATAAACATTCCGTAGTGATACATACTACATACAAAATGTTTCATTATCGTTTTTGTCACAGACTTCCGAAAGTAGTTATTTTATGCTTGTGTAGAAGTTGTTTTATTTTGCAAAAGGTTTTTATTTTACCCTTTTTAGTTGCAGTAAATCGAACAAATTCTTGTCATCATGAATCAATTTACGAGTAACATTGTTAACTAAAAGTCATTTCAACATAGGCCAAGAAACAAAAAAGTGCTGAACCGAATGTAATGTGATTTTTATGAGACCAATCAATCCGATGGAGTGAAACAGGACCAAACCCTACCGACATTTTATTTTTATTTTCAAATCACACTAATATTATAAAGGCGAAAGTTTGTGAGTGTGTATGTTTGTTACTTCTTCACGTAAAAACTACTACACGGATTTGGATAAAATTTGGTACACAGATAGTTTATAAACTGGATTAACAAATAGAATAGTTTTTATCCCGATTTTATATTCCCGTGGGTTGTAGCGGGTGAAGCCGCTGGCAACAGCTAGTTGGTTCATAAATGAGTTGATGAGGTACAGATAGGCAGTCGCTCCATGTAAAATACTGGTATTCAGCTGCATCCGATATTATACTGACATTACATAGCCTACACGTGTTGTCTCTCAAGCAGCGGTGGCCCAGTGGTGTCAGCCCCGACTTACGAACTGCTGACCCCAATATAGTAGGACAAAGGACTGACTGGCCTAGGAGGTTGACTGGTAGAGAATGTCTTGTGGCATTTAATCCACCTAAGTACCACTCTTGTACATCTTCAGCCGATAATGTTCCTACTACAGAGACACAGACCTCTCTAAGAGAAGGATGGGCTATATAAAGGGTGTAAAACTACCCTTAACGAAAACGAAGGGCACTTGTTCTCCCCACCACTGCGATCATTTTTTTGTTCTAGACTATACCTAAAAACCCCCTAGTTACGGAGATATTGGGGGTCAAAGTTCCAAATTTTGCACAGCTGTTTTTGTAAATACTAGTTTTTCTGGTTGTAACTTTACTTAAATAACCTCCATGACCCTTTTACTATTGAAAGCAACTACTACAACAACTACTACTACAACGCAACTACAACAACAACAACAACACCAACAACAGCAACTACTACTTTTACTAGCATAATGTTTTAAGAGGGCTACATTGAGTTTTACCGTAAAATGTAATTTTTGACCCAAAAAAAAAAGACGTTTCCCAAAGTAAATTTTTGCGTAGGGATACTTAGTTTGATGTACAGAATGCTTGGTTGTTGTATGTGTGAAGGGTTGATTTACACCCTATATAATCCATCGCATGTGTGGGTTGGTACATGTCACATGTCTTCTATTTTTTTTTATTTGGTTCTAATATATGGTGTCCTCACGATGTTTTCCTTAACCCCTTTGAGAGCCCTCTTGTACATACAGTTTAAATAAATAAACGGCTAGGCAGATGATGATAATTATCAGTCGTTTCCTAAGTCTCAACCGATATACCATGTGTTATCAAGACCGATATCAGGAACTCATTTAATGCTAATCAAAATTATTTATTATAACATAATATCAGAGAACACTAATCGTCTGATAAATTGCGTAAGTACTTTATCAGGCTGCATATACATATTTTGTTTGTGACATTTACTAAACATTATATCGACAAGGAACAACATCGTAACTCACTTTTTGGCAGTTTTCAGTTACAACCATTATCGTGTTGTTCGAGAAAGTTATGATAGGTATGTCGTTGTATTGTAACTCACAAAAAGTCAATGAATATCCATTAATTTAATAATAAATATAATGTAATATAATAAGTTATGATGACGAATAACTACCGGAAATACATTGTGAAGGATGGCACGGTTGACATAATAATATGTCGGGCATGCCACCGTCTTCGAGAATCGATCCGTCACATTATTTCTGGGTGTTCTCGTCTGGCTAATGGAGAATACTTGTATAGACACAACCTCGTTGCCAGGATTATCCACCAGCAACTTGCTTTGAAATACAACCTTGTGGAAACAGAAGTACCATAATATAAATATGCGTCAAAGTTTTTTTCAAACTTTGACGAGTTTTGAGGCGCGCGTGGAACACGATTGCGCCGTCGACACGGCCTGTCGTCGTCGTAAGACGGACGGACGGCGAGCTAGATCTAATTAGTCCCTCAGATATATTTCCCAAAAATATTGGGTACGTATTTTTTATTTTTTCACATAAACAAACAATGAAGACATCATATTCTAAGACGGCATGGCATTTTTTACCGGTCAGTGACGTCACAAACCCCTACTCAAATCTTTGACGCGTTTTATCTTTGTAAATTGTTATTGATTTGATAAAACAAAAAATACGTATCCAATATTTTTCTATAATCTAACAGACGGACTAATTAAAACCATATTTTCTTAAGTCAGTTAAGTAACATCCCTCTTTTTCATGTAGGTATCTACGTCAGACTACCAATCAACCTTCACAAAACCAGTTTATGCAGATATCTCATTATACATGAAGCTCGTACAAAGCGAAGCCATGATATACTGGAACTGCTTACTTAATTTTTCCTTTCCCCTACTTAGTTAGGTTGGTGACTGCCTGTCTGACATACAGAACCCTTTTAATACTAAGTAAAGATACACCTTGGTCTTTTTCTACTACTAATATTATAAAAAGTTTGTGAGGTTATAAAGGGTGTAAAAGTACCCTTAATGCAAACGAAGGGCACTTGTTTTCCCCACTACTACGATATTTTTTTGGTTCTAGACCAGACCTGGGAACCCCCTAGTTACGGAGATATTGGGGGTCAAAGTTCCAAATTTTGCACAGCTGTTTTTGTAAATACTAGTTTTTCAGGTTATAACTTTACTTAAATTATCTCCATGACCCGTTTACTATTAAAAGCATCCGCTAGCACAATGTTTTAAGAGTACTACATTGAGTTTTACCATAAAATGTGATTTTTGACCCAAAAAAAAGTCTTTTCCCAGCAAAAATTTGGCGTTGGGGTACTTAGTTTGATGTACAGAATGCTTGGTTGACGTATGTATGAAGGGTTAATTTACACCCTGTATATCTCTGGATCTTCGGAACAGATTTTGAAAATTCAGTAACGAGAAGTTTTTTTTATCGCCGAGCGTATATTTCAAACGTTCCCATGGGATTGTATCCGACCAAAACGCGAGCGAAATGATAATCTTTTATATTCCTTGGTAGACAGTACGCATGATCGCTATAGCAATCAGAAACTCCTCAGGAAAACGTGTCCTACTAAACAATCCGTTATCTAAGACACAAAGGTCAATTGGAATCAAGAACATCACGTGTGCACTTCTCGGGTAAGTGACGGAATCTAACGAGAGGTCAATTTGTATGCGGTATGGGAAGAAAACTGCATTTGATTGGTGGACTGACTGACTAATCTTTCAATAAAGAAACGTGTGCGAAAGATGATATTATCAACCACAGACATTGAAATATTTACGACCCATGGATGGATAAGAAAAGCGTAATCCCATACTACTAAGTTATTTTCCCAAAAAATCTTATTGGACCGTCAGATAGATTTCCAAAAAATAATGGACACATATTTTTTCGTTTTTCACGTAAACACAAGATAAAGACGATATAGTGCTCCGAACAAGTCGTGTGACGTCATAGGGTTAGTACTTTTTTACCCACAAAGTGACGTCAATTGCATCTTTGACACGTTTTAATAAACGCGTCAAATGTACGTGAATTATGTATACTATTATGGAAGAACGACTTTTTTTTTATTAAGTATTAATTTCAACATACGGTTACAGGCATAATAATATTGATCTGACCTCATATGCCACAATTTCCATTAAAGATAACAATTGTATGTTGCTTGGAAAGCCTAAACTAACGTAAAGGTCATCCATTACAATATTATTAGAAATTTTACCTATTTATAGAAAGCTTGTTTGTTTATGGATTTTCGTAGTTACCTTTAAGTACTTAAGGCTGACAATCGAGGTGCAACGGATGCATTGCAAATCACAGAACAGATAAAAGAGGTCTTTTATCTATTCTGTGGTGCAAATGCCATCCTACTTCTCTCGATTCGAAATTCTCTATTGAACAAAGTCGTTTAATCAAATAATCAAATTACGTGGAAAAAAATCACCATTGCATAAGACAGTCCTTTAAAACGCCCACTCTATAACACAACCTAGTGTTTAAGCTGGAAAAAAAAAGTTGATCTATAAATGTCCCTTCGTCTAAGTGAAGGATTTCTTTCTTCTTAACGTATAGATCTTCTGAAAAAAGTCTATGTTGCTTTGGCACAGTCAATCATGATTTATTGTATTCCAGTATGAGGGGGTGCATCAAAGATTAAATTTTTGGAGGTAGAACGTGCTCAAACGATACTTCTTAAAGTTATGTTATTTAAAAAACTTAGATTTCCAACCGTCTCTCTTTACTCTATTTCTGACCGGCTTAGTATGCGTCAATTGTATATTTTGCATGCCTTTTTAAAAAAACATAAGTCGGTTCCGGTAGATCCCAGAATCTTAGCAAAAAGACGAAATTACTGTTGACTGATTTTTCTGTGAACGCAACGTCTCCTGGGAATCGCGCGAATCAGAATACCAGAGCAGTGACATTTGTCAAAAATGTTGCAGCACCACGCTGTGATAGTGGCCTTTTGGCCTCGTACGGGATTTATTTTAATTCTGTATTTTAATTTCTGGTCCTGTGTGAGACCAATAAATTTATTTTTTTATTTCTTTCTTTTACTACAGAAACTGATGGACGCTACCGAAAGCGCCACACTATGTAGCCATTCTGGGCCACACGCAAAGAAGAAGGTGGCAATCTAAATAGTGTCGACCCGGAACTGAGATGCTAGTTTGGCGCTTTCGGTAGCGTCCATTGCGGTAGCTGTAGTGAAAAAACAACAGGACACGATATTAAGTGCCCCATCGTTTGTGGAGCATTACCTCGTTTACACTGCAAGGCAGAGTTATTTAGTAGGCTTTCCTTGCTGTGACCAACCAGAGTCTATTTAAAGGCTCCCAAATCGGCCATAGCAACTCGTGTCCAGGTGGCAGATGCAACGAATGGCATATGTAAGGATGAACTACCTCACCACATCCGGTTTGACTGCAAGCCGACCCCAACATAGTTGGTCCTTTGCTAGGCAGATGATGATATTAGTTGCAATTATTAGGATACACCACACGAAAGCGGCAATAATAATTTACAGCGCCTGCCCTAGTTGTTGTTTATCTTGTCGCCTTAGCAACAAGTTCCAAATATAAAGTCTAGCGGTGGCGACAACAATGTAACTTAGGAGACGTGTTGGTCCTGTGCAACAAAAAATCAAGCAATCGGTGTTAAAGCGCTCGCATAACTACTGCTCAAGCGAGTGGGCTTGCTGTACTGTTAAATAAAATGGAGTCCTAGTGTCATGGTCGGCCAGAGTCGCCACTAAGAGTGATTTATACAACTACGACTCCTCCGACTTGATTTTCAAGCATAAGACTAATGCTAAGCTTCAAAATCAAGCAACCTGGGTTGCTTCTACCGAAGTAGAGAAGGGACATGCAAGATTTGACCAATCACAAGAGAGATGGAAGAGCGATAAGGTTTTCAATCAATGTGATTGGTCGATTCTCATAGGTCTCTTCTACTCTACTGGTTGTAACAGTGCCTAAGAAGGCCATCTCCGAGAGCAAGAGAATCCCGGGTGATTTTTTTGTCATCCAGCGAATTTCTAAACTCTTTTAGGGTCCGTCTCCACGAGCGAGACAATCGAGGCGAACGAGAGTGTATAGAAATACTTGTCACCACGGTAATATAGTCGAGATTCGCTAACTCGTCGAGAGACGCCATAAGGAACGGCAGAAAATACCGTCCGATAACAAAGCATGCCAAAATAAAAACAACAGCGAACACACACAACGCAAAATAGCTAAAGACTCAGTGTACGGTTACCATGGCAACCAACACATACACAACTCACATACACAGACAATCAGACTCCGATGATATATCTGTAATGATTAAAAACATATATTATTAGACATTACGTAACGCGTAATGAATATGGCTGGATAGGATGGACAGCAGCGGCATTCGAATGCTCTCAAAAAAGGGTGAGAAAGAAAACATCGTGAGGAGTGTGCTGAACCAAAAAAATCGAAGACATATGATATCTACCAACCCGCACTGGGCCCGCGTGGTGGATTATAGCCCATTCTATTAAAGAGAGGAGGCCTGTGTCCCAGCAGTGGTAACATTATAGGATGATGATGATGAATTGATAGGTGACGATTCTGTGCCGCGGTTGGTCAGTCGTTGCGGGTAAGTTACGAGTGGAAAGTCTGAAACTGGCAACCAGTTTTTCGGTTTCTTTTATTTTTTTTGGGCAAGCCCGCAACACTATTCCCAAACCACGGCACTCCTCAAACCCAGAATCCACAGAGACGATCACGGCGACAACCAGAAAAGCGTTTAGACAATAATGTTCGATGAAGTACCACAGAAAAACTGTCTGGGATCCCGCAACAAAATTCATTAGAAAAGAATAGCGGAGGAGTAGGAAAAACATTTCCAAAGGGTATGTTACCCTGTTACCTAGTTACTGGAGGACAGAGGCAGTTGCTCCATGTAAAATACTGATATTCAATTGCATCTGGTTGGACTGGAAGCTGAACACAACATAGTTGGCTAAAGGCTAGGTGGATGAAGAACAATTTTAGCTGCCCCGTTGATTTAGCGGTCGGAAGCACGACTGCAAAACGTGGTACATGGATCCCGGGGTCGGAATAGCAAATTTTGATACAAACTTGTTTTTTTTAGAATTTTACGTACCACTAATCGTGTTACGAAGATTATATTAATCACAACGACGCAACGGATATTATATTGCAGGGATAAAGAATTTTGATATAAAATCTATGTTCGTAATTATTATTTAATAAAAAGTCTTAATCCGTTGACGTTTCCGACCATATGACTGATTATCAACTCGACGACCTCGTGGCGAAATAATATCAGCCACAAGTCGATCTTTAAGTTAAGCTGCGCTTGTCTGGGTTGGTCCGTGGGAGGGTGACCTGACCACCCATTACATATCGAGCTTTCTGCATGCTTCGAAAAGTATGTTTGTTAAGCCACTGGTTCCGGCTGCTGGAGGTCGAACAGAACAGAAGTTTTCTACTGTTCTGTCCGACCTTCTTTCTCATATAATGACGTTTGTCGATTTAAGAGCTCCGGTAGCTCTATATGTATATCGATATGACGAAAGCGTTTGACCACGTGAGCCGAAATGAAATCTTGCTGTATGGTTATGGAATATGCGGAAATATTTTGTAACCTCTGGAGTCATTTAAGGATAACAGAACTAATTGCACAGAAATACCACAACTCTGTACAAAAAGAATTTTATTTACCATTTACACATCTGAACCAAGAGCTATAAAATACAGGGTTTCTCAAGGTAGCGTGCCAAGATCAGCATGATACACTGACTACGTGGTTACTATTTTAGAGTCGGTGTCCCTTCGACCCTGCGCCTCTTTATCAGATGTTTGATAAGAGAATTTCTTTGTTTTTCTTTGACACAGTGAGTAAGCAAATATTTACTTCTTTATTTAGTTTTCAACATTGTAAGGAACAAAGAAATTGTTTGATGTTATGCCAAAAACTAAACATTGTTTTAATTGTGTGAAGTTTATAACTTGTAAAGAGGCAATATCATCTTCATCCACTACTAAAAGTGCCAAACTGGTCGCCGAATTTTGGGCTGACATGATTTAAATTGTCATCGAGACACTGAGAGGAAGATCAACACCCACAGCCTTCACCTTGGGTATAGGGAAAAGACCCTATTACGAATGTTCTGACTTTATAAAATATGATTCTAATTAGTCCGTCTGTCAGATTATCGAAAAATATTGGATACGTATTTTTAGACAAAACGTGTCAAAGATTTGAGTGGGGTTTGTGATGTTACTAACCGCTAAAAAATGTCATTTTAATGTCTTAGATTATGACGTCACGCGAGTTTTCAAAGCACTGTATCGTCTTCATTGTTTGTTTACATAAAAAAAGAAAAAATACGTGTCCAATATTTTTTGGTAATCTATATGACGGACTAATCAGATTTTTTTACTTAAGTACCCTATTAATATATATGCCAGCAAAATAATGATACACTTCAATCTATACTAATATTAAGAGGTAAAATTTGTTTGATTGTATGGGCGTGGTGGCCCAGTGGAGAGCAGTGGTGGTGGCCCAGTGGTGGCGGCCCCGACATACGAACAGTTGGTCGTGGGTTCGAAGCCAGGCAGGCACATTACTTTGTGTAATTTATTTCATCACCATTGCTCTGAAAACGGTGAAGGAAAACATCGTGAGGAAACCAAAAACACGGATACAAAAACAGAAACATGAAATACGGATATCTTAGAACCAAAAATTCGAAGATATGTGACATCTACCAACCCGCACTGGGCCCGCGTGGTGGATTGCCCATCCCTCTCCTAGAGAGGAGGCCCGAGTCCCTGCAGTGGGAACAGAGCCGGGAAAAAGTTAAGCAGATGATGAGATGTCGATGTTGACTAACATCCAAAAGTTTAAACTCAAGTTTTTTTTAAGGACAAGCTCGCCACACTATTCCCAAACCACTGTAACTCCTGAAAGCCAGAATCAACAGTGGCGACCTAGGGGTGGGGGGGGTTAGGACCCAGTAATATTAATGACAGTAATACCCGTGGTGCTAGGCAACAGGGCTTATCCCAGTTGTATACGTCCCTGTGTGCCTATTGGCCTTGAGCCCTCTCCTAGAGAGGAGGCCTGAGTCCCTGCAGTGGGAACATTATAGACTGATGATGATGATGATGTATGGGCGTAATCTTCGGAACGAATGATAATTTTTTTAAACAAATAACCCCTCCCGCTCTTGGGCAGAGCGAAAGGGAGTGTCAGACTTCTACTGACTAAAATCACCCATGTTCCTTCTTAGCCCTATATGTCAGGGCCGCGATATCTCTTACAACATCCCGCAGCCCCGAGGGGCGTCGGCCCTTGCGGGCCCCTTCCATGTTGCTGACACGTCTTTGAGGCGCGCGTGGAGCACGAAACCCGAACGCCGTCGACACGGCCTGTCGTCGTCGTAAGACGGACGGACGGCGAGCTAGTCTATCACTCAACGTCCACAGGCCCGCGTTGATGGCTTCAGACCTCAATCACTGATAAATCCAAACTATGATATAAATAGTCCCACTATCTTAGTACCTTTAAAGCTAGCTTCCCACGGCCCGTGATATCGCGGACGGACGCGGACCAGCTCGCACGACACACCGTGGGAAGGGTCTCGTCCGTGGTAGCACAGGACGTCTGTGGCGGTGCGCCGGTATCCGTCGCGAGGCAGTAACTTTAAAGGTGCGGCGCAAAGTGAAAGAGAGCGACGATACGTTTTCTTTCGCGTTGCATTTTGAAATGAAGCTATCAAAAGATCTGCACAGACCGACACGCAACGTTGAAAGAGCAGTTTGGGGGTACGAGGAACAGGGTGTAAAGTTCCTCATCCTCCATAGAAAAGGGAGGATCCTCCGACCAGACGGGTGTTGTCTCTGGTGGGCTAACTGCCCGACATAAATGTAAATAGGAATTTTCTATAAAGGGTGTAAAAGTACCCTTAACGCAAACGAAGGGCACTTGTTCTCCCCACCACTGCGATATTTTTTTTGTTCTAGACCATACCTGGGAACCCCCTAGTTACGGAGATATTGGTGGTCAAAGTTCCAAATTTTGCACAGCTGTTTTTGTAAATACTAGTTTTTCAGGTTATAACTTTACTTAAATTACCTCCATGACCCTTATACTATTCAAAGCATCAACTAGCACAATGTTTTAAGAGTGATATTTTTGACCCCAAAAAAAAGTCGTTTCCCAGCAAAAAATTTCGCGTAGGGGTACTAGGGGGGTGTAGTTTGATGTACAGAATGCTTGGTTGACGTATGTGTGAAGGGTTGATTTACACCCTGTATAGGCTAATGTGGCGGACAACTATGAGAGCGCGATGCAGGAATTGCCAATTGTTAGTTCGCATCGGTTGCGATAGATGGCGCTGTCGCCACATCACCTGACCTGTGTGCGTTGCCGTCTGTGGTCGTCGGCTGTGCGTGATGACCCGCAGAATCACGCACTTTGGGAACCCAGCAGCTTAAGCCATGAACTTAACTATCTCATCATTTGCCTAGTCTTACCCGATGAAACTGAATACTTACCAGTATTTTAAATGGAGCAACTGTTTAATCAGATCTTCACAACCCAGGCCATTGGTGATATGATACCCTAACTATTTTATAATAAAACAAATACCCCCAGTAAGCGAGTAACTCTAAGCCAAGGGCTCAACTAATCAACAATCTAATATACCATTATAAATTATTATTCTAATAATGTTTATCAGCGCTAAGTATGTGTAAACTAGATAATATTATAATTGCTACTAAATTAAACCAATCAGAAGGACTCGGATTGATATTTGTACTTTGTACTGGAACTTTATAACAAAACATCATTCATAGCTCAGACCAAGTAAAAAGTAAAGACGGAACTCTGTGAACAGCAAAGTGAGGCCGGTCAAACTACGCCTCGCCGTGTACATACACAATACACGCACACACGTACAACATATACTACGCCTTGGTCTTAAACTTTTTATTTGGTCTGTGACGTGTGTGCGTGTATGCGAGGCGTAGTTTGACCGGCCTCACTTTGCTGTTCGCAGGGTTCCGTCTATACTTTTTATTTGGTCTGAGATTCATACATAGACTTAGGCGTTCCATACGCATAACACACATACTCGTTTGCGGTAATAGCAATAAAATTAGAATTTATTTATTTGTAAGAATGCAGTCATACATTGTATGGTGTTGGGTTTGTTAAAAGATTTCTTACATTAAACCATATTATCTGTTGTGTATGTGTATTTTAATGAATACCATGCCACTTTTAAAATAAATAATAGTTATAAACATCTGAAATTGCATGTCAAAGTAATAAACATGGAAATTAAATGTCAGTAAAAAAAAAATTAAATTAAAAGTTTATGTCATATTTAATTAAATTATCATCTTTATTTTTTACAGAAGTCTATGAATTCATTAATGTCATAAAACAATTACACAATAACCAGTTTGTCAGCTTTTTCTTAAATAGGTATGTTACTAGGAAGCTCCATAAGCGAGTTAGGCAACTTATTATAAAGGGTGTAAAAGCAAACAAATAGCACTTGTTCTCCCCACCACTGCTATATTTTTTTTGTTCTAGACCATACCTGGGAACCCCCTAGTTACGGAAATATTAGGGGCAAAATCCCAAGATGCTATAAGAATATTTTGTGACCTCTCTAAAGCTTTCAATTGCGTGAATCACGACATGCTTTTGAAACTTGAGCATTACGCAGTTCCCTAATTTTTAAGATAAAAAGACGGGCTCAAAATCTAGATGACGTAAATAATGCAGTTACGGAAATATTAGGGGCAAAAGTTCCAAATTTTGCACAGCTGTCTTTGTAAATATACCAGTTTTTCAGGTTATCACTTTACTAAATATTACCTCTATGACCCTTTTACTATTCAAAGCATCCACTAGCACAATGTTTTATGAGTGATACATTAAGTTTTACCGTAAATAATAAATAATAATAAAACAGGATTATTGACCCAAAAAAAAAAAATTTTGAATGCAGAATGCTTGGTTTTCGTATGTGTGAAGGGTTACTTTACACCCTGTATACCTAAATTGCAGAAATGTATGCATTTTTCTAAACAATTGTAATTTGCAATGAGGTATATTCAATTCGTATTTATACTTATGTCTAGGAGGAGCTTGCTTGTCAGTAACCTCTGTTTGCATACGGAAGTAATGCGGATGTTGTTTTACTAGCATACATAGTTCCCGTATAAAAATACAGGGTAATGGTCAACAGCTGTCCAAAAATCAGACACCAGATATTGTCCTAACACACTTCTTCTGTACCCGTAATGCTCTGATCATTTCAGTAGAATTACTGGAATATATTAATTGATATTATTGGAATTAAGGTTATAGGTCGATAGTTCGCTACGTCTGATTTTTCTCCATTTTTATATATTGTTTTGACTATTGACCTCTTTAACTGCCGCACTCAGAGAGCATTAATGAATACTTAGGCCATCACTTAGTAATGGTTTTGACAGTTTTGTCAAACAAAATTATGTCAAACCTTTACTAAGTGACGGCTTAAGTAATCATTAAATATCTCTGTGTACGGCAGTTAGTCACTGGGAAAAATGCCTTCTGTAAACGACATGTTGATTAAATAGCTTAACGGTTTGCATAGCTGACCACCACACATTTTGATTATCTTTGTAATAAATTCATCGTAGCCTACAGCTGGAGTATTTTTCGGTTTTGGATTACCCTGAACTCTTCTATGGTGTCGCTGGGATTTAGAAATATTGTGTTAATATTATCAATGTCCATATATCTTTTAAATGCGTCATTTTTATGAGTAAATTTATTATTATTTGTCAAATGAATATAGTACTTATTCATTAAATCTCTCACAACTGTTTAAAAAAAATGGCTTAGCAAAACCATTGACTCTCTGGGCCTGCAGTCTCTACGAAGATAGCGATCGCTTTACGACAAAATTCGGTCGCAAAGCTATAACGATGCGGATTTAAGGTGGACGTGAGCCGGACGCGACCCGCCGGTATTAGCTACCAACTTAAATCCGCATCGTTATAGCTTTGCGACCGAATTTTGTCGTAAAGCGATCGCTATCTTTGTAGAGACTGCAGGCCCAGGTCAATGATTTTGCTGAGCCATTTTTACCCGACTGCGGCGAAGCCCAAAAGGAGGGTTATTTTTATCGATTTTATTACTTTTTATCCGTCTGTCTATGTATGTTTGTATGTTCCATCGTAGCGCCCAGACTACTGAATGTATTTTAATAAATGAGGTGTCAATAGATTCGTAAGAATAACGGTGACATAGGCTATATAAATTTTAACAATTCTTTTTATGACGGAATTTAAACGCATGCCACCTTGCAACTAACAGCTGACTTCTGTGTCAATGAGAACGCCATGAAGGCGCATCAGGTATCATTGGCATGCGACTACGGCTGTACTCTATAATTTATTAAATTATCTACTTACTAGAACTTTTAGTTTTGGAACTTATTTTTTATTTTCACACATCATGTTTTTCTGTTAGTTCCTTGAAATAACATAACATTTTCATGAATTTTTAACAGTAGCCAAATAGCCAATAGTGTAACTGTAATATTGATTGTTTCAATCAGATTTAGATTACAAGAAGACTGCTAGGATTGCTATTAAATATGGCAATGCTGTCAGTCTTCTGGGCATGTTTCCAGATGACAGTAATGTGGGTACTTAGACGCCTTAGCACACTGTTGTTTATTTTACTAACATTAGTCCCCTATTTTTTGAAAATATTTAATTTTAATTTTGCTAGAAGTTAAATCTATACTAAGGAGCTATATTAAGGAGCTTGAAGAGTTTGTTTGTGTGTTTGTTTTAACGCGCTGAGAGCAATACTGATTGGAATTGAAATACTTATCGTTTTTACCAGACTGCGGCGAAGCCCAAAAGGAGGGTTATTATGTTGGATAGTCCATTTATTGAGGAATGTTTTAGACTATATAACATTACACTACAACCAACAGGATCTTTGTTACAAACAACTTTTTTATGTGTGTTGTAGGTATGTCATAAATTATGTCATGTACGTACCTATATTGTTCATAAACACTAAAGTAATGAAGGGTGCGCATTTTAGAGTTTATACTCCCCTGTTTTGGTGCTAATTGCCAGCCTATTTTGAATGAAATGTGCTATAATTATCATGTGTTGTTTATTTCTAGAAACTGGGGTCAAATTAGATATGACATCAGACTGTTGACTGTCTATGTGAGTTACTAGACTTGAAACCAAATAATACATGCACAGTAATGCACTCTAGATAAATTTTGGTTGAAAATCTAGATGGCTCTAAGACTAGGGGAAAGAATGAACTTAATGTGAATGCTAATTCAAAATCTAATTAATGTAGTAATGATTGCAATTGTAATTTAACTTAATAGTAATGAATTGGAAATGTATATGAAATGTTGCATGTTATGTAATGTAAATCAATTTAATTGCATGATAAATATGAAGTTTCAAATTATGTATTTTGTGTTGGCAATAAAGGCTTAATAATAATAATAATAATAATAGTCGTGTCTGCCATTCGTCTAATAGCCAAGAGCCTCGACGAACATCTAAGGAGGCTCTCGCTTGGTAGCTGGATCAAGGGCTTGATTCAGAAGGCAGTACTTCTGGACACGGCGCGTATTGTCAGGAGGTTCCTCTCTCAAGAGCCCTGACCACCGGTAGCTCGGACCCTGTTCCCAATGCCGGTGGGCTACTATTTTTTATATTTTTAAATGTTTTTTATATGTTTTTTTGTAATAAATATTTAAAAATGTATTAAATATGTTAGAAAGTGAATAAAGGAAATAATAATAAGACTAGGGGAAGACCAAAGAAACGATGGATGGACTGTGTGAAGGATGATATGGTTAGAAAGACTGCTGACATGATGAGAAATAGAAAAGTGTTGGAAGAAGAACACATGTTGTGCTGACACCAAATATTATTGGAGGATTAAGGCAAGAGAATAATGATGACAATTAGATTAATTCACTCCTATATCCCATGGGAGTAAGCAAGAAACAACAGAAGGCCTCCTGCTATATTTCCAAGTATTTACATGGTCCACTTTCACAAAACCACAATATCATCATCAACAAAACGTGAATATCTTGAATTTTTTCATCATTCTAACCTTTTTAAATCTTTCAACCTGTTCTAATTGGACCATCGTCTTCTATTTTAATAGGTACGCAGTTTTTTTAACGGGTAAAGGTATTGCCACCTGGCTTTTCAGACCACAGCATTCAAAGATGTTCTGCCAGCCAGTGATATTACACATGGCGAAGATTTTTTCAACCGGTAGACGTAATGTAAAGAGTTTCGGCCATAAATTGGACTTCGGATATCGAAAAAAGATTACAAAGATGCAATTATAGAAATAATCCCGCTATCTGTTACCTATAAAATTAAAGATAAAAACGTAAACCACGACAGAAGATGACTCATACACGAAATATAGAACGCAAAGGACAATAACCTAGCAAATATTCAATTCAAATTTCAATATTTCATGAGAAAAATACACAAAGTTTTTTTTTTGCTCTACTGACCTCACGTGTTGTTGTATTCGATGTGAAAAAAATCGTTTATTATTTATTTATTAAAAAGAAAAATATTTACATACCTCGAAAAGTTTCAGCAAAATGTTCACATATAACCTTCGGACGCCCAAAGATTTTCCAATTGAAGCAAGGAATATTATGCACAGTATTAAAAGTAATAGCGGCGTGTACAATATAGATATTGCGACGGACACGAACGGCATGACTAACGCCATTTTGAAGACTGATTGATTTAATTGAATTGAGTGATTTGACGGTGAATGAGAAATCGCCGAATGTTCACTCGTTCGTCGGCTGTCAGAATGTCAAAATTGCGTTTTGTTGTTACTTTTGCGCGGAATATGACACAATTTGCTAAGCACATAATGCGCATTACGGTGCATACTAGATTAAAATAACTCCTATATTTACGTATTTTATACCCAACATTTTAACCATATTTATCATTAACACGTTTCACACATTATTTCCTTTACAACATAATCTCAGCTGATTACTGTCTAAAAACCTTTTGAATACACAAAAATCGATGGTTATAGTAGAAAATAAAATGTATATTTAATCTTTTTCTGTGACTTTATGCTAAAGTCATTATTTCAAGCATTTTTTGTAAAACATAACTACCTATCTAATTAATTACCTGTAATTTGCTCAAACTTTTTGCTTTGACAGATTTTTTAAAATGATAATTTGACGTTGGCAGCCCCGCTCAGTTATAACCTCTACAGCAAAATCGAATCTTGGGATTTTATAATAAATCCTATTTGGATTTTCGAGTCCCAGTTAGATACAAAATCAAAATGTCTCTTCCTTACGGCCCCCCAGTGAAAGTATCGCCACTCATCAGGGTAAATACTTTATTTTCATAAAACATTTTTTCGTCTAAGCCTAGCATTATGTAACACAGTGTTTTTGAACTTGAATTCGTAATTTGAAATGATATTTCTTTTTAAATGTGGTTTTCATGAAAAGAGGTTTTTAATCGTCATTTTTAATTTACTCTGGATATTGTAATTTTCAATTTTCAAGTCGATTTTTTGCTGTTTAACCTTGCATTCAACTTGCCCATAGAATAGAATTTCATGATTCCTGTAAATGTTGGTCTTGACAATATCCAAAGCAGCAATTAAATCTAAAACCCTAACTAAAACATCTGTATTAGTAAACACTGCATTCAATACTGATGTTTGATAAAGTATTTTCTAAGTGTTTGAAATAATGACTACACTTTTAGGTTCATAACTTGTCTTTCTATGGACAAATGTTCACAATAGTGTTGGTATATGCCTGCCTTATTTTTAGTTGTCTCAAGTGCTGGGTATGAGATCCCAAGATGGGCAAATCATTATTTGATTTCCTATTAGAATTATTTCAGTATCTGCCTGGAGTCCATACATTGCAGAAGGAACACTTATAAAAAACACATGAATTAAAACAGGTGTTCCAAACATTTTTTTGTTTTATTATTATTAATTTCTTGTCCTGTGTGAAATAAATACTTTTTCTTTTTCTTTCATGTTGGTATTGCACATAAGCAGGAACTTGCTGTTTTTGTTTAAATTCCTGATTAAAAATCTCTGTGGGTGTTCAGAATGTACTGAATATGTGGTAATGTTAATCCAGTGGTGTCCGTTTTACCCAGTATTTGTAAGTAGCGTGCAAGCCTATTTCCATCAGCCTGGCTTAAATCAGACCCTGTGAGAGAGTTTGACAATAATAGAAAAACATAAAAACACTTCTGATCCTGGGAATCAAATCCTAAGACCTTTAGACCGACGATGCAGTGCAAATAAAACATATTAAAAAAGGTTCAACCTTTCAACCATAAACAAGATTTATGAAGACAAAAATTTAACCTCACATTTTCAACTTCCAGTTCGGCCGCTGGTCGTTCCTAGCCACCGGTGTCCTCTACGGAGCATTCCACCAGAACAGGCTCTCCAAGCGAGAGACCAAGCTTCGAGAGATTGAGGCCAAGGAGAAGATTGTGAGGGACGAGAAGCTGAAGAAGGAGAAGGCGATTGCTGCTGCTGGTATGTTGGTTCTTTAAATATTGACCTTACGCAAAATACGCGCATAATATGGCGTGGAGTTGCGGACTCGGCACCAGCCCGTTATACTTACTTACTTAATATTGGCCTTTTTTTTGCGGTTAGAAAATCATCAAATAACCCCTTCCGCTGTTGGGCAGAGTGATGGGAGTGTCAGACTTCCACTGACTAAAAACCACCCATGTTCCTTCTTAGCCCTTTATGTCGAGGCCGCGGTATCTCTTACAACATCCCGCAGTTGACCTAATGTTATGTTTCTGAATTT
The DNA here is from genome assembly GCA_932274075.1 of Diarsia rubi. Classification (NCBI taxonomy): domain Eukaryota; kingdom Metazoa; phylum Arthropoda; class Insecta; order Lepidoptera; family Noctuidae; genus Diarsia; species Diarsia rubi. The sequence continues at coordinate 2,387,241 of OW026441.1, forward strand.
GAAATTCTCTGTCAGCCTCGAGCCAGCCTAGTGATAAAGGTTGAAATATTTTGACCTGCTTAACTTCACTGCACTGCTTTACTTCGAAAACAGCAGCTACTTGAAACCCAAGGGTGGCTTAAAAACTCTAGCTTAGACATTACCACACATTAAAGAAAGACTTATACCATTAAGTACCCTCTTTTAGGGTTCCGGACCTCAGAACGAAAATGATTGGATCACTCATGTGTCTGTTTGTCTGTGCATCTGTCACAGCCAATTTGCTCCGAATCTAAAGGACCGATTAAGTTGGTTACACATATGTATTTCTATGACCCAAACATGGACATTAATGTAAATATATGAATTCTGAATATGGGGTTCATTTTTGCAGAGCTTAACAGTTTTTTTTTCAAGCTTGTAAAGATCGCAAATATATTATTTGAATAATTTTGTGATAAACACTTCTAAAGATATTTAAAAAAAAAATTGAACCCCTTATCTCTTAAACTACTGCCACTAATTTTTTTTGAAAAAAATACAGAAATGTGGTGAACCTTTTTACAACATTATTTATTCTTCTATGATCATAGATCAGATATTTCTATTTTGTCATAATCAAACTGTCATAAGAATGAATTGTCAATTTTTAACAATACATAACGTTTTGCAAATTAAATTGAAATAACAGACAAAACCTACACTTTAGGTTTTAATTTGCAAAACGTTACGTATGTTAGTTAGTTATGTTAGTTTATGTTAGTTACGTTAGTTCAAATCAAATCAATTTATTTGCAATAAAGCATTGGTACAATTTCGGTCTTTATTAAATTAAATTATAATCTAGATCCATAACACTTTGTCATAATAATGTGACATGCTAACATTTGGGTTTGTAATTATTATTAAAGTCCTAATTCATTAAAATTCAAATTTAATAGTATGTAATGTCATTAGATAATTTTTTCAAAATATTAGTAATGTCAGAGGGTAAATGATAAAGCTAATATTAATTTTCCAACTTCATATTAAATAAGTCAGTCACTGAGTAGAAATTCTTTTCCCTTAACCATACTTTAAGACACTTGGCAAATTTATATGTGGGCAAGATTTTTATACTGTCAGGTATAGCATTAAATATACACACATTGCTTAACTGTTCAACACTTGAAAACCTTTAAGAAGTCTATGGTGCTAAAATAACATGAAATCCTCTCAATATTATGCCTAAAAACTCACATTTGTAGTTGCAATGTATCCATACATTCCTACTGCAAATGTATGTTGGTCTATTACAATGTTAAGTATGGTTGATAGTATGGACACCAGAACCCTTTATGTGCAAGTCCGACTTACACTTGGCCACTTTTTTTTCTAATGTCCTGCTACCGTTGCCACTAAACAAAATAATATCCTGGAAGTTAGGGAGGTCAGGCTGTATACATCATCATCAGCCTATATTGTTCCCACTACAGGGACTCGGGCCTCCTCTCTAGGAGAGGGATGGGCTATAATCCCACACACGGGCCCAATGCCAATTGGTAGAGCTGTATACAATAATAAAAATTACCCCCCTCCCCTTCCCCTTAAATCCCTTTTATTCTTGTCCACATTACTAGTGTAATGTGGCCCATGATAAGTGAGATTGTAGGAAAAAATGCATAGCTAAGGAGTTTCTTAAGTAATTACATTTTAATAACTAAAGTATAAACACCAATAGTACCACAGTGGATAATAATACCTTATTCTCACTTGAAGAAAGTGAAATTTTTTATAAATTAAATACCTACACAAGTTGTGGATATCGTCAAGTGCGATTGTGGGCCTATTTGAACTTTGTCACACTAAGAATAAGGTTCTTTTTTTGCTCTGCAACACCCCAGAATATTGCGCAAGCTGAAAATATTAATAAAATCCTGTCTAATCTTATTTTTATTATTTTCAGCCGAAATCAAAGCATTGGAAGATATGGTTGCCCCCCAAAAGTGAACATCTTGGGACTAAATCTAGATAATAAGTGAAATAGTGTTCGTCGCCATCTTGAAGAGTGTTGCCGATTTAGAAAATTTTCTTTATTTTTTTTTTGAACTGGCAATGTTTATTCCATCAATAAATTATGTTTCTAATGCAATATAGGTGATTATTATAGAGTTGTTTTATTTTTCTTTGGTTACCTACTCATATGCTCACGCCATTTAATTTTTTCACACTAAATAGTAGCATTTGGTCACAACTCGACTAGCCATCATACCGCTAACATTTAAACTAAGGGCTACTATTTCGCTAGAGATACCGCGGCCTCGACATAAAGGTATGACGACACGGTTGGCGCAGTGGCTCAGGCAATGGACTGCTGCACGTGTCGCGGGTTCGATCCCCGCACGGAACAAATATTTGTATGGCCTACAGATAGTTGTTTCGGGTCTGGGTATTTGTGTATGTGAGTTTAAATGTTTGTGAACGCACCCACGATACAGGAGAAATTCCTAGTGTGAGGCAACGTTTTTTAAAAAAAAAAAGGGCTAAGAAGGTACATGGGTGTTTTTTAGTCAGTAGAAGTCTGACACTACCTTTCTGGGGTTATTTGATGATTACCCACCACTAAAAAAAACTACTACTACTCAGAACTGATGGAAAAACCCAAAAGTACTTTTTGGCCGACCCGAGATTCACATCCAGGAACCTACTTTCGAGAGCACTTCGAGCAACGAAAGCGATACTGATGTAGGGGTATTTTTGCGAAGCAACCTTCACAAAATGAGTATCACTGAAATGTTTCTTAATAAAGTGTGATTCTGTTTAGTCCATTAGTTAGATTGTCGAAAATATTGGATATGTTACAACAGCCTGCTCACAGCGTGCCACCCTAGCCAGCCAATGACAGCTAACCATAACCATGCCACTCTAGCAAACCATAGCCTTGCCACTCTAGCATACCATAGCCATGCCACTCTAGCATACCATAGCCATGCCACTCTAGCCAGCCAATGACGGGCAACGACTCGCGAGCCAATCACAGTCAAGCGAAGACACCGCCATAACCACCGGATGCCTCCGGTGGGGATATCAGTCTATATAATGCCCTGTAAGCTCAGTTTCGAGGTCTTGTCGCGCTCGATTGTGAAACCTGTAAGTCGAGACTCTGTCCGAATAAAATAATGAATCAGTTCCTGTCTATTCTTTACCACTGTCGTAACAGTCAGAAGTGGGATCGAATAAAAAAAAAACCTACGATAAAACGACTCTCTGCTACTTAAAAGTCAACGGTCACCTACTGTGGAGGACGAGGTCAAAAATTCAAACGAAGAACGTACGTCGATGCACACCGCCTGCAAGGAAAATATTGTCTCCCATCCCAGTATCACAAGGCACAAATTGAAAAAGCGGGTGACAATCTGGATGGAACACGAAGCGACTACCCTCAGTATCGCATCGTTCATTCCATAATTTGACCTTGAAAAAGAAGACTGCGGCCAGTAACCACCTGTGAGACACTTTGAGTTACAAGAAGTATCCATCTCTCTGCCAGCAACGGTTCTACGGTAAATTAAGACTACCTAAAGGTTGTTAACAGCAACCAAGGACATGGAAGGAAGGAACCGACCTACTTCACGCTGAGAGCTGCCAGGAACCATGCATAAATAACAAGGTCAGTAAACATGCCAATATTTGCCAAATTAGCCAAATGCCATTAGCCAAATATATAAGCCAAATGTGTTTTACCATGGAGTGCCCCATGAGTTGATAATTATGCGAATCGTAGACAAAATAATTTGGTAAGCCCGATAAGTAAATCTAATCTTAGTCAGTTAATCTGTATAATATTATCCCGGTACGAAAAAAATATGTTTTACGAGTAGGTACTAGTTGTGTACTAAAGAGTTGAGAACTTAAAATGTACATATTTAGTTCAAGTGCGCATTAGATTATCCAACAATAACAATTCCAAAGTAAATCATGTAGATCAGATACTTATAAATAGCTACAATAATTTTATTAAACTATTATCAGAGATATAGATAGCATTCCTGGGCGATCTCTTGCTACCGCCAGCCGATATTCAAACAGTTTTAGACTTATTGGATAAAGTTCTTGACAGATTGAAAACGAGGAACTTAAAATTAAATATGAGGAACTGCTAATTTTTACATATTTCTTAATTAGGGTATAAAACATCATGACGCGATGGCATTCAACCAGGTGAATTTAAGTTGATCGTCTTAATTTCTCATCCCGAGTAATGTAAACGAAGTGCGTCAGTTTATTCTATCTAGTTCTATCTAGTTACTAAAGAAAGTCCATTCATAACTTAGCAATAATAGCTCGCCCGTTTATCAAACTTAAAAAAAAAGTACGATGTGGGTATGAGGCAAGTCACATAAATCTTGTTATGAAAAAAAAAAAAATGTTATAGGTCGGTATTAGTGATTATGTAGGTACGATCCTAGTTTTCCAACAGAAATTCACACGTATTGCAGGTATTGCACGTATCTTTTATAAAGTAGATTGACGGTAGTTTGCGCCCTGTCTTTTAGTTTAGTCGCGTTACAAGTCAGATAGAGTGTTTATCATGATTTTGGGCTTGAATCCCTTGCAGTGATAAAATTGTTGCTAAGATTTCGTATTATGACGTGTTATGTAAAAATGTCCATGTAATTCGGACTGTACTGCAGTACGCGATACAATGACTAATCATGGTCTTATGCCATGTATTGCCCGATATTACTTTTCACTATGGTGACCGATGAGCCAAAGCCCAAGTAAGCTAAAACGAAAAGCCAAAGTCAAAGTCTATGCCTATCTTAGGTAAGTAGATCGTTCGATAGATGCCGTTTATTGTGTACCATTTAGACGTGAACGATTTGTTCAGTACTGTGCAATGACAAGATGAAAAGCCGAAAAGTAGTATTGTTTTACTGCGAAGTGGATGTACAGATACCTATAGTGAGTAATTGTGTAATCGTTGATGGTAGGCTATAACGTAAACAAACCTTTACGGTACCAGATTAGTTGTGTGAGTTGTGTCAAACTTCGCGCGAAATATTACAAAATGCATCATGACATTAGCAAGGAGTAAAACGAAGTTCTGAATTTTATAAATATCAACAAAATTTCTGATTTCCAAAAATAACCCGATTTATAAGTAAATATTATTATGTGACGTCATGTTTACATTGTGCGTACTGTAAAGGGGATAATGTAGGAAAGAGGGTTAACGACATCCAATTCTAAATCTAACTTAGCTCTGATAATACATGACAGTAGCAAGCTAAATTTTAATTTTAAAATGGTTATAAAACTGATGTCCTGAAACGAGGCTGCGCCTGTGGGTGGGTATCTTGGGGGCCAGAGTTGCATTAACTTAACATTAGTACTTAAAAGCTTTAAACACATAAAATTAATATATTGGAAAAATAGAAAAACGTATTCTTGTGTATTGGTGTGTATAAGTAATGAAGTTTTGCCATCGACACGCTAAGAATTATGTGTGTGAGTATGTACATGTATGTATGCGTGCGTCTTAATGGTATGATGTAATTAACTTAAATTGTTTCTTCCGTTTCTTCAAACGATAGTTTGGCAAAACAGTTTATTTATATTTTCTTACATGAAAAATGTTTCATGTTTTTAATGTCGCAGATAATATGGAGTTCTTATAATACTGTTAATATTACAACCGGGTACCTATAAGCCTTACGATTTATCCCAGATCGGGTTGCTCCAGGCAACCAGGGCAATCTAGGTGCGGTAGGGTTATCTCAGAAATGGGACGTAACTTAGATACAAGGTGAAAAATGATAATTCAAATTCAAACTCTTTAATTCAGACAAGTGTCCATAGTGTTAGTAACAACAAAATAACTTAACGACTAGGGTTAGTAAACTTAGTGTTATGGCAAAAGAAAAAAAAAAAAGGAAAGGAAATATGTTAATAGTGTGATTTACAAAAACAAAAAATTAGATTATGTAACTTTGGCGCCAGGCGATGACTACTGGCGGCAACAAGGTTTAATGCTTTTAACATCACGCATGTAATACCCAATGGGTTAGGCAGAGGTACTTATACTCATGAGTACACACACATTTCGCCAGTAAATTGAAATGAATTAAAAAGTGTTTATTCATGGTTACATCCGTGCTACATGGTATATTACTTCTGTCATACTGTAAAACAGTGATATTTAATTTAAATGTAACAAATTGTTGGTACGTTTCCATCAATAACAACGTTACTTTTACCTACAACTAAACACATTTATTGAACACAAAAGTTGACTATAACGTAATGCTATAACATTTAAGTTGCGTTAAAACACTTTAATTAATAGCGGTGAAGCCGAAAACATAAGCTAGTATGGCATAAATATATACTTATACAACAATAAATAATCATAAATGGAATCTACACATCTCTTGTAATGAGGTTTTTACATAGGTGTTAAAAACAAACTTCCCTAATTTATTTTAAAAGACATTTTCGTGGTACAGCTATTTTCTTAATCGTAAGGTATGTCGTTAAAAATTGTTGGTACTAAGCATTTCCTACATCTTTGTCCATAATAATTAGTACAAGTGGGTACCTACTACAAATCTTCTTATGCATTTATTCCTTTTACTTCAGCTTAAAGTCCCATGCTATAGGGGGCGACCCAGGTTAACTCTTGTTCGTTAGAAGATTGGTTTTCTGGCCCACATTAACTGATATTGAGGAGTTAGGTAATGATTGACATAAACTAAGAAGTGTGAAAGGTCATATTATATGATACAACGGGTTTACAGGTTGAGTATCCGCTGTAACATATCGTAGCAGTGCTTTCAAAATCAAAAATCAAAATCAAAATATTTTTTATTTCACATAGGCCTACATGGGCACTTATAAAACGTCGGTAAAAAGGGGCACGGTTCGGTGCATTGGTCGATTCCTAAGGAGAAGAACCGGCAAGAAACTCCAAAGGTTACTCTTTTAATCTTTTAAAATCGTTTGGGTTAACAATAAGGTATAATACACACATGAAGACCATGCAGATTAATGTCTGAGATGGTCTTTTGAAGAAAGCACCACACAGATTTGAGTGGACCCGTCCAGTCTGTCAGTCAGTCTTTTGTCTGATAGCACCAGTAGTGTGAAAGAACAATTGAAAACCGAAGATTTCATAAATCTCCTGAGAGGTCTATTGCCCCATTTTAACTTGGTTTTTCTGAGCTGACTTGTAATCACTGTTTTCTTGTTTCCATTGCGGGAGCAATTGTTCCAGGACGGCCGAATGTTACAACAGCCTGCTCACAGCGTGCCACCCTAGCCAGCCAATGACAGCTAACCATAACCATGCCACTCTAGCAAACCATAGCCTTGCCACTCTAGCATACCATAGCCATGCCACTCTAGCATACCATAGCCATGCCACTCTAGCCAGCCAATGACGGGCAACGACTCGCGAGCCAATCACAGTCAAGCGAAGACACCGCCATAACCACCGGATGCCTCCGGTGGGGATATCAGTCTATATAATGCCCTGTAAGCTCAGTTTCGAGGTCTTGTCGCGCTCGATTGTGAAACCTGTAAGTCGAGACTCTGTCCGAATAAAATAATGAATCAGTTCCTGTCTATTCTTTACCACTGTCGTAACAGATACGTGTTTTCTTTGTTTTATCAAATTAATAAAATAAAACGCGTCACAGATCATGAGTGGGGGTTTCTGACGTCACTCCGTGGTAAAAAATGCAGTGCGATGTGACATCACACATGTTTTCAAAGCACTGTATGCACTTTCATTTCATGTTTATGTGAACAAAGAAAAATTATGTGTCCAATATCTTTTGGAAGTCTGACGGACGCGCCGACTAATTAGATTTTTTTGTCAACTACCCTTACTTATGGTGAACTGGCTGCCTACTAGTGCGTACGACTACAAAGTTACAAACACACTTGGGGGCCAATATGGTCTAACTATTGTGACTCAAAATTTCCCTAGGTTGATATAATTTCCGTTTTACTTATACCAGGGATGGCGAAGGAATGGCACGTTACTCAATATTTTAGGCACACCACCTACGAGTAATTATTTTCAAAGATGTAAAAATAATTATAGACTACAGAGCTCATCTGATTGACACAATGCACTCTAACGGTAAAATTTATTTCTTAATTAAAACCACGCCATCTATCTCAAATGAAGTTACCTAGTTTTTGAATTGCGCCACTTATCGATGTAAATGACTACTACCTTTTATTCAGTTATTTGCGTCCAATACTAGATGGCGCTAGGTGTCTCATTGCTATTATAGGCAAAGGTACCGTATTTTAACTGACTTCTAAAAAAGAAAGAATTTAGATAAATATTTATTAAAATAAACGTTTGGCCAGGTATTCGACAATTTATTGAACTGAGTTCGATTACCATGTTGTTTTAATTCCAAAAAATATCAGTATAGACCAGAGTCTGGAAATATATCCAGTTTATCTACCGTTCGTGCATCGTTTTTCCTACTCCTCCGTTATTCTTTTCTGATCAATTTCGTTGCGGGATCCAAGGCAGTCAAATCATTTCTCTGGGACTTCGTCGAGCTTCATTGTCTCGGCGCTTTTCTTGTGGTCACCACTGTTGTTTCTGGCTTACAGGAGTTACAGTGGTTTGGGAATAGTGAGGCGGGCTTGTCCCAAATCTTTATCCAGTTTATCAATCGCATCATCCTCAAAGACATAACTTTGAACTTTGTGTGTAAATACGCGGTACAGTCACAAGCAGTAATAGGTAATAAACACTTGTGTGTTTACGGACACTTGGCAAAGTTCAAACGCGAATTTCTCGGGAAATAAAGATTGCAAAATATTCGATTCGTTACGTAATATGACAATAAAATCAATCAGTTGACTAAAATTGCTTCTAAACGTTACTAAGTGTATAATATTGGTATTTCTAACTGTACGCCTCTGTATAACCCTCGGTAATAGGGATGTTAACAAAAAAAACTAATTAGTCCGTCTTAAATATTACCAAAAAATATTGGACACGTATTTTTTCTTTTTTCAAGTAAATAGACGATATGATATGAAGACGATAGTGCTTTGAAAACTCGTGTGACGTCATACTCTAAGACTTTAGTATGACATTTTTTAGCGGTCAGAGACATCAACAAACCCCAATCAAATCTATAACGCGTTTTATCTTCGTAATTCTTTATTGATTTGATAAAACAAACAAAAAATACGTTTCCAATACTTTCGATAATCTAACAGACGGCCTAATTAGAATCAAATTTTTTAAATTCGTAAATAAATAAAAGAAAAAAAATCGTATTCGTTCCTTTTTATTTTGGTTTTTTATTTAAACATCCCTTTAACAAGCGTGATTATCATTATTACGTTCATAGTTCTTACCATCAGAAGGGCCACCTAGTTTACCACACAACAACTAGTGGTCCTACTGACCTCGAAAGCGAAATAGAGCGAGATGATAAAGACGTTTACACCCACCCACTCGCGTTGACAACGTTTGACGTCAGAGAGTAACAATCGTATTATTTCGTTTTGTGAGTTTAATAATAATTGTATAGCTAGGTAGGTACATAAATAGTTCGTGGTAATGGCCCCGACTTTCCAAGTTGTATTGTAGGCCCTGATTTCGAACCCCGACAGTTCTCTTAATTTGGGTTATTTACTTCATAACCGGTGCTCTCAAATGGTAAAGGAATGTGAAATATTATTAAGTAGTTCAAAAAAAAACAGACGCTGTTTGAGAGTTACCTACGTCGTTTAATTTCTTGTAACATTCTCTGTAAACCACCAAAAATTAAATAGGTACGCATACCTATTGTGTTTTATTAATTTATTATGTATGGGTCTCAGAATGATGCACTGAATACACGATACTTTTTTTTTTTTTTTGGTGGGTGTAAAATCATCGAATAACCCCTCCCGCTCTTGGGTAGAGCGAAAGGGAGTGTCAGACTTCTACTGACTAAAAACCACCCATGTTCCTTCTTCGCCCTCTATGTCGAGGCCGCGATAACCAGAGGACTACCCGCAGCCCCGACAGGGTAATACACGATACTTATCGTCGATTTAGTGTACGTGTCTTTTTATTTTGATTGGCATCGCGCAGTTCACCCCAGAGAGGAGGACTATACTGCTTAACCACACTTTCCCGTGGATGCCTTTTATGCCGTGAAATGAAGGCCTCCAGCCAGGGCAAATAGAACTTAAAAACTAAGCGACTACACGCTGAGGGCACCCCCTGTGGGGTACGGCTCGGCTCAGGGCGTCGCTGACAGAGGACAGGAAGGGGACTTAGAATATCACGAATCTTATTTGACTAACTTAACTTCGACACACATAAATTCTCCGCCCGATGAGCCGCCGACAGAATATTTCGTTTTTAAGTTTTTCAACGACAGAACTTTTAACTACGAACGTTTCGCCGACAGAACGATTAATTCATGAGTGTATCGACAACAAAATCTTTTACCAAATAAAGATTCGTCGACAAAACTGATCTATTATTTTGGGACGTTTGGTAAACCTCTACTGGATCAGCATCGCGGGCTGGTTCGAGCGAGGGCGTGGGTAGAGTGTCGGTGTCTCTTTCAACTTTTATATTTAAGTAGCAGCGGGTCTGCCTCGGAGCCCCTCGCTTGTTCTGCGCCCTGTGTAAAGCTGTTACTACGGCTGTTATATTTACAGAATGAAACGAACCCGTCAATCAAATTGGCAGAAGATTTGGAAAATTTGTAACAGCTTAAGATAAGCAAATAACGATAAACCTTCACAGTCATTAGGCAAAAAAGTCTATTTTCGAATAATTATTTTCAAAACATTTCGAAAATAACAAGCGTTTTGGCAATTTGACACAAATACACGCTTACCATTGTTTTGTTTGGCATTACATATTTAAGATAATTAGTGTCATTGCATGCATATTTAGTATTTTGGAATGTTGCTCACACACGTTAGAAACAAGGGTAGTTAACTAAAAAATATCTAATTAGTCCGTCATATATATTATTACCAAAAAATATTGGACACGTATTTTTTATTTTTTTACGTAAACAAACAATAAAGACGATACAGTGCTTTGAAAACTCGCGTGACGTCATAATCTAAGACATTAGTATGACATTTTTTAGCGGTCAGTGACGTCCCCAACCCCTACTTTTGACGCTTTTTATCTTCGTCAATTTTTATTGATTTGATAAAACAAAAAATACGTAAGTATGCAATATTTTTCGATAATCTAACAGACGGACTAATATAATTAGAATCTAATTTTTTTAAGTTGGTAAATAATATCCCTAATTAATCAAAAGGTCTATGAGGTCTAAAGCTAAATGTTTAATGCGGCCGCCACACTACACTCGACGAGTGGCATGGGAAGTAGCGAGGAAAGGAGGCAGAGACATAGTGTGGCCACTTTACTCGTCATGCCGCAGGTCATGCTCCTCGTCCTGCCCACCACTCCCTATGTTGTCGGTTTTTGTTTTTGTAGGACCGTGACCGGAACGGACCGGACGTGTGGACCGCGCGAGTAGTGCAGTGTGGGCAGAGCGGGCAACATCGCGGCTAATAGCGGCAGCGCGAGGAGCATAGCGATGAGCAGCACAAGGAGCATAGTGGGGCGGCCGCATTAGGTAGCTGTTCATTCTCCTGGTCATTTGTTGGGAAGAAATGTCAAAAGTAAAGAAAAATCTCCGACATATAAGACTCTTGGAAAGAATTGAAATGAATGATTCAACTATATTATAATAGACGTTTTAACTAGGATGGCTGTGGGACGAGGTTACTTACAAAGTGATTTATATTGTAATTGTTTATGTTCCTTTTTTTATGTCCCTACTGTGTAAATATTTCGACACAAATGTATTTTTGTTATGAAATAAATAACTTGAACTTGAACTCAACGACAACCGATTACCATGCAAGTTTTCATTCATCGGCGTCACTTTCTGACTTCCTTTTAGGCACTCAACACTTATTTTTACCCGACTGCGGCGAAGCCCAAAAGGAGGGTTATGTGTTTGGCGTTTAGGCATGTATGTATGTCTGTCTCTTTGTTCCATCTTATTCCCTTTACCTTAGAGTAGGGTATCAAGCTGAAGGTTTTTAAAAGGAGATTACAAAAATATATGACACTTCTATGTTTAAAAGAAATTCAAAGTGACAAATCCTTTAAACAAACACAAAAGTTCTGCGAAGAATTCTACGCGATCAACGAAAGAACAAAGACAAAAGAACTAAAAAGTTTTTTTTTTGTGTGTGTATATCTACTTTTTTTTAACAATTTTCAGATCGATTGTACTTGGCTTATATTTTGACAGCTTTAGCGTCATTCATCTTTTTTACCCACAAATTAGCGCTAGACATACGACGAGTACGAGACAGCGAGACATAATCAAATCATCATCATCTGTCTAGCCTTTCTCAAGCATATTGGGATCGGCTGCCCGTTTAACCAATTATCGTCGAGAATAATGAATTTAAAAGCGTGCCAGGGTAACCCGTAAAATTTATATTTTCTCAGGATTTTTGCAATTTGCAGTAACATCACGTGGCCGCCGACGGCCGGCGCGTCTCCCGCGGCGCACGGTGGATGGAAAATCGGCTGTAGAAGACATAGGATCTTTTTTTGCTGGAAATTACTTCTGCCGATCATCACTGTTCTATAAAATGTCATATGAAGTAATTGTGTGCACAAATGGAAGAGTTATAATTTTTATAAGAAAAAAATGTATGGAGCTGACATGAAAAATGAGGATCGCTAAAATGGCCGTTATATCCTTGCTATTTATTTGTGAATTTTTGACCTACTTAATATTGCGGCATCACTAGCGATTTTTTTTTTAAAAATCGTCATAATTAAAAAATTCAAATTTTTTATGCTACGTACATTTTAATGCTTAAATATGGCTATACCAAGTGTAACTTACAATATTTTTTACGCTTAGACCAAAACATTCTAAGAAATCACAAAGTCGTATCACCTACTTATTTGAAATGACATGGTAATTATGAATTACATAATATGTAATCTTGTCTAATGCCTCAAGTCCACATTAGCTAATGATTAATAAAACTTAATACCTATATACCTGTTAAAAGGATACGTACCATAATGAGGGTAATTAGATAAACGTGATCATTAATCAATAACAATAAATGGTAAACTATTGTATGATTAAAAATAAAAGCAAATTATTAAAAAAAAATATTAACTTAACGTAACCTAACATACACAATAAAAGTTAACTTATTTTATACTTCGTCACCATCAGAATCCACTTCAGAATTAGGCTCTACAATAGATATAACTTCTAAGAACTCTGTCGGAGCTTCCTGATCCCGAAGTTTCAGTAGTTCTACTGTTTCCTTAAAGTATGTCTGCCTCTTGTGGGCATTTAATTTTGGTCTTGTGGAAGAAATTAGAGGATCAGAAGAGACGATAAGCATATTGAGGATATCCTCGTTTGATGCTTGTCTACTTTTTTTCCTCGAATGGTGTTCTCTGAACCTCCTAAAGTCTTTGTTTCGGGCCTCTGAAGCTTCTTCCGAAAGACTTCCAATTGGTACAATAGCATTTTCTGCAATTACCTATGTCCCCTCCGTGAATCAACAATTTGTCGACGGTTGATGACATGTAGTACCAATCGTACAGTTCCACGTATTTTTCAGCGGTTGTTCTAGCGTATTCTTTAAATTTCGGCACGTCTACAATCTCTCCAGATGTGATGGCTTGCAGAATCACAGCAAATCTGCGTGTTAGGTCTTCATCTAATCCAGTGATCGCTGCAGTTTTATCAGGAAATTCAAAAAACCGCCTTGCTGTGTTTCCGTCGTTAGTTGTGCCTGATCCTTGCATCCTCTTCCAAGAAAAAAGGCACACAAAATGAACCGGAAGTGGGTTGGACGAGTTATATAGTCCACCGCAGTGTAATGTCTACCAATTTACGAATTCTAAGACCAATAGAAAATACACAAACAAATGTAATGTGTGTGCGTGTAATGTTAATGTTACCTATTTTACTTAATATATTTCAGTCCAAAATGAAATCAGAAAATGATGAATCCCAGCTTCATGAATTATTTGACTTTCAAACTCTTCGTGTAGGAAATTCTTGATTCATTACAACTTACATCAACCGGCAATGACGAAAATGCATAAATATTGAGTGAATGAAAGCAAATCGACTACAGCCAAACCATAAATTCATACACAATGTTTCATACAAGAGTCTTAGCATGATTCATACACTCAAATCTTCAGGGAAACTATTTAAAATATAAATCACCTAATTTTATTCTTCTCGTAAATCTCTAAATATAATAATTTCAAGAATTATTAATATAAAAAGCGTAACTCATGTCTATGCCGCATAAAAAAGTTACGTAACTTTTTTTAAGTGTGTAGCAAATGGCGGCAAAAACGAGACATTCGGACTTGGACTTGGCGTTCGGCCAAGCAACGGCTCCCGCCTGTGACTCTAAACGTTATTTATTTACATTACTCAATTAGATATGTTTAAATACATTTTATCGCTCACAAGTTGCATTAGAAAGTAATAATAAACAAATTGGACGTTTAAAAATATTCTTGGATGTATTTACAAGCGTCTATGTATCTATCTATTTGGTGAAAAAATAAATGAGGAAATTAAAATACCTGTGGATGGTTGCCATTAGTTGCCATTTTAAATTGACTAGACATTTCGATGTTTTGTCGGAACACTTTTTGTTTTAAAAATCAGTCTAGATGTTTTAGCTTTTTTTTTGTAGTAATCTGATTATACAATTTTGAATACAGTCTAGAAATGTAGAAAGGAAAATATAATACTTTTGTTTACTAAAAATATCTGTGGTTTCTAAAACTTTGGGAACCTAAATGTTCTAGAAACAGTTCTAGGTGAATTGATACATCGATCAACAGTGTACCTACTCGAGAAACTATCACAATAGTTTACATCCAGGCTGAATGCAGACACGCCTGTGCCTCGTCAAGTCCGATCGTATTCTGCCACATTAAAAAGCTAATACATAACCTATAATGGTGACTTTAATTACGAGTAAAGTTGCGAGCACATAGGTATCAAAACGTGTTTGGATTACAATGTTCTTCTTTGGGAAGCTTAGAAAAATAGGCATAGATTTTAGTGTGCTGGAAAGTTTTAGGTTTGTATCCGATATTTTTCTAATTCTGATGAATTTTTTTGGTTGTTGCTAGAGCGTCGTAGTGTAACTATCTATTTAATAGATTTATGTAAACACTGTTTCACAGTCACAAAAGGAGTCAGGTAGCTGTCACTAATGACAACTGTCAGTCACCACGAATGGCGGGAAGTTAGAAGGTGAAGCGTACCCAGCAGGGTTATTACGTATCTTTTACATGACAGTGGCTATCATATAATGTCCATCAATTAAATGTGAAATGGTTCCATTTTGTACTAAACCATAACCAATTTGACAGTTAATCAGTTCAGTCAATCAGTTTGACATTTAAAAGACACGCAATAGCCCTGCTGCAGGGCTATTGTGTATCTTTTAAATGTTATGTGGTTTAGTACAAAATGAAATCATTTGACAGTTAATTGATGGACACCATAAGATAGCCACTGTCATTTAAAAGATACGCTGGCTATCATATTGTCCATGGATTAGCTGTTAAATTGATTATGGTTTAGTACAAAATGAAACCATTTGACAGTTAATTGATGGACACTATAAGATAGCCACTGTCATAAAAGATACGCCAAGCCCTGCTGGACAGGGTGTTGTTGGTGAGCCTGTCACACACACTGTCACATATTAGTAAACCGTCTTAGCAACCTATTAGCACTGCTACAAGTGGATACTAGTTACAGCGATTTCTACAAGTACAATGTACATTTGAGTTCGATTTACAAGTCAAGCAGTATTTTGTATTTTTCGTTGAAAGCTTCTCAGTGGCAGTCTCAAGTATTTTTGCATGGTTAATTTAATATCAATATCCGCCATCTCGTGGGAAGATTATCCGTTGATTAAGTTATTGTTCATCATTAAGAGGGAACAGGACCAAAAAATTAGTATTTGCAGAAACTATACATATAGGTATTTGATAATATGGACCGTAGTGTTCTGTGGTTTCTGCCTGAAAAGGGCTTGAAATTAATGTATCATGTATTATTGAAGAAACTATTGCCGTCACGCTGCAAGGTTAACCGATTATATCACAAAAAAGAGATCGTTTGACGTTCCGAATTCCCTGTGTTGACATTACAAAACAGAGTATGTCTAAATTCCTATCAATTTATTTTGTGTTAAAAACTTTTCAAATTTGTCTGGTTAGGTGCCAGACTAATTAGAAAAGTTTTAACGCTTACCACGGTCCCGGTCTTATCTCTTACACACCCGTAAAACTGGTGTCTTGTCACTTGGAGGATAATATTCTCTTTTCTTTATTAGTTGATGGAAAAACGGAATTGACAGGGACGTGTAGTTACTACAGCAGACTTTGATTTTATGAAAAAAAAAAATCTTTAAGAGACGTTTTTCAAAAAGAATCTAAGACAATACACAAATGTGTGAAGAATCGCAACACCACCGAGTTCCCTTTTAATAATCTAGTTTAAAATGTAGATTTATGCTGTCAATTTCTCTTATTTGTCACCTTATAAAGCTTAATTTATTTTCAGCCTTTTTACGTAAGGCTTAAACATTGTGCCCGGCCCTGGTGCAAGCCATGGTCCGGGGCGAGAAGGAATGGGACGCCGTCGCCTCCTTCTGCGAAGCAGTGATGCTAGCGAAGGAGGTGGCGGAACGCGAGAGGGAGAGAACCTCCCGTCCCAGCCGCCGCGGGAGGCGCTCCGGGCGTCGGGGGTCCCGCGATGACCTCCGGCCACCGTAGACGCGGGCCTGTGGACGGTGAGTGATGGGCTAACTCGCCGTCCGTCCGTCTCACGACGAAAACAGGCCGTGTCGACGGCGCGTTCGTGTTCCACGCGCGCCTCAAAGAGATGTCAGCAACATGGGAGGGGCCCGAAAGGGCCGACGCCTGTCGAGGCCGCGGGTAGTCCAACGGTTATCGCGGCCTCGACATAGAGGGCGAAGAAGGAACATGGGTGGTTTTTATTCAGTAGAAGTCTGACACTCCCTTTCGCTCTGCCCAAGAGCGGGAGGGGTTATTCGATGATTTTACACCCACCAAAAAAAAAAAAAAAAAAAAAAAGGCTAAAACATTGTATTTCGCTGCCTGACACTCCCTTTCACTCTGCCCAGAGTGGCAGGAGTCATTTGATGTTTCCAGACCTTTTTTTATTTTTTGGGGGGGGTGGGAAATCACCAAATAACCCCTCCCGCTCTTGGGCAGAGCGAAAGGGAGTGTCAGACTGACTAAAAACCACCAATGTTCCTTCTTAGCCCTAAATGTCGAGGCCGCGGTAACTTGTGAACAACCCGCAGCCCCGACGGGATTCCAGGATACCTTTAGGATATATTTGGAGGCGGGAAATCATCAAATGACTCCTGCCACTCTGGGCAGAGCGAAAGGGAGTGTCAGACTTCTACTGACTAAAAATCACCCATGTTCCTTCTTAGCCCTTTGTGTCCGGGGCCGCGGTATCTCTTTCGAACAACACGCAATAATCTACCCTATAATGGGATTGCGTGATTCAGTCCTAAAGTTTGGGTTTCCTTAGAAACTAGTTATCATAAAGTATTTTCATGCAATAGATTAGCTGGAAAATAAATGTCAAATGAATTATGCAAACGGTTGACAGTATCCATATTTAAAAGTGACAAGCGCGTAAATTATACGTTTCTAATTCAGTATGACAGCTTTGCTAAACGTTTATTTCCTTTCGCTTCTAATTTAGAAAAGAAATGGTGATTAATTTAATCATTAGAACAGTTTTAGATACCCGAAGTAAATATAGTAGGTAATTTGGTGACTCAAAATCGTTTGTAAACACAAGAGTTGTGTAAAAAATAGCACACAAATGGGAACTTATCACAATATGGATCTTCAGAATGTACTGTCAGGGCTCGTTTACGGAGAGGCGGGGCGTCGCGCGGCGCATTGTGCGTTTTTAATTCAAGCACATAGCGATTTCAAACGAGGATATCACGAGCAGCGATTTTCGCTCGTCAGTTTAAAATGCAGCGTTCATTGCGGTGGACCCGCCTCTCAGTAAATGAATAAAAAAGCACGCGACGAGCCTTCTGGACGCGCGGTGCGACGCCCCGCGTCTCCGTAAACGAGCCCTCAGACTTCTTCATTGGCCACGTAATTCACGACGCGGGTCCATTATGGGTTGGTACCTCAGATCGGACAAACAATATATCTATGGTTGGTACTGTCATGGACACTAATACTGGGTTACAGGGTTTAAACGGACCCTACACTAAGCCGTCAAACAAGCATTCTGTAGGTACATCAAACGAAGTACCCAAACAATAAATATTGCTGGGAACGGCTTTTTTTGAGGTCAAAAATATCGATTTGCTGGAAAACTTAATGTAGCACACTCAAAACATTGTACTGCTGGATGCTTTGAATAGTAAAGGTCATGGAGGTAACAGGGATGTTTTTGGCTAAAAGAAATATGATTCTGTTTAGTTCGTCGGTTAGATAATCGAAAAATATCGGATACGTGTTTTTGTTTTATAAAATAATAAAAATTTACGAAAATAAATCGTGTCAAAGATTATTAGTGCGGTCTTGTGACGTCACTTCGTGGTAAAAAAACTTTATTGCAAAAAAAAAACCGACTTCAAAAAAACAAAATTACAAAGAGTGAAAAATAAACTCCAGATAAAAATCAGCTTCTTCTTTCTCAAAATTGGAGGGCTGGCCTTGATTTTCCTGGGATCCCATCATCAGATCGTGACTTGGTGACAATGGGATACCCTCTTGTTAACCTAATACTCTGAAAGAATACAATTACCACTCCATAAGTACGTTTTAATTATGAAAGAATTTTCTTTCATCTCCTAACCGTTGAGGAGTCATAGCTTTCATCTTCATTAGCGAGTCCACATGATACTATGCAGATCAGACGCAAATACTTAAACAGCTTTTGAAAATATATGATAAACATCATATTATGATGTGCCTATAAAATTTGAGGGTTGCCCTCAATTTCTCAGGGATCCCCAATGACGTATTATATGTATATAGACACGTCATGAACTAACATGGCGGCGCTTCAAAACAGCGATAATATAAGATTACTACTTTTACGCGTAAAGAAAGGGAAAGAAAATATGACACCGTACAGCGGGATGCCTGTTTTCTTTATGTTTTGCGCAGGTTTACACGTAGCATCGTGCGAGAGGTTGGTGCGTAACTAAGCGCGATGTGGCCAATTGGCTTCATTTTATGTTGTCATTTTTGAGGGCGGACAACGTATCTATAGTTTTAATATATCATTGGGGATCCCATCATCAGATCATCATTTGGTGACAATCAGCCCATTTGGGAAGTACCCTATCGATCACAAAAATATTTTTTCAAATCGGTTAACAAGCGACGCAGAACAAACATAAAAAAAATATAAGTACATAATTATGTATAAACATCCGAATTGAGAACCTCCTTCTTTTTTTAGAAGTCTGTTAAAAATGTACCACGCTGTGACGTCACACGAGTTTTTCAAGTACATTTTTTTTTTTAAATTATTTTCTGGAAATCTATCTGACGGACCAATTAGATTTTTGACAACTACCCTATAAAAGTAAAGGTTTTACCTGAAAACTATTATTAAAAAAAAACATTTTTCCTCCACTAACATTGTAACTAGAAACGCAGGTATACTATGGTCTAGTCTAGAGATAATAAATTAATAATGTCTTAGATATGACGTTACACGAGTTTTCAAAGCACTGTATCGTCTTCATTGTTAGCTGACGTGAAAAAAGAAAAAATACGTGTCCAATATTTTTTGGAAATCTATCTGACGGACTAATTAGATTTTTTTAGTTACAATTTTGTTGATTCTACGAATATTTTGCCATAATATCTCCAGAACGTCGTGATCTCAAGTGCATTCGCCGTAAATATTAGCCCGGACAATAAATATCTCTGATTGTATAGTATTGTATGCCAAATAAATAAGCAGAATATATCGGTTTGCTTGTAAGCCTGCAACAGGGATTAATAGAAACTATTACTTAGTTTATCCAGATTAGTTGCCTGCCTCGTTCGTCTTCCCGTTCCCTCCGTCATTCATAACGATTTTTTTTACTGGTTTTCTATACCTGGGAAACTTCTACATATTATATGAAGATATTGGACGGCAAAGTTACAAAGGGTTTTGAACTTTTTTGTATGGAAGCTGGCATATCGACCCGCGGCCATAGAAATTACGGCCTACGATGAAATTGATATGTATGGCTAGTACCTTCAAATATCTCGGGAACGTGACACTTTGGGGTACCGTGTTACTGGTAATTTTTTTCCCTGATAAATAAAATAAAATAAAATAAATTTTTGTTCGTCTAATGTTCATACATAGGTACACTTACCACTTTCAACGTGGGCCGCGATTTCTTAAAAAAAAAAAACTAAATGGCGGGCATATTAATATGCCACATCGGTTTTGTCCCCTTTTTGACAAGTATTTTTTTAAAAATAAATACTTGGTTTTAGGGTAATAGGAATAACTTTAAGTACCTCTAAAGTGCTTCATTGAATTTTACCTTATAATATGATTTTACAACGAAGTTGTTTCTCAGCAATAATTTTTGCATAGGGTTACTTACTTTGATGTACTTACATAAATAATGATTGGGTGACGACTTCGTGAATGAAGGGTACATTTATATCCCGTCGGAACTGCGCAGCTGCCGGTTGATCGAAAGAGATAAAGCGGCCTCGACACAGAGGGCTGAGAAGGAACATTGGTGGTTTTTAGTTAATAGAAGTCTGACACACCCTTTCGCTCTGCCCAAGAGCGGGAGGGGTTATTTGATGATTTTCCACACGCCAAAATAAATATTAGATAAAATATGATTGTATTAATTGTACCTACTCAAAGTGCAGGACAGCAGTGGCCCAGTGGTGGCGGCCTCGACTTACGAACAACGTGTCGTGGGTTCGAACCCAGGCAGGCACATTACTTTTTGTAATTTATTTCATCACCGCTACTCTCAAAACGGTGAAGCAAATCATCGTGAGGAAACCGGCATGTCTTTTTTTTTTTTGGCGGGTGGAAAATCATCGAATAACCCCTCCCGCTCTTGGGCAGAGCGAAAGGGAGTGTCAGACTTCTACTGACTAAAAACCACCCATGTTCCTTCTTAGCCCTCTATGTCGAAGCCGCGAAAACTAGTGTACAACCCGCGGCGCCGACGGGCGTCGGCCCTTTCGGGCCCCTCCCATGTTGCTGACATCTCTTTGAGGCGCGCGTGGAACACGAACGCGCCGTCGACACGGCCTGTTTTCGTCGTAAGACGGAGGGACGGCGAGTTAGTCCATCACTCACCGTCCACAGGCCCGCGTCTACGGTGGCCGGAGGTCATCGCGTGACCCCCGACGCCCGGAGCGCCTCCCGCGGTGGCTGGGACGAGAGGTTCTTTCCCTCTCGCGTTCCGCCACCTCCTTCGCTAGCATCACTGCTTCGCAGAAGGAGGCGACGGCGTCCCATTCCTCCTCGCCCCGGATTGGACCAGGGCCGGGCGCGAGAGGTCGCCGCCGCCGATCGCCGCTACGAGAACACGGCGGGGCTCCGCCCAAGCGGGGCACACCTCCACTGTGTGCTCCACCGTGTCCTCCGGAACCGGCATGTCTTAGAGCCAAAAATTAGAGGACATGTGATATCTAACAATCCGCACTAGGCCCGCGTGGAGGATTATAGCCCATTCCCTCTCAAAGAGAGGAGGCCTGTGTCCAAGCAGTGGGAACATTAATAGCCTGTTGATGATGATGACTCAAAGTGAAATACTGATTTGACGGTAGTTAAAAAAGGCATGAACAGCAGATGTTGGAGAGATGGTGTCCATGTATTATATGACTTAACAACGACCATGGTTTCCTGTGTGAACATCAAAGCAACGTCTTACCAAAATATCAAAGAAATATCGCCCAAACAACGTATCCTGCCAACAAGTTTTATATTTAACTTTGTTATCGCCAATAAAACAGTGATCGCATCGATTTTTATTCATGTTCCTTTGTTTTATCGACAACAGAAATAATTTTGATTTTATCTGTAGTTGCTTCGCGCTAGTGTTAGGGTGTATGTAGAATGTTACCTTTGCATTGAATAAAAAGAAACATTTTTAGTCTATGGTTTTAAGTGGGAGTTCTGGACCATACAGTCGTTTAAGGTTAGCCCGCGAAATTAAAATTTTCTTACGTACTTATTGTGTAATTTACAGATCAGCGTCGAGTTTAAAATATATGATTACCGTTACTAATAATATGGTTTTACAGAGATAGAAGATTAAAAATCATCAATACAACCTTCATAATGCGGTACTCAGAGATATTTAACGATGCCGTCACTTCGTAAAGATTTGACATACTTTTCTATGACAAAACTGTCAAAACCTTTACTAAGTGATGGCCTAAGTAATCATTAAAGCCGTCTGAGTGCGGTAGTAAGTTAATTTAACCCCATTGAATGACCATGATTATCCAGATCCTCCCTTGATATCAGAGTATGAGAAGCGTCTACTGTTTCTTCCTCACACCTCATAAGCTCAATTGAAAACGTGCCTGCATTTGAAATTGTCAGCGTGGATGGAGAGAGAGGGACCATGGAAAAGATGGCTGGATTGTATGAGGAATTGTATGAAATAAAAAGGAGTAAATGATGCCGTGACGTCTGACAGCGGAGATAAGAAGAAGAAAACGCGTTGGACTGACCCCCAGTAGAATGAGTCAACGACACGCAATGACGTATTATATATAAACACGTCATGAACTATAAGTAACTACTTTTACGCGTAAAGAAAGGAAAAGAAAATATGACACCGTACAGCGGGATGCCTGTTGATACCTGTTTTCTTTATGTTTTGCGCAGGTTTACACACACGATTTAAATTAAGAACAAACTAAGCGTCGCGCGAGAGGTTGGTGCGTAACTAAGCGCGATGTGGCCAATTGGCTTCATTTCATGTTGTCATTTTTGAGGGCGGACAACGTATCTATAGTTTTAATATATCATTGACGACACGAAGATAATTTGACGATTTGAAAAATAAGGGGCGGGAAAATAAGGTGAACGTGAAAATTACATTATGATGACACCCTATGGATTATATTATTTACCTTGGCCACAAAGCTGCAATAATAAACATGTTATTCACTAGCATTGCTTTTGTTGACTCGATCCAGACTTTAAATGCTGGTTAGGTTGTGTGTCAGTTACATCTTTTATTTTCGACTTGATGGAAAATTTAAACAATGGCAGAATAGACTGATGCTGAATAGGGGGCTGAAAATTAAACTTTTATTAGAATAAATTGTAATTTTTTGAAGAATTTTATGGCACGGTTGGCGGTGAGTTTAAATGTTTGTGAACGCTCCCTCGATACAGGAGAAATTATTAGTGAGGGGCAACGTTTTTTTTAAGAAAAAAAAAATTAGGTGCAGGAATCTTTATTGCCCAACCATTGACGAGACAACCTGGTTTCGATTCCTAGGTAGGCTAAAGAAAGTGTTATTAGATTTTTCCGTCAGGAATCTCTCAGTGGTACTACGGAGTCTGGATTTGTGCCCAGATGATAGCAATCAATCAAAATCAAAAATCAAAATCAAAACTCATTTATTCAAACTAGGCTGATAATCAGCACTTTTCGAACGTCAAAATTTACTTTACTTTACTTATTTACAAGAGACAGTCCCCCAAAACGCCCCCCCTTCGACACTTCCTAGTGTTTTTGCTGGAAAGAAGAAGTGGCGGAACAAACTCCCCAGCACACATCTGTCTGTTAGGTTGGTTAGAAGAACCAGACTCGATACAATAGTAAGGCAAGTAGTAGTATAATAGGATAAGTAAAAAGTATATAATAATAATAAAAAAAAAGACATAACATATCAGTAAACTAATCTTGGAGAAAGAACATAAATAAATAACAAACATTGTCTTGTGTTCAACTCAGCGACCAACTGTTCTTATCATTTAAGTAGTCGTTAATGGAATAGTACGCTTTTAAACAAAGATTAGATTTTACTTTGGCTTTAAACGCATTAAATGGCAAGTCTAGAATAGAAGATGGCAGTTTGTTATAAAATGTTATACCAAGCCCGACGAATGAATTATGAACTTTGTGAAGCCGGTGAAAAGGAGCGCGTAGTTTATGTTTATTTCTAGTGTTAAAGTTGTGAATATCACTGTTTTTAGTGTACAGGTGGATATTTTGTTTAATATATAAAATGTTGGCAAAGATGAACTGAGAAGCAACAGTGAGGATACCAATCTCCTTAAAAAAATCTCTAAGAGAAACTCGGGCACCCAGCTGATAAATTGCACGAACCGCTCGCTTCTGCAGAACAAATATATTTTGAATATCAGCAGCTTTGCCCCACAGCAGAATACCGTATGACATAACGCTGTGAAAATAACTGAAGTAGACTAACCGTGCTGTATCAACGTCAGTGAATTGTCTTACTTTTCTGACGGCGCATGCGGCTGAACTTAGCCTTCCCGCTAGGCTTGATATATGTAAACCCCATTGTAATTTTGCATCTACTGTTATGCCCAGAAATACAGCAGAGTCGGCAGTTTCCAGCTCCTGATTGGCGAGGATAATATTGGGACCCAGATTTCTAACATTGGGTAAAGCGAACTTAACTATTTTAGTTTTCTTGGCATTAAGAACAAGGTTGTTTATTGTGAACCAATCCGTGACCATTGATAGCGTGCTGTTTACGTCGTCAAAATCGTGTCTATTCCTATCTACTTTAAAGATAAGAGAGTAATCATCTGCAAATAGTACAACGTCACAAAAACCCTTTAAATAGTATGGTACTAGATCATTAATATAAACCAAGAATAAAAACGGACCCAGTATTGAACCTTGAGGTACACCTAGCCGAACCGGTAGCCCGGAAGATTTCGCGCCATTCACGTCTACACATTGGAATCTATTTTGCAAATACGAATCTATCACATTTAGGGCCTCATTTTGAACACCGTAATAACGCAGTTTCCGTAAAAGCGTGTCGTGATGTACGCAATCAAAAGCTTTAGAGAGATCGCAGAAAACACCGATTGCATTTTGCGCGTTCTCCCATGCGTCAAATATGTGTTTCAACAAAGCAACACCTGCATCCGTAGTCGAACGACCCTTTGTAAAGCCATATTGATCATTATGAAGGAGATTATTTAAATTAAAATGTACTAACAACTGTTTGAGAATTAATTTTTCAAAAATTTTGCTATGTATTAATTTTGCAATGTAAATTAACCCTTCACACGTCCGTAAAAAATCCGGTAAAACTCAATGTTGCACTCTTGAAACATTGTGGTGGTGTTTGCTTTGAATAGTAAAGGGGCCATTAAAATAGTTTTAGTAAAGTTATAACCTGAAAAACTGGTATTTAGAAAAAACTGCTGTGAAAATTTTGGAACTTTGACCCCTAATATCTCCGTAACTAGGGGGTTCCCAGGTATAGACTAAAACAAAAAAATGATCGCAGTCGTGGGGAGAATAAGTGCTTTTCGTTTGCGTTAAGGGTACTTTTACACCCTATAGATTACGTTACTTAAACATAAAGCAAAATGCCTAACTTTTTGGAGATTACAGGCGTGTTGTTATGTTGTACTTATTACTATTTATCTGTAAAACGAATCAAACGTGAGAGTGTCTAAAAACTAAAATCTTGACAAAATTACAGCGCCATCTTGAACAGATAAATATAACATATAGGTTTCAATAAATTATATAAATCGATGAAATAAAATTGTTAATTATGTATTAATTATCAGAAATAAAGGCTATTTGTTGTATTTGTTTATGTAATAGATCACAGATGTTTGTCTTTGTATCGTTTTGATTCCCATATTTGGTAATTGAAGTTGAAAGATAGCACTCCGCAATCGCAGTCTGCTTCATTATAATTCCCACAATACCAAGTTCTACCTTCAGAAGTTTTTTTTTGTTGGTATTTGTGAAGTCTTCAAATTACTCCTCTCGCTCTGGGTGGAGCGTCAGACTTCTACTGGCTAAAAACCACCCATGTTCCTTCTTAGCCCTTCGTGTCCGGGGCCGCGGTCGACCTGTAGAGCTCTAAATTCGCTCTAGAAACTTCCGTCTGGGTAATTGAAGTTGGTAACCAAATGGGAGCATTTTTGCAGGCTCTATCACTATAGAGCCTGCAGAAATGCTCCCATTCGGCTCACTAGCCAGAACAGGATGTCTGAGGAAAATATATCTACAAGAAGTCCATGTCATGAGACAAACAAAATATTCGTAATGAAATCAATACCATAGGTGACCTACTGTGACTAACTTCATATAAATCTTTATTTGCTTAATGCCTTTACTTTACCTATAGGTTCTCAGTACTCACTAGTATATTGGGTTAGATAATAAAATGTTAGTGACTGAATGATGACAAAACGCATCAGGCTGTGTCACGTCAATACCACTGCCTACGTTGTAAAAACAAGAAAACCACAAACATTAAACCTACATACAAGAACATAAACCGTCCATTACCGATTTCTAGTGGCGAAAAATAATCATATTCGCAAGTCTAACGCCCCATCGATACTCTATAAATAGAAGCGTCTTGCAGTCTGTATAATAACTTCCAGTCGCCTGGAGTCCGCCATACCGATTTGACATTTGGCATTCTCGATTCCCGCCAATTTAAACGTCAAACTTTTATTTCGGATTTTTACACCCAAAAAAATAAGTGTAAATTGACTATGGATTTATAAAACGTGTTGAATTTTATTTTTAATTTATTTATTTTTGTACTTTAATAATTAAACGACAATGGAGTCGCTTAGAACAGCAAGAATATCAGTGTTAATATTTTTAATTTGTCTGTGTGTTGAAAGTAAAGCGAAATTAAATGAAAATAAGACCAATGATCACTCGGCCGAAGTGAAAACTCCGAAAAAGGTAATTTATTTTTTTTTCTTAATTATTTTGTTAGTTATTCTTGACATTCATTACAAATCATAATTTTTAAGTAAGTAAATCAATGCTGTGCTTATATATTTTTTTGTCAATTTTATTAATTGTACAGTATGATTGTTAACAAGAAGTTACATTACAATTAAAACATTTTAAATTAACTGGGGACTAAAATGTCAACTTTAGCAGATCATAATATGAATTGCGTTAAAAAGTCTAAAATGGACCTTTACCTCGAACTTAAACGCAATTCATATTATTTTTCTAGATGATCTATTTTCCTAAATGGTCACAGACGCAGTTACTATTATGAAAGGTCCATTTTACGCTTTTTAACGCAATTCATATTATGATCTGCTAAAGTGGCCATTTTAGACCCCCCTGATCTTCATGCGAGAAGGTTCTTGTATAAATAAAGATATTTATTTATTATTGTAAAATACATATAGGGACGATGCTATGCTTATGCTTTATTGGAAATATGGACAGCCAAAAATTATACATATAAACCCAACGACATGAACATGCTATTTTTGTTTTTTTTTTAATAATAATTATTGATCTAATTATTTTTAAAATTAAAGCTACAAACCAAAGACAAAATTTGATAAATTAATTTAATTCAGACCATAGATCCATGACTAATTTATTTTGACTTTGACATGATTTATGTTACAGTACCGACATAGTTAAAGAATAAAACAAAACCACAACTCTGAAAATTTTCCACAATAACTTTTATATAAGATAATAAGCATTCTGTACAAAATAAACCTAATTTACGACCCGATTACTCTCGCCAACGCATGACAAAAACATTTATATTTTTACATTTTTCTCTGCTGAAACCAAAATATTCGTCTTTAATATAATATTAACTTTTATTTGAATACGTCGCTGGTCTAGTCGATGTCGTGTGCGTTACTGCAGAGTATGAGGTCCTAGGTTCTCAGTCTATGACTTTTTTGCCTATAAAAATATAAATTTAAAAAAATCCTACTACGATGGTACGGAGCCTACATGACTACATCAGCGACTCTGACTCGCACTTGACTGGTATTTTTATAAACTAAAACTTTATTAATATCCATTTCATATTAAAAAAATAATAAATAGGTATAACATTATTAAATAATATTATTAAAAAAAATACATTCCTTTATCAAAACACAAAAAAAAAAAAAATATATATTTTTTAAAATACATTCATCAATTTCCGTTTTGTTTATAAATCTTCACTCAAAGTTTTTGCTACTTTATCAATGTACGTAAAAATGCATGCATATCAATCATTGCGAAAATGCAAATGGCGGAATTAAAACATCGATAGGTTTCGGCTATTTTTTATGAAAAATGAATACTGTGGTTTTTAAATCATCGAATTTTCTGGTAACTGGAATATGGAAGTCAGAATAGCAATCGCTCCATTTAAAACACTGTCATACTTGAATCCGATCTCAACATATTTCATGAAGTGCTATGCCGATGATTGTATAGTATTGTTCATAAAGCTGGACACCAGCAACGGATTCTCTATGATAAACTTTATCAGATAGACAGAATTGTATTCTATGTACCTACTTTTTTTTAACTGCATCGTAGGTGTAGCATAATTAGCCCATTATATTGAATGCTGCTGACAATAGACCTCCGGTTTCCATAGCTGAAACACATGTGTAGTGTATATCTATTTAATAGATATGTAAACACTGTCTCATAGCCACAAGGGAGTCAGGAGAGCTGTCACTGATGACTAGGCATCATGGTCTCAGACCTTAGCCTGTTCCGTCAGGAACTAATTTATTAAAAAAAAAATGAGAGCTGTCACTAATGACATCTGTCAGTTACATGATGGCGGGAAGTTGGAAGTGAAGTGATCCTGGACTCAGGCTTGGTGGTCTGGTGTGAGCCTGTGATGTGATATAGTTAGTTAATTGCGTTATCAACTCATTAGGTCAGTTACTTACAAGTGGATTCTAAATACCTACTCATAAGAATACAAAAGTAAATTCTAATAACCCACAAACCTTTCCACATAACCTCACCGGTATGCTGACTTTAACGATATAATTTTGGCGCAGCAAAGCATAACAACTAGCCCATTTCCGGATCTCATATACTTTAGGGGAAAATAAAACCGTCATCACATAGAGAAAAAAACAAAAACGCAATCTTAAATTCATTGAAATTAGATCCCTTCTTAGCGTGTCGATGACAATTCAAATTGAGTCAGGCCAAAATGTGGTGACGAGCCTGGCACTTTAGTAGCCGCCATCAGCTCCTGTGATGTGCAAATAGTAGAACAGGCAGGACACGATACGGCGCACTCGTGTTCCACGCGCGCCTCAAAGAGATGTCAGCAACATGCAAGGGCCGACGCCCGACGTCGGGGCTGCGGTTTGCAAGATATACCGCGGCCTCGGCACAAGAGCTAAGAAGACACATGGGTGGTTTTTATTCAGTAGAAGTCTGACACTCCCTTTTGCTCTGCCCCATAGCGGGAGGTGTTATTTGATGATTTCCCCACACGAGTCATAAACTTAAGCAGGCGGGGTCCATTCTATTATCATCTCATAATTTAATGCTTATTCAAATGAACCCCGCCTGCTTCAAAGTTTTGTTTAACTTAAAATGTGTTTGTTTTTTGCTTTTCAGTTTTATCAGTCGGGTTTTTTAGTTTTTTAACAACTTTCTTTTATTTCCAATTTTTTAGATCTTTTGTGTTTGTTCTTTCGTTGGTCGCGTAAAATTCTTCGCAGATGATTTAACTTTTGTGTTTGTTTATAGGATGTGTGACTTTGAATTTCTTTTAAACATACAAGTGTCATATATTTTTGTAATCTCCTTTTAATACCCTACTCGATGGTAATAAACAAAACTATTTTTTTAATCCGAGATATGGCCCCCAAAATCCGCAAATTTCTTTGTTTTTTTTTAAATTTTAATGTAGCCAGTGACACTCGCGCCATCAATACGAATCTAACGACGTATATATTATTCAAATCCCTTCATCCGTTTAGGAGTTATGAGGGAACAAAGAAACGGACATACATACATACACGCCAAACACATAACCGTCCTATTGGGCTTCGCCGCAGTCGGGTAAAAAAGAAAAAAAATGTGTTCAATATTATTTGGAAATCTATCTGACGGACTAATTAGATTTCTTCCCTATTCCATTGAGTGACTATTTGATGAAAACGACATTCAAGGAGGTTAAATGAACTGAGAGGGTTGTATTGTTGATTTTAACCAATATTACTCAGTAAAGTCACATTTGTCACGGTCGCAAATCCTATTTTATTTAACATACGTAACCTTACACTGGAATCTTGCTGGTAAACCTTCTAGCGCGTAGCGCTTTGACCTTATTTATATAGGTTTTGCTTTAGTATCTCTTGAGGAACCCGAACCGCATGAGTTAGCAAAAAAGCCACAATGTATTTATGCTAACTAGCCAGTTCGTTCATCCTATCATTATTATTAAGTCTTTATTGCTGAATAACTAAACACAAGTACAATCTAATCATATAAAAAAAAAAAACTTAAATCCAACACATCGGGTGTTCCGGTTTAGTGATCAGCGTGTCCTGTGACACATAGGCCTCTTCCAGCTTCTTCCACTCATTTCTGTCTGTAGCTTTCCTAGACCAGGTAGTGCCTCCAATTTTCCTTATGTCATCTGTCCATCTCTTTGCCTGTCTTCCCTTATTCCTTTTGCCATCGCGTGGTTGCCACTCTGTTATTGTTTTGGTCCATTTTGTTTAACTATCTCTCGTCATGTGTCCTGTCCATCTTCATTTCAACTGTCTTACTTTCTTTATTATATCTTCTACTTTGGTTCTGGATCGGTTAAGAGCAGTTGAAATACGATTATCCTATCATACATAGTCATTATTAAATAATCTGTCAGAGTCTGTTGTCCCGAGCCTTGTCTTCAATTTACCCGTTCTAGTCCGCTCGATCTTTTCGTCAATTTTCATTACAAGCAATTTTGTTTTCACATCCGAAATCCGGGCCAAAAGTGTCTAAATCTAAATACCTAGAAGAGCGAATTGTCACTATCGACTAGCTCAGGAATTTAGACACACCCAGCATGGGCGCACCTTGATATTCTATGTATATCTATGCTTTCAGTCATTTACCTATAGGAATTTTGTCACGGCTACTATAGCCGTTTGCTAGATTATTGCAAGCGTTTTATAAGACTAATATTATGCCTTTTTGTAAGACCTCAAATAAAGAAAAAAAAGGAAATTGTGTTTAATTGCCAGTAAAAACACATACCTAAGAATTTAGGTAATTATACAAAATAAATAAACAAACAAAACTTATAATAGGTAACAAAAGTACTTTAGTTGAGCATAATGCCAGATGGCAATACAGAGTGTACCTGACGACGCTGATTTTCAGCTGCAACAACAAGCGACATCCTACCGTCTTTCCGTCTGTCACTCACCCCTCAAGTCGTGTCAATAAAAAACTTCGTCCATATGTGGTTTTGCAGCAATTGCTGGCCGAAAACGCGTGTTGGTTAGTGACCACTGATTGTGGTGATAACTGGGTTTCGGGCTTCAGATAGGCAGACGCTCTACTGGAAGCCCACCCTGACATAGTGGGAAAAGAATAAAATTATATATTTTTGTAAATCTAATACGGGGGGTAAGTATTAGATTCACCTCCGCTATTCTTTTCTGATTAATTTCGTTGCGGGATCCAAGACAGTCAAATCATTTCTCTGGGACTTCGTCGAGCTTCATTGTCTCAGCGCTTTTCTTGTGGTCGCCACTGTTGATTCTGGCTTACAGCAGTTACAGTGGTTTGGGAATAGAGAGGCGGGCTTGTCCCCCTGATTCAGCGGGAAGACGTTTCTATCCAATAATATCTCAATAAAAAACAATTTTTTTTTTTCACATAGACCTCTATGTGCACTTATAAAACGGCAAGAAAAAAGGTGCAAGGTTGTTCGTTTCATGAATAAAATACCTACTTAATAGGAAAAGACCAGCCTACGGTACAATGCTACACATAATAATTATTATGATTTTATAAACAGTGCCGGCCTAATTATCAATTTCAAATTCACAATCAATTAACGAGATAATTTATAGAAATAATAAAATCTATTCTGAATCTAGCGCAGGTATTATAAAAAACTTGTTACACATATTCTTTTAAAATAATTTTTATAATATTTATTTGAATATACCTACATATTTTTTTGTTGTGCGGAACCACCCATAGATAAAATAAACACTGGCGGCACAAACTCCCTAATATTATTTGTTTACTTTTAGGCACTCTTCAGTGATGTACAAGCTCCTATATCCTAATTTTGAATAGGATAATAGGACTATTACTTAGAGGTTGTTACGTAACACTAAAACATAAAATAATAAGAGTTTTGACACTATTTTCATTCGAATACTAGAAAATTGGCACAGTGCGTACTCACGTTCAATAATGTCGTATTAAAGTATAATAAAGATAATTTACATAATGAATGCAAGAGGAAATATATATTAAAGAGGAAGTTTGAAAGTAGCGCCGGTGGCTGAAAAGTTGTGTGTGGTTGTCGTGGTATGGGCATGTGATGCAGAGGAACGAAAAAAATGTCATGAGGAAGGTTTTGGGTGTGAATGTGGATGGCTATAATAATAATAATAATAATATAATAATATTCCACAACTATCACACAACGCCATCTAGTCCCAAGCTAAGCAGAGCTTGTGTTATGGGTACTAGACAACTGATAAACGTACTTATATATTTCTAAATACATACATATTATAGATAAATTACACCCAGACACAGAACAAATGATCGTGCTCATCACACAAACATTTGTCCTGGGTGGGAATCGAACCCACGACCTCCGGCATAGCAGTTAGGGTCACTAACCACTAGACCAACAGGCCAGTCAATAAGAGCAGAGGAAGACCAAAGAAACGATGGATGATCTGTGTGAAGGATGATATCGTAAGAAAGAAGATGTCTAATGAGAAGACGAGTTATAAGTATGGAAGAAGAAGAGATATCTATTCTTCTGTTATTCTGTAAAGCCCGTTGAATAGTTGAGTTTCGACCGCAAACAATTTCCAATCTTTTCACGTGTAAGTACCTACCTATATGAATATGAATCATCACTTTATCAAAAGAAAAACGTAAACAAACTCACGCGTTCACAAAATTAAATAATTAATGTTCTGACAACTGTGACAAGAAAATGCCTTAGTTTTATATCAGCGGATTTACAAAGAGAATCTACACTTAATATTATAAAGAGGAATGATTTGTATTTTTCCGACTGCGGCGAAGCTCAAAAGGAGGGTTATGTGTTTGGCGTGTATGTATGTATGTATGTCCGATCTTTGTTCCCTCATAACTCCCAAACGGATGAAGGGATTTAAATAAAATATACGTCGTTAGATTCGTCTTGATGGCGCGAGTGTCACTGGCTACATTAAAATTAAAAAAGAAAAGAAATTTGCGGATTTTGGGGCCCATATAGCAGGTTTAAAAAAAAATATTTTCCAATACCATCGAGTAGGGTATCAAAATGAAGGGTTTTAAAAGGACATTACAAAAATATATAATACCTTTATGTTTAAAAAAATTCAAAGTCACAAATCATATAAACAAACACAAAAGTTAAATCATCTGCGAAGAATTTTACGCGACCAACGAAAGAACAAACACAAAAGAACTAAAAAGTTGGAAATAAAAAAAGAGTTAAAAACTAAAAAACCCGATTGAAAAAGCTGAAAAGCAAAAAACAAGCACATTTTAAATTAAACAAAACTTGGAAGCAGGCGGGGTTCATTTGAATATTAAATTATGAAATGAAAATAGAATGAAGTTAAAAAATGTTAAAGTATTATCTGAAGTTTCGTAAAAGAAATCATCTTCCCTACCTATTTCAGCTATTTGAATTATCTGAAATACCTAGTAACTTATTTTAATCAAATAATTAAAACTTTATTTAATTTGTCGCCAAGACAGAACGCGCTTTGCAATAAAAATTATAAGTAGGTACATAAGTACTACCATTATTTTTTGACAGTAAAATATATTCTAGGATCTGGTGCACGAATTAGTCGGAAAAAAGAGAACTTGAAAAAACTATGCTGTGTTAGTTCCAATTTTGGTCACATACCCTTAGTTTCTTTCAGAGTTCTAACGTGGTGTGGTTAAACTAAAGACACACAAAGTTAGCTACTTATTGTGACTTCCAAATACTTATAAGTATTGTGACTTTCATAATACTTATAAGTATTGTGAATAATTAAGCTGAACTTGGTTTTTATGCTACCTAAATTAAAAGTAACAAGCAATTTAAGAACATTTGATTCCGACAGTTACAGTAAACCACTCGCAAACTATGACCGATAAAAATACTGCCCCTTTTATAGCAAGCTCTAAAATAATCATTTAATAGTGTACGAACAAGAAAGTCTTTGCAAACAAACCGTAGGTAATTTAATTGTTATTTTTGGATATTATATTAGAGCATATTCTTAGCTTTTGGCTTTCCGTTGTGCTGACGCACTCCACTAATTTATTGTGTCTTTAAAATTCAGTTTTAGCTGCAAGGATCATAGCGTGACGATGCGCTCCCGTAAAAATATATTAATCAACGCTAATCGACCATAAATTCTTCCATAAAATAGTCCAGACATTTAACGAGGGAATTAATAATCTGTGGCGTAACGTCGTTTGGGTAGTAAAAAAAACAAAAATAACCACAAAGTTTCCCGCGTTTTTTAATGACGTTTGATTTTTTAATGTTTAAATATCGATTCTTGGAAGATTTTTGTGTTGTAAGCTAGTCCATCCATTAGGCAGTCTTAAGAAGCTTATTTGCTGCCTTTAACTGAAAGTCTGACACCGACCCTTCACGAAATCGTCAACCAAGTAACTCTAGGCAAAAAATTTGGCTGGATCACGACCATTTTTTTTGGGACACAAATAATTTTTCACGGTAGGACTCGATGATTTAACGCTCAAAAAACATTGTGCTGGCATTGTGAATAGAGTACGGGAGTCTTAGAGGTTCGGCATTATAAAATTGTACTTATTTAAATAAAACAACTTCTCTAAAAGTTGGAACTATGGTACCAACCTACCTAAAATCTCCGTAACTAGACTGAAGGTGTCGTGTTCAACAAACTAATTTGTTTAAATTACGGCGTTACACCGCTTACCATTTAAGAACTTAATTCTAGACATTTAAAGAACAAAAAGGTAGTCTATTTTTTAAAGTAACTGAGCTTATGGCGTCACTGTAGCTAGCCAAAAAATGCCACGCTTAGTTGAGTTGTCATAGGTACTGATCATATATAGGTCACCTGAGGGCACGCCAGCGATGCTCTTAATATGCAGATCCAAGTCGCTGTGGCCGAAATCGGTCGGGATCATATATATAGATAATCAGAGACAGGTGAAAATATTTAAATTTCTAAATGTAACTTCCATATGTTATATTCGAACGATTGGCAGAGCTTTTAATGTATCGAATGCGAAGACTGTTTTATCTTCGTAACATTGAATGAAATCATTTCAGTATGGTTTCTTGCCAAAACGCTCGATTTTCAAGCGTTGGTGAACGATATCTTATCAAGAGAGAAAACCTTGGCTGCGGACTAAACGTTTAAGTGAGATGACACTTCATCTTCTGAAATTGTAACCTTTTATCATCAGCTTATAATGTTCCCACTGCAGGGACTCAGGCCTCCTCTCTAGGAGACTGGGCTATAAATGCTATAATCCATCACGCGTGCCCAGTGCGGTTTGATTGATGTCATATGTCTTCGAAGTTCGTGGTTCAAAGACATGCCGGTTTCCTCACGATGCTTTCCTTCACCGTTTTGAGAGCAGTGGTGATGAAATATATTACACAAAGTTATGCGCTTGCCTGGGTTCGTAAGTCGGGGCAGCAACTACTGAGTCACCACTGCTCCATCTTTTATCCTATAACCTTTGACGAGTCAATATTTTTGAGCCGTTTGGAGTTGTTTTTTTTTCTATTTATTTAAAGGGGCTTGTTCAGTTTAAAGATGTCGCCCCTGTAATACAAATCTCAAAATCCAAAACACACATATTATTATACAATCATACAGTAGAAGGGGGTTGAAAATCTAAGGTCGTAGGATCCGAGTGCTTTTTAACACCTAGTTGACGCTTCCCCTGACCCACGGCTTTTGCCAGAGGCTATAAATGCTGCCATACAACGTGGCAACGCGGCGGCGCGGCGTTGCCTGTCTCTTGGGTACATTACCAGCTGACAGCATTGAGGAGTTCTTTGATACCCTATAATAGAGTGACGTCCACTACTCACTAGGCACAGATGGTTTAATAAATAAAACAATAGTTTGGTGTTTTCAAATAGCAAACGAATGCACGCCCGTCCCGTTCGAGTGACAGCTGTCAGTGATACATTTTCCCGCGCGGGCCTGCCTCCGTGTGTATGATCTTAAATCATCACAAATAGTTTGTTGTTATTTTATTTTAGTTTTTAATTTTATTAATAATGTAGGTATTTATATAGAACAACGAACATTGCATAAAATTGTATTTTATCTAGCTTTTTCCCAACTATTTTTTTAATACCAGTAAGTTACACGGAGCGACAGCTGCAGTAAAATGCAGTGATAGTCTTAAAGTGGGCAGGCGGACTACCAAGTCATTGGTCTTGAGTTCTATCTAACCCAAGACACGCACTTCCTCGTCGGGACTGCGGGTTGTTCGTGAGAGATACCGCCGCCTGGACATAAGGGCTAAGAAAAAACATGGGTGGTTTTTAGTCAGTAGAAGTCGGACACTCCCTTTCGCTTTGATAATTCACCATTTCATTCATTCATCATTCTAAAAAAACATACATCATTATTTTTTTAAATCGCTTTATGTCTTTTGATTTGATGATTTCCCACCCACCAAAAAAAAACGCGCTTCTCATTTTCCGGTTTCATGTGCGGATTGTGTAATTTTCACTTGCTTCGGGCCTTCGTCAAAAGAAAATCATCGTAAAGAAACCAGCTTGCCTGACAGATATTTCTTGACGGCATGTAAAGTGAAGTCAGAGAACCACGTGCGGCCTAGATATTTTAGTAGAAGAAGCATGGTGCTGTAACATTTAAAACAAATGACACAACGAAAAGAATGTTCTCAATCTGTGCCTAACAGTGAACAGTTGTCATTTGGAGACAAATAATACGCCAAAAACATAAATATTTCCACAGATAAAAAACAACACAGTCTCTATGAAAAAACAATAAGTACAATGTTTTCATAACATTCTTTACACGTTGGGAAGACTTTCTCAGTCAGTTTTACAAAAAAAACTAGTTTTTTTTTTATATTTTACGCCGAAGACATTCAAATATTTACGCCAGTATTTGCGTAAAAGAATGTGTGGGACATGCTTTTTTGTAATACGCTATTTTCAGAATGGCTGAGTATTTCTGTAAATTATCTCGTAAAATGATTGTGATACAACCGCAATGTGGATTTGGATGTGCACATATATATTATAAAGTGCCAGTTGTGCTTGTGAAATCTTAATAATAAGTAGGTATGTGTAGCATTGTATCGTAGACATTGGATTTAAACGCCATCCCACTGAATAATATACGAAAGCGCCTGTAGCTGTACCTTTTTAGGGTTCCGTAGTCAACTTGGAACTGAAGTCTGTCTGTCCGTCCGTCCACACTAGGTATATCTCAAAGACTCTGTACTAATAAGCTGTAATTTAGAATATAGGTACAGATGAGTTACGCCGACAAAGTGGTAAAAAAAAAGTTTATAATTTTTTTTTTAGTATCTCCGTTTCACATTAAAGTGGGGATGATTTCTATTTTCTCGCGAAGTCCATCATGTGGAGTGTCGTCGGATAGGTATTTCAAAAATATTGTGAGTTTGCTCAAATAGTGAGCTTTCAAGTGCAATTTTTTGTTACCTACATTCAAGTGTGGCTACCTAAACCACCTATACGGTTGTGTTTGGGCGTGTGAACAGATTCATGGTAGTAGCTTAAATAACGAAAATAAAAGGAAATCCATCACAGCTGAGCTGATAAAATGTGCTAACATAATGTATGGGAGCGCAGGTCTAAAATCTGCAAATGTACAATAAAAATCATCGTTCTGAGGCAGTTCATATAATTATTTTGATAGGCAACTATGGAACCTTACATTGTGCGTGGTCCGACATGCACTTGGCCGGTTATTACATTAGAAACTTACTTCCAAAAAGCCTTAAATAAGTGTACTTTCGGAAGTCGGTAGGTATTTGTTTTATTGATATTTGCTTTGCTTTTTTTTAAACTTTAGAGCAAAGTGTCATACGACCACGGCTTTCCTATGAACATCACTATGAATATTTATTAAATACATAAAAATAATTATATTGCGTGTTAGTTGTTTT
Organism: Diarsia rubi; assembly: GCA_932274075.1. Lineage (NCBI taxonomy): Eukaryota > Metazoa > Arthropoda > Insecta > Lepidoptera > Noctuidae > Diarsia > Diarsia rubi. Next base: position 2,425,695 of record OW026441.1, read on the forward strand.
ATTCAATAGACGAAAATATTTCCTTGTTTCATATTTTTTTATAAATCGTGATATTTTTGTGGTCATTTTTTAAAATATAATATTAAAATCTTCAACCGCATTGTTTCCTCACTTTCCCGGAACGACCTCCAAATAACTTTTCCCACCTAAAATATAATATCTGAAAAATCAAGATCAAAGACTGTAACGTATGCATCACGGCCCACGTGGACGTAAATGTAGGTATATTTCAGTTTCAACGATAGATGAAATGTAGGTATATTTCAGTTTCAACGATAGATGAAATCGCTCCAGCAGTGTATAAGGGTGAACACATTAGGTATACTTATTGACGAGGGATCGATAAGATTCTGAATATTTATTTATTTCATAAGGCAAAACAAAATGTAGCGTATTACAGATTTGTGACAAGGTTTAAGTACTAAAATATGATAAATATGCTACACACACTACAGAATTTAAAATAATCTGTGGAAAACGTAGTGGTTCCACAGATTACTTTAAATTCTGTATAGCTAGAGAGACAATTGTATAGGATTTAAACTAAATTAACAATTATATGAACTAAAATAGGTAATAGTTATATAAACTAAAATAATAGTTATATAAACTTTATATCTGTTATTTTAACAGATATAAACTAAAGTAACAGTAACAAAATAAGTGGTACAAAATGTTGTAACCCTTAGTATTCCTGATCTTTATCAATTGTGTTCATGAGGTTGAACTTAAAAACACACAATTAACTATATATTGTCGTCAAAGGTGTAGAGTAGACCCACATTTCGACCGCTGTTTTTGAGTTCTATCAATGTAAAAGAGGGCAAGTCTATTGCCACTCTGAACAAAAATGATGGTTTCGAGCTGCCCAATAACACTTTGTACCACCTACGAATCGACTAGGACCTCGTCATCATTAACATTTTAACTCAGAATCACCCCCCGTTCCTTCTAACGCACTTCTTGATCCATACGGTCATCCGGTTTCCCGAGTCCTCGCGAAAGCGAATAGTCAGTTGCGATGTCCCTTCGCTCAAAACCGAATCGTGCCAAATGCTTTTTCCCTTTTCTTGCGTTGACAAAAGGTCATTCTGCCCGTATCAAATCGATTTCACGTCGAAAAGTGTGGCCAGAAGCCTCTGATTTTTGGGAGTCATGTACTACAGGGCTTATTGTATAACTATTACTTGCTTCGGCGGAAGAAAATATCGTGATGAGAAAACCAGCATACCAGAGAGATATAATACCTATTTCTCGAAGGCATGTTAAGTCAAGTCAGAGACACATGGGTGGAGTAAAAAGTCTGACACGAGGTAAGGCACTAACTACACGATACTTATAGTGGTTACATACAAGGCCAAAACGAGGTCGTTAACAATGGGCCTCATCAGAACATTTGAAAGTCTTCCAAAGAGCAATGGAGAGGGCTATGCTCGGAGTCTCGAGGTTTCCTTGCGTGACCAAACCAGTAATGAAAACATCCGCAAGAAAACCAAAAGGAGAACGAGCGTAACCCGAAGAATTTCCAAACTTAAGTGACAATGGGCAGGGCACATTGTTCGCAGAACGGATGACCAATGGGACCGAAAAGCTTTCGAGTGGTGTAAAACGTTAGAAGGCCTCCCACTAAATGAACCGATGACCTGTTGAAGATTGCGGGGATCCGCTGGATGCGAGACGAGACCAGACAATGTGGCGACACTTGGGGGAGGTCTATGTCAAGTAGTGGACATCTTTCGGCTGAAATTATGATGCCACGATAAAGAAGTGTATATAGCCACGTCCTAAAGCAGCTATTTTAGATCATTTCCGAAGGTGACAAAATAACATACGGTATCTACGATTCCAGTGGAAAATTGGCACAGGTTGGTGTTATAAGATAGCTTTGTAGATAGGTAAGAAAACTTTATTGGAATAGCGGATAATTTACGATTCTCTTTTTTCCCCCATTAACTATTGGTCTAGTGGATTGTTTTGCGATTTCGACGGTCTTGCCAGCCCTGTGCCTATAAATCTTGCCAAAACGCCTATTCCGACCTGCCCTGACCTCCGGTACCTTGGGTCGCTTGTCCAAGGGGATGGCGAAGTAGACCGTTTCGTTAGGCACTGAATCAACTCAAGATGGATGAAATCGCGACAGGTCACTGAAATAACCTGGGACCCACGGATACCCCTCAAGCTAAATGAGACACTATACAAGAGCAGAAAGTTGATGATGGTCTGGTGAAAGCAAATACGTCTGCTGGTGTGTGGTCCTAGGCACTCCTTGGGACCGTAGAATTATTTGGTTTGAAATAAATCATGTGACAGTAATGTGCGCCTGATCAGACCTATGAACGTGGGGAAGTAAAAGATGTATGTAAGGTTTGTAGCAGGTGGGCTGCGGGATGTTGTAAGAGATACCGCTGCCTCGACATAAAGGGCTGAGAAGGAACATGGGTGGTTTTTAGTTAGTAGAAGTCTGACACTCCCTTTCGCTCTGCCCAAGAGCGGGATGGGTGATTTGACGATTTCCCACCCCCCAAAAAAAAAAGGTTGGGAGCAGGTGGCTTTCTGTCGTTTTTAGATTGGCGGCTTGTTTGCTCAGCAGACTGAATTTAAGATAGTCACCATCAACTTCTTTCCATTGTCTCGTGTTACTTGGGACTGACGCAACACGTTGTTTTTTTTCTTTCATTCTTCTCGGTCAAGTGTCACACAATTATTTACATTTCTTCTTGCATATCATTCCTCAAAAAATCCGTTCATCGTCCCTTAGTCTTCCTTTTCCTTGTTATACAAATGTTATACATTTATAAAATATGAATTCATCACTCGTCCATAGAAAATGTAGCGAGTCATCACTATGAAACCAATAACCAAGCTGAATTTACCAGCAAAACAACAGCTTGCATTTTAAAATGCTAATTTTAGCAATGAATCCGTTACATAATTCCCCTTTCAAACTAATGGACCTATGATCAAACGACAAATTGAAATATTCGAACCAGACAATTGATCAAAAGAATTCAAAAGATCATTTAATCATTGAAAAACGTAAACAATACTGCACCGAAAATTTCCGTGGGTAAAAACAAAAAAAAATTAGGTCGTAGACAAAGTTTGTTTGGATACATTGCATTCAGTAATTATAGTTCTTAGCAAAGATTTTTGAAAGACTATACTTGGGTTTAGGCCCGTCGTTACTCGAAAAGATTTTTTTTATTTTTTTAAAGTATCTTATCACTTCGAAATTTCCTATTTTCCATGTCTCTTTTATTTGTAGTTTATAGAAGAATCATTTCAATTTTTGTTTTTGCTACCGAATGTTTTTTTTTTCTCCTTTTACCCTCGATCTGTATTTGTGCCTGATGGAGGTTGTATACCATATATATAGTATAGCCTCTTCATTTCAACAGTGCCCGAGATACAGGCTTTGTCTTTTTTGCAAGAAAAACTCATTTCATGAAAATCTAGGGTGGACTTTAGACTTATTTTTGCCACATAAAGTAGTCAAATGCCTTCAATAATGGGCTAGCTGTGTTTTAGCAAACAATTATCAAAGTCAGTCAGTCAATATCCCCAGGTTTAAAAAATGCTTCACGTTTTTAAAAGTTGTTTATTCGTTCAAACCCTTCGTTTAATTTTAAAAGCCGGAAGTTTAAATCACAATAAGAGTGTATAATTACGAGATTCTGCAGCTAAAATAACCATTATAAAACCATCCTTTTTATTGACAAGGCCTCGAATCATCATTTTCCAGCCACTAACAACATACAGATAGACTGTCATTACAAATTTTCAAATAGCGAACATATATAATCGCGCCATTTTGGCGTTAAGCCAACACAAACTTTCATGCGAACATTATCGAGCGGTAGGTTATCGTATTATTGGCTGTATAAATTTATACCTGTGCGTAATATTTATAAAAGCTAATACAGACAGCTGTCAAGGCTGTGGTTCATAAAAATGGCGGGAAATTAATTATATTTTATGTTATGATATGGTATGAATCAGTTTGTTATTACGCGTGAGTTTTGTGAAATTTGTATTTTTAACGCATTTATGATACAATGTATGTCTGCCACGTCTGAGATTTCTGGCAATGATGCGTGTACTTGACTATTGACCTACAAAACGGCTTTTTAGTTTTCCGAGTTCCGATTGCGAGCCAACATTGACACACACTTAGCTAATTACTTTTTTTTAAAGTTTGGCGTAAACAATTAACTAATTCCTTTTTTTTTTCTTTAGATTTTTCTTTTAAGGAGTTAGGTATCCGGGACCATGTTAACTACTTTTTTTACAAGAGTTTATTTTTGCTAGCTTGGTATTATAAGTTCACTATCCTGAGGTATGTGGCAGGGATACATTCAAATATTTACGGTTTACGGTTACGTTAGCCAACACAATAGGTACTAGTTACCTATTGTGTTGGCTAACGTAACCGTAAACCAAACCTAAAAAATTTAATACTGATGAATGGTAAAGAATCGTAATTAATTTTGGCAAAACTGTAGTATCCACTTTAGCAGAGCTACATAATAGGTTAACAACACTATTAAATACAGCCAATGATATATTAAAACTATAGATACGTTGTCCGCCCCCAAAAATGACAACATGAAATGAAGCCAATTAGCCACATCGCGCTTAGTTACGCACCAACATCTCGCGCGATGCTACGTTTGTTCTTAATTTAAATCGTGTGTGTAAACCTGTGCGAAACATAAAGACAACAGGCATCCCGCTGTACGGTGTCATATTTTCTTTCCCTTTCTTTACGCGTAAAAGTAGTTTTAGATAATACTAGCTGAACCCGCATGCCTTGCAATGCCCTTTTTCCTACCTACTACCTGCCTACTACCTACCTACTACTTACCTACCTACCTACTACCTACCTACTACCTACCTACTACCTACCTACTACCTACCTACTACCTACCTACTACCTACCTACTACCTACCTACTACCTACCTACTACCTACCTACTACCTACCTACTACCTACCTACTACCTACCTACTACCTACCTACTACCTACCTACTACCTACCTACTACCTACCTACTACCTACCTACTACCTACCTACTACCTACCTACTACCTACCTACTACCTACCTACTACCTACCTACTACCTACCTACTACCTACCTACTACCTACCTACTACCTACCTACTACCTACCTACTACCTACCTACTACCTACCTACTACCTACCTACTACCTACCTACTACCTACCTACTACCTACCTACTACCTACCTACTACCTACCTACTACCTACCTACTACCTACCTACTACCTACCTACTACCTACCTACTACCTACCTACTACCTACCTACTACCTACCTACTACCTACCTACTACCTACCTACTACCTACCTACTACCTACCTACTACCTACCTACTACCTACCTACTACCTACCTACTACCTACCTACTACCTACCTACTACCTACCTACTACCTACCTACTACCTACCTACTACCTACCTACTACCTACCTACTACCTACCTACTACCTACCTACTACCTACCTACTACCTACCTACTACCTACCTACTACCTACCTACTACCTACCTACTACCTACCTACTACCTACCTACTACCTACCTACTACCTACCTACTACCTACCTACTACCTACCTACCTACTACCTACCTACTACCTACCTACTACCTACCTACTACCTACCTACTACCTACCTACTACCTACCTACTACCTACCTACTACCTACCTACTACCTACCTACTACCTACCTACTACCTACCTACTACCTACCTACTACCTACCTACTACCTACCTACTACCTACCTACTACCTACCTACTACCTACCTACTACCTACCTACTACCTACCTACTACCTACCTACTACCTACCTACTACCTACCTACTACCTACCTACTACCTACCTACTACCTACCTACTACCTACCTACTACCTACCTACTACCTACCTACTACCTACCTACTACCTACCTACTACCTACCTACTACCTACCTACTACCTACCTACTACCTACCTACTACCTACCTACTACCTACCTACTACCTACCTACTACCTACCTACTACCTACCTACTACCTACCTACTACCTACCTACTACCTACCTACTACCTACCTACTACCTACCTACTACCTACCTACTACCTACCTACTACCTACCTACTACCTACCTACTACCTACCTACTACCTACCTACTACCTACCTACTACCTACCTACTACCTACCTACTACCTACCTACTACCTACCTACTACCTACCTACTACCTACCTACTACCTACCTACTACCTACCTACTACCTACCTACTACCTACCTACTACCTACCTACTACCTACCTACTACCTACCTACTACCTACCTACTACCTACCTACTACCTACCTACTACCTACCTACTACCTACCTACTACCTACCTACTACCTACCTACTACCTACCTACTACCTACCTACTACCTACCTACTACCTACCTACTACCTACCTACTACCTACCTACTACCTACCTACTACCTACCTACTACCTACCTACTACCTACCTACTACCTACCTACTACCTACCTACTACCTACCTACTACCTACCTACTACCTACCTACTACCTACCTACTACCTACCTACTACCTACCTACTACCTACCTACTACCTACCTACTACCTACCTACTACCTACCTACTACCTACCTACTACCTACCTACTACCTACCTACTACCTACCTACTACCTACCTACTACCTACCTACTACCTACCTACTACCTACCTACTACCTACCTACTACCTACCTACTACCTACCTACTACCTACCTACTACCTACCTACTACCTACCTACTACCTACCTACTACCTACCTACTACCTACCTACTACCTACCTACTACCTACCTACTACCTACCTACTACCTACCTACTACCTACCTACTACCTACCTACTACCTACCTACCTACTACCTACCTACTACCTACCTACTACCTACCTACTACCTACCTACTACCTACCTACTACCTACCTACTACCTACCTACTACCTACCTACTACCTACCTACTACCTACCTACTACCTACCTACTACCTACCTACTACCTACCTACTACCTACCTACTACCTACCTACTACCTACCTACTACCTACCTACTACCTACCTACTACCTACCTACTACCTACCTACTACCTACCTACTACCTACCTACTACCTACCTACTACCTACCTACTACCTACCTACTACCTACCTACTACCTACCTACTACCTACCTACTACCTACCTAAATACTACCTACCTACCTATCTACCTACCTACAACCTAACTATCTACTTACCCAAAAAAAAAAGAACAAAAACTATCCTATGTCCTTCTCCTGGCTCTAAACTACCTCCCTGCCAATTTTCAGCTAAATCGGTTCAGCCGTTCTTGAGTTATAAGTGAAGTAACTAACACGACTTTCTTTTATATATATAGATTTTCGCCGTTTTGAAGCGCCGCCATGTTAGTTCATGACGTGTCTATAATAATACGTCATTGTATACAGCTATTAGACCAGGCTCACAAACCAACTACCAACTTCCCGCCATTCGTGGTGGTGGGTGACTGACAGCTTTCATTAGTGACAGCTACCTAAATACTTGTAACTGTGAGACAGTGTTTACATTATCTACTAAATCGATATAGGTACACTACACTATAAAAACAATATAAATACGTTTGTTTAGATAACCTACATTAATGATTCATTCATCGATAAAGTTATGAAATTATTTTGGTGTTCTATATTCGATCAAAAAGTAAGGACGACACGAAAGTCTTGTCAGTCAATGCCAAAAATGACAGCAGTAGGGCAATGCACACATTTGTGCCAATATAAAAAAGTACGACACGAATGTGTCGCTAGCTCTACAGTCTTGTCACACATGTCCCACTTATTACACTAATAATGTGACTGCCGCACTCAGAGAGCTTTAATGATTACTTAGGCCATCATTTAGTAAAGGTTTTGACAGTTTTGTCATACAAAAGTATGTCAAAACTATACTAAGTGACGGCTTAGGTAATCATTAGGTATATATCTCTGTGTACCGCAGTAACAAGCAGTTCTATCCAACTTTTATTACATCGCGTCAAACTTTTTCGGAAGTTGGCTGCGAGTGTGTGGCTGTTATTTAGCCACAAGCTCTTTAAAAGCATCTTTAAAAGACATTGTTCATAATCTTCATCATAATAAACAATGCCCTTATCCCAATTTATTCGGGCTCGGCGCAACATGAATCAAAACACTTAATTGTCAGTGGCAGCAACCGTAAACTAAATTATTATTGCTATGACCATTATGTCACTTTGACTATGATAGTAATGCATAATCTTCGTTAAAATAAAATAATAACAGTGCTAGTAAGTATTTAAGTTCTTTTATGTAGGAAGCTAAAACAACTGATGACTCTGGCAGCCATAATGATTGTATATTATGATGAGTGACAGTTTAATGACCAAATTGTCGCGAAAATAATGGGTTCATTGCATCGTTTATTGGTGTTTCTCTATTTTGTTGTGTAGGTCATGATCTGCGTTATATTTTGACATGCAGTGTTTTCAAATACTGCTTCTTCCTAATTTAACAATATGTGGGGTTTTAGGAAGAAGAAAATATCACCAACAAAGGAAAACTTCTGTGTGAAGGTGAAATTCAGAGGACCATAACTCGGAAACGGTGCGTCCTAGGACCATGGTTCTCAGAATCGAAATAACTTCTATGGTCAAGGTCAACCCGAAACTGCAACAAAAAAAAGGTTTCCGAAAAAAAACCGTAAAATTGACCGTCCCGAAATTTGAATAGCAAAAAAAATATTTTGTGTTTTCTTTGCTGCTCCTAGTACCCCCTAAGCGATCTGCTCCTAAGACTACCCACTGACCGGTGACTCTCTAACCATCATCATAATATCCCACACCCTCAACACAATTAATTTGGGGTCAGTGCAGTAAGTCTTACTGCCGCACTCAGAGAGCGTTAATGATTACTTAGGCCATCACATAATTACGGTTTTGACAGTTTTGTCATACAAAAATGTGTCAAACCTTTACTAAGTGACGGCTTAAGTAATCATTAAATATCCCTGAGTACGGCAGTTACTCTGCCAAACTTTGCTATTACCTACTTGTCATCTCTTTAGAAAACGCTTTATCGCCATATTCTTTACATAGTCCATCTTAAGTTTGTTTGGTCTTCCTCTATTCTTATACCACGGTGACACTCTAGGTAACCGATGGATTAATCTAGATAGAACAGTTAACAATTATTTCTGCTGGTTGACCATTCTTCTTCTCGTATAGTATGTTACTTTCATTTGATCTGGAATGCCGCATCTGCACTCGGTGTTGGAGGAACCAGTAATACCCCACTTTGCCAGATTATGTTTGCAGCGGGGCAGCGGGGGTTTCATAAAGGCTACTGAGCTGTGGTCGCTAAGCGGTTTTCTTGGGGCTTCAAGAAATCTTGAGGTGGTAGCATTCTTGCCATAACTTACTCCGTACTTTAGGTGGCCGGTCTTGGATTGGCGGAGTACGCTTGTTACCTTACATTTTATTAATAGAAAGCCGTTAATGTCAACAGCTACACCACCTCTCACTCAATCGTAATCGTGCAATGAGCCGAGAAACACTAGCTAGACTGAGAAAGATGAAATACGGCTCTTACTGCCTACACAGCATTTATTTAAAACACTAATGTTTACTTTCAAAATACAACTTCCTCAATATACTCTTTGAAGACAATGATGAATAGCGAACAGGCTGTTGAGAAATTATGCAACGGCTTTAAAACACTTTAAAATCTAGAAAACGGAAAAATAGTGTTATCAAATGATTTTTTTTATAAATATTGTCTATGGCACACGTATCTGTTACTGCTTTGGCTCAACTCAGCTCGTTATAAAAAAAAACATGTGTTACCACCTGTCTGTAATAATTTTCTACTAATGTTGCATTCTTACAGAAATATTATTTTTGTTTCTAATAATTTTAATGTGAAATCGCTGCTGTTGACATATATATTCGATGTAAATGTCGCGTTTTATTTGAAGAGGAGAATTATATTTCTTTAATCAATTGTTTTGACTAATAAAGAACGTTAAATTACCCGCAAGTATCTAATAGACAAGTACTACGAACACACGGTCAAATCAATTCACTATGATTCCAGTATAACGTGGCCTCGCTTTGTATAGATTTCCCAAACAATGAAAGATTCGCAAACTATTATTGTTTAACTTGATGGGTCACCGTGCGTACAATCCTATCCTACTACAGACAGTTTATAACCTGGATTAACACTTAAGATAGTTTTTATCCCGATTTTATCTTCCCGTGGGTTAATTTTCGAGTTGTAGAGGGCGAAGCCACTCTTAATAGCTAGTATTTAAATTGTATGGGGTTCTGTACCTAAAAAGAAAAAAAATGGAACCCTTATAGGATCACTCGTGTGTCTGTCTGTCTGTCCGACCATTCCCCCCCCCCCACCTTATCTTCGAAACTAATGAACCAAAAATTCTGAAAAAAAAACAAAAGATTGTTCAACATTTATAGATTACAGGAAAACCTATAAGAAGTCATGGGACGGAACACTTTATGTACAAGTCTGACTTGCACTTGGCCAGTTTTTTTGTTCAAAGAGACTTCTACGATATTATTATGGAGAAGTTATCAGGGGGTCTAAAATGACCGCTTTAGCAGAAGCATATTAGGATGGGTGGATGGGTGGTGGTGGGTGGATGTGGGTTTTAGGGGTTGGGTTTTGTCTGGGTGTAATTTATCTATAATATGTATGTATTTAGAAATATATAAGTATGTTTATCAGTTGTCTAGTACCCATAACACAAGCTCTGCTTAGCTTGGGACTAGATGGCGTTGTGTGATAGTTGTGGAATATTATTATTATTTTGACAAACTTATATTGTTTCTTAGCTTAGCTTAGCTAGTTTTAGCTACGTTAACGGGCCTAGACCAAGTTAACGTAGCGTGTGTGTGTGTGAGTCGTGGGGGGAAATTTCATTTTCCTCGATTTGCATGAACTTCCTTACTATTCTGCAGGTGTTTAGAATTGCAGCTTTTTGGAGTGTAATGTAGATTGAATCCTTGAGGTCTATTAATTTGAGGCTGTGGTGGAGGTGATTGGGTATAACACCCGTAGTGGAGACTACTATGGGAACTACGTACACCTTTTCCTGTTCCCATATTCTGGTTACCTCTTCTTTCAGTTCCACATATTTACTGATTTTTTCACCTATTGTTTTTTGCAAGTTATGTGTATTAGGAACTGCTATGTCTATGAGGTAAGTGACTTTATTAATTTTATCCTGAAGTATAATATCCGGTCTATTGTTATGAATGGTCCTGTCGGTCATAATACCGCGGTCGTAGAAGAGTTTGTGTGTAGTGTTCTCAAGAGATATTGCTGGTGTGTATTTGTAGTAAGGAGTAGTATTTTGTATCAGTTTATGTTTGAGAGCTAGATTTTGGTGAATGACATTTGCTACCTGATTGTGTCTATGAGTGTAGTCTGTTTGTGTGAGTGTTGTGCATGCCCCTGTGATGTGCTGGATGGTCTCCGGTTGCCTGTGGCATTTGCGGCACTTATCGTTGATTATTGTGGAGTCCTTAATAATATATTTCTTGTAGTTTCTAGTGTTTATAATTTGATCTTGTATGGCAATGATAAATCCTTCGGTTTCCGGAAATAAACTACCTATCATTAGCCATTTATTTGATGCGACTGTATCTATGTGAGACTGTTCTAAATCTTGGGGATGTCTACCGTGCAACACTTTCTTTTTCCAATCTTCTATCTTTTTCTTCTGTGGGTTATCATTGTTCGCGTGTTGTGTGTCTATTCGTTCGTTTAAGTGGAGTGGTGTGTAGTTGAGGTCATTCATCACTATAGCTTTATGTATGTTGCTTGTGTTAGATTTATTGTGAAAGAATGATTTTAATCTACTTATTTGTTTTTGCCAAAGGTGCTGGACATCTATTAAGCCTCTCCCTCCGTGTTGCCGTTTTATAGTTAGCCTTTCTACTGCAGATTTAGGGTGAAGGTTATTATGTTTAGTTAGTGTCGTGCGTGTTGTTCTCTCTATTTGCTGGATGTCCGTTTTTGACCATTTAATCACTCCAAATGAATATGTTAAAACTGGAATAGCGTAGGTGTTTAAAGCCTTTATTAAATGTTTTCCGGAGAGCTGGGTTTTACATACTGCAACCACTCTTCTCTTGTATTCTGTGGTAAGTGTTTGTTTAATTTTTGAGTGATTTGATCTGTTTGTATCCTAAATATTTATATAACTCAGTGGGTTCCATGGCAGTAATTGTGTCATAAGTGTCAATTGCATAGTCACCAGGTTTAATTTTGCCTTTTATTATATGTACCGTTTTACATTTGTCTAATCCAAACTGCATGTTTATGTCCTTACTAAATTTTGTGGTGGTTTCTATTAATTTTTTCATGTCTTTTTCCGTTTTTGAGTATAATTTAATATCGTCCATATAGATAAGATGTGAAATACTTGTTTCCTCTGTTGTATGTTTAAGACAATATCCGGCCTGGCAACGCTGCAATAAGTGAGATAGAGGATTTAGAGCGAGACAGAACCATAAAGGGCTCAAGGAATCTCCTTGATAAATACCCTTTTTTATGGCTATCTGTCTAGTTGTGACAGTGTTATCGTGATAGTTTAACTGAAGTGTAGTTTTCCAATGGGACATGACGTTTTGTAAAAAAATAATTATTTTTGGGTTAATTTTATATATCTGTAAAATTTGGATAAGCCAGGAATGTGGAATGCTATCAAAAGCTTTTTTATAGTCAATGTAGGTGCAGTGTAAATTTCTACTTTTTGTGGCAGCATGTTTGTGTATTATCGAGTCTATTACTAGCTGCTCCTTACATCCCATGTGGCCTCTTCTGCAGCCCTTTTGTTCCTCTGCTATTATGTTGTGTTGTTCTATGTGTTTATTGATTCTTGTAGTGATAGCTGATGTTATTATTATTATTATTATTATACCTAGTATTAAGATTAATTACATTCTTAAAATGATCGCAGACCCATTAAATTACTATGGAATATAATTTAATGGGTCTGTGTATAATATATTAGGAACTTCCTTTTTTTTGCCCCCACCCCCCGGCTCTTGGGCAGAACGAAAGGGAGTGTCAGACTTCTACTAACTAAAACCACCCATGTTCCTTCTTAGCCCTATATGTCGAGGCCGCGGTAACTTGTGAACAACCCACGGGACGGATGGGATATAAAGGGTGTAAAAGTACCCTTAACGCAAACGAAGGGCACTTGTTCTCCCCACCACTGCGATCATTTTTTGGTTCTAGACCATATCTGGGAACCCCCTACGATATTGAGGGTCAAAGTTCCAAATTTTGCACAGCTGTTTTTGTAAATACCAGTTTTTCAGGTTATAACTTTACTTAAATTACTTCCATAGCCCCTTTACTATTCAAAGCACCCACTAGCACATTCCCAGCAAAAAAAAAAAATTGCGTGGGTATACTTAGTTTGATGTACAGAAGGCTTGGTTGACGTATGTGTGAAGGGTTACTTTACACCCTGTAGATCACTTTTCTTGAGTCAGATTTTGTTAACAAAAACAAGGGTTTGGAACCTAACATAGTTGCGAAAAGGCTAGGCAGATGAAGATGTTTACGAAAAAACATAAAATTAAAAATAGTATTTTTGAACACCCGCGTCTACGTGATTCATACTCGTATAACCTTTGAGTGTCGGCAATAGACAAATACCAACGCAAAAGTGAGTGCTCTAAAATTAAACAAAATATACAAGAATAGCAAGCTTGTTTGTTTGACTTAAAATCAAAAGAAACCACACATTTTTCGCACTACTAACTCTTTTGAAGTAATCGTTAGCCCTCGTATGCACGGTAAACTTTTTTAGAGCGAAATTTTTTTACTCGACTGCGGAGAATCTCAAAAGGAAGGTTATGTGTTTGGCGTGTTTGTGTGTATGTCTGTTTCTTTGTTCCCTCATAACTCCTGAACGGATTAAGGGATTTGAATAACATATGCGTCGTTAGATTCGTCTTGATGGCGCGAGTGTCAGTGGTTACATTAAAAAATTAAAAAAAAAATTGCGGATTTTGGAGACCACATCGCGGACTTGAAAAAAAAAACTATCGAGTAGGGTATCAAAATGAAGGGTTTTCAAAGGAGATTACAAAAATAAATTCAAAGTCACCCCACAAAACAAACACAAAAGTTAAGTCATCTGCGAAAATTTTACGTACCTAACCAATAAAAGAACAAACACAAAAGAAATAAAAACACCCACTAGACAAACCCACTAAATAAGACAAAACTTTTCAGTCGGATTTTTTAGTTTTTAAACTACTTTTTTTTAAATCATGGGTTAGATTTTCAATTCACCATTTCAGCCGGAAGACGTTCATTGCTGAACATAGGTCTCCCCAAATTGTCGCCACATTTACCAGTCCGCATCTCGCATGCAGCATATCCCCACAACCTTCACCAGGTCATCAGTCCACCTAACAGAAGCCCTTCCAACGCAACGTCTTTCGGTTAGCGGTCTCTCCCAGGACTATTGCGTATCTCTGTTGACAGATTTATTGATTATCACTTTGGCTCTGTGTGCTTTGATTAACTGTCAAAGGGTTCCTTTTTGTACTAAACCATAACCAATTTGACAGTTAATCCATGGACAATATGATAGCTGAACTGTTTTTAGGAATGGCCAACGTTCTATAATACTTTCATAACTTATTTATTATGCCTTATGAGTTTATGACTGTTGCCTCGTTGTTTTTTTACATTTAAAAGAGCAGTGTAATATTAGCTGAGTGAGTAAAATCCGTAACGATTTCATTTGTAATGCATGCTTTGCCAAAAAAATCACCCGTGTGTGTACGTGGGCCTAATTTCATTTTAACGTTGGGTAATAACGACGTTTACAATGTACAGTAAGGCAAGACAAGTGCATGGGCACGCTAAGGATTGTATTTCTGTGAACGCACGGGCGAGCGTCCATACTATTGTGTGTGTAAGTGGTCTGGCGCTATACAGTACGCACACCACAGCCACAGAGATCCCCTGCTATCGTATCATGTCGTCGTCGGCGTGGTCGCGTCTGGCGTCGCACTCCACGAAATAGCACAACAAAATATATTTCCGTCTCTTTCGTTATAATCGCAGCAAACGCATTATAATCAATTGCTAAAATTCGCGTTTAACTCACAAGTGTCGATAGCTGTTTGGGCTAAGCAATGGATTTATGATCAATGAGGTCCGAGTTCAAATCTCACACATCACAAGATAAGTGCTATTTGTTTCTTTGCAAACATTTTTTTCTTTTTGTAATTGTAAATCCATTATAATACTTATTTTATTTAAGAAGTTATATTTCTTTTTTGGTTAGCCTATTTTGTCCCACTGCTGGGCAAAGGCCTCCCCATTTCTTTCCAGCTCTCTCGATGTTAAAGAACTTAAATATATAGGATAAAAACCCAACGCATTATTATTTAACTATTTATGTGATTGTGACTAAGTTATCATTTCGGTGTTGGGTGGTAAGGTAGAAAAAAGTCGTGTTTAATGACAAGACAACGTTTTATTCGTCATAATTATTTATAAAATTGTCTAATTAACAATCATGAGAATTGTGACGTCAAATCCTACCTAAATAAAAACAGTTCTCTTGTAATCGTTCATAACATTTTTTATTGTATACCCACTAAGTCAATTCTTAACAAGGAAAAGATAATTTTATCACAGAAATATAATTGATGATACCCACTTATTATAGATATTAGCAGAGTTTATTGACAACTAATATGATTCAGACTTTAGGAACCTGTTTTTTTGTAACGTCACA
This sequence comes from Diarsia rubi, assembly GCA_932274075.1. NCBI lineage: Eukaryota > Metazoa > Arthropoda > Insecta > Lepidoptera > Noctuidae > Diarsia > Diarsia rubi. Next base: position 2,441,572 of record OW026441.1, read on the forward strand.
AAGAATGTCGTTTTGAGGTTATAGCTTAATTGATCATTTTCTTGAAGAAAAGAAGATTGAAACTAAACCTCAACTTAAAATTAGTAAATAATTACGGATAACTTATTATCATCAAATATGTTATACACGTTTAATTATTAAAACCAAAACATTTACGCATTTTAATATTTTGTAGAACCCCCATTATTTTTAATGCAGTCATGTAGACGTTTGCGCATAGAACTCATAATATTATGAGTGTGTATAAAGGATAGGTAACGTTTTTATCAGGGCAGTGGGTGTTATCTTTGCGCCGTAATTGTAAAAAGTATTGTCATCTGAAAATATGGTAGTATTCCAGTAAAAATCTAAATAAACCCGTGCGAAACGTTATCATTCTTGATTTTATCTATTTGTCTGGAAGGGATTTTTAGCTGTGATGCTAGCCTTTAGCTTGGAGGGCACGGAGAACAGTTTGAGATGAGGTGTCGAATAATTCCGCGAGGCGTCCCGTAGGTGTGAAACCATTTATTTGACCATAATTATATTATTATGTCGTCACCGCCGTCGCTGCGTTTCACTAATAAGCGACGGCCTTCCACTTCGCTGTCGATTAGCAAGGCGACCCTCTTCCTCGTATCTTTTGATTCAGAGACTAACAGTATTCTTCTAAAACAAAACAAAAGTGGTATTAGGCGGTTATAATAAAATACTAAAGACTTCATTCGCTCTGCATTTATGAATCCAATAACAAACACTAATTATTTATCTTTTAAGCCTCATGATGAATTTAAAAAACAATTAATGAATTCATTATGTCACCAAACGGTATTTTGTCTTTATTTCTACTAACAGTTTAAGTTACAATTCTTAAGTATAATACTCACATTCATTCCAGTTTTTTTCTGATATTTGTAATTCTATTAACATCACTTTTATGCGGAGCAATAATAGTCGCCCTCTCCTCATATTATTATGTGCCTGCATATTGACAAATATCAACAACAATACTGCTATCTAATAAACCACACGTCACTAATCAACAACTATAACCCAATCGACAACGTTCATCCAGTAACATATTCATAAAACTCATGTCTACCTCACATAAATTATAATTCTTGACTTATTTTTTCTATGATCTACCTTTCAAACTTTACGAAATGTGTGAACAAAGCGAACAAGTAAGAAGTTCGTAAAGAAATATTATTATAAATAGAATATATAGAAATATAATGTTCTTTATCTTATTAAAGAATATAATATTTCTGTCTCATTACTTCCAATCAAGTAAATACTTACAAAAAGTGTAAAACTATCTGCGTGAGATTAGAACGCACGACTTACTGATTCGCGATAGATCTATCCGAACGCGCTGAACCGCTAGGCCATCGTGACTTATATTACAGTGTTGAAATTATGAACGACAATCATTTGGTGACGACAATATTTGTCTTGAAAGTAAAAGGTCGTAAGTCAAAACTAAACGTCAAGCTATTGCTTTGTGCGGTCGCTTATCCACTTTAGTAACCGACCGTACGTCTTACAAAGCTGTTTACGTTTATATTTCAAAGCAAAAGTACGGGAAACATTTACGAGAATGTTTGCTTTTGCGCAGATGAACGACATAACATCCTGATTAGCGCGCTAATGAAATGTTTCAGGAGTTGCACGGGCATAAAATATGAAAGCCTTTAGTAAGGGTAACTGTAGTTACACTCAAAAAAGAAATAAAATTCCATCGCTTTTCATCAGACGAGGTCAAGAGCAGGCCTATTTTGCAATAAAAAAAATAGGCCAAGGGCGTGGACTCGCGCACCGAAGGTTCCGTACAAACTTGTACTTAGTATTTTGTTTTTGTTTTGCAAGTTATTCGGAGAATGATGTTCTATATTACTCGTCGTTTTACCAGTTTTCTCTCGGCCCACACACAAACCGAATTCTATCGTTGAATTAAGTACCATTGCAATTAGTGCTAAAACACGTAAATCACTGAAGTTATGGGTTAACAATCAATGAAATACGTAGACGTAGAGGCTGTAAAGTTATCTACGGCCGATAAATTTCACACGAATTGTGTGTTTGATTTTAACACTGGATGAATGGAATGGCTGCATGTCACGTGATCAATATAAATATCGAATTTTTATATGAAAAAAAGTTGTTCACTACCTTGATTAATATTCTCGATTGCAGTTTATTGAAATCATAAGGGATTACCGCATTCCCCTTAAACTCAATTTATAAAACCATGGTTGGGAAACAAAAGGGATGAATGAAAGACAATAGGGGATCGGACTGGGTCAAAAAAATATGGTTCTAATTAGTCCGACAGTTAGATTGTCGAAAAATATTGGATGTACCTATGTGTTTTTTGTTTTAAAAAATTAATAAAAATTGACGGAGATAAAACTCCTCAAAGATCATGAGTGGGGGGTTGTGACGTCATTTGTAGGTAAAAAATGTACTGACGTTTTCGAGGAGTTCACGAGTTTTTTAAGCACTGTATCGTCTTCATTTTTTGTTCATGTGAAAAAAGAAAAAACATGTGTTCAATATTTTTTGGAAATCTATCTGTCCGGACTAATTAGTTTTTTTTTGTCCGATCCCCTATTGCATGTGGTTGTGATAAGGATCTTGCCTTTATCTCAATTAATTAAAATTTGGTGTCGGCGTAGCAAGTCTTCGTCTTCCAGTATTTTTTGTCTATTCTCTTTCCATATCATCCATAACACAGTTCATCCATCGTTTATTTTAAAATCCCTCTGCTCATATGCCCAGTCTAAATTCATAATCAAAACTTTCCTGACAATGTTTTTCTCATCCCTCCGCATCACATGTCCATACCACGATGACAGATTACCACAAAAGTTTTCAGTCACCAGTCCCACTTTAAGACTTCCCTTGCACTCATTCCTTATTATATCCACACAGGTTACACCACAATTCCCCTTAGCATTCTCATCTCAGGACACATGCTTGCAGTCCAGTGAAATGTTACATTGAGCGTTCATTTGTAAGAGGACACAATTTAATTTTTTAGATGTCAAGAGGGGGTCAGTTTATAGTTAAGAGTTTGTGAGGTTGCAACCCTTGTCCTCCGGCCGCCATCTTGGAAAAAGGGGTAATAATTGGAATTGGAATTTTATGCTTTTTATGACAAACTGTAGGTCTCACAAAAAATAAAAATAACATGTTTTGTTGCTAGTAAGATTATCTACAACTTTTGTCACGTAACTTGTAGTCGTAGACCTATAAAAAGAAATGAGTTGTTTTACTGTTTTGGTGTCGGTGATACGTCTGTTGTACGTATTTCGGGGATATGTGGTTCGGTGTGACGATTTTCGTTGTAACGAGCATTCGTTGTTCCGCGATTCGGAGTCTCGTGCCTTCGTTGTTACGGTATGCGTCGCTGCGTGCTTTCGTACTCACAGTATTCGTTGTTGCAAACATTCGGCGTCGTGTAATTCGACGTAGTAACTTTCGGAATGACGTATTGCACTCCACAATTCTACCATACCTACCTATCACTCACAAATCAACACTAACAACAAATTTACAGATCTCACACGCAATTCTCCTCTTCAATAAACTTTAATAATGACCAAAACACACACTAATCATTGTCTGTTTATCCGCCAGATGAACGAGGGAGCAGCGTTAGTGTTCGCAGATGAACTCAAGCAGACTCTCGACAGATATCTGTTCGGGATATGCCCGCAGAGCTTTAAGGTAACCCATTTTTTTTTTGGCGGTTGGAAAATCATCAAATAACCTCTCCTGCTCTTGGGCAGAGGGAGTGTCAGACTTCTACTGACTAAAAACCACCCATGTTCCTTCTTAGCCCTATAAAGGGTGTAAAAGTAACCTTAACGCAAACGAATGGCACTTATTCTTCCCACCACTGCGATATTTTTTTTCTTCTAGACCATACCTGGGAACCCCCTAGTTACGGAGATATTGGGGGTCAAAGTTCCAAATTTTGCACAGGTGTTTATGTAAATACTAGTTTTCCATTTTATAACTTTACTTAAATTACCTCCACGACCCTTTTACTATTCAAAGCATCCACTAGTACAATGTTTTAAGCGTGCTACATTGAGTTTTACCGTAAAATGAGATTTTTGACCCCAAAAAAAAAAGTCGTATCCCAGCAAAAATTTTTGTGTAGCGGTACTTAGTTTGATGTACAGAATGCTTGGTTGACGTATGTGTGAAGGGTTAATTTACACCCTTTATGTCGAGGCCGCGGTAACTTCTGAACAACCCGCAGCCCCTTTAAGGTAAGCCTTGTTTGTTAATTCATGTGATGTTAGATGCGTAGTCTTTGAAGATTTGAAGAGGAAGGTTGATATTTGGTGATGGATTGACGGTTTTATTGTCTCTCAGGGCCCCCTCTTGCTTGCTCTTGCTTTATAAGCTAGGATCAACATTCTTCTTTTGCTGTTATTCCAATTTATTTGAGGTCGGCGCAGCATAGGCGCGCAGGCGCGGCGGGTCCACTCAAATCTGTGTGGTGCTTTCTTCAAAAGACCATCTCAGACACTAATCTGCATAGCCCTCATGTGTGTCCCAAGATTATGTCTGGACCTTAAACTTATTGTTAACCATTTAAAACCATTTTAAAAGATTAAAAGAGTAACCTTTGGAGTTTCTTGCCGGTTCTTCTCCTTAGGAATCGACCAATGCACCGAACCGTGCCCCTTTTTATGTCGACGTTTTACAAGTGCCCATGTAGGCCTATGTGAAATAAAATATTTTGACTTTGACTTTGACTTTGACTTTGACTTTGACATATAGGTATGTCATCTTCTTCCATACTTGTCTATAACTCGTCATCTCATCAAACCTCTCTTTCTTCTTTATTTTGTCTTGCTCTATTCTTATCCATCCACACTTCATCATTTGTATGTTTGTACAGTCTTTACTTGGTAGTCAGTCAATAGAGTCCTGGGTGTCCAAAATGGCCGCTTTAGCAGAATCGTATTATGAATCATGTTAAAAAATTTAAATTCTTAAAATGGACTAGAGATATAGTTATAGTCATAGACATTATGTTCATTTTAAGAATTTGAAATTTTAACGTGATTCATACTAAGATTCTGCGTGGATTGACTGATGGACGGCTATTTTAGACCCGCTGAAAGTCTGGCAACTTAGATACAGGTTTTCGCAAATGATATAGTCAGTGGCATCATGTAAATTTTCTTGTATGGAGAAAGCGCCAGGGTAGAGACAAACTAACCCCTTTTTATGTTTTTTTCATGAAAAATTGAAAAAGTATTTTAATGGAACTGAGAAGGTCGAGTATAACTTAGTAAAGCCATGTCTGTTACCTGTTTGTAGCGACCTCCAGAAATGCGCCGAGACAATAAAGCTCGAAGTCGCAGATAAACAATTTAAGGTGGAAGCTCACATCTGGCCCGCGAAATTCTAATTTTCTTACGTTTTTGGCAATTTGCAGGCCAGTGCTTGGTTGTATGTTTATGAAAATTTGATTTGCGACTGTAAGACGTATGAAGTTACCGAATTATAACCATCAAAATTACTAACTACTAAAGAACGACGACTAAATTACTAAAGAATGACTTTTACATGCAAAAATCAATCTTGACATGAAAATGAACTTGGAGGGTTGTATTGATAATTTTGATGGTTATAATTCGGTAACTTCATACGTCTTACAGTCGCAAATCAAATTTTCATAAACATACAACCAAGCACTGGCCTGCAAATTGCCAAAAACGTAAGAAAATTAGAATTTCGCGGGCCAGATGTGAGCTTCCACCTTAACTGTGTTAGATCCCGCAACGGGAAAGGCTAGACAGATGATAATGATTAGATTATGTCTCACTGCCTTGTATGATTGTCTAGCGCTAATTTGTCTACACTAATATTATAAAGAGGAAAGATTTGTTTTTTTGTTTGTAACGAATAGGCTCCGAAACTACTAGACCGATTTGAAAAAATCTTTCACCGTTGGGAAGCTACACTATCTCCGGGTGACATAGGCTACTTTTTATCCCTGTATTCCCACGGGAACGGGAACTATGCGGGTAAAACCGCGGGACGTCCGCTAGTAGGTACCTATTATGATGAATGTCGTTAGAGCTGTCAAATTAAAATGTTTGTAGAAATCCACTTCTCATTCAGTTGAATGAGCATTGTAGTCAAATTACAGACCATGTTATTCTTATATATATTATAGGGGATCGGACTGAGTCAAAAAACATTGATTCTAATTAGTCCGTCAGTTAGATTATCGAAAAATATTGGATAGGTACGTGTTTTTTGTTTTATCAAATTAATCAAAATTGACGAAGATAAGATGTGGTTGTGACGTTTTCGAAGAGTTCACGAGTTTTCGAAGCACTGTATTGACTTAAATTTTTGTTTATGTGAAAAAAGAAAAAATACGTTGCCAATATTTTTTGGAGATCTATCTGACGGACTTATTAGTTTTTTTTTTGTCCGATCCCCTATTATCTCAGTAAGTAAATATTTTAAACATTTCACGCGGACAATAACCGCAGGTAACAGCTAGTACTGGCTATGACTGTGTCATTTTAGAAAGATTCTTAGAAAGAGGCCAATGCCATCACATATTACCCGTCTGATCTTTTTTATTGGCTAGCCAACATAGTCACGACCTAATAAATAAAATTAATAAATAATAGGTCAACGCGAGCCCCGAATACCTACCAGTTTAAAATCATCGAAGTATGTTGAACTAATAACATATTATTATATGTCACACAAATTATACATGTATACAGGATGACACCGACCCACAAACGCGAAAGCGCTTATTCAGTATATCATTTTGAACCTACATGTTGCGCTGTTGATGATGATGATGATTCTGAAGCATAACATACATATTTAAAAAAAAAGTAACTTAAAAAAAAAGTAAAATGCCGTTAAAATCGTTCTAGCCATTTCGGAGATTAGCCGTAACTAATAGACTGACTGTGTTTTTTTTATATGCACCGTAAAATCTTTCATAATTATGCATTCGTAAACAGCTATTATAACAGACACTTCAATTGTATATCCTATTTGTTTAAAGATACTTTTATTTATTTATGTATTGATGGAAAAACAATCTCAAAGTCTAAATATCTAGAAATCCTTGGTAAAAGTCCCGATATTCCTTGGATTGCGTTCGTGTATGTAGGTATAGTATATTGTTGATGTTATGTTATTTATTTACCCCCAAACTGGCACAACATATAGTAATCACATCACACACACAGTTACACAACATAACATACAACGATATTTACTCAAATTCTAAATATAACTTCGGAAATCGTTTTCACTTCTCAGTTAGTTGGACAGGGTTGCCAGATTCATTATTTGGAAGCAAAAACTGTATAATTTTTTAAGCTATTTTTCTTACGTGTAATTTCACAGTTCAACCTAGGAGGTTGTCGTCTGCTTACCCGAACTATCATGTGGGTGCCTTGAGTGTAAGGCTGGGGCAAAAAAAAACTTACAAACTAGGCGACTACACCCTTAGCTTGGGTGTAGTCGCCTAGTTTGTTGTCATTTTTCCGGATTTGTCCTAGTTTAGAGGGCGTCCGGGGAGCGTCCGGGCTGGGTTTCATTTGTAGTCCAGGTTTAAAAAAATTAAAGTCTTGGGACACACGCACACCGCGATCAGCCGACGAACAGACTCGCTAAAAAATTTTGACTATTGAAGTGATGACTTGTCCGGGTTTAGAGGTCTAAAATCCGGGGTTTTCACGCACTGGGTGAGGACAGCAAGGGGACAGGCTGGATCTAAGTGATATCACTATTTAGAGGTTGATTTAAAACTACAGCTCGAGAAAGGGTTGGGGAGGGCAAAGCACAGACTGTCGCAACGGGTCTGGACTGTGACGACGGAATGACGGTTGTTTGCATCTATGCAGTTTACTACTCTCCATATTCTTTGATCTTTCTCTCCTTTTTCCAAAAATATTTGTATTCATCACACAGATATCAAACTATTAAAAATAAAAAAAATATTAGCCAATTCTGCCCTATTGCTAGGTCTACCCATACCTTTCCAACTCTCCGGTGTTTTGCTTTCTCGGGCCAATCAGTCAGGAACTAGTCCAAATCGTCACGTCAGCGTTTCTTGGGCCTGCCTCGGTGATGACGACCATCTTCTGTCACCCACTGTGTGACTACATTCTGGCCCATTTGGAAATTCCGTCCTAGAAATGTCACACGCCTAGTCGCATTTTAGATTTGCGCAGACACTTCGTAATATTATACAGGGTGTAATAAATTAACCCTTCACACATAGACGTCAACCAAGCATTCTGTACATCAAACTAAGTACCCGCAAAATTGTTTGCTGGCTTTTTTGGTGTTAAAAATTTCATTTTACTGTTAAACTCAATGAAGCACTCTTAAAACATTGTGCTAGTGGATGCTTTGAATAGTAAAAGGGTCATGGAGGTAATTTAAGTAAAGTTACAACCTGAAAAACTAGTATTTACAAAACAGCTTTGCAAAATTTGGAACTTTGACCCCCAATATCTCCGTAACTAGGGGGTTCCCAGGTATGGTCTAAAACAAAAAAAATACCGTAGTGGTGGGGAGAACAAGTGCTCTTCGTTTGCGTTAAGAGTACTTTTACACCCTTTATAAGTAGCTGAAGAGCTTTTTTGTGAATGCGCTAAATCTTAGGAACTAGGTACTGTTTGGAACCAAAAAAAAAAAATATGTTGGAAAGTCCATTAATGCATTTATCGAAGAAGGCTTTACTCAACGGGTAACATAACAAGCCGCAGACAAAAGCTAACAGCGAATAGAATAGAATAGAATAGAATTTATTTATTTGCATTGAATGTACGTATATACAATTAAGGTGTTACATAGTAGTTTTGTTCCTAGTATAATTTTTTGCATGCCAAATGGTACAATGTACATTCTACCATTTGGCATGCAAAAAATTATACTTATAAACAATTACACAGATTCGTGCTTATATTTATAAAATATCATTATATCAGTCTAAACTTATAAACAATAATAAGTACAAATTCGTGCTTTATTATAATTAATATACAAATTTAAAACGAAATAAAATTAATTTTAAAACTTTTAATTTAAAACAAAAACTTAATTAATAAAATATAATATGGCTATATTTTATCTATAAGGAAATCTGACACAGAATAATAGCATTTTTGTATTAAAAGTGATTATCTACATATGCATTTTCTGCCAACCCTGAGCGATCACACTCACAGTTAGTGGTACAGAAATACTGAAAATTATAAACGGGGAGTGCCGAGTGCGTCAAGGCGTCAAATATCCGTAAATATGTTTATGCTTAGTATTCAAACAGCGTGTGTGATTGTTTACGTACAGTTTGTGCTATATTCAGTCAACCTGTTGGGTTAAAGGGTATTTTTATGATCATGTATTTCCGTTTCCCATTTATTATGTAAATCAAGAACTTATGTAAAAAACCTATATTCTCGCAAATAAATCATTCATTGATTCATTCATTTATAATTACCGTTAATTCGTTGTTCATCATCATTTTCTCGCCATTATCCCAATTTATTTGTGGTCGGCGCTAAATGTTAAATTCGAAAATTCATCTTCAATACTTCTTTCTCACTTGTCATGTCAGCAGTCACCTCCTTCCTAGCCATATCATCCTTCACACAGTCCATCCATCGTTTCTTTGGTCTTCATCTACTCTTATAGCCATTCACATTCAAACTCAACATTTTCAGCGCTAATTCATTGTTTAGAAAAAAAAAAATAGGTACTGCGGAATCCACAGAGGATTGACCACATTTCAAGCTTATGTCTTGCCAGCGGCTTCACTCGCTACAACTCGAAAATTATCCCACGGGAAAATAAAATCGGGATAAAAACTATCCGATGTATTAATACAGGTTATAAACTATCTCTGTACCATATTTTATCCAAATCCGTTCAGTAGTTTTTACGTGAAGAAGTAACAAACATACACACTCACACACTCACAAAATTTCGCCTTTATAATAAAGTGTGATAATAATACTATTAATATAGTGTGATAGTATTAGGGTTAAAATATAGTGTTGCCCCATAAGATGGGTGGGACACTTGATATCGTGTGTCCAGCCTGTCTTGTAATCCTGTTCATTGCACAGGAGCCATACAGGAGCTGATAGAAGCTACTGAAAGTGCCAAACGTGTCGCCAAATTTTCGTCGGCTCAATTGAACTTGTCTTCGACACGCTAACAAGGAAGGTGTAAAGTGATAGACAGCCAGTGACCTTGGTAGAATATCAGACCCATGTCTCTATCTAAAATGGCCACTTTAGCGAATCATAATATGAATTGCTGTAAAAACCATAAAATGAACTTAATAGTTACTGCGTCTGTAACCATTTCGGAAAATAGGTAGATCGTAATATGAAAATAATATGAATTGCGTTAAAGTTCTTAAAATGATCACAGACGCAGTTAATATTATGATAGGTTCATTTTACGGTTTTCGACGCAATTCATATTATGATCTGTTAAAGTGGCCATTTTAGACCACCTTATTTTCGGCGGGTGGGAAAATCATCAAAAAACCCACCCCTTCCGCTCTTGAGGACAGCGAAAGGGAGTGTCAGACTTCTACTGACTAAAAACCACCCATGTTCCTTCTTAGCCCTATATGTCAAGGCCGCGGTATCTCTTACAACATCCCGCGGCCATATTAGACCCCCCCCCCTGATCTAGAGTTGGCGTCGTCGTACGGAGTTTTATTAAAATGCATGATTAGTTTTTGCCGTTTTATACGCTCTTTCTATTACGAATTTTTCTTAACATTTTCGCCTGTAATCTCCTAAGGGTTAGACAGAAGTGTACTTACCATTAACCTAATATTACATCCACATTACGAAAGTTATTTTTAAGTCACATTTAATAGGGGGTGAGCCTCTTGCCATCATCATCAACAGCCTAATAATGATCCCACTGCTGGAACTCAGGCCCCCTCTCTAGGAGACGGATGGGCTATAATCTACCACGCGGGACCAGTGCGGATTGGTAGATGTCACATGTCTTTGAATGTGTTGGTTCCAAGACGCATGTCTTGGAACCTACCTGGGTTCGAACCCACGACTTACTGTTCGTAAGTCGGGGCCACCACCACTGGACCACCACTGCTCTGATATTGCCATCAACTGGGCACAAATCCATACTCCGTGACTGTAACTGAAAAATTCTTGAATTAAAAACCGAAAAACCAAAATCAAAACCCGTTGCAAGCACTCATGCTCACCAGTTGCGACAACGAGGCAGCCAGTCCGCTGAAGTAAATGCATCTAACCCTAGTTTTAATGTCCACTGTACAGAGCGAACGGAAATGCGAGAAAGCCCAATATTATCACACAGTCTCGTTGGTTTCAGTTACCGTTGAAGGGCAAGAACATCACTCAGGTCCCTTGCGACCTGGATACAGATCAGCAGGATCTCGCTGGCAGGTCAGTGAGTTTTTTTGTACCGATCTTACTACCGCATGACTCAGAGAGCTTTAATGATTACATGGGCCATCACTTAGTAATGGTTTTGACAGTTTTGTCATACAAAAATAATTATGTCAAACCCTTACTAAGTGACGGCTTAAGTATACATTAAATATCTCTGAGTACGGCAGTTAGACAACTTTGTTAGGGCCTCTCGTACAGTCGAACAAGCCAAAAAGTATACAGGTAGAGATTTTTATAATTCTAGTACATTGAAAATAACGACTGATGTCAAACGCTGTACCATTTCACATCAATCTCTAAATATTGTTGTATAATCTTAAAAGTAAATGCAAGTTAGCTGGCTGTATACTTAATAGCTTGTTCTCCGTACAGTTAAGATAATACGCGAGGCTATTTCTGACGACATACATCTTGCAACAGTAGCACATTAAGGTATTTCTGTATCAGAAACGTGATCAAGTGGCCGAAGGTATAGGCGCCAACACATTAACTAAGCTGAAACTGTCAAATCATCACAATAAACTTTTTTTTTAAGGTGGAAAATCAGATTTCTACTGATTAAAAACCGCCCATATACCTTTTTAGCCCTTTGTGTCGAGGCCACGGTATCTCTATCGAACAACCCGCAGCCCCCCAATAATCCTTGAACCTAAGCTCTTATAAAGTTGAAAATCTGTTTAATAAATCTGCCATAAATTGTAGTATTAGCTGGTCTGTACAACTATTTCCAGCAATTCGTTTTAGTAGTTTTTATGTTTCCCAGACTGGCAACTCTGGCGCTCCGCGCGCACACTGCTGCGCGGTCTGACTGCAACCGCCTCGGTGCAGCGCTCGCCAACACGCTCGGTGATTTAGCGCGTACTGCCGCTAACAGACAGCTTTTAGCTGCAGGTAACTATTCTTAATACTCTGTCTCATCATTGCAGCTGCATCCAGTTAGAATAGACTTTTATATGTAGCTATGATAAAAAGCTTACAACTAGTCTTCACAAGGGGTGTCGTATTCCTCAGTCTTTCATGGCTATGGAGGTCAAATAGGCAATCACTATATGTGAAATACTAGTATTCAGCTGCATTCAGTTAGACTGGAAGCCGACCCTAACATAGCAGGGAAAATGTAAGGCAACCAAATCGAACACATTCAAATTGTTCATGGTCTACTTTTGCAATATGTAGTTTCAGTAGCACTTCTCGATAAAATATTTGTGGAACCACAATAAAGTGTAACTAGGTAAAACGAATGGTTGCAACAGTCTCACGGTGAGTAGGCAATAATTCACGGTTGAATTAAGACTCTCGTACATTAACAGTTTAACATGCACCCGATTCGCTTCTCCTGAACTTCCAAAGAATTTGTTGGAACGATCGTAAAGTATTGCAAATTACTGCGTCGTTGATTTAATGCTTACAAATGAAGGAAAAAGGAATTAATGATAACGTGACGACTGACAGGGCAGAATGGCAGAAAAAACGTGTTGCGACGACCCCAAATGACATGGAATAAGGTCAGGTAGATGATGATGATGATGAAACGCAACTGCTGTGCTTGAGGCCCATTTCTTTTTGTTTTTGGTGGGAAATTATCAACCGTCCCGCTCTTGGGCAGAGCGAAAGGGAGTGTCAGACTTCAACTGACTAAAAACCACCAATGTTCCTTCTTAGCCCTTAAGTCAACGCCACTGTATCTCTTGCGAACAACACGCAGCCCTAACAACCCACAGCCATACTTGAGGTCCTGCCATGGGTTCTAATCCCATGACGATCAAGTTTCTATTGAATTTTTCCATCAGTTATTTCTCAGTAGCGGCCACGGAGCCTGAATTTGTGCCTGCTTGATGGCAATAGGCTCGCCCCCATAAAATGGGACTTAAGCGTAACTGGTGAAATGTGGGTGTACTAGGTACATTTCTGCTTAACCCTTCAGGGATCACAGGTGTGATGTTATACCTATTATGTAGCAACATCTTGATTAATCCTACTATTACAATCATCGGCTCGATTCTTGAGCGCTGACGTTCACCTGCGCAAAAGTGAGTTATTGAGTCCCTTTGGTGGTATGAAGTGAGGCGCGGGGGCGGGGAAAGTGCAGTGATTTTCTCATAGCGCATCGCGTTATAGCCGTCACTCTGGATTTGTTCTTTACTCCTGCTGCACGCACCTCACGACGAATAAATAAGAAACGGGAGTGCGTTTTATTTGTCATAAGTGTACGATGCGCACAGCGATCCCCAATCTTCCGCCGAGCGCTTAAAAACCGTGCCGGTATCTATACCACAGTTGAAAACACTTTATTTTGTTCCACAGCGGCAAGCAACGAGCAAAAGAAACGAAAACTATCGAAGAGTCAGAAAATGAAGATCCAAGCAAAGCAGAGGACAGCCCTTGCCGTCAAAAAGAAGGCCGCCGCCGTTGCCGCTGCAGCCGCTGCCAAGATGACCACTTAATTTAACTTAAACTAGCAATCCGCCCCGGCTTTGCATGGGTGCAACGTAGTTATAAACCTTGAATCTCTCTATCCATTATTTAAAACTGCATTAAAATCCGTTGCGGAGTTTAAAAGATCCAAGCGTGCAAACAGCGGGAGCGACTTTGTTTTATACAATGTAAAGATTATGTATGTCATTCCTGATAAGTTGTGTAATTCATGTCAAGTCTTCTAATAATCCGGTGTGGGAAAACACTCAGACCAAGAAAAAAAGGCAGACGGCGCGCCGCGAACACCAACAGTGAAGCCACAAAAACCACGCTACTACAAGTAAAAATGTGAATGTTTACTTGTGTGAACGTTCGCGGCGCGCCGTCTGCCTTTTTTTCTTGGTCTGAGGGAAAAACAATACAGTTATATAGGGTGTCTAGCGTCATTTCTTTTCCACACTGGAATAAGATTAAATAAATCCTACGTTATTTATACAGTGTGTTAGGTTTAACGAGGGACAATATTCAGTATTCAATTCTCGCCCTAAATATGAAAGAAAATTATAACCTTAATTTGTGATGTAATTGTGCCATGGCCCCCCGCACGCTCTCCAGCAGGGCTATTGCGTATCTTTTAAATGTCAGTGGCTATCATATTGTCCATGGATTAACTGTCAAATTGGTTATGGTTTAGTACAAAATGGAACCATTTGACAGTAATTGATGGCTACGATCTGTTAGCCACTGTCATTTAAAAGATACGCAATAGCCCTGCAGATCTCACTTTATTAAACGTTCCTTTTTCGCCATTGTCTTACGCCAGTTTTAAAATATGAAGGGAAAACGGATTTTACCAAAAAGTCGTTGACCAACGCACATTTTTCGTGATAAGTGCAAGCGTTACGAGAATTTTCCGAAATATTTGGTATGGTTCTGTCTGTTATTTAATATAGTTTTTTTTGTTCATAAATATTTTTTTTTAGTATCATGTATACGTCCTTCATTTAAACTAACATACTGTATATATGTACCTACATGTTTATAAATAACCACTTATGCGGTGGTGTGGTGCAGCAAGATATTTTTCATTAATCCTACATTTTTGTATAAACTAAGTACAATGCCACTGGCTTTAATAACGAGGGTGGGCCCTGATACCCTTACTTACAAGATAATAAGTCTTAAGTTGTATGCTAGAGTAGCAGTTTTTAAAATAAGACTTACACATCTACAGATAAGTAAATTATGATTATATTTTTCTCCTAATATTTATAGTTACTTTGCACTGTAAAATGTAATAAAAGCTTGCACAAAATTAACTAATTAAGTATGGATGTAATTTTATGTTTTAAGTATTGTAATGATAAGTTATTTATTAATGCTAATGATTACCTATGTAATTATTTGGAAATAAAAATATTTTAATAACATTTGTTTTGTTTTTGTTGTTTTTTTTTTTAACTTTGTTGAACTGTACTTCTTCTTCTTCTTACCACATCGATGGCAATCTAAATTGTGTCGGCAATCTAAACTGTTGAGATAACAGCACGGTTGGCGTAGTAAGGAGAATATTTTTTTAGCGACATGTTATTTTGTATATATATGGTATATGTATATGGTAGTATACTATTACCATACCCGGCTACAACCACCAACAACAACAAGATACCATCTGATCTACATCAAACGCGGCAAGTCTCGACTTATTCGACGACTTATGTCACGAGATTTTAGTTATATTTAAAAAATAGACAGGTTCTCTTGAATTTTTTTTTCATTTTTCCAAATGATAAAAAATATGGTGATTACAAACATATAATTTTCCAAGACAAAGGAAAAACAACATTTGGTTGATGACTTACTACCATTTTAGTAAGAAAATTAATAAACTCGCCATACCGTACTGTCATACATTTCTGATATGTCAAAATTGACAGCTTCACTCATCTGAACAAATTGATTTTCTGCAACCTGCGGAAATTCTAGTTTTGCAATGTCAACAAAAGTAACTAAAGTGTATTTTACGGTTGATTTCGTCCGATAACAACTGCTGCTGCAGGACTGAGAACACCCATTAACGCAGGTAAGTTTAATCTACTATACGCCGAAAAGTAATCTCGTGTTTATTTGTTTTTTCATCGTAATTCTTAGAATTTTTGTCAAGATATAATAGGTATATCAAAACTAAAAAAATAGCGTGGCGCTAATTAATGATGTTATAAGTGACGATATTATATTCCATACTTTGCATTATAGCTGTTTCTTCTCAGAGTAGACAGGTATCAAACACCGGCCCCAACTAGTAATAAAATACATGATATGACCAGGTGATTTGAAAAATTTTGCAGAAATAGATTCGAGTTATACGAATCTAGAAAAGACATCGTTTTTAAATTTGCATCAGCCTAAACCACACAAATACAAACCATTTATTTGCACAACACAGGTTCAGAGGATGTAAAAAAGTTTTTATCATCTTTTCCTGTACTTTGTGTCATTGCATCAGTAAATATTTGTTCAGACACAAATCCAGACTCCGTAGCTACTACTGACATATTCCTAATAACAAAAAATTAAAGAATCTTTTAATTTTAGAAGTTTTGCAAGATTAAACATGGAGTCAACCAAAAAGGTGGTTATTACTCAAAGCAATACAAATGATACTGTCAGAGAACATTGTTACGGAATAAAAATTAAGAAGAAACTCTTGTACCCTTTGAGTGATCATAACTATGGGTAAGTATTTCATTTATTAATTAAAATGAATCTTTTCTCAACGTTTTAAAAGTATCCACGTGGTTCTAGAGGAATAAAATATTTTGATTAAGTTTTTTGTGTGTCCGGTTATGTTTATTAAAATATGGATGAGAGACGCACAGATCAGAAAGGGGAGGCCAAAACCAACAGTAGGTAATCTTCTTCTTCTTCTTTATGGGGTTCAGGTTTCCGCACTTAGTCCTTGAAGTGGACCATTGTGCGTGGTACAGTAGGTAATTCCGGACTGAAATGATGATGGTGAATAAATGTGTTATACAGGGTGGAATTTTGTAATGCCACCTGGAGGGAAAGTACTCTTAATACTGCAGATAGAAAATTTTACTCAAAGGAAACATTCCTTTATTTTTGAATAGAAAGCAAACTGCATTCAAAGAATTTCGAAAATTCTCTTCTCCCACACCCGAGAATCGAACCCGCTAAAATCTGAAAAAATTATACCCTGTACTTTTATTGCATCGAACGTTAGGGTCAATTATAAGGATGAAATCTCTCTAAAAAAACATGATAAATTAAATGAAAGGAAAACCAGTCAATCTTAAAATAATTTAATTATTTACAAAAAAAATGGTAAACTAACTAATTAGTTGCACGAAATGGGCTCCATTCTCTTGGATACACAAATTTATTCTTTTAACGAATTCATTTCTAGTAACCTTTAATAAAGTGTTGTGGTGAATATTATAAATCGTATTCTAAACTTCAACTCTCAACTCGTTGTCATTTGCATAAGATATCATGTAAATTTGATCTTAAACATTTCCCCACAAAAAAAAATCTAATGGGGTGAGATCTGGCGATCTCGCAGGCCATCTGATTGTGCCGTTTGTACCAATCCAGGTATTAAAATGGTTATTAATGTAGGCAGTAGTGATTCTGCTGTTATGTGCTAGAGCACCATCTTGCTATAGAATTAGAATAGAGAATTTTCGAAATTCTTTGAATGCAGTTTGCTTTCTATTCAAAAATAAAGGAATGTTTCCTTTGAGTAAAATTTTCTATCTGCAGTATTAAGAGTACTTTCCCTCCAGGTGGCATTACAAAATTCCACCCTGTATAACACATAACAAAAAAAAAATAATAAAAAAAACAGTATTGCACTGGCATTGGGAACAGGCCCAAACTACCGGTGTTCAGGGCTCTTTAGAGAGAAACCAATAATAAGAATTACTATCATTAAAATTATCAAACACACTCTTTGCTCATTTAATCCCATTCATAATCATCATCATCAACATCAGCCTAAATTGTTCCCACTGCATTGACTCAGGCTTCCTCTCAAGGAGAGGAATGTACTCTAATCCACCAAGCGTGACCAGTGCGGAATGGCAGATGTCACATGTCTTCGAATTTGTTGGTTGTAAGACAAGCCGGTTTCCTCTCGATGAAGAGTCCCTTTTGAGCAGTGATGGTAATGGTGTGTAATCCCATTGAATTCCACTATTTCATGAAAAAAAAAAAAAACTATGGAGTTAATTGAACTTAAAGGGTATTTTTTTTTGTTACCGTCTTTGTGTATCCACTGCTGGCCTCCTCTTTATCCTTCAAAGCTCTGTGCAATAACTGGCCATGTCCGCTCCGCAAACAAGATAAAGATAAACCACCTTCGAATGAAGCTCTGTTAATTACACTATAAAATAAAGTCCTCCCCCGTGTCTGTCTGTCTCAAAAGCTACTGCACCAATTTTCATACTGTTTTCACCAATGGATAGAATGGTTCTCGAGGAAGGTTTTAGTATAATTATAATGTATCGAGTTTTTGACATCCACACGGGTGAACCGAACATCAGCTAGTTAAATAATAAAACATAAATAAACCAAATTTTATTACAGACGCACTGAACTTGAAACCCCAAAGAAGAAACCATCAAAACCACCCAAAAAACGTGAACGTACCATCAAAATTACAGAACTAAAAGCCATGTACAACTGTACATCATGCGGCTACCGCACAATGGACCGAGGACTGTCCTCAAAACACACCTGCGAAAAGAAACCAGGTAGATACGTACCCTGCACAAAATGTGATAAGGGTAAGCCACCGGAAGGCTACGTACAGTGCACAAAGTGTACGTATTTCACCAAAAATAAAACAAACTTAAAGGTTCATATGCGAATACATCTAGAAGGTACTCCGTATAAGTGTACAGAATGTAATTATTTTGGACG
Organism: Diarsia rubi; assembly: GCA_932274075.1. NCBI lineage: Eukaryota > Metazoa > Arthropoda > Insecta > Lepidoptera > Noctuidae > Diarsia > Diarsia rubi. The sequence continues at coordinate 2,460,390 of OW026441.1, forward strand.
AGACCTGAGAGATTTAATATCTCATTATCAGGCTAAGGATTTAGTGTGTGAAGATTGTGGATATAAAACACACATAAGGGACCAAATGCAATCACATAGAAGGGCTCATAAGGGTGAGAAGCCTTTTGAGTGTGGAATTTGTAGTTATTCCAGTGCTTATAGATCGGGGCTTAGTAAACATTTGAAGAAACATGAAGCTTAAGCTAATTAGCAGAATTCGTAAGTCCATTTGAGCAAATTTTACAGGAGCAACAAAAAACTGACTAGGTTTTGTAACAAATTTCGAGAGGTGTTTAAAATTATAAATGTAGAACGGGAGTGGATTGATTTTTTTACCCATATTTTTTTGAATTTTATGACTAGGCAATAAAAAAAATGTCTTTAAGACAGATTGCACAGAAAAATTGCGTTTTTGGAGATACGAATTCTGCTAATAGGCTAGTTAACAAAATGTAATTAGTCCGTCAGATAGATTACCATAAAATATTGGACCCGTATTTCACGTAAACAAACAATGAAGACGATACAGTGCTTTGAAAACTCGTGTGACGTCATATTCTAAGACATTAGTAAGACAATTTTTACCGGTCAGTGACGTCACAACCCCCCACTCAAATCTTTGACGCGTTTTATCTTCGTAAATTTTTATTGATTTGATAAAACAAAAAATACGTATCCAATATTTTTCGATAAAATAACAGACGGAATAATTAGAATCATATTTTTTTAAGTTAGTAAAGATCCTTATTAGTCCAACCTTCTACTTTTTTTGGGGCGTCGTACTTTTTGCCCAAAGAAAAGATGGATAAATTGTGAAGAAAAACTAGTCGATAATGCCGTGACGCCGGACAGGAGAGAATCGAAGAAACAAACGTAGCGCCGACCCGAAGTAACATGGGCCAAGGCCAGGAAGATGATGATGATGATGATGATGGTGGTGATGATGATTTATTTTCTGGCTACTAAAGCAAATGTAGGTATAAAATATGTTCATTAGTGAACGCAATATAAAAAAAAAATACTATAACTGTTAGCGAGAAATTATAAATATTAATATATTCTATTTATCTAGATAAATATATTTAATCTTAGGCAATGTATACACGTAGCTCGTAAGTTCATTAAAACTTCAACTGTGAACTCAACTCAACTCTTTTAATTGCAAACTTTCTAAAAATGCGGGATACCTACTTCAGTGCCACAAACGTTTCATCGAATAGCGTTTCTTCGAAAACCTTTCATCGAAATCACTATAATGCGACGCTTTGTTAAATCGACGTTTTGTTACTGCGATGTTTCATTACATCGAAAAACTGTACTGCGAACGATTTTACTTTGTGAATATCCAACTGCGAAGGCTTGTAATTATAATCATTTACTATTAAATATATAACTAAACGAAAAGTATAAAATAAAGTTAATCCAGTAGAAAAAGAGTATAGAAAAAAATAATAATCGAGGTCTTGTTACTGAGATGTTCTGTTACCTAAGAAAACTTACGTAGATTTTTTTTCCATAACGATACCTACATTAATTAATCTTTAACATTCAAACTCAAAGCATTTATTTCAATTAAACCTTTATAGGCACTTTTGAATGTCAGAAGAACAATTCATAAAAACAAATCTACGAGTGCAATACGTCATTCCGAAAGCCACCACGCCGAATCACACGCCGCCGAATGCCAGCAACAACGAGCACCGCGAGCACGAAAGCACGCAGCGACGCACACCGCTACAACGAATGCACGAGACCCCGAATCACGGAACAACGAATGCACGCCGCAACGCGCAACCGCCGCCCCGCAACCCGGAGCCCCGCGCACCCGCCGCCACGGCACACGCCCCCGCACCCGCAGCACTCGCCGCCGCAAACATCCGGCGCCGCGCAACTCGACGCAGTAACCCCCGGAACGACGCATTGCACTCTAAAGCTACAGTCACAGACACAAGGCATAATAACTTGTGAAAGTACTGTAGTTGCCCATTCCTTAGCGTAGATCTCTATGGAGAAGAAAGGGCAAGAAACTCCATGGACACTCTTTTAAATTTCATTTTTTTCTAAGTTTTGCTTTTGGCATAACTGATATATCAGGCGTTTGAGGTTGATGCGGGCAGTTATATGTACACTAAAACACAATAAAACACACACATACATACGTACACAATAATTATGTTAGTGTGAATGTATTGTTTACATGTACATAATTACATCATCATCATTTCAGCCCGTATTCACCCACTGTTGGATATAGGCCTCCCTTTTCCTACGCCACTCCTCTCTGTTCTGTGCGTCTCTCATCCATCCGTATCCCGAGGTCCTGACGATATCATCTACCCAGCGTGCTTTAGGACGGCCCTGGTTTCTCATGCCCAATCTTGGCCACCATTCTGTCAAAATTTTACTCTATCGGCCATCTCCACTTCTAGCCAAATGTATTGCCCAACTCCACGGCGTATTGCCCTGTCCCCGACGTCGAACACTTTCGTCCGACTCCGGATCTCGGTGTTGCGCACATACACGGTACATTATAAACAGAACTCGCAATTGTTGTCAAAATTTGTACAGGCGCTTTTGAAGAAATGACAGCACATTACTGTTAAAAGTGACTCTTTTTATTGTTCGTATTGTGAATGTTTTAAACATGTGTATAATATGGGTTAAGATACCTGAAATAAATGTTTTATTATTTATTTATTTATTTAAAGAATTGTTAAAAATGCAGGTATTGTTCTGGAACATAAAATCAATTTACATAAATCAATCAATGTAAGTTTTCTTATATAATAGTAACACTAACAAGACCGCGATTTTCATCGAGGTCTTGTAAAAGTTCGCAGTGTGATATTCACGAAGTAAAATCGTTCGCAGTACAGTTTTTCGATAAAATGAAACATCGCAGTAACAAAACGTCGATTTAACAAAGCGTCGCAGTATTGTGATATCGATGAAAGGTTTTTGAAGAAACGATATTCGACGATACATTTGTCGCACTGAAGTAGGTATCCCTGAAAATGCACACCCATCTACCTTAGCCCGACGTAGCCCGAAGAATTGCCAAACATCGTGTGACGGAGCTGTTCGACCTAAACCAGCTGTACCAGGCTGGCAGTTTAGGATCGACAGGGCCAGGGTGCTCATCTGCAAACTATAGCGCTTCAGGGACGGCAATACACAACCCCGTGTGATGCGCTTACGTGTCCTTTGTTACAGAGCGGATCGACTTCTTGATGCCGAAAATTTTTGCATATGAGCAGGCCATTTACGTATTCACTAACGCTTCGATTCGTTATGTGGTATGTGTATCTTTTTTTGACATGACAAAAGTGAACGAGTTAGACAATTTGAAACTTTTCGTATCTAATCCTTTGTAAATACGCAGTATGAGTAAACTACCTTTTCGACGGTTTGGGGTCCGTTCACTTGATCACGTTAAAACTCAGTTTTTTTGAGTCATTGTAATTTAGGGTTATTTTTAAATAATGTAACTCTTTTTTTATGATTGAGAATTCTTGAGTGCAAACATAACGCGCTTAGTGTCAAATAACGACGGCAGATGAATTCCCAGCCGGTCAGTGTGAACGGGCCCATAAATAAAGCTGCGGGTAGATGGGTACGTACCTACTTGTAGAATAGGGTACTTCACCAAAAAAATCAAATTAGTCCGTCTGTAAGATTATCAAAAAATATTGGATACCTGTTTTTTGTTTTATCAAATTAATAAAAGAATATGAAAATAGAACGTGTCAAAGCAATGACGTATTATATATAGACACGTCATGAACTAACATGGCGGCGCTTCAAAACGGGGAAAATATTATATAACTACTTTTACGCGTAAAGAAAGGGAAAGAAAATATGACACCGTACAGCGGGATGCCTGTTGTCTTTATGTTTCGCGCTGGTTTAAATTAAGAACAAACGTAGTATCGCGCGAGAGGTTGGTGCGTAACTAAGCGCGATGTGGCCAATTGGCTTCATTTCATTTTGTCATTTTTGAGGGCGGACAACGTATCTATAGTTTTAATATATATCATTAATAATTAATAATTTTTTTTTTTTTTATTAAAGACGACTTGCTTGACATGACTTTTCTTCCAGTCTTCATCTTTTGTTTACGGGAAAAAATAAAAAATGTGTTCTTTTTTTTTGAAAATCTATCGGATTAATTAATTTTTTTGGTGAAATACCCCTATTCCATGTTCGAGCGATGAGAGGTGGGTGGTATACAGAGCTTGGGAGTGACTCAAACGAAATGTGCGGCTGCCGTGTGCCGCCAAGAGTTATTTAAGTGCCGGCTGCATTTTTTTTCTTGGTGGGTGGTAAATCATCAAAACAGTCTCCTGCTCTGGACGGACTGGAAAGAAGTGTCAGACTTGTACTGAATAGAAACCACCCATATTCCTTCTTAGCCCTGTGTTTCTAGACCGCGGTATTTCTATCGAACAGTCCCACAGCCTCGGCAGACGTCGGTCCTTGCGGGCCCTGCAATGTTGCTGACATCTCTTTGCGCGCGTGGAACACGAACGCCCCGTCGACACGGCTTCCTACTGCCTTCCTTAGATGTCTTTCGGCCAATTCAGACCCCAGTTAATCACACTGTGAAAGGGCTGGTAATCCACCAGTAGGTAACAAAAAAAAGAAGACATTTTTTATATAAAATGCAGTTTATTTACAGAAAATCACTTGTACAAAATTCATTATTCATTTTATTTCGTATATTTTTACAAATTAAAATCCTTATATTTAATCGGAGTATTTTTACACCCGTACGTAATAAGTCTAGCATAGCGTTTTTTTTTTGTCAAAAATACTATTTTTCAGTGGGATTATTAATTAATATTATACTTATACCCCTAAATGGTTTGTGGAGGTCAGATAGGCAGTCACTCCATGTAAACTACTAGTATTCAGTTGCATACGGTTCGACTGGAGTTGACCCCAACATGGTTTACAGATGATGATACAGGTATCTATAATATTTTCTAATAACGATTATGTGTGTTCTATTTAATGCAGGTTTTTTCAATGGAGATCTAACTGCGGTACTCAGAGACATTTAATCATTACTTAAGCCGTCACTTAGTAAAGTTTTGACAAACTTTTGTATGAAAAAACTGTCAAAACCTTTACTAAGTAATGGCCTAAGTAATCATTAAAGCTCTCTGAGTGCGGCAGTTAGTTATGTAGCGGCATGTTTACTAGCTGATCAAGATATTTTTGGGCAGCGTGAAGTGAATATAAGGTAAGTTACGGTTCTTTAATCACGTTTTTAGACCCTTTTTAGACCCCATCATCCTTTTGGTGATATATCGTGAGGTTTTAGGAAACTGCACCCCAAACATCGCGTGTATATTTATGATAAATCAAATAAAAATCTATTTTGCATTGAAATAATCAATTTTGATTGAAAAAATCACTTTTGATTAAAAATAAGACTTAATTGAAGAAATCAATTTTGATTGAAAAAATCACTTTTAATTTAAAAAAAAGGATTTGTTTGAAGAAATCAATTTTGATTGAAAAGATAGCAAAGTTTTTAAACCTTATTTCGTGTATTTTAGACACAAATTCACTTGCTCGAGTTTTTAATTCATAAAAGGTTAGATATATTATACACGTCAGACATTAAATGATTGCCTGTCATTGTGTTTACTCTGTCTCTGACGCCCCCTCCCTTCTGTGAACCTCACGTGATTAAAGGGCAAACCCCTAATGTAAGGGCCTAACTGCTGTCAGGTCTGACCAAATATCAGCGAAAGTGGACCCAACTGACAGTTATTTACTCCAATTATTCAGCTAGTGTAGGATAAAAAAACAACAGTCGAACATAGAACCTCCTCTTTTTTGGAAATCGGTTAAAAATAATAGGACGCAGTACATCAATGAAATTATTAGGCGGTTTGTAAAACTATATAAAACTACAATGCATTTAACACGGCTGATAATAATGAATTTATAACAGCTTTAGTTTTATTTACAGAATTATTTAAAATGGAAGCGCTAGTGTACCAATTCCTCTGCCAAGTTCATAATATTTTTTTATGTATTCCTAAAATTAGTAAGTCAACTATAGCTACATATAGCGACGACTCGGAGGCGGGTTGTAGACACACAAACGAATTATTGTTTAACCCATATGCTGGGTGCTTGGCAGTCGTGGCACCGAAAGTGCTACTTCGTGAAATTCATTAATAGTTCTATGTTGATAAAAAAATGGCTTTACCGAGTTACAATGATTAAAATTATCAATACAACTCTCTAAAGTTCATGTAACCGCATCCTTTTTTTGGGGGAGTTTTTGAGGAAATCATCAAATAACCCCTCCCGCTCTTGGGCAGAGCGAAAGGGAGTGTCAGACTTCTACTGACTAAAAACCACCCATGTTCCTTCTTAGCCCTTATGTCGGGGCCGCGGTATGTCTTGCGAACAACCCGCAGCCCGGACGGGCATTCAAGCAACCTCTTTGATCGACTTCACAAAAGGCGGAGGTTCTCAAATCGACTGCATTTGTTTTTGGACATAATTATGTAACTCCGTCATTTATGAACCTATTTGGAAAATGTTTTTTTTTTTTTTATATGAAAGGATATTTCATCAGTCATTTATGGGATTAAATGAACTTGATAGAGTTTTATTATATCTCTACAAATATATACGTTTGCAAACCATATTTTACTAGCGCTTCCACCGTAACTTGACACATAACTTTTTGATTTCTTGATCTACCTACTCTCATAATATTGTTATGCCAACATTTTATACAATTTTAATGACATAACAAAAGTTAATTTACACCACAAATAAAGATATACTTATACAACGCAAGTACCGTCGTTAAGAAAACCAAGCCTGTCATTTTTGACTACATACTTTAATGTCATAAGCACTATATATTTAATATACAAAATAGGTTACGTTTTTGTTCTATAAATGTCTAGAATAAAGTTTTGAGTTGTAACGTTGTTCTTTAAATAAATTAGCTTGTTTCGACAGTAACCTATTTAAGTATTAAATACTTAAGCCGGGCGTGAAGTTGGTGCTCTTGCGTTATCTAGATATATTTTTATCTGTGGTTAGACACAGAAAATGGACTAATTGCCGCACTCAGAGAGCTTTAATGGTTACTTAGGTCATCACTTAGTAAAGGTTTTGACAAGTATGTCAAATCTTTACTGAGTGACGGTATAAGTACTTATCAAATATCTCTGAGTACCGCAGTAAATCTGGTAAGTAAGTTTATTCAATTCGTTCTAGTGCTTGTCTATTAATCTATTGGAATACTAAGACTAATTTCACAAAAATACTGTTTAGTAAATTAACGGCATGGACAGTCACGGAAATAAGAAGTTAAGCACTTTAAGGATTATTAAATATTTCTTGGGGCGTGTTACCGTTTATGTGTGGAGTCTTCGGACCCTTTGGGGTGAAAAATCTTTTTGTATGTTAGTACTCAATGTAACTGTAACACACTCAAAACATTGTGCTGTTGAATGCATTAAATAGTACTGGGATCGTGGATATATTTAAATTAAAGTTATAACAGTAAAAAACTTATAGGTAAGAGGGGATCGGACAAAAAAACTAATTAGTCCGTCAGATAGATTTCCAAAAAATATTGATCACATATTTTTCTTGTTTCCCATAAACAAAACATTAACACGATACAGTGCATCGAAAACTCGTGAACTCCTCGAAAACGTCACATGTCAGTACATTTTTCACCTACAAATGACGTCAGAACCCCCCACTCATGATCTTTGACGCCTTTTATCTTCGTCAATTTTTATTAATTTGATAAAACTTAAAACACGTGTCCAATATTTTTCGGACAATCGGAAATCGGACTAATTAGAATCATATTTTTTTGACTCAGTCAAATAGATCCCCTATTGTGAAAAGTTGAACCCCAATATTTCCGCAACACGTTTACGCCCATTATTTATAATTCCGTTTGTTTTAATGTATCAATTTTACGTTAGGTGCTTAACCAATTAATTCCGTTACTGTACACTGTTTGCTATAATTATTTTGATCATACACTCACAGTTATACACAAATATCATATATATACACTGCATAAGCACTAAATTACTTCAGTTCATAAGTATGTTGTGAATGAAGGCATGAAAGGCTACGATAAAGGCATTATCTTAGATACTATATTACCCACTTTCAGTAACACTAAGAGATATTTTATTGATTGCCAAATACCTTTGCACTGTTGGGTTTAGTATTACCCAGCACTCACTGAAACCTTACCATGGCAGGCGGAACGAATGGGCCACCACCAGCAGGGCTATTACGTATCTTTTTAAATGTCAGTGGCTATCATAGTGCCCATCAATTAACTATCCAATGGTTCCTTTTTTGTGTTTTAATGACCTGGTTACAGGGACCTTTAAGTGAAACAAATGGTTCCATTTTGTACTAAACCATAACCAATTTGACAGTAATTCGATGGACACTATGATAGCCACTGTCATTTAAAAAGACGCGCAATAGCCCTGCTGGAAGTCTTTTAATGCTAAGGTGGAGATTTATAGTTTACTCTGCCCTGAGGGGCTATTGCGTATCTTTTAAATGACAGTGGCTATCATATAGTGTGATTCTTTATAATGTGCACATATCGAAATGGGGGAATCTATGCTTAATTTTATCGACGGAAAAATTATTAAATAAATTTTTTAATATTTTATATGGAATTTTTAAAAAATTTGTCTGCTACTGTGACCCCAGTGTAAACAAAACGGTGTAACTTTTAAACTAAATTATCTATCGCGATGAAACAAACTCCATAATGATTGGAAGCAATTAGGCGTCCTCGTAAAATGAAAATTGTGGAAAAAAACTACCCTCAATTAAAAATAAACACGTTTTTTGATCAAAAAACCTTTTTTTTTTTCATAACTTTTTACATAAAATTGTTTCATCGCGATAGATAATTTAGTTTAAAAGTTACACCGTTTTGTTTACATTGGGGTCACAACAGCGGACAACATTTTTGAAAATTCCATAAAAAATATTAAAAAATATTTAGATTTTTTTAAATATTTTTTCCATCGATAAAATTAAGCATAGATTCCCTCATTTCGATATGTGCACATTATAAAGAATCACACTGTATAGTGTCCATCAATTAACTGTAACAAATGGTTCCATTTTGTACTAAACCATAACCAATTTGACAGTTAATCGATGGACACTATGATAGCCACTGACATTTAAAAGATACGCAATAGCCCTGTTGGAGTGTAAATGTAGTGCTGTTCCACAAAGAATGAGACATTTAATATTGTGTTCAGCATGTCCTGTTGTTTGTTCACTTAAGTAACTAATGGACGCTATTCAAAGCGCCAAACTAGTAGCTCAATTCTGGGCCAACACAGTTTAGATTGCTATCGACGGGTTCATATAAGAAACTGTTATACAGCTGCATCCGGTAATCCGGTTCGACTGGAAACCTTTATTTTTTATTTTTTTGGGGGTGGGATATCATTAAAAACGCCCTCCCGCTCTTGGGCAGAGCGAAAGGGAGTGTCAGACTTCTACTGACTAAAAACCACCCATGTTCCTTCTTAGCCCTTGTGCCGAGGCCGCAGTATCTCTTAAAAATAACCCGCAACCTTGACGGGTAGACTGGAAACCTTATTTTTTGCTCCGGGGATGTCCTCCATTTGAGTTTGATTAGAAGCCTATCCCAACAAAGTTTGAAAAAGGCAAGAAGAACAGTTTGGTTAATAGGACAAGGCCAGGAAGACAGACGGAATTTGAAATAAGCATTGATAATAAAAGTGTGCAGTATTTAGGAATTCGTTTTAAGTCTCAATGTTTATGAAAGTGGGCGAGAGGCACGACCACGATCTACTGAGTTTATAAGACCTAAGACTTCTAGGTACTAGGAACGATTTATAGACCTAAGTTTGTTCTAGAAGTAAATGTAGTTTTGATGCAAACCTTACATTTTCTTACTTTTTATGAGGCTAACGTTCTTTTTTTCAATCTAGCAATGACTTTCCTTCTGATATTTTTTGCTTAAAACATTGTGAAATAATCACAAATTTAATGTGATTTTTATATGGCTACTTGCATTGTTAATGTCATGTCATTAAAAGACAAATAAAGTTCTACAAGGCAATTATGTTATTTATAAAACATTAATTTTAGTATTGTGTAAAATCTTGAAGTAGGTTGTTCGGAATATTAAAATTGCCATTTATGTAGTTTTCATGGAGTGAGTTAAAACATTAATGTCAAAGTGTGTATGTATTATACAATTTTATAATATAATTCTAATTATATGAAACGCACTCCCTCTCATAGAAAGGAGGCATGTGTCCCTGCAGTGGGAAATTATTATTATGCTTTTAAATAGCTCTTTCTTTTAAAATTAACGTGGCATCAAAACCTAAAAAAAGTATATCATAGCCATTTTGAAACGCCAAACCAATAGCATTTCCGTATTCATTCTAAAAGCTTCGAACTAGTCACAATCCATTATAATTCCTATACAAACGGTCACCCATCCTTGTCTATACCTTGCTTAACTTTGACACGCGTTTAAAAACTGTACAGTTTAAATCTAGGTTCTAACTTAAACTTTATATTCTAATACTGTTGTCATTTTGGTCTGTTATTGTGATACAGGTTTTGATTTGGGGTAGCCTAAATATGTAGTATAGGGGTACAAGGATATATTGGCGCAACATCCAATAATTGTTGGAAAATAGAGCATTTAGGAACGACTATTAATTTCGTGAGGCAATTTTTCGACAACCCCTCGTGAGACCGACGTCCCCTTAGTGAGATGTCGTGAGATTTCACTTGGCCCCTTCTCCCGATGGCGAGATTTTGTGAGATTATAGTTGACCCCCCTCCTGATGGTGAGATTTTAGTTGACCCCCTCTCCTGATGGTGAGATTTTAGTTGACCCCCTCTCCTGATGGTGAGATTTTAGTTGATCCCCGCTCCCCATAGTGAAATTTTACTTGACTGCATATCCCGAAGGTGAGATTTCACATGACTCTCACCATGGTGAGATGTTGTGAGATTTCCGTTGACCCCCTCTCAGCATAGTGTGATTTAACTTAACCCCCTCTTAATCTCACGTGAGATTGAACAAAATGCGTTAATCTGTGCTTCATTGCGTTGGATATGTAAAATTGAGTCGAAAACCGAAGATAGATGGATAGTTCCGATTCATGCCACGCGCCAATACATCCTTGTACAACCATTTATTTATGATAAGATTATTTCAAGACATTTGGAAGCAACTTTTTTTCTAGAAATAGTCTTTTTTTAATAAAGTTTTAGGCTTATGTGACGTGGGACTAAAAGTTAATACGACGATATTTTGATAATATTGAATAATCTTTTCTGGTGAGTTAAAGCGCATTTTGGACTGCGCCAATGCATTTTGTTCCTAATAAAAGTTTATTTTCAATATACAGAATTCTAAACTTTCTAAATATTTTTTATTTTATCATAGATCTCGATAAAATCAGCCTGTCGGTATATCAGATGTTTTACCAACTTTCTGCCTAGATATTAAAATTGATGTTATAACACCCTGTACAACATATATGTTCGTCTGTCCCACGCCACCTCCCAAACTAAATTAAACACGATTACGATAGCCTACACTAATAAATGCGTTTAGTTTTGTTGCCTTCGTGCGGGCATTTATTTTTAATCTATACTAGCTTTTCCCCGCGGTTTATCTAGCGTTGTAGTCGTAAAAAGTTTCCATGGGTTAATTTGCGACCACAATGCCAGCAGTAACAAGCAGTAACTAGGATAGTGTATGCATTCATATTTCTTAAATATCATAACATCACGCCTGTTATCCCCGCAGGGTTAGGTTATTTAGCCAGTTATGTTAATCCATCAACCGAGCACAAATCTAGACTCCGTGGTACTGCTACTGAAATTAAGACGAAATTAGATTTACTGCCGCACTCAGAGAGTTTTAATGATGCCTTAGGCCATCACTTAGTAATGGTTTTGACAGTTTTCTCATACAAAAATATGTCAAACCTTTACTAAGTGACGGCTTAATTAATCATTGAATATTTCTGATTGCGGTACTCAGAGATATTTAATTATTAATTAAGCCTTCACTTACTGCCGTACTTAAGAGATATTTATTGATTACTTAAGCCGTCATCTAGTAAAGGTTTGACATATTTTTGTATGACAAGACTGTCAAAACCATCACTAAGTGAAGGCTTAAGTAATCATTAAAGCTCTCTGAGTGCGACAGTAAGAAAGACATTCCTGACGGAAGAACCCAAACTGGTATTTAGCTGTTCAAGTTTTATTTTTGTTTATATTGGAACTAGCCCGCCACACTACTCCTAAACCACTGCAACTACTGAAAGCTAGAATCAATAGACCTGCTGACGCTTGCGAGGGATGGAGGTGTGATGTTATGTTATTTGATGATTAAATATTACCCCAATTTGTTTTCATGAAAATACCTACGCGATGGCAACAAACTAGCTAAAAAAATACTAGTATTTTGTAGAATATTGTTTTATATAAAAATACACTGGTGTGCTATCTATCACGCTTATACTAAAAGAGGTGAACAGGCGGAGAGGGTGTAAGACCCTTTTGTCAAAAGTCTACCTAACTTAAATTTGCCATTTGACTACTGTTAAAAATTTATGAAAATGTTATGTTATTTCAAAGAATAAACAGAAATAACACGATGTGTTAAAAAAGTATTAAAATCGATCGAAAAATGGCTTAGTTTTTGCTGATTTAAAATCATGTGTTACTTAAGAATTTCCTGTTGAATAAGCGTCTATATGCTGTTGAAGAACTTCAGCGAAATTTTTATAAAATAATGTTGTATTGTGGTAATGTATTTTGTGCGATGTTGAAATGTTTTGGCTTATTTGTATTATGTATTGTTGCTCATTTTAATTTTTTTGCTTTCTTTATATAATTTAATTTTCTTTTTAATAACATGTAATTTCAAATACAATTTAATGTTTATGAATAAATGACTAATGACTAATGACAAAGACAGCGCTATAGAAAAATTACGTAACTTTTTCTTACTGACATAGTTACGTAGTACAAATGGCCGTTTCGCGCGACAAGGATAAAAAGTGCCCCCACCCAAAACTTCTAAAGCATGTAAATACTCCATTTTTTATAGATTTTATGACTTTTTTCACACATCGCGTTATTTCTGCTAATTTTCTACAATATCATAACATTTTCGTGAATTTTTAACAGTCGCCATTTACGGTGTATGAACGACTAGCTGTTGCCAGCGGCTTCACCCGCTACAACACGAAAATTATCCCACGGGAAGTTAAAATCGGGATAAAAACTATCCTATGTGCTAATCCAGGTTGTCAGCTAACTCCATACCAAATTTTATTGAAATCGCTCCAGCCGTTTAGACGTGAAGAAGTAACAAACATGCACACAAACTTTTGCCTTTATAATATTAGTATGATATTGGTCAATCGGGGTGGGTTCCAGTGTAACCATGTATAATTATTTTACATGGAGCGACTGCCTATCTGACCTCCATAACTCAGTTATTACTGGGTAATAACATACCCCTTGGATGGACTGGTTGTCTGACTTTCAAGTCACTGACTACATGTAACGACTGCCAAAAATCGGCTTGACGTGCATTTCGAGGCACGGACGTAACTCGGTAAAATCAACGATGAAATGGCCGCTTTAGCAGATCATAATATGAATTGGGTTAAAAGCGTAAAATAGATCTATCATAATATTAATGCGTGACATAGGAAAATAGAAAAACAATATGAATAGGGGATCGGACTGGGTCAAAAAACAATGATTCTAATTAGTCCGTCAGTTAGATTTTCGAAAAATATTGGATACGTGTTTTTTGTTTTATCAAATTAATCAAAATTGACGAAGATAAGATGTGGTTGTGACGTCATTTGAAGTTAAAAAATGTACTATCATATAACGTTTTCGAAGAGTTAACGAGTTTTCGAAGCACTGTATTGACTTCAATTTTTGTTTATGTGAAAAAAGAAAAAATACGTCTCCAATATTTTTTGGAGATCTATCTGACGGACTAATTATTTTTTCTTGTCCGGTCCCCTATTGTGTTTAAATTCGTAAAATGTTCACAGACGCAGTTACTATGAAAAAAAAGTCCATTTTACAATTTATAACGCAATTTATATTATGATCTGCTAAAGTAGCCATTTTATACCCGAGTACGGTTTGACCTGAAGATTTGTTACTTAGCCATGAGTTAGTATGTACCAATCCGCACTGGGCCCGCGTGGTAGATTATTGCCCATTCCCTCTCATAAGAGAGGTGGCCTTCGTCCCAGCAGTGGGAACATTAATAGGCTGTTGATGATGAGCTAGTATGGTGTTAGATACTATTTTTTTATTTAATACTGTATTTAGCTTTATCTGGTTACACTGGAAGTCAACTTACAAGATAGTTGGGAAATGGCTGATGATTCATGCAACAATCCGTGCTTTATTGGATAGCAACCTCCTTCTGATAGAGAAGAGGTTTGTGTCCCAGCAGTGGGAGCATTATAGGCTGAGATACCATCTCGCTTCCTATAAAATGGGACTCAAAGCGAAGTGTGAGTGTAAAATACACTTCTGACTCACCCTTTCGGGTACAACAGGCGTGATATTTTTAGGTAGACTTTTGACAATTTTATTTTAACTATTATTAAATTTAGCCATTCTCTGAAGGCACTAAGTTTTACTGGAAGGGTGGAAGTACCAATTGCTGGCCGTCCTATTGAAAATATAGCTCTCTGATTCTAATTTCTAGTAAGGCTATATCTAAGCAAAATATTTTTAGTAACATATTTTGAACTCTAGTCCAATATACTGCAATACTCGCTCTAAATCTATATAAAGTGCATGGAATATTTAAAAAATGGATATATTTTCTACAAAATACTATCACACAGTTATAATCTCAAGTTAAATTGTAAAAGTAGTGACAGCAATTGGTACACCTAGCCTACTATTATTTTTTCTTATTATTGCCTTTTCAGCTGCCTAAGAATAAGATATAAATGCACTATTTATAGTTAATAGTTTACACCGAGTATATATTGGATATAATAGTCTTATACAAAATAATACTACACTTTTTAAATTTATTATGCTCTTTAAAATTACTGGCCTTATGTTGGCAACATTTATTTAAAAAATATATGTTGTAAAAAGTTGCCAATATAAAAAATGAACACGTAGTGTTGCTAGTTAATTCCTTAAGACTTATTTTTTAAAACCTGCATGGAAGTCTTTTTAAGTAAAATGGTGTTTTTTTTTTAAATAAATAAATTGTCTAAGTGAATTATTAATATTATTAAAAACTAATTATAAGCATGCATTAAAATCACCGCTGTTAGAACAACATTTGTTCAGGAAAAACCGGATTTCTGGTTGTCAGAAACGCCTCTAAAAGCTAAAAACTATATGATTAAAATCTTAAAAACTATATTAAAAATGTTGCCAACATCTACACTGGGCTACCATATCACTTAATTTTGGAATATTACATTTCGATCGATCACAAAATCCTACCAAACTAAAAATGTATTGCTGTACTAATTACTTTATCAAATAATCAAATCAAATTAAAAACATTTGAAAGAAACAAAAGTGCTATCAAGTAAACAATCACAAAAACACCTAACCTAATGCTGCCATAAAAAAAAACTACCAACAAAGTTGCCAGCGTCGAGGAAAAAAAAAATACTAAAATACAAAAAAATACTGTGGGTTGCCAGCGTCAATGACAAAATACTACTAAATGCGTTACCTTATTCTATTAGCTATTAGGGGCCGTGTCTAGCCATGTACTGAACCAACTGACGTTGAACATGCCGGAGTAAGGGTGTTTCCTTTTCTTGTGGAGACGAAGGGACTCTTCAGAAGCATACCAAAATTGAGGGAACTTATCATAGGGATATTTTAATGGTTCCTTCACGAATGGTTCCGCAGGATCATCTAGAATGAAAGTAAATAAGGTTATTGATGTGAAAAATTCAAACAAAAAGCATTTATTTTAATTAGACTATTACAGACGTCATCAGTATAATATAAAAGGCTTTATTTGGACTATTTAGTAGATGGTTTATGTGAAGTTTGCACAAAATCGGTGGAGCGGTCATTTGCTTAAGAGGGTAAGAGCCTGGAGATCTGTCATACAGGTTCCGAACCCACTATAGACTCCAGCTCTCACAAAGGTTACAAATTTAATTTGATTTGATATAATACGAACCATTGTCTGTACCTTTTTGAGAGAAATAAATCATTATTATTATTATTTATCACATTTTTTGTAACAAATGAATTCAATACATGGCGGATCATTTTGTGTGTTTTCAAGTGGATTCGAGAATGGTTTAGATTCACAATTGGACCCGGTAGGTGGCGGTGCTGTACGGGCAGAACGACGTCTGGCAGGTCCGCTAGTAACGTATTTTAACTTGTGAAAATACTATAGTTGCCCTTTGATTCCAATGCGTAATCTCTATGGAGATTAAAAATAGGCAAGAAACTCCATGGACACTCTTTAAGGTGAATCTTTCAAGGTATTAGAAATTCGTTTTTCTTAAGTTTTTTGCAATTTACCAATCAATGTCAGGTTGTGTGTTAAATAAAATAGTAATTCGACGATGACGACACGGTTGGCGCAGTGGGCTGGCAGTGGACTGCTGCGCTGCGTGTCGCGGGTTCGATCCCCGCACGGAACAAATATTTGTATGGCCTACAGATAGTTGTTCCGGGTCTGGGTATTTGTGTATGTGAGTTTAAATGTTTGTGAACGCACCCACGATACAGGAGAAATTCCTAGTGTGGGGCAACGTTTTTTATAAAAATAAAAAAAATTACGACCGTAACAAATGTGACTTTACTGAGTAATAATGATTAAAATCACCAATACAACACTCTCAGTTCACTTGAGTGTCTATTTGATGAAAAGGGCAATTTCGCGGGCCACCTTGAAGGATTCACCTTAAAATGTAAATATTGTTACAAAATGATTAATATAGACATCATACATACGATATAAAAAATTAAAGCCTAGGCATTAAGCCCGTTGGGGCTGCGGGTTGTTGTAAGAGATACCGCGGCCTCGACTTAAAGGGCAAGAAGGAACATGGGTGGTTTTTAGTCAGTAGAAGTCTGACACTCCCTTTCGCTCTGCCCAAGAGCGGGAGGGGCTATTCGATGTTTTTCCACCCGCCAAAAAAAAGGCAGTAAAACCGACTCGTATGCCGTGACGGGAAATGGTATGACGCTGGCATGGCATGACGCCGTATCTAATCCGCGTAAAACCAACCATAGTTTTGGACCGGAGTTTATAATTTTACGGTTTAATACCCTTTTCAATGAATAAAAAGTGTTAAATAAATTGTGCCAGAAAAACTCCGTTTAAATCCATAAGACACCTTTTTTTTTGTGTTTCAGACTTTTATTGACTAATAACCATTCATGTTCCTTCATAGCCCTTTGTATCCGGGGCCGCGGTATCTCTTTCGGACAACCCGCAGCCCCAGAAGGCGTCAGCCCTTGCGAGCCCCTGCAATGTGGCTGACACAATAAAAAAAAAAAATAAAATAAAAAAAAAAAAAGATTTAATAATTCACTGAAAATATTGATTGCAATTTTGTTTTATAAAGCGTCTCGCTTTAAGCGACTGATGTCAAAAGCTGTATCGTTTGGCATCAGTCTCTAAATGTATCTGTATAATCTTAACAGTAAATGCAAGTTAGCTGGCTGTATACTTATTCGCTTATTCGACTGTACTTTAATATACTTACAGGGAGGCAAACAGTATAAACAGAATATCCGATGCTTTCTACTCTCGTGGGACTCCAGATGTTTCTTGTGATGTTTCCGGCGAGTGGATACGTGTGGGCAACACGGACAGGGGATCGCGAAGTCTTTGGGTACGCAGCCGTGGCGTTCAGCTGCATGGGTTATGAGGGTTGAGGCTACGCGATAACCCTGGATAAGAAGAGAGTGTGGTGTTTGAATACAGGTTATAGGATTTTTTGTTACATTTAAATTAATAGAGCAATAGAGTAATTAACAAAAAATATCTGTAGTAGGTAGGTAGTAGGTAGGAAAAAGGGCATTGCAAGGCATGCCGGGTTCAGCTAATGTTATTTAAAGGGTGTAAAAGTACCCTTAACGCAAACAAAGGGCACTTGTTCTCCCCACCACTGCGATATTTTTTTTTTGTTCAAGACCATACCTGGGAACCCCCTAGTTACGGAGATATTGGGGGTCAAAGTTCCAAATTTTGCACAGCTGTTTTTGTAAATACTAGTTTTTCAGGTTATAACTTTACTTAAATTACCTCCATGACCCGTTTACTATTCAAAGTACCCACTAGCACAATGTTTTAGGAGTGCTACATTGAGTTTTACCGTAAAATGCAATTTTCGACCCCAAAAAAAAGTAGTTTCCCAGCAAAAATTTTTCGTAGGGTATGTTTGTTATTTTATGTTTCGTAGGTACTTAGTTTGATGTACAGAATGCTTGGTTGACGTATGTGTGAAGGGTTAATTTACACCCTATATTATAAAAACCAATGCCACTTTTCGTTGTAATTTTATAACTCAAGAACGGGCTCACCTATCCAAATCAAATGTTTAGGTTTTGTTCGGACTATTTAGTAGATGGTTTATGTGAAGTTTGCACAAAATCGGTCGACCGGTTCTTCATTTATCACATCTTTTGTAACAAATGAATTCAATAAATGGCGGATCATTTTGTTAATGGGGATTTTGCTGTCTTGGACCCGAAAGGTGGCGCTGCTGTACGGGCAGTACGTGTGCCAGGTCCGCTAGTATTTCTATATAAGATTGAGCATAAGTGAACCAGCGTCTGTATTTTCTGATGTCGAGATAAATAAAGATTTATGACAGGTACTAACTTTAAAGCAATGTTCACATTGGTAAGGGAAGTCCTTCCACTTAGGGTTCTTTTTCCGGCTAAACACCATCTTGTAGGGTTCCGTGGGGAAAAAATCTTGAGGGTCGAGTAGTAACTCTACCAACTCCGTTCCTGTAAACAATGATGAGTTAGAAATTAATTTATTAAATCTTATAATATTATTTTATCTTCTTTAACCCCCGTCGCAAAGAGGGGTGTTATAAGTTTGACGTGTCTGTCTGTCTGTGGCTTCATAGCTCCGAAACGGGTGGACCGATTCCTAAGTTTTCTTTTGTTTATTTATATATTTATATTTATAGCTATAGCCTGTGTTGTCCCACTGCTGAGCAAAGGCCTCCCTCCATTCCTTCCAACGGTCACGATTCAGTGCAACGTCTCTCCAATTCTCAAGGAAGACATCCAGTTCGTCCCGCCATCTCCTTCGTGGTCTGCCACGACCTCGCGTCACTGTTTCAGGGCACCAATCCTGAGCTTTACAGCCCACAGCTCGTTCGGCATGCGACAGACATGTCCTGCCCATTTAAGTATGGCAGCCTTTTGAGCCACGTCAACAATTTGCGTTTTGGAGCGCAGTGTAGTGTTTCGAACCCGATCGGTTAATTTTTACCCAACTGCGGCGAAGCCCAAAAGGAGGGTTATTTTTTAAAGGGTTATTTAATTGAGAGTGTTCTTAGCTTTGTTTGGTGTAAATCGGTTCAGCTGTTTAATAGTTATGGGGAATTAAAGTGGGAACAAACATCGAAAATCAATATAACATAACACAAAATAGACTGTCTGTGGCTTCGTAGCTCCCAAACGGATGGACCGATTTCTAATTAGTTTTTTTACCTATGTTTTTTAATTTAATTGAATAGCATAATTAGCATGTGGCTCATCTGATGGTAAATGGAAATGGTCACATTTCATCATCATTATCATCAACATTTCAGCCAAAAGACGTCCACTGGTGGACATAGGGCTCCCCCAGGTGTCGCCACATTGACCGGTCCCGTGCGTCTCGCATCCGGCCCTTCACCAGGTTATCGGTACACTTAGTGGGAGGCCTTCCAACGCAACGTCTTCCGGTTCGTGGTCGCCATCATCATCATTAGCCTATAATGTTCCCACTGCAGGGACTCAGGCCTCCTCTCTAGGAGAGGGATGGGCTATACACCACCCCGCGGGCCCAATGCGGGTTGGGAGATATCACGTATCTTTGATTCTTTTTTTATTCACCGTTTTGAGAGGCTTACCTTTTGGCCATTTTTTTAAGGATACCTCTCTTTATGGAGTTATTGAAGGAAAGTGACAACTACTACCAAGTTTTTTATTTAGATTCTATACTAATTTCAAAATGTTATAAATTTAATTAAATATCTCCATGACTTCCGTACTATTCAATGCATCCGGACGTTTTCAGTGTATAAGTATTATAGAAACAAACTCTTACATTACCCAAGCATAAATATAAAAAGTAGCCTATGTCACCCGGGGATAGTGTAGCTTCCCCATGGTGAAAGAATTTTTAAAATCGGTCTAGTAGTTTCGGAGCCTATTCGTTACAAACAAACAAATCTTTCCTCTTTATAATATGAAAAAAGAATCTAGTAAGGGTCTGTTCATACAGACACTTATTTTGTTATTGAGAATTCTTGAGAGCAAACCTAACACGTAGTGACATGTAGGTACAGTTCCCGTCAAATAACTTTGCCCCTCTGAAGTTAGCCATTAGCATAGACCGCGCAGGTGCAGTTACGTAGAAAAGTGTTTAAACACACTATATATATTTTTAAAAGATAACGTAATTTTTAACTCAGGTGAATTGAAAGAAAGAGGAAAATTATCAATTCCACCTGTGCAACATCATGCACGCCTTCGTCTTTCACCTTTTTCATATAATTCACCACATTGTAAATTATTTTTCTGGCCTGACGGCGTATTCCGTTTAAGCATTTTAGCCTAAACACTAACACACAAAACTAAGTACTTAACAATGTTAACAAGAAATAACAAGATAACAAATCAAAAACGACTAAGTAATAACAAAAACAAATAACAACATGTACAATAACGCAACACTTGTGGCATTGAATGTCTATCGTACGGACACATTGAATGTCTGTCAAGCGGGACGCAACATGCTTGCGTCCCGATCAAATCAAAAGTAAACGAGTGAGTGAGACATAAAATCGCGCCGCCATAATGCCCGCCCCCATGTCTCGCGCATGCGCAGTTGCAGTTTTGTTCGTAATTTTGACTACTGCGCAGCCACTCGTAGGCAACTTCAGAGGGGCACAGTTATTTGACACGAACTATAAAAATAAATCTTATTACAATGTTTCAAAACTGCAGGAGCTTGGCAGATCACCGGGCACAAACTCTACGATCCCCATTAACTCTCCCGGAAGCCTGCAGTAGTCTGAGAAGGCTACTACAATTCTGGGACGACCTATGTTGGTTGGAGTAGGTATTCTCTAAACATCACGCACAATGGCCCAATCAAGAGGCTAAGTGCGGACAAAAGCCCAGTTAAACTAAACTAAACTAATGTTTCAAAACTCGAACGATAAAACAGGTCTGTGTGAACGGACCCAACATTGTACGTAACAAAAAATCCATGCAGTTAAACATACAACTTCCATCTTTTTTAAAGTTGGTTTAAAAAAGTAAAACACTTACCTTCAGGTACTTGGATCTCCGGTACAGGTTCTGGCACTGGCACTATTGGGGCTGGTGATAATGGTTGTATGGTGACCCCAGTGATGGTGGTGTTGTTGGCAGCCAGCAGACTTGAGAGTATCGTGTTCTGTGTCTGTATGGAAGACTGCTACTTTTACTTAGTGATAGAACTTATGACCAAGACAGGTGGTAATACAGGGTGTTTGGTGCATCGTTTGCCAAATTGAATTGGCCGAAAGAAGAGGTCATTTGCTATCGCTTCAGGCTCAAGTACTCATTTTTGGCCACACCGGTTTTTTTATTACAACTTTCTAATTTTTATTTTGAAAAAATCCAAAACTCAGCATTAAAGCTTAAATTAAAAAAAAAGTTTTAAGTGTAGTCGTCAAATTTCATTTTTATTTACATATGTACTGTTGTATGGCTCTATCAAATTTAAAATTACTTGCCAGTTACATCTAGTTTTTTTTTAATAAATCACAAAGTTTTTGGAAAAATAAAAAATGAACTTAAAACTCAACTTTAAATAGCTATAAAAAAAAAACTAAAAGCGATCGGGATCTTCGAATTATTTTAAAAAGTTCTCTAGTCTATCCCCTTTCCAACGGTATGCAATGTGTTTAAAAAATGTTTCAGTAAGTTCACTAATACGCTAAGTTTGTGTATCGGGACGCACCATCAAACTATTGCATATTCGGGATAAATAAGTGTTTTCGCGTAAACAATACATACGAAGCAGGTAAAGCCTGCTATCTCCCTCCTACACAGTAGAATTCATTATCTGTCTCTTTTTGTTATTGGGTTGGCCGCAAATTGGTTAAGTTTGTTAGTCGTTATTTGACTGTCTCTGAAAACTAACCCCTTGTTGTTGTTGTGTTATTTTCTGTTACTGTTATTTTCTGTTACTGTTAATTTCTGTTACTGTTATCTTTTCATTGAGTTTTGTGGGTGTTTGTGTTAACTTTCGTGATTTTTTTTGTGTTACAATATGGCTACATTCTCTAATGAAGAATACGCTGATATTTTGATGGCTTATGGAAGAGCCGATGGTGTTGCTCGCGAAGCACAAAGAATTTATCAGGAACGCTTTCCCAATAGACGATTGCCTTCCCGCCATACTTTCCAGAACACTTATCGACGCTTACGTGAGACTGGTAATTTGACTGCTAGTGAACCAAGAGGGATTGTAGTGCGTCATAATGTTGACGTAGATGAACAGATTCTGGCACTGTTTGAAGAAGATCCCACTAGAAGCATAAGAAATGTAGCTGCATTACTGGGAATTTCGATCTGGAAAGTATGGCGAGTACTTCGCCAAAATAACAAACATGCTTTCCATTACACTCCGGTGCAAGGTACGTAATTTTTAAATTAATAGACTCACAACCGTAGGCGCTAACGTAGATTGCGAACCCTTTCTAGCTTTACCGCGTACCCGACGCAGCAGCAGGTAGCGGCTTTGACGTCACTCTGCCAGATGTCATAAACCTTCAGCGGTCAGGCCATTGTCTTTTACATTGTACTGCCCGTACTTTTTACAAACAATAAAAAAAAATCTTGCGAGAAAGTAATGCATTCTTACGCGTATTTTATTTGTTGTAGGTCTCGAGAATCAAGACTTTGATAACCGTGTCCAGTTTTGTCGTTTTTTACTGCATTCAGACGTGGATAATCCGGTCTTTTTAAAAAGAATTCTGTGGACGGATGAGTCCAAATTTACTAAAGAGGGAATCCTCAATTTACATAACTTACACCACTGGACAGCAAAAGATCAAAACCCACGCGTAAAACGACAAAGGTCATTCCAGAGACGATTTAGTGTGAACGTTTGGGCAGGAGTCATTGCAAATCATGTAATTGGACCACACTACTTACCTGACAACCTGAACGGGGATAATTACTTAGAATTTCTGCAAACAGAGTTGCCCTTATTATTAGCTGATTTGCCAATTTTCAGTGAAGACAGGTCTTTTGTTTTCCAACATGACGGTTGTCCCGCTCATTGGAGAATAACCGTCAGGGAGTACTTGAATGATGCATTCCCGGACTCATGGATTGGGAGGGATGGCCCTATTCCTTGGCCTCCACGTTCTCCAGACTTAACTCCGTTGGATTTTTACGTCTGGGGACGGGCCAAAGAACTCGTCTACGCCACGGAAGTTGAGACAAGAGATGATTTAGTCCAACGCATTGAGGCGGCTTTCATGACGATCAAAGCAGAAATGCGTTTACGCACCACTACAGTTGAGATAAGACGAAGATGTCGCGCGTGCATACGCAATAGTGGTAGACAGTTTGAACAAGACTTGTAAGATTAGTATGTAATTAAATTACTTATTAATAAATGATTATTTTTGTAATAATGTATTTTTTTTTCAATTTCGAGGAAAGTTCCCTATGTAAGAACGAGATAAGAGACTACGTAAGACGTGAGATAACAGTATCTATCTACTAATAGCATGTAATTTATGCGAAAACTAGTGTTTTAAACGTAATATCCAATATCAGCCTGATGTGTCTCGACTACACATTTAGCTAATTATTAAAGATATTAAAAGAGTTTTTTAACACATTACATACCGTTGGAAAGGGGACAGACTAGAGAACTTTTTAAAATAATTCGAAGATCCTGATCGCTTTTATTTTTTTTTTTATAGCTATTTAAAGTTGAGTTTTAAGTTCATTTTTTATTTTTCCAAAAACTTTGTGATTTATTAAAAAAAAACTAGATGTTACTTGCAAGTAATTTTAAATTTGATAGAGCCATACAACAGTACATATGTAAATAAAAATGAAATTTGAAGACTACACTTAAAACTTTTTTTTAAATTTAAGCTTTAATGCTGAGTTTTGGATTTTTTCAAAATAAAAATTAGAAAGTTGTAATAAAAAAACCGGTGTGGCCAAAAATGAGTACTTGAGCCTGAAGCGATAGCAAATGACCTCTTCTTTCGGCCAATTCAATTTGGCAAACGATGCACCAAACACCCTGTATAAAGGGTGTAAAAGTACCCTTAACGCAAACGAAAGGCACTGGTTCTCCCCACCACTGCGATCATTTTATTGTTCTAGACCATACCTGGGAACCCCCTAGTTACGGAGACATTGGGGGTCAAAGTTTCAAATTTTGCACAGCTGTTTTTGTAAATACTAGTTTTTCAGGTTATAACTTATCTTAAATTATCTCAATGGCCCTTCTACTATTCAAAGCATCCAATAGCACAATGTTTTAAGAGTGCCACATTGAGTTTTACCATAAAATGAGATTCTTGACCCCAAAAAAAAAAGTCTTTTCCCAGCAAATTTTTTTGCGTAGGGGTACTTAGTTTGATTTACAGAATGCTTGGTTGACGTTGTGTGAAGGGTTAATTTACACCCTGTATTTATGGACTAGTTGTTGCCTGCAGCCTTAGTCTGCGTAAAATTACTGTTACTGTTAGCACGTGTCATCCCACTTCAAAAAAAAATCTTAATTTCCAAATAGGGTAGTTAACAAAAAAAAAAACTAATTAGTCCGTCAGAAAGATTTCCAAAAAATATTGGACACGTATTTTTTCTTTTTTCACGTAAACAAACAATGAAGACGAGACATTCTTTAGCGGTCAGTGACGTCACAACGCCCCACTCAAATCTTTGACGCGTTTTATCTTTGTAAATTTTTGTTGATTTGATAAAACAAAAAATACGTATCCAATATTTTTCTATAATCTAACAGACGGACTAATTAGAATCATATTTTTTTTAAGTCAGTATCCCTATTCCAAAATAATATTTTTTTTATTTTTTTAATAATAATTATCTATGACAGAATGATATGATAAAATTACAAGATTATTTTTATGAACATTATTACCTACTGAAATATTGTGTTAAGTATAACAAAATACAAAAAATAGAAATTACAAATTAAATCTAAAACCTAATAAAATATTAATAATTATTATTTATTTTAATTTTCTCCAAATTTTTCGATCCAGGGCCAAAGTGAACCACTGGTTATTAGTTCTGTCAAGCTCGTCGCGCTATCTTCTGCGAGGTCTACCACGTCGCCTTTTGGCTGTCTGGGATCCACAACGTGGTTATTTTGGCCCACAGCTCGTTAGGCATAAAGCAGACATGGCCAGCCCAGTCCCACTTTAGCTTGGGTTTTTGAGCAACGTCAGTAGTTTGTGTTTTGGAGCGCAGTGTGATTTTGCGTATATGATCGGTTAGTTTGACGCAGAGGATACTGATCCATTGCACGTTGGCAAACCTTGAGTTTGGACTTTTGAATGTTACAAAACATTACTTCGCTATTTGAAGCATATTTTGTTAACAATTTCAAGGGTTTATGCCCAAAAATACAAGCAATTCGTAAAAAATTAGGATGCAACCAGCAAAACCCAATATCACTTTGTCCGTTCCAGAAATCAAACCCATCCTGTTATTATTTAGGCACAAGCTACTAAAGGGTACAATCCCTATTTCTTTGCTCTAAGTATATAACATAGGGTAGAATCAAATCTAACTTTAAACAAAAAAAAAGTAACATAACAAAAATTACCTGCAAAACCCCATTGAAACTTTGTGACAGCTCCAACTTCTCAGCCTTCGGTTTTCTCTTATACCCCTTCGGAGGTCCACGTTTCTTCGCTACTTCTCCATTCTTCTTATACCTCACCACTTCTCCGTTCACAACCGGAGTAATTGTCAGCTTAGCTGGCAAGGAGTACCGGTTGTGGAGGTTCTTTACTAGAGTCTCTCCGTTCGGCGGTTTAGTTGTAAACGCTAAAGGGTTGGCTAGGTTCAACGGATTGTTCACGAAGTTTGGTAATGTGTTCGTTGGATATATTGATAGTGATTTCGGTGTGTTGAATGCAGGTATCTGGTATACTTGTAGGTTTAAAGGGGAGTATTTGAGGCGTTTGGCTTCCGGCTCATCATCGTCTTCAGAGTCGGTTTGTGTGATGCTTAAAGGGTCTTTGTCTGAGGTGAAGGCGGCTGCCCGTTCCTTTTCTTGAACACAAAACATCTGGAATTGTAAATAATAAATGTTAAATAGGTTTTAGAAGTTAGAGCAGTGGTGGCTCAGTGGTAGCGGCCCCGACTTACGAACAGTGAGTCATGGGTTCGAAACTAGTCAGGCGCAGTACTTTGTGTAATTTATTTCATCACCCCTGCTCTCAAAACTGTGAAAGAAAACATCGTGAGGAAAACGGCATGTCTTAGAAACAAAAAATTCGAAGACTTGTAACATCTACCAATCCGCACTGGGCCCGCGTGGTGGATCATAGCCCATCCTTCTCCTAGAGAGAAGGCCTGAGTGGGAACATTATAGGTTGATGATGATGATGAGGTTTTTTGCAAACACTTTTACGTGTATTTTTTGTTAATTTAGGTAACTCTGAGTCACTGAGAAGAACACTTACCACTCTTTAAAGAAACATCTATAATAAACTCTAAATTAATGCTAAGGGGGTTTGGTCATGTGGAGAGGATGAGTGAAAGTGGTTTAACAAAAGATATTTATAAGGCAGATGTGAGAGGCAACGCCGGGAGGGGACGCCTTAGAAAGATACTACACTGTTCCTATTAGTGACGTCCTCCAGAAAGGACAGGTGCGTAGTACTCGTAACTGGTGTATATGGTATGGTACCGGGGAGTATGTAAGGATTGTAGCGTTAATGTTTTGTGCTTTCTGCCTACCCCCATGGAAAAAGGGTGTGAGTTTGTTTTGAGAACTTCATGCCAAGCTGTGGCAAGACCACGGCGAGTGCAGGCAGGCCAAGGAGGCGCTTCCCGCCATCGACGTCCGCCTCACCAAACAAGCGCTCCGGCTGACTAAGCTGCAGCTACGCACAGTGACGGCTGCCATCACCGGACACGGTACTTTTAATAAGGACCTCTTTGTTATAGGTGTCACAGATAGTCCTCTGTGTCCAGCCTGCATGGAGGAAGAAGAAACAGCAGCCCACGTGCTCCTGCACTGTTCGGGGGTTGCCCCATACAGGATCAAGTACTTCGGTAACGCAGGTACTCTCCGCGAGATAGCCGGTAACACCAAAGGATTGCTGGCCTTTCTCGGGGCGCTGGGATGGATCGAATAAGTTTCCCACTCGTACACAAAATACGCGCTTTAGGCGTGGAGTTGCGGACACTAGCCCGATGCATCTATTCTATTCTAAGGGTGTGAGTTTATATATACAGGGTGTTTGGAAGGGAGCTGTACATACGCTTAGGGTAGAAACTAGGGATAGTCTGCTACCTACCCCCGCCCATTATATTGACCTTGGCCTCAAGGTTTTTTTTTAATTTAAAATTATTTCTTTACCTTACTACGGTACTTCAGGCCCCATAACTTTTCTTCTCCACAATTTTCTGGTGTAAAATAATTTTTTGCAGGACCCTAAGACTCTAACGATTAAAACAAGACCATTAGCCGACCGGTCCCATGGATAGATTTTGAGCTACAGGTAGTTTTAGTCAAAAAATCAAATAAAAAATAATAATAAATTAAAAAAAAACCTTGAGGCCAAGGTCAATATAATGGGCGGGGGTAGGTAGCAGACTATCCCTAGTTTCTACCCTAGGCGTATGTACAGCTCCCTACCAAACACCCTGTATAATAACATTAAACAAAAACAAAAAATCAATCAATCATTTCTCTGGGACTTCGTCAGGCTTCATTGTCTCGGCGCATTTCTTGTGGTCGCCACTGTTGATTCTGGCTTACAGGAGTTACAGTGGTTTGGGAATAGTGAGGCGGGTCGGTATGTAATGACATTGGTTGAGTTAAACTTATAATACTTTATTATGCCACCTTTTGAAGACACCTGATAACAGTACAAGCACAGGTACCACATAGGCACATCAGCAGGGCTATTGCGATCTATTAAATGTCAGTGGCTATCTATATAGTGTCCATCAATTAACTGTCAAATGATTCCATTTTGTACTAAACCATAACCAATTTGACATAATCCGTGGACAATATGATTGTCACTGACATTTAAAAGATACGCAATAGCTCTGCAGGTGGCCTTCAGCCCGCTGCCTAATCCAACGTACCAGTGATGCGGATGTTATTGTGTGGGCAGTAAGGTCTAACAACCTCACACATCCTAGTGTCAGAGTGTGTAAACTGCCAAAGGCCTCTGACATGGTTTAACGACCGCCCTTCGACGATCACCATCTTATACGTGCCTTCCGAAACACAGATCTTATGGCATAAGACTAGTTACATTTACCAGTTTTAATTAATTTAATTTTGCCTACTGAATATGCCAAAGGTACTGTTATACTAAATGCAACTTTTTTATCATAAATTCTACGTCTAGATCGGGCAAATGGTTATTAAAGTAATATGCAACAGGATTGGCTCAGAAGCAGCTGGAGTCCAAGACTTATGCCTGGTCTGGTTGACAGAATGTTTTTTTTTTGCAAATAAGTTGGTGTTTAATTCCTAACTACTCAGAGAAGTAACAGACAAAACAAACTCGGAGATCAGTATCTTTAAAGGCAAGTTGATGGCAATAAATGAATGAACTTCCGATTCAAGAACTTGCTCTGGTTACTTGGCAGACAATCATCAATCACCTTGAGCAACAAAGTTCGAATTTATTGTTGTATCATAAAACCTATATGGACATATGGGATTCAATTATGGTCTTCTGCAAGCAAATCAAACATCATGTGCATTCAAAGGAGTCAAAACAGGTCCTAGCTGCGCCGTCCTGGTATGCTCGCAACACAGAAATACATGAACACCAGGAAATTCCTAACAAATCTAGAAGAAGCGAAGCGCTATCTAGAGAAATACAAAGATAGATTGTCCAACCATCCTAATCCCCTTTCACAATCACTATTGATGCCAAATTATGCTAAGAGACTCAAAAAAGATGATATTGTGCTGCCTGATTAAGCAGAATTTGGGCGCTGGTCCTGATTCTGTATAAATATGATTCATCTTTCCACACATCTGATCATAGTCAGTGATGACTGATAGCAGATGAGAAGAGGTACAAAACAAAAAAAAGCGCTAGCCCCCAAATACATAGGACTAATTTTACACCTGGTGAAATATGGGTGCCCTATTCATACACCTCAACACAACCCGTTGGGATCACAGGTGTGAAATTATTTGATACTAGCGGACGTCACGCGGTTTCACCCGCGTAGTTCCCGTTCCTGTGGGAATACATGTGTAAAAAGTAGCCTATGTTACTCAGAGTGAATGTAGCTTTCCAATGGTGAGAGAATTTTAGAAATCGGTGCAGAAGTTTTTGAGTTTATTCATTACAAACTTACATACACACACACACAAAAATACAAATCTTTCCTCTTTATAATATGAATGTCGATTTTCGTATTTTTCGTACATTAATTGACATTTTTATTCAGAACTCCGCTAAAATGTATGTTAATAAAATGATTAGAAGTTTGTATCATTAGTTGCTTCAATTTACTTTTAATTACGCAAAAAAGCGTCTTTTGTAATAGGACTCATTACGGTAGGTATTTCTGTAAATGTCGCTTCAAAAGATTTTCGTTCTTTTTTTGCGCGAAAAAAGTAAATGTCAAGTGAGGTTTTATTACTTAGGTACTCTGAGTAATGTATAAAAGTATGGCAATGAAAGTAATAGGTATCCTGCTTTTGTTAAAAGTACTGTTAGACAAATAATCACGTTCACCAAATAGCGGTTCGCACCAAAAATTGTTACGAAATTATGAATCATTCGTCTAGCAGCCTAGTTCCGTGTCAATTTCTTTAATTAATATCTTTTAGAGAAAGATAAAGACGAAAACAAAAAAGCAGATTCAATAGAATAGACAAGTATACAAACTTTTTTTCGTATATTCACAAACGTAAGAAATAGACGCTACGTAAAAAATCAACATTCGAGATTCAAAACACCATATCACCCCACTTTGATGTAGATAACACGAAACTTCGCGAAAATAACACATAAATAACTAGTAAAGCTCACAAAATGGCGTTGTAATTCATAAATGTGAGAAACAATAAGACTTCTCATGAAATAACTGCACACGGGTATACATCGGGATTGATCTAATTATATTATTATGTACTTATTTTGAATGAAACACTGACCTTTTACGGGTTTTTCTCACAGTATGAGCCAATATAGCGTTATTTGGATCACATTAATGGCGTTTTCCTTTGATTTTTATTGTTTCTTCGTTAAAATTAAAGCGAAACATGAAAATAAAAGGTTAAGTACACCCGTATAATAATAACAAGTTCTTTTGTGTAGTGATGGGACACGCCGATTAACGGAATTAGTGAGCCACTCGTCTGTGTCATCGATTCGATTTCGTATGGTTGAAAATAATTTCATTCAAATTGTAATCTGTGGACACTTTTATATTTTAACGAGAATTTGATGTTATAATCGTCGAAACGTTGTTGTGTTATAGTTAAATCTAAATGTAGGATGATACTAAATGCATTTTGTACATTATTTGTGTAGGTACTTAATGATATTGTGGTTTTATAATCATCATCATTATCATTTCAGCTTGGAATCACCCACTGTTGGGTATAGGCCGCCTCTTTTTTCTGCCACTCCTTACTGATCTATGCATCCCTCATCCATCCACTTCCCGCGCTCCGGACAATATCGTCGACTCAATGCGCTTTTGGACGGTCCTGGTTTCTCTGGCCTACCCTGGCCACCATTCGGTCAGATTCTTACTCCATCGGCCATCTGTCATCTCCATGGCTTTATAAAGTGCGTGTAAAACCAACAACCGTACCTTCGGTGTATCTATTTTATGGGTATAGGTTATTTTAACCACTCATAGTAACAGAATACTGCGATCCCTTTGCTTTAATTGAAATCTTCATTGACCTATTATTCAGTTAAAATAATATTAAAGTTCAATCGATTTTGTATAAAACTCGATTCCAATACGGAAAATGTAGTTTTGGGCATCCCTAGAGGAAGCTTCTCATCTGCGCATTCAAAGTTGCATTGTAATTTTTTGCAAATGAAAATTAAGCTTTAAATGGTTGCAGTAGAGTTCAAATTAATTTTCAAAATGAGTTACTATTTAACGTTCTGTGATTGGATCAATTTCAATCTGGAGCGTCTTATTTATTTTTCGTTCGGAAACATGGTGAAATGTAATAACGCCGTAATTTTCTTCGTTTTAAAATTAACTGTAATTAATAAAACGGTTTATTTCAGTATAATATACGTCCCCTAAAAACACATAAATATATTTTTTTTTAAATACAGTCAGAACGCTACTGAACTTAAATGTGCGAGTAGCGCTGTTTAATAATAAAAAAAAGCATTTTCTTTTATTGGTAGGAGCCGTAGTTGGTACGGGTGTGGGATTGATATTTAGTTTGTCGAGCATTTCCTGACTATGCTCGGATTAGATTGGATGATGGATTTAGTATTAGTAGCGGATGCTCCCATATTATTATTATACTCTTTGAGCGGATGGTTACGAAAGGACCACTACGCCATCTATGGAACAAAGGAAGAACTAACATCAAAATCGAATCGCGCTGATGTTAATTTCCCATGTAATTGAGAGCCTATTGCCTAACTGGGCACAAATCCAGATTCCCAGTATATTACACCCAGAACACCACCAGGACACCCCGTTGTGATCGTGTGCTCACAGGCACGTTCACCGGTTCACAACTTTGCCTTAATGGCCATGTTTGTTCTCTAAGCCGGAATAAATAGTTAGTTAGTTAGATTTGAATGGATAACCCGATACCAGCTCTTGGGCTCGTCTCTTGCTGGGCCTCCCCTGTGTAACTGGGTGTCTCACTCGACGGTAACTGACCGCCAAGAAGAAGTAGCCTTGTGTCCTGTGGCGCGCCTGCAACAAACATCGCAGCACTCACACACATGGGCGCGCGTTGAAACACGCGTACGCTCAGGCTCTAAGCTCAAATAGGCTTTTTGAAGGACGGGCCCGTACCATGCAAGGTAAATAAAGCATTCGAGGTAAGGTGATGCCCCGTGACCTTCAGTCGTGCCTAGAATACAAGGAATAGTAGCCCACCAGACACAAACATGTTCGTTCGGAGGACCATCTTTTTCTATAGGGCTTGAAGAACTATTCACCCTGTTCTTCTTACTTAACCCCTATAATAGTATGGGACAGCAGTAGACAATTATTTCTTTAAATTGAGTAGGTAATTCTAAGCATATATTTGGTCATACAAAAAAAAATTATTTAAACATTTTTTTTTTTAAACTTTGCCCCACACTAGGAATTTCTTCCTGTATCGTGGGTGCGTTCACAAACGTTTAAACTCACATACACAAATATCGAGTATGGGTTTTGTAATGGAATTACTTATTTATTTTTAACTAGCTGTATGCCTTGCAATGCCTTTCTATTTCACAAATAAAGGATAAAAAATACTCATAAATGTTCGATAACCATTTTTATTTCAAACTTAATCTAATCTCCAACTTCAACTACAGAGTGCTTGATTTTCCACAAAATAATAATAGAAAAGAAAAAAATAAATTACTAAAGACTAGATGACAATTCTGTACATGACCAAGTTCGGAAAAATATTTATTAAAAAAAAAACACGATATCACATACCACTTGGTCTTTACCTATTAGTATATATACTGAGAAAGGTCTAAATAAATACATTTCAAACAGAATTTGTCAAACAATTTTGTTTGTAGGTATTCAAAATATTCTTTCGCCAAAGTATAACAATCGTTAAGGTTATACCATACTATCTGAATCTATGGTCTTATTAATTGAAACCACATTCACAATTTTGGTAGAATTAGTTAAACAGTTCTGGCAACACCTGATCGTTTCGAGACATTTGAATGTGTAAATGTAGTTTTAATTTAAAGTTACATTCGATTGATTGGTGAAGAATCAATCAAGTTAATTAATATTAACTCATTGAAACTGACATGACAATTGAGTAACACACTTAGAATATAACCTTTCATTTTAACAGTTCAGTTATCGAATTTTTTAAACCGATGAGGTAAGTTGTTTTTTATTGTAAGTGTGTTACACCATGTTTAAATGGATATAGATGTCGCCATTTTGAATCAATTTTCTCAGTCCTATACTAACATTTCCATTCACACATTTATATACATTTTTCCACTAAATACTACAAGATTTGGCTTTAATAGTCTGTCTTACTTTTTGTCAAACTGGTCACCTCGTTTTGGTATTAAATTATTATTATAAAAAAATGTCTTATGAATAAATAAATAACGTCTAAATTGCGTTGCGTTTGTTGTTACAATGTTCTAATATGTTGGAAATGAATATTTGATAACACGGCCATGACAAATAATCTTGACGGTATAAATGTTTCTGAAAAAACACTAGTTATGTAAAAGCGTTTTTGTTGTTAAATGTCGCAACACACGCAACGCAGTACATAATACAAAAAAGTCAGATTACACAATTATTAAAGTTTATTTCATAAATTAAAATAACACTGAATGAAACTGGCTTAACGTTTGGTTTCTGTATTGGTAATCAAGGAATGGTTTTATTATTTACAACGAAAACATTCAAATTAAGCTTTTGTTTAAACGTTCGTAAGTGTTGAAAGACTCCAGAGACCACAATTGGGCAAGCAAGTGGGAAAGTGACAGAGCTATACATGGTGGCTAGCGCCATCTCTTTTCCACACTTGGATAAGATTAAAACAATCCTGCTTTAAGGCCATGGTAGGCCACCCGATAACGTACTGGCGTTTTTGAAAGCCGTGACTCAGAATCTTGGTTTAAGACTTCAAAATTTAACAAAAGAACGTTTAACACAAATCAACTTGAAATTAAAAGTAAAAATTAAAGAAATATTCAGTTCAAATAAACTGAATTAAAAGATATGTTTTATTACAAATAAATGCATTAATTATTATAACAAGGGTATGCTCAGTCATAATATGTTTAGTTTAGTTAGAAAAGGTACCAGGGTCACATATTTTGCAGAGGTTACTAATATCATTAAAAGTCAAGTGAAAAAAAGAACAATTGCATATAAAAATGATATGTTAACAATTGCTTTTCATGAAAGTTGAGCATTTAAGGAATGATAGATAAAAAAGATAAAGAAATGGTGTCATTATAATCTACTTATAAGTCAAATGTATTTAAATTGTCAATCAAAAGACATTCATGGACAAGTTTCTTAAAAAACAGTTACTTTTTTTAATTACACAGTATAGTTTACATATATTTTTAAAAGTTTTCGACTGTAAGTCATCAAACAATCTACAATCACTAGGCGGGACTACTTCTAAAACCTGTTACTACTAAAGAATAAAAAAACTAAAACAGATCGTTTTTATTTAAAGCTTAGCAATGCCTATTGTCGTTATGCGGTAAAAAAATGCGTCCTCACAACTTTCTACCATCAATCAGAGAAATTTAACATTGGCAACACAGCATGGTAGCTTTGGTAGATCTACCAGCTTTATTATAGCTAAATTTTCGATCGATGCACTTCGCTTTTAAAACGAATATTCTTTTATAAGGTAAGACTATTCAAGAAATATACGCGTTGTGTTTAAAAAATAGTTCGGAGGCATTTTTAAGGAACTTCCTTTATTTAGAAATATCAAATAATGCTATATTTATCCAGTATGATTAATAAGTCAACTATCGAAGTTCAAAGTTATATTATTAACTCATTTCCGATACAGTAGATAGAGTTTTCTTAACTTCTAATTTCTCCGAACGTCGACTGTCTTTGGAGTGTGTATAGTTTAAGAGACAGTGATGAAAATGGTACTATTGTATTATCTATTCCATTTTTTTGTGTGTAATGTAACTAAAAACGTATGGAATCATTTGAATGATTGTTTTATGTCAAGTATTGTTTTGTATTAATACATTTTAAAATTAAATCAACACCGTCTCCTATACTATTCGTTAATAGTAAAAGATTATGATATGATTATTATGATTAATAATTATTAAATGCTTATTTTTAATAGTGTCATGGACATCGTTTTCTTATTAGTTCACTAAAAGTTTTGTGTCCAAAATCAAGATGTTGAATATTTTTTATGTACCTATTGGTATTTTTTGACAACTAAGTATATTTAAAAGTTTATCAATAAATATGAAGAAAAAAATAAGGACACATAGGTTTAAAGGCAGTACCTACTACGTCAAATGAATTGTTAAATATACGTGTTTTTAAAAACTAGGAACCTATGAATTACTCTAGCATAACTACGTAACGTACATTGCATAGTCTCACTTTACAAATTGGGGCTATTTTCAACATTTAAAAGTGTTGAAAACAAGAAATTGTGTGAATCTAGTAAACGTTCTACGTTTCAACCCTTTTCAGTGACGAATTTTAATGTCATTGACTTATTTTCGAGTATAATTCGTTCTAGTTTTATTTTTCTTGTGGGGCTGAAATCGGAAAAAACAATAACCGTTTCACCAAATATTCATCATAATTTTGTATGTTGACCGCACTGCAGTCAACCAGATTTACATCCCGTTTCAACCCCTTAAGAAAAGTGACCTAAATATGGTTTCAAATGTCTTAAAAACGATGTCTATTGAATATTAAGATTATTAATCATAGTATAAAATTTCGGCCCATTTCAAACCGGTTTCAATTTGGCTACTACTCTTGTCATAGGTGACAGTAGAAATGTGTAACTTTAAAGAAAGCTTTTTCTATGAAAAATGATATTCAGAAACTCCCCTTGAAAAGTATACCAGATACAATAGGACATAGAAAAAATATAATGGATTTCTGTAGATGAATTTAAACGTCAAAGTAACACATTTATCTGCCAAAAAATTAAAAAAACAAAAACCAATTAACAAAGTAATTATTTTTCGCCATAAAATGTCACCACTCTATCCAAACTAGGCAATATTTATTCAAAAAACATTCATTGTTTTAGCGCCAAAAGTGACAGTGACAGTTAATATTTTCTGTATAAAAGTTGCCAACATCAAATAAAATATTTATTTAATCAATCATAGCCATCTTACGTCATTCCGTCGCCCGCTATTTTGTATTACGTCATTCGAATAAATAACCGACTAACAAGCGAACCTTTAGTTTTTATATATTATTATTATTGATATATTATTTATTTCTAACTGTCTTTTTTTGTACTGAAAATAAGTTTTATCGGGACAACTTCCAACTTCAATCAAAACAGTAAATTATCAAAACGTTTTTACAGCACCCCAGCCTTTTAAGATTTTACCGCCTTACAACCTCTCTCAGTACAAAAAAAAAACATTTCTAACCTAACTGTAACTACCAAATATATACACAGATTTTTTTTGGGATTACAAAAAGAATTTGGCATCTAAACGAATCAGGACTTATACGTACGAATCACATCTTTGATTTGTGCCCTACAGAGGGGGCATTGGCCACCTCCTTTGCCCCTCCACTGCTGAACAGCACAACGGTAGCACATACACATATGCCCACACATATATAGGACGGAATCTATGGGGTTCTCGTAGCAGATGGTACATTCTGTGCCCGTAAGGTTGCCCGTAGCTCCGCCCTCTCCAATAACCGAGTATATTGGCTGATGACGACTCGTCGAAGGTCCATTCTGCAGTCTGTCAGCCAACCTTAGAGGTTCTGTGTGTCCATTAGGCACCTGTGCTTGCTCGTTAATGTTGTTTTGGCTGGTTGAGGAGCATTGGTTATCGGTTCGCGGTCTAGGTGGTTGGTAGTTGCAGGCTGCTGGCTGGTTGATGGGTAGACTGGTTAGGCAGAGCTGTGAGGTTGCTTGGATCGGCTGGAAGGAGAGATAAATTCATAAGTATATTGGTAAAAAAAAGATTAGGAATCCTGGATTGGCCAATAATGACAAATATGATAGAAAAGTAGCGACAAAAAAAATAGACAACAGTATGTCCGAATAAAAAATTACATTAATAGGATAACCATTGGTGTATCTATAAAACAATCTTTAAAGAAATGAACTAACTGGTCATCTTCATTACAAAAGAAATCTCATTCCCTAAAAAGAAAGAATAACTTCTACTTGAACTCACCTCAATATAATGCGCGCTAGCCAGCGTCAAACCCTGTTGATTAGCATTGTTCTGCCCATTCTGAGGGGGCAGACTGACAACCAGGACTGTGCCACCTGCACCAGCAGTAATAGGTCCTGCAGACCCCGTCAGCACCCTCACCTGTTGAGGAGGAGTCTGAGCTTGTTGCACCACTTGAGTACTCAACATCCTGACCTTCTGGGTAGCCCCATATATGTCAACAAACGCCCATAGTCTGAGCGTATGGTCTACATGCATAACAGTGACAGGAGTCGAACCGTTTCTGCTCACTCTGACTTCGCCGTCTAATGTCAAAGTGACAGCTAGTTCATCGCCTCTTCGGAGACCGCTTGCGGCATCCCGTCTGACAACCCAGTACTCAGGTCGGTCTAAAAGTAGTTCTGCATCATCAGGAAGATCGCAGGGTCTCAATGTGCCTGGATCGCAGGAGGTTAGGCCGATGGCTAAGCTTCCGGCGTATGCTGGTTCTGTAGATAGAATCTGGACGACGATAGTCTGTCCGGGACGCATTGGACGAGCTGTAAAGACGTAACCCTGGCAGAATTCAGCATCAGCCCTTGCAGCTACGCCTCTATCATTCACACACTGCACATTTCTGCCCTTAGTTCTATGTAGAGTGAGGGGTACTAAAGGGTTTTGGTATCTTGGTGGTGGAAGTGATTCATCGACAGTCAACGATCTCATGCTGCCGACAAGTCTATCTTCATCCGAAGGACTATGTCTCCTCTGGTTAGGTGCTCTTGGATCAGCGAATTGAACCGCTGTGCAGTTTCCATACACATCTACTAAGGCCCAGAGAGGGCCTCTGGTGTCCACACCAGAGAAAAAGAGTCCTTTATCTTCTCCGTTTACTCCGAAATGGACGTCTCCCGAAGAATTAACGTAATAGTATAAGATGTTGTCTTTTTCGCAGAATCTTTCGCCGAGGGCTTTGGCCCAATTGCCCGGTTTGTTGGTCAGGTCCGGGCAGGCATATTTGGGGAGTGTGTGGGCGAGAGTGGCAGGATCATGGTTCGTGAATCCGAAGCGGATGACGCCGCTCCAGCTGTTTGAGATCTCAACGAATCGGATGCACACCTGTAAGTAGAAACCGAGAGGTTAAAAATGCAAGAACCATGGCTTACTTCTTGGACTAACAGGTTTTTGTATTAGTTACTGCTTTCTTTACGTGAAACCAATTGGAATGAGGCTTTGTGTTTATTAGACAATGACATTAGACAATCTCTGAATAAATGCTAAAATACAGTTTTTGCAATACTCTAGTAAATAATCAACTCTGTAGTATCCGGCGGGTTAGGCAATGATCTAATGGCAATCGGGCACAAATCCAGATACCGTGGCAGCCACTGCAAAAATCCAACAGCATATTACTTGACCTGGAAATCCAACCCAGGCCTCCATGCTCTTTTAATTTATTCTCGTATAAGAATTCCTGTAAACACCTGGACGAATACACACCTTTTCATTAACCCTGACGGGCCTGGCACTAAAGGCGACGCCTTTGCAGAACGACTCCACGCGCCGAGCCATAGTCCCATCACGTGAGACCCTGACGTTCTCACCATGGATGGAGTGGAAACCCAGAGGGGGCAGGTTGTTCGGAGTTCCACCCGTGCATGAGGTACGGGGGGCTGTAACAAGAGAGATGATGGTTTAGTTATGAGGTCCTATCACCGCAGCTATAAAAGTCGTTCAGAAATTAAAACATGTATGACATCGACAGACACGCTGTGGTTTAAACGCGTAATTGTGTGCCTATACATTAATATGTTTAAATAAAAACTAACAGTTTAATATTTCTAACGGTTAAAATTCAAAATCAGAATACAACAACAGCGAACGTCGCAAACGCTACCATTACCGTTAGGACAACTCTAGAAACATCGCGAAACTTACAAAATTCATATCAATATTTCTTTTAACTACAACCCGTGTGCTTTAAACCCATGA